>CM055786.1:0-2400000 GCA_029405325.1 Claviceps purpurea
AGTTACGTATTGCCCCTAACCCTAACCCTAACCCTAACCCTAACCCTAACCCTAACCCTAACCCTAACCCTAACCCTAACCCTAAGCTAACCCTAAGCTAAACAAAAAACAACACAAAAAACAACACAAAAAACAACACAAAAAACAACACAAAAAACAACACAAAAAACAACACAAAAAACAACACAAAAAACAACACAAAAACAACACAAAAAACAACAACACACAAAAACACCACAAAAAACACAACCACCAAACCACCCGAAAACACAACACCCAAAAAAAACCAACACCAAACCTTCCGAAAAACACAACCAAAACCACAACAACAAACACACAACAACAAAAACCATCCAAAAAAACCGCTCAAAAAAACAACACAAACAAACCACTTACCTTCACTTCAACTCTCCCCCTCTTGCTTCCACTCACTTTCACTTTCACTCTTCCTCCCTCTTCCACTCGTTCGTTTTTTCGAGCTTTGCCGCACTTTTGCTGCCCTTCGTTGTTCTCCTTCGTTGTTCTACCTCGCCCTGCGTCCCTTCTTTCTTCCTGTGTCACCTTGTCACCTTGTTACTTTGTCACTTGTGCCTTGTCCTCTTGTTCTACCACCTGTCCTTGCCTTTCGTGACCTGTGCTTTTTTTGCTTTTTTTCCTGTCCTTTCTTTCCTCGTCTTCTTTTACCTTCCCTCGCCCTTTTGTCCTCACATATCCACTGTGCCTCGCTCTGTCGTAATTTGTCTCTTTTCTTGCCTCCTGCGTTACCTTGTCTTGTTGTGTGCTTGTCTTGTTGACTGTCCTGTTCCGTTCGCAACCTTTGTTCGTCGTCTGTTCTTTGTTCCTCTTCGTTGTCTTTCGTGACCTGCCCTGCGCTTTTTCTCTCGTTCCCTTTTGTTTTGTTTTTTCACCTGTCACCTCCTCTCCTTTTACTTCCCTTTTGCTTTTCCTCTGTCTTGTCGTTTGTTACCTCTTGTCTCTCACCTTACCTTGACGTACCCTGTGTGTTTGTTCGTCTTGTTGCGTCGTCTTCCGTTGTGCCCTGTGACATGTGTCACGTCCTTGACTCGTCTCTCTGTCACCTCGTTTTGCGTTGCGTCATGTCTTCTTGTGCTGCGTTGCGTCTTGTTTTGTTGCTTTTTGTCACGTCGTTTGCCTGTTCTGCCTTGTTCTACTCTCTTCTTTGTGTCGTGTGTCGTGTGTCATGTTCTTCCCTTTTGTGTCGTTGCGTGTTTGTTCGTCTTGTTGCGTCGTCTTCCCCTGTGCCCTGTGTCACGTCGTCTCTCTGTTGCCTCGGTTTGTCACGTGCGTTGCCTTTCGCGTCACCTACTCGCCTGTCTTGTGTTTCACCCTGTCTTTTTGTGCCACGTTGCGTCTTGTTTTGTTGCGTTTTGTCACGTCTTTTACCTTAATCCATGTACCTACAATGTATTTTTGCACCTACTTTGTATGTAAAACTACTTCTTCGTCACAACGATGTATCTGCAATGTATTTTTGCACCTACTTTATATGCAAAACTACTTATTCGTTACATCAATGTACCTACAATGTATCTTTGCACCTACTTTGTATGCAAAAATACCTTTGCGTGACATCAATGTATATGCAATGTTTCTTTGCACCTTCTTTGTATGCAAAACTACTTCTTCGTTACAACGATGTATCTGCAATGTATTTTTGCACCTACTTTATATGCAAAACTACTTATTCGTTACATCAATGTACCTACAATGTATCTTTGCACCCACTTTGTATGCAAAAATACCTTTGCGTGACATCGATGTATATGCAATGTATTTCTGCACCTACTTTATATGCAAAACTACTTTTTCATTACATCAATGTATCTGCAATGTATCTTTGCACCTACTTTGTATGCGAAAATACCTTTGCGTGACATTGATGTATCCGCAATGTATTTTTGCACCTACTCTGTATGCAAAACTACTTCTTCGTTACAACGATGTATCTGCAATGTATCTTTGCACCTACTTTGTATGCAAGAATACCTTTGCGTGACATTGATGTATCTGCAATGTATTTTTGCACCTACTTTGTATGTGAAAACACCTTTGCGTGACACCAATGTACCTATAATGTATTCTTGCACCTACTTTGTATGCACAAATACCTTTGCGTGACATCAATGTATATGTAATGTATTTCTGCACCTACTTTGTATGCAAACTTACTTATTCGTTACATCTATGTACCTACAATGTACCTTTGCACCCACTTTGTATGCAAAAATACCTTTCCGTGACATCGATGTATATGCAATGTATTTCTGCACCTACTTTATATGCAAAACTACTTTTTCGTTACATCAATGTATCTGCAATGTATCTTTGCACCTACTTTGTATGCGAAAAAACCTTTGCGTGACATTGATGTATCTGCAATGTATTTTTGCACCTACTTTGTATGTGAAAACACCTTTGCGTGACACCAATGTACCTATAATGTATTCTTGCACCTACTTTGTATGCAAAAATACCTTTGCGTGACATCGATGTATATGTAATGTATTTCTGCACCTACTTTGTATGCAAACTTACTTATTCGTTACATCAATGTACCTACAATGTATCTTTGCACCCACTTTGTATGCAAAAATACCTTTGCGTGACATCGATGTATATGCAATGTATTTCTGCACCTACTTTATATGCAAAACTACTTTTTCGTTACATCAATGTATCTGCAATGTATCTTTGCACCTACTTTGTATGCGAAAATACCTTTGCGTGACATTGATGTATCCGCAATGTATTTTTGCACCTACTCTGTATGCAAAACTACTTCTTCGTTACAACGATGTATCTGCAATGTATTTTTGCACCTACTCTGTATGCAAAACTACTTCTTCGTTACATCGATGTACCTACAATGTATCTTTGCACCTACTTTGTATGCAAAAATACGTTTGCGTGACATCGATGTATATGCAATGTATTTCTGCACCTACTTTATATGCAAAACTACTTTTTCGTAACATCAATGTATCTGCAATGTATTTTTGCACCTACTCTGTATGTAAAACTACTTCTTTGTCACAACGATGTATCTAAAATGTATGTTTGCACCTACGTTGTACGCAAAGGTACCTTTGCGGGACATTGATGTATATGTCATGTATCTTTGCACCTACTCTGTGTGCAAAACTACTTCTTCGTTACATCAATGTATCTACAATGTGTCTTTGCATCTACTTTGTATGCAACAATACCTTTGCGTGACATTAATGTCCATGCAATGTATTTCTGCACCTACTTTGTATGCAAAACTACTTCTTCGTTACAACAATGTACCTGTAACGTATCTTTGCACCTACTTTGTATGCAAAAATACCTTTGCGTGACATTAATGTATATGCAATGTATTTCTGCACCTCCCTTATATGCAAAACTACTTTTTCGTTACATCAATGTATCTGTAATGTATCTTTGCACCTACTTTGTATGCAAAAATACCTCTGCGTGACATCAATGTATATGCAATGTAATTTTCCACCTACTTCATATGCAAAACTACTTTTTCGTTACATCAATGTATCTGCAATGTATTTTTGCACCTACTTTGTATGTAAAACTACTTCTTTGTCACAACGATGTATCTGGAATGTATTTTTGCACCTACATTGTACGCAAAGATACCGTTGCGTGACATTGATGTATATGCAATGTATCTTTGCACCTACTCTGTGTGCAAAACTACTTCTTCGTTACATTAATGTATCTACAATGTATCTTTGCATCTACTTTGTATGCAACAATACCTTTGCGTGACATCAATGTACCTGCAATGTATCTTCGCACCTACTTGATGATATAGAGAACCTTAGCATTATGGCCGCTGTCTATGAACGGGGCTTGGAACGAAAGAACTGATCGAGATGAAACACAATGGTTGACTGTGGCTCTCGAAATGACTCTGACGGACTCAGTTGTCCCAAAGCCTAGAGAGGGCGACTCTACCATCTATTGATACAATATACATTATACATCAACGCCAGACTGACTACCCTAAGTCCCCTCAAAGACTCTCCTCCGCTTCCTGCTGGCTCGGAGATGATACCGTGCCTACTATCCTCAATGACCCATGCGGAATGTCCGCCATAGGCATGTGTGAATGTGATCGGTCGGCAATGCGAAGTTGCGAACACCCTCAATGCTGTGTGCGGTATGTCTGCAGTAGGCAAGTGTGATGAGCCCTAAGCTCCCAGCTGCTCGGTTTTCCAAGAGGCTCAATAAGATAACATCTTGCCTACAATCTTTTTCGAACTTGAACTGGCGGTTTGTCAAAGAACATATCCAGAGTGAGGACCAACCAGTTGGAACTTGGAACATTCCCGAGGGCCTGTACTCTATCTTGGGATGGCCATAACTCTATCGAATTCTCCATCACATTCTCACTGATTCCCTTCAAATCTTGACGAAACGATAGTCCCTGAATAGTAATTCCTCTTTTCCAAGATCATTAAACCACTCTCCAATAAGCCATCTGAACGGGCGTGGGCAATCCGGTGCAGTGTTATCTGGCAGACTTTTTCCACCCAGACAATTGTCAAAAGTTTTAGGTGTGATCATGCGGTCGCATCATGCTTTTGAATGGGAATATATCACACTCCATAGATGCAAACTTCTTCGTCGGCCAAGATTTTGGTGGTTCATTAAGGTCTTATGGACTTAACACGCGTTGAAATATTACACTGACGTGGGCCGACCTAATGTTGATGAAGTTCGTGCATCGGCGTCGGGTGGCGACGTGACATTTCCGCCCTCACTTCGCGCACAATGAGAGCTCTTACTATCTCGCTCAGTTTTCTGGTATAGAATGCCATACGCCCATGATTTAGACGAGATTTCAGTAGTGTCAGACGACTTGAGCTGTTGTTGTGCACCGAGAGACGATGTGGTAGACTATGTAGTTGGCGACAACCTTCACTGTTGGGACAAATCCGCGAGGGATGCGTATACGCAGGGTTGGCTGACATGAACAATACAATATATTCATGGAAGCTATCGAAAAAGAGAAAGGAGAGAATGAAAGAGGCAGAGGTGTGGTCTCATATACCATAGAAGGGAGACCATCACCTCTGAAGGTAGACCACCATCTCATCCCCCCATCGTGTGCAAGGAGGAATCGCAAGATGATCAGCCATGTGCAAGCAGGCGGATACCAGCGCATTTATTGCGACTGTCCTGAGTATCCCAAAGAAAGGAAAAGGAAAAAAAACAGGCGAACAGGCCTGGTACCAATCTGTGGTGGCCGAATGCAAACAACAAAAGAACAAGCCAAGAACAATGGCAAGGGAGCTACCAGCCGGTAGTGGCTGATGAAGTCTCTGAGGAGGCTGATTAACGGTGTCGTAATCAGCAGTGCATTCCACGACATGGCATAGTCCGCCGTGGCCAAAATCTCTCGGGAACGTGATACCGCATGTACCTTCAGTGGCGAAAGCTCCAAATTCTCTTGTAAATGAGTTCGCTCGCAAGGAGTGGAACCCTCTGGCAGTGTCTCTTCTTCCTCCCCTTTTTGCTTGACAGGGTCGTCGGGGAAGGTGTCATCAGAGCCTGATCCTTCGCAAAGGTCGACAGAGGGTCTTCGTCAATGGAGTCGACAGGGCTTTGCTGTTTGAGTTGTCTGGTTGCAAGTTGACATTGTGCTACCTCAAACTTAGCTGTTGTGTCGGCAACCTCCATCTGTTGTCGATAGATTTGATACTGGAGGGTTGCCGAGCAGTCGTTACCATCGTCAGTAACTAGGTCACCTTGCTCGTTAAAGTGCAAATCCGTCTTGGCTCCCTTGGGCTGCTCGCTCTCACCGTCGTCGTCGTCGCACATGTATATTGAAACGACGCGGAGGAGATTTTCCGCGATCTTGCTTCCTGATCCTTTGCCAACATAGATGCCGTTGACTTCAAGGAGGTCGCGCATCTCTTGGCGGCGGGCGCGTGCGGGAACTTGCTTTTTCCCAGATGGGGAGGGTCCAGTGTTCGCAGTCCTCACAGAACGTGCGGCGAAGCACTTCATACGTCTTGTCGTGCTCAACGTAGTAGTTGTATAGGTATGCAAGCTTATTGTCGATGTCCAGTGTGGTTGAGTGCTGGTGAATGATGCCTATGGTTGTACGTCTGTCCTGCCATGCAGCTGTGACATAGTCAGCAAACCGTGATAGGTGGTCAGGGAGCATGTCCCCAGTGAGGTATGCCGCCGTATCATGGGTTGCCGAGGACGCAGGTGCTGCCGCTTGAGTCGTGGAACGGGTGACTCTTCCGGTCGCGGCAGCAGGGGTGTCTGTGGTTCCGTTGGCCATCGTGACCGATGAAATCAGGGGAAAAAGATTTCAGGGGTTGGTGAACGTGGAAGTAGGTGACGGTCGAGTAATGTTTCTGTCGAAGGAGGCCGAGAGAATTTCTGACAGGCGGGGTCGAGAGGATGTTCCGATAGAAGTGACAGTGAAGTCCTCTATCTTCTGATGTGATAGATAGACGAGACAGCAAAGTCCTCTATCTTCTGACTGGCGAGGTCAAGGATGGATTGACAGGCTTGGTCAAGGATGTACACTTCGGGTTTGAACCGCCGGACTTCGCAATGACGGGCGATGGTTCAAGAAGTGAGTTTTCCCGTTGCTGACGGTGGCGATAGAGTTGTCCTTTCGGATGGCTCTCTATCTTAGGAGGCTTGATCTTGCTGGGTCGAATCGTCAACTTCGCAGTGACGGAAACGATTCTAACCAGGTTGAACTTCTTCCCTTTAGCACGAAGAGTCGCAGTGACAGGTCGTCTCTACCTTTCGGGTTTCCCTAGCAAATCTGTGTTTCGAGAACGGATTCAAGAAACACTGATCAGTGTTGGGACAAATCCGCGAGGGATGCGTATACGCAGGGTTGGCTGACATGAACAATACAATATATTCATGAAAGCTATCGAAAAAGAGAAAGGAGAGAATGAAAGAGGCAGAGGTGTGGTCTCATATACCATAGAAGGGAGACCATCACCTCTGAAGGTAGACCACCATCTCATCCCCCATCGTGTGCAAGTTGCGCACTCGCCCGATGCTGTGCGACCCCAAGTGTATCAGGTTTGCACACCGATCCTCATCGTAGCAAACATGCGTAAGCATAGATTGCGCATCTCAAGTGCCTATTGAGGATGGCGATTCCAACATTCACTTTGTTCGTTATTAATCACGTGACAGTGCCCCCCTTTACTCTCCCATTTCACTGCGCCCGCCAACTCTTAGGTACCTAGGACCTCCCTATAGTGAACGGACTCCACTGCCAACAGCGCTGATTCCACTGAGTTCCCCAGCCGAAGCGCAGCGGTCGCTTCATTCCCGCTACATACGACCCATGCATACGCTTCCTTTCTTGCTTGCCATTCTTTTGTTTGGCAATTACTCTTGACGATATGACCGCGCCCCTTCTGCTTTCCCTGTCCGGTTGAAGCAAAGCCGATCAGATCATACGGCATGCCGACGTGCATCACGAGTGCGATGAACCCTGAGCCGGCGCCGAATCCCAATACCATGATCGCTAACGTGTGTTCAGCCTGTCGACGAAGACGAGTTAGCCAAGGTCTGCCAGTTGCGAATCCAATCGACTGCTTCGAAACCACGATATTTTGCGTCGCTCAAGTTTCCGGCCACGTTTAATCGATGCGAAGCGACGACAATCGATACGAATGTATCATGCCTCGGTCGTTCAAGCAAGCGGGTGTGGTGAACAGCAATAACTCTCAACTCCTGCCGGCAGCACGATGGCACGGCAGGCGCATAGTCTAGATCGTTCATGATAATCGAGACGTTCGCCCTGTTCGGGCCTACGCTTGTGTGCTACCGGTGCTATATTTCTCAACCCCAGACCTTTCGAAAGCATTCTGTCTCGCGGCTGAAGATGATGCTTGGATGGTTTAAGCTGTCTTGTCGGACTCCACGAGATCGGCGGCAAGACGGGAGTTCTGCGACGTCGGATTTGTGTTCTGGCGACGATTGCATGCGTGCAGCTTTTCTGCGACCGCTCACAGAAGTCTGGAGTCGGCGTTATCAGTACTTCAGAAACAGCGGTGGACGTCGAACAACTGCAGTTTTGCACTCGGTCGAGTGATGCTAGCCAGCATCGTCAAAGTCGCGAGCCGATCAGATCATAAGCCCAATACCATGATCGCTAACGTATATTCAGCCTGTCGACGAAGACGACGGTAGCCAAGGTCTGTCAGTTACGAGTCCGTTCGACTGCGTCGAAGCCCCGATTTCTTGCGTAGCTCAAATTTCCGACCACGGTTTGTCGACAGGGAACGGTAAATGACGACAGTGATCGATGCGCTATGACGACTAAAATCGATGCCGAAGCACGATGCGATGCGAAATTTTGATGCCCTGGTCGTTCAAGCCAGTGGGTATGGTGAATAGCAATGACTCCCGCCTCCTGTCGGTAGCACGACGGCAAGCGCAAAGCCCAAATCGTCCACGACGCTCAGGAAGTTCGCCCTCTTCGGTAGACTTGCATGAGATCGGTGCCATACATTTTGAACCCTGAAGCTTTCGATAGCATTCTGTCTTGCTGCTAAATATCGGGCTTGGACGGTTGAAGCGAATCTCGTCGGACTCCGCACAGACGGCAGTTCTGCGACGTCGGATTTGTGTTCTGGCGACGATTGCGCTACCCACAGCAATCTGGGTACGGTGATACCGGTACTTCAGAAACAGCGGTGGGCGTCGAAGCAGCTGCTGCTTTGCACACGTCCGAGTGATGCTATATAGCCAGCATTGTCCTCGTCTTCCTCTCCACGCATGCTCACTCCTGCTTCTTTGCGCGTCTATCACTCAGTCTAACGGCTTCTTTTCGACTTGCTTGCTGCAAGAAGCGATACCGAGACTTTCTGAGCGGCCTCGAAGTGTATGCATAATGCTTTTCGCTGGCTGGATAGGGTGGATGTCGCTCCGAACGGCGCACCTGTTGACGTCTATTGCGGATCATTTGCCTGTTGCTCCAGCGGTTCCCCATCTTCATTTCGAGTCCCTCCACTTCATCTGTGTTATCTCAAGCCTTTTTCCAGCTCATCCTCGACCCATCAACCCTATGTCCCGTTGCTGGATACAGGCCGTTTTTGAACTTGTATTGAACTTGAGAGACAGTATTTAGGAGCATCGCCATGGCTTAGCCGCCAGTTATGTAGAAACAGAAGAGTAGCTACAAACGTCTCGAGCTTTCTTGTGCGCCAGTCAGATATGCCACTTGCCGTCGCGGTGCATCCCCTTGCCGTTTCTCGACATGCGCAGCCGCCACGTCCTTCCACTTTGACACCAGGCCATTCACTTTTATCGTCAGAGTCACTGTCACACTCTGCCGGATGAAGCTTGTCGAAATTCGACATGAACTGACTGAACGAGTTCGCCCATCTGAGTTTCTTCCAGGAGAAAAGTCTTGTCGTAGACCGCTTTCCCACAAGGTTCCCGTCCGGGCGAGTCGGCGACCAGGCACATCGTGGAACGATTGACTCTAGTCTCTAGCGACGCGTCACCTGATGGTGCCTGACGCGTCCAGGAATATCTTGCTCGCCAACCATCTCCATGATGGATTGGACCGAGAACCCGCGAGTTGACGAATATCTTTTTGAGCTGATGGACTCGCTCCTCAACGGCATCCGATTTCCAAATCGTTTCTCCTGATTTGGCGATACCGTATACACATCAGACCCCCTCTGACCGGCACCAGATTGCTAAAGGTTTGCAAGGAATGGAGGGTTGGTACCATGTGCGCGGTCATATTATACTACGCCTCTGGTGTCACGCCGATGCGAACGCGTAGTCCGCTGACGTTACCTAGTCTGCTGAATATGATATTTCTAGAGGACGGCTGACCAGCGCGAATTCCTTTCGCAGCATCAAAGCTCGACCGCGTTCCTGGGGGCGATTGTTCGGGTTCCACGATATTACTTGTCGCCGGGAGGGATTCTCGAGACTCTTGGCCTCGCCCGCCGCCACGCCAAAGAGCATCGAAGAGAGAATAGTCAAGTGCAATTGATAGCTCCTGGTTGCTGTGCACAGTGTTACTATCGCCGACCATCTCGTCTCTTGTGGTTGACGCAAAGTCGACCAATTCCATCCAGACCTGTGCGTGGCTATCGGGCATTGTCGAACTAGTGTGCCTAGATCTCGTCATCTGATTGAGATTCTTTACACATTCATCATTTCGATTCTCGCGGAGCTCGCCTTTATCAGTGACAAGTGTAAGCTAGGTAGCTAGGGGAAACATTGACACCATGCCTCGATCATAGAGCTCGCACGTCCACCATATCCGCTCGACGGCGACCAGCTGACAAGTGGCATAGATCATTGGGATCCTTCTCAGACCATACGGCAGTGCTGGATTGTATCGGCGGCGTTGCACACTCAGCGGAGCCGGTTCCCCGGTGCCATGCGCTTCATTCCAATCTCTTCCTAACCACGTTCGTGCAATGCCTGTCGGAACGATGAGCTTCCGCGAACGACGACGACAATCGATGAGATGCGATATTTTGATGCCTCGGTCGTTCAAGCACGCGGATGTGGTGAACCGCGATGACTCCCACCTGCTCTCGGTATTACAACGGCGAGCGCATAGTATAATCGTCCACGGTACTCAAGAACTTCGCCCTGTTCGGGAGACCTTTGAACTATTCCAAACCCAGTTTCGAAAGCACTTTCCCACTGCCGAAAATCGGGCTTGGACGTTTCAGCGTTCTCACCGAACTCCCCGGGGTCGCCGGTCGGCGGCAAAGGCTAGAGTTCTGCGACGCTGGATTTGTGTACTGGCGACGATTGCATGCGTGCATTTCTTCTCCGTTCGTCCGCAGCAATCTGCATACAGAGTTGTTGGGACTTCAGCTTATTCGGTAACAGCGGTGTGCGACGTGCGTTGAGTTGAAGCAGGTGCAGTTTTGCACTCGGTCTATATCTCAACAGCCTTTAACTTCCCCATGAATATGCGGGCACCTTGAGTCTTGAGTCTTGATTTAGCTCATGACATGATGGTTTCATCACCCGGTTGACTTCCTCCCGGGAGTGCGGTCGTGTCTTGTGGTCGTGATTCAATGCGACACGTTTTAGCATGACTCCGAATAAGCCAACAGACTGATATGTGCACATGTGACGTGGAAGCAAGCTTGCACCACATGCCACCTGAGACTTTCTAGGGAGTTACACGGCGCGAATGGTCGGGATCGCGATTCGCCGAAACGATATTGCAGGATTCATGAAGCGCAATATCGGGTTCGAGACGTCTCCGGATCTCAGGAGTCCGAAACCTCTATCTTTACGAGGGCTTTGTGTATGCAAGACTCTCAAGGACTCTGGGGATAGAAGGAGAACACCTTTTGAGATCGATGGCGAGCCACTGTTGAATCGCGGTCTGCATTGGCTGGACATTCATCAGTTTCAAGTCCCAAAAGATTGGCCCTTGTCACATCATGTTGAAGCCTTTTTCTCTACTCTACACACTCCTAACTTCTAAGCCCTGCACACTCCACATACTCAGCATGCTGCATGCGCTGCACAGTTTCGGCCAGAAGCTGCTTTCGCTGATTGGAAATGTCTCGGCTAGGACCCAATGAACATGGTGCAGATGGTGCGGTTCATCAGATCGGAAAGCAGGCAAGAGTAGTCGCCCGCCTCTTTCAGTCGCCTATTCTCGTCGTATGAAAGGAAGAATCACTGATCAGCGGGCTTGCATCGAAGACCATAATCATATGCAGAGATTCTAGTCAATCACTGCAGTCGTCATGTATGACCCTCCTAGGATCCTAGGATTAGCTCCTGGACTCCTTGGGATCGCCATGAACATCAATTCCTGTCACCCAATTTTAGTCAAGACATATCAAACTTCTTTCCTGGCTTAGGCTAGATTCGCTCCCATTGCCATGATAGATTATCTTAAGTTGATATGCAATGCCCTGGGACGAAGAGTTCCATAAGATTCTCACGAGGTTCACGAAGACTACAGGCTGCGATTGGAACGGCATCTGTCAGAGATTACGATTAAATGATCATGGCACTGGGCAGCACTGGCGAGGTGAGACCGTGAGATATTCCAAAGCCCGGTCCATTCCCTATCTTCAAAACAACGATGATCACTTAATCTCTCGACATCCTCCTCCAACTGTTGAAGACGCGATAGTCACTCTCGAGCTATTCTAATACGCTGCATGGCTTTCCACTTGCGCCTGAACGAGCGCGGATGGCCCGATGCAGTGCTCTTTGCAAGATCTTACTCCCAAGACAATTGACAAGCAATTCACGTGTAATCGTACGGTCACACTTGATCCAAGTGTATACGAATCAGATCTCATGAGCCACGAGCTTCCTGGGAGACTAAACTCTTGGTGTTTGATACGGCTTTCATAGAGTTATCTGGCGTTGATCCTGCCAAGAACACATTTCGACAGCACCTCAAGGCAAGTGGCGTCATAACCGTCCCTAGATAATACAGTTAGAATCGTGAAGAAAAGCCCTGAAAAGTCGGAGGGTTGTTATGTACTCTGGACTGGCCGCCGTATAGCCCCAGCGTCAAACCTACCGAGAGGTTGAGACAGATGTTGTGGGACGAGTTTGAGATGAAGCTCGTTGATAACTCGTCGCCTAATACCCAGGGTCATAGACAGCAAGTGCCATGCTTCGCTATTTCAAGCAGTGCTAGATTTGGGATCGGGGCTGTAAATTGCACGTTTGAGTGTTGGCGTGGAATGTTGAAATGACAATGCATACTTTCTGGAAGGCCACTGATTCGTTGCGAGCGCCCAGTCGGTAACAGCGCCTTTGATTCTGGCTCATGTTCCCATGAAGCTCACCACAGGTAGTTCTCATCCCTCAATCTTGTGACGTAGATCAAGAGACATCCGCAAACTTTCTCTTTTGGGCGCCCTTGTACTCCTCTAGCTTCAGACCACATAAGGCGCGCCACAACGGTTGAATAGCAGGTTCAAGCAATTGTCGAAGAGTGCATCGATATGCGCCATCATCAACGAGCGACAGTACTTTGTTCGTGACCTGCTCCGCGCTGTATTCTTGATATAGCCCAGTCTGATTAATTCCCGCCATGAGTGCACCAAGTAGCATGAATGAGCATCTCCTGGAATCACAACCACAACGACCCTTACAAAAGGTCTTTGAACAAATCCCCCAAGATTTTGAAGATTTTGTCTACAAATTGATCTCTCTTCTGTTCCATAAAGGCTGCCAAATTAATTAGCTTGGAGAAACCATGAAGATGCGGGTTCGCCATACTCAACAACATTGGAGGAAACGGCAGGTATATTGTTCCCAGGCCACCGACACTTGTTCTTATGGCCACTTTAGTCATCTCCTCGAATATCTCGCCGCGAGAGAAGACCCACGACACAAACATCCACATAACACACTCTGGATTGTACGACCTTGGAAGCTCGTCAGATAAGTCGTCAATCCAAAGGCCGACAATAACTTGTGTAACCTCCTGACACTGATAGTAGTCAACGAGGACGGACATTTTAACCAGTGTAATCAAGTCACTAGACAACGGTACTAGTGCATTTCGACCATGAATTATATTCATGAGTATGAGAAAAACTTCGTCATCCCAATCTTTTGCGGTCAGCTCAAAACGTACTTGAGAATCAAAGCCAAGTTGCAGTGGTGCGCGGGTTTTGCCTGATCCGTTATTTGACCGGTCTAACGCTCGTGCGCTTTCTTTCCAAGACCCGTTCAACATTGTCTTGAACACAGGCGATGCAAGGGCCAAGTGCCGCGAGGAAAGCCGAAAATGTATCTCCTCAAGCTCGCCTTTGTCGTCATGCGCTTCTCCGCTATCACGTGGCACACTCGACTCAATTGCAGGTGCGATAGGCTACTGGCGATGGTTCGTGAGTATTTCCGTCATCGAAATGGTCGGACTCCTCGTCAGACATTACTCTCGAGCCAAACAACTTTTGCCTGAGCAAATGGTTCCTCCGCTCCTGTTTGCCCCTTTCGTCCTTGGGATCCCACAGGGGCTGCTCTGTTTTTGGGTGTCGTAAAACAAGTATCGTGTCACCGTCCGGATCTAGCTCGAACCGTGAACGCTCCATGATTATCGTAATGAAGAGGGGGGGCTTTGTGGACAAGCAATCACGAACGTCGTATGTATCGCGAATGGGCAACTTCAGTTATGGAAATATTTTTGTGGCCTCGAGATACTGGCGGGCGATTCGATTTCATCCCCCCCTACCTGCCAGTATATAGGTATCTATGTACCTACATATGTACCTACCTAAGAGATATTGGGTATAGGTACATCCCTTCTTCACCCGCGCAGAAGGTTCAAAAAAGGTGGACCACTCACCAGCCAGTCACATTCCTTCGACCACAATCCGGCAAACAACATTCATTTCATCAACCATCAACACAACGAAACAAACTGATCGATCAATTTTAGCCTTCAAGTATCGTTTTCTATCATCATTTTATTTGTGTTCCATCGAATTCCACATCAAGGTTGTCTTTCCACACAGCTCAGCGATGGACGCCAACTTGGTAGGCCAGCCACTTTTCAGATCTTCGCCCTTCAACGACCAACGACGCTCGGATCGATTCAGGAACTTCAAATCGGACGAGGGCACACAGCCCGCAGCAGACGCAAAACATTTTATGGTGCAGGGGCTCTGAGCGTCCTCTCCCCTAGTCAGAGTATTGATCAGTACTTTATAAGCCTCATTGGTACCGGCGTCACAGCTGTCGTCAACACGAGGTACAGAAAGCGACAGCGGGTCAATTCTAGCATCAGAGCACAACACCGCAAATGAAATTGGACGAAGCGCGAACGCTGGTGCCCTCGCTTCAATATCTGACTTCTTCCGGCCTCCACCGCCCACTATGCTCGACTGCAATCAATGGTCCTTGCCCCAATGCCCCTGACATAGTTCCCATACGAACCAAACACTAACGTCCGTAGACGGTAGAGCCCGGAGCAGATTCCGAAAAACTTCATGTACGAAATCGACGAAGACCCGAAGACACTCTTGATGAAGACACTGCCGGCGTCATGCCGAAAGCTCTGCCGAAGAAACCTGACGACCTTAATGATCTCATTTCGATCGAACCTTGCAGAAAAGAAGATACTATAGGCAGCAGAGAGATCCGCTCTTTACGGAAGCACACTGTCAGGGTCTCGAGAGAACTGCGGCACAACGTTTGATGTCATGGGTTTTCACATTGTTACGATGCCATTGATCGGCTTTCTTAGAGGCTTTGCAGTTTTTCAGATCTGGTCACACCGACACAGCCATCGATTGCACCTCTTGATAGCGCCAGAGATGCAATCTTGACCCGACTTTGTTACTCCGTTAGGTACTCATGAAAAATTCCTCTGTACCTGCCATGGCAGTCGCCTATGTTTACGAAGTCGAGCATCGCCTTCTCGTCTTCGTTCCATTCGCGCCATGAGCCCTATGATTATCGCCCTCTTTATTGCTCGTCATTTTTTTTCTGGAGCTTGCTCTCGACGACGTGACTATGCCGCTTCTGCTTTCCACCCGCAGAGGGGATCGGATCATACGGCATGCCGACATGCAGTACAAGTGCGATGAACCCTGGCGCCTGAGCCCAACACCATGATCGCTAACGTGTGTTCAGCCTGTCGACGAAGACGACATTAGCCAATACCTTTCAGTTGCGAGTTCGTTCGACTACGTCGTAGGCACGATCTTCCGCGTCGCTCAAATTTCCAACCACGGTTTGTCGATACGGAACGGTGAGCGACGACAGTGATCGATGCGGTACGACGGCAATCGACGCGGAACCACGATGGATGCGATGCGATGCAAAATTTTGATGCTCCGGTCGTTCAAGCAAGTCGGTGTGGTGAACAGCAATAACTCCCGAGTCCTACCTCCTCTCGGTAGCACGACGGCAAGCGCATAGTCCAAATCGTCCACGATACTCGACACGTTCGCCCTGTTCGAAAGACTTGCGTGCTACCGGTGCCTCGCTTTCAACTCCAAGCCTTGTCAAAGCATTTTGTCCCGCTGTTGAAGACCGGGCTTGGTCGGTTTCCGCGTTCTCACCGAACTCCGGCGGCAAAGACGGGAGTTCTGTGACGTCGGATTTGCTGGTAATGATTGCATGCGTGCATTTATTCTCCGTTCGTCCGCAGCATTCTGCATCCAGAGTAGTCGGTACTTCGGTAGCGGCACACGTTGAAGCAGCTGCACTTTTGCACTCGGCCTAAGTCTTTCCCCGGCTGACATGTCGATGATGTCGCTCTGAGCGTCGCATGTGTTGACGCCTATCATGGATCGTTTGCCAGTCGATATCTCCAGTCTTTCCTCATCCCTCATTGAGTTGATAGAACTGACTTGAACTCAGCACACTCGCCTGAATTCAATCCATTGAGCATATCTGGAAGCAATTGAAGCATATAAGGAATATGTGGCCTTGAGGTATGATATTACTGGTGAGGTGAATTATTTCCGCAGGCTTCCCTTGAAGAGCCAAATTATATTAGTACATATATTTCGGATTGATTTCTTCTCATCAAGTTCCAAGCCGCCCAATTGAGGCCCTCGTTACAGTATGCAAGTGTCTTGCATCAACGTCGAATGACGACGAGGAGGTGTCGCTAACCCACCTCCAGCTCGCGTACAATACGAGCTCTATCTGTCTTGCTCAAGTTCTGGCTTTATATACCATTCGCACAAGGTTTGGACAGTGTTCCGTTAGATTTAGACACCTTGAGTCGTCGTTCTACGGGAGGAGAAGGGGGGTGCATTAAGAGACAATGTGACGGATTGCAGCGAGGACATCCACGGTGCTGATTGAGGAGGCACCACAGGCTAGGCAGATAGGAACAAGGTGGCAAGTGACAGACTTCATTGGGTAAGTTAGAATAGAATAAATTGGGCTGGTAAAAGTAAAAGTAAAAGAGGAGACACCGCTGCTAAGCGTGTTCCTACCACCTGTCAAAACAACGCTGACGCCTACGATATGTACTTGAGCGCGACTTAGTGTCCTTTTAGGCATAATCGGCTGCTAAAATTAGGCATCACGTAGCTTTGCCATGCTTGAGGCGCCGTTCAATCGACTGCGTAGAAATATGAGGCACGAAGCTCGTTCGTGGTCAGTCTGGAATTTTGGCAGTTTAGTCTTTGGCCGTTTGTGGCAGCGCGGCGTTGTCGGGTTCGATGGGAGCGGATTTAAGGTTGGGCCGCAGCACGTATTCTGCTCGTCGAGATTCGACACAATCCCGATTGGATGAGTGCGCCATTCATCTGAGTCTCTCAGAGAAAGTCTTGTCGTAGACCGCTACTCCCACCATCGCCTTCGTTGAAAATGAGTTCCTCAACGGGCGCGTACGGTGCGCTGACTGAATTGGGGGGTCTCAGTTTGTACGCCTCAAGGGCCGGTGTGCAAAGTTGTATGCGCTGAGGGTCGAGGTCAACCTTCTGCGGTATATTACTATACCATGTAGAATTGCAGCGTTCTATCCGTCTTCCCCACGAACAGCAGCACCGGCACCGGTGACCGTGAAGTTCCCCTTGCCAGGGCAGTGGAGATTATTGAAAGACTTTCCGCCTGATATTCCCAATAGCTTTCAATTCCGTCATGAGGTGGCCGAAAAAAGGGCTTGCGAGGCCATGATGTGCGTAGGTGGTGCATGTGGCTGAGGATATGACCATTGCAATTGTCTGGACTAAAACTTGTCACGAAGCGCGGTCCTCGAAACACCGTTTCTCTGGTGAAACACTGCTATACTTACTCCGTACATTCTGTACATCTTCGTCGTGGGGGAGTCTCTTTCTCGTGCGAACCGCGCCCTTCTATTCAAAGCCTGGCTAATTACTCAACAATGGTTCTAAACTAAAACAAATACGGAGTATCACACAGCTCATCGCTCAAAAATAATTTCGCAAAGCTTGGCCCAGTCGTGCTTCTCGTTGCCGAAAACAGTCGCAAGATATCGTTTTGGATCTTCTACTCGGAGCCGATTCAGTTTTTCCCAGTGCGCATCCAGGTCTGTCCGCAATTCACAGTCCTCGTCTCTCAGGATTGGCGCGTCAGAGACTGCGCGACCCGGCCGGGGCCGGGTGACTGGTTTTACTGTAATCCAGTTGAGCGCGTACAAGGTCCAGTAACTAACTTTGTAATGTTCTACAGTCGCTTTATGTTAGCAACCTCCATATGATTCAGTCTCATCGACACAATAAAGTACGAACCTAAAACTCTTTTCATGCGTTGGGTGGAAGCCATCGGTTCCTCTCCCTTCTTGTCCGTGTTGGCGCTCAATGTCTTGGGGGGCATCTTGGGGGGGAAAAAGATCGCTCGCTCTAGGAACCAGACCATCTTCGTCGCGAGCGCCGCTGCGAATTTGGACTCATCCTTCTTATCCTGATGCAAGTCGAATCCTGACGTGAGAGTACTTTCACGCCCGTGCTCTGTCAACCAAGGAGTAGAAGAGGACCCTGCGAGCGTCATGACGAGCATCAGCATCAGGCTGCAGTGCGTACTCCCTTGCCCTATTTTTCTTGTGATGTAGTCCTGCACCACCTCAAAATGTCTTGCCACTTCTGGCTTCTTCTTCTCGGTGTAGTCCTCTATGAACTCTTCAAAACCTTGCTTTAGCTTACTGGGCATGGTTTTGAATTCATGCTTGCCGTCACAGTGGCCGCCGAAATTGATGATCCGCTTTCGCGGCGGTTCATGCGTCCGACTCAGTTCCATCTCCGCCTGCCTCGCACTTCGCTTCATGAGGCCTGCAGTGGCGGAGATGGGGTTTGCTGTTGTTTGCACCATGAGGTTGGCCACTGTCAGTGTCGGCGAGCCGTCTAATAAAGGCGCCCACATAATGTTAACAGAGGCCAGCGCCGTTTCGATGAGCTCGACACATTTGAATTGGTCCATCTGGGAATTGACTACGTGTCGAAACACGCCAAGCCAAGAGCCGTCTCTGGTAGATACGGACAGTCGATTGGAATCGCGACAGCTGTCGAATAGGCCCTGGGCGAATTGCTGCCGCGACGATTGGGAGCAAGTCACTTTGACAAGCTCCCTTATCGAACTGCTCTCAAACAAACGATCGTATTGCCTATAAAATACATTAGCCAAGGCCGCAAGTTGTTTGCTTGATTGATTGATGTGAGATACGTACTCCAAGGTGAAAGGCTCCTCCTCTGCCTCCCAAGATAACAGCGTAGTGCTGATTGTTTCAGCATCTTGCACTTGGGCAGCAGTGAGTTTGCCAATCCTTGATGCTCTATTTAGCTGGAAGCGAAGCCGCTGGGCGACGTCTGCGAGCATCTCTGGGATCCAGATATCCCGGAATGCCTTTCGCAAAAACTTGACGTCTACCGGGCATCCCCAGCTCTGTAGCCACATGTGGCTATATTGGTCGGCTGCGACTCGCGAACCAAAATGGAAGCCCAGATCCGCCACGTGCAGTAGGTTTGGGGGCTTCAGTGAGACCTCCAGCGGATCCTTTATGATAGGCCATTTCTCCAAGTTTATCAAGCCCATCCCCTCTCGAAGATTGAGCAGTTTGCTGGAGAAATAGGGCCACCCCAGCATCTCGATGCTAGACAGAGTATCAAGCCGTTCTAGGACGGCGTGACGCAGCACTGCTGGATCACCAGTGAAGCAAAACTCTGCAAGGCGATTCAGAATTGCAGTGGCCTCGCACGAGGACGCACTGAGGCCTGTGTCGCCGCTTGCTAGATAGCGGGTCTCCATCTCCAAGAGGAAGGTCTCGAAGAACTGCGCGAATCCAAGGAGTATCTGTGGGAATCGGGAAGGCTCAAAAGCCCGCAGGATTGTGCAGTAGCGGTCCGGCTGGCAGAGGAAGAACCTCATAAATTGGAACACGGGCCGCAGAATGGTTTCGAAGGATTGGTGTTCGGAAAGGAGACGCGACACTCTGACGGTGACAACCTGATCCATTCGATAGCCAAGCTTCGCCTGGTCAATTGATGCTGCTATTGACCGTTCAGCACCCATAAGACGGCTTGATGGTAGTTCCTGCATCAGCTGCCTGTGGTTGTCGCGGACAGTAGAAGAGCTGCGGCCAAGCACGGATCGAGAGAGTGTTAAGGCCGCTGTTGCGCGGCCTTGCGTCACCGTATCGCGGACAGCGTCTTCGATCACATACGAATACCCCCGGAAGGCTTCAAAGTCCAATACGTCCTCGCACTCGTTCTGCGTGAACATATTTGCCTTCAAAATCTTATAAAGGGGTTCGATGAACCCTGGCGGCCGGCTGCCAACGAAATTGCCGTACCGCGGGTGGAATCCCAGGGGATGGAATTCCGCCGCCGGTTGGCAGCCGTTCGCTGTAGAGTAATTGCCGTATGTCGCGCAAACTCCCGAGCGGTCCGCCAAGAGGCACATAGGCACCCGGTTGTCCGTCCCGTCGACTGGTGGCCCTAAGCAATTGATGATGGCACTCATCGTGTACGAGACCTGGTCAATGTGATTGAGATCGTACATTACTTCGAGCTTCTTCTTCAGCCGGCCGAGATTGCCCGTGTACGGCATTTTGTTCCCTACACCCGAAGCCGTCGGTCGGCTCCCTGCCGGCTGCGGCTCGAGGTCCTCGTCATCGCTGAGCTCGCCGATATGTCCGGTGTCCTCTGTGTTGTCATCCTGTGTAACCTCCATCGGTACGTCTGCCATGTTAGGAGGCGTTTTACACGAGGTGTCATCTCCGTGGTCCAGGACGTGGAAGGCAGGGTGGTTCTTCTTCCAGAACTTGTCGTGCCCATGGCTCTCCACGAAATCTTGCCAGTTCTCCATGAATGCCTGTTGAACTAAATGCCAGTATTTAAAGGAAACGACCCGGTTTAGCACATGAAGTTCTGGCCGGGAAAGGAGGTCATTCAGGTATATACTGAGAGCCTGTGCACGATCGCTTCGAATCGTGCTACGCTCTACAGTCTCTGTCCGAAGCGACTCGGGCGCCTCTAGCGTCTCCGGTTGAACAGGATGCAGTACAATGAACCAGATCTGCTTTTTTGGTCCACTCGCGAATCGGAATGTGCGTTCGTTGAGTTCAAAGGGAAGAGTGTTGTTCGCGTGCCTCAAGCTGTAAGGCGCCTGCCAATGGCTCCAGGAAATCGTCACATCGCCTTTCACATATGATGACGGGCGGACGACAGGCTGTAGCGGTTGACCCACTATCCTGAACGTATCGAGTCGAAACTCAGGATAGTAGTCAAGTTTTGGGCTCGCCGGCTCGGCCTCATTACCCCAGTCCATAGTCCATTTCTGCTGAATTTTGGCAAACACTCGGCTCGCGGGCCAGGTGGCTACCTTGTTGATGAACTGCACGGCTACTCGACTTAGCGCTTTTGTCTTCAAACTATAGCATGAGTGTCTAGTACTTACGATACTGCCTGCCATCGCCCTCGTTATGCTTGATGTTGCCCTCCCATGTGTGGCAGTTCCCGAAGTCTTTCTGATCGTTTAGTTTCGTGTTGAGATACATCCTCCCAAACGGGTCTGCGTCGACAAAGTTATCGAGCTCGTCCTCGACGGATGTCTCGGACCTGTTCTGGGCCGTTGGGAGATTGGGATGCGTGGTGCCACTCATTGTATCGTATCTACTGACACGTCAGGATCGAGATGATAACATAAGACAGATGACAGGACTGAGGAGAGGGCATTGTGTAAGGTGCGTTTGTGCACAATCCATCAACTTGTCTTTGCCAATGAAGGGGCAGACGTCGATGACACGGATTCTCCCGTCTGAGGTCCTGCCCGTGAAAGCTTTTTACTATGTGGCTTCGAATTTACTCACTTTGGGTGTTGGAATGTTGGGTGAACTCGATTTCAAATGTGCAGCAAGAGAAGACTGGTGAATAAACTCAGTTGAGGCAGACGGTCGATGTGGTGATCGTTTTTCGAGTGGTACACGTCTAGGTGCAAGAGTGGCGGAAGCAAGTTTATGTGGTGTTGTAACTTGTGCCTGCTGTTGAGTCTTGAGTCCCAGAGACAAGGGACGAGGGCACACAATGATGACCTGCTTACGGATCAGTTGTAATTGCAGCGTTATTGTTCTCTGGTCTTTATCCATCACGCGACTTCATCTCCTCCGTCCCTCCAACACGCCGCCCGGTACTTTGTTCAGTGTTCAGCCACCCTCTTTCTTGCATTCACAAGGCCGCCTGATGCAAAATTCTCATTCAATACCTGTACTGGCGGGCGATTCAATTTCACCCCCCTCCCTGTAAGGTATGCTGCTCATTGGACCCCCTTTCCTCTAAGGGAAGGGGGAGGGGAGGTGAAATCATTCGAGTTGTTGGCTCGCCACCCGAGAGGCTGCCTGAAGATACAGAGTTGGCTAAGACTCAGGAGGCGTACGCTAGGATGTTGAGACCACTCCGCGGACCTGGTGTGCGAGTCACAGGAGAAGGGCGCAGGAATAGGGGGGGGGGGGGGGGGGCACAAGAGCTTAAGCCTTACATAGCTATTCGGCAAGCAAGTTTTCGCAACAGAAGTTCGAAACAAGCCATGGCATCTGCGTTCGTGATTCTCCCAATTTTACGTACGTTCTTGCGCGTCCGATGCTCGAATTGAGCCGCTATGACCTGCCCCCGCCGCCTGCAGCTCGTGTTGACGGCAGCTGTGCCCTCGGTGCCAGTGAGCTTTGCAAAGTACTCCGATCAATGCCCTGCCTGGGAGATAGGACGCTGGAAGCCCCTACATTCATACAGTAGCTACCTCCTGCTAGCGATGGTGTGGCCGTATGACTCACCCACTTTTCAGAAACGTCTGTTACGAAAGCTTGCTTGGCGAATAGCTACCTAAGCTCGGGCACGGCCGCACGGGGGGCCAAGCAGTGGGCTTAGTGAGAGGAATTAATTTGATGAGATTTCAGTCGTTACTGATGATATGACGACAAGGTGATGTTGATGATGTTGATTGCAAGAGTAAGAACTTTTGCTCGGGCTAGAGCGAAAGACGCGAGAGGGTGTGGGAAAGAGGCACTGACCATATATCAAAAGCTCCTTCTACGGCTACGAATATATGCGCCACTCGTACAGCGCCACTCGTACAGCGCCACTCGTACAGCTTTAGAACAGAGTAGCCGATACCCATGCAACATGGCGAAGCTCATCACCATCATCATCATCATGTGCCGGGTACGAAGTACCTGTCGGCCAATTGCGTGAGCTTAACCTGAATTAGGTATACTGGGAGTCGGGACCCGTCTGTTCCACACTGGACACCTTCATGACAGGAATCTTGATATTCTTTCGCAGAGTATTTCGAAGGGAAGCCGTTGTGATCGCCCGTGTAGAAGCAGTCAAGCATTTGAGACCTCAGACATTGACAAAATAGTCCGCACCCGAAGACATGCCGTTGCGACAAATGCGATGTGCTCTTTGTGACTCTGACATTGCGGTACTTATACCTTCGGTCACTTAAGCAGTAAGGCTATGTACTCCTGAGTCCTCATCGAGCTGCAACTGGGGATGGTTTGGAGTAATCTTTAGCCACGCATCTCTCGCACAATTTCTCGCTTCAGTCACGCACCCATTCCTTGCATATGTCCCACAATTTACAAATGCAAGTATGTAAGAGTTCAAGCATTGAATGATTGATAATGCAGCTAAGTTTTATTTTACCAAGATATGGCATGTCACGGGCTGCGCAAGAGACATGTTTGTCCTGTGAAACAGCCTCGTCCATATAGGGTACGTCTCACTTCACAACTCGTGAGGCCGGTTTGATATATGAGGGTATGTATGTACTCCGGATACTTGAAGCTTTCCCCGCACCTTTTGGCTTTCTTATCATCAGCTGACCCATTGATGATAATTGTGATGGATTACATACCTATTAGAGCCTCGAACACCAAGCTTAAAAGTAATTGGTAGAGACATCGGCTGAGCGATGATACCTATTCTGGACCTTGCTGGAAGACATACCTAATGGAACGATAAGCAAGACCATTAAGGCCATGCAGCAATGACGACACGACCAAGGCTATGGCATAATAGCGACGAATGAAGGCGAGACCTTAGGTATTTCTTTTTCCAAAATTATCTAAAAACGGAATAGTGCGTTTTAGCGCATGATGTGACGGCTACCTACTCTGTTGCAGCTCTGACCGTTTGCGCTGTAGGTACTTGTATCCCCACTAACCGGTTCCTACCAGCTTAGTGTTCTTACCTTTGGTCGGGTCGGTAGGGATATCCGATTCCTCACAGTTGACCTCATCTTCGCTTTGTACCTTTGTCGTCGTGCCGTTGAGGCCGTGCTGGAAGGGATTGGTTCTTGGTGTGATGGCCTGGGCTTTGCCCATGCCTTAGCATTGAGCAATATATAATAGGTGTCAATTGTACAGGGTTCAGTAGCTTGTACAATGCGTATTCTTTTGTCGTCATCTGGCTCAACGGGATTGAGCACATCACCCAGATGGCGGCGCAGACATCCGCGATTAACCAGGCCATCATCAGGGCCGCGACGACTCATCCATGATGATGCTTGCGCACCGCTCCACCCACACTGAATCATGGCTTCTGAACACTTCCGCAATGAAGCCCTTTGGATCGCTTTGACGAAGCCCCTCCAAGGTTTCACGGCGACTGTTCAGCTGGCCAACCGAGTGCATTATGCAGTCGTTCATTGGAAGACTTGGCCTGCGAGTCGTCGCCGACACCCAACCAAGTCCCACCAACATCCAGTTGTTCGAGTAGTAGTAAACTGCAATCTCTCTGTGTTAGCAGCCTCAATATCAGCCTCCTCACCGCCAGAAAGTACGAACCCGTTTTATCCATCATATCCGAGATAGGAAGCCTGCCATTAACCCCTTGTATCTCCGAGAATTCGCTATCAAACACAAACCAGAGCATCCGCATGACTAGCGTCGCTGCATATTTCTCAGGGTCCTTGTCTTTGGGCGCTGCTTCGAATTGGCTCTTCTTGGAGTTAAACCTGGGAGTCTTAGAAGACGCTGCAAGTGTTAACACAAGCATCAACATCAGATTGCAACGCGCATCACCCTGGCCGACCCATCGTAGCAGGCAGAAGAGCGCTGCCTCGTAATGATTCGCTGCTCTGGGGTTGCCTTTTTATTATGGTACTTTTGGTGCGCAGCAAAACCGTCCAGTATGAGCTTGGGTATAGCGGTAAATGGGTACGCGCATCCAAAATGGATGATCTGCCGGCGTGGATCTCTCGACTGCTGATCTTCGCGGCTCCATTGATCCTCAGCCTCCATCGCCATCCGCTTGATACTTTCGCGTGGTGCGGTGAGGACTTTCCTATTTTTGGGGGCTTCCGGGGCCACTAGCTCCAGGACCTCCTTGCATGTGAGGCGGCCCTGATATTTGCCAGGAACCCACTCTATGCCCGCCGACGAAATCGCGTACTCTAACCCGTCAATCCAGTCATCTCCGCTTACATCTTCCTTCTTCGTCAACCGTATGGCGTTGCGGATGATGGCGTGCCATGTGCTGCATTTCGTGGTGAATCCCTGTCCATCGACTTTGCTTGCGCCACGACAGCTGTGGTATAAGTCGCGGGCGAAGTCGTGCGCTGATGTGGTCTTGCGTCTCACATTCCCGAGTACCCTCGAGGGGCTATTCTTGAATAGTTTGTCGTGCTGTCTGTAGAAGAGTTAGAGACATGGACTGTCAGGTGTTGGCTCCGCCCGCCTTGCTCGCTTCGTGATAAAAAAAAATATGGCAAATACGTACTCTATACTGAACGGCTCCTTGTCAGCCTCCCAAGATTTGAGCAGAGTGCTTGCCTCTTTTGCCTCATGCGAGCGCTCCGCTAGTGTCATACCACCTTGCACGCCAGAATTTAGCTGTCGCCGAAGCTGCAGGACCATGAACGCCACCATTTGGGGAATCCACATTTCTTCAAAGACGTCTTCGAGAAACTCTAGGGCAGCGCTTACATCTCGGATCCCTTTGCAGCCTACCTGACCAAACCAGATCTGGCTCTGTCGGTCGGCTGCGACTTGTGGCCCATAATGGTAGGTCAGTGCCGCGACGTGCATAAGGATCAGGCGCTTCTGTTTGACGCCTGACTTTGGCCACTGCATCAGATTCATGCTGCCGGTCTTTGTCCGGAAATCAAGCATATTCGGTGACACATAAGGCCAACCGCACTTTAGGCTCTCCATGGTCTGAAGCGGACCAAGCACGGTGCGGGGTAGAACTATTGGGTTGCCAGTGAAGCAATAGTTGCCAAGGCGATCCAGCCACGCAATGCTCTCACATAGGGCCAGGTCGAGGCCGTTGTTGCCGCTGGCTCTATATCGATTCTCCATCTCCTCAAGCGAGAGCTCGAAGAGCCGCGCGAATCCGCATAGTATACCCGGGAATAGTGAAAGTGGAAAAGCCCGCAGGATTGTGAGGTACTGATCCCTCTCCGAAAGGAAGAACCTCATGTACTGGAAGATGGGCCGGAGGACCGTGAAAAAGTTACGTCGCTCTGGGATAAGCCGTGACGTTTGGACCGTGACGACCTGCTCCATCCGAAACGACACCTCCTTCTCTTCTATGATTTTGTTGATCCGTTCACTCTCCCGCGCAAAAGGTGTGGACGCTTGCGGCTGCTCTGGTGTCTGTTGACCACATATTACCCCGAGCAGCCGCTCGTGCTTGGCGCGCAGATGCGCAGAGCCGCTCATTGCATCGGAGGGCGAGAGCGTCAACGCCGCGGTTGCGCAGCCTTGTGTGGCCAACAGATCCTCCTTCCTATGCCGAATGGCTCGTTTGAGCCCGCTACAGTATCCCTGGAAGCCTCCAAAGCAGAGTACTTCCTGGCCGTCGTTCTGGACTTTCATGTTACTACACATGGCCGTATAAAGGTTGCTCAGGAATTGCGGCGGTCGTTTTGCGACAAAATTTCCGTAACGAGGATGGAATGCCAAGGGATAGAATGTGACCGGTCTGCCCTCGTATGCCGCAGTGACTCGAGTGCGGTCCGCTAAGAGACAAAGGGGCATTACCTCGGCCGGCGTCGTGCCGTCCGATTGGGGCGAGTTTTCGCTGCAGTGAATATTAGCGGCGATGGCATAGGAGATCTGTGCAATGTGGTCCAAGTTGTATCTCCTCTCAAGGTCTTCCCGCAACTTCTCAAGACCATCTTGATACAGTTCCCGCTCCGTTGTTCCCCCACCTTGACTCGCTGCTCCTTCGGAGGTCGGGGGCTCGGACATACGCGAGTCCGATTCGTCGTCCGTAATCTCTCTCCGGCTTATGTCTTCTCCCTCGCTTTCTCCCTCGCTCTCTTGCCTACTGCTGCCGCTGGGGCTGGCGTCTTCGTCCGGGCAAATGGGTACCTCTCTGGAAACGTTATCCATGCCTGAGGGAATAGGGATATAGACGTTTGCTCCGTGGTCATAGGCGTGGAATGCCGGCTGATGCTCAGCCCAGTAGTCGTCGTCCCCATGCCTTTCCGCAAACGTTGACCACTTTTCCATGAATAGCGTCTGGAAAAGCGACCATTTCTGGAGGGTCATATTTTGAGATCGCCGGTCGCCTAGCTTCCAAGAAGGCTCAACACCTTCACCCAATAGCGCTCCTTCTTGAAATATGTGCTTGATATAGATGGCGAGCGCTTCTGCGTGATCCTTTCGCATTGCACTTCGCTCTCCAGTCTCCGCCTGCCGGTGCCGACCGGTACCCGTTCGATGCGAGCCGGGCAGCTCTGTCATCTCGGCTTGGACAGGATGCATAACAACGAACCAGACCTCTCGCGCCGAACCAGTCGCGAGTCGGAATGTGCGCCCGGTCAGCTCAAACGGGAGGCTGCTATTCGCGTGCTTCGAGCTGTACGGAGCCTGCCAGTAGTGCAAGGTAAATGTCACATTGTCGAAGGACGAGCCTTCAAGTACAACCGATCGTAGCGGTAGCCCAACGAGACTCCACATGTCTAGGTAAAACTGGGGGAAGTAATCGTCTGTCGCGCTCGCCGGCTTGGATCCATACTGCCGCCGCCCGTAGTCCATGCAGCATGTCTCCTGGAACATGCCGAGGGCTTGCGAAGCGCTGAATTGGGGTGCGGCTGTGAACGTCAAAAATTCGCTCGCTGCTCATGTCAGCCCTTTAGTTTCCAAACCATAGCGTCGGTGTATAGTACGTACGGGTGATCCGCCGGCGCGTTTGAGGTAAGAAGCTCTTCTCCTCTTCAGATGAAATGTCCTCTTGGATGTCACTTGCGTCGGCGAGGTACGATTCGTCAGATGTGTATGACGAGGAAGACTCATCGCTCAAGTCGTGGTCGTCGTCCGTCTTGTGTCCGTCCATTCTATCGAGATGTCAGGATATATAATGATGACAAAAACAAGTACTTGTACCTCTATTGAACTCGCAACCGATTCCAGAGAAAAACCCCCGCGGAAAACACCTACCGGGCCACCGTACCACCACCCGCTGGCACCGCTGGCAATTCCACTGGAACTGGACCGACTCCACTGGCAACATTACTTGGGTACCTAGGTACCTAGGTACCTATCTGAAGTACCAGGTAATAGCCGACCAGTGCCGAGATGGAGCGGGGTAAAACACATGAGAGGTACCTAGGTACCTAATGTATCCTCGAGAAGCCACGCCCCCAACTTTTGTACTTAGACAACACAAAAACACATCAGTGACAAGAGAAGAATAAGAAATCACTCAAGTCAAGACAAAACACCTATTTTTCTCCCTAATAATTTGACAGACTGATTTCACAGGAGTCCCCAGCCCCGGAGCGCAGTGGAGGGCCGATGGGGGACCTGCTAGGCTGCTAGTAACTCCGTATAGCACGTGCCTATAATGGGCATTGGGGGCACATCCAATGATATAGCTTGTGACGGAGGTAGGGCTAGGAAGAAGCAAGAGTTTTCGTTACAATGATACCTATTTATTACGATCATGTACAGCGAGATTGGGTGGCCCTCAAAGGGGGAGGAGAAGCTATTCAAGCCACAGCTTCCCGACAAGTTGCTCTGCTAACTGCCTAATTTTATTTTTGTACAGCCTTCTGGCCAGAATGGTACCATATGGGCTTCTTCTGTGGCGGATTGTTTGCATCACTCGCGCTTAGTCCCTGTGCAGCTTTGAGTTTCGTGTCACCAGCCCTCTTTCTTGACGTCCTTGACATCCTTGACATCTGATCCTGCCCAGACGAGAACTGTGTAGATGGCGGCTGGGCTTTCCTTTGTTTAGCTGGCGCCGCTTGCTGCGTTGGCACCGACAAGGCAGTCTTCTTCTTCGGCTTTGCCATCGCGAAATCATGTTGCATGCCCAGGTCGCAATCATCATCTTCTCCGCCCGCATCAGTGCCGGCGGTGCGATCTTTCAACACTGTCTTGGGCAGTTGCCCAGACGGTGAGGATAGTGGCTCTGGCTGCGTCATCGAAACGTCACATTCGGTGCCCGTGTCGCAATCACCATCTTCTTCGTCCGCATCAGTGTCGGCGGTGCGATCTTTCAACACTGTCTTGGGCAGTTGCCCAGACGGTGAGGATAGTGGCTCTGGCTGCGTCATCGAAAAGTCACATTCGGTGCTCATGTCGCAATCACCATCTTCTCCATCCGCATCAGTGTCGGCGGTGCGATCTTTCAACACTGTCTTGGGCAGTTGCCCAGACGGTGAGGATAGTGACTCTGGCTGCGTCATCGAAAAGTCACATTCGGTGCTCATGTCGCAATCACCATCTTCTCCGTCCGCATCAGTGTCGGCGGTGCCATCCTCCAACACTGTCTTGGGCATTTGCCCAGACGGTGAGGATATCGGCTCTTGCCGCGCCATCGCAGAATCAGATGCCCGGACCGGATCGCAATCGTCCTCTTCTCCGCCCGCATCACGACGGGTAGAGACAGCACTTGTACATGTTATCGACTCAGCATCCGCATTTGCCTCGCCTGTTGTCGGTCCACTCGGGCTGCTCTCTTCACCTGCCCCGAACTGCGCTGCAAGCAGGCTTGCCAGGTTGTCTTGGAACGAGGCAGAGCTGAGCTGACTACAGCGCGTCTCGTCCCCTGCAAGAGTTTTTCTCCAGTTCTGAATCGCCATATCAACGAGGTGCGATACGTCCCCAGGCCGACTTTCCTCTAGTCGTGGCCATTCCGGCCGGAACTCCGGTCCCATGTACCATCGGACGATGTCCAAGACACCGGCCCAATTTGCTTCCGAGAATCGGTATCCATACCACCTCGCGTTTTCTGAGTCTAGTCTCTGAGCGAGCTGATCTTTGGCTGACGCGCTTCTGAACGTCTCTAGGCGACCGCAAACAAACTCGAGCACCTCTTGCTGTATGACGATCGACGCAGCTTCGGCGATTGACTGGCCCCCAAGCTCTCCGATGGACGTGGTCACTCTGCCCTTGGCCTCCTGCAACCTTTTTTTCATCAAAGGACTGCAGCGCCGCAACCATGTCAACTCGCAGACCCGGCTTGTTGTTGTCTCGCTTGTTGCACCGCTTCGATCGGTCTTCGCTTAGCCAGTCCACGACATGATCCATCACCCCACGTAATATCTTACCATCTTGGTCTTTCAGGCTGAGCATGCGATGCAGGTGTGGAAAGGAAGTTTTTTCACGTTGAACGACGTGCTCGTACACTTGCCAGTAGGCTTCCTTATCTAGCAAAACGAGAAGATCGGCACGGCGGGGACAGGACTGGTCAACCTCCCGTGAGCCCCTGTCAGGGTAAAAAAGTTCCCTGATCTGTGTCTCTGATCGGCCATGTTCAAAGCACTTGGACATTTGCTTCCAGTCTTCCTCCGTAACGTAGCTCGCAGCATCACCGGGCAGGTGTGCCAGTGTGTCGAGAACCTGACCAAAGATTGAGAACCAGAACTGTTGCGTCGCCCATCCTGTTAGCATGGTCCTGTGCAATAAGATTTTCAGGTCTGAACTTACGTCGTCGATCCTGCAAGTTATCATCACAGACCACGCCCTGATTTGGAAGGTCGCTCTGCCGACCGCCGTCTTGCACCACTGTGTCACCAACTTCCTCCAAATCTCGTTCCTCCAAAGCGTGACCAGCCGCCCCACTACGCTTCCTAAGTTCAATTCCAGGGTGTCTACAATTTCTGCCGTGATTTCGCACGCTTTCCCTGGAATTTCTCCGGCTTCTGCGCCGCCGCCGTCACGACTTGAAGCCATATGTCGCCGTGGCTGTCGGGGTGCGCGACGTCTTTCCGGTTCAAGCGAAGCTTCATGTTTTGCTCGGCGGAGATGCCGTCTATTTGGGTTTTAGTCAATGAGTCGCAAATTGGAAGTCTCTCGGGGCTGTTCAGGCTAACTTACCCTTATCGTAAAATTTACATGGCCACCATAGCTCCTCCTCGCCCAGGTCGGCTTCCTTCACCCATTCTTCTAGGGCGCGGACGCGGTGCTGTCCCGCAAGGAGCTCTAGTTGTTCTCGGCCGTTCACGTCCGGCCATATGGTGAAGTCCGGCATCCCCGGCCTGCTTTGTGCCATCTTGTGAGCCAAGCTGCTTCATCATCCGATGAACTTGAGCACCCGTACAGAGCACTTTCAGATGATGCTCTTCGAGGTCTCGCTTCGGTCCACCAAGTTGCACGAAAGCCCTCTTTAACTGTTGCACATTGCGGCGGTTCAGCAGTCGCTTGGATCCTACGCTCCAATTGGTTGTGAGCAGCTTTGTCGGCATGCGTGCTGTGATAATGCTTGTCGGCATGCGAGCTGTGATAGTGCTCTTTGCATGCTTCGGCTCTAGCGCAGGGCGTTTCGCTGTCGACGGTACACGGTGTCCTTCTTGTCGTGCTGGATCGCTGCCCTCTTCACCGTTGGAAACTGACTCTCGACGCCGTTTTCTTGACTCCGCCCCGTTTGAGTCGTTTGTCTTTCGCATTGTTGTTAGTAAAGCTGAACTTGATAGTTATGAGATGCCTTGTTATCTTCAATTGTGCGTGTGTCTTCACAGGTGACGGTAGGCAGATAATTGAGGTGGTTTAGTTCAACTACCCGAACCTTGAACCCAAACGTTTTGAAAACAGGTCCCACTCATCGAGAGAATTATAGGTAGGTACGAAGACTGGAGTACCTACTTCAGTCTCCTGAGTGGATGAACTGGCCAACAGTGGTTTCCACCTGAATCCTGATCATTTTGTTCTATCTATGTACGGAGTATCTAGGTACCTGGATACCTACGGAGTATATTTGTGTCTCTTTTTGCAGAGTAAATAATTCGTACGGAAGGGTGGTGTGATGGCCTGGGCTTTGCCCATGCCTTAGCAATAAAATAAATGTGCCATACAATGGCGTACAGTGACTCGTGAGATTTACGCGTAGGTCACGGTAGGTGGGTGTGCGGGTATGCAGGCGTGCGGGTGTTTGGGTGTGTGGCGATCAACCGCGATAGCCAGATGGGGTCAACCTCCGTTCAAAAACTTCTGTTGCAAAAACCCGCTTGGCGAAAAGCTAAGCTCATTCACACATGGTGCCAAGAAGCGGAACTGGTTACTTCCAGGACTCGGCAACTTGCCGCCGTTTTCTGCAAAAACAAAGAGTATCAAGGTCTATAGAGACTTGAAGAGGACTTTCCCCTGAAAACTCTGCTGCAGGAGCTAAGAGCTTCACACATGGTGCCGTGAGGAGTATTGTCAGGGTGTAAAGGGTCTGCACGGAGTGAAGGTATGCTCAAGAGTCTGCAAGATAGTATTGGGATACAAGCTAGGGGTCTGATGGTGACGGGTTCGATCTCTGGCCTCTCACCAAACTACCTATGTGAGCGGCCATCGCTAGATATCCTTTCCGTGTGCACATGCTTCTGCGCACATCACATGTCTCGCCACTCAGATACGTATATCTTACATGCTTTGCCACTCCTATACGTATGCATCACATGCTTTGCCACTCCTATACGAGGTATGCATCACATGCCTTTGCCACTGTCCTCATGCCTCTGACAAGTATCGGCTGGTTAGGGTTTTATTTTCCAAGACGCGAAGGGGTCTTTGCCGGCAATGATTGATACTCCAATCAGGATCCTCCCGATATACGCCGCTCACCTAATGTTCGGGACCTACTTGTGATCATTAGGTGAGCGGCGCACAATGGGGAGGATCCTGGTTGGAGTATCAATCATTGACGGCAAAGACCCTTCGCGTCTTGGAAAACAAAACCCTAACCAGCCGATACTCCTCCCGGCACCATGTGTGAAGCTCTTGCAGCAGAGGTTTCAAGGAAAGTCCTCTTCAAGTCTCCGTAGACCTTGATACTCTTTGCCTTTGCAGAAAACGGCGGCAAGTTGCCGAGTCCTGGAAGTTATATCTTGGATCTCTTCTTCAGTCTCGCCGGTGTAGAAGAGGCTCTCCAACGTTCCCACGATATCGTTGGGACCGGCATCATGGTTGCTATTGTCCTTACTGTCGTCGCTTGCGCATAACAACGAGGCAATCGCCGCAGCAACATCCGGCTCACCAGACTTGGCCGCGACTAACCGGGTGAACACCTGCGTCCGAACTTCGAGCGCGAGAGATGGCGAAGTATTGTCTCCTGATGCGGCAAGGAGGTGGGGAAACGCTTCATCCAGGTGTCACGAAATGGCTGTGAACGGGAGTTCAAATAGGCACTCAAATAGAATCTATCTCTGTCGAGCTATGAGGAGGAAAAGGAGGAAAGGAAGAGTGTGTGTGTCGGGAGGGCGGTCTATATACATGTGTGAAGGATCCGTAAAGGTGTGGATCCGTAACACCAGGCCTTTGATAAAGGACAAGACGTCCACGTGTGATCGTCGTTGACAATCTGCTGGATGCGATCGAGAGCATACACCGGATTTGCCCCTAGAGAGGCCCTTATGATAGATCATAGAGTCGGTTTGGTACCTCTGCCCTTCTGGGCAAATATTTCCAACGATAAAAAGTCGATGAAGGGATATTGGGAGGCAAGATAGTTCAGTCTACCTAAGGAAAGAAGAAAATCGAACGTAAGAAAAAAGATACAGAAAAAGGAATGGACTGGCAGCACGTTCTCTCACCCTCTCACCTTCGTCCGTCCCAGAAGCAACTCATCAGCGTCTGAAGGTATCCCGATTCCCATTCGTGGCTCAAACAACTTCAGTGCATCCTCGTGAAAGTCCAGCCCAAAGCCTCCCTCCACATTCTCGAGCCATCAAGATTGGTAAGCCGATACGATGCACGACCAACCCGGAGTTTGACACGAAATCGGAAACACCAACGCGGCCGCAGCTTCGGTGGCTTTTCTTCGGAAACAACCATCATCAACATATCATCTCCCGGAGCGTGTGATGGCCTGAGCTTTGCCCAGCTCAGTGGCTTGTTCCATGCGTACCTATTCTTTTGTCGTCATCTGACGCAACGGGATTGGGCACATCACCCAGATGGCGGCGCAGACACCCGCGATTGGCTCCTGGAGCCAGGCCATCACAGAGCGAAAGGCTTTGAACTCCTCTGCTCGTGACGAACCCTCCGACCAACTGCCTCCAATTGTCCCTGCACTGACTTATAGTCTGAACTTCAGAACGGCGTTCCTCCACGTGGCGTCGTGGCCGCACCCTTTAATCACCTTCCAACGACTTTACGACATTTCCGACGGCCATGCCAGAGACTTGCAGAAGTCATCGTCCCAGCCACGTGAGTTCGTCATCCCAACTCCTCTTCCCTTCAACAATGACGAATCATTGACGATAATTCCGCTGATTCAACAGCCGGACCTGGCGCCAAGAGAGCCCATCCATCCATGCCTTCCAATAGTTCACGACTTCAGTGGCCCGGCCCCAGTGGACTTACATGGCAAGAACCAGACAAAACGGGAGAAATAATCAACCACCACCAGCACATGTTGGATGCCCCTTTCAGACTCTGTGAAAGGCCCAACATCGTCCATGCCCATTGCGGCGGCGACGCCACCCATCCCGACCGTGCTGCCTGCCTGCGAGTAGCGGTTCTGTTTCAACCCCTTCCACACTGCAGCTTGTGCAATTGCAATTTGCGTCAACGTGACGCAATGCATTGCGGTCGCCCGCCATCCCGCGCTATCTGCTCGTGATTGAATTGTCTTGTTCAAGGTCTTCGGCAACCCCACGCCTGCCCGCTGCAACCTGAATGCTTAGTGCTGGGAAACATGTGCGAGGGTCGGTGGCTGTAGTGACTCACCGAATTTTTTGATTGTCTTCCATGCAAGTGACGCCGAGGCGATTCATGGCGATTCACTGGTGGCAGCAACAAAAAGCGCTGAGATAGAGGAAGCGAAACGCAGCAAGATCGATGCGCACGAATAAGGTACATACTGTAGCTGGAGGCAACTGATCTGTTGAAGCTTTCTGATAATACGTTTCTGTGAGATTGTTGCGCATGGCCATTGGCAATACATACATGCTGAAAGATCATTTTTCCATACTAATTTACTAACTCGCCGACGAGCCCCAGTCGGTAACACCGCCTTTGATCCTGGCTCATGTTCCCGAATTATGAATCCCATGACGCCCACGACCGGGTACCCGTCAAAGTCCGTCAAGGTCCTTCACGGTCGTCAAGGCTCGTACGGAGTTAGTCAGTTCTCATGCCTCAATTTTGCAACGTAAGATCAAGACAGTACACTGTATATTTTCTCTTTTGTGCTCCCTTGTGATTCTCTAGCTTTAGAGCACTTAGGGCGTCCCACAGCTCTCGATTCAAGTGACACTGTGACAGTACACTGGACGTGGAGCTGCTCTGCGCTGTATTCTCGATATAGTTCATTCTGATTAATTCCTATCATAAGTGCACCAAGAAGCATAGGTGGGCATCTACTGACAACTGTCACCACAACCACGGCACCCTTTACAAAGGTCATTGCACAAATCCCCAAAATTTGGAAGAAGAGAGATCATTTCTAGATGAAATCTCCAAAATTTGGGGAGATTTGTGCAATGACCGCTGTAATGGCTGTCGAGGTTGTTATCACAGTAGATGCCTACCTATGTCTATACTGCTTGGTGCAGTTATGATGGGAACCAACGAATCAACTGTATCGAGAATACAGCGCGGATCGGGTCACGACCGTCACGTCTAGACTCTAGTGTACTGTCGCTAGAATCAAGAGTTGTGGGACGCCCCTAGGTGCTCTAAAGCTAGAGGATTACAAGGGAGCACCAAAGAGAAAATATCCAGTGTACTGTCGCTAAAATCGAGATGGCGTCTTGAAGAATGTCCATGCACCCTTTGACGGTTGCTTGAACCCGCCATTCCACCGAAACTATGGAGTAATTAGCTTGGAGAAGGCATGAAGATGTGGGGTCGCCATACTCAAGAGAATTGGAGGGAACGGCAGATATATTGTTCCCAGGCCACAGAAAATCCGAGAGGTCGGAAGGCCGAAAAAGATGGAAACCGGACAAAGGTCAAACGGGTGTCCAGACGGACGAAGAATAGAATCTCAGCTAACCCTAAGCTGAGAAAAGACAAGAGAAGAACGACTGATAGATCTGACAAGATCTACCAGACTAAAAGGGGAAGATAGAACAATACTCAACCACCATCCTCACGACAGGAACTAAGTCCTCAAAACACGACACAAAACTCAACTCCCTCCTTCTTCTCCTTTCCTTGCCTCAGCGGGCTCCCTCAACTCTTTTAACCAAATGCCCAACCCGATTTCCCTTGTGTCGCAGTTGAACTTCGGATGTCTCGGGCAATCTCTCCAGATGCCTTGGTAACCAATAGAACGGAATGTGACCAAAACACGGCAAGGGAAACATGCAAATCCAACCTGACATAACAACTTCACAGATGATAGACAAGTTACTTCCGTCCCGGCCCTACGCGGCGGCTTCGCTTCGAGTGGGAGAGAGTCGGGCTGGAAAGGTGAAGTTGCGGGGTGGAAATTTTGCGGAAGGTATGGCAGCGGTTCGCCGACGTATATCTCCCCATTGTTTCGACCACGTCTCTCTTTGCTGCGCAGGTGCCCTCCGGGGCCCCGTCCGGGGATGACTGCGGTACTGCTCTGGGGATTTTAGGGGCCCTTCACAGCACTGTCGGCATCGCGGGATGGCGGCGACGCAGGCTGCTGCAATCTGCAATCGCGAACCATAAGCGTCAATTACGCTCGTTTGCCTCGGCATCTGTGCCACAATAGCCACCGTGTGTTTGAATCTAACCAATCGGCGCCGTCCCCGCACATTGCTTCAATTACGGAGTATCCTCGTAGTCGTACTGTGTACATGTATGGAAGTCTCTTCCTGGCTACATTAGGCAGTTAGGTACCTACCACTTTGCTATATGCATGTACAGAGTACGGGTATTCTATCGGATATCGCTCTTATACGACGTTATGCCCATCTATGCAGAGTATAGAGTAGGTATGTACATGCGATTCTGGCGACGAATAAGACCCTGAAGGCTGACTCACGTCACAACTGCCACCGAATGCCACCCTACAGCTTCATCAATATAGTTATAGGAGTTATATCAAAGCTGGTGTTCTGGTCTTCTACCTCCAGGACACCGTCGCATAATTTCATGTCGTTGAGATTGATTGACTCGTTTCTGTTCGCCAACTTGTAAGCTCTTGTCTTCCCGATGTCGGACTCGCACCTGATGCCGCGTCTCTCCTCCTCCTGGTGATACGCGGCCCTCAGGTGTGTCTCCCGAAGTTCGCATGAACAATCTACATATCACCCACACACATCAGTTGGATTTGAAGTTTCTGCACTGCCGCGCTCAGGCGGTCATGGAATCCATATTGTCATTTTATCAGAAGACGTTTCGATTTTCTCGAGCCAATTGAGCCGCAACGGCGCAAATACATCATGTATCGCTGCCATCGACAATGGCTTCATAGCCCCTCGCCCTCGCAGACAACTACACCCGCGCAGAAGCCTACATCCGCTCCGCCGCCAACCAAGGCGCCCCGCCACCCACACAGTCGTCCTTCCAGAATACCACCTCAGCGGCTGGTCTTCCTCCCACGAAGCTACCTATCTCCACAGCGCACGGTGCACCACTCACGAGTCACCGACCTATCTCGAGAAATACCGCACCCTCGCGCAAATTCTACACATTGCTATTGTCCCAGTGACGCTGCTCGAAGAGCTTCCTCAGAAAAAGAATAACGACAACGACAACGACAACGACAATGGCAATGGCAATGGCAATGGCGATGATGCACAGGGGCAGGGCCCTCCCCTCGCCAATGTAACCTACCTACTTCATCGGCCCCGACGGCACCTGGCACCATTCGAGGACGATACCAGAAGAAGAACCTCTGGCATCCTGAACGGCCGCTCCTCACTGCCGATCTAGACACCCCACATGAGTCTTTTAATAGGCTTCCTTGTGTGCTGGGATATCATGTTCCCGGAGGCGTGTCGGGCGCTCGTCGCGGATGGGGCGCGAGTAATCATCGTTGATCGTTCCCTCGTTTTGGCTCGCGGATGATGGGGGGATGAAGGTACGGCGCTGAATCCAGGGTGTGAGAAGATGCTTCTGGATCATATCTGTGTGGCGGGGGCGGTTGAGAATGCATTGGGGCCCGGGGGTGGTGTATGTGAATACGGGGGCGCCACGGGGGCGCCGCGGGGGTGTCTTGACTCTTGAGTCTTGACGGGCGAGACTCGAGGTGCGAGCCAGGTGGCGCTGCCGATTATATGGGGAGATTGGAGGGAGCAGGAGTAAAAGCAGTGGAGTCCATGGGGCCAGAGGAGCAGATGGGGGGTTCTGAAATGGATTTGGGGTGTTGGATCATGGATGTGGCGGGGGGAGTGTATAATAAGGTGGGTAGGGATATCGCGGCTGAAGGGTGGCATTACGGTCCTGTTGGGACTCTGGGAGGGGAGTGGCCAAGGAATGAGAAGTATGGTACCAAAGTGAGGTCTCGGTCTGATGAGAAGGACTCATCCATGAACCATGGTCATAGACTATATACTGCTATGTACATGAACGAAAAGAATATGCAATATACAATCATTGTCAAAATGAATGATACAAATCAATGAGGGGAAGAGAGCCTGGTTCCTTTCCTCCGCAGAGCGTCATGGCCACTTCAACACTGAGCATCAGCTTCCAGCAGTGATACCACCGAAGTAAGCGCCCATAATATGCCACGCGAAGCAGGAAAAGACAAAACATATCAAGGCGATGAGAAAAAAAAGAGCGATGAGGTTGGCGAGGCCAAAAAAAAAAGAAACACAGAGGCAAGCAGAAAGAAACAAACATAACGCCCCATCAAGCCATCTCCCGTGTGAGCATCTCGAAATAACGACGTCGTAGGTCAGTTCCTTCCTCAGTATGCTTATGCACTAGGCGCTCAAGCTCCTTCTTGGCGCTAGTCTTCTGAGATTCCGTGGCTCCCAACCCCCGCGCGCACGCTATCAGCCCAACGCAGGCCCATATCGTCTCGGTCAGTCCACACCCTCTCATCTCGTGAGGGACTTCTTCATTCTTGCTCAACAGCTCCATCAGGTGTTCGGCATTCGGGCCTGGCCGCCGGGAGGTGCGGCCCAGGGCATCCATCACGATATCCCGCGAATATCCTTGGGCTTCGTAGTTTTCGATGCATTCAAGGAGTGTTGGTTCGGAGCTTGAGGCGCGACGGTCCGGTGACTCCGGTGGGGATGGGATCTCGGCTGTGCGATCCAGACGCCTCCGTTTCGCCGACTTCTCAGGCAGATACACAGGATCATCATCATCATCATCCAAAGGTCGTTTGTGTCCCGAAGGTCTTACTGGAGGAGATGATGGACAGAGCTGTCTTTCTGGCGAGTCTAGGTTCGACTGGAACTCGTCTTCTTCATGCTCATGCGCCGCCTCCTCCATTTCAAGATCGTCAAGTACTTCTTCAAGAAAAGCTGCTAGATGTTGCTTGAAACACTCTTTTAATTCGTCCACTACTTCTTGGTCCTGTCTCCAGTCGTATTTCGCCTCTAGGTCCCCCGCCACACTCCGCCAGTCCACTTCCCCATTCGACTCCCGGTGTGCGAGAACGGCGTCGCCGAGATGCCATAATTCGAGGCGTTTCCCTCCTACCTCAGATTCGCGTTTGACAGGCAAACCGCTCCTATTCTGGAAACCTTCAAGATCCTGGTAGAAATGATCCTCATCATCCGCCTCACTCTCGTTTCCATCTTCTTCGCTTTGAGCGGAGAACATCCTCTTTCATGTAGCTTGGCTTGGATGATGCGCAATGCTTCAAAAAAACTGCTAGATTTTTCTCGAAACATTTTTTCAATCCGTTCGCCACGCCTTGGTTTTGTTTCAAGTCATAACCCAGGTCCTCGGCCACTCTCCGCCAGTCCACTTGCTCATCCGCCACCTTCTGTGTAACAACGGCTCGAGCGAGTTTATACAAGTGGAAGCTTTGTCCTTCTACCTCAGGATAAAGGCTGACAGACCGCCGACTTTCTTCAACAAAAATTCCAATTTCATATTCGAATTGGTCCCTGTTTTCTTTGTCCTTGATCTTGGTTTCATGTTCTTTGCTTTGAGCGGGAGTAGACTCATGGGATGCGCTAGGCTGTCGTGGGTTCTCTGTCGCAGATGCACTCATGCTCGACTTGCGTTGAGGACTACTCGGGCACGCGGCAGGTGTGGTCGCGTAATTTACGAGTACAGATACTGGTGCTGGTGCTGGTGCTGGTGCTGGTGCTGGTGCTGGTGCTGGTGCTGGTGCTGGTGCTGGTGCTGGTGCTGGTGCTGGTGCTGGTGCTGGTGCTGGTGCTGGTGCTGGTGCTGGTGCTGGTGCTGGCGCTGGCGCTGGCGCTGGCGCTGGTGCTGGCGCTGGCGCTGGTGCTGGTGCTGGCGCTGGCGCTGGTGCTGGTGCTGGCTCTGGTACCGGTGCTGGTGCTGGGCGTGTTCCAAGCTGTCGAAGATACGCTCTTTGACGTCCAGAACAACACCGCAAGGTATGCACATACCTGTATCTCCACGATTGCCATGTATGTCTGGGATTCTAGTGCAGATCAGCAGATCAGTAAAGCGTCGCAGTATATGGCACAGGATCGATCCCTATGAAGACCAGGCGAAGCTTACAGAGTCGGCAAAAATTTTGTAAATCGCATTGCCTAAGCGATAGCTGGGATGCGACTCAACATATATTAGAAGAGCAGCATCTTCAGCAATTGTATAACTCGTTCTCGTCGACGCCATGTTGGAAAAGATGGACGGAAGGGCCGAGGTATCGGGTGTACAGTCGAGGGTTGCAGAGAGATGTCCAAAATACAATGGCAAGAAGCTCAGGTGCCCTTTGTGTCTCGTTTCGACAAGTGAACTGTGACGAGGGCAGTATAGTATATACTGGGCTTGGAACTGATGAATGTCAATTCAGAACGCAATAATCGACTGTGGCTCTACAAGGAACTCTAGAGGCGACGGGCGTGGGGAGAGCCACCGATAATATAATAGTAATACATATTGTCCCCCTATGTGCTCCTCATCCATCCCCGGCTGCTGGCCTGAATAACCCGAGTACCCTTGGAAGCCAAAGCTCTCCGCACAGGCCCCCGTGTCTCCCCCTCCTGCGCCCTGGCCCTTCTCCTGTGACTCGCAAACCAGGTGCACGGAGTGGTCTCGAATTATGTCCTGGCGCACGCCGAATGAGTAGCCAATCCTAATAAGTTGGCGACTCTGAGGAAGCCAAGCAATCCTCAAGGAGCCGGTCTCCAGGCCAAGGAGCGTGCGTACGGTCGCGATATGTGCAGGACCGGGTGACATGAACACTGAACAGTTGATTCGCGGTTTGCGCAGTAAATAAGCTGGGCAAGGGAAAGCAGGGAAAGGCGATGAGGAAACACGTTGCTTTGTGCGTATTCACGTGGGTCAGGTTATACAAGAGATTACATACCTGCCTATAATTGAGTTGACCAGTTGCTGCGCATTCCTTTGTGCAAGAATCAAGAGTGACGTTATGTTGTATGTACATACAATTTTGGCGCACTGCGATTCCTCTTTTCTTCGATTCGATAAAGAAGAGAGACTGCCTGTGTCGGAATCGCTGTCCATAACCTCAGGCGCATAGTCTAGATTAGTAGATCGCTCGTGATAATCGAGAAGTTCGCTCTGTTCGGGCCTACGCTTGTGTGTTACGGGTGCCATATTTCCCAACCCTAGACCTTTCCAAAGCGTTCTGTCTCGCTGCTGAAGATCATGCTTGGATGGTTTAAGCTGTCTTGTCGGACTCCACGAGACCGGCGGCAACTTGCAAGATGGTACTTGGGAGTTCTGCGACGTCGGATTTGTGTTCTGGCGACGATTGCATGCGTGCAGTTTTTCTGCGTCCGCTCACAGCAGTCTGGGTGCGGCGTTGTCGGTACTTCAGAAACAGCGGTGGATGTCGATTGTCGAAATAGCTGCAGTTTTGTACTCGTCCGAGTGATACTAGCCAGCATCGTCAGCCCGCCCGGACAAGAGATGTTTCGTCTATCTCGCCACGTGTGCTCACTCTTGCTCTTTGCGCGTATTATCACCCACTCGAACAGCTTGTTAAGTTGTTTCCGACTTCATAGCCCCAAGAAGCGGTGGCGTGACGTTCCGGGCTGCCTCGAAGTGTCTATGTCATTCGCTGGCTAAGATAAATATGTCGCTTCGAACGACGCACATGTTGATGTCTATCCCGGATCATTTGCCCGCCGATGTTTCAGTCTGTTGTGAAACTGTTCTCAACAGTTCCCTATCCTTCATTTTTTTGAGTTCTCCTACTTCACCCGTGTCCACTCCCTGCGCCTTTTGCCAGCTCATTGACATTCTCGGCAGAGTAGCCACCCAAGACAATCCAAAGCCTACTGCTGTGTCTGATAATCTGATTTGCGGCGTGCCTAGTGGGTGCCCGATGTCTTCTTCTGTTTTTTGCTGCACAATGGTTGACAACTTCGCCGTCTCTCGCGATTCATTGTTGTCGCTCAACATGCGTATCATGAGGTATGTGTCTATGTACCTACGGAGTACACTCACGTCAAACTCACTCACCCGTAACCAAGATTTACGCAGACTGCCACGGCAAGGAATGCCGTGCGACTTTCGGACTACTTGAACTTCCATCGGTCTCAGTCTTGTTCTATAGTGCCATTATCATTGCTAGTTCATCGAGAAACACGTTTCGATCCAGCTAAGCTAACCGTTCTTAAACTTGAGAGATGATATTTTGGAGCCTCGCTATAGCTGACCGCCAGCAACGTTAACGCAGAAGAGTGGCAACATCCCGAGCTTTCTTGTGCACTTCACGTAGATACTTGCGCGCCAGTCAGATATTCCACTTGCCGTAGCGGTGTTCCCGGTGCATCGGCATCTTTTACCACCATCGACATGCGCAGCTGTCACGACCGCTGTCACGACCTCTCACTTCGACGCCAGACCATTCGCTCTCATCGGCGAAGTCATCGTCACACCTTGCGAGATTTTCGTTCCAAGCCCCAAATATTTGACATTGTCACATCATATTCAAGCCTAGCCCAGAAGCTCGCTACTCTACACACTCCGGCTCTAAGTACCGCACAAGTCCACATGTTCGGCATACGCGTAACGCTGCACATTTTGGCCGGAAGCTGCTTGCGCTGATTGGAATTGCCTTGTATCTGGCCTCATCTCGTCACATCTTGTTATTAGAGAGCAGAAGAAGCTTCGACCCAATGAACTCAGTGCACACTGCAGTTCATCAGACCGGTAAGCATGTAAGAGTATTCACTCGTCTCTTTCAGTCGCCCGTGGTCTTCATCATGAAGGGGGCATCTGCGGGCTCTCAAATGGCTCGAGGTGGACGTTTTGGAGAATGGGAGACTGGCTAATTGAGATCCAAGCTTATTAGTAGCTTTCCCGCAACTCGAAAGGGTGAATTCTGCTTCGCTTGGCCAGATAGTCTGTGTTCTAATGTGCATTGGGCAGCCGCCATACTAGGCAGCAAGTTCTGCGAGACGCACACCAGCAAGCGTGTTCAAAATGTTTATCTTTCTCAGTTCTGCCATGCTGGTTCTGAGTTCAGGACATCTTGCAGGACCTCCAAGTCAGTGGCCACCTCCGACCCTACCTAGCTCTATCATCTATGAACCCAGTGTGACGAAGCTCAATCTCTGAGCCGTTTGCGAAAGATTGCTATTCGTAAGGGGAGGATGTGCTACGCGAGTTGAGTCGAACCTACGAACATGTCAGCAAATATCGCAGTCGCAAAAATGATAGACCTACACTTGCTGTTCTTGCGGCGTGTTCTTTGCAACCCCTCCATACAGAGCTGAGCAGGATCTTGGGTCCATAAATTTCGGTATCTCGGGAGTTCGTATTGAGAATCTCGTGCTTGCATACTATAGAGCGTATTGGCTCATGAGGGCAGGTCACTTCTTTCGTAAGGCGTTGGGGCGCTTGCTGGCAAAAAACGTTTCGCATATACGTAATACGTATACTTGACGACCCCGTAACACCAGAGGAAGAGATACAGCCATGACCAGCTCGGATTTATCTATGAGACTAATGGCTGTGTTCTGACCGAAGTCGTCGTCATCTCGGCGGTAACTGGATGTTACGAAAGTGATCGCCAAGTTCAACCGTAGTCTCTGACCTCAGTGTACCCTTGGATGAGGGTATGAGCATCGCACAACTTATTCTGAGAACTCCGTATTCGATCGCGATCGGACACAGTTCTCCGTCTAGGGCGAACAGTTAGCGAGGCGTGATCTCGGTGGAGGAGACGCAACAAACCAGGAGCATCCATCAGATGTCAGTCACCTTCGATGCCATACTTGGTCATCCATTTCTCCAGACGCGTAATGCTCTCACATAGGGCCAGGTCGAGGCCGTTGTCGCCGTTGGCTGAGGACGAGCCTTCCAGTATAACCGATCGTAACGGTAGCCCAACGAGACTCCCCATGTCGAGGTGAAACTGGGAAGTCATCGCCCGTCGAGCTCGTCGATCCATACTGCCACCGCCCGTGGTCCATGCAGCATGTCTCCTGGAACATGCCGAGCGCTTGCGAAGCGCTGAAGTCGGGGGCGGCTGTGCACGTCAAGAATTCGCTCGCTGCTGAGTGCTCATGTCAGCCCTTTAGTCTTTAAACCATAGCGTCAGTGTATAGTACGTACGGATGATCCGCCGGCGCGTTCGAGGTAAGAAGCTCTCCTCCCCTTCAGATGAAATTTCCTTTTCGTTATCGCTTGCGTCGTCGAGGTAAAGTTCGTCAGATGTGTATAACGAGGCAGACTCGTCGCTCAAGTTGTCGTCGTCGGCCGTCTCGTATCGTTCCATTCTATCGAGATGTCAGGATCTACAATGATGGCAAAAACAAGTACTCTGTACCTTTCAATCCTTTTGCAGATAGCGTTGGCACAAAGAACGAAAGATGGCCGGGTCGAGACGGTTCCTTCGTTGGTGACTCGTTGAATTTGCCGATTGATTGCGGAATCGCGCTTAGTTGCGGGGTCAGGCTGATGGCGGATTGCGGGGTGCGTTCACGCTTGCGCTTCATTGCGGGAATTCCTGCAGAGCCGCCGCATGTACATATGTACATATGTACGTATTATTCACCCGCACGACCATTGCAACTTTCTGCCACAGAAGTTTCAAAGAGGTGGGCCTGGCACGCACCACCAGCCACTGGCAGCCAGTCACTTTCCTTCGACAAAAATCCGGCAAACAGCATCATTTTATCAACCAGCAACACAACGAACTGGTCGATCGGTTTTAGCTGTCAAGGATGTTTCAATCATCATTTCATTTGTGTTCCTTCCATTCCACAACAAGGTCGTCTTTCCACACGGCGCAGCGATGGACGCCAACTTGGTACACTCTTGATGACGACACTGCTGACGCCATGCCGAAAGCTCTGCCGAAGAACCTGACGATCTCAGCTTGTCTTTTTTTCTGGAGCTTACTCTCGACGACTTGACTATGCCGCTTCCGATTTCCATCTGCAGAGACGATTGGATCATATGGCATGAATCCTGGCGCCTGAGCCCAACACAGTGATCGCTAACGTGTGTTCAGCCTGTCGACGAAGACGACATTAGCCAATATCTCTCAGTTGGGAGTCCGTTCGACTACGTCGAAGGCACGATCTTCCACGGTTTTTTCGATACAGAACGGTGAACGACGACAATCGATGCGGAACCACGATCGGTGCGATGCGATGCGATGCAAAATTTTGATGCTCCGGTCGTTCAAGCAAGTGGACGTGGTGAACATCGATAATCTCCACCTCCTCTCGGTAGCACGACGGCAAGCGCATAGTCCAAATCGTCCACGATAAACAAGAAGTTCGCCTCGTTCGAAAGACTTGTAAGCTACCGGTGCCTCGCTCTCAACTCCAAATCTTTCGAAAGCGTTCTATCCCACTGCTGAAGATAGGGCTTGGACGGGTTCCGCGATCTCACCGAATGCCTGGGTGGCGGCGAAGACGGGAGTTCTGTGACGTCGGATTTTTGTACTGGTGACGATTGCATGCGTGCATTTCTTCTCCGTTCGTCCGCAGCAGTCTGCATCCGGAGTAGTCGGTACTTCAGTAGCGGCACATGTCGAAGCAGCTGCACTTTTGCACCCGGCCTAAGTCTTTCGCCGGCTGAGATGTCGATGATGTCGCTCTGAGCGTCGCACGTGTTGACGCCTATCGTGGATCGTCTGCCTGTCGATATCTCCAGTCTTTCCTCATCCTTATTGAGTTGATAGAACAAACTTGAACGCAGCACACTCGCTTGAATTCAACCCCATTGAGCATATCTGGAAGCATGAGGAATATGTGGCCTTGAGGTATGATATTACTGGTGAGGTGAATTATTTCCGCAGGCTTTCCTTGAGGAGCCAATTTATATTAGTGCATATGTTTTGGATCAATCTCTTCTCATCAAGTTCCAAACCGCCCAATTGAGGCCCTCGTTACAATATGCAAGTGTCTTGCATCAGTAGGAGAAGGGTGTTGCATTAAGACATAATGTGGTGGATTGCAGCGACGACATCTACGGTGCTGATTGAGGAGGCACCATAGGCTAGGCAGATAGGAACGAGGTGGTAAGTGACAGACTTCATTAGGTCATTTAGAATAGAATAAATTGAGCTGGTAAAAGTAAATGAGGAGACACCGCCGCCAAGCGTATTCCTACCACCTGTCAAAACAACGCTGACGCCTACGGTACTTGAGCGCGACTTAGTGTCTTTTTACGCATAATCGTCTGCTAAAATTAGGCATCAAGTAGCTTTGCCATGCTTGAGGCGCCGTTCAATCGACCACGTAGAAATATGAGGCACGAGGCTCATTCGTAGTAATTTGGCAGTTTAGCCATTTGGCCGTTTGGCAGCTTGGCGGCGTTGTCGGGTTTGATGGGAGCGGAAAATCTTGTCGTAGACCGCTACTCCCACCATCGTCTTCGTTGAAAGTGAGCTCCTCAACGGGCGCGTACGGGGCTGACTGCTGAATTAGGAGTCTCAGTTTGTATTCGTCAAAGGTCGGTGTGTAACTTGTGTGCGCTGAGGGTCGAGGTGATGGTCAACCTTCTGCGGTATATTACTATAGAATCGTCGCAAATTAGTTCAGCTTTACTGATAAGACCATACTTCTCTTCCCTCCTTCTCTCCTCTTCACTTCTTTGACAGCTACCATGAATACACAAGAGCATCCATGACCCGCTCAGAATTCTCTATAGGACTAATGGTTGTGTTCTGACTGAAGTCGTCGTCATCTCGGCGGTAACTGGATGTTACGGAAGTAATCGCCAAATTCAACCGTAGCCTCTGACGTAAGTGTACCCTTGGATAAGGGTGTAAGCATCGCACGGCTTATTCGCTGGTATTGGTCGGAGAACTTCGTGAGTTCGTATTCGATCGAGATAGGAGACAGTCCTTCACCTAGAGCAAACAGTTAGCGAGGCCTGAACTCGGTGGATAAGGCGCAACAAACCTTGACCAGGAGCATCCATCAGATGCCAGTCATCTTCGATGTCATGCTTCGTCATCCATTTCTTCATGTTTGTGGCCGTCGGTCGCAGCTTCTTCGCCTGCCGTCAGAGGCGAGGATCGAACCGGGTGTTCTGCCCTGGGTGAAGGTCCATCATGCCACGAACACTTTCAGGGCCTGGCAGTATCGAAAGGAGGAGGCCGTCCTACGCCCGTTATTCGTGAAGGCAGTAATTAGTTCGCGGCGATGATAAATACCTAGGAGAGACGTAGATTGAAGCCTCATGCACAGTGCCTGGGGAAAATCCAAAACTGTGAGAGGAAAGGCGGTAGTAGGTACCGAAACAACTTCCCGCGATGGCTTTGCGACGGCTCGAAGGTAAGGTCTCGCGATGGCTCAACGCTCTGGGGCTGATGAGGGAGGTGGGCGAGTAGGGATGGGCGAAGAAAAGTTGGGGACGGGTACATGTCATCTTATTATTACCCCTGGCAGTTGCGCCCTGCTTATGTTATTAGAGAATGTAAGGAGACGAGGCAGCAATGACGCCATGCGATGACGGGATAAAGGGGAAACAGCCAAAATTGTGGACGCGCTATCCTTGCCAATACCATGCAAGAAGCGCAATCATAACACCACCAATTCTTTATTTTCAGATGTGATTGAAATCTATAGACTGTCGCACATCTTGACGTTGTTTCGGCTTCTTTTTCCAATGTGTAGTTGTGAAGATAGTCGCGAGCTTAGGTAAATACATACCTACCTAGTGAGCCACCAACCACCGGCGGCGCTGCGAGAAGATCTGAATCGGCTTTGTGCGGTCGTAAATGGGAAGCAATGCAGCGAAAACTGTCATTCAAAGAAGCACATCGTCTGTGACTGTCCTAGTGTGAGTTGGGAGGAGGATGCCGAGAAATTGACACAGGTAACACGTGAAGCTCGATTTTGTTTTTCTGCCGATGATACCTCCAGATGATGCGCTCCGACCGATCTTCAATCCCGTCGCAATCGATCAATATACGAGTTACGATCTTCCGGACGCCTCATGAGAACTTTTACAATGCGGGTTGTGCATTTGATCATACAAGAGAAAACTAAAACGAGGTTTGATTGAATGCATCAAGTTATTTGGCGTGGTATAACTATTCGCCCATAGTATCGCGACTCCAGTCACCCACCCTAAACCATCTCACAGCAAAAAGGTTACAGCCACCTCAGTTACTCGTGCATCCTTAATGTGTAGATGTTTTATACGTTATGTGAAAGCTATGGCTTTCGTCTTTAATACTGAGTATATTTTGTGAACTGTGCGAGTGCAGCCATCCAGTTATGGAGTGAAGAGTAAATCAATGCATCAGTTAGTCCGATGTCAACGCTCTCTCTCCTATCATTTTCTCTTTAACTTGTCAGGTTTCACGGGTGAGCCGCATCTAGAACGAGCTTCGGCAATGTCTACTGTGTCATTTGAAAGCTGCGAATTTTCTCTTCAACATGACGTTATTTTTATCAATGCGCGAATGCATGCGTCAATTCACAATGCGAATTTGATTATCTGATATGCTGTCAATGGTCATTGACTCACTGCAGCCTCTTTCTCCTTATATTCTCTGACGTAATAAGCAGGCGGCCCTAGAACACGTAGGACTCCTTATTGGACTGACGGTCGGAGGGCGGCAGGCGCAACCAATCACACTGGTTATATCTGCTGCAGATCGCCCGAGGTTGCAGAGGTCTCCTCAGTGTCAGAAAAGATTCAACAGATCAGTTGCAACTTGCCTCCAGCACCTGACCCGCGCATCGATCTTGCTGTGTTTTCGCTTCCTCCATCTCAGCGCTTCTTATTGCTGCAATGCGAGCGAATCGCCTTGGATCGCCTTGTTGGCGTCACTCGTATGGAAGACAATCAATTGGCTAGATGCAAAAAAAAATCGGTAGGTTCGCTGCAGCCACTCGCACAGTTTTCCCATGAGCAATTACATCACTGATTCACTCGCAACGAACGTGCATCACCATGAAGATCAAATGATCTGTCCCGACTCCCAATCATCGAACCGGCCACTGCATGATGCATTCCATCGTGCGTTTGAACCTAATCAATCGCGGCGCCGCCCGCACATTCTCCAACCATCGGTACCTGTCACTTGGGACTGTAGGCTGTCAGGCTGTTCTTCGGAGTGTATGGCGATTCTTCTCCCGCGCCGATGCGAAGTCTGCGAATCTTTGGAGCCGATCTATTCGTCGCCCCGTCGTCTTCTTCACACGTTCTTCCCAACATGTTGTCCTACGCCGTCAACACTCTGGCTGTACCGATTCTACTCTTTATCGTCCTCGTCTTCGTCATCCCGGACTTGCTCTCCCCAGTGCTGTTTGATCGTCACCATCGGCTGCGGCGCCTTCGTCCGACTGTGCGCAATCGCCGTTCTTTGATGCCCTCTTCAAACCAGCTGTCTGAAGCTTGGCCTTGCCTGTATATTTATTTTTTTATGGTACGGCACATATGTCGTTGAATTGCTACGGTTTGCGCATAACTATGTCGCCTATCTGTTTGTCGCATTCAATTGACTTGGTTGCGATGCGAAATTATAGGCTCTAGCCCTAGGCCGAGTCTAGCTGGACAGTTTGCGTGTAACTATATAACAAGATAACGATCAGGAAGCTGCGTGACACCGTTTCTCTCGGAGTCCGCGACAAATTCATAGGAAATGGAATCTGGGACGTCCTGCCAACGGCGCTGCCGCGGCCACAGACTCAGGCTTTGTCCTTGTTACAACGGCCGAACAACGCGGTCTAACATAAATTCCAGCCTTCACATTCATGTCACCTTCACATCAATGCCACCGTTCTCATCGCCGTCGCTGTCGCGGTCGCGGTCGCGGCGAGAGCTGTGCACATCGCTGGCAATTCAGTGGCTCTCTCGCCCACGAAGACCTTCCCCGGTCTCCGGCAGGCCTACATGCGGCTCACGCCACCCCAATAAAGCAACTAAAGACCCTCTCTCTCCCTCTCTCTGCATCGATGTTGGCGTAGTGAACAAACATATATTTTGGCGCACTGGGATTCTTCTTCGATAAAAGAAGAGAGACTGCTGGTGTCGGAATCGCTGTCCATGGCACACTGCCACATGACTGGATGCACCAAGGCCGTACGTGTGTGGCCCCACACACACACTCGTTGGCTGCAGCCGTCAATAACATTGCAGGATAAAGGGTGTCCCCCCCCTTTTTTTGTTATCCCTCTTGCCTCACTTCCTAGCTCGAACAGACACGACGAATTAACTATACTTTGGTCACGAATGCATGCATTGACGTTCACTTGCTTACCTTGTTTATCCCAACTATCGTCATTTTCATCGTCGTCCTCTTCTTCGGACAATCGACAAGAAGGTCTGTCCCAACCCTCTTGATTCCAGGCTGCATAGGCCACTTGACTTGCGCTTGTGGAGGCCGATATCAGTTCTTTTTCTGCGTCGAAGCGAGTTGAAGAATTCTTGGAGCCTGGCCTGCGCCAACACGTTGCTGCCTCGCCGTCATCATCGTCTTGGCTGTAACTGTTCTCCTCCCCTTCGTTCTCGTCTTGTCGTTCTCGTCTTGTCGTCTTCAAGCTGCTGTCTTCCAATCGTCACCATCGGCTGCAGCACCCTCGTCTGGCTGTGCGCCATCAGGGCCTTTCTTTGATGCCCTCTTTTCAGGGGTCGAGAATTCAGGCCTTCTTTTTTTACGGTATGCCCCGTTCCTGCAGCGATTGTACTTGACGTGATAATAATGATCATAATCGCTGATTGCATCGCTGATTGCGCCGCTGCTTGTTCATCACTATCATTGAGATGATAACATTTGGCTGATCAGGTGGAGTGCGCACTGCGTGGTCATTTCTCCGATATTGGGCGAAATTGAAACCGGGCGACGGCACGGTTTCTCTGGCCCCGGCCCCCCTCCCCCCTTCTGCGGAAGACATCTCTAAAACTGGGCGTGGTTTCTTGTAAGTTGTGGTGGTCGTCTCTCCTCCTGGCATCCACCCCTTGCCCCCTCCTGTGGAAGACATCTCTTGTTGGAATCGCCATCCTCAATAGGCACTTACGGTGCAATCTCTGCTTCACTGCTTACGCATGTTTGCTACAGCCTTGCTACGATGAGGAGTGGTGTACACACTTGCGGTCGCACAACATCAGAGGCCGGTGTGAAACTGCAAACTATGGGGGACGAGATGGTAGTTTGCCTTCTGAGGTGATGGTCTCCCTTGTCTGGTACCGTATAGGAGACCATATGATACATCTGCCACTTTCCTTCCTTCTCCCCATTCTCTTCTCAATAGCCACTTTCCTTCCTTCTCCCCATTCTCTTCTCAATAGCTTCCATATTCATAATTTCATGAATATATTGTATATTGTATAATATTGTTCATGTCAGCCAACCCTGCGTATACGCATCCCGACGGCACGCAACGCTTTCTCCTGGTGCCCGCCTCCTGTGGAACGCGTCTCTAAAACCAGTTGTAGAGACGGGACGCTTTCCTCGGCTGCGCCCTCTCCCCTCCCCCCCCCCCCTTCCTCCGTAGAAATCCTAGGCCTAGCCTGAGTCCATCACTGCAGTTTGCGCCAAACTATCCGTACACAGCTCCTCATCGTAGCAAACATGCGTACGCAGAGATTGCACCGCAAGTGCCTATTGAGGATGGCGATTCCAACAACACCTTTCTTTCCCTTGCTCGCTGTCTTCCCGGAGTCTGATTGCTTGCTACTTGCCGTTTGCTTTTTTTTTCTTACTGGTGTCGTTCGACGTTGACTTCCATTTCGATTTGTCCTTTTCGGACGTGCCCTATAGCCTCGTCCTTTGTCCGTCTCCTTCCGTCTCCTCCAAAATCTTTCCCTCCGTTCTTCTTCCCGTGCCTCAATCCTTTGTTGTTGGAATCGCCATCCTCAATAGGCACTTGCGGTGCAATCCTCAAGAGGCACTTACGGTGCAATCCTCAAGAGGCACTTACGGTGCAATCCTCAATAGGCACTTGCGGTGCGGTGCAATCTCTGCTTACGCATGTTTGCTACGATGAGGGGATCGGTGTGCGAACCTCAAACACCTGGGGTCGCACAACGTCAGGGGCCTATGTGCACTTGCACACGATGGGGGATGAGATGGTGGTTTACCTTCTGAGGTGATGGTCTCCCTTCTCTGGTATATGAGACCATACCTCTGCCACTTTCCTTCTCCCCTTTCCCTTTTCCATAGCTTCCATGAATATACTAGATTATTCATGTCAGCCAACCCTGCGTATACGCATCCCTTGCGAGTTTGTTCCAACATTTGTGTATTACCACACTTTTGTCTCTTTTGTTGCGCCTTAATCTCTTTGTGTATTCAACTGCCCTCATGTTGTTCTTCGATGTGCTCTTCCCTTGGAATCGCTACCCTCAAATGGAAGGGCCGGTTTGCAACTTGCACACGACGGGGGATGAAATGGTGGTTTATCTTCTGAGGTGATCGTCTCCCTTCTCTGGTATATGAGACCACACCTCTGCCACATTCCTTTCCCCTTTCTTTTCTTCGATAGCTTCCATGAATATACCATCTTGTCCATGTCGGCTAACCTTGCGACTTGCGTATACGCACCACACGCGAGTTTGTCCCAACACTTTTCTCGATACCCCCTCTTCAAACTTTTACCATACCGTTTACTTTTTTGTCGCCTTTTCCACTTGTCCTTCCTTGCTCATGCGCCATTCAACAAGGACCGGCTCAAGCACTTTCCCTTTTCTTAGGGGACCCCCCTCTTACAACACGTTTAGTGGTCGCCACTTGTCCTTCCTTGCTCACTCGAGCCGGCCACCTTGCGCCCACCGGGGCTGCCAAAGATCGAAATCCATCAAGGGTGGCCTCAACGATTTCATCCGTATGCATTCGAACATGTCTGCTTATTGCCTGTTTGCTTCATGCTGTGTTATGTTGTGTATCTCCGTGTCAATTCGTGTGCGTGTCTGTTATTTTGCATCGTTTTGCCTTATGTCTTTTGTTCCTTGTCCCGTGTTGTATGTCACACGGGCGTGTATACATGACCCGCCCTGAGGAAATTCCGCCTTGAGCCAGCTTACTTCACCCAGAGTTAGCAGTGCATTGGAGCCGCTAGACTACAGGCGCTGCCAGCGCATCGAAGTCGCTCGATTACGGACGCTTTCAGCGCGTCAGAGATATCATCCCGGGAGTCATCATGTATTCGGGATATGCAGCCATTGCCGGGGACAGGCAGGAGGACATTGTGTATATATATCGCTGGCTCTCCCCTCGATCTATCATCTCTGAGGGATATCACGATTCACACATCTGCAGAGTTTTTTGTACTATGTAGAGCCATGGCCCATAGTCATTCATCGTGTCTCAGACATTCAGTTCAAGCCCAGAATACTCAGTACTGCCCTTGCCATATTGTATTTTGCTGTTGCATTGTGTCTTGTTGCTCGTTTTTGTCTTTTTATTTCTCTCGTTTCTTCAATCTTGTTTTACGTCATGTATTATTCGTCACCTGTTGTGTCTTATGTCTTGTGTCGTGTTTGTGACCTTGCGTTGCGGGTGTTCTGTTTCTGACACTATGTGTCTCCTATTATTTCCTCTCTTCTTCTTGTCTTTCAACTTTGCATGCGATATGTGCTTTATCGCGCTGCGCTGTGTCGTCTACGCGCTTCCTCTTGTGTTATTCGCTTTTGTCTTGTTACTAAGCTTCTATTTGGTTCTCTTTCGCTCATATTTTGTCCCTCTCCAATCGTCACTTACTTTCTGCTCAACTTTCGCCGGTAGTTTACTTTCTTGTCGACTGATTATTCCTTCCTGTGATACACGTCTCTGACAACTCCTTTACCTGCTTTTAAATCCTTCGATCGTTTTATACCCCTTCCACACTGCCTGTTCACCTTCTCGATACCTGCTTGGAACTCGCTACTTGTCCGTTTGTCTCCTCGCGCTTGTTGGCTTTTTACTTGCTCACTGACTACGTCGTTGATGCCGTGATACGTCTTGCTCCGGTGCTCGCCTATTTTTGCCTCCTTGTCTGTTTTCTTTTTGCCTTCTGCTCTTTTCTCATGTTTGTACTATGTTATAATCCTCCACTGTCCTCCCGTCTGTCACCGGCAATGTCCGCATACCACAAATATATGATGAATCATGAGCTGACAGCTCAGATGCGCTGGAAACGGCTGTAAACCAGCGACCTCGATGCGCTCAAAGTGGCTGTAGTCTAGTGGCTCCAATGCAGTGCATTGAATGCACTGGCGCCGTCCTGTGAACCAGCGAGCCCCAATTCAGTGACGTTGTTCTGTCGGCCCCTAATGCATTGGCGGGCGCCTGTAAACCAGCAGCTCCAACGCACTGTTTACTCCGAGTGGCGCAAGCGACTCAGGACGGAATGTCTCCAGAGTTCAGGGCGGGTCATGTGTAAGTGGAGAGCTGCCGTGCACCAAGACATTGTGTCCTCTGAGTGCGGGCATATTGAGAGAGAGCTGCCGTGCACCATGACTTGACATCCTCTGAGTGGCGAGCATATCTATTGTGTTGGAAGAGTTGAGCACCAGGATATCAGTATACTTGTTGTTTGGGAAGAGTCGTGCACCAAGCCACCAGGTCATCTGAGTGGCGAGTATATATACTGATTTCGAAGGAGATGAGCACCAAGACATCAAGTTCTCTTGGTGGCGAGTATATTTATTGTTTTGAGAGAGTCCTCCGGGTGAAGAGTACATTTATAGTTCTGAGGAGCTGATGGAGTCGAAATTCACCACGACTTGGACTGGACTCTAGAGTCCTCTGAGTGACGAGTACAACAATCATTCTACGAAGATTGAAGAAGTTGAATTGTAGTCACCTGAGTGACGAGGACACTTAAATCCATTTTTCAACAGCCTGGAGACGTACCGGAGACCTTTGATAGCGTGTGGACACGCATCTTTAAAGCTGGAACTACTACAACGCGCTGGTATCGAACGGACATACCGAAGCAAGCGACCTACGACGACGATGGTATCGTGATCTAGAATCGAGGACAATCACAGGTAGAAGGATCAGGTCCTCTAAGTTATACTAAGTTACGAACGCCAAGACATCAGGACCAGGTCCTCTGAGTGACAAGCACACTTATTGTTTTGAGAAGGTGGATGAAGTGGAAATGTCCCTGACTTAGAATAGAGTCATCTGAGTGACGACACTCAACTCCAACAACGTATGGACGCACCCGAGACTCGTTATGGCGTGTGGACACGCACCGGTATCTTTAGAGCGGGAAAAACTACGGCGCGACGGCATGGAATTGCGATATGGAAGGGGAGCGACCTACGACGACGCCCACGCGACAACAACTTGCACCGATCGTCTTCCTTTTTCTCCACTGATTCCATATTCTTGACTTATACTTGCCCATAAGCCCCCTTATATTTCGCCCTTTTCAATTTCTTGCTTGTACCTACTTGTTTCTTGCCTGTGGCAGCTTTTCTACTCTCCTACTCAGCTTATATATCTGCTTGTCCACTCGTGACTCTCTTGCCCACTCCTTGTTTCCATGTCTGCTTCCTTGATGCTGCCGGCCAGTGACGAGTAAGCTTCGCCCACTTTCCGGTCTTTTTACTGACTTCTTACTATACCTTCTCGCTTCTTGATTCTCTCTTCTAATATGTCTTTCGCCCGATTTCTTGCTTTCTGTCTGTCTCTTGCACCTTTTTTGCTTGCTTGCTGACTCTCTTCGTTTAGCTCCATCTTTACTTGACGTACCCTAGATCCTTGCTGTTGGCACCTTCTGAGTCCTCTCCTCTGTCTCTTTCTCTGTTTTCTTACTTTTTACTGCTATCGTTACCCCCCCTTTTGCTCGTACTACCTGTCACACGGGCGTGTACACATGTTCCGCCCTAGAGACATTCCGTCCTGAGTAGCTTACGCCACTCGGACTGATCAGTGCATTGGGATCCGCTGGTTCCCAAGATTTCGCCAGTGAATTGGAGCTACTAGACCACAGCCGCTTTCAGCACATCGAGGCCGCGTTTCAGTCCTTTTTTTTTTTGCCTCTTTTCGTCACCATATCATCGAGCGCGACGCTGGAAAAACATCAGCGGCCCCAGTGCACTAGAGCCGCTAGACCACAGGGGCTTTCAGCGCATCGAGGCCGCTGGCCTACCCCAATTATTTTTGCCTCATCGCCCATAACACCTCAAAACCAAGTCCAAAGAAGATAGCATGTCGTATTCAGGTATCTGGGCCCGCCGCTTACACGTTTAAGTCCTCCTTTTGCCTCTTTCCATCACCATATATGATATCGTCGATCGCAACGCTGGAAAGACCCAGATATTGGGGGCCTTCACTTGTAAGTTGTAACGTATCTACTCCATAGAGGTAGGTAAATACATACGATTACTTGGTCTCATAAACTAACAATACCTGCTTGAATGGAAGGTTTCTCGCACACAGAGAGGGAAGTCTTCCTGAATGAAATTGGACTTCAAGTCGTTGCTGCCGGGGCCCGGACATCCAGGGCTGCTCCAAAAACTCCGTATCGAAAATTTCATTCGGTTTTGGAAGATCGTCGATCGATACCATAACTAGCCAAAGCGGACTTGAACTTTCTGCAGTAAGACTAGACCGACAAGGAGATATCATGAGCAAAATCTTAACGATGTCATTTGATGAATGTGCTGAATCCTCTATAGCTTCCATGAATATATTGTATTGTTCATGTCAGCCAACCCTGCGTATACGCATCCCTTGCGAGTTTGTTCCAACAGATCTAACACTGACTGCTAATCTTGTACTCCAGTGATGTTGCTACTTTGCTTTTTAAATTTTTACTGTATGTACCCCAAGCCGTGGGTGGCGTTTGTGTGTGTGGGGGGTGGCGTTTGATCGCGGGATGGCGTTCGATTGCGGGATGGCGCGCGATTGCGGGGTGGCGTTCGATTGCGGGGTGGCGTTCGATTGCGGGGTGGCATTTGATCGCGGGATGGCGCGCGATTGCGGGTGGCGCGCGATCGCGGGATGGCGCTCGATTGCGAGATGGCATTCATTGCGGGATGTCGTTCGATTGCGGGATGTGTTCGCTTGCGCTTCGTTGGCGGGGTTGCAGGAATCTGCAAAGCCGTTCTCCCATTGGCCTCAAATTGTCTTGCTTCCATGGCATCGCACGCCGGCGTAGCGTCGCCGTCAATTGCACGATCGCAATGCACATCAATTGCAGATGCAGCCGAATAGATATTGTTGTCGTAAGCGTCAATTCCGAGGTCGCGCGCAACAATCGTCATTCGCCTTGCTGCAGCAGTGGGCATTGCCGCATTGCTGCGAAGAGTTGGTGCAAATTCAATTACATAGGAGGTACATACATAGGTACCTAGGTACATAGCCGCGACCCACCTGTATTTTCAAGCTGGCCAATGAGCATCGCGGTCCTGCCAATTATCGGTACCTGCTCATCACAACAGTGCAGGTAATGAAGACACACAAGAAGAGTGGATATCCGACCAGGATGTGATAGGTCGAAAGAGTGATGTAGGTCCGATAGGAGAACCCAACAAGAGCAAGATCACAATAGATCTCTGAAAGAGCAGAACAATGAAACAACAAGGGAACTCCTCGATTGAATGACTATCTAAAATGGAAGTAGGGAAACAAAGAGTCCATATAGAACCAGACTCTCGGGACATCGGAAAAGTGATGAAGACGCGAAGCGCGAGGACGAGTCCAGACTCCCACTAATACCCCCAGTCGTGCAGAGTCTTCCAGTCGAAGGATGTAGCGCACTTTAGCTACCAGGTTTTCCATCTAGCCCACCACACAAAGACGGTCGCCCCGGCCGCACTGCTCCAGTGAAGTCTCAAACAAGATATGGGAAATACAGAGAAGTAAGGAAATGAGAAGAGAAAAAAAAATAACTCAAGGAAAAATCGGTCCTGGCAAACGAAACATCAAGCCATCAACGTTGAAGTGAGGCCATACAAATGTTGAACGCAACGGTGACTTGCGTCCCCAGCACCAACTCAAACAGACTAGACAATTAAATGCAACAAACAAATCAACAAGACAAAACGTAAGGAAAAGAGAACGATTAGAGAGAGTGAAAAAACAACAAAAAAGAAAACATCTAGCCCCCCACACAAAGTCACCTTCTCAGCTTCGCCCTGCCTGCAAGCAGTCCATCCCACGGCGTCTGAAGGTATCCTGTTCGAGGCTCAAACGACTTCAGTGCATCCTCATGAAAATCCAACCCAGAACCACCTCGAATCTTCGTTCCATCCAAATTTGTGAGTCGAAATGATGATCGTCCAACTCGGGCGTCAACTCGGAAAGGGCCCTGCCATCGCGGCTGAAGCTTTGGTGGCTTCCCTTCAGAAACAACCATCACTATGTCCCCCATCGCAAAAAGGCTTCACACTTCGTTGCTCATGACGTTCTCTCCGGGCAGCAGCCTCAACCTTCCCCCTCGTTTCAACCTCCAACCGACGTTCCTCTGAACGACCTATCCAAAAAAATCCTAGACTCCCCTTCTAGCGATTTCTCAGGAGGCCAAGTCAAAGAAGAACGAAGCACATCGTCTCCAACGCAGGAAGCTTGAGTGAGAAAAGCCTTGAGTCCAACACCCTGTCTCTGTCGCCACAACAGTGCAGGTAATGAAGACACACAAGAAGAGTGGATATCCGACCAGGATGTGATAGGTCGAAAGAGTGATGTAGGTCCGATAGGAGAACCCAACAAGAGCAAGATCACAATAGATCTCTGAAAGAGCAGAACAATGAAACAACAAGGGAACTCCTCGATTGAATGACTATCTAAAATGGAAGTAGGGGAAACAAAGAGTCCATATAGAACCAGACTCTCGGGGGACATCGGAAAAGTGATGAAGACGCGAAGCGCGAGGACGAGTCCAGACTCCCACTAATACCCCCAGTCGTGCAGAGTCTTCCAGTCGAAGGATGTAGCGCACTTTAGCTACCAGGTTTTCCATCTTCATCGGCAAACGCGACCATATAATCCGAAGTCACTCGCTTGCAACTTTCTGCCAAGTTTCCAAAAGTGGGCCGGTCACACGGCCACACCGCACGCCCCCCAGCCTCTTTCCTTCGACAACAATCCGGCAAACAGCATCATTTCATCAACCATCAACACAACGAACTGATCGTCCGATTTTGGCTTGAAGACATCGTTTTCTATCATCAAGTTATTTGCGTTCCTTACATCGAATTCCACAACGAGGTGGTCTTTCCACACGGCGCAGCGATGGACGCAAACTTTCTTCGCCCTTCAACGACGCTCGGATCGATTCAGGAACTTCAAATCGGACAGCGGCACACAGCCCGCAGCAGACGCAAAAGACCGCCAGTAAAATTGGGCGAAGCGCGAAAGCTGGTACCCTCGTTTCAATCTCTGACTTCTTTCGGCCTCCACGACTGTTCTTGGCTGCAATCAATGGTCCTTACCCAAATGCCCCTGACATAGTTCCCACGCGAACCAAACACTAACGTCTCGTAGACGGTCAAGTCCGAAAGCGGTGTCGAAAAAACTCAATGTACGAAATCGACGAATACTCGCAGACACTCTTCAAGAAGACACTGCCGACGCCATGCCGAAAGCTCTGCCGACGCCATGCCGAAGAACCTGACGATCTCAATGATCTCATTTCGATCGAAGCTTGCAGAAAAGAAGATGCTATAAGCAGCAGATGGATCCGCTCTTTACGGAAGCACGCTATCAGGGTCTCGAGAGAACTTTGGCACAGCGTTTGATGTCATGGGTTTTCCCATTGTTACGATGCCATTGATTAGCTTTCTTAGAAGCTTTGCAATTTCTCAGATCTGGTCACGCCGACGCAGCCATCGATTGCACCTCTTGATAGCGCCAGGAATGCATTCATGGCCCGACTCATAACTTCGTAGGTACCCTTGAAAATTTCCTCTGTACCCGCCATACCAGTCGCCTATCATCTATGTTGACGAAGTCAAGCATCGCCTTCTCGTCTACGTTCCATTCCCGCCACGAAACCTATGCGTATCGCTCTCTTTCTTGCTTATTTTTTTTTCTGGCGCTTACTCTCGACGACGTGACCATGCCGCTTCTGCTTTCCATCCGCGGAGGCGATCAGATCGTATGGCATGCCGACATGCAGTACAAGTGAGATGAACCCTGACAACTAGCCCAACGCCGTGATCGCTAACGTGTGTTCAGCCTGTCGACGAAGACAACCTTAGCCAAGATCTCTCAGTTGCGAGTCCGTTAGACTGCGTGGTAGGCACGCTCTTTGCGTCGCTCAAATTTCCGACCACGGTTTGTCGATACGGGCCGGTAAACGAAGGCAATGATCGATGCGGTACGACGACAATCGATGCCGAACCTCGATGCGATGCGAAATCTTGATGACTCGGTCCTTCAAGCAAGCGGGTGTGGTGAACAGCAATAACTCCTACCTCCTCTCGGTAGCACCACGGCAAGCGCATAGTCCAAATTGTCCAGGTTACTCCAGACGTTCGCCTATTCGAAGGACTTGCGTGCTACCGGTGCCTCGCTTTCGCTTTCAACTCCAAACCTTTCAAACGCATTCTGTCCCGCTGCTGAAGATCGGGCTTGGACGATTTCCGTGTACTCGTCGGACTGCACGGTGTCGGCGGCAAAGCCGAGGGTTAAGCGACGTCGGAATTGTGTACTGGTGACGATTGCGTGCGTGTATTTCTTCTCTGTTCGTCCGCATCAGTCTGCGTACAGTGTTGTTGCTACTTCAGTAACAGCGGTAGACGTCGAGGCAGCTGCAGCTTTGACTCACTCGGTCTACATCTTCCGCCGGCTGGGTTGTTGATGATGTTGCTCTGAGCGTCGCACCTGTTGACGCCTATCGCGGATCATTTGCCTGAACTACATCCGCTCGACGGCGACAAGCTGACAAGTGACTGTATCGGCGTCGGTGCACACTTAGAGGAGCCGGTTCTCTGGTGCCATGCGATTCAGTCCAACTATTCCCAAACACGTTCGTGCAATGCCTGTCGGAACGATGAACTTCGTGGAACAACGACGACCATCGATGCTTCGATGCGAAGGACGACAATAGATTCGGAACGGCGACGATCGATGAGATGCGAAATTTTGATGCCTCGGTCGTTCAAGCAAGCGGGTGTGGTGAACAGCAATGACTCCCACCGCCTCTAGGTAGCACGACGGCAAGCGCATAGTCCAAATCGTCTACGATACTCAATAACTTCGCCATGTTCGGGAGACTTGTGTCCCAGCGGTGCCATATTTTCCAACTCCAGTTTCGAAAGCACTTTCCCGCTGCTGAAAATCGGGCTTGGACGTTCCAGCGAGCTTACCGAACTCCCCCGGGATCGGCGACAAAGGCTGGAGTTCTGTGACATCGGATTTGTGTACTGGTGATGATTGTATGCGCGCATGTCTTCTCCAGCATCCGGAGTAGTCGGCACTTCAGTAGCGGCAGACGTCGAAGCAGCTGCACTTTTGCGTTTGGTCTAAGTCTTTCGCTGGCTGAGGTGTCGATGATGTCGCTCTGAGCGTCGCTCCTGTTGACGCCTATAGTGGATCGTTTGCCTGTCGATAGTTTTAGCCTTTCCTCATCCCTCATCTCAGGCTCTTCCACAGTTCCACTTCATGTGTGTCATCTCCTTGAGCTTTTTGCCAGCTCATCTTCGACAAATCGCCACCCACGACAATCCAAAGTCGACCTCTGTGTCTGAACTACGCCGCTACGGTGTGCCCAGTATGTGCTCAATGTCTTCTCCTGTCATCTGCCGCAAAATATTTGTCAACTTGGCCTTTTCTCGCGATCCATGGTTGTCGCCCCATATATGTACATTGTATCATAATGTATGTAGACTCTATCCAAACACACCCAGACCCGTAGCCAATATTTTTAGTTCGTACGACGTGATGATCAAGGTTCTGTGCAGTGTGGCGTATGAGACCAGTCCTCTTCCTCTTTCATTCTCTCATCTTCACTTCTCCAATACCTATCACGAGTACACTAGACTCGTATCCGCTCACTCATTGAGTGTAACTTATCAGGTCCGAGGACGTCTCCAGATCTCAGACACCACTATCTTTCCGAGGTCTTTGTGTATGTAAGAGTCAAGACTCCCAAGAACTCCGGGATGGAAGGAGAACACCTCTTGAATCGATAGCGAGCCAGTGTCGAATCGCGGTCTACATATGATTGGCTGAGCAATCATCAGTTTCGGGTCCCAAAGATTGGCCCTTGTCACATCAGGTTGAAGCCTTTTTCTCTACTCTACACAGTGCACACTATAACTTCTAAGTTCTGCGCAGTCCACAACTCAGCATGAGCGCAGCGCTACACACTTTCGGCAAGACGCTTCTTTTGCTGATTGGAAATTATGACCCTACGAACATGGTACAGTTCATCAGACCGGAAAGCAGGCAAGTGTAGTCGCCCGCCTCTTTCAGTCGCCAGTTCTCGTCGTATGAAAGGAAGCATCAGCGGGCTTGCACTAAAGACCATAGATACATGCAGAAATTCTGGTCAATCACTGCAGTCGTCATATGACCCTCCTAGGATTAGGTCCTGTACACCTTGGGATCGCCATGAACATTAATTCCCGTGGGCCGTCACTCAATTTTAGTACAGAGAAATTGGACTTCTCTCCTGGCTAGAATCTAGGGTTCGCTCCCATTACCATCACATGGATAATTTTAAGTTGATATACAATGGCCTCGGATGCAGGGTTCCATAAGGTTCTCACGAAAGATTACAGGCTACGGTTGGAATGGCATCTGTCAGAGATTACGATTAGATGGCAGCACTGGAGTCTGGCGAGGTGAGACCGTGAGATATTCCAATTCCAAAGCCTGGTCCATTATTATCCATACCCTATCTTCAAAACAGCGAGGATTAATCAATCTCTCGACATCCTCCTCCAAGTATTGAAGACGCGATAATCACTCACAAGCTACTTCTTCTGATACGCTGCATGGCTTTCCACTTGCGCCTGAACGAGCGCGGTCCGCGGATGGCCCGATGCAGTGCTATTTGGAAGATCTTACTCCCAAGACAATTGACAGGCAATTCATGCGTAATCTTACGGTCGCACTTGAACCAAACGTATACGAATTAGAACTCATGAGCCATGCTCTACTTGGGAGACCGAAAGTCTGGTTATCAGTGCGGCTTCCATAGAGTTATCTTGCGTTGAAATTGTTTGCATGTGTAGGTCGGTGGAGTGGCGATAACACGATATCGTATTATACGACCTTCCCGCTTCCACCACGCGCACAACACCAGCTCTAAGTATCCCGTTCAGAACTTCAGGCCTTGGCTTTAAATGCTATTCGGGCATGATTTGGACGCGATTTCGTTAGTGTCAGACGACTTGAGCTGTTGTTGTGCACCGAGAGATGATGTGGTAGACTGCCCAGTTGACCATGAGTGTTTTCGTTTCCATCACGTGACCGTTCCCCCTCCATCGGCACCGTGCACCACTCTTTTGTGCAACAGAACCACTGGCAATTCCACTGTAACTGGACGCCAGTGGCCACTGTAATCATTACGGCTGGACCGTTTCCACTGGCAGCAGAGGGCCGATGGGCCTTGTCGTCTTCGCTTCATTTCCGCTACGTCCCTTCTTGCTTGCCATTTTTTTGTTTCGCGATTACTCTCGACGACGTGAGCACGCCCCTTCTGCTTTCCCTGTCCGGTTTAAGCAGAGCCGATCAGATCATACGGCATGCCGACGTGCATCACGAGTGCGATGAACCCTGACTCCCTGAGCCGGCGCCTAAGCCCAATACCATGATCGCTAACGTGTATTTAGGTTGTGAGTCCGCTCGACTGCGTCGAAGCCACGATTTTGCGTCGCTCAAATATCCGACCACGTTCAATCGAAGCGAAACGACGACGATCGATCTCGAAACGCGACAATCGAAGCGAAATTTCGATGCCTCGGTCATTCAAGCCAGTGGGTGTGGTGAACAGCAATGACTCCCGCCTCCTGTCGGTAGCACGACGGCAAGCGCAAAGTTCAAATCGTCCACGACACTAAGGATATTCGCCCTGTTCGGGAGACTAGCATGCTACCGGTGCCATACGTTTTGAACCCTGAAGCTTTCGATAGCATTCTGTCTTGCAGCTAAATATCGGGCTTGGACGCTTGAGGCGAATCTCGTCGGACTCCGCAAAGACGGCAGTTCTGCGACGTCGGATTTGTGTTCTGGCGACGATTGCCCATCCGCAGCAATCCGGTGTTGTCGGTACTTCAGAAACAGCGGTGGGCGTCGAAGCAGCTGCAGTTTTGCACATGTCCGAGTGATGCTATGTAGCCAGCATTTTCAGCTCGTCTTCCTCTCCACGTATGCTCACTCCTGCTCCTTTGCGCGTCTTATCACTCACTCTAACGGCTTCTTTTCGACTTAGTTGCTCCAAGAAGCGATATCGAGAATTTCTGAGCGGCCTCGAGGTGTATGCACAATGCTTTTCGCTGGCTGGGCCATTGTCTACTTAGGAAACATTTGCCTGTTATGGAAGCGGTTCCCCATCCTCCATTTCAAGCCCCTCCACTTCCTCTGTGTCGTCTCGAGCCTTTTGCTAGCTCATCCTCGACCCGTCGACCGCCAAAATAATCCAAAGCCGACAGCTGTCTCTGAACTGCGGCGTGCACAGTGAGTGCTCGATGTCTTTTCCTGTTATCTGCCGCAAAGTGGTTGTCAACTTCGTCATCTCCCGTCCATTGTTACCCCCCCCATATGTATGTACACTAGCCACAAACACACCGTTAGCAAGTTTCTACGCGGAGTGCCACGGGATGACTTTAGGAATGCCCGAACTCTCCATCGGTCTCAGTCTTGTCATGGAATAACCCTAAGCTCGTTTCCCCTGGTTTGCCTGCTTGATACCTATTACCAGCTTGATGCTTTCGTAATGTTCACGCTCGCTCGCCTTCGGTCTACTTCCTTTTTTATAGCTCACTGACTCACTACTGATTCCTTTTGCTCAGTTGCTTCCATGCTTTTCACTCACCTGCCTCATATGTGACAAGAGCCTGTATTTGGGACTCAGAACTGAGGAATGTTCATTCAGAACGCAATAATTGACTGTGGCTCTACAAGAAACTCTAGAGGCTTGTGATCTCCCTCTGAGTTCTTGGGAGGAGCCGTCGATGATATAACGCACAATGTCTTCCCGTCTGTCTCCTATCAACGCCCTGAGCACCCCAAATATCGTCAGGGTTGCCAAATTCGTCTGCTCGGGTCTCCTGTGTCTCCCACTCCTCCGCCCTAGCTTCTTCCGGGTTCCCTGTGACACATCAGGAGTGCGGAGTGGTCTCGAATGGCCAGGGGTGCGCCGGATGAGCCGCCAACTCCAGGTTAACGCCATCTCAATGTGGAATGTCTGCGGGATGGGTCATGTGTACGCAGTCATGGCATTATGCCTCTTTTTTATAATGCACATCTCACTTCTTATTGACTTACTCTAAGTCCTCCTTTTCTGCCAACTCCATCTACTTGACTCGCTTGATGTACTTCCTGCTTCGTTGCTTGATGCTCGCTTATCTGCTTTCTGTCGACTTCCTTTTCGCCTTCTTTGCTTGCTTGTTGTCTTTCCACGTTCTTGTCCTCTTTCTTACTCAGTCTCTTTGCTTACTCTCCTTTGTCCTCATTATTCGCTTATAGTTCACCATCTGTCGTTTCACCATCTTTTCTTTCTTCTTTCCTACTTTTATGCTTGTGTTCTGCCTTTTGCTTCTTGCTTCTACTTACTTGCATACTCGACTTCCCGGCCCCCTCACCGCCCGGAGGCTTTGTTTGACAACAGACATATCGTTTCCTCGTTTTCTATTGTTTGTGACTTGACCCCATGCTGTGCTTCCGCATCTGCCTTCCCTTCCACATCTGTAAATACCCCGTTCTTGTCTCTTTTTTACTGCATGCTGGCTTTGTGCTTGCCATTCTTCGTTTTTGACTGCCATCTCGTTTTTCCTGGAGTGTTGGAACCGCTCGCGGCTCCACACCAATAGTCGCAATCGTCTCATACAGGACATATCACGGATGTTTTACGGTGGTGCCACAGTGTGAGACCGATCGCACAGGAGCGGAGTATCATCATGGAATCATGAATGCGATAACCCTAGTGCAACATCACGAGCGAGTGACATATAGCTTGATCCCATGGACAAGCCAGCTGCCAGGCCAAGAAGATTGAATCCAATTACCCAGTACATACTCATTTGTGTTTCGTTTACAAGCATGCCCTTATATGTTTCCCCTACGAGCCGACATTGTGCCTTGCCCCTACCTTCTTGACATTCTACACTCTCCGATCCATTATTTTGAACGCTATCTGTTTCTTGATCCTTTCCCAACCGCTTACTATTTCTGCTTTCCTCTCGCTCTAATTTTTATCTTCTGTTGTCGTGCATACTCCTCAAATCTCACGGCTTGTTGCGTCTTTACTTACTCACTCCCCGGATTCTTGCTTGCTTGCTTGCTTACCCGCCTCCCCTCGTGCATAGATACTTCTCTGGGAATCCCAATGCCAATCATAGCCAAGTACTTACATATTAATTTGTCTATGATGCTAGTCAAGACACAATGCGAGACACGAATGTGGCAAGCACAATGGAGATATCAAGGTTTCGCACAGTCCGATATATTAATGGAAGTATATGCGCATGTCAATTTGTATGTTGGGGTAGCTAGGCTGCTGGGGGTCACGTTCTCACCTTCAACCACATAGCAATGCTGCAACTCATCCTCCATGACCTTTCAGCAGCGATGGCGACACCAAGACGCCCTTAGAAACCATGTGGTAAGGACGCCTCGCACGAAGAACCGCGCGTGTTCAGCCATTTCAGCTGGCTGATCAGCCGTGCACATCGCGATTGGGGAGGGAAGTTTCAGAGCCCTCGTATGCTGGCAGCTGAATCAGCAAACGTTTCGCTCATCAAGATTGTGGTATCTCACCTCGTGGGCGAGGGCAACCGGCCAAGTGTCCAAAATATAATATGCAACGTCTCCAAACAGAAATCATCAAGCAATATTTATTGTCAATTTGTCATCAGAGAGCTGGAACTCAGGGAAGAAGGATAAATGCACGCCTCACGTTTCTACGGACACAATCAGGAGGCCGAGCGGCCCGAGGCACCTGGCGTCATGCGTTGCAAAGCCGTGCATACGCTCATTTTTACACATCAACATTCCCAAAAATGCTCAGCTTTGCTCTTTGATACCTATTTATGCCATTTACTTGATTTCGTCGCGTTTTCATGCACAGGTGAATGCTCTGTTGAGGATGGCGCTGGGCAGACCTAGATCTTGACTAATGACTCAGGAGTCAGGACTTTAGCGTCCGGGAAGTTCGTAATCGTACACTGTACTTGAGACCAGGACAACTTACTCCCCAATCAATGGAATTGGCTAGTTCAAGGCTCGATTCCTCGAAGGAAATTGAATATACATGTGTACAAGACCAAACAAAACGCGCCCATTATAATTGCATGCATCGGAGCAAATTTCACCACGGGAATCAGGGTCCTCACATAGGCCTCCCTAAGACCCCAATTCAATGAGAGGCAGTGTGCTATGCGCCGTTGATCGTCATAAAATACAGGTATATTTCGACATGTAATCAATGACGGCAAAATTTTATTATCTTAACGCACTTCAAGTTTCAACGAGCTTCACCCAGCTGAAATCGTGATGGATTTCCTCGAGAAGCAAGCGGTAAGTTCTCAGTATCTGGATTGGCCGTCGCGTAGATCTGACCTTGACTCCATCGAGAACATATGATCTTGCCTGAAAGAGCGATTTCATTGGAGGGGCCAAGAATGGCATATGCCTTGTATCTGACCTCGCCTCGTCACTTCCTCTTATTAGAGACTCGAGAGCAGAAGAGGCTTCGACCCGATGAACTCAGTGCACACTACAGTTCATCAGACCGGTAAGCATGGAAGAGTAGTCACTCGTCTTTTCAGTCTCCCGTGGTCTTCGTCATGAAGGGGGCATCATCGGGCTCTCAAATGGCTCGAGGTGGACTTTTTGAAAGATGGGAAACGGGCTAATTGGGATACAATCTTGCGCTTGTCACGCTGTCAACGCCTGATGGGACGATATGAGGGTTTCGTCTCTCATTTTCCATCACGCATAATTGGATGCGTCGCATCATCACGAACCGCCGAGATTCAATTTTTCTTCTCTTCGCCGCGCTCACAAGTAGGTGCCTCGTAGCTCTCCGCCTCCTACCACCAGCAATCGGCTTCCGTCTCATGCGAGTCCTGATCTGCGCGACACACCACTCGTGGGGGTGAACCCTAACTCGGATCCAGTTAGCGGCAAAACATCAAAAATCGCGATACGGCTTTTCGACCGCTAGCGCTGATAGACTTGGTGGTCCAACAGATGCCGATAGAGACTTCAGACGACGTATTCGTGTTCTAAGCAAACGAGCACCTCCATATACAGATTTCGCTCGGATCCATGACTTTTGTAAGCCGAAGGCACTCGTAAATCAGTCGTCGGAACTTGGAAGCTGGAAGCTAGTTTTAAAACGATCATTTAGGCGCTTATAGGATAAGAGTTCATCGTCCCTCGACGTCTCTTTCGTTTAAGAAATGTTGCACAATGCAGCGGCGTCTCGGGAGTTCGTATTGAAAATCTCGTGAGTGTAGATTCTAGAGCCACTTTTATTAGTAGATTTCCCACAACTCGAAAGACTGAATTATGCTTCGCGTGGCCAAGTAGTCTGGGTTCCAATGTGCATCGGGCAGCCGCCATACTCGGCAGCAAGTTCTGCGAGATGCACGCCAGCATGCGTGTTCAGAATCTTAATCTTTCTGTCATACTGGTTCATGAAATCTTGCAGAACCTCCAAGCCACCTCCAGGCTCCGACCCTACCTGGCTCTACGAACCCAGTGTGACGTTGCTCAGTCTCGGAGCCGTTTGCGAGAGGCTGCTATTCGAAAGGAGAGGATGTGCTACGCGAATTGGAGTCGAACCTAAGAACATGTCAGCAAACATTGCAGTCGCAAGAATGATAAACCTACACTTGGACCTTGGTGACAGGTGTTCTTGCGGCGCTGGGACTTTTATTGCTCGACTTTGACTGATGACCTCTGGAAGCTGTTTCGCGATCTCACTTGAGTACCAGACACAGAGCTGAGACATACGGCAGACATTGCGGCCACTTCTCAAGTTCGAAGTATGTAGTGGCTACTGGCCACTGACTCGCTTGGAATTGGATTGTGAGGGCTGAATATTTCTTTCGTAAGGCGCTGGAGCGCTTGGTCGCAAAGAATGTTTCGCAGCGGCGGGCCGGCGGCCTGATATGCGTATCCTTGAGCTACCCCCGTAATACTAGAGCGGCTGATCATACAGTAATGGACACCAGATTCAGCTTTATTTAGGAGACTGTATGGGTGTGGTCGGACTTAAGTCATCGCCATGTCGGCGGTAACTGAATCTTGCGGAAGTGATCGCCAAGCTCAACCGTAACCTCTGACCTCAGTACATCCATGGAGAATAATCGCACGACTTATCTCTGGTATTGGTCGGACGGCTTCGTATTCGATCGAGATAGGAGACAGTTCTTCATCTGTGACAAAGAGTTAGCAAGGCGCGATCTCGGTGGAGGAGGCGCAGCAAACCATGAGCATCCATCAGATACCAGTCATCTTCGATGCGATACTTGGTCATCGTTTCTTCATACTCGGCCATCGATCGTATCTTCTTAGCCTGCCGTCAGAGGCGGGGGCTGAGCCGGCTGTCCTGCCCTGAGTGAAGTTGCATCATGCCACGAACACTTTAATGCCCGGGCAGCAATCGAAAAGAAGGGAAAGGTCGAGGGTACCTCACTGCATCGTATCGTTGCGTTGGGCCTATAGCATTGGTAAAAGTGAATCTATCGCTTAACGCTATTATTAGTAAAGTAACTGTTTTGCGACGGTGATAAAAAGAAGAGACGTAAAGTGAAGCTTCACGTGTCTGTCTTGAACGCGCGGCGCACGAGAAGATTGACCTATGAGACCAATGGCTGTGTTCTGACTGAAGTCGTCGTCATCTCGGCGGCAACTGGATGTTACGGAAGTGATCGCCAAGTCCAACCGTAGCCTCTGACCTCAGTGTACCCTTGGATAAGGGTGTGAGCATCGCACAACTTATTCTCTGTTATTGTGTTAGTCGGAGAACTCCGTATTCGATCGAGATAGGACACAATTCTTTATCTAGGGCAAACAGTTAGCGAGGCGTGATCTCGGTGGAGGAGGCGCAGCAAACCAGGAGCATCCATCAGATGCCAGTCACCTTCGATGCCATACTTCGTCATCTATTTCTCCAGACACGTAATGCTCCCACATAGGGCCAGGTCGAGGCCGTTGTCGCCGTTGGCTCTATATCGTTTCTCCGTCCCCTCGAACGAGAGCTCGAAGAGCCGCGCGAATCCGCATAGTGTACCCGGGGGCCTGGAATGGTGAAAGTGGAAAAGCCCGCAGGATTGTACGGTACTGATCCCTCTCCGAAAGGAAGAACCTCATGTACTGAAAGATGGACCGGAGAACCTGGGATAAGCCGTGACGTTCGGACCGTGACGACCTGCTCCATCCGAAACGCCACCCCCTTCTCTTCCAGGCCGAGTATACGATGCACGTTGAAGGACGATTGTCCGCGTTGAACGACGTGCTCGTATACTTGCCAGTAAAGTTCACGATGTAGCTTGATGAGGAGCTCAGGACGGCGGCGGCAGGACTGGTCAACCTTTGAGAACCCTTGCCAGGGTAGAAGGACTCCCAGGTCTCTTTCTCCGATCGGCCATGTCTGAAAAACAACTAGACAGCATCTCTCTTGAACAGAACATGAAACTTCGCGTGAATAACAAAGACGTCGCGAAGCCTGACAGCCACGGCGACATATGGCTCCACATCGTGACGGCTATGTACTTTTCCGGCTTCTCTTCGCGACGTCTTTGTTGTTCACGCGAAGCTTCATATTCTATTCAAGTGAGATGCTGTCTAGTTGTTTTTCGGTCAATGAGTCGCATTTTGGAAGTTAACTTACCCTCATCGTAAAACTTGCATGGCCGCCAGAGCTCCTCCTCGCCCAGCTTGGCGAGCTTCACCCATTCTTCTAGTGCGCGGATGCGGTGCTGTCCCGCAAGGAGCTCTAGCTGTTCTCGCCCGTTCACGTCCGGCCAGATGGTTAAATCCAGCATGCCCTCGGCCTGCTTTGCGCCATCTTGCGAGTCAAGCTCATTCATCATCCGCTTTACTTCAGCACTCGTGCAGAGCACTTTCCGATGATGCTCTTCTAGGTTGCGCTTCGGTCCACCAAGTTCCAAGAAAGCCTTCTTCAACTTTTGTACATGGCGGCGGTTCAACGGTCGGTTGGATCCTAGGCTCTAAGTGGTTGTAAGCAGCTTTGTTGGCATGCGAGCTGTGGCAATGCTCTTTGCATGCTCCAGCTCTAGCGCAGGGCGTTGTGCCTGCGACCGCACAATTGTAGAACCTTTCATTTTGTGCGTCTCTTCGTGCGTCTCTTCGTGCGTCTCTTCGTGCGTCTCTTCGTGCGTCTCTTCGTGCGTCTCTTCGTGGTAACACCAGATGTTTGGATGGAGATGATGCACCCGGCCCCCACTCACGATGGAGGGCAAGTCGATCACGTGACCTGATGTCGTCACACCTTATCGAATCTCGACCATCTCCGGCAACTCTGTGACGCATGCCTTCCGGGAGACTTTAAACATCCACCACATAACTAATGTAATTGTCCTTCCTTCCTTCCCAAAGGGGTTAGTGCATACAGCCCCCCTGCTAGCGCCTTGGAGGTACTTGGCTGGCTCAGTCACCTCACAAGATACATTCGCCTGAGACGTAGATAGAGACCAACTATAATCTTGTGGCGAACTGGCGGTACATGATCGCCCGTAGGCTCAAGGATGAAATTGGGTGTTGACGTTATTATAGTCCGATTATAGATTTGTTTGAAGACTAATCAGGAACTTCGGTTTCTATAGAAAATCGCAGAGAAGAGCCGTGTTGGCCGTGTTATAACTACCTAATCTACTGACTGTTTGTGTTATCATATAGCATGCTGCTGCCGGTATAGGAAATCTGAAGCTGTGATCGGCATCAATATCAATGGGCGTGCCTGGCGCCCCAAGTTGAGGCCCTGAAATGCTGGCCGCTGTCGTCAGAGGTTGCGCATAAGACTGATTGCTCGGCCAATTTGGCGCTGAACCTTGCCCCCATGATATTGCTCGTGAGCTCGATTGTCAATCGACCAAGGAGTATGTGACTGATGCTGGCTCTGTTCTCGCACCATTTGACCCTCCACTGACCGTCCGGCTGCGTATTGTCATTTACCACAAGCCAGAATTGCATCTTGCAAGTTGCAGTCAGTCTTCTGCGACACAGCGCCTGGGCGTCGCCGCGGGACACTCGACTCGCCAGCCTCGTGGTCGCCAGCCTCGTGGGGTTTGGCCTTGCCACGGCGGTAGCAGGCCATAAGAAGCCTACAGCGGCCGCCTCTGACCCATCTTTGCTTATTGTAAGACACCCCATGATCCTTTGCCCACGTAGTAACGCCAGTGAGGGCGTCTTCGAAGCTCTCATACAGCAGTTCTGGCGGCGGTGGATGATCACTTACGCGTGGATCTGGCTCATGGAGGTCTGTAAGGTCGTAATCCACGCCTTCGACTAACTCGCGGAGCTCACCGTGGTTGCGGCGACGAGGTGCGGTTTCGAGGTAATCTTCAGCGCCCCGACCGCTGTCGCCGTCAATATTGACATCAGTGTCACTGTCGTTGGCCTCCTGGCGCAGCAGGCGACTGACCGAGCTGTCGGAATCTTCATCCTCTGACGTGTTCCGGGAGGCAAGCCGCGCTGGGCTGTATGACGCGTCAAGCTGAGCGCACGACGGCTGCGTCGCGCGCGAAGGTCGCGGCGATGATGAGGTAGATGAGGAGCTCATTTTCAAGTCGAGAAATCGGAAGTAAAAGAGGTCGTTTGTATAGCTTCAAAAGCCAGGTCGCGAAGCTGATGATTGACAGGTAGTGGTAGGAAGTCGCGGTGCCGTAATCTGTGTTTTGTTTTTCACGCACGATGTATCTTGTGAGGTGGCTGAGCCCAGCCAAGTACCTCCAAGGCGCTAGCAGGGGGCTGTATGCACTAACCCCTTTAGGAAGGAAGGAAGGACAATTACATTAGTTATGTGGTGGATGTTTAAAGTCTCCCATGCCTTCCTCCTCTAGCTTCTGCTGCTGGGATGATCAGTACTTGACAAGCCTCATTGGTACCGACGATACAGCTGCCGTCAACACAAGGTACAGAAAGCGGACAGCGGGTCAATTCTAGCATCAGAGCACAAGAGCGGAAGTGGAATTGGGCGAAGCGCGAACGCTGGTGCCCTCGCTTCAATCTCAGACTTCTTCCGGCAATGAATGGTCCTTGCCCCAATGCCCCTGGCATAGTTCCCACGCGAACCAAACACCAACGTCCCGTATACGGTGGAGTCCGGAGCAGATTCTGAAAAACTTCATGTATGAAATCGACGAAGACCCGAAGACACTCTTGATGACGACACTGCCGACGCCATGCCGAAAGCTCTGCCGAAGAACCTGACGACCTCAATGATCTCATTTCGATCGAAGCTTGCAGAAAAGAAGATGCTATAAGCAGCAGATGGATCCGCTCTTTACGGAAGCACGCTATCAGGGTCTCGAGAGAACTTTGGCACAGCGCTTGATGTCATGGGTTTTCCCATTGTTACGATGCCATTGATCAGCTTTCTTAGAGGCTTTGCAATTTTTTAGATCTGGTCACGCCGACGCAGCCATCGATTTCACTTCTGCATAGCGCCAGAGATGTAATCTTGACCCGACTTTATTACTTCGTAGGTACTCTTGAAAATTTCCTCTGTACCCGCCATATCAGTCGCCTATGTGGACGAAGTCGAGCATCGCCTTCTCGTCTTCGTTCCATTTCCGCCACAACCTATGCGTATCACTCTCTTTCTTGCTTGTCATTTCTTTTTCTGGAGCTTACTCTCGACGACGTGACTATGCCGCTTCTGACTCCCATCCGCAGAGGCGATCGGATCATAAGGCATGCCGACATGCAGTACAAGTGCGATGAACCCTGGCGCCTGAGCCCAACACCACGATCGCTAACGTGTGTTCAGCCTGTCGACGAAGACAACCTTAGCCAAGATCTCTCACAGTTGAGAGTTGGTTCGACTACGTCGAAAGCACGATCTTCCGCGTCGCTCAAATTTCCAACCACGGTTTGTCGATACGGAACGGTGAACGACGACAGTGATCGATGCAGTATGACGACAATCGATTCGGAACCACGATGGATGGGATGCGATGCAAAATTTTGATGCCCCCGTCGTTCAAGCAAGTGGATGTGGTGAACAGCAATAATTTCCACCTCCTCTCGGTAGCACGACGGCAAGCGCATAGTTCAAATCGTCCACGATACTCGAGAAGTTCGCCCTGTTCGAAAGACTTGTAAGCTCCCGGTGCCTCACTTAAAACTTTCAACTCCAAACCTTTCGAAAGCATTTTATCCCGCTGCTGAAGATCGGGCTTGGACGGTTTCCGCGTTCTCACCGAACTCCTCGGGATCGGCGGCAAAGACGGGAGTTCTGTGACGTCGGATTTGCTGGTAATGATTGCATGCGTGCATTTCTTCTCCGTTCGTCCGCAGCATTCTGCATCCGGAGTAGTCGGTACTTCGGTAGCGGCACACGTTGAAGCAGCTGCACTTTTGCACTCGGCCTAAGTCTTTCCCCGGCTGAGATGTCGATGATGTCGCTCTTAGCGCCGCGCGTGTTGACCCCTATCGTGGATCGTTTGCCTGTCGATATCTCCAGTCTTTCCTCATCCCTGGACCCTCATTGAGTTGATGTAACTGACTTGAACGCAGCACACTCGCCTGAATTCAACCCCATTGAGCATGTCTGGAAGCAATTGAAGCATATGAGGAATATGTGGCCTTGAGGTATGATATTACTGGTGAGGTGAATTATTTCTGCAGGCTTCCCTTGAACAGCCAAATTATATCACTACATATGTTTTGGATTGATTTCTCCTCATCAAGTTCCAAGCCGCCCAATTGAGACCCTCGTTACAGTATGCAAATATCTTGCATCAACGTCGAATGACGACGAGGAGGTGTCGCCTTCCCACCTCCAGCTCGCGCACAATACGAGCTCTATCTTTCTTGGTCAAGTTCTGGCTTTAGGTACCATTCGCACAAGGTTTGGACAGTGTTCCGTTAGTTTTAGACACCTTGAGTTGTTGTTCTACGGGAGGAGAAGGAGGGTGCATTAAGAGAAAATTTGATGGATTGCAGCGAGGACATCCACGGTGCTGATTGAGGAGGCACCACAGGCTAGGCAGATAGGAACAAGGTGGCAAGTGACAGACTTCATTGGGTAAGTTAGAATAGAATAAATTGGGCTGGTAAAAGTAAAAGAGGAGACACCGCTGCTAAGCGTGTTCCTATCACCTGTCAAAACAACGCTGACGCCTACGATACTTGAGCGCGACTTGGTGTCTTTTTAGGCATAATCGTCTGCTAAAATTAGGCATCACGTAGCTTTGCCATGCTTGAGGCGCCGTTCAATCGACTACGTAGAAATATGAGGCACGAAGCTCGTTCGTGGTCAGTCTGGAATTTTGGCAGTTTAGCCATTTGGCCGTTTGGCAGCGCGGCGTTGTCGGGTTCGATGGGAGCGGATTTAAGGTTGGGCCGCAGCACGTATTCTGCTCGTCGAGATTCGACACAATCCCGATTGGATGAGTGCGCCATTCATCTGAGTCTCTCAGAGAAAGTCTTGTTGTAGACCGCTACTCCCACCATCGCCTTCGTTGAAAATGAGTTCCTCAACGGGCGCGTACGGTGCGCTGACTGAATTGGGGGGTCTCAGTTTGTACGCGTCAAGGGCCGGTGTGCAAAGCTGTATGCGCTGAGGGTCGAGGTCAACCTTCTGCGGTATATTGCTATACCATGTAGAATTGCAGCGTTCTATCCGTCTTCCCCACGAACAGCACCGGCACCGGTGACCGTGAAGTTTCCCTTGCCAGGGCAGTGGAGATTATTGAAAGACTTTCCGCCTGATATTCCCAATAGCTTTCAATTCCGTCATGAGGTGGCCGAAAAAAGGGCTTGCGAGGCCATGATGTGCGTAGGTGGTGCATGTGGCTGAGGATATGACCATTGCAATTGTCTGGACTAAAACTTGTCACGAAGCGCGGTCCTCGAAACACCGTTTCTCTGGTGAAACACTGCTATACTTACTCCGTACATTCTGTACATCTTCGTCGTGGGGGAGTCTCTTTCTCGTGCGAACCGCGTCCTTCTATTCAAAGCCTGGCTAATTACTCAACAATGGTGCTAAACTGAAACAAATACGGAGTATCACACAGCTCATCGCTCAAAAATACTTTCGCAAAGCTTGGCCCAGTCGTGCTTCTCGTTGCCGAAAACAGTCGCAAGATATCGTTTTGGATCTTCTACTCGGAGCCGATTCAGTTTTTTCCAGTGCGCATCCAGGTCTGGCCGCAATTCACAGTCCTCGTCTCTCAGAATTGGCGCGTCAGAGGGTTCGCGACCCGGCCGGGGCCGGGCGACTGGTTTTACTGTAATCCAGTTGAGCGCGTACAAGGTCCAGTAACTAACTTTGTAATGTTCTACAGTCGCTTTATGTTAGCAACCTCCATATGATTCAGTCTCATCGACACAGAAAGTACGAACCTAAAATTCTTTTCATGCGTTGAGTGGAAGCCATCGGTTTCTCCCCCTTCTTGTCCGTGTTGGCACTCAATGTCTTGGGGGGCATCTTGGGGGGCAAAAAGACCGCTCGCTCTAGGAACCAGACCATCTTCGTCGCGAGCGCCGCTGCGAATTTGAACTCATGCTTGTTATCCGTATGCAAGTCGAATCCTGACGTGGAAGTATTTTCACGCCCGTGCTCTATCAATCAAGGAGTAGAAGAGGACCCTGCGAGCGTCATGACGAGCATCAGCATCAGGCTGCAGTGCGTACCCCCTTGCCCTATTTTTCTTGTGATGTAGTCCTGCACCACCTCAAAATGTCTTGCCACTTCTGGCTTCTTCACGGCGTATTCCTCTATGAAATCTTCAAAACCTTGCTTTAGCAAACTGGGCATGGTTTTGAATTCATGCTTGCCGTCACAGTGGCCGCCGAAATTGATGATCCGCTTTCGCGGCGGTTCATGCGTCCGACTCAGTTCCATCTCCGCCTGCCTCGCACTTCGCTTCATGAGGCCTGCAGTGGCGGAGATGGGGTTTGCTGTTGTTTGCACCATGAGGTTGGCCACTGTCAGTGTCGGCGAGCCGTCTAGTAAAGCCTAAAGGCGCCCACATAATGTTAACAGAGGCCAGCGCCGTTTCCATGAGCTCGACACATTTGAATTGGTCCATCTGGGAATTGGCTACGTGTCGAAACACGCCAAGCCAAGAGCCGTGTCTGGTAGATACGGACAGTCGATTGGAATCGCGACAGCTGTCGAATAGGCCCTGGGCGAATTGCTGCCGCGACGATTGGGAGCAAGTCACTTTGACAAGCTCCCTTATCGAACTGCTCTCAAACAAACGATCGTATTGTCTATAAAATACATTAGCCAAGGCCGCAAGTTGTTTGCTTGATTGATTGATGTGAGATACGTACTCCAAGGTGAAAGGCTCCTCCTCTGCCTCCCAAGATAACAGCGTAGTGCTGATTGTTTCAGCATCTTGCACTTGCGCAGCAGTGAGTTTTCCAATCCTTGATGCTCTATTGAGCTGGAAGCGAAGCCGCTGGGCGACGTCTGCGAGCATCTCTGGGATCCAGATATCCCGGAATGCCTTTCGCAAAAACTTGACGTCTACCGGGCATCCCCAGCTCTGTAGCCACATGTGGCTATATTGGTCGGCTGCGACTCGCGAACCAAAATGGAAGCCCAGATCCGCCACGTGCAGTAGGTTTGGGGGCTTCAGTGAGACCTCCAGCGGATCCTTTATGATAGGCCATTTCTCCAAGTTTATTAAGCCCATCCCCTCTCGAAGATTGAGCAGTTTGCTTGAGTAATAGGGCCACCCCAACATCTCGATGCTAGACAGAGTCTCAAGCCGTTCTCCCCAACATCTCGATGCTAGACTAGTAGACAGAGTCTCAAGCCGTTCTAGGACGGCGTGACGCAGCACTGTTGGATCACCAGTGAAGCAAAACTCTGCAAGGCGATTCAGAATTGCAGTGGCCTCGCACGAGGACGGACTGAGGCCTGTGTCGCCGCTTGCTAGATAGCGGGTGTCCATCTCCAAGAGGAAGGTCTCGAAGAACTGCGCGAATCCAAGCCTCAAGGAGTATCTGTGGGAATCGGGAAGGCTCAAAAGCCCGCAGGATTGTGCAGTAGCGGTCCGGCTGGCAGAGGAAGAACCTCATAAATTGGAACACGGGCCGCAGAATGGTTTCGAAGGATTGGTGTTCGGAAAGGAGACGCGACACTCTGACGGTGACAACCTGATCCATTCGATAGCCAAGCTTCGCCTGGTCAATTGATGCTGCTATTGACCGTTCAGCACCCATAAGACGGCTTGATGGTAGTTCCTGCATCAGCTGCCTGTGGTTGTCGCGGACAGTAGAAGAGCTGCGGCCACGCACGGATCGAGAGAGTGTTAAGGCCGCTGTTGCGCGGCCTTGCGTCACCGTATCGCGGACAGCGTCTTCGATCACATACGAATACCCCCGGAAGGCTTCAAAGTCCAATACGTCCTCGCACTCGTTCTGCGTGAACATATTTGCCTTCAAAATCTTATAAAGGGGTTCGATGAACCCTGGCGGCCGGCTGCCAACGAAATTGCCGTACCGCGGGTGGAATCCCAGGGGATGGAATTCCGCCGCCGGTTGGCAGCCGTTCGCTGTGGAGTAATTGCCGTATGTCGCGCAAACTCCCGAGCGGTCCGCCAAGAGGCACATAGGCACCCGGTTGTCCGTCCCGTCGACTGGTGGCCCGGAGCAATTGATGATGGCACTCATCGTGTACGAGACCTGGTCAATGTGATTGAGATCGTACATTACTTCGAGCTTCTTCTTCAGCCGGCCGAGATTGCCCGTGTACGGCATTTTCTTCCCTACACCCGAAGCCGTCGGTCGGCTCCCTTCCGGCTGCGGCTCGAGGTCCTCGTCATCGCTGAGCTCGCCGATATGTCCGGTGTCCTCTGTGTTGTCATCCTGTGTAACCTCCATCGGTACGTCTGCCATGTTAGGAGGCGTTTTAAACGAGGTGTCATCTCCGTGGTCGAGGACGTGGAAGGCAGGGTGGTTCTTCTTCCAGAACTTGTCGTGCCCATGGCTCTCCACGAAATCTTGCCAGTTTTCCATGAATGCCTGTATGCCTGTTGAACTAAACGCCAGTATTTAAAGGAAACGACCCGGCCTAGCACATGAAATTCTGGCCGGGAAAGACGGTCATTTAGGTATATACTGAGAGCCTGTGCACGATCGCTTCGAATCGTGCTACGCTCTACAGTCTCTGTCCGAAGCGACTCGGGCGCCTCTAGCGTCTCCGGTTGAACAGGATGCAGTACAATGAACCAGATCTGCTTTTTTGGTCCACTCGCGAATCGGAATGTGCGTTCGTTGAGTTCAAAGGGAAGAGTGTTGTTCGCGTGCCTCAAGCTGTAAGGCGCCTGCCAATGGATCCAGGAAATCGTCACATCGCCTTTCACATATGATGACGGGCGGACGACAGGGTGTAGCGGTTGACCCACTATCCTGAACGTATCGAGTCGAAACTCAGGATAGTAGTCAAGTTTTGGGCTCGCCGGCTCGGCCTCATTACCCCAGTCCATAGTCATTTCTGCTGAATTTTGGCAAACACTCGGCTCGCGGGCCAGGTGGCTACCTTGTTGATGAACTGCACGGCTACTCGACTTAGCGCTTTTATCTTCAAACTATAGCATGAGTGTCTAGTACTTACGATACTGCCTGCCATCGCCCTCGTTATGCTTGATGTTCCCCTCCCATGTGTGGCGGTTCCCGAAGTCTTTCTGATAGTTTAATTTCGTGTTGAGATACATCCTCCCAAACGGGTCTGCGTCGACAAAGTTATCGAGCTCGTCCTCGACGGATGTCTCGGACCAGTTCTGGGCCGTTGGGAGATTGGGATGCGTGGTGCCACTCATTGTATCGTATCTATTGACATGTCAGGATCGAGATGATAACATAAGACAGATGACAGGACTGAGGAGAGGGCATTGTGTAAGGTGCGTTTGTGTACAATCCATCAACTTGTCTTTGCCAATGAAGGGGCAGACGTCGATGACACGGATTCTCCCGTCTGAGGTCCTGCCCGTGAAAGCTTTTTACTATGTGGTATTGAGCAATTTGGGGGGCATAATGGTGGTGTATATTTGACTAAAGAGCTAGGTCACTCGAGGAGTGAGAAGGTGGAAAATATGTGCGTCTCGCTGGTAACGCCGTCACGTGATGCGGCTCCCAGCACCGAGCATGGCTTACTTCTCAACACTCCCCCATAAGACATGCTTCCGGCAACAGCAGCACGCTCCCCATGATTCCTATGCTTCCTACAACTTCATATGCCATCTCCCAAGGACTTGTCCCTCTGCTCTGCATAGAGACCCAAAGTCTTCTACTTCTCGCCTCTAACTCCCCCAGCAGATACACTTCAGTGCATGTGCTGTCCCAACAGTAACTCCCCAAGAACACAGAGCTACAGTTTCACTGTAAACGGCTACACTGTAGTGTCTTCAATCCCAGTACACCACACGGCATGCGGCTCCCTCAGGACAGAGTCCTCACAAGGTCCCTCTGGATCGTAACGCAGCTTTTGCGTCGCAGTGAACTCGAGGTACCGGAACAAGTGCTTGAAAGCATGCCCGTGGTGGTCGTTCGGTGGTCGTTCGGCAGTCTCAAGTTGTCGCAGCTAGTAGCTGATGGTGATCGTTCGGTAGTCTCAAGCTTTCGTAGCTAGTAGCTGGTGTGCCCACTGGCGAGTGCTCTTAAGTACCAAACTCCATCTTGGGTGACCTCAGCACCAAGTATCTTTCCCATCTCCCCCAGAGACTTGGTGTTGAATCGGCCATGGAGAGGTACATTGGACCAGCGAAGCTCAGACTTGCGTTCAGCAGAGACTTCAGCGTCGTCAGCGTACACGAGTAACAGCCGGTCGTTGATAACTCATCCCAGTCTGTCACAGCTTGTTTCAGAGCGTACAAGCTTCGCAATGCTTGTCACATCATTCCCATCTTGGCTATAAGACCCTTCGGCGGGTCCAAGTAGACGAAGTCTTTAGCTGCTGCAGTAACTAGTAAACAATCAGAGAATGCCCACTCGGGTTGTTGGTGAGAAGATGTTGTAGTCTGCCCCAAGTGTTCCTTTCAGTGCATCAAGATTTAGCTCGTCGTCATCATTCCAAATCTTGGCAACGAATGCCCGTCATCTCCTGGGATTTGCTCCCTCATTGTCAGAGTCGCTTCGCTTCTGGTCGACCTCGTAAGGTTACGAAGTGCTGGTGATTCTTTGAGCGGTTGAACGATTGAGCATTGGACGGTTGATTCGCATCTCGGCTTTGGGGTTCTCACGATCGCTTCCTGCTTCTTCTTCAGAGATTGCTGTAGAACTTGTGAAGGTTTGAGTGATGGAACAACAATCTGCATCTTTGTTGATAGCTTAGGGCAAAGATCTGTCGGAGGTTCTGGAGACAAGGCAGGCGTCGTGGCCATTGTCTTCTTGGATGGTCGACCTCGTGATCTTGCACTTTCTCGGGTTGCCTTGCGATCAACAAAGTAACAACACTTCTTCTCCAGGAGCTACGCTCCAATGTGTGTATGCGATATAGCGCTGTACTGACACTCAGCATCCTATCCGCTCACACTGGATGTACCGCACTAGATGCTCCCCCAGCCTACACGCCGGTCAGCACCTCCACGCTGTCCCAGCTGCTGTCGGCATCTAGTACTGCGCTCCCCCAGAGTAGAGTCCCAGTTTCACTGTAAACAGTTACACTGAGGTGCTCTAATCTGTGTGCGTTCCATCTAATGGAGCATCCCAGCCTACACGCCGGTCAGCACCTCCATGCTGTCCCAGCTGCTGTCGGCATCTAGTACTGCGCTCCCCCAGAGTAGAGTCCCAGTTTCACTGTAAACAGTTACACTGAGGTGCTCTAATCTGTGTGCGTTCCATCTAATGGAGCATCCCAGAGTGTGTACTTCCACTGCATTCCAGCACCATAAATGCCTCCGCTGCGCTCCAGCTCCAATACTCCTATTCTCCCCCATCAGCGTCACTGTGGCAGTTGAGTGAGGCAACTCGCAGAGTTGGCGGAGAGGCGAGGCTGATGTTAAGTGGCGATGAAATCTAACAAAATAAAGAGTGAGAGCGTAGAGAGCTTAAACTGAGAAATCGAGCGGGATATGGAGGGTGGGAAAACTCGGGTTCGAAGTAGGAATGGCAGCTTTCGCAGAGTAGCTGCCAAACTATAGAATAGCTGTCGAATAGTAGCTATTGAATAGGTTGTCGAAGTGGGAATGGCAGTTTTCGCAGAGTAGCTGCCAAGTTATAAAATAGCTGTCGAATAGTAGCTATCGAGTCGTTGTTTCGAAATGAGAAGGGCAGTTTTCGCAGAGTAGCTGCCAAGTTATAGAATAGCTGTCGAAGATAGCTATCGAGTCGTTGTTTCGAAATGAGAATGGCAGTTTTCGCAGAGTAGCTGCCAAGTTATAGAATAGCTGTCGAAGAGTAGCTATCGAGTCGTTGTTTCGAAATGAGAAGGGCAGTTTTCGCAGAGTAGCTGCCAAATTATGAATAGCTGTCGAAGAGTAGCTATTGAATTGGTTTTCGTGTTTGCAGGTACCGTACGTCATGAGTGTTTGTTGTTTATAGGTATCTGCATCGAAATAAAGGGATTCGGGAGTTTCTGACGTAATGTACCAGGCCAGAAAGTGAATCGAGTTGTCGTGGAAAAAAAAAGCTTTTCGTCTGGACCTTCCCTGCTCCTTGAGGGCGATAATCTTCGCGGCGGGTTATTTTCTTCTGGTTTTTCTTCGGCGCGGACAGGCCTTCCCTTGCTCCTTGAGGGTAAAGGTATCTGCGGCGGCGGTTTGCTCTGGCGCTTCTCTTGCCTCGGCTGGTTCTTTGCGTCGGCGCTTCTCTTGCCTCGGCTGGTTCTTTGCGTCGGCGCTTCTCTTGCCTCTGCTGCTTCTGTTGTCTTTATCTCCAAGGGTGCAGCCTCGCGGGCGTCCCTGCCCTCGCGGGCCTCGATTTAACGACAGCGACAGCTGCCGGAGCCAAATCCATTATCCATATGCCAATGCCAGCGGAACTTGCAGAACCCGGGCTCATAACCTATTGAGCAATTTGGGGGGCATAATGGTGGTGTATATTTGACTAAAGAGCTAGGTCACTCGAGGAGTGAGAAGGTGGAAAATATGTGCGTCTCGCTGGTAACGCCGTCACGTGATGCGGCTCCCAGCACCGAGCATGGCTTACTTCTCAACATGTGGCTTCGAATTTACTCACTTTGGGTGTTGGAATGTTGGGTGAACTCGAATTCAAATGTGCAGCAAGAGAAGACTGGTGAATAAACTCAGTTGAGGCAGACGGTCGATGTGGTGATCGTTTTTCGAGTAGTACACGTCTAGGTGCAAGAGTGGCGGAAGCAAGTTTGTGTGGTGTTGTAACTTGTGCCTGCTGTTGAGTCTTGAGTCCCAGAGACAAGAGACGAGGGCACACAATGATGACCTGCTTACGGATCAGTTGTAATTGCAGCGTTATTGTTCTCTGGTCTTTATCCATCACGCGACTTCATCTCCTCCGTCCCTCCAACACGCCGCCCGGTACTTTGTTCAGTGTTCAGCCACCCTCTTTCTTGCATTCACAAGGCCGCCTGGTGCAAAATTCTCATTCAATACCTGTACTGGCGGGCGATTCAATTTCATCCCCCTCCCTGTAAGGTATGCTGCTCATTGGACCCCCTTTCCTCTAAGGGAGGGGGGGGGGGGGGGTGAAATCGAATGAGTTGTTGGCTCGCCACCCGAGAGGCTGCCTGAAGATACAGAGTTGGCTAAGACTCAGTAGGCGTACGCTAGAATGTTGAGACCACTCCGCGGACCTGGTGTGCGAGTCACAGGAGAAGGGCGCAGGAGTAGGGGGGGCACAAGAGCTTAAGCCTTACATAGCTATTCGGCAAGCAAGTTTTCGCAACAGAAGTTTGAAACAAGCCATGGCATCTGTGTTCGCGATTCTCCCAATTTTACGTACGTTCTTGCGCGTCCGATGCTCGAATTGAGCCGCTATGACCTGCCCCCCGCCGCCTGCACCTCGTGTTGACGGCAGCTGTGGCCTCGGTGCCAGTGAGCTTTGCAAAGTACTCCGATCAATGCCCTGCCTGGGAGATAGGACGCTGGAAGCCCCTGGGTACATTCATACAGTAGCGAGGTTGTTGCGTCTGCTGCAGGATGTGTGCCGCCATCCGATTCGGAGCTCCTCAATTGATTGAACGTCGTTGAAGGGCGAGAATGATAGAATCTGGAATTGCCACGCGAAGCAAGAAAAGACAAGATATATCAAGGCGATGAGAAAAAAAAGTGCGATGAGGCTGGCGAGGCCAATAAAAAAAAAGAAACACAGAGGCAAACAGAAAGAAACAAACATAACGCTCCATCAAGCCATCTCCCGTGTGAGCCTCTCGAAATACCGACGTCGTAGGTCAGTTTCTTCCTCAGTATGCTTATGCACGAGCCACTCAAGCTCCTTCTTGGCGCTAGTCTTCTGAGATTCCGTGGCTCCCAACCCCCCCGCGCGCACGCAATCAGCCCAACGCAGGCCCATATCGTCTCGGTCAGTCCACACCCCTCTCATCTCGTGAGGGACTTCTTCATTCTTGCTCAACAGCTCCATCAGGTGTTCGGCATTCGGGCCTGGCCGCCGGGAGGTGCGGCCCAGGGCATCCATCACGATATCCCGCGAATATCCTTGGGCTTCGTAGTTTTCGATGCATTCAAGGAGTGTTGGTTCGGAGCTTGAGGCGCGACGGTCCGGTGACTCCGGTTGCGATGGCTGCTGTGACGTCTTTGAGTCCTGGCTTGGTCGCTTGTAGAATGAACTGGATAGAGAACGCCTATTGATTCCACTGGTCTTGTTTGCATCGGAGGCAGCTTGTAAACTCGGTTCGACATTCAGCGCCTGGAAATTTGGTTCTGGAGAAGGTGCCACATCGCCGAAATCGCCATGACTTGTCCCCGGTGGCGACCCTAAGTCGCTGGAAGACATCACGGGAGGAGCGTAGCCGTATATTTCCTCGATATCTTCTTCATTCTCTTCTTCGTCTTGTTTCTGCTGCCGGAATTTTGAACCAGTGGGCGTACACGAGCTTGGTATGCCTAGCATTTCTTCCGGTGAGGATGGGATCTCGGCTGTGCGATCCAGACGCCTCCGTTTCGCCGACTTCTCAGGCAGATACACAGGATCATCATCATCATCATCTAAAGGTCGTTTGTGTCCCGAAGGTCTTACTGAAGGAGATGATGGACAGAGCTGTCTTTCTGGCGAGTCTAGGTTCGACTGGAACTCGTCTTCTTCATGCTCATGCGCCGCCTCCTCCATTTCAAGATCGTCAAGTACTTCTTCAAAAAAAGCTGCTAGATGTTCCTTGAAACACTCTTTTAATTCGTCCACTACCTCTTGGTCCTGTCTCCAGTCGTATTTCGCCTCTAGGTCCCCCGCCACACTCCGCCAGTCCACTTCCCCATTCGACTCCCGGTGTGCGAGAACGGCGTGGCCGAGATGCCAAAATTCGAGGCGTTTCCCTCCTACCTCAGATTCGCGTTTGACAGGCAAACCGCTCCTATCCTGGAAATCTTCAAGATCCTGGTAGAAATGATCCTCATCATCCGCCTCACTCTCGTTTCCATCTTCTTCGCTTTGAGCGGGAGAACATCCTCTTTCATGCAGCTTGGCTTGGAGGATGCGCGATGCTTCAAAAAAAGCTGCTAGAGTTTTCTCGAAACATTTTTTCAATCCGTTCGCCACGCCTTGGTTTTGTTTCAAGTCATAACCCAGGTCCTCGGCCACTCTCCGCCAGTCCACTTGCTCATTTGCCACCTTCTGTGTGACAACGGCTCGAGCGAGTTTATACAAGTGGGAGGTTTGTCCTTCTACCTCAGGATAAAGGCTGACAGACCGCCGAGTTTCTTTAACAAAAATTCGAATTTCATAATCGAATCGGTCCCTGTTTTCTTTGTCCTCGATCTTGGTTTCATGTTCTTTGCTTTGAGCGGGAGTGGACTCATGGGATGCGCTAGGCTGTCGTGGGTTCTCTGTCGCAGATGCACTCATGCTCGACTTGTGTTGAGGAATACTCGGGCACGCGGCAGGTGTGGTCGCGGAATCTACGGGTACAGATACTGGCGCTGGCGCTGGCGCTGGTGAGTCGTGAGAAATTGTCGACTGCGTCTGCGGCAGCGACTTCGGAGTGGAATGGATGGTAATTTTGGCCTCTTCCTTTGCGCGGAATACAGCGGCCTCGGACTTAATCTTTTCGATCTCGGCCATAATGTTGGCCGAGACGGGAGCGGCGACCGCTTTGGTGTGACCAGCCCCCACGCTGACGGGGAACCAACGTTGTTTCCCTGGCGCCAAACAGAAAGATTGGGCGAACAACTCGGTCCAATGAATGGGTGTTTCTTTGGAGTGCTTCCAGTGGTGTGCTTTGCGGCAGTGCGCCATGATAGTGTCGCGTGACGAGCTGATATAGGCACATTCCGCCCCGAAGCATCTGTATGCCTTTTGGGGAGGGAGCAGCCCCTCGATGGGGGGACCGTAAGCCGTCGGCAAGTCAGCTAGGTGCGGTTCGATCCGTGAAAGATTCTGGAATTTGGCCAATACCGCATCTCGGGCGATGCGTTTATAGCGGGGATGGTGGTCCTTCATATGCCGCTTCAGATCGAGACCGACGGCATATCCGTGCTCTCTGCAAATCAAAACTCGATGTTGCTGGAGGTAGAGAAAATTTGTCACCGCCGCTGACCCGCCTTGTTAGTACAATGTCAAGTCGAGATAGAAATAAAACCGACGCATTGCAGCCTACCTTGCGCTGCCGCTTCTTCCTGGCTGGCTTGTGGGTTCATGATAAACTCCATGTTTGCGTGTTTGAACGTCGTGATTCGGTGATGCCTCAGGGCAAGCTTTGAGTCGGTCGCTCTGTATAACCATAACTCAAGCTCTTCGTGGTCACTACTCAGGATTTTCGCGAGGGTGTTTTGGAGGGAGGACTTACGCCATAACCCCCAAGCTCCTACTGGCCCCAGCTCACCTTACCCACCAGTGGCCACTGGCCAACGGTTCGACGGTGGTTTAGTCAATTGTGGTGTGCCAAAGCCGGTCGAGCCAATCATGTCAAACCATTTATGGGTCGATCCTGGTCAGACGATTTGGACGACTCAGCTCCAATTTTTAGGCAAAACTGAAGAAATCGTGCGGCGACGCGTAGCGTCTTCGCGTCACTGCATTTCTTGGACAGTTTAAGCTGTCAGTGCTGTCTTGTCGGCCTCCACGAGATCGGCGGCAAGACGGGAGTTCTGTGACTTCGGATTTGTGTTCTGGCGACGATTGCGTGCGTGTGTTTTGTCTGCGTCCGCCCACAGAAGTCTGGGCACGGCGATGTCGGTAATTCAGAAACAACGGTGGACGTCGAAGCAGCTGCAGTTTTGCACTCCTCCAGGCTCCAAGTGATGCTAGCCAGCATCGCCAGCCCGCCCGGACGAGAGATATTTCGTCTATCTCGCCACGTGTGCTCAGTCTTACTCCTTGCGCGTCTTAACACGCACTCGGACAGCTTGTTTCCGACTTCATAGCCCCAAGAAGCGGTGCCGTGACTTTCCGGGCTGCCTCGAAGTGTCCATGTCGTTTGCTGGCTAAGATGATCATGTCGCTTCGAACGACGCACATCTTGACATCTATCCCGGATCATTTGCCTTCCGATATTTCCAGCAGTTTCTCATCCTTCATTTCGAGCTCTCCTCCTTCACCCGGGTCAACTCCCTGCGCTTTTTGCCAGCTCATTCTCGGCAAATTAGCCACCCAAAACAATCCAAAGCATACTACTGTGTCTGATTTGTGGCGTGTCCAGTGAGTGCCCAATTTTTTCTTCTGTTGTTTGCCGCAAAATCGTTGTCAACTTCGCTCTCTCGCGGTCTATTGTTATCGCTCCACATGTGACATGCAAGGTACCTAGGTATGTGTGCACCTACACTCACGTCAAACTCACCCGTTACCAAGATTTACGCAGAGTGCTACGGCGAGGAATGCCGTGCGACTTTCGGAATGCTTGAACTTTCATCGGTCTCAGTCTTGTTAAAATAGTGCCACTATCATCACTAATTCATCGGGAACACGTTCCGATCCCGGATACAGGCCGTTCTGTAAATTGATGTTGAACTTGAGATATGATATTCTGGAGTCTCGCCACAGCTGACGGTCACGAAATGGCTGTGAACGGGAGTTCGAACAGGCACTCAAATGGAATCTATCTCTGTCGAGCTATGAGGAGGAAAAGAAGGAAGAGAAGAGTGTGTGTGACAGGAGGGCGGTCTATACATGTGTGGAGGTCCGAGGATCCATAATAGTGTGGATCCGTAACACTGACCGCCAGCAACGTAAACGCCGAAGAGTGCCAACATCTCGAACTTGCTTCATCAGCACTTCACGTAGATAACATACTCGCGCGCTAGTCAGATATTTCACTTGCTGTCGCGGTGCATATTTTACCATTTATCGCCATGCGCAGGCTGAGGCACTGTCACGACCTCCCACTTCGACGCCGGACCATTCGCTTTCATCGACGAAACCATCGTCACACCTTGCGGAATTCTGCTCGTCGTAATTCGGCAAGAATCGACTGCATGAGTCCGCCATCTACATATCTGAGTCTCTTCCGAAGAAGTCTTCGCGTAGACCGCTTTCCCCACCACCGCCGCCTTCGTTGGAATCGCCGCCTCAACCGGTGGGTACGGTTTGAGGCCCGTTGGCTCAATGGCTCAGACGCGGTGACTCTCAGGATTCAGTACGTACGCGTTAAGGGCCGATGTGCAACTTGCATGTGCTGAGGGTCGACTCTCGAGGTGATGGTCAACCTTGTATGGTATTATTATATATAAGACCACCCCGCTCTTTCCTTCTCTTGTCTTGACTTCTTTGATACCTAGCTACCATGGATACACTAATAACTATACTTATGTTCGCTCACTCACTGCGTATACGCACCCTCGCGGATACATCTTAACAACCTTCAACCACTCCATGAATATGCGGGCACCTTTACCCAAATCAACTCATCGTCCGATTTACTTCCTCCCGGTGGGAACCGGGTGGTTGTTATCGTGACTCAACGCAACACGTCTTTTTCCATGAGCCAACAGACTGGCCGTGCATGTGGGAGCAAGCTTGCACCACGTGGGACAAAAGTGGGAGTCACACCGCCCGAAGACTCGAGATTGCCTAGGAGAGATCGCAGGAGTAAGAAGCAAGAACCAAAGGACATAGCCTAACCATTTGCCCTTGTCACGTTATATTCAAGCCTAGCTCAGAAGCTCTCTAATCTACACACTCCGAGTACCGCACAGTCCATACATTCGGCATACGCTGCACATTTCCAGCCAGAAGCTGCTTGCGGTGATTGGAATTGCCTTGTATCTGGCCTCGCCCCGTCACATCCTGTTCTTAGAGAGCAGAAGAAGCTTCGACCCGATGAACTCAGTGCAGACTGCAGTTCATCAGACCGGTAAGCATGTAAGAGTATTCACTCGTCTCTTTCAGTCGCTCGTGAGTCTTCGTCATGAAGAGGGGCAGCATCGGGCTCTCAAATGGCTCGAGGTGGACTTTTTGGAAGATGGGAGACTGGCTAATTCAAATTGGGATCCAAGCTTGTGCTTGTCACGCTGTCAACGCCGGATGGGACGAAATGAGGTTTTCCTCTCTCATTTTCCATCACGCATGATTGGATCTGTCGCATCATCACGGACGGGGGCTCTCAGCGTCCTCTCCCCTAGTCAGGGCATTGATCAGTACTTTACAAGCCTCATTGGTACCGACGTCACAGCTGCCGTCAACACGAGGTACAGAAAGCGGACAGCGGGTCAATTCTAGCATCAGAGCACAAGACCGGCGACCGCAAATGAAATTGGACGAAGCGCGAACGCTGGTGCCCTCGCTTCAATCTCTGACTTCTTCCGGCCTCCACCGCCCACTATGATCGACTGCAATCAATGGTCCTTGCCCCAATGCCCCTGACATAGTTCCCATACGAGCCAAACACTAACGTTCCGTAGACGGTAGAGCCCGGAGCAGATTCTGAAAAACTTCATGTACAAAATCGACGAAGACCCGCAGACACTCTTGATGAAGACACTGCCGGTGCCATGCCGAAAGCTCTGCCGAAGAACCTGACGACCTCAATGATCTCATTTCGATCGAACCTTGCAGAAAAGAAGATACTATAGCCAGCAGAGAGATCCGCTCTTTACGGAAGCACACTGTCAGGGTCTCGAGAGAACTGCGGCACAACATTCGATGTCATGGGTTTTCACATTGTTACGATGCCATTGATCAGCTTTCTTAGAGGCTTTGCAATTTTTTAGATCTGGTCACGCCGACGCAGCCATCGATTGCACCTCTTCATAGCGCCAGAGATACAATCTTGACCCGACTTTGTTACTCCGTTAGGTACTCTTGAAAATTTCCCCTGTACCTGCCATGGCAATCACCTATGTTTACGAGGTCGAGCATCGCCTTCTCGTCTTCGTTTCATTACCGCCATGAGCTCTATGCTTATCGCCCTCTTTATTGCTCGTCGTTTTTTTTCTGGAGCTTACTCTCGACGACGTGACTATGCCGCTTCTGCTTTCCATTCGCAGAGGGGATCGGATCATACGGCATGCCGACATGCAGTACAAGTGCGATGAACCCTGGCGCCTGAGCCCAACACCATGGTCGCTAACGTGTGTTCAGCCTGTCGACAAAGACGACATTAGCCAATACCTTTCAGTTGTGAGTCCGTTCGACTACGTCGAAGGCACGATCTTCCGCGTCGCTCAAATTTCCAACCACGGTTTGTCGATACGGAACGGTGACTCCGAGTGAGCGATGACAATGATCGATGCGGTACGACGGCAATCGACGCGGAACCACGATCCATGCGATGCGATGCGATGCAAAATTTTGATGCCCCGGTCGTTCAAGCAAGTCGGTGTGGTGAACAGCAATGACTCCCGAGTCCCACCTTCTCTCGGTAGCACGACGGCAAGCGCATAGTCCAAATCGTCCACGATACTCGACACGTTCGCCCTGTTCGAAAGACTTGCGTGCTACCGGTGCCTCGCTTTCAACTCCAGACCAAACCTTTTGAAAGCATTCTGTCCCGCTGCTGAAGACCGGGCTTGGACGGTTTCCGCGTTCTCACCGAACTCCGGCGGCAAAGACGGGAGTTCTGTGACGTCGGATTTGCTGGTGATGATTGCATGCGTGCATCTTTACTCCGTTCGTCCGCAGCAGTCTGCATCCTGAGTAGTCGGTACTTCAGTAGCGGCAGACGTCGAAGCAGCTGCACTTTTGCAACAGCCTAAGTCTTTCGCCGGCTGACATGTCGATGATGTTGCTCTAAGCGTCGCATGTGTTGACGCCTATCATGGATCGTTTGCCTAGAATAAATTGGGCTGCTAAAAGTAAATCAGGAGACACCGCTGCTAAGCGTGTTCCTACCACCCGTCAAAACAACGTTGACGCCTACGATACCTGAGCGCGACTTAGTGTCTTTTTAGGCATAATCGTCTGCTAAAATTTGGCATCACGTAGCTTTGCCATGCTTGAGGCGCCGTTCAATCGACTACGTAGAAATATGAGGCACGAAGCTCGTTCGTGGTCAGTCCGGAAATTTGGCAGTTTAGCCATTTGGCCGTTTCAAGTTTGGCAGCTTGGCGGCGTTGTCGGGTTTGATGGGAGCGAATCTAAGGTTGGGCCGCAGTACGTATTCTGGTCGTCGATATTCGACACGAACCGGATTGGATGAGTGCGCCATCCATTTGAGTCTCTCGGAGAAAGTCTTGTCGTAGACAGCTACTCCCACCGTCGTATTTGTTAAAAACGAGTTCCTCAACGGGCGCGTCCGGTGCACTGACTGCTGAATTGGGAGTCCCAGTTGCGTCAAGGGCCGGTGTGCATCTTGTATGCGCCGAGGGTCGAGGTGATGATCAAACTTCTGCCGTATGTTACTATATAAATAATAATCGTCGCAAATTAGTTCAGCCTTACTAATAAGACCACACCTCTCCTCCCTCCTTCTCTCCTCTTCACTTCTTTAACAGCTACCATGAATACACAAGATTGAGGTCCATGAATTTCGCAAGCCGAAGGCACCTCGGAAGCTGTCGCTGGTCTCGGGACGATCATTTATGCGCCCTAGAGGAGAAGCGTTTATCGTCGTTCGAGGAGTTTTTTTTGGGGGGGGGAGGAGCGTTGCGGCGGCATCTCGGGAGTTCGTATTGAGAATCTCGTCCTGTAGACCATAGGGCGTATTGGCTCATGAGGGTTGAACACTTCTTTCGTAAGGCGTTGGGGCGCTTGTTGGCAAAGAATGTTTCGCATGTGCGTGTCCTTGAGCGACCCCCGTAATACCGGAGGCAGATAATGCAGCCATGACCCGCGTCACCCGCCCAGACTTATCTACAGGACTAGATGGCTGTGTTCTAATTGAAGTCGTCGCCATCTCGGCACGAATTGAAAATAGCGGAAGTGATCGCCAAGTTCAACCGTAGCCTCTGACCTCAGTGTACCCTTCGATTAATGGTGTGGGCATCGCACGACTTATTCGCTGGTATTGGTCGGAGAACCTCGTAAGTTCGTATTCGATCGAGATAGGAGACAGTCCTTCATCTAGAGCAAACGGTTGGCGAGGCCTGATCTCGGTGGAGGGGGCGCAACAACCCTTAACCAGGGGCATCCATCAGATGCCAGTCATCTTCGATGCTATAATTGGTCATCCATTTCTCCATGTTTGTTTCTTCATGTTTGGAATGGACGCGTATCGCGTTGCGTGTTTTGGTTTGCTTTTGCCTTCGTGTTTTACTTGACACTTTTTGGATGATACGCTCATTGTCTTGGAGCTTTGTGATCTATTGGTATTCGCTTGGATTGTACTCGTTTTTGGTCACAACTGTGATTCCTCTCTTTCTTCATAAAAGAGAAGACTGCGAGTGTTGAAATCGCAGGACAGAGGTTGTACAGTTTATTGGTGTACGTGCCTCGCTTGTGGGGGCACAAGTGAGTCGTCAACACCATGAAGGTGGTCTCCGCGGACCGCCCCTTTCATAGACAAGAACAAAAGAAGAACCGATATGACAATCAGAGAAGAATACGATCCTCGTTGTTAATGTGCATGACGCACCTAGTCCTTAATGCATGCATTGCTGCATATGCGTCACCTTGCGGTTCCAACAAATACCTTCAAACCTTGAGTCCTCGACATCCTCCTCTTAAACCCACACTGTGACAGTCGGCGCAGACGCCGATGACTTGCTTCTTTCATTCACAGCTAACGCGACATTGCGTCCCATATGCGACCGCAATGGGTGTGGCCCGTCGTATTGTTATCTCTAGGTAGAAGGTACCTAGGTACAGTATGGTCATTGGTGGACTTTGCCACCTACACAATTGACAAGGGGGATCTTTCTGTGATCCTGCGGCCGCGTTCAGTGAAAGTAGCGACTATCGAGTTTGTGACAAGGGCCGATTTCACGGGGCTTGGACCGATGTAGATGATCAACACGAAAAGCAATGGTTGGCTTTGGTCTCAAAAGAACTATGGCGGACTCAGTTGTCCCCAAGCCTTGAGAGGGCGACCCTAGAGTCTATCATCTATAAATACACGAACCTCAGACTTGTGACGGGTACTCCGTTGCAGCTCTGACCGTTGCAATGTACCTATATATCTCCCGCTCAGCCGGTTCCTACCAGCTTAGTGTTCTGACCTTTTGGTCGGGTCCGTAGGGATATCCGATTCTTCACGGCTAACATGTCTGGCCTCCTCAATAACGCTTCTCGGCTTCCTGTTGGATGCTCTGAGTGAAGAATGTCGTCATACGTGGCTCGGAGATGATACCGTGCCGCGTCTGCAATCATCAATGCGAACACTCTCAATGACGTATGCGGCATGTCCCCAGTGTGACAAGTGTGTTCACACGTGTGATTGCCCCTGCTTCCCCATCCGACGCTGCCGATGACCCGTGGGAAGTTGCTGGTTTCGCGTGCGGTGTTGGACGCTGCCGATGAATGACCCATGGGACGTTGCTGGTTTCGTATGATGCACTGCTGATGGCCCTAGGACGCTGTCGCTTTTCCAGCACTGTTCCTTTCTTTTTCCACAGGGCTCTCAAGCTCGTTCGCGTCCATCATCGTCGAACCTGCCCTAGTCGATCTGCTGCCTGCACGTCTTTTCCGCGTCGGCACACGACCCTCACCAGTGGTGATGGCGATAAAGTCCTCGGGAAGATACACGAGCAAGACCTTATACACATATTTACGGGCCAAGAGTTTGATGATTTATTCAGGTCTTGAGGAGTTGACACGCGTTGAAATATCACACAGACGTGAGCCACACTAATGTTGGTGGTGAAGGACGAGCCTCAAGCTCGAAACCAGCATAACGTGCCACTTTTGTGGCCTCGTTTTGTCTTACGACTCCCAGTCGTGGGTTTCGTATGACCAGTCTCCAGGCCTGATCTGCGGTTCTCCGTAGCATGTATCTCACAGGACATACGATCTGCTAAGGTAGTCGGTGGTTTCGTCTTTATCGTGCCCGGTTGCTCAGACGGGGGAACTTCAGGACCTGGGGACGGTGACTTCAGAGTGAATGGCGGCTGAGCTGGTCTTTGTCCATCGGGCGCTTCTTGCTGCGTTCGCCTAAATCCCGCCATGCTCGGGGTCACCGTTGCGCTCTCTAATATCGGCATCGCATTATCAAATACTAAGCCCGAGTTGGCGTCGTCCACGGAAGGTTCGCACCAATCTTCCTCTCCTCCGCCCGTACCAGTGCTGCTGGGGGCAACCCACCTTCGATCGCCCCTCAAACGCGACCGCACCGCGAAACAACTTCCAGATTCTACCGGCCCAACATCTATGTCTGTTTCGCCTATTATATGTCCACCCTCGATGCTCTCTTCATCTGTTCCGCACCGCTCTTCAAGCCACTCTCCCAGCTCGTCTCGAAACGAGGCAGAATCCAGCTTATTGTAGCGCGCCTTGTTACCAGCAATACTAGCTCTGTCTTTCATGTGATGAATAGCCACATCAACAAGATCCCATTTGCAACTTGATGCGAACACACCGTGGTCGGCAGCGCTTTGTCGAGTACCAGGTAGCTGATCGTCTCTTCGTGACAGGATCTCGATCGTTGGCAGCGATTCAGAAGCGGCTTCGAGAGACGTGCCAGTGAAATAGCTAGCAGAATCTGACTTTGCGGTTTCGGACGTCCCTTGCCCCCTGACAGGTTTTCTTATGGTCGCCAACGCTTCTTGCAAAGCGCTAGCAACTATAGCCTTTGCAGCGGGATCTTTTGCGTTCGCAATGATCCTACACAAGTGGCCGGGCAGCTCCGACAGCGTTGGCAACATGTCAGCCATCCTGTCCCACTCTTGGCGGAACGTCAAAGTCGTACTTCCAGTGACGTTAGCCAGCGACTCTCGCATGAAATGTAGCAACTGAGTCCACACAATATTTCCAAAGCGCATAGTGTAGTCGGTTGTCATCAAGTCTGGCGCAGAAGCTCCTGTGAAGAATGTGGGTACTACTGGACAGTTCAGGAACTCGTCCGCTTGCTCTCGTGCAAATTCAAGAATGCTCTTCTGCATGGCAATAGCTTGTTCTTCGCTGGCCCGGAAGTTCGGCATCCCGTTGCTCCGCGCAAAGTTGCCCAACGCGTCCCGCAAATACGTGCGGATCAGAGGCTTGGACTGAGCCCCCCGACTTTGCTGGAGTAAAGTGGTAATCATTTCAGGGTCGATCCATGCGATAACATGGTGAAGAACCTGAACCATGGCCTGAATGTGTGATCTCGATATTCGGTGCGGCCGGGGAAAGGTATAGTGGTTGGCTGTCTTCATATGCTGGTAGAAGGCATCATATTCGGCATCACTGAGCGACGTCAGAAGACCGCGACTTCGCGTCCGCTTGCTGCCAGCAGATTCGTAAAAGGTAGACAGCACATCTGGCGTCTGATCTTCAGCCGTTTCGTACATATCGGCCAGCTGGTCCCAGTCAGATGAGCTAACGTGTATAGCCGTATCTAAAGGCAGAGATCGGAGGGTGTTGAGTGTCGAATCCATCATCTCAAAGAAGTATTCGTCAATGCGCAGGCCAGCGGTCCACGCCGTAAAGGAGATGGCGAACGTGTCCATTCCTAGGCGCGTCTGGCACCATTGCGTGATAACCCGTCGCCAGGGTCGGTTGTTCCACAACGTAGCTAGTCGCCGGGACGGAAGCTCCGCCTTGCAAACAATCCGAAAAGCTTCAATGAGAGAATAGTCAAGATTCATCGACTGCTCCTCTTCACTATTTTCGGCGTCACTTTCGCAGCCTCTATCGTCTCCGGTCGGTGACGTGATGTTGACCAATTCCATCCATACCTGCGCGTGGTTCAGGCGAGCGGACATTGTCGGTTCGGTGGGGTTGAACCTCATGATCTGAGCAAGGTGTTTAGGCAAGGTTTCTATATGATCATCTTGTCAATTCTCGCAAGGCTCGCCTTCGTCAACGTCAGTCAGCTAGAAGAAAACACCTTACCCTGATTGTATAGCTCGCACATCCACCACAGGTCGGCTTCGTCGTTTCCTGTATCGCTGACGTAGTCTCGCAGTGCTGCAATGCGATGTTGCCCGTTAAGCACCTCGATAAGCTGGGGCATGACCTCTGAGCAGTGGCCTCGGTCAAGTGAATTCTCATCAGGCCATAATTTACTGATATCGGCAGCGTTGCAGACACAGAGAAGCCAGTTCTCTTGTGCTGTGCGCTTCAGCCCATCTTTCTTGAACACGTTCTTCAACTTGCTGACGCGGTCCGCGTCGAGTTGTCTGTTGCTGCCGGTACTCCAGTTGGGCTTGAGTGCCTTCAGTTGAAGCTTGGCAACAGTCAGGAGATGTGGTTTTGCCAGATCCCTGACAGACTTTGACTCGTGCGGGGATTCGGTGTCTGCATGGGTCGTGCCTCGCTTCCGTGTCTGAGTCGCCTTGCGAGGCGCCTTCCGGGTCGGTCGCTTTTGTCCGTCGTCACTTCGGTCGTCATCGGGCTGATCGGTCCGTCGCTTCAATCGCGGCCGTGGTGTTTCGAAGGCGGTTCGCTCTGCCCGTTCCGTTCCAGGTGTCGTCAACATTGCCAGTATGGACGAATTGTACTTTGTGGCGATCTGAGCTGAGTGCTGGAAGGGGTCAAGTGTCGCTGATATGAAATTGAAAGAGGTCGTTAAAGTTTTCAATTGGTCACCTGTTTGCTATCGGATATTATTGAACAGTGCTTTGACGTGGCTAAATTCATTGAGAATTACTACTCGGATAGCATAAAACGAGTTATTCCCCCGCGGCCCTACGGCGTACGCTGCGCTTCGGGGCTGGGGAAGACTCGCCTCGCTTCGATTCAGGTTGGAGAAAGTCGGGTTGGAAAAGTGAGGTTTGCGGAGTGGAAGTTTTGCTGGATGGGATGGCGCATGTCTTCCCGTTCATCTTGGCTCTGCCTTGTTACTCATTTTTGGGGCGGCTGTGATGGCCTGGCTCCAGGAGCCAATCGCGGGTGTCTGCGCCGCCACCTGGGTGATGTGTCCAATCTCGTTGCGCCAGATGACGACAAAAGAAGCATTGTAAAGCTGCCAGACCCTGTAAAATTGACACCTAAGGCATGGGCAAAGCCCAGGCCATCAACAGATCATCAGGATTCAGAAGGTCGCAAGACGGCTTCTTGGACCATGCGCTATTAGACAAATAGACCAAGATATGTTGATCAGGATTTCGGACGTTGTGTCCGTGTTCTCTACAAATGATCAAATTATGGCTCGGATACCCATAATAAGATCATGACACATGGCCTGTGACGGCTACATACTCTATTGCAGCTCTGCCTGTTGCACTGCACCCATATCCCTCAAAGAAGAATGAGAAGAAGAGAGGAAGAGTGCTGTCAGTACAAACCGACAACAAAATGCTGTTTGATGTCGATGCAATGACCAGTTGACCACCGGCAGGTAACCGGTACTCTACCCAGACATACCTACCTGTTTCAAGTTGGGCTGTTACCACAGAAACAAAAGTTCTTGTCTGCGATCCCGGCAAAAACGTGAGGCGTATTATGTATAATCTAATACAGCTGCGGCCATCGGGAGTCGAACCCGAGTCGGCTGAATGGAAATCAGCCATGCTAACCGTTACACCATGGCCGCTGGTTATGGGGAGGATTCTCCTTATTGTACATTAATAATCCATAAAGCTGGACTAATGCAGACGTAGCATCACGATTCACGCCCGCTTTTTGGTTCGCAACAACCTACACTACGGAGTAAAGCTGCACCTACGATATTCGTAGCCGCTCTATCGACTCAACGAGCAACTTGTTTCAGACGTCAGCATCAAGCTATTCTTAGAGCCATTGCAAGTCAGGAGCCCAAGTCCGCTCACTCCACTTGATACAGGCGCTTGCGAAGCCCGATCTTGATCATTCTTCGCAGTCATGGCGTCTCTACCACAGGACCCGGAGAAAAAGAAGACCCCCAGTGCAACGCGGTCTGTATTGGCCGGCGCCATCGCTGGAGCCCTTGAGATCGGTGCGTGATCTGTTGTTCAGGGCACTTAACTGGATGGGATGATTTATGCTGACAACATCTTCATTTAGCAATCACCTATCCCGCCGAGTGTATGGCCCTTGTCGCGACTACAATTAACATCTTACCGACCCTTTGTTTGGACGATAGGCATTAATTCCTAGTAACTAGTTGCCAAGACGCGATCCCAGCTTAATCGACGGTTGGCAGAAGGCCAGAAGCTTCCATGGCCACCATTTGGAAAGCAGTGGTATGCCGGTTGCACGACTCTGATCATTGGAAACTCCGCCAAGGCAGGCATTCGTACGTCCTACGCTCGAGCACAGCACATGCTGCTGAATCGTCGAAAGAGGAGACAAATAAAATAAGGTTAACACGTGTCAGGGTTCGTCGCTTTTGATCAGTACAAGACGCTGTTGGCTGATGAAAACGGCAAGCTGTCCGGTCCTCGAACTGTCCTCGCAGGATTTGGTGCTGGCGTAACAGAGTCGCTGTTAGCAGTGACACCAACCGAGAGTATCAAGACGACGCTGTATGTCACATTTGAAACAATGGCAGAATTAGAATTGGGTATTAATTGTTGATTAGGATAGACGACAGGAAGGCTGCGAAGCCGCGACTGCGTGGGTTTCTTCACGCTGTTCCCATCATTGCCCGCGAGCGGGGCCTCCGAGGCTTCTTCCAGGGCTTCATTCCCACAACTGCCCGCCAGGCGGCCAACAGTGCCACTCGCTTTGGATCTTACACGTTCCTTAAGCAGATGGCAGAATCCTACACTGCGCCAGGGGAGAAGCTTGGCGCTGTTGGCACGTTCGCTATCGGTGGCGTTGCCGGCCTCATCACCGTCTTTGTGACCCAGCCGTTGGACACTATCAAGACGCGCATGCAGAGTATTGAGGCACGGCAGCAATATGGCAATACCTTCAGATGCGCTAGCATGATCTTTAAGCAAGAAGGCGTGTTGACATTCTGGAGCGGTGCATTGCCAAGGCTGGCGAGATTGGTCTTGAGTGGTGGTATTGTGTTCACAATGTATGAAAAGAGCATAGATCTATTCGACAAGTATGATCCAGAGATGAAGTACATTTAATGGAGATCACGGAACGGCTTCCCTTTGAAAGCCCTCCTTTCACCTACGTCTACACCGATTGAACGAAAAATTCAACGTTCATTGCAACCTTATCATGCCCGATAATCTTTTGCCTAGCCGCTCTAACCATGTCCTTTGTGGTGCCTCCTCAATTTCTTTTACCAAGTCGGTAAAGTACGTCGGTTGGCTCGTGGGCTTTAACATTGGCCCTCGAAGTTTGAACTATGCGTCGCGTTATACCTCAAAATTCCCCAGTAGTTTTCGCATCAAATTCATGGGACTAGCTCGTACCCTGTCATTGTACTTATTTTGCACAAGAAACTGTAGTGCTCTTGCCTTCATAAGTTCCTCGGTCTCCGATTCAGGCTTGAAGGTTTTATACCGATTATGCACCGCTTCACTGAGGATATCTTGGAGTTGGAAATCTGGTTGCAAATCCTGCTTCGGCCACTTTGCGAAAGCATCGGCATATATGCGACGCTGAGGTTCTTGGTCAACTACTAGTAGGTGATACAGGCGAAGTTGTCAGAGCTGATGCTTACCGCGATTGAGCGTGACATGGTAATAGCGGCTGATGAGGCTAAGTTGCAACGTGGACGTGTATGCCTAGTAATAATGTGTGACTCGTCAAGCCGTGTCGACAAATGTAGTTGCGAGTATTCTGTACAGGCGAAGGTGCTTGTCATGTAGGCATTTGCACTCCAAATTGAACAATGGGCTGGAAATGATTGCGTCAGACGCTTCAACGGGGCCTACGGAGTAACATTGATCCTAGAACTATGTACACATGTACCCGGTACATTAGGTATGTATATGCAAGCCTCGGCCCTTCGAGCTCCACTCTGGTCCCATCCGACTCCCACCTAGCACCAACGCCCCAGTGCCATCGCCCGCGCCTTGAATGTCGCCTTCCCCCAGACTCTCAGTACTCCCTGGACCCTTCGTCATTGCTTGATCCGTTTAACTATTTTTCGTATTCATTCCTTCACGCTTGCTCATCCTACAGTACTCCCTATTTCCTTACGTCTCTGATCAGCATTTTCCGTCACTCTTTGAGCCAAGACTAGACTGTCACCGCTGAAACCTTTCCACCTCATGCGATTAATTTTATCGTTGAGGACCAACTCCCGAGGGCAACTCTACTTCGACCCGATACCGATTCACGATGCCTGCGTCTGGGCGATACGCCAGAGTATGTATTCCTGTAGTTTGGGGTGCACTGGCTAGTCGCGGGGCGTTATTCTGACATGTCGCAGGTTAATGATCAAGATCAAGACGACGAGATCCAGCTGTCACCCGAACCTAAATTGACGCAGCCGAATCCTAGCTCACCGCCTCCATCATTTCGTTCTCGAGCTTCTTCACTTGCAAGACAAGACCGGGCCGAATCTGCCCTAGCTGACGCCTTTCGCGATGATGATGAAAATGGAAGCGAAGACGAAGATGACGACCGACAAATGCTAATGAGGCGAAATACCACAACGGCAAATACTTTACCGCCAGCTTTGTTGGCTGCAGATCATGGATCATCGCGCCCTTTATCAAACTCGACGCAATCAAACACATTATCAGACTCTAGGCCACGTGTCGTCGGCGGCGGCGTCGGGTCTGACGGCGTCTTTGCAAACCTCTCTGCGAAGCCTGACCGAACCGAGTCCGAGAAGGATGAACTGCCTCCAGTGAGCATCAAAACCTGCTTTCTCCCACGGAAAAAATAAGGAAACTAACGGTTGGCAGTCATATGAGCAAGCAGCAGCTGACGCAGCGCCGCCATATTGGGAGACCACCATCCTAGCCCCAGGAATAGGCGGGCTTGATGAAGTATACGTGGACGGAATGCCGGTCGGCTCTGTGTTCTCATTCATATGGAACGGCATGATATCTACCTCTTTTCAACTGGTTGGCTTCTTGCTCACATATTTGTTGCACTCAACACACGCCGCTAAAAATGGATCCCGCGCTGGCTTGGGAATCACGCTTATCCAATATGGCTTCTACATGAAAGATACCGGAAGCAATGGTGCACCAGTGATGAATGGTCCCGATGGTTACGCGGCTCCCCCGGATCCAAACTCGCACAACTTCAAGTCAGATGAAGTCACTGACGGTGGACCTGTTACAATTACAGGGAGCGAGTGGATGGCATACGTCCTAATGGTTGTTGGCTGGTTCATACTGATTAAGAGTATAGCCGAGTTTTTGAAGGCGCGGCGCCACGAGCAGCTGGTACTGCGCAGTCCGGATCGGGGATTGGGTATTTCCGTCGTCGGTGAAGGAGAGAGTCCCGAGCACGTGGTATAACGCAGCAAAGCTATAAATGCCTTGAAACATGTACATAGCAGCGAGTCTTGGTAGTTATTGGAATTTACATTCAAATCAATGGCATCGGATCTGAAATGTTGCAGTTCTAGCGTCCTTTACTCATTTCCATAAATCTATTCTCTTTAGTCCTTTCGCGACGTCTATCAAAACAACGTACTTTTTTATATTGTCTGGGCACTTGCACGATTCGACAGAGATGTAGGTGTCGGCTTGGTCGATCGACAATCCGAATTATACCGTTCGCCATTGTCTGGTTACCACAAAGCTCACGGCGCTTTTGTGCCGTGAATGGTCCAGCTTGTGGCTCGTGAGGCTAGTCAACAGCGAAGGTATCTCGTGCATGGCACGAGCCCATGTAGAATGCTTTCGTCATCAAATTTGCATGCTTTTCCAACCACGGACCTACCTACATATTCCCCAATATACAGTCTTCGGTTGCGCGCTATGTGTCTTTGTATGTATGTATGTATATGTGTGTATGTAGAAGGGTGGTAGGTACATACATGTTAGGTACATACATGTGCACAGCGTCAAGCCGGAGCAGCGCCGCAGAAGGTAGGTTTATCTGAAGAAATTGACCAAGGCCACAACTTCGCCACAATTCATTCACCTCTTTGTCGTTTTTTATCAGGATAGTGCGAAGTGCGAAACCTAAGCAACGTTTCGGACATGACAACTACCTAGGTACTAGGTAGGTAGGTGTAGGTACTTATCGAGGACCCCACCATCCACTTCATGATCAATGATCATCATGTGACGCCATGAGCCCTGTTCGAACTTCGTGGTCTGTACGAGTAGTTGTGTCGCTGTAGCAAAGACCAAACTATTTTACCTTTCAACATCGTCCCCACTCATCGCGGATACAAATCGAAATGGCATGGCACTGTTCTGGCCTTACAAATGCTCAGCTTGTTGAGAATATGTGGCGGAATGGGCTTATCACTGACGAACGAGCCAAGGAAGCATTCCTAAAGGTAGTAGACCTGGCTCGCTTGGCCTGTAATACTTTCAGTTATACCTTCACGAGTTCTGGCAACCAAGGCTTATGATTATTACCAGGTCGATAGAGTCCATTACGCCCCTGCCTCGGCCTACGAGGACTCCCCCCAACCTATTGGCCATCAAGCCACGATCTCGGCACCACATATGCATGCCATGGCCATCGAGAACGTCATCTCATACCTCGTACCATCCGAAACAAACCCAGCTCCTCGTGTACTAGATATTGGCTCGGGATCCGGCTATCTTACGCACTTGTTGGCCGAGCTGGTGGGCAACAGAGGGCTTGTTGTGGGCCTGGAACATATAGCCGCGCTGCAGCAGCTAGGGGAATCAAATATGAGGAAGAGTTCCGAGGGTAAACAGCTAGTGGAGTCTGGAAAAGTGAAGTTTAGACTGGGAGATGGGCGGTTGGGCTTTGAAGAGCCTGCCAGAAATGGCGAGGAGGAGTACGGAACGGCTTGGGATGTCATACACGTCGGAGCTTGTGCCAAAGAGCTGCACGGCAGACTGATTGAGCAATTAAAGGCCCCAGGATGGTGAGAATTTTGAGCGAAATTGTTACGAGATCAAAAAGAGACATAGTTACTGACATTGGTGTAGCGTCTTTATACCCATTGAAGACTACGAAAGTGGACATCTGCAGTCCGTATGGCGAATTACGAAAGATGAAAACGGCAAAATTACAAAGAAGAACATATGTGGCGTTCAATATGTTAAATTGACGGAAGCCCCCATTGAACAGAGTGGGTGATTTGACGGACAAAACTGAAGGAGGAATCGTGTTCAGCGCCGTGTGCACTGCGATCACTGATGAGGACTTCCGCAGCTGCGCACGGTCAGTTTTGGTATAAGATGTCCGACATGCGGTGTTTTATACAATGACTCATAAATCTCTTCCAAATCACGGGTATAAACGAGATTCTTCGCTGCTGATGAGGGCATACACGGAGTATATGAGCCAGCGTGGTGGCGTCACTCGAAATGGCGTGTATTGCGCTTTGTTTTGCTCGTAGGCAATAGGGTACCTGTAACTTGTATGGATTCGCCGTCGGCGAAGTCTGTGCATTGTGGCTTTGAGTCAAGATCATATACTTATTTAGCTCGTTCCCCACCATCGCCTCACACTACAGCGGCTTCAAGCCGCTACTTCTTCCGTAGTATAGTGGTCAGTATGCAAGCTTGTCACGCTTGAGACCCGGGTTCAATTCCCGGCGGGAGAGCGCACATTACTTTTTGCCGTTTTACAAGTCGTCAATTGTCAGGCGTATGCATCTTCCTACATATACACTACCTCCATACTTTTTATCTAATAATTTACACAGAACGCTTCTATGTTTTGCGTGACATGTCTTTTTCATATCTTGTGCCTTTTGACAGCTATTAATACTCTTCCGATCAGTTCAACAAGTCTTCCCGACGAACTTAAGCTTCAAAGCTTGATTGAAGTCTCTAATTCAAGGTGTTTAAGTATCACACATCTTAACGTAAAGGCCTATTTGCCAGGCTTAAGCCAAAAGCTCTTGCAAGGCTCTCGTCACGATAAACATCACGCCCGAGCTGGGATCACGACGATCCGTTTGATTGATAATGTGGAGATGATACTCCTCGAGTCACCATATAGATGTGAACGATGCTTGCTACTTTGCACGAGTGTGCAGACGTAGCTGGCATATTAACAACAAGACGGGATGCCCGGCCTCTCTATTTCCGCATGTGACCCAACAGAGGGCATGCCTGGCATCAAGAACTAGCAGGCCCATGAGCGATGTGGCCGTGTTGGGAGTATCGTGCAGCCGGAGTGCACATCAATTCCGAGCGCTTCGAGCAAGATCTGAGAATGATCCTTTGCATTTTGGGATCTGAGATACACATTGGCCAATTGGTAATGGTACAACGGGTGATGTAGAGACTAGAGTCTGACGAAAATGATCCGATCGTTTTTCTCGATGTTGGAAGATGATGGCAAGCCCTGATTTTGCAGTGCTGAAGTAGGACTGACGGCTATACGTAGCTTCTTTTGGCAGCTGCAAATGTCCATACGTCGCCAAGTGCCTTCTAGTGCCACGTGATAGAGCGAAGCCAGAGATTCCGGAAAGAGATGAAGCGCTGAGTTTCTCGGATTCGAATTTCGCAACGCTTCAGGCCTGTGAGGGGCATTGATGATGATTGTCGAGGCTTCACTCGACACACAACATTGATGCATTTCGTCATACACGATGCAATGACTATATCTTTTCCGTCTCCTCTGCATGTAAGTGTGGACAAGCGCCGTCATCTTCTTTTTCAATGTCGTTCTGACGAGCCATGGTACAATAAGTACCGAGTAATTCCGCGAGATACCGTTCTCTGTTCTTGAAGTGAGCCGGCCGTACATCTCTCACCAATGATTTCGCAATGTCCATTAAGGTAGATTGCCAGGTTTCAGGCAGGGCGCGGATATCACTTGTAGTCAATATTAAGTCATTGGCATCAATGGTGCGATGACTGATGAGAGCATGGTACAAATCTTGGTTTGCGACAACGGCAAGACAGTATAGGTGGAACAAAGAGTGACAAGACAACAGACTCAGCATATCCGCGAGCGAGTTTGGCAGTTCGTGACACCACTGTTGCACTGCTTCAACCTCTCCCGAGGAGCTGAGTTCGGCTGCAGCAGCGAGCTCAAGAGCATGAATTAGCTCGTGGCATTCGATGGGAGTGTGCCCTTCTGAACGAGTGTATCCTATCATGTTTCTCCACCAAATGTTACAGAAGATGGAGGAGGCTATGACAGGTATCAAGATGACATAACCCCACCATCGTGTCGCGGTAATCATGGAAGCCACACCACCCAGGATCGCAGCTGTGCCGTTGATGATGGAGAAGACTTGAACTCTGCGAGCTCGTCTCTTGACGAGTGTAACAGCTGTGCAGGGGCCTAAAAGTCGTCGTGACTCGGTGACATGCGATTGAGCCTTGCAGAAGATAAAGACAGCCCAGCTGAAGTTGAAAAGACCAAAAATTGCAATTGGTGTATTGCCCACATAACCGGAGAGTAAGTTGGAGGCCAGATACACACTTGGAATAGCACCGCCAATGGCCAAGTACGTGCCTAAGCAAATGAGAATGGCGCCGAACCCCATGAGCAGATCCATTATGCAGCGGGATATTAATTCTGTTCCAAGCTCGCGAAAGTTGATTGCTAGGATGACATCAAGATCCAAAGTGGCTGCCCGTACCAGCTCACGCTCGCGCTTTTCTTCAAACAGAGCCTTCCGTTGCTTCCTTAGATACCAGACGTTGTGGCAGGCGCGGCGAGCATCCTGAAAGGCGAAGATGGACATAATGCCCGCGACCGCGCCGCCAACGGCCATGAAGACGACAGCATAGATCGGAATAGGAATGTCGTTCCAAACATTAGCGGCAAAATCCCCGGCGTTGGCAAGTTCCATAAAGCCTACAGCCCACGACAGGTTGTTCACAAGGTGGCTGTCAGGCGCTAAAATCCATTGTCCGCGCTTGTCCTTAGTGAGCTTCACACGTGGCTCTCGGTTGGGTTGTCGAGGCACCACGTCTTCAGGGACGCGCTCATGCTCATTCGGTAGAGCTGCCCGCGCTGCTGCTTGTGGTCTTTGAACATCTGGCACAGCCTCAATGTCAGCGGCGAACCCTGCTGCGGGTGATGATGGGTCCTTGGCCCGCGACACTCCAGAATCGATACCGAGACCCATTCCAACAGCTATGCTTCGGGATTGAGACTTGACGCGTTCAGAAACGTGAGCAACTCGCAAGCAAAGGCGGAGAAGCCAAGTGAAGTCTTTCAAGGCATCGCAAGTTGACGAGAATGGAGCTGAGAAGGATAAGACAGGTGGCGCGAAGACGGGAGCGGCCGAGGACCGGCAGCGAAAGGGGCGGGGAACTTCGGAGGCCTGTGACCATCATGACCAAAACGACCAAAACAGCCCGGCTTTTGCTTCGCGCACAAGGGGTCTTGCGGCACTGTGCACAAGGACCAATGATGCCCCGCGGCTAACTAGGTACGTGTACGGGTAAGGATGTACCTACTCCGTGTGTGTACGTAGGTACGGAGTATGTACATAGTTGCCCGTCGCCTATCGATTGCAGATCGACGGATTGACCACGAATCCACGATCAACCGACAATCATGATCATTGATCAGCCCTTTTATCGACCAGCATGTCAGGAGTCAGGACTCAGGACTCAGAATGGCCAAACCAGTCTCACAATTCTGTCCCAAAATCCCCACCGCACTAGCGTCGTGGCCCATGTCTGCACGATCTTTGCGCTTCAAAAAATGGGGCGACGTGTCGAGACTCGAGAGCTTGTCTATCCAAACTTCATCTGTCTCACGAGTCACAGCCCTGATGACCACTCGAGCTTCTTGAGGGATTTCGAGTACATATATCCCTGCAATCGTGAACTTGGTTCATCTCACATTCACCGCTTGGAAGTTGGGCCTCTCCAGGCCGAAGTCACAGGTCAGGAGAACAACAGGCCAATCGTTGCGGGTAACGGAAAGTTCATCCAAGAACTGTCCCTCAAATCGAACTGAGCAAATTACAAGAAATCAAGTACTCCCGCTTGGCACTACCCCCAGCTCCCATCGATACTGAAGGTCATTACATCCTCATTCTTTACCTAGGTACGTTTCTCTGCCGCGATCTATCTTTCAGGAAGACTCTTCCGGTGCGCCCCATACCAGTGGTTTGTCGAAATAGATATTTGGCAATGCCGCGCGAGCATGAATCTTTCCGAGGCCTTTCGCATCAAAGCTATGAGCCTCATGATCCCAGCAGCTGCCAGACTCCACGTCTGCACAAAACTGGTAAAGCACCTTGTCGGGCATGTGACAGAAAAGCCTCTCGGACATCGCGACCAGACTTGGTCCAGCAGAACTACTGCTTCCACAAAGATATTTGGCGGAGTGGTGATTCATGTGGGATTTCACAGACTGTTTCCACATGTCGCTGGAGATCTCGGATGAAATGCTTCTCGCTCTCTCCTTCTCCGCCTGCGTCTCGTCTCTCTTATGTGGAGGTCGATGATATACTCGCTCTGGAAGGCTAGTTCCATCAAAAAATCCTGGGTGCTTATTCATGTGAAAGGCAAGAGCAGTGTTGTTTTCTCGGCAGTAGCTTCAAGATTGGTCAACAGAATTATACTTTCACAGCTGTTATGCTGTGCAAAATTATGGTACCACACTTACTATTCATCGTCGTTGATTGCCCGATAAGCCTCCGTGAACTCAATAAAGTGAATTCTGATGCCTGTGGGAATTCCCATTTTAAGATTGCGGTGCTTTTTGTGGTGACTTTGTCTATCGCGGCGACCAATCCAGGCACAATTGAGGCCGAACGTCGCGTTATCCATCACGGCATTATGAGCGGAGTAGTACCTAAGCACGGGTCAATCGAAAGGTCTCGACTCTACAGATCTGATGTATGGATCCGAGTGGTACGAAGAAAAAGTTGGCAATGACTTACCATGGTTGCTCACACGTCTGCGCCCAGTTTCCCACCCAGCCATACCTGTCACCGCTTTCGTATGTCACCCCGACCGCAGCAAGGCATAACGGGCCGCGGTTTCCGCCTATCATTGCGTAGGCCGGCTGTCGCTTAACAGGATGAACGTGGGCCACGCAATTTTCTCTACCGTTCAGACAGCCGTAACCGCGCATTGTTTTCCCCAGGAACTTGCCCATATTGTCATAAACACGTATGCGGGGGGCCCCACCCCCCGGCGGCGGCGGTTGTCCGTCTTCATTGTATTCCGAGCCTTCCATGCCGATCTTGAAAACGAACTGGATCTCATGATGCCACACAGGGAGGATAAAAAATAGAAACGAGAGGACTCCGATCCCAGTGAGACCGCCGCCGATGCCGACGCTGATGCCGGCGGGGTTCGCCGCACTCGTCAAGGTGGAAAGATCAAACGTAGAAGTGAAGGAGGCGAAGTCGGACATTTTTTCTAAATCGACCTTGATGATCTGGGAGACTGGAGATTCAGGTTATTCGTAATTGAGAATTGGATATTGAAGTACGGAGATTAAAGTGATTCGTGATAGAGCTTGAAGTGGTTTGAAAGGAGGGAAGGACGTATTAATATGGTCATCAGCAGCTGGGGCCTCATGAGACGCCATAGTTTGCTTTCCTCGACAAAAGAAATGATCGATGTATGCTTCGTCGCATGCCATTTTCTGCCGATACCAGACAGGCCCATCTGAAGAGAACAAAAGCGCCCCACTGCCCAGAATCCAAATAAGCGCAGCCGGGGCGACTTAGTGACCTCGCAGGCTCGCATTTGCAGTGTTTTCATTATCGATGTGTTGAAAACTTTGCATTGCCTTCAAATATCGCGCTTATTTTCATGGCTTGTCCAATGGCATCGCAGCTCTTGACGGTCTTGACTGACGTGGATAGCATTTGAATACGCTTCATGGTGGGAAACGACGGATAGTAATGGGAGAAATGACGTGTTCCGAGAGATGAAGCGATCGAACTATCTTTAACTTGAAGGTTCACACCGTCTTGTGATAGCAGGAGTCGATTCGGGGGTCGATTTCCTCAGACCTTGGACGATGCTTATTTAGTGTAAATACTAACGCACGGTACCTACTGGCGGGCGACAGGTAAGGTAGGGGGGGATGAAATTGAATCGCCCGCCAGTATTGTGGCAGCACAGCGGGAAAGTGGATGTAGTGCGGCGCTGTCTCTTCCATAACAATGTCGTGCGAAAGGGAAACTTGAATACAGAAAAGCAAAGGGCGGCGTGCGATGAGTTAGCCACGTCCTGTTGGTGGTAAAGGTTCGCGCACTCGGCCATCGTCGAGCCTCGGCCGAAGCAGCGTAGGAAATGCTTTTGGAGAGCCACGTGTCCGGTGTTTGTTGGCGACGCGGGGACGGCGGCCATGCTAAGCAAATGTTTCGGCGCTTGCAAGTCGCCATGTGTTCCCAAACTCAGATTGACCCAGGTAGTGAGGCTAGGATTGCTATATGTAAGCTGTTAGCGGCACATTTTGCATTTGTATCTTTGGAAAAATCCGTGAGAGTTGCGTATAGGTACGCGTGGGGTGAACTGTCATGAACGATCATCAATCATCAAGCACAAAACGCTGTGACGCAAGGCTGGGAGTCGGGACGGGACGCTCCAAATGGCAAAAGGTACGGAGTACCTAGGTAATAATATGTATGTAGGTAGGTATGTACGTACATAGGTAGCAAAACTGTTGCCCCTGCACCCCCTGTTTCAGAGTTCAAAAGATTGTTGACCAATGAAAGTAGACGCACCAAGGTATCTCACTGAGAAATGGTACGTTCCTACTCCGTAAAAGATGAAGCATAATAATCGTTGCGGCGGCGTCGCAGTCGCCAATCAACCCGACACTGGACAGTGCTGTGATTCGTGAAGACCCAAGGGCGGAGGGGAAAGTCGACCCTCTAAAATCCCCCAAAGTACGGAGTACCTACGGATATAGGTAGGTAGTATGTACCGCAGGCAACCCCTGGAAAGGCCGGAGGGCAGCTGAGAGGTCGGAGAGGGACTGTGCCCCACAAAATTGGCGCGGAAACGGGTGGTTCGTGCCATCGCAAACTTCCACTCCGCAAACCTCACATTTCCCTTTTCCCAACCCGACCCTCTTCAACACGAAGCGAAACGAGGCGAGTTTTCCCCAGCCCCGAAGCGCAGCGTAGTCGTCTGTCGTCTTCATGGAAACTATCTAAAAGCGAGACAAAGAAAAGAGTAAACGGACCTACCTACCGCGTGTTGTTGATACCACGAGGTGTGACTCCGTCGCCACGTGCGCGCTAGACGCGCATTGCTCGTGGCCACGTCCGCATGTGCCGTTGAGGGCAGCGATTCCAACAGTATCAGTCCACGAACTATGTAGCGGATTCCCCTGGACTCACCACTAGCTCATTCATGTGAGTCGTCGGACTTGGAGGCTAGCCTCTGGACTGGCATCATAACAATCGGAGGCTTATCCCAAGCCTCAAGGTCAAGGAGAAATGATGGACTGAGTGGGAAAGACCCAAAACAATGGAGGTTCTCTCAGGATCCCTACAGCAAGACAGTAACGAAGATCCACAGAGTAGACCACAAGAGCGGCAATCCTCACAGGATCACAGCATGAACTTTCAAAGAGAAGAAAAGAACAGGAATGAGTTGAATTGTTGTGCTAGAGCGAAGAGGAAACAACCGAAAAATCTATTTACACAGAAGTTTGGTCCGATCCCTAGGAAGGTAAGCGCAGGGAATGGTAGGCGAGGTCGCCTCGCTTAATATGTAGCGTCCATCGTCGGTATAAAGGAAAGGGCAACCAAGAATAGACCGCGTTTTCTTCAAGGCTAATGACTTGAAGAACAAACGTTGGTCAACGGCGGCTCGAGAAGATCTCTGTTATGTGCTCGTTACCCAATCTAACACGCTGCGTACAAAAGCTTAAGCAACTGTACTATACATGATATTGATTCTTACGAATGAATGACACACAAAAAATATTTGTTTACAGCGATAGACAAGACTGACAAGACTAATTTGACTTATATAGCGACCACTTAATCAGCGATAGCCCAGACCCCAGAGATAGCCCAGTGGTCATATCATATATGACGTCACTCAACTTTATCGCTTCATAGTTGATGTGCCAGTCTCCAGATATGACACGATCTCATATACTGAGGATCAGCTAGATTCCGTCACCGCACGAATCCGCCACGATTTTTAGGCTGAGCCTCCAAATGCTTTCTCCACCCCGCGCCCCAGACGTAAACAATGGGGATAAATAAAATGAAGGCTGAAAGAATGCCTGCGTATATGAGAAAGGTTTTGAGGTAGCCTAGCTCGGCAACCCATTCCGAAACGCGAAATGAAAGAGCGAATGCAATGAGGCAGCGAAATGATGCGATGTTCACGAGGGAAGGACCGGCCAAATGCGGGTGGGACTCGAGTACGTAAACGATGCCAATGGTGTTAGTGGCAAGAAAGGAAAAGGCGATCATGCCAAGACCAATAAGGAAAACCATCCAGTGAAAGTTTTGCGGGTTTTCTCCCGCGAATCCAAAGAGAAGACAGCCAACCACGCCCACTAAACATGGGAGGACGAGGTTGAGAGCTTGAATCTCAGGTTCGCGATTGCCTCGTTTCTTGGCCAACCAGTTCGCCAAGCGATCGGCGCCCCATCCCGATACGAAAAAGGATGCAACAGCGGCTATGATAACAGGCAGTAGACAGAATCCGAGATGAAAAAATGGCCAGCTCCATGGCTCGCTTATTAGCTGAGGGGCGGCGGTATAGCCCGATGCCAGAGTAGCGGCGATAACAGCGGAATTCAGCATGGTGATGAAAAGCAGATGAGGGTAGAAGAATGTACGCAAGCTGTCCCAAAGCGCAGTAAGCCCTTCGCTCCAGTCGACCGTTGTCTGGTATACGCGCAAATCTTCTTTCCAACTACGGGCAGGATAGTTTTGGTAATCGATGTCTGGGCGGGCTTGGCCTGGTCGAAGAGGGATCGCAGGAATTCCTTCTGAAATACAGAGTTAGCTCCCATAATTACAAGGGCGCAAAAATGTCAGGACTCACTCATTTCGTCATCTGATCGGTCGAATTTTGTTTCGGGAAGGACAAAAAACATGAGGATCCAAAACAGAAGGCCTGTGCCTGCAGTTATAAAGTAAATGACTCTCCAGCTAGCATAACCGACTATATATGGAGCAGAGATACCGAGTGCAACGACAATCAGGCCCTATGCTTAACAGTTAGCGCGTGTTTCAAGCGCTTATCACTCCCGGTCATGATAATAGTGTCAAGTGACCAGTGGTCCAATGATTTTCACACACCTGGGTTGCAAAAACAGCGCTGACTGCAGCATTTCGTTGGTGATAAAACACAATGTCCTGAATAATGAAGGGGATCAAACTTTCCACAGTGCCAGCACCGAGAGCTTGAATTACACGGCAAAGTAAATGCGCTTCCAAGGAGTGTGTGAAGCCAGAAGATAGGCAGCCCGCCAGTGCAATAATGCCCGTTGCTAGGAGAACAGTCCGGCGTCCCACAGCAATGGACAATGGAACAAGAAAGAAGTTGGCCACTCCAATCATGAGAATCGGTAGGGAGCCTAGAAGATAGATTTTCCAAATTGGGGGCCCTGGAAATGCGGCGAGAGCGGTAAGGCCGTTGACGCCACTCGGTAAGTGTACATGGGCCAGAATCTTAGGGTCGATACCGGCATATTCGAAACTAAAGACCGGTAACATCGCACCGAGTATCAACTCCGCCGCCGCGGCCATGGATCCGAAGAGACAAAGAGACAAAATAGCAGTAAGCTTTCTCCAGTTGGGCAAATTCAATGGATCTGTCAAAAGTTAACTTCGCACCCGCACTGCAAGCCACTTTCTGCATACCTTTGGGGTCACGTGTAGGCATGGGAATCAAGTTCACCATGCCATCTTGATATAGTTGTTGCGCGGCGAACTGCGCCGTGTTCTTGCTGTCCACATTCGCCAATGACGGGGAGCTACCGACACTAAGCTCAACCATTGACGAATCGAGTTGAGACGCTTTTTTCGAGTAAAAGCTTTTCATGGCGATGCCATTTTGAGATCCCATGCTGAGGTTGTGCGATGGTCCAGGCGGAGAGAGTTGTCAAGTCGCGGAATCAAGCTCCAGACATCATAGAACAAAGGCAATGGGACCTGCACCTCTGCTGCGAGAGCGTGGAGATATATGAGCTGATCGTAGATGCAAGAAGTGAGAGCACATGTACCTACATAGGTACATAGGTATCATATGCCCAGGGCCGGACAGAGCACATGGTTGTTGCCAGTTGGGTATCAGAAGATGTTGCCAATAGATCGGCAATTGACTTGAGGCGCACTGAAGATGGAGATGTGGTCTAGGCTACAAGTACCGTGGCCAATCACAGTGTGTTGGCTAATGTACCGTAAAGTGCCTTGCGTACCTAACCTACCTACCTACCTAGGCCCGGTACCCCTGGTGAGGACAACCTTGGCGGGGCGATTGTGCCTGTAGGCTGTACCTGGTATGTACCTCATACCTAGTCGTGCGAGAAGTCTCAATTGGGATTTGTTAACAAAAGCGCAATATGTACCTCCGACCGGCGACTCTTATTGCATAATTTGTTGGTTGCAAAGAAAAGGTGTTACATGCACTTGCCCTATGAAGCAAATGATGGACTCCACAATCTGGGGCTGGCTTGAGTTTCAAGATTCCAACGAGATGTTGCTGGTGTGGGGTGTTGCGTCGACAGCATACATGTGATTTCGTGTAAGTAGCAGGAAAGGACGGTTGCTTTGCATGTTGTATTCTGTTCGTTTGTTTCTCAAAGCTTTTGCTATTATTTCTTGCGCCCACGTGAAGTGTAGATTCTGTTTCGCTCTTGCGTAGCATTCTCGACAATTACTCCGTATGTCTTCCGGCCAGGACGATGCGCACACCACATGTGAGACATTACATCATGGCACATGTAACTCTTCGCGATGCGTGACAACTGTTTCGCAAATATGCGAAAGGGCGACGAACGACTTGCTCGGCAGGAGGTGAATGGCACGTAAATCAGATGACGTCTGCAGCTTTCCACGTGTTCACCGTGAACATGTCCAGCTTCACAGACTCCGCGGGACTCGAATGGCAAGTGTCCCAGACGGCATGGTATAAAAGCGTCGGCGGACACGAGCTTTTGCTGCAATTCGTGCATAGCAAAGAATGTCTGAGGAAGCATATACACCACGTTGCTGTCTCTGTTCGGTTTGATATCTATTATCTTCAGGCGGACCGTGGTATGTTCTCGATGCAACATGTGTGCGAGCTGGACTAGATCGTTGACAAATAGGCTATAGCAGGCAGTAATTCTACAGCCACTCAGGAGTCACTGGTCAGCACTGAGCCACAGACCAACGCTTTTATAAGCGTTCTTTCTTCTTCCTCTGTTGCTGAGTATCGAAGAGCGCTGCATCAAGCTTTAAGACCGACGGCAAAGGCGAAGATCTGCCCACCTGGCACCAAGCCTCATGAAGTTCTCACTCCTCTGTCTCTGCCTTACTGTTGAGGCGCTGGCCCACAACAACCCATCGTCATTCAAAAGAAACTTTGTGACAATCACAAATGTTCTAGACAATGTAAAAATGAGTTTAGAGGAGCTACAAGTGGCGCTCACCAAAGGGCTCGAAGATCCTGAGCCTCTCCTTTCTGCTTCAAATGGTCTGATCACAGCACTTGAAAGCGGCGCCTTGAAAATCAACGGAACAACGAACATTGATTTCCTCGATTCCGTACGGCTGATGCGACCAGTTCATGACATTACAGCACTTGGAGAAAATCTTGCAGCCAGCCTGAAAGACAAGAAAGGGAGCTTGAAGGAAGTAGGATTGTGCGACGTAGCTCGTCTTCAAATTTCGAGTATAAGTGCTAGGTCTCGAAATTTGATCAATTCTGTAAATGGGAAGCTACCAGAGGAGGCTCGAGAGATATCGGTTCAACTTACTTCTGATTTAACGAACGTTCTCGCGCAATCAGAGAACCAATTTTCTGAGCAAAACTGCAGTGGGGCCAGTAATGGTGCACAAACCAGCAAGGCAGTTTCCTCCCTCGAGGGACACGCAATGATACTAGGCGTTGCCTGTTCATTAGTTTCTCTTTCTCTCATACTGTCAAGATAGGAGTTTGTTGCAAAGTATGCTTCCTATCCTACGTCGTTTGTAATGTAGCGCAATATGATACGTTTCAGTCGGATCGCACCCGTCAACTAGGACTTGCATTGATAGAGTCATGGCCTCAATGATTGAATGCCAAAAAGAGGTTCAAGTTGCCATGTCGGTGCACCGCTGCAAGTATACCAAATAGTCGATACAATAAGGCAATGACAGTTTTTGTTTCAAGGGCCAGATCCGTGCTGCCAGCCCAGTCTCGACTCTCTTCCTTCCCGTGCTCGTCAGGTATACTGTACAGGCCATCGTTCTTCGGCTTGATCAACGAGGCTGTTTTTAGTGACGGCCAGAAGCCAATCGCCCACAGAACCCATCAAGCCAGCAATCCGGCACGAGGCCAGACTGATCAGCTCAAGAACCATCTTGAGTGTCTCCAGAGCACTCAGTGCTAATGAGAGTGGGCTCTCAGCGATCCCCACTTCAGTTAGGTATTCCAGCGTTTGAAGGTATGGTCACCTTGATCTGATGTCATATGTGAAGGTATGCGATCTTGAAGCAAGCTCGGCTGGCATCTTGACCCGAAGAGCGCGTGGACATGTTCCCACTGACGCAATCGCTTTTGCGAGTCATCAGCCGTCATGGCCGAGTCTCACGGCACCGCGTCTAGGACGTAGATTTGTGAGAGTTGGAATCAAGTTTTGCTGGGGATCAAGAGATTCGTGAGAGTAAGAATGCCCGCATGTCATGTGAGACACGGTCGCAGCGAGATGGGCCACAGATAGTTACTCGGGAGTGCAGCTCGCTCATAGCCACGACAGGGAGACGTTCTTGCGCTGCAAAACCAGGCTTGGGAGTTTACATAGCAGTAGATATGTTTCGTTGTTCTCGGGCCGCCCGAGACTTGAGCAAAACTGTTCGCCAAGCAAGTTTTCTTTTAGCTGTCAGCACTTGCTTCCGCCACCGGATCGGTTTTTAACTGTTTAGCGTCGAATGTTGTGGTGCGTGGCCCGTGGGTCTAGCAATCCTCCAGGCCCCAGTCCGCCTCGGGGCGTCGCGTGCTGCAGGTCGCTGATGAACCAGCAACTTCTCTGTCGCAGACTTCGCACTCAATTGTTTGTCCTCCTCGGCTCCCGCAAGTTACATGCATGATAGGTAGGTACAAGTCGCATTTGTCGGCCCTCGCGTTCAAGTGATACCACAATCAGACTTCCGCATGCACATTCCCCTCTTGCTGAAAGGTTCTCGCAACGCCAGTGCCCATGACGGCGTTTCAAAAATTGTATCATCTCAGCTAACCGAACTTGAGTAGACTTGCCCACGCGGGTCGTATGCTTTCTCTTTCCTTTTATCTGTGGCATTGCCATGCATCGAACACCACTGCCGTCGACTCAGGGTAAGATGATCATGATGACTCGTGTTACCTCGTATCACTTATTGTGGCACTCTGCCACCCTCGAATGTCATACACGTCGAGAATGCTCGTCTTCTTGTCGCCAGTTGCCTCCAGGCCATGACTTACCGCTCAGCAGCCCTCACATTCAAGACAGAAAGAGAGGAAGAGGGGAAGTCTGTGTTTTTGGATACAGACAAATCAGACGACAACGAGGGGCAGGTGGATTCTGCCATCAAGCCGGACTGAAATCACGAGAACTTGCCGGCCCTTGCGCGGGTGAGACATGGTGTTGCTGGAATGCTGCCGCCGACTTTGTCAACTGCGACATCTGCCAAGCGAGGCGGTCTCGTGTAATCATCAATGGTGCGGTTTGGCCTACTGTTAGTTGATTTGACAAGTGGCGCCTCCACACCCTCTTCGACGGTGAGAATAGCGCCCGTGGCACACAAATTGCGAAAGGTATTGCATGTTCGTGCTGTACATATATAAGCACAACTTAGAACCCCAATTTCTCCATCGGTTTCCCCCTCTCTTCCAAAAAGGCTAATTAAGTTTCACTTCGTCTGTGACCTCCTAACCCGCACAGCCTGTTCTACACTTCACGCAGTTATGAAAACAGCAACTTTGCTCACCTCAATCGCTACTGCCACTAGCCTCGCAGCCGGTCAAGAAATCCAGTCCAAGCCTTTCAACCTGGTCCTCCAGTCGGCAAACAAAAGTTTGCACGGCCTGGCCCTTAGTACATGCCACACCGGCGCTGCAATCGAATCCCTTTGCCTGTACAGTAAAGATGGCTCGATATTTCATCACAACACCACCGAAGGCGTCCAGCCAGGTCCGGGCGGTCTGCCAGGGCTCCTGACGTGGGAGCTGCCATCGCGTAAGCTAGCAGGCTTCTACGTATCATTTTGGGCATCTCAATTATAACACACTCTACTTCTCAGAGCCCCCGATCCCATCATCCATGACACTGAACGTCGACCCATCCACCAATGTCGCCCTGCCTCTCTTTTTCCCGGGCAACAGCAACGCCCAATGGGTGGGTTTTGACAGGAACCATGAAATGAACATCGCCACCTATGTCGATGATACAAAGTCGCCGCCGTCGGGCCAACGTTCACGCGCCCTCAAGACCTGGCACGTGTGCGAAACTTACTTTGCGGGGTACAGATACAGGACCCTTGCCTGGGTTCTCGGCACTGGAAAGCCCCAGAATCCTAGTTGTGTCAAAGTTCAGGTGAAGCGCAAGTTTGTGTAGTAGATGATCATAATGTAATCAATACGATGAGAGCGATTTGTGCTTCTGTACTGATTTCCATTCGTTGATGACGCACGGGGAAACGGTTCGAGCCATGAATGATGACGTCGTTTTGTACCGGTTGGCACCGGGCAGACGGCGTTTTGTTTGAATCGCCCGCCAGTACGGAGTACGGGTCGCAAAGTTGCATATAATATGTAACTCGGGAACGGTGGACTATATGTCTGACTACCTGTATGTCACTGCCATCCCAAAGACTGTGATATTGCCGGGATTGGCTGTATCTGCTTAAGACATACGATGAGTATTACTCAACGGGCAATGACATCCGCGAATTTCTTTCAAAAGCGGGACAACGGAGATCTCGTTCCGTGGCCACCATCCTCAAAAGGCCGGCGGCTCGGGAGTCTGGACATCCTCATCCTAGCAAGGTTGCCAGGACTGGCCCGACTGGGAGGACGTGACGTACCTGCATCGATCTTCTGGCGGCATTTGTGACTTCTAGTTTCCGTCGCCTTCCACCATCGCCGATTGCAGTCATCAACAATCGATTGAACTAAACTCTAGTCAAAGACCCGGTACTTGCCACAAACACAAGCAAAGAATAATTGAACTAATTAAGAGCCTCATAGTTGGGCACAAAAAGAAGCGAAATCCAGAACTCTGAGCTCTCAGGCAACTCATTCTCACAATCAGAGCAACGTTGGAGGAACGGTCTCCCCTTCACTTCATTCACAGGATATCTTCAGGCTTCACTACCACCCAGTTCTTATCTGCCCAGACAGGCAGTCCCTCGCGCTTTTGCGCCTCTGCAGAGTCTGTCCGCATTTTACTGATCTGATTCCAGTATTTCTCCTTGCGATTGACCCAGAGATGGATACCGCCACGGCCAACATCCACGCCCTGGAATAGCATTGGTCCATCACTGTCCGGGGTATCACCAGCCGCGAGGATTGGTCTTTTCCATGGGTCAATGTATGCCAAAACCGCAGCCCATTTGCCTTCTTTCCATACAGCGGGTGTCCATAAGAAAGGTGTCATAACGAGGTCAAGATTGTTGCCGTCATTATAGTCGCCATCGTGGATTTGCTTTCGTGCCGAAGTGACATTTCCACTCTTGAGGTCCTTCATGAGCAAAGTGACGCCAATTACGTTTTCCGGCTTAACGTTGTAGCCGTATTTCGGGTCCGAGGCAACCATGCGCACAAGTTCCTCAGACGCAGCACTGACAACGTACACGTCGATGCCATTCGCCATGAGTTTATTGTATAGCTCGACTTGGCCACGAAAGACCTTGGGCGGACTAACAGTAGAGTTCATCAACTGTCCTCCGGCACGATACGTCACAGGAATTGTCTCGTTCAGCGCCATCAACTCATCAACATAGGTCTTGAGCTGTCGCAGGGGAATACCGCTGAATACCTGTGCGGCGAACGGATAGCAGATTGCATCATCAATTTCGCAGAGCCGCAGATAGTAGCTGTACAGAGTCTCGTTGTAGGAAGCGGAGTCCTCAAACGGCACGATTTTGAGAGACGGGTCCAACTTGTCGCGCGAAAGAATGCCCCTCGCCTCGAGAAATGGTAGCAGCGACTCCTCCAGATCGAATCGATAACTGGTATTGTCCATGTCAAAGATGGCGTACCGGCCCTTGTGAGCATTTCGGGCAATCATGTCGTTCAGAGCCTTTGCCGCCTCGGCCGGCCAGTGAGCCAGAGGAGGCCCGGCGATGCATGAGGTGTTGGTTGGCGCCGGAGTGGCGTGGACGAAGCCAAACAAGGGCAGCACGATACTGCACGTTGCCCACGTAACTCTCATGTTGCTGGCTTTTTGCGGAGCAGAGCGACAGATGAAGTCGGTATGTAGCGTGTGTTTTACTTTGTGGTGAGATTCACAGAGCAATCCAGCCAAGTCCCGTCTTTTTTTCCAGATGTAACATTCAAAAGATTATGTGCGCCATCCCCTGAATTGACTGACTGCGCTAAAAGGACGACGCTAATAATAAGCAAGGGCACTAGGCTTCTTTCTGCACGCAATTTCGCAGGAGTCAAGACTCAGGAGTCAGGACTCAGGAGTGATGTGACATGTCATATCAATGATCATACATGTCGCTTTATACATAGGTCTCGCACATTTCAAACCTTTCTACGGAATAAGTTACGAACGAATTGTGCAAAGCATGTATGTATGTATGACTACTCCGTATGTATGTATGTACTCTGTATCTTAGACCTTAAGTTATGCATAGCCCGTGCCAAAATACTCGCTGAGACAACATGTGAGCAAGCTTGCGAATGCGGAGGAAATGCGGAGTGCGTCAATGCGAAGAACTTTCTGAGATCGGATTACACATGACGTCAATCCAAAGTCTGACCAATCACGTCCTGTAAGGTTCCTCGGGCTACGAAAACTCTCTGTTCAACCACCATCGGTTGTAGGTACCTATTCCCCGGAAGATCCGACCCGAGAGCAGTTACACTACATATGTACGTACATAGGTACATACTCCGTAGACATGTACATAGGTATGTATGTATGTCGGCAACTTCCCAAGCACATACATGCATGGACCGATGGAGCTGGTAGATATGTACATAGGTACGGAGTATGTATGTAGGAACTTGAGATCTGGGTGCCATTGCATTGGTAGCCTAGAGAGACGCACTGCGTCATGAGACTGGAAAGCTACCTACCTAGTCACAAGGTCGAGGTTACGATGCCAGAAGCGATCTGAACGCTCGTATCGGACTGCCTAGTGCATATCTTATCAATGACGGAGCACCACATATAAAACACGCACATGCACACCTACGGAACCATCTTTTCGGTGGCATCGGAGGGTCAAGGACTGAGGATTGACTCCTACAAGATATCAGGCCGTGGCTAATCCAGTCGGAGTCCAGAAGAAATGCCACATGCAAAAACAGAGCGTGACGAAACATGATGATCCCCCAAACACATGCTCTATTGAAATCGCACAAAATGTCCAGATTTCCCGCGAGCTGGCAATTGTCACGGCATTGCCAACTTCCAAGGATACCTGGCATCGGCATTGTTATTGTTGAGCCCCACTTTCATTCCCGATCATGTCCACCTCCAACGTGCTGGCCTGGGCGTCGGTGTTGATACTGAACGTGAACCTCTTCACGCCCATCACCACCGTCCAAGCGGCTGCACCATCTCTCGACCCGCTCCAATACGTCGATCAACTCATCGGATCCAGAAACGGTGGAAATGTTTTCCCAGGCGCCACCCTCCCATACGGAATGGCCAAAGCCGTGGCCGACACTAGCAGTGGAAGTAACCAAGGCGGCTTCACCCTCGACGGCTCGCCCATCACGGGCTTCAGTGTTTTGCACGACTCCGGCACGGGTGGCGCGCCGTCGTTGGGAAACTTTCCCTTGTTCCCCTACAATGGCTGCCCTGAAAACGACGTCAACTTGTGCGCATACCCCAAGAAGGCACGCATCCCGCATGGCAATTTCTCCGAGGATAGTGTGCGAGCGACGCCAGGATTCTTCGGCGTCACCCTCGCAAGCGGTCCCCAGGTTGACATGACAGCGACGCAGCATGCCGCCCTCTTTCGTTTCACCTTCAAAGGGGCTGCTGCGGGCGACAAGCCGTTGATTCTGCAGGACCTGAGCGACCTCTCCGATTCACGCCAAGACAACGGCACCATCGCCGTCGACCCCGACACTGGCCGCATTACGGGCAACGCCGTGTTCGTCTCCAGTTTCGCTCAGGGCAGATATCAACCCTACTTCTGCACCGATTTCTACGGCGCCCAGATTGCCGACAGCGGAATATACGCTGACAGCCGAGCCAGCACCGACGTCCACGAGCTGAAGATCTCACGCTCCATCAACGGCTATCCACTTCCCGGGGGTGCCTTTGTCCGTTTTGCCAATGCACAGAAGGCCGTATACGTTCGTGTTGGTCTCAGCTTCATCAGTAGTGACCAGGCCTGTGCCAATGGCGAGCGGGAGATGCCAAACTTTGACTTCGACAAACATACACGGAATGCCCAAAATGCGTGGAGGGGGAAGTTGAGCCCCATCGCAGTGAACACTCAGGGCATTGATGCCGATCTTGTCAAGAACTTTTACTCTGGAATCTATCGCACGATGGTGAATCCTCAGAATTATACCGGAGAGAACCCGTTTTGGAATGACGGCGAGCCGTATTTCGACTCCTTTTACTGCATCTGGGATCTTTTCCGTTCGCAGTTCCCCTTCCTGACGATATTGGATCCGGTCGCCGTGGCTGAGATGATCCGTTCACTCATCTCGACTTACGAAAACGATGGATGGCTTCCCGATTGCAGAATGAGCTTCAGTAGAGGCTACACTCAGGGTGGTTCAAACGCCGACAACGTGCTTGCCGACGTGTACCTCAAGGGCATTCAAGGCGGCATCGACTGGAACAAGGGCTTCGAAGCTGTCAAGAAGGATGCTGAGGTTGAACCATTCGACTGGTGCTGCCACGGCCGCGGTGGCATCGACTCATGGAAACGTCTGGGCTACATTCCCGTCCAAGATTTCGACTACAAGGGCTTCGGCACCCTGACCCGAAGCATTAGTCGTACCGTCGAGTATGCTTACAATGACTTTTGCATCGCGCAGATGGCACATCGTCTCGGCAAGAAAGATGACGAGGAAAAGTACATTGCGAGCAGTGGGAACTGGTTCAACTTGTACAAGGCGGATCAGACGTCACTGTACCCCAATGGAAGTGACACGGGCTTTATTGGCTTCTTTCAGCCCAAGTATCTCAACCAGACCTGGGGCTATCAGGATCCTCTGAAGTGCAGCAACACTGATACGAAGAGTTCTTGTTCGCTTCAGAGTAATGGACCGGAGACGTTTGAAAGCAGTGTGTGGGAGTACGGCTTGTAAGTTGAGCGTTACTATTTTTGTCTCTTGTGCGATTTGCTTTTCCTCCTCTTCGTCTTTTTTTTTGTTATTGAAAAGAAGGACAAGGCTTTCGCTTTAAAAGCTGGACAAACTCAGACAAGGACTACAAAGCTAATACATAGCACTCGACAGGTTCGTTCCCCACGACCAAGCTCGTCTCATCACCCTCTACGGCGGACCAGACAGATATGTCAAACGCCTTAACTACATTCACGACCAAAAGATCACCTACATTGGCAATGAACCATCATTCTTGACCGTCTTTCAATACCACTACGCCGGCCGCCCTGCCGAGTCCGCCCGTCGCAGCCACTTTTATATTCCACAGTTCTTCTCCACCAAGCCCGAGGGTCTGCCCGGCAACGACGACAGCGGTGCTATGGGCTCTTTTGTGGCCTTTTCCATGATGGGGCTGTTCCCCAACCCCGGACAGAACGTCTACTTGATTACGCCGCCCTTCTTTGAGAGCGTCCAGATCAAGCATCCCCTCACCGGCAAGACGGCGATAATCCGCAACGTCAACTTTGATCCGACCTATAAGAATATTTACATTCAGAGTGCGACACTCAACGGCCAGCCCTTCTCTAAGAATTGGATCGATCATTCTTTTTTCACTGAAGGCAAGGAGCTGGTTCTCACACTGGGAAGCAAGGAGAGCAAATGGGGGACTAGGATTCAGGATCTGCCGCCTAGTCTAAGCTCGTATAAGGGGTTTAATGGGTCGGTATATGGCCGAGGAGCCATGGGTGCTTCGTTGGGTAAAATGGCTTTTGGCCCAAAGCTTCTTTAGTGTGAAGCATTTTTCTTCGCCGTACCTATGTGTATGTACGTCCAGGAATGGACATTGGCGCAGTCTATATGAAACGTGAAACGTTCGAGCGGTTTGTCAAGAAGCACTGGAACGGTCATTGCATCAGACTTTTTATGCTTTTCAGAGCACATAGTGTATGTGGCTGGGCCATAACAAAGCTTAACTGGACTTCCAGTATGCCGCAAGTAAATCGCATCGCAACTCGTCTGGAATTCGAATGCGCCACCACGTGGCAGCTCCCGATTGTGTGCGTGGCCTTGCGTAATGTCACAGGCTCATAAACATGTGGATGATGTGATATCATGACAGCAGTACACGTCATAAATGTCCGAATGGCTTCCGCATATATAAGATACGAAGTACTCGATCTTATTCATGCACGTCATCGTCATTTTCATGTGGACTGGCCATGCCTCCGGAGTAGAAGCACAGAGGCCTCTCCTCCGTGGATAGCATTCGAGTTGACTGAATCGTACAGGCCAAGTTGGCGTCTCTTGTCATGGAAAACGAGGCCAGTGGCCAAGGGGCAGAAACAGGTACCTAATGTACTGTATTCTTTGTATGTACTCCGCTACGTGGGAACTACCCAGGTGTACCTTACCTACCTGTCTTCAACTTTGGCCGCGCTCTGGGACAGTCGGGTCTACCTATGTAAATGCCGACGAAGATGCAGTCTACGCCATCAGCTATGCTCGGTCCTGCAGATAGCTGTATCTAAGAATTACCGCATCAGTCGCGCTGCAACTGATTTCCCTTCGAAGCTCCAGCGGCGTAACAACCAGCCACCTGCTCAAGCGGACTAAGACCTGTGGACGGTGCAAGGTGCGTCGGACCGTGGACGGTGGACGACGTCGATGCCCGTAGGTGAAAAGGGACAATCGACGGCGTCCTTGCACGGTCCCCAGCCTACAGATCTTAATAAAATCTAGTCCGCTCAGGGTTGTTACGAGGAGGTACCTGGGCAGCATAGATCCGTACACAGCGGGGAAGGGTTCATGCAGGAGCCCGAAGTTAAGCATGTCCTTTTTGTTTGAAGCACGCACATGGGAGACCCATTGCGTCTCTCACACCGTCACACGCGCACCGGCCAGGACGAGGGCAAATGGACGAACCACTGCAGGCTTCACGTTTCTCATGCAAGCTTCAAATTCTGTTTCGGCTGCTGGCCAGCTGATCTATGTACATCAATGCAACTGAAAAGATGCTCATCTAAGTATCCAAACGTACGACGCTAATTACATATTGAAAGTCAACCCGATTCTCTTCCCAGAATCCAGTCCCAAGCCTCACTGTTCACACAAGGCGACAAGTCTACTTTGTTACAATGCCACAACTCTTTGGGTCCTCGTCACAAGTGCATTTAGATGGCGCGGCAACCCATCCAGTAAGTCGGCTACAAAGAAAAAAAGGTTAGCCCGGCCCAACAATGAACGGTCCAACGGATAGCCCTTCTCTCCCGGCAGCGGACAGGGGGTTTCAAAAACTCACTTGGCAACATCACTAGCATAGCAATGCGTAGCAATACCATCCTGCAACTGCCCCGTCTTCGCGATAGACCCAGAGTTGTAAATCCGAGCCGCCTTGTAAAAGGCGGAAACGTCCGCACCACCAGCGGCAGCCACATTCATGCAGTTCGCCAAGCCATCCCCCGCAGCTGTGCCGGAGACTCCCTCACTAATCATCTGATGAATCGTCGCCTCGGGACATGGCTTCTTCACCAAGCCACCCTCGTTGCAGGTCCCGGCACCATCATGGTTCTGCATCAACCCAGGGTTACGAACACCATAGTTCGTAGTCGGAGCACGAACACACCCCTTGGACTCCTGCATCAGAATAGCCAGAATGAAGCGGCGATCAACACCAGAAGCAACCGACGCTTTCTGAATCCCATCATAAATGGCCTTGACCTCCGCTTCGTCGTTATTCGGCTGCGGGGGGTTCTGATTCCCACATGACTGGAGCATCTGGCCGCGGTAGTTGCGGAACATGTTCTCAAAGGGTACCCACAGAGACTTCTCGGGCCAACCTTCTGAGGGAGATCCATTGCCACGGTACATCTGGTAAGTGTCAACGCCGCTGGAATTGCAGTAGGTGGTTTCAGACATGTCGTGGTTGGCGAGGGCGGCATTGAGGACCTTTTGGTTGACTTCGCGGGTGTGAAGCCTGGGGAATGTCCTGGGTGCCTGCGCCGAGGTCGACTCTGAGATTTTCGTGTCGTGGGGGGACAATAGGTAGCGGTTGATGGGCTTTGTGATGGGCGCGCCGACGTTGGATACATGATGCTCTGGGTTGTTTCTCTGGACGACGTAAGGGGGGGCCAGGGGGCCAGCGAATGCTGAGCTGATGAGGCAAGTGACGAGAGCGACCTAGAGGATGTAAGTGAATGGTAGACGGAGAGTGTAGTGAGAGCCCAGGGGATGGCGAAAGCGTGGAAAGGGGGCGAAATACTTTGGACAACATCTTCGTATACTCGGGCAAGATTTGTCGTTTAAGTTGTTTCTGTCTGAGAGACTGATCTTTTGGTACTCTGGACCCTGGTTGTCCGAAAGTATCGTCCGTCTGAGAGTATGGTCTGTATATGGGTGTGATCGTTCTGAGAGTGTGATCGTTCTGAGAGCGTGATCTTTCTGAGAGTGAGCTTTCTGAGGGTGTGGTTTTCTGATTGTGTATATCCAAAGGTTTCTGCAGAGAATATTTGACTGAAGCCAGGAGCCTGAGATATATACTCGACGGACTCACAGAATTGAGCAAGATTCAAGAACTCGACTATCCACACGCTGAACAGACATGTCCAAGTTGACACCATCCAAAAGCTAGAGAAGAAGACGCGCGCTCTTCGCAACGTGGAAATATCACCGAACACTCATGTACAAAGACTCCATTTCATCCATATGATCGAACGGGAGTCTTCGAAGTAAAAGACCAGCAGCCAAAAGCACCAGGCAAGCTGAGGTATCTTTACCTCCGAGATCACGTCAAAAGATACCTGCCTCCTCTGCCTCTTCATGGAGACACAGAGTGATAATCCGCCATGTGAAGCCCTCATTCTGCCGATCCGCCGCCTCGAAGCGCGCGGCAGCAGGTACCTAGTAGCTACAGAAACTTCACACAAACAATGGCACCTGTGGAAGCCGGCCCTGAGTCTCTGCGAGAGGCGGGGACGCTAGCGACTTGCGCGCTGCTTCAACTCGGAAAAGTCGCCATTTGTTCACAAGAAAAGCTTTATGGTGAGCCATTCATGGAGAAGGGAGTCAGTGACGGAAGGGACTGCACAAGTCTTGTTCTGTCAACCTCTTTAGAGAACTAACTAGCCCGGATTCTTCCGTAGAGGATTCTCTCTGTGTCGGCCCACCGGACTTCTTCAACAAAAGCAGACCCCACTGCGAGCCCTCTGTCGAGACTCGATGCCCATTGCCCACCGTCTTCATGTTTAGTGTATCGGATAGTTATAGGGGAGGGCTTGACGGCTTGCGGCTCGGTAATATGCATCGCAGAGGAGCTTTTCTGGCGGCGTGGTCGACATTTGACTTTGACTTTTGCGGAGGTCTGCGGTGACGACTCGAGACTTCCGACTGACGACGCGGGATCTTGCCGGAAAGTTCATGCAGTGCGCCAGATTCGCAGATTTCGCAGATTTCGCAGATTGGCGAGCCGGCAGTGGTCCCCCGGAGCCTCTGTAGGGCTTGTATGGCGGCGGCTGGCCATGGCTCCGGAGTCCGCAGGGATGTCTCGGGCGCAGATTGCGGTACAGGCTATAGGTGCAGCATGTCCGTGTCGACCGTGTGTCGAGTTGTTGCACAAAGGGACCTCGGCTACCCTCAGTGCTGCAGCCTGCGACACAGTTCCAAACTTCCAGCTCTGCCTCCTCGAAAACCTTCAGCGACACAACTTGGCGCGCCAACGCAAGCACCGCTTCCACAAGTGACCACAACTACCTAACTGTATGAAGCTTGCGCATCGCGGTCGCTATGGCTCCTTCAGCCCACAGCACGGCATCGACGTGCATTGCCAAGATGTTCTGTCTTTACTACAATTCCACTTGTAGAAATGGAAACTTGCCATGCACAAAGGCCCGAGTACAAAGGAAAGGAAGGCTCATCGTTTTCACCTACATACCCACGCACGTTCCCTTTATGTTCAGCTTTGCAATGACCTCCCGTTCGTCTCTTTTCTTAATTTTTCGCCTTATGTTCCGCTTCATTCTCCGATCCATTCTCCGATCCATTCTCCGACCCCAATACAAAGCCGAATCGTCCATGTAATCCCATGTTCCCAACTTCCCATAGCCAAAACACTACATTACGCCTAGATACGTTGGCGAAGCATGACTAAACGCCATGACTAGTGACTAGACCGGCTGGCCAAAACGGAACACGATGTGTGCGTAATCATCTCAAACCTGTCATGTGCTATAATAAGCCTACAACAATAACCCTGGGGCGCGAAGTGAACAGAGCCTCATCGCCGAGACTGACTGGTTGGAACAGAGCATAATTCGCACGAAGAGGATGTTTATGCATCGTTGGTCAAAGTTAGAGACGTTTGGGGGTCTCCTTTTTGCAATCACCCTCCTTCCTTCTACTACATACTTTCTTTCTCTTCTCCAAAAACACCCACCTTCGCGATAGACGCAAGAGAATCGTAGCTGTCTATTGATTCGAAGACTCGAGGAACTCATCAAAGACGAAAACCTGTTATCCTCAAACCTCAAAAAGCATCATATTCGCGCTTGTAGCTTGTGCCATCGCAGACGCCTCCATCGTTGAACTTCTCATGATGTAAAGAGTTGCCACACGGAATTAGACGTCGTTTTTGGTACCAGGCCTATGCAACATGATGATGACCGGCAAGCTTCGCAGACCACGTCTGAAGCACGTAAGGACCGCTGCCGCTGCAGATTCTGCGCAGCGTACTCGGGGTCAACGTCTGCCGCATTTTTCCTCATTAGTCTACGGAGTACTCTCTTCGTCAATACAGCTTCATTCGTCTGCCCCTAGGCAGGCTGTGGCCAGCCGTGACAAAACACGGGTCTCCAAGTGCCAAGCGTGGCAAGACCGCAGACTTCACATCCCGATAAACAGATCCACCATCAAGGACAGCATCGGTATTTTTCTCGTCGGCAGATTCTTCATTGTTAGCAAGAAAGGCTCCAACAGCAGGGCTTTCGTCGACAGGGTCTTGGTCAGAACGTTTCGTAGGCTTGTCAGAGGCATCATCGACGGAGTCGACTTTGGTGTCGTTTCCCCTAACCTGTGAACAGTGAGTGTGACACCATAGATCATCTCGCACAGTTTCTACATGCACCTCTCTTTCAACCCATCAGCCAGGGTTACCATCGGGGGTGGAAACCAAACCAGACAGATCCACCAAACTTCAGGTTCCCACGGACAACATTGCTATGTTCATCCCCGAGCCAACACCAACTGCCAATGAGGAATATCGATCATTCGATCCCTCCAAAGATCCCATATGAATATAGATGACCTCGATAAGTCGACAATCCAACATCAACAGCAGCAGGTCTCACTCCATAACACCACAGAAGGCAACGACACCAACAACACTTCTGCCACTCGAACCGTGCATCGGGGAATCGAAGCTTCATCAGGGCATCCTCTTGAGCCTGACAGGTAGTCAAGAACGGTCGACACGCTTGGTCGAGTGTTCCCGTGGATGAGGTAAGTCAGATAAGACTTCACTTCTTGAAAGCTTGGCTGATCAACAAGAACTTCGTCGTCCAAGATAACGGTCTTGGGACTAGAGTTTGAACTTGCCGACAGGTAAGCCAGTACCTGCCGAGACCAACTGGTCACTTCGACCGTCCATAATGACACCTCCGCTCCGAAGGAGTCCAGGAGAAATCATGTTGACCTCAGCTTGTGGCGAAAATTGCGCCTTCGTAAGTTCGAGAAAGCCGTCCCCAATGGGAAGACGAACGATGCCGGCACCGGCAACCTTGAGGTATTGACCATTGCTGGCCATCATCGGTTTGTCAGCGACCCTAGTTTTCAAGTAAGTCAACCATTTCAAATTTGATATCGTTGAAGGCGTGGATATTGCACCTAGAGTCGAGAATGCAATCATCTCTGGGATAGCGCGGCATGGTGAAGATCAGAATAACGACGACAAAGTTACGCCAAGCAGTCGGGGGCATACCGGAATACAAACAAGCACTATACACCTCCAGCCTGACGTGCGAAGGATTCCTCAACGATCTCAAGAATCCATTGGCGATAGAGGAAACCGCAAACCCTACAAACCAATGTGCCCGTATTCATCGTGTCTTGACTTCTCCGCAATGCTTGCGGGTAAAGCACTCACTTCATACATGGGCACTCTGGAGGAGAGCGAGTTGACGTTTGACGAGGCAGTCACGGCATTTCATCGGGCTTTTGAAACACGCTCCAATTGTCAATTTCGACCGGTTCACCAAGTTGTCGATCCACAAGGTCTTTCATCGTGTCTTGAATTGGCTTGTAGGGGTTGAGGTTTCCTCTATCGCCAATGCATTCTTGAGATCGTTGAGGAATCCTTCGTACGTCAGGCTGGAGGTGTATAGTGCTTGTTTGTATTCCGGTATGCCCCGGACTGCTTGGCGTAACCTTGCGGGAAGCATTACGTCGATGAGTGTGGGGTGGTATAGTTCGTAAAATAACGTTTCCAGCTCCGTGACAAGTGGTTGAAGTTCTCCTTCAGTGACTTATCAGGGTTCTTCTCTATGACCTCGTGGATTGACAACTTAGTGGACCGGTCGAAATGCGCTTGATAATTGGAGTGCGTTTCCAAAGTCCAATGAGCTGCCGTGAGTCCGTGACTGCCTCGTTAAACGTCAATTCACTTCCCTCCGAAATGTCCATATAGCAAGTGAGTGCTTTTCCCGCGAGCATTACGGAGAAGAGTTCTGCCTAGTCGTTCGGTGTGGCGCGAGCCCTGTTGCAACGACGTTTGAAGAAGACTACCTTAGGCATAAGAACTTCACTTTCAGCGCCTGTATATTTATCTTCCTCCGTGTACGCTTTGATAAGCGTGTCTTGGCACCGTAGGAACCGTCGGTCTTCGTGTGCACAGAGTTTCCGGAGTCGTCCAATTGTTGACCGATAATTTCTGGACATTCGGGTCGAGTTGGGCGTTCGAAAGTGTTGCGGGTTGCTCGCCTTTATTGATGGACTTCGATAACTTACTTCGCTCTCTGCCTCTCTCCTGAGGTCTGGTAGGTATCCTTGCTGCATCAAGTGCGCGAGTTTGTCGGCTACCGTCTCTAGGTCTGCTATGGGAACTCCGTTGTTGAGCAAAACGTTGCAGAATTTCGTCCAAACTTCTTTGTGTCGTTATCCCAGACGTTCTTGGCCCATCTTTGGAAGTCTTGACAGACTCATCGATGTAGGACGTTATCCGAAATCTCGTCTTCTAAGTACTGGTTTAGGAAACAGATGGCTCGGCCGTTGAGATCGGTTTGTGTTGCTGTCATCAAATCGAGGGCTGTATCTTCGGAATCGAGCCATATGCTAATGCGTTAGTGAGGGCTGGGGCGGCATGGGCGGTGTCGTGACCAGAGAGTTCCAACAATGAAGGAAGCAAAGAATGGCAGGAATGCGTCACGATTCACGACTCGCGAGTCGCGACGTAGGTATGTTCACTGCCAGGGTAGGGCGTGGCATTGGCCAATCAGGGCAGGGTCAGGTGCCTAGAGGTCACTCCGAAGTCCGAACTCCGGAGTCTGTACGCCTCCATACCAAACCGGGCGCATATCAGGGGTGAAGCTTTATCGATCAACACTCTGTTAAACACGTTACACATCCCACTCCCATCGTTCTTACGTCCCTGGCCCAGCTGATAGGAAATAGAAAAAGTTTTAAAAAGAAAGGCAACGCTCCCTCCGAATCATTGTCACGCCATGACAATACAAAACGTCTGCCTCGTCGGCGCAAACGGCACCCTCGGCACCGCCATCACCAAAGCCCTCTCCGCCACGAACTTCTCCGTCTCCATCCTCCGACGCAACTCTTCAACCTCACCCTCCGCCTCCGCCGGCATCAACGAAATCCACGTCTCGCCCTCGCTCACCCTCGCCGAACTCACCACCGCCCTCCGAGACCAACACGCCGTCATAGCCGCCTTCCCTCTCACAGACGTCACGCAGCACATCCGCCTCGCCCAAGCAGCCCACGATGCCGGCGTAAGCCGCTACATCCCCGCCGACTATGGCTCCTGCGACGCCGCCTCTCCACAAGCACAGCATCATCTGCAGTTGTATCGCGACAAGACCGCCGTACGAGCCAAGTGCGAAGAACTTGCCGCCGCAGCCGATGCCACCACGCCATTCACCTGGACGTCCATCATCTGCGGGCACTTCTTTGACCACGGCCTAGAAGACGGCTTATTACACTTCAACATTGCTGAACAGACGGCCCTTCTTCTAGACACGGGCCATCTGCGTGCCTCGACAAGTACGCTCCCCCGCGTGGCAGATGCCGTAGTGCGTGTCCTGCAGCAGCCCGACGACCTGACCAGGAACCGCGCGCTCTACATACAAAGTTTCTGTCCTTCACAGCTAGAGATCCTGGCGTCTTTAGAGCGCGCCACGGGAAGTAAATGGAAGACACACCATGTAGATTCGGCGGCTTTTCTGGAGACTCAGAGTAAGAGGCTCGCGGAGGGAGACAAGGATGCTGTGGAGGAGATTGTCTTTGTGTTGGGGACTGTGGATGCGGATTGGAGGAGCAGGGAGGGGTATGCTATGAAGCTGTTGGGTTTGGAGGACGAGGATCTGGATGAGGTCGTTGCGAGGGTGGTGAAAGAGCATGGGGCTGAGCGGATGGGGGGGTAAGACGGGTATGAGGGCTACACCAGTAGAAAGTGGCTGTGCTCGTGAATGAGCACATTGCACGCCCATGGCATGTATATAGAAGCGGTGTGGTTCTGGCGTGGCTGTATGCTGTGAAAGAATAACCACAGAACACACGTAGAAGCGGCTTCGTCTTTGCGTGGCTTTATTTACGAATCAATACACAGATAGCACGTAAAGCGAGCTTGGTTCTTTGTATTGTAAGGTCTAGAATCTGATTCATCGTGCATTCCCAAAAGATATCAGTCTTCTCTAAAATGTCGTGTAATGCTTCGTGGTATATCTCAAATGCCAACGCTGGTGAAATACCAATTCTCGCTCGAAACAGTCGTAAATGCCTTGAAACCATGTCCAGGACTCCAATGTAAACGCAAAAGGCCCTCTGCGTTAGAAGTTCTTCTCCCATGCTCTCCACCATATCCCCATGTTTGCCGCCACCACGAGGTCAAGCATCTTCAGTCCCTCGTCATACACGATTAACTTCCCCAACTTTGCTTCTCGTCCACGAGCACCGCCACCAGCTCGCTCGGTCCCGAGATTGAGTTTAAATGGGGAAACCGACCCATCACCATGGTCATTGTCATTGCCGCCGTGAAACGCTGAGTCTCCTGCTCCAGCTCCGCCCCCTGCTTTAAAAAACTTGCCGAAATTACCCTTCCACTGCTCTCCGCGCTCGGCGAAAATCTCGGAAGCAGGAAGATTGAACCGCAAGTCGCTGACCAATTTTCCCTGACTTGCCGCGGCCTTCATGTTCTGATCAGCAACCAAGGGATTCATGTAGTTGTTGCCGATGTCGTGAGGCTTGTGCCGACAAATGAGGCTCCGTCCTGCCTGGCCGGTTCGAAATTCGCATTTTCCATCCCAGGGGCTGGAAAACGTGTATCCTCTGGGCTTCATGCCTGGAGGAGGCGGTCCATCCGTGACCAACACTTCTGCGTCGTCGGACACGTCGCTTCCAACGGAAGCGAGTGATCCGGTGCTACCACTTCGATAGCGATTCAGCTTGTTCAGACTAGTCTGCTCCAGACGCTGATATGTCTTCTGCAGCTTTTTGGTCAAGGTTTGCGAGTATTCCATCAACAACTGTCGAGAAATGACAAAATCGTTATTCGCCTTTCTGTGAACACCGCTGGCTGAGGCGAGGGCAGCATTATTCCGTGACACATATCGGAAGTGAAAGTAGCCAGAGGTTGAGATCTCTACATTGATAGAGGGATGCAGCGATGCGGTTGCCAACGCGACATCTCGTTCATCGCCACTCTCTGAGGTTTCCAGTTGCCGTGAGGAGACTCTCGCAACATTTGCCTGATGGTTTGAGTTCGGATTACGGCGAACAATTCTCAAAGAAAATGGCGTGCCGTTTTCAGCAGTCAGTGGTATATTGTTGCGCTTTCGGGGTGACGTGGAACGACTTGTCCTGTTGTCAGGGGCCCTCGGCCGGTCCGTAGATGGTTGTACGGTTGAGCTGGCGCCACCTCCGTGGTATTGGAACGGCTTGTCCAGCGGCGAAACTGGAGATCGTTGGTCAATGGGATCTTTGCCTATTGCAAGTATATCCTCCAGCGGCTGTGTCAAAGGAGTGCTCCAACGAGCTGTCGGTGCTATGGTAGGTTTGGAATCAGCCGCATAGGCCTCTGACATCGGACGAGCACCAACGGGCTTCCTTGCGGGCACCCCAGTGTGTAACTTGGTTGCAGTTGGGCCTTTCGCTGCTCTCGGATTCGAAGGCAAGACCACTCCGTGTTGGTCCAAAACTACCGGCAGTGCCGCATCGGATCTCTCGGACGGGAGGCCAATTTTCCGACGACTACCATCGGCAATATTCGACGATTCGAATTTCGTGATTTCCGAGACTGCGGGAGCAAGAGGTTGTACCGGCAGCGAGGGAGCACCGGACTGGTTTGGAACCGGTTTTCGAGGAATCGTTAGGGGCCGAGGACCATTGTCGGCATCGCGACGTGTTGGCTTGACCTGTGACGGGTCTTCGGGTGGTTCCAAATGAACGTAGTAGAGAGAGTTGGCGACGTCTTCGCCCGTAACGTTGCGCTCCTGTGGCTTCAAAGTCGAGAGAATAACATCTGGAGGAACGGGTTAGGGCAGAACAAGGAATATCTTGAGATGAGAGACAAAACCTGCCTCTGGTGCCCGGCACTCGTGAAATATAGAGAACAAGGCTCTCCTGTACCCGAGCAGCTGGCGATTCGGGATACTGTGGGGGATTATCGGCAAGTAAAATGAGTTCATTCAAAGATCTGGCCTCCATGACTGCGGGTTTGTTCCGGGAGATCCTGATCTTGTAGCGCGCAAAAAATCCCATATATAAGATGAGCAACCGGACAACAATATGGAAAAAAGAGTGAAGTAGTCAAGATTGTGAGCTGGACATTTGGCGACAGAGAGGAGGTCAAGCCGCCGCTTATAAAAGGTCAGACATGCAGGCGAAAATGAAGGCGGAGGAGAGGAACCTGTTGATGCAAAAGTCGACAGGGACACAAAGAGATGGCCGGCCGCGAAGGAAGCTGGGTGTCCAGCCCTCCTGCAGGCCTGGTCAAACAAAGCAGATATTCGATGCCTTACGGTTTGGGATGTCAAATGTTCGTTTCTTTGATGTTGAATGATGATTCGAGGCGTCCATGTTGACCTGGCGGCTGGCTGAAGGCCGAAGACAGTTAAGATTGTGAATGGGCCAGGCGATGGTCTGTGGTCAACTGGTGTTGGTCTTTTGCCGGCTGCCAAGCCCGGGAAGCTGTTCAGCAGACAGAATCAGCCACCAGACCAACCACCAAGCCAACCACCAGACCAGGGTCCAGAACTCAGGCACACGAAACGCCACCGCATTGTTGGGTTTGTTGGGTCTATCTTGCCTCGCGGTCCAATTCTTTTCTTCAACGTCAGCTTGCGACAAGTTGCGAGGCTGTGCTGTGCTGCGGTTGGGCGAGTTACGTCAATATCCCCAGCGCCTTTGATTATTCATCCCATGTCGCTGCCGAGAGCTCCGCGATCCATTCTGAACTTCTAAGTTCTGTCTACCGACGGGACGTGAACGCGGCGCAATAGAAAGCCGCGGACATGTCTCGTGAACTAGTTGATGGAGATCAATCTCGCTCAGCGAAATCTGCCGCTTCACCTGCTAACTTTAATCGACTGCGGATCGAAGTATGTACAGTACTTACTACATACTCCGTATATGAACGATTAACTATGCGCTAAGTTACTGGACACGGTTCGTGAAGCGCATCCTTCGCAATGCAGCAAGTTTAACCATGCTGCGCATTCGCGCCGCCACTTAATCCTAATTCCAACGTCGCGCGCGAGGTATCGTCTGGTAAGTTTGCCAACGAACTGCGACGAAAAAGACAGCCTTGGTAAGTTTGTGCTTGTTTCAGTGCAGACTTTCGTCGCCCCATGCCATTACCGTCACCAATGACAGCGAATTCGTCTTGAAAGTTGAAACAGTGGTGGTCACTGCTAGGCATCGTGTCACCGTTCGTTTGTCGACTTATGTACTTCGGAGTGCTTATCTGTCGCACACGAAAGTATGGGCTGAACCTAGGATTGCGACCTCGTCACTCAGAGTAGTCCACGTCGAGCGGGCATGTGAACAGTGAGTCACTTCAGTGAGTGGTCAACACATCTTAAAGAGATTTTTCTCCACGCGTGACTCGAATGCGCGTCGGACAAAAAAGAGTTACGATCGCTATATGACTTACCACGATGCCTAGTCAAATGAAGCGCAGACGTCGTGTAGCAAGTATGTATGTACAGCATAGTCCTTTGTGACAAAAAATAATACCAACACGGCGCAGCAGGCTGGCAGGGAGTATAGTAGCTGTGCGCCAGATATGTTACAAATGTGAATACATATTCCTTGGCTGGCGCAAATTTATACTGTCCGTAACTTGTAAGCGACAAACAGCAGTGAGCATTAGGAGGCCATACTATGAGCAAATTGACTTTGCTTGGTGTTTCATGTTCGTAACAAGTCAGATATGTCATGTGGTATTCTCTAATCCTACACTTTGTCCTCGACGCGGCCAGTCAACCCGGCTCAAGACACTTAAAGAATGTGCGACAGTCTACAGCTCTTATCACCGCCACTGTAAATCAAGTTTCAAAGCCTTCAATTTTCATGTGTCACCCGCTCGTGTTGTCACTCAAGACCTTCAGCTTTAAGCGCAAAAGTAGACTTGCAAACAACCAATGTGTTTTCCATGAACGCAAGAGCTAACCCGTCAGGCCATTCGATCACATTTTGTCGATAGAACTCGACCTTCTATCATCCCATCCAGGGTAAGCAATCGATCACGGGGAGTCGCTAGACACGCCTTTGCACATGCCAAGTCACGTGCACGACAGTCACCAATCACAACCCGAACAATGTAATCCCGCGCAACATCGCCTCCCGGAGTAGACTAGGAAATCCAGTACGTCAAGGGTGAGGAAACAGTAATAACTACCCTTAGAAGGCCCCTGCCTACTACCCTCCAGGGGTTTTTCAGCGACAAAACCTACCCTTCCATCATTCTCCATCATTGGTCAGATGCCTCGACCCCACTTTGTGAGGGTAGGGAATCCACCGCGATTCTCGGACGGTAAGAAGACGGTAACTTCAGAGAACGCTCCGTTCTGCTCGCGCTACGGTCGGTCTCCCACGCCAGAATGGCAAGTCGTCGCCGATGCAAGATGCTTATCACCAACCTCTATCTGTATGATAGTTCAACACTGGATAGCTCTATACGTCTGCATCTATAGATTTTGACCTCTCAAGAACCGCTTGACTCAGGATAATCGGCAGGTATGTATTTTTTACTCACTTGCGACCGCAGCATTACGTGTGAATTGCTTGTCAAGTGTCTACGTATGGGTGAGAAGGTCTCCCCTAAGAACACTGCACCGGGTCATCCGCGTCCGCATAGGTCGCGATCGGAAAGCAGTGCAGCGGCTCTATCATCATAAGATATAGCTTTTCAGCTGCTGCTATCCTGTCGTCAAATTTTGATCCAGGATTCGTAGAATTGGTAGAGATATGGTGATTTGGAGATGGGGTGTAGTTGCAGCTCGCGGATGTCCCACCTCGCCAGCAATACCTCCAGTCCATTTTTTCTCTGACGAGACGTCAATCCAATTGCAACTTGAATGATAAATGAGGTTCAATCCTCTCGAGCCTCTGAAGGTCCTGTTATACCATTTACCAGTGGGAACAAAGATGATATGTTCAACTTATCGATCAGCATTTGACAAGTGAAGATGGCGTGTGAAGCAATGACAATTCATAGAATCAACGTATGTACTGAACAATATTTACCTCGCCACCTTGATGCTTACACTTTTCGATTCTTCCCAAATATTGAAGAGAAAGGTCAGGACTCAGTGCTCTTCAACAAATACCTAGCATAAACCATATCGTGCACAGTTTCTTCATTAAATGAAATGGCCGAATTCAAAGCGGTGAGGTGGTCTAGGGTGGGTTGTGCGAAAAGCCTTCGTCATGTAATTTTACAAGGCCGTGGTTACATGCATACCTGGCGGTTTGATTGACTAGTGCACCACATCACGCATTGGTCTAGGATGCCATTCGCACAGAATTTGGACAACATCCCGTATTTTACACACTATTCGCCATTATCGTGGTTCAAAAGGAAGAATAAAGCCGTCGAGAGGTGATGAGAGGTGATATGGTGGCTTACCAGGGCAAAAATAATCCAATTCCTCACTGTCTATCGCATCGCGTCAATACACCGGGTCTTCCACGTGCGCCATCCAGTTACCCCGTTCCTCTAGATATAAATCGATGTTTAGACATGAGGAATCTACGACACAAACAGACGCACAAGAAGGCACACAGAGCATGAATCAAGCACTTTTTACTACCCCTACGCGCTAACAGCCTATGGCATACTTCCAGCACTGTAAGCCTCTGCTCGCTTGGCGATGTCTGCCGCCGCAATATCCAATACGTCACGAACGCCGCGATGGAGAAATCGATCCCCATTATCAGCGAATTCCGTCCTCACTGAATGCATCGCCTTTTCCTCACATCGTTTGTCAAAATCTCGGTACGCCAAGATTTCCTCGTCCGTCCACGAGCGAGGCTGCGCTTCAGAAACGCACTTTGCGGTCATGTACTTGCGATCAGTGTAATGTTTGCGCATTATTTTAGTTACACGCAGCGGCCAGCGGTGCGCTCTCCGAAACGCCTCGTTCGTTTGGGCGTTTGGGTTGCCCTCATACCAGAGCTCTCGCGTTTCTCGATACCTCTCATAAATTGATTCAGGGGCCTCAGGCCCGAGTTTCTCCTTACCAGAAGAAAAGCCAGCAAAATGGAAATCAGAAGATGGGCCGGCAGAGGAAGGGCCGGCAGAGGAAGGGCCAGCAGAGGAAGGGCCAGCAGAGGAAGGATCGGCAGAAGAAGGGCCAGCAGAATGGACAGGGAATTTGGGAGCAGGAACTGCAGCAGGAACGATAAGACGACCGTCAGCACGCCTGCCTGGCGCGATTTGCGGCATCGGTACGTCCTCCTCGTCAAGCTGACGACGCCGTTTGTTGCTGGTTTGTGACGCTGTCATACCTCCCGAATTAGTTGATTCTGCAGCAGGCGAGACCTGGTTCCAATTTGCTTCAGACACCTCTCGCACCTGTTGCAAGAGCCCCCGATAAACCGTCTGGTCGTCCACAAATGGCAGTGAAGCACATATGGTTGCGACCTTGCTTGCTTGCTCCTGCTGAAACAGGACTTGCGCATCCTGTGCCGCTGTACTCGGCTCCTGTTCAGCTAAGCTTAGATATATTTCAGGCGAGACATAATTGAACTCAGATGTCGCTGCCTCTTGCAGAAAGATTCCACGAGCTTCTGAGATACCTCGTGGTTATCCGCAATCAGCAGTGTAGCACTTAGGCGTGCCACCTTGAGTAACTGATTGGACAGAAAAAAAGATTCGTACGTTCTGTTCATGCCCAGTCGGCAAGTGTGCAGCCGCGGTTGAATCATGGACGGCGGCAACTGATGACGGGCGGCTAGCTTCCCTATATAGCTGTTAATAACTTGATTTCCAGTCAATGCACCGTCATTTACTTACAGACGAATGCGAGGCACGCCAGATGACGACACTGACACTGTCTGCACACTAGGACCAGGAAGTTGAGCTGGGGGGTCATCCGGTAAAAATAGGAATTCGTCTTCGTCTTCAGAATATTGTGTCCGACGTTCCTGTTCAGCTCTGAAGTCGCCCTCTCGCTTGGCCCGGATCTTTAGCTCTTGCCCTATTCTTTGTTAACGCACGAACATCGAAGTTGGGGAATTAGCTTACGATAACGCGCAGAGCCTCGTGATGCCCGGCCTGCTGCCGAGTTATCGTGCCATCTATCTCTCTGGCCTGTCTCCAAGAAGTGATAGTATCGAGACAACATCATATCATCTAACCATTCGCCACTGCTATTTTTTAGTAAGAGTAAGAAACCATTGATGCAGCAACCATACCTTTTTACTGCCTCTAGTAAGGAGACATTGCACCCAGCAATGGTATATGATTTTTGATGCTGCGATTCCACACCATTCGTATTAGGCGATATGCGTCGCCAGTCATCACCAGCCATAAAGGAGCACGCAGAATTCAGACCTGCAGCGATCCACGGGTGCCTCTTATGCTTGACCCATTGAACAATAAATTTATGGCGCTGGTGTTCTATAGTCCACTGTTAATGCGTTATCTATAGGATTCAGGAGATTACTTACCTAACTCAATGTCCATACAGAGCTCGAAGAAATCGGCCCGCGATTGCACTGCGAGTAGTGACATCATCATTGCTTTTGCCCTTGCATAATTGGCCACGCCCCTGGATTTGTGCAATACCGCAGCTATATTTCCAGTTAGCACTAGGAAAGTGACCTGCTATTGCACAACAGCCTCCTTTCAAGATTTACATACTAATTCCCCTCGTGTAATGAACTCGACATAGCCGAACGGTGCGCTGTGCGTGGAAAGACCAGTCATGTGAAACGTGCGAGTATTTCCCCGCCAAAAAGAGCCCTAACCCTGATTATACAATCAGCTGACACCTTGGATGAGAGAGAGTGTTAGTGCTTTAGCATACCTTTGATGCACCCAGCATCTTGATCGAGCGTTACACCCGATAAGCCTTCACCTTCAGCATACATCCACTTTATGCTGACTCCACGGCGCTCAAGACTGTCGAACAGTGCCTTAAAGAGGCGACAATAATCTTTTGCAGATTCGCCTGACATGAAGGCGCGAGCTATTGGCATGACTGAATAGGTTAGATAAAGAAAACACGAATGCCTCAACGGGTGACTTACAGGCAAAAGACTCAGCGGCCCTCGTTGCGAAGATTATCTCATGCTCCTTCTTGCCTCGGACCCGCTTATAATTCATATCTAACTGAAATGTCTTGCATTCCTCCCACAACTTGCACATCCCTTGTGAGAAGCAGATGGCGAGGAAACCATCACCATCGTCGATAAATTCTTGTATGTACTAAGTATGTTAATGCGGCGGCAGCAGAAATTAGGAATGAGACTTCATACTTACAGCAGTGTTTGGGGTCCGATGCCTAAGCGTCCACTCATTTTGGACTGCTTCACGCCCACGACGGCCGCCCGCGTGGATCGCCTTGTGGATGACGATGAGGTGACGTATCCGGTCGTCGTTCGCGAGCGCCGGATGAATTTGAGATAGCGACTCCGCATTATAGCTGTCTAAAAACACCCGGTAGGCATGCGAGCCCATATAAGATACTACATATGAGTGTTAGGAAGGGTTCTGTTAATGCAGCAAGAAAGGCTCACCTAGGCCGCCGGTTGAATAGTGCCTCTCTTCGGCGCTCTGCTCGATGGATGATTTCAGATTCCACTTGAGGTCTGGTTGAATCCGTGTGTTCGGCGGCGGCGGATGGGTATGTTTGCCAGCTGATATGATAACTATGTAAGGGCAGGCTTCCCTTTCGCTTGTCTCTGGTATGAAAAACCAGTACTTAACGGAGCAATCTGCATGGATCATCTCGCCTTGGCCACCGGGAATATGTGTTTGGTCAAGGATGTGTTAGGCTTTAGCGAAAATTTGTGGGCATGCATTCTAGGACTTACCACATGTCTTCGTCGTCTTCGCTACCTCATTCACCTGAAAGCATGGATGCCCCTCCGTTTTCGTATGCCGCAGATTGTGGTTGTTGAAAATCTTGTTCATGATTTGCAGACTAGGCTCCTCCCCATCGTAGTCGCTGGGGACCCATACGCGATGATGACGGCAAGTTTTGTCGTCGTCCGACTTATGGCAGCATTGCACGACCGATTGGTATGTTCCTGCTGGGGTCTAACAATGCGTTACTATGTGTACGTTCGAGTATGATTTCATAACAAGTACTTACGGGGTGCCGAGCACGTTTCAGCTCAGGCTTGCAGGACGCAGTATGAAAGCCATCCGTACATGCTTTGCCGTTCTGGTATTGTGCAACGACGTCCCAGGCCCATCTACATTGGTTAGCAGAATATCGTTGGCACATTGACAATGCACTTACTCAACTGCCTTTTGCTCCACGTTATTCGCCCCCATATATTTCGCCTGGATTGCTTTGCGGTCTTCCCCGTACGAGAGGGTTCCCACATCATAATGGTGTGCCATCAACGAGGGATCGATATGTTTACAGTGCTTTGCACCATTGCACACAAATTTGTGCATCATGCAAGGGAATGACGACAGGAATGCCGAGTTAACCGGTTTTGGAGACCCATTCGACCTGACACGGTATTGTATCTATGTAGGTTAGTGTGCTGATGCAGTGAGTCAGCGACACGGAAGCTCTACTTACGGCTAGCCAGGGCTTCGCAATATCTTTTGACGGCAATCCATCCGTACGGATGACATACGCGTAACCTTTCTCAGAGCTGACAGGGTAGTCAGGTATGAAGGTTGCATGGTGAACCGTTTCGGCACACACGGCGTCGTGACGCATGCCGCCCTTGTAGTGGTCGGTCATTTTAGAAAACAAGTGAAGACCTATTTCTTCATGAAGAAACTCATCTTCCTATATTTTGTTAGTATTTGCATAGTTCAATTCTCCCGTTCACCTCTCTTACCGCTGAGGCATCGAGTTCCTCGATAGGCCCGGTACTGTCCTCAATGTCTGTATCCGGGTACGACTGCATGACATCCATGTCTGACATTGTAGGTGAGGTGATACACTTCTTAGTATGGGAGTTGTGACGGCGAGGATAATCTTCATGAGTCAATTGCGGAGAGGTCTGAGTTTGTGGACAGAGAAAGAAGGAGAGTCTGTGGACGGAAATAAGGAGACGATTGAAGGCAGGGCATGTCCGGAGACGTGGATTTGTTTTTCCGCGTGACGCGCGACTCGCGCGTGACGCGCGACCAAGTCAGCGTCCTGTACTGAGTATAAAATTTTAAATTGAAAGACCCGTCTTGAATTGTGTGAGGACAAACCGTACCCTTAGGAGGGTCCACCTGACTCCGACACTGACCAATCGCTATCGATCTCACTCTGGGACCCACTTAGTGAGGGTAGTAGGCAGGGGCCTTCTAAGGGTACGCATTACTATACCCTCGTCAAGGGTGTGATCCACGAGCGGCTGCACAAGTTTACAGAGCCAAAATCGGTACAAGATGCATGTGGGGTCAATGTGGGGCGACCGCTTTGTACCGTCCGTTGCACATATCAAGTGGTTGTTTTTCACCGCCTTCTGTTCGTGACCGGGTACCTCGCTGCGGGGTGTGGAAGCGCCAGTGCTTCCAGCGCCTCTAGCGGTAAAACTCGCTGCAACTGCGCTGCAACAGTGCTGTGGAAGCGCCAGTGCTTCCACAGTGCTTCCCGTCGTTCCAGCGCCTCAATACAGCGGCCAACACCCCCCGCAAGTGCTGAAACTCGCTGCAACTGCGCCGAAACAGTGCTGTACTCTTGAAGGCGTCAAAATAGGGTCGAAAGAGCACTTTTTCGCTGCTCCGAGTGCACTGCAGGACCAAAGAATCGATACTGTGAGGCGAAGGTCGTTATCGGCATCTTCTTCCATCACGAGTCGTAAAAGATCAGGGACATTCGCTCCCTGAAAAAGGCCCTGAATGGTTGTCATGGTGGGCGCTGTGCCAAATTTTGGTGCTTGCCTCTCTGCCAACTCTGCTTTGCCAAAAGTGAAGGGAGCAATTTCTCCCTTCACTTTTGGCAAAGGGAAAATGGCAGAATCCTCTGCAATCTTGGCATTATTTCCTATTGCAGGCATTTAAGCGAGCCCGGCTAGCGCGGTACTTCATGCGCTCTGCAAACAGTGGCTCTATGCATTCAAGCCGAAATTCCATATCTTTTTAAGGGAGCCTGCAAAAAAATATGCAATTAAGCTGGCTTTTCAGCTCTGTAAACTTGTGCAGCCGCTCGTGGATCACACCCCAAACGTCGTGACTCGTCGGCCGGGCTCAATCGCCTTCACTCCCGCTCTCCCTCTTCGAAGCCGCCTGTTGGCCCAGACTCTTCTTTCGACCGGCAATCTTAGCACCAAGCGTTCATTTGCATCATGTCGCCGGCTTTGCAAACCTCCGCAGCCATGCTCGCGCGGCGACAACTCGCGGGAGCCCAATGCAGCACGAGCTCAATCGTGTTGGCGGCGGCTAACCGACTGTTGGTTGCGCAGCAGTACCAGAGACGAGGATATGCGACTCCCATGGGACCGCCTCCCAAGGACTTCCGAATAAGCAAACGGCTCGATTGGTCGAAGAACAAGGAGAGCACTTTGGACCGATTGGGAAAATACTTCCTTTTGACCGAAATGGCAAGAGGAATGTACGTCCTGTTCGAACAATTCTTTCGACCTCCGTACGTGGAAGCCCTTCAACCGAACCTGACCTGGGTCGGACTGTTAGAATTGCAAGCGCGCTAACCACCAATTCGCAGATATACCATCTATTATCCTTTCGAAAAGGTAGAAAGAACCCCTTATTATTTTGGCTATACGATTTGACCACAACACACTTAAGTCGAGAGTTAACCACGGCAACAGGGTCCTATTTCTCCGCGTTTCCGTGGTGAACACGCCCTTCGACGATACCCCACTGGAGAAGAGCGATGCATTGCCTGCAAGCTTTGCGAGGCTGTAAGTTCCGACAACGTCGAATGATGCGCATTGTCCAGGTCATGAACTGATATTTCGTGTAGGTCTGCCCTGCCCAGGCTATCACCATCGAAGCTGAGGAGCGTGCCGATGGCTCCCGCCGAACCACGCGCTACGATATCGACATGACCAAGTGCATCTACTGCGGCTTTTGCCAGGAATCCTGCCCTGTCGACGCCATTGTCGAAAGTCCGAACGCCGAATATGCCACGGAGACGAGAGAAGAGCTGCTGTACAACAAGGGTGCGTAAACACAGCCAGGTGCCCACGGGCGCCTGGCCAATTGTTCGTGCCACTGACCACATGAGAGACTAACATCATGACAGAGAAACTGTTGGCCAATGGAGACAAGTGGGAGCCAGAATTAGCGGCAGCAATTCGCGCCGATGCCCCCTACCGATAGAATTCAAAATAACTGTTTCCTCGAGTCATCACCACATATCCCGTTGTTTCTTTTTGTCCCAATGTAACAGACTTGTCTAGGTGAGAACCCTAGCTAGAGAGCGAGGCACTTCGGCCCATTCAAGTAATGTATATACAACACAACCAAGGTGCCTTCACTGCTTCGTGCGCATGCAATACATGCAGTTCGTTGTCGTGTCATGTCTTGCCACGTTAAAAGTCAAAGACTGCGGCAACCCAATTTCCTTCAAGTCTACAGTCAAGGAGTCCAGGCATCGCCAATAAAGCAACTTGGAATGGATTCAAAGATCAATTACAGCCATTTAATCCGCATTGCTCGCAATCGCGCTGTCGGAATGTGCTCCAATCATGCTTTCATGAATCGTAATCGTAATTGACATCCCAAGTTGCCCCGTTTTCCATCCCATATCACGTGATGTCACCTCCCAAAGTTAGCTCCGACCGCCATGCCAAACTGCTCATCAGCCGCCACCGAGAAATTTATCAACACATCTTCGCGTCACCCATTGTAGAAACCCACGCGGCATCACTTCTCTAGTTCTCTCTACATCCGCCATCGCCAATTGAACTGTCTCGACAAGTGCGCTACTTCAGCAAATTTCATCATGTTCCGTACCGCCCTTCTGCGCTCAGCAGCCCGCGCTGCCACTCGCCCTGTCATGCGAAGCCTCGCCGCTCCCCGTTATGCCGTTCCCGTTATGCCCAAGCTTCCCCAGCTGCTCGCCATCAGAATGTACAGCGATGAAGGCGGTCTGAAGAAGGAGGAGGTAGAGGGCCGTATCATGAGCCTGTTGCAAGGTTTCGACAAGGTACGTTGTGTTGCGACACACCAAACATAACCGATATACTGCGCATGGCACCCCTTCTCTTTGCATAAGCTCAAGCTCACTAAGTCATTTTCAGGTCAACGATGTGTCCAACGTATGCCAAATTTCCATAGCTCTGAATTACGCCCTCGGATTTAAATAACCAAGTCCCATAGATCAAGCCCGTCGCCCACTTCGCCAATGACCTCGGTCTCGACTCCCTCGATACTGTCGAAGTCGTCATGGCCATTGAGGAGGAATTCAGCATCGAGATCCCCGACAAGGACGCCGACTCTATTCACTCTGGTGCGTTCCTCTCTCCAGCATTGCACCTGCCGCGCTGTCGCTCCTATCAACCATTGCAATCTCGGTTGTTGAAATACATCATATTCCTTGCCGTACTGTACTGACTGACGCCTGTTGTAGTCGAGCAAGCTGTCGAGTACATCCTCTCCCAACCTGATGCTCACTAAATCCAACGGCCGTCCTTGCGATTTGACCGATTATATCAACACAAACAAAATAAACCGTTGACGAAGAGCTTTCGAGGCGATTAGATTCGCCAAAAGGGACGTGTGATGTACTTGTAAATTAACGTTACTACTCGCTCGATACGAGGGTAGACAGAATCATAATTTCTCGCATAGGGTGTTGTTCTCCCTTCATAGACCCTTGTTCCCTGGGGAAAGGAAAATTTGAGGCACCAACCCCAGCGTTCGTCGAGTCAGCATTGATCTTTATGTGACTATCGTGTTACGCTGTATAATGGGCCGTAGACTTGTGTGACAGGGCCGGCCGTTGTGGAAGAAACGTCTTTCGCTGCTCCGCGATGCAGGAGTGACATGCCGAGTTTGCTGTGTTCTACCGTCTACGTCACATGCACTTATGTCTCCAGAACAATCCAGACGCTGGGCCTCAAGTCTTGAAATTTGATGGATGCACGTGGCCTTACACTGCTCACTTATTGATCGCCATTAGCATAATCCCTATAGGTGCTTGGCAGATCAATATCAAAACCAGGGACGTGATTACACCAACTTTGCATGCCACAGACGACACGATGTGCCGCGTGTTTGTGTTCAACCCGAAAACTGAACACAGTAGGAAAATCCATTTCCAAGAATATGTTTGCCATGAAATTGTATGGATATTGTCTCTACCTTGAACCAAGCACAGCACCATAACCACAGTCTTGCATAGATACCACACACATGACATAACGTCTAGTTAGCTCTAAATATGAAAAATATGAAAAGATGTATCGCACCATAGCCCCCCCCCCCCCCCCAAAGTGTAGAAAAAAAGAAAACCAACAACAAAAACATGTGAGATGCATGTACCGTCAAGGTTTGACGGTGACTGTAACTAACTGACTTCGTGACTTCATAAACCCCTTCCTCCCCATCTCATCTCATCTCAGCTCATCTTCGAATAAATTCAATCGCAGATGCGCAAACACCAAAAAAACCCCCCCCACAAACAGTCCTGTGAGATAGAAAACAAAAGCTCACACCAAAAAAAAGACTGACAAGAACGAAACATGTCAAAATACCACGTCCAAGCCAGAACCAAAAACCAAGGACAAAAAAAAAAGGACAAAAAGACGCCTTGAAAACGCAAATAACAGCAAACCAAACACTCTGTTTCTACCAGAACATTGCCAAAAACAGGTCTAGCGAGCATCTAATTCGAAAGCACCGCCTGTAAGTCTCTTTCACTCAACGCTTTTACCGTCCTCGTCTCTCGATAGACCCGAGTATCCGTGTGGGGCTAAGCGCAGCCCATCTTTGACTTGCATCGCTTTTCTCTCTTCTTGTAGTTTGTGTGTGCGCATGGGTAAAACGACAGGATCAAGGAACGAAGGGAAGAATTCTATGTCGCGGTGATGTAATGTAGGGTATTGAGGGGGGGCGCTTTCCTTTGATCAGTCTAAGGACTCTATGAGGTAAGGAAGAGCCGAGCTGCGTATAGGCAGCCATAAGTCATGGTTATTTCTGTGCAGACCTTGCATTTATTGTTCCTGTCTGTCTTTCTGTCTGTCTTTCTTTCTTTCTTCTTTCTTTCATCTTCTTGCTCTTTGTCTTCTTTTGTTCCCTTACTTTTGTGAGTCACTTGGGCCAATTGGGTGGGTGGCCTTGTAAGTTGAGATCAGCGTTTCTGTACGGACAACAAATCTCTGTTTCCTTTCGAAACATGATTAGGCGAACTTCTCATCTCCGCGGCGCCGGCATACCCATCCAGGGCTCCCAGGCTCAGCCCTGCCGATATTCTTTTGCGCATCCTTGCGGTAGGGGCTTCGTCGTCGTCCTCCATGGAAAACACACAGGCTGGATCCTCTTCGTCAATGGGCGTGGTCAACCTGCCAGTCAGGGACGAGCTGACGCTTCCGCTTCCGGCGGACACATTGCGCTCCATCGCACGGTCTTTCCCGATGGGAGTTGCGCCACCAGGGCCTCCAAGTCTCATAGCGGGCTGGAAATGCGGACTGGAGCCTGGGCCAGAGCTTGAGGCACCGAATCCATCGTCGAGTCGACTGCGTTGCAGCTGCAGAGACAGAGCTGACATGGACTCACTTGCAGACCGGGTTTCACGGGTCGGGGAATGACTGCTGCGCCCCAAACTTGTGTAGTGACGGCTCATTTCCTGGGCGAGGGTCGATTTTCGAAGCGGACTTCCCACGTGGCCAAAGGCCGACCCGGCGTTGCGAGAAGCCGCCTTGGCAGCATCTTCTTCCTCTTTTTGGCGCTGAAACAAAGGTCCCCAGCGGCTTGGGCTGGTGCCCAAGGGACTTCCATATTTGGTGATGCCCTCAATGACTACGTCATCCGCGCGCATGGATCCTCGCCTTGCCTTTTCGGCTGGTGTCAATAGCTCCTGCAGGTTTTCAGGGACGTAATTTTCGGGCAGATTATCATCGTCAAACGCGAACTCGGCCTCCCAGTCTCTATCCACTGACGACGTCTTTGGCATGCTTGAGCTCAACAGGCGAGGCTTCGCATACCGCAGAGAGTGCATAGCTCGCTTGCCGAAATATTCGTCGCTAAATGCGGACTGTGAGTTGGGGGGGCTGCCAGCTGTGGGGGTTACCAAGTTTTCCGAAGAGCCAAAGGCCGAACTGTGAAGCAGCTTGAGTGTATCAGACGTTCGACAATCTTTCGCATTGCTGAGCGACGGGGTCGGAGATTCGAGACCAAACTTGGATGGTACCGAAGATGGCCATGGCCCAGCGGGAAAACGAGCAGCATTGGAGATGCCATTGGAGTCGAAAGAGGCGGGGAGAGGGGCATCGAGTATCGATAATCCTTTGCCCGAGAGACCAAAGCCCAGGCGAGATGCGTCTTCGTCTCGGGGAGAGCCGTAAGCGGAATGGGCGTAGGACGAATCAATCGAAGGAATACCGCTATCAAAATTTATCGGACGGCTGATGTTGACGGGAGATTGGAGATCATCGCCACCAAAGGCGTTCGCGAAGCTCGTCTGATCGCCGCCGTAAAGAGAAGAGGTGAGGGCGCTTGCGGACGAATGTCGATATACGGCAGACGTCGAAGAAGTAGGAATCGGGCAGGGTTGACCGGCAAGATTGATAGCACCAGTGCCTACTGTCACACCATTCTTTCCGTAGTTGATGCGTCGGCCGTCGGGCAAGATATGAATGTTGGCGCATTTAGGCCCGAATTTGCAATTTCCCTAAAGTTCAACCACAGCATGTTAGTCGCAGATCGAACGCCTGCCAACAAACCATTTTGGGTCCCAAGGATGGAGAGAAACCTAGGCTGCCTGTCGAACCTTTGCGAAATACTTGCACACTGTCTCGGATGCGGCACCGAGATTATGGCTAAAGGGACAGGCACTGCCCGCCTGGCACGTGCCTTGACGATAGAACTTGCAGGGAACATGGGACGTATCTATGTAAGCAGAGGAGGCTTGTTAGCGTATGCCGGTGCTTGCTTCAAGACTCAGAAATGGAAATCCGAAAAAAATGTGCGAGGAGGGGTTACGAGCGCAAAAAGATATGACCTGTCTTCGAGGTGGGGGCGGGATTTGAAAGCTTGATGGCAGCACAACGAGCAGCGCACGCAGCAGCAAACGCGAAATACCGTCCATGGGAGGAAGAGGGATATATTAATAAAAAACGAGGCCATCTCGATCAACGTACTGGGAGGACTCCGGGGCATCATTGCGGAGGAGGGACTGGCAGCGGCAGCCCCGCTGCTACTGCGAATGATGAGGCTGCCGGACCGGACATGACGATGCTCAGGCATGGCGGCCGAGGGAATTGGGCGTCGCGCGAAGGCAAGAGACGGTTTGCATAGAGAGATAGGAGGAAAGCGATGCAAGACCAACAAGCCGGGATGGAGGAGAGGCGAAACCGGACGAGATGGGGGACACGACGGGTGGAGGGGGGCCGTGGCCGAAGGTGATGCACTGATACATGTACATGTGCATTGGTGCGCGGCTGATGGAGCTTCTCGCCAACCTCAGTCTCTCAGACCTGCGCTCTCCAAAGTACCTATGGAGCCCCAGCCGCGTTGTGGTTTGGTGTGGTGGCGCGTTTTGGTCCTGTAACTTGTAAGTTGTAACTTGTTGGCCTGTGGACGCTGTGGAGACAGAATGGCCCACGCGACTTGGCGCCGGCTCTGGTGGCAAGCCGCAAGCCCCGAGGCGCCCGGTACATGCATACCTATTGGGATCCAGTTCAGTCTGGTGACCTCTGACCTCCGTTCTTCGCAGACGCGACATCCGAGGCCTGAACTATTTCCGACATTACGGAGCGATTGGCGTTCGCAGCCCCAGCCGTTGCAGTGTAGGATCATGGATGGATTATGGAGGTCTTCGACGATCCACGAGATCGACCTACGCAAGCCAGAGAAAAGGAGTCGGGGAGTTTCGATGTCCATATCCTTCTCGAGCCTCCCACCAGCAGTGGCGTGCATGGACAGGTAGATTATTCAACGAATCTAATCAAAGAAGGAGACTCGTTCCCTGTCTTGCAAAGGGCTTTGTGTGACCTATAGGTTGCGCTCATGACGTCTTGGCTGAGTTGGCTCCTAGACCTCTCTAGGTACCCGGAGCACCTCACGTCGTTGCCGAGCTTCCCGCTTGACTTACGGAGTGTGCACAAATCTGTAAGTTTTAACAACACTGCAGCTTCCCTCGGGTTGGCAGTCAGGGTAGACAGCGTAGCTGAGCTGCCTAATGACCCGTAACTTGTAAGAATATAGGTAGGTATGTAAGGGGAAAAAGGCTTGCCCGCCGTCCTGTCGATTCAAGTCGTGCGACTGTTCACCGCGCAATGCAAAAAACCGCGAATCTATGTTGGGGAAAGGGCAGAGACTGAGTTGTGTTAGAGAATCTGGGCCTGAGTACGCAAATCTAATATGTTGATTCAAGACTACTACCGCGCTTATTTTCTTGCCACAGTTAAGTCGCTAGACATACGTTTGTATCACGGTGACAAGAAACTCATCACTCCAGACCACGCCGATCGGTGGAAGGAAGCAATGGCCGAGAAGATTATCTACCCCGTCGCGAATGGCACCTGGAGAGACGCCAAGTGACTGTGGCATTGTGTCAAAAACAGATACGTCGCCTATCTTCCCAAGTGATCGGCTTCCCTTGGAGTCCTGCCCTGTAAAACACGAGGCTGGTACATAGATTGCCTCGCGCGTCAAACGAACGGCGCCTCTCCTCAGAGGACCTAAGAGCGCCAACTAGACTAGTGGACCAGGAGAATATCAGCTTAAAGGGTACATATGAGGTAGCGACTCGCGAGAGTCAGCGCCGAGCGGTGACTTCAATTGAAGCTGGGGATGATGTCGCCGTTGACGCGGAAAATGACGCAGAAGTTGAAGGCAGAACTTAAAAGGCAATGTCGCCGGTCGTAACAGGATGGTACGAACTGCAAAAAGAAAAAAACATACAACAGCCGGTGTTCGCTGGTCGTCACCGACCCAACTACTAATCTGCCGGTTGGTAGCTTATCTATGGGAGAGCGGACGGGATCCCGAGTTCTCTACCACCTGTGGTCGTATGTATCAGACTTGCCTTCACGAAGGATTATAAGGAAGCTCAAAATAACTCTTAGTCGGGTTTTCAATGGTTGTCCCTACCCTGTTCATTTTTAAACATTCTCACCTCGGCCTCGCAGTCATCTGGGAAAAGATGGAGAGCGGTATATCGCGATTCGCATGGTTCTACTCCATAATTCCCAATACTGTATAGAACCGTTCCACTTCCCATTGTCCGTCGGTGGAAAATAATAAGAGCCTCTGTTGGCCTTTTTCTTCTTTTTCTCGCCAAAAACTAAACGACGACCCACCAACGAGCGCTCGACCATGGCGCAAAGTCAAGCTTTTGGAGACGACAAGTCGTTGACAGAGAAAGTGGAAGACAGTGAAGCCACCGAGCCACCTACATTGCTTCTCAAAGCATTAGATAGCACGTGTGCCGACAGCAGGTATCAATGTCGGGGCTATCCCTCTGCTCGCGGCCCTGCCAGCGGCGTCAGTTCCAGCGATGCTTCACGTCAAAACTCTACGCGTCTTCGAAAGCTCCTTCGACGAAGTAGAATCGAGGAGAATGGCATAAGACCATTGCCTGTGGAGGAGCGGAAAGAGCGGCGATTCTTCAACATTTTCACCATTTGGTTTTCCATAAACTCCAACATTCTAGCGTACGTATGGAAGAACTTAGATCAGACATCACCTTGAACGTATGCGCATGCTGACTGTCCACAATGCCTGACGCAGTATCACATTCCTCTGGCATACAATCTCAGCTTTCGTAATTCTGTCCTGGTCATCCTTTTTTTCAATCTTCTCGTCACCATTGCGCCCGGTATCATGGCCACCTTCGGCCCAAAGACGGGCATGAGGCAGATGATCCATGCTCGATACAGTTTTGGGTATGTATGTTTCGGTACTTACTCCGCTTGTTCCCCTTCTGTTGCCTTTCGGCAGTCATTATCCTTTTCAAAGTGCTTTCGTAAACGTGCCTTCGTAATAGCCTGAATAATAATGGTCCTCTAGCCGCTATCTCATAACTGTTCCCGTCTTGCTCAATCTTGCCACATTGACGGGATTCAATGCCATCATCTGTGTGGTTGGAGGACAGTGTCTGTCAGCGATATCATCAGGAAGTATAACACCAAGCGTCGGAATTGTCATCATTGCCATTATCTCATTGCTCGTATCCTTCGCGGGCTTCAGGTTGTTACACATCTTTGAAACATACTCTTTCATACCCGCTCTCATCAGCATCATTATTGCTGCAGGCGTGGGTGGAAACGAGCTCAAAAAGCAGTCAACGCCTACTGACGGCCCTACGCCAGCCGATGTCTTGACTTTTGGCATGATCATAGCAGCCTATCAAATTCCCTGGGGTGCCATTGCAAGCGACTTGACAACATATTTCGATTCCGAAGTGCCATCGTAAGTCTTTTGGGCTAACAAGAACTGGAGCCCACACGTGATTCTCCCGTCGAATTGGTAACTGACAAGGCTGGCAGATGGCGAGTCTTTCATTACACGTATTGGGGCCTGTTGACACCAACAGTTCCGCTCATGGCCCTTGGAGCAGCAATCGCCGGCGCTTTGCCCAATAATCCCGCTTGGCAAGAGGGGAATGAGGCGTATGGAGTCGGGGGAGTTCTGACAGCCATGCTGAGTAGCGCAGGGGGATTTGGCAAGTTTGTGGTGGTACTGCAGTGCCTGTCTCTTCTCGGCAATACATGCAGCAGCTTTTATGCGATCACGCTCAATTTCCAAGCTCTCGCGCCGATTCTGTTCAAGGTGCCTCGGTACATTTTTGCCGTCATCATTACCGCTATCATCATTCCCGTGGCCATCTATGCATACCGGGACTTTTACACGAGCCTGAGCAATTTTATGTCGTTGATATCATATTGGTCAGCGTCGTTTGTTGGCATCGTCATCACTGATTTCGTGGTGATTCGACGCTGTCGATTCGACTCATACGATTTGGCAATCTGGGATAAAGGAAGCGAATTACCTGTCGGCATCGCAGCCATTGCAAGCGCCGTCCTTTCATTAGGTTTGGTCGCGCCTTGCGTGCGAGAAGAATGGTATACAGGTCCGATCGCAAGCAAAACAGGTGACATTGGATTCGAGGTTGCTTTTGTCTTGAGTGCACTGGCATATGTGCCGCTCCGTTTGCTCGAGAAAAAGCTCAGTGGACGATGACAATGCGAGTCTTATGGTACTGACAATGCATGAGGCGAGAACACTGGGACGGTGATGCTGGTGCGGGAGGAGCTTTACATGCTGAATATGTATGTACACATCTTTGAACAACGCTGTGGAGAAGCTCAAATTTCATGGCGTTTGCGCCGAGGCGGTTCTGGCATGAGACATTGTGAAGATGTAATTGGCCAGATTTGTCAGTCTCTCGATGCTTGGTGTGTACGAATATGCTGTCAACAATCACATCTCGGTCGAGAACAAAGACTTGATTAAGCTTGATCTGGCATAGTGTAAGTGAGTCATTCTCGCTTGTGTGACGTGTCATGGAAGAAGCGGCTCGACCGTGATCCTTGACGAGAGCTTCTGCGCCGGTTCGGAATACGCCCGAAATCAGCATCTGGGGGGCCATGCTACAAGTTCAAGAATGCTTCTTGTTGTCGCCCCCAACTGGATATGTAGATGATTAGGCCAAGCCGTCACACGAATATCATTCCGGTGGTCATACGTTTTCGCCCATAAAACAAAACGCAGAAGGTACAGCTTAATGCTCCAGCTGCCGCTTCTCGCGGAAGAACGCCCCCAAAGCTCCCATCAACCCGCCAAGCATGTTGTTGTTACTGCTCTTCTCAGGAACACCCATACCATCGCGAATCCATTTGGGGAGCTTGCTTTGGATGCGATCCGTCGAATACCTGCTATCGACGAGAACAATCGCCGCATAGTCTCCTCGATGACGAATAGCCCGACCAATGCTCTGATTGACTGCCCGCATGCAAGCATTTTCGTAAAACTCCCGGGCTGCCTTCTTGGCTTCGGCCGTGGCTTGAGTCTTGGGCATCGCCAAGCCATCAGGCCCTGTCAGCTTTGTAATCGTGGTTGTCTCAATGTACTCCATTTTTGCCGTCCACTCCGGTGAGGCAATATTGGGATACGGAAGGCCAACGACCATGACGCACCGACAGAGGCGGTCCGAGAAGTTGATTCCTTCGGACATTTTGCCGCCGACAACACTCAGGAGCAAGGCACCACCACGGCCGTTTAACGACGGTGTGGCTGGAGTGTTCTCACTGGCGCCTAGTATGGCTTCTGAGTATTCTTGCAGGACTGTGTCACTGGAGCAGCCTTTGGTTTCCCGAAACACGCTCTTTCGAGCTTGCAATCGGTCCCAAATGGTGGGCTGCCCGTCTTTTTGGGACAGTCGGGCCCATGCCGCGCTAACTTCGTCGAGATATCCGTAGCTAGGAAAAAAAACCACCACGCCGTCTGGAACGATGGAGCAGATGTTGAGTATCGCCAGTCCTAGCTCTTTGACCATTGCTTCATCTCCCCGGCGTTGATAGCTGAATTCAAAAGGGGACCCGCCGGGACGAGTACCAGCAAGGGTCCAGACACACAAGTTTTGGCGTGGTATGACGTGCCCGCAGCTTAGAGTCGTAATCTTAGCCTCGTCCAACATCGGGAACAGATGATTTCTATAGTCGTCGAATGGCGACATAGTGCCGCCAGCTAGAATTACCGCTCTCGAAGCTGACACAATCGATGAGAATGCATGAGTTGGCGACAAAAGCAAATATGATAGCTGGATATCTGACGGTGGACTGCCAATCTTTTGGTAGAAAATTCGACCTTCGGAGCTCAAGTTTGTGAGAGCAACCAGAAACGATACCAGGGTATGAAGAACAGGTGAGCTGAGCTTCGGCACGTTTTTCTTCCTGCTGGAGTCGCTCTCATTTGCGCTTTCTTCTACATGTGCGGCGTAGCTCTCAATCTTGTAGGCCAGCTTGGACTCTTGGATGTATTGGATGAGCTCAAAGATATTGATCTGGTCGATTCCTTTTGTTCGAATCAGATCATTCGAGTCCACAATACCATGATCCTTCTTGACAGAAAATTAGCAGATTAAAGACAGCAGCTTGCGAGTTCGCTTTTCATACCTGCTTTGACCCTTGCGCGTTTTCCATCCATTCTCTCAATCCGTCAATGACCCGGCCAACTCTACCAACGTTCACTCGATTGACGCCTTTAAGTTTCTTCCCGAATCTCTTGACGTATACCCCAAGCATGGCACGTCCCTTGCGCAACTCACTTAGTTTGATATCTGCGGCGTGGACGTTGGCGATAGCATCCATTATATTGTGTGCTTCGTCGATGATGACAACATTGCCCTCTAGCTTGATTCCGAGCGCCTCTCGGGCGGATTTCTGTAGGAGCAGCGGGTAGGGAAGAGTAATGATTTCCGCACCCGGCAGGGCGGAGCGCGATGCATAGTATGGGCAGACCGATAGAGACTTGCCCAGTTGATGAAGGTCCTCGATGTCAGGTATGGTGGCCAAGGCAGTGTCGCGGAATTGATGAGTTGCGCTGATAAGGTCTTCTTTGGGGACAAATGAGCACTTCTTGGTAGATTTCGACTGCTGGAGCTCAGAACACCTGTCGTTGATTGCCTGTACAGATCCAAGTCGCGACACTGACGGATTGATGCACAGTCTTTGACGGGAGGAGAGTGGAACAAGTTTGACGGGTTCTTTGTCTGCCTCATTGCCGCCAGCGAAGGCGTGAGGAAGCGATGCCGGGAACACGGGCCGACGCAATTCAGATATAAATTGAGACAATTGGGAGTGCGTTCTGGATGTGTAATAGATCTAACAAGGGTCACTAAAAGCGTCGCGCGGTAGAGTGGAATGGTAGGCACGTGTCTCGCACCTTGATCTCTTCGTTGACGAGCTCATCATCATCTTCTTTTCTGCGAGGTCCGCCGAGGCCAAGACGTTCTAATACTTCACGAGACTCTTTGCTGAGCCCAGAAAGGGCATCACGGGAATCAGCATCACGGTCATCCAAGTCTTCGAGGAGCCATTCAGCTTCATCAGCATCTACGTTCTTGCGACTGCCTGAGTCTTCAGGTGCTTCTAGACGACGTCGCTTTCTTCCACGGTCCTCAAGAGCTCTCTCTTTCAGTCTGATGGCCGCGAGTTTCTTTTCTCTGTCTTGCCAACGCTGGACCAGGTCATCACGCCTGCGTTTGAGTAACTGGTCAACTAGCCAGGCCGGTTCATCTTTAAAAGACTCTCCTGCCTCATGAAGAGATGTCTCGCATTGGCTGGATTTGTGGTTTCGGAGCCAAGTGAGTGATGCACATATGAGCGAGAGAGATTTGCCCTGTGACTCCCATAATTAGTCCAGACCGACTTCGGCACAGCTGCTGTACCGGTTCTGCACCCTTACGTAGCAGAGACACGAGAGACAAGCAGTAAGACGTGAACGATGACGTACAGTTCCTGTTGGACTCTCGAGAATACCGATCTGGCCTGCGCCTTGTGCAAGAACATTATACACAGTTCTCATGAACTCCTCTTGAACATCATATGGCGTGAAAGGATGATGAAAATTCATATCTATGAACGATGCACGTTGCACCATTCACATCGACCGCAGAACCTTACATGAGCCTCTCATGTATGATGTGCCCATGATTACCACGGTGGGTCATGCTCAAGTTCTCGATCGATCCGAGTTGCAAACTTGCGAGTCGCGGAGACTCGTGGCGGGGTCACTTGCTCTTCGCGCAGTGGGGTCACCTGACAGGCTGACCCAATCAGGGCTCCACCCGGTTGATTGACAAAAAAAATACCGGTGACCACACAATTGCTTAGGGCTGAGCTGCCCTCTCGCTAACAATTTTCCGGTCTCCGTACCGGTGACCCTTTCCCCCCAGTAGGCGCAAATCCATCACCGACCACTTCCAGTCTTCGACGTGACAAGACCGGAAAAGCGACGACAACACCACAACCGTCGCCATGCCTACCCGAACATCGAAGACCCGCAAGCAGTACGTTTTGATGATTCTCCGCGCGCGTTTGATTATGCGACTTCGTGGCAATCGAAAATAACAGATCCCGTGCCATTGGCAACTGTCATGCTGCCCGCCAGACGGACGGATATTTTCCTCGTTTCGGAATATCATGGGATGAATCGATGGAACTTGAAGGCTAACGAATGATTTCTCTCGCTGTACAGTCGCGGCCACGTCTCACACGGACACGGTCGTGTTGGCAAGCACCGCAAGCATCCCGGTGGTCGTGGTTTGGCTGGTGGTCAGCACCACCACCGTACCAACATGGACAAGGTTCGACCAATCCCGGAATTGCACGAACGTACGATGGAAGAGTCGAGATCGCTGACGAAACTTTGAAAATAGTACCATCCCGGTTACTTCGGTAAGGTTGGTATGCGATACTTCCACAAGCAGCAGAACCACTTCTGGAAGCCCGTCATCAACTTGGACAAGGTAAATCTTCCCTCCCTGCCATTTGTGCGACACGGATTCTTCATGCACCACAATCGGACGCGTGATCAACTCTTGCGAAACTTCAAGACGAAATCGAGAACTCCATCGCAAACGAAAGAGCGCCCACGCATCGAGTTCGAGCGGTTCGACAACAACATTGCTCAAAAAGAACACCGAGCTGACCACATATCCTCTCTTAGTTGTGGACTCTTGTCCCCGCCGAGACCCGCGATGCCTACATCTCCGGATCCAAGAAGGACACCGTCCCTGTCCTCGACCTCCTCCCCCTCGGCTACTCCAAGGTTCTTGGCAAAGGCCGTCTCCCCGAAATTCCCCTGGTCGTTCGCGCAAGATGGGTCAGCAAGTTGGCTGAGGAGAAGATCAAGGAGGCTGGTGGTGTTGTTGAGCTGGTTGCGTAAATATGCCCAACAATTGAAACGAAGAAGATTTTTTTTATCTGTGTTTATGAAGCTCCCGTCTCCAGAGGCCCAGACTAGCCTAGTCGTGGTCACGGTTCTATCTCATTTAGCGTTGGGGTTTTTAAGGGCAAAAAATGCAAACCTTGAGTGAGACACTACAGTTGACCCGACGAGGCTGGTCTGAATCTCTGTGCAGAATTCTGAATGTGTGCGCAAAGCCGGCTCTTGCGTGACCTTTGCTTGGAAAGCGCAACCAAAAGTTCTCACGGATCAAAGAGCACCACATACGTAGTGTTGATATGAAATTCCACTATACCCCCCTCTCATTAACCATGACTGAAGCCGTCGTACCTATCGTAACCCATAAATGCCCTAGTGTACACGCAACAGATCCCAGATAATGCCGTCATTTGAATGTTCGTCATTTGAACAAGACCTTTCTAGGAAGACAAAAAACGCCATTTGCGAAACTCCAGCATCATATCACTAGTATCCAGCCAACATGTCCACCTCGTTATCGTCTCCCGTCCCATGGTATGGTGGCTGGTCGATTTGTAAGAAAGGATGCTCCAACGCCTGTTCTGCTGTAATTCTCCTTGTTGGATCCAGCTCCAAACACCTTTCTAGGAATCGTACCGCCAACTTTTCCTCTTTCGTCAATGGCTTGTCATCGGTTCGACACGTGCTCCATAGAATGATCTTCTCGATTGTAAATCCTTGTTGGCCGATTGTAGGGATGTTAGTTTCGAAAACACATCCGTGTAGTAGGCCCGCAGCTTTCATACGCTTAGAGCCAAAGATGGTCGCTATTTCAATCATGGCCTCCACATCATCTGCTGAGTTGAAAAATGGAAATCGTTTGGAGAGAATGGTCAGCAAGATCACACCAGCTGACCATATGTCAATTGAGGTAGTCTGTTCGGTACACTTGAAGAGAACCTCAGGGGCACGGAAGCCTCGCGTTCCTGCGCGGTTGGCGCGCCTTGATAAACGTGTGTCCGACTTGGGATAGCCTGGTTGCGACGTTGTAGCTGTCTGGGCCCAAGCAGAATGCGTCTGGCGATGCTTGCGCATCTCGCGATGCTCATGGCAAAGACATGGCTTGGATTCAGAGCCTTCCCGCTCTGCCAGTCCAAAGTCCACGAGGACGCCGTGCTGAGTCGTAGGATCGTAGAGAAAGTTGGTTGGTTTGATATCGCGATGCAATATTTTGTGCTCGTGTACGCTCTTAAGCGCGGTGAATAGGGATCGAAGATATATGGCAATATCATGGGTCGTCATCTCTCTAAAATACCTCCTGAAATCGTCGTGTCGAAAATATGGCAGTATCGCAACCACCTGGTCGGTATTGCGGAAGGCCGTGATCAGGGGGCATACAGACAGGCACTGGCGCAAGTCGTGTAGTAGTTCAAGCTCGTTCATAATCCTTGCTGGACTTGAGGTGACGTAAATCTTTTTGATGGCAACGAAGCGTGGTCTACGTCGTATGGAGCGGTCTGACGAGGCATGGCTTCCATTTCTTTTGAGTGGCGGAGGCGTCCATTTGGAGCAATCATCGTCAAAATCCCAGCTGTTATCGTATCTATCGTAGAGAACGTCTTCCGCTTTGTACACAGTCGAAAAAGTGCCTATATCGTTGCGAATCATCATTAGTTCCCAGTCATGTAGAGGCGAAAGGAGAGGAGCTGCAACCTACCCTCCCCTATCATCTTGATTAGACGGTATTTTCCACGAAACCCAGGAAAATCGTCGCTCAGTTTGTCCATGTCCGCTTGAACACTACTCTCGAATGTTTCATCTTCTGAAATTTCCTCGTCTTCCTCGTCTTCTTCCTCTTCCTCTTCTTCTTCAAAATCTTCCTCGGCTTCCTCCATCATATCATCCGTCGCGGCAGCTCTGGCTACGTCAGTGGTCATATTGTCGACATCGTCCTCCATCATGACCTCCGTCTCTTCTGTTCGTGCATCTTCATGAATATTGAAGGGATCGTCGGAAATTGGACGCATGAGGGCCGTGGCCATGTTGGCGAGTAGATACTAGATATCTATTCTCGGCAACAGTGCTGAATATTTCCGGCAGCTAGTTGTGGCGACCAGGAACGGCTGACTTGTTAAGTCTGAAGTGTCGAGTCAGTAGTATGTATACTATTGCCAGCTCCCAGTCTCCAACGTCAATCCCGGCGGTAGTTGATATGATCCATCAAATGACTTGGGCATACATGTATCTTGTGTCTGCTTATTCCGGCTGTCGAGGTCTGGCTGGCGTCGCGTGTTTGATTGGCGGGTGACGCGCTGATGCTGGGGCTGGATTTCGTGACTTTAGCGCCACGGACGAATTGACAAGCCGCTACAGCCTACAGGTGGGGCCCAGAGACTGAGGGGCATTGTGCGCGTTCAAACAAAACAAAAACAACCCGTTGCTGAGAGACACATGGCACCGACCGGCGACCACACAACAACCTTATCGACGTCGCAAGTGACCACGATTTACGTACATGCGAATTCACAGCTTGCAGCCCAATCGTTCCCTCTCAGCGTTCCCGCCTCGCACACTTTGAAGCTTTTCAGTCGTAATCCGCGACGCGCATGCAACTTCTCTAGTATATCCCGTGCTTGCGACTGCTTGCGCATGTACCTTTCCCGTCCCGAGGGCGACAACTTTGGCGATCATGGCGACACTCAATTTCGATATCCACGATGCTCTCAAGCATTACATGTCCGATCCATCCACAATCCCAACTCCTGAAGCCGACAGTGCGTTGGTCGAATGCGAAAATGATCCTCAATCGCTCACGAATGCGGCAATCAATCCGGTGCTAAATTCCATTATCGACGCCGTTGCACACGACCCAGATGCGATCTTGCGACCGGCTAACATGGACTCATTACAGTTCCTTCTCAAGTAAGCTCGTCGAACCCTTCTTCTCAAGATATTGGATTTCCCGTATGCTTACCTGTTCCCTCGCGTTTCCTAGATATTCCTCATTCCTACCTACGCACGCCTTGAGCAAGATTTTTGATCTTGTCATGAGTGGCATGAGCGCCGAATGCGATTATATGTATAACGACATGGACACACCAGATGAGCAAGAATCTGTTCCGCATCACAAAGAGTTGTTGGAGATCTACGGGTTTCTGCTACAATGGACCATTGCGGCAGTGGAGACCAAAGCAGCAGAGAAGTCATCTGCTGCACCCATTGCTCGTGGTCGAGGCAAGGCCAAGAAAATCACGTCAAAAGAAGACACCTGGGACTCTGCTACGCAGTTGCAAGCTGCACTTGAAGTCATGTGCAAAGTGTTGAAGCAAAAGCTGTCTAAAATTTTCTTGACCACCAGCGAGAGAGATACCTTCATTGGTCTACTCTCTAGGCCCGTTTATATGGTCTTGGAGAGCGAGCAGCGAGCGAAGACCATGTCCATCCGCATGCACTGTTTCAAAGTGTTGTGCATTGCTGTGAAGCATCATGGCCACGGATACGGTAAGTGCCTCTTTGTCAAAAGGCTCTGCCGAATTGTTCATAAATCTCGATTGTACAACCTACTGACAAGATCACAGCCGCCCAGATCAACGTCATCCAGAATCTGACCTACTTCGAACACCTTTCAGAGCCCATGGCCGAGTTTCTGCATATTCTGGCTGAGACGTACGACTACCCACAACTTACGGATGAAGTGTTACGGGAGATCAGCAACAAAGAATTCAACTCCAATGACACGCGTGGGCCCAAGTCTGTATCGGCATTCATTTCTAAGATCTCCGAATTAGCGCCACGACTTGTCATCAAGCAAATGACCCTACTTGCCAAACAGCTGGATAGCGAGTCGTACACACTAAGGTGCGCACTGATAGAAGTATGCGGAAATATGATTGCGCATCTGAGCCGACAGGACGAACGAAGCGAAAATCTCAAGTCCCAGATCAATGCATTCTTTGATGTATTGGAGGAACGTTTTCTGGACATCAATCCATACTGCCGATGCAGAACTTTGCAAGTTTACATGAAACTCTGTGAGCTGGAGCAAAAGTTTCCCAAAAGACGACAGAAAGCTGCGGAATTGGCCTGCCGCAGTCTGGAAGACAAGAGCAGTAATGTTCGAAAAAACGCCATCAAATTGCTGGCAATACTCATCAAGACTCACCCATTCACAGTCATGCATGGAGCTCAGTTGTCTCGCAAGGAGTGGCAGGATCGCCATGACAAAGTGGAAGAAGAGCTCAACGCGTTAAAGCCACCTCCAGGTATGCCAGGCTTTGGAGACGTAAATGGGAATACCACGGTAGACAATGAGCTGCTGGATGAGGCAACGCAAATTGATTCGGCTCAAAACCCAGAGTCCATGAGTGACGAGGAGAAAATTGCCGCCATCAAGAAGGCACAAGAAGAAGCCGCCACAGGAGAAGCCATCGAGAAACTGACATTGACTAGACGATATTACAACGAGGCCCTTCGTTTCATTGATGTCCTTCACGACGCCACTGGCGTAGTTTGTCAGCTTCTCAGTGCCAAAAACAAGAGTGAAGTTATTGAGGCTATTGACTATTTCGAAGTTGGCGATGCATACAATATCGAACAAAACAAGCTTGGCATTCGGCGTATGTTGAGGCTCATATGGACCAAAGGCAACAGCGATGAGGGCAAGGGGGTCCAGACGCACCTGATTGAGTGCTATCGAAGACTATTCTTTGAAGCTCCAGAGTCTTTCAGCCCCAACGATGCCGCCAATTACGTTGCTCGCAACATGATCAGTTTAACATTCGGTGCCACTCCTGCAGAACTCACTTCACTGGAGCAGCTTCTTGCTACTATGATGAAAGGAGGCATTGTCCCCGACGTGGTGATCAGCAAGCTATGGCAAGTCTACGGAGTGCAGAGGAGGGAGATTTCGAGAACACAGCGCCGAGGAGCCATTATTGTTCTTGGAATGCTGGCGACCGCCAGCCCCTCCATCGTGGTGGATGAGATTGAAACCATGCTGCGCACCGGCTTGGGCTCACACGGTCGTAATGACCTGCAATTGGCAAAATACACATGCATTGCTCTCAGGAGAATTAATCCTTCCGGACGTCATGCGAAGGAGTCAACTAGTACCAAGTTCAACAGACTTGCGAACGATCATGCCGTTCTAGGGCGTCTTGCAGCCATCGCCGAGGTACAATCAGAGAGCAAAGAATGGTACGGAGTTGCGGAGCAGGCCATCAATGCCATCTATGCAATCTCCAAACACCCAGACGTGCTGTGCTCCGAAATTATCAGGCGGAAAACGAGGCACGTGTTTTCACAATCTCGCCCTGCTTCAAGGCCTACGTCGCGAGATGAGGCGAAAGAGCCCGATATGACAACGAGCCAACCGACACAAGCGGAAAAGCCCAGGACACGAGATAATGCCGTTAACTTGTCTCAATTACTCTTTATCGTCGGCCATGTTGCCATCAAACAAATTGTCCATCTGGAACTGTGCGAGCTTGACTTCAAGCGTAGGAAGCAGGAGAAGGAAAAGCAAGCACCCGCCAAGACGGACAAGGATAAGGAAGACGTCGACGAATTAGATCTTATAGGAGGCACGACTGAAGATGATTTCACGGAAGCCATGGCTCACATCCGAGAGCGAGAGCTTCTGTATGGACCTGAATCGTTATTAGCCATCTTTGGCCCCCTGGTCTCGGAACTCTGCGCAAACAACACCACGTACGCGGACAAAGGTCTTCAGGCTGCGGCTACACTTTGCCTTGCCAAGCTCATGTGTGTGTCCTCGGAATACTGCGAGACCAACTTGCCTCTTCTCATTACCATCATGGAGAGATCGACTGATGCAACCGTGCGCTCGAATGCGGTGATAGCGCTCGGAGACATGGCAGTTTGCTTCAACCACTTGATTGATGAAAATACTGACTTTTTGTATCGACGATTGGCCGACGACGATGCGTCCGTGAAGAGGACGTGTCTGATGACCCTGACGTTCTTGATCTTGGCTGGCCAGGTCAAGGTCAAGGGCCAGCTGGGCGAAATGGCCAAATGCTTGGAAGATGACGACCGGCGCATCGCGGATCTCGCAAGAATGTTCTTCACCGAACTCAGCACAAAGGATAATGCTGTATACAATCACTTTGTAGACATGTTTAGTCTGCTAAGTGCTGGTGACAGGCTGCAGGAGGAGAGCTTCAAGCGTATCATCCGCTTTTTGCTTGGGTTTGTGGAAAAGGTACGTGAACAAAGCATATTCCTAGAAACCCTTTTTAAGGTACTGAAGGACTCATCTTTTACTCACACGATCGTCTAGGATAAACACGCCAAACAACTCGCAGAGAAGCTGGCCGCAAGACTACCTCGATGCGAGACAGAGCGACAATGGAACGACGTGGCGTTTGCTCTGGGGCTGCTGCCACACAAGAATGAAGAGATTGCCAAGGTAGTGACGGAGGGTTTCAAGGTGGTGCAGGTGGCCGCGGCTTGATACCGATGAGCATCATGATTGCGGTTTCCTTACTCGTTGCGCAAACGTACTTGTATGATACATTGATGACCCGATATGCAGCCGTTTTATTTGTTTTGGATTGCAGAGTTGGTTTGCGTCTCGGATAGATAATTGCATCCTCCATTCCAAATACGTACATATCAGCGTCATGTGTACAGTGTAACATATCGTGAGTTGGGCTGTTATCTTGTGCATCACATATCCTGCGACGACTTCGCGAATGATGAAAGAAACGGCGTTCTAGGGCCTTGAAGGCGCTGTGCAGAACACTTGGCTATGCACCGTCGAGTGCATTTGCACTTTTATCGTCAAAGGGTTACTTTGTAGCGGCGTAGCCAAACACTTCAAGTCTGCGATACATGGATGATGGAACAATGGTATGTAGATGGATGCCGAGATAAGGAGCAGCCAAGGTGGGGCCCTGAAGGCTGCGCGCCTCGCGCAATCCTCAATCTTGAGGTATTCTTCAGTTTAGGTAGAATAGTGACACGGCTTGGTCGTGGTCTCGAAAGGTCGTGTCCAATACTTGGATCATCTCCGTCAGGCAGGAATATGGCCTATCTTTTGACTGATACCGGGTTTCCAGGGATCTCTTAGCCGCCTTCTCCGACAAGATAAAGGAAGACGACTGCACATGCAGAATCGAGAGCAGTCGCATGATATTCCCATTTTTCTTGTCGGAGAAGGCGGCTAAGAGATCCCTCGAGACCCGATATCAGTCAAAAGATAGGCCATACTCCTGCCTGGCGAAGATGGTCCGAGTATTGGACACGACCTTCCGAGACGTCCAAGCCGTGTCGGTGTCACTTAAGTCATGCTTCTTTTGCATGCAAAGGCGTCTTACGCATCATTTGCCTCTACGCAAAATTCAATGCATATATTGCTCGGTGGTGCGAAACGAGAGCCTTGAATGGCATGCCATCGCTTTGGATTTATCAAATTTCGTCATACAATCAATTCGTATTTTGGTGTTCTGGATGGTCCCGAGAGACGAAACCGAGAATGCAGGAAACCACGAGTATAGAATTGAAGTCAAAGTCGTGCCCTCTGAGTGTTCAGCGTGTAAAGAAGTATCGCCTTTTTGGGTCAAAAAGGAAAAGAAATGAGCCCTGATTAGCACGGGGCCGTACTGGCGGGCGATGATAGGGGAAATGAAATTGAATCGCCCGGCAGTACTGAGTTGAGTAGACAAATCTTCCTCTTACATTGTCACTGCCCTCCTACCTTTGAAGCTCACCTCTACAGACGACAGTTACTGTTCCTACTAAATACGGCCCTTTGTATTCTGTACGCCTTGTTGGAATCGCGCAACACGAAATGTCCCAGGAAATTTCATTCTGAAAATCGCGTGTGGATTGGTGGGTCACGTGCTAACGCGCGAAGACTCAGTCACAATACACAACAAACACCACAAACAACCACAAACAACCACAACCCACTTATCAGTTCTCCTTTTCTTCCTCATTCTTATTTCTACTTTATTTAAGCGATTAAAAAAAATCCACCGGGCGGATTTTTCGCATACGCATATACTATTTGAACTTTTGGATTTGTATCAACAACTCTTGATCCATAGTAAGCATCACTATGTTTCACCACTGTCTTCAGCGGCTGACCAACACCTTTTATCCTATAGCAAAGATCACTGTGTTTTCCCCCGCTTCAACGACTGACCAATATTCTGTTGTATAGTATGTATCAATATGCTCACCACTAGTTTCAATAGCTGACTCACGATCAAAGGCAAGGCCGGGAAGGGGCAAGCGGCAAGGTCAGGGAGGCCAAGTAGGCCAGGACGCAAGACAGAGAAGATATGGGGTTGGAAGACTTCAGCTACAACGCGGAGCACCGAGTTATGGTGTGCCTCAAGTGCGGAACATGCCTGGTGCCCGGCAGAGGTGAGCCGTCCTCCGAGACCAGTCTAAGGCCATGGATGAGCCACCTGCGATCAAAGCCGCACCGGCTCCGGGGAAAGGAGCTGAAAGCGGCCGTAGCCCTGCTTTTGAGCCACGACCTGCGGGATAGTGACGAGGTACGGCGGTGGAGGCCAGACAGGAGAAAACCCTGCCGGCCGATCGAGGGGCTGAGTACCTTCTCCGGCTACATATGCCTGTGTGACAAGGCGAACTGTGACTTCGCGACCCGGCGACTGCAGCTAATGGTGACCCACATGGCTCAGCATGGCAGAAAACCGCTCGAGCATCGGCGCACACTCGAGTGCGGATCAGGCCAGCTACTCTGGCAGGAATGCACGCTGCAGACCTACTCGACAGCCCGTAATCGGATTGATTACTTTGTTGTGACAGAGGAGGAGGTCGAGGAGGGATCAGAGGAAACTGAAGCAGCACGATTGAGCCCATCAAGGGTCGACAGAGATAGGGCCGACAGGGAGCTACTGCTCCTTATGTTAGAGGACGTGGAGAAGGCGAATCGTGGCCTGAAGCGGCAGACGGCCAGGGTTCGGAAATATTGCGATGCGGACTGGTATCAGACGGAGACATGGCTGACCTTCACGGGGTTCCCAATGTACTTGCAGGGACTCCGGAATGCCGAGATCTACTCCTCCTACCGGCTGCCGAAGATGGAAGACCTGGAGGAGGATGAGGACAAAGAGGAGGCAGGCGACCTGCTGCGCATACTCTCGGCAGCAGAGTCACTTTTCAGGGACGCCTATAGGCTAGTATCGGACGAGTACCCAGGCCGGCAGATGACACCGCAACGGGCGCTAGTGCTGAGCGAGTTCACAGCCGGCGCCGGCGAGAAGGGCAACGACGCGGCATTCCATTGTTTTATGGACGAGTCAACCTTGGTGAGCTACTTTCGGAAGATGAAGGAGCTGCTTGTGTACTATTACAGAGTAGCACACCGAGAAGGCGGCCACTTCAGTCAGAGGTCAGCCGCGGTGGTAGACGAGGATCAAGAGTTCCCGCCATTGCCTGAAGATATCATCCGACCGACGGTCGAACAGCGCAACGCAATGGACGCTATCTTTGCCGAACTGCGTAAGCTAAAGTTGGGGAAGGCAAGGCACAGGGAGAGCGGTGGTAGGAAGGAAGCGCACGCGGCAGAAGAAGAAGAAGAAAGATGGGGAGGCGGAGAGAAAGAAATAGATGAGATGCTGAAGCCGGCCGTGCGGGAGTTTTACATGCAGTTGATCTGCCACACAGTGGGTAGCCAGGCCTTCCAATCGCCAGTGCTCAGCTTCTGCGCCATGATCAGCCGGACGACGGGCTTCGCAGGCGACAAAAGCAAGGCACGGGCTGACACGAGGCGAGAGGGCCTGGTACACGACGAGCCGAACGACGAGGTCGGCATCTGGCACGATGCAGGCATCTACAAAAGCAGCTTGTCGGCGCTGGTCTGGATGGCGCAGCTCCTAATCTTCGAGGGGGCCTGCTACTACAAAGACGAGCATGGCGATCAGACGCTCCTGGCCCAGCTAGAGACGCTATGCGGGCAATTTATGAACCAAAAACACGAGACAGCCTTTGGCTTTATTCTACAGTGGCAGCTCCACCTAGCGAAAGTGAAGAGGTCGGCCATCTCACCGTGGCAACCACGCTGGTCACTTGGTTATCAGGAGCTCACATACCTCGGCATAACGCTTCATATCACCAAGCATATTCCGCAGCTAATTCTGACCGAGTATAGACGGGCATATGATATACTACATGACACATTACTGTTTGGGGCAAGAGACATAGAGACGATTGAGGCGCACCGGCTGTATGATGATCTGGATGCTGAGGCATTTGGCGGCTCGTGGACAACGGACCCGAGGAACGCCAAGCTGCTGGTCGGCGTGCACGAGACGCTGGTGAGAAAGATCGGGCAGCGGCCGGATCTGCAGAGGCGCTTCTTTACTCAGGATGAAGCGAAGAATAAGAAGCAGCTGAACCGGATGTCCATCAACGCGTATGAGGCCAAAGTGCAGGAATTTCTCGAGGCGCTCGCCACGCTGCTGCAAATCTCACCCATGCCGCCGCTAAGAGCGTCCGAGCTTCTGTTGACAACGTGCGCCAACACTAGAAGTCAGCGCCGCAGCCTATTGCTATGGGATCATAAGCTTATGCTACATATCCGCCATAGCGATCCATCAGAGCAGACTAATTGGGATGACGACATTCCTCGTTTCATCCCGGCCGACATTGCCGAGCTAATCCTTACCTTCATCGCCATGGTGCAGCCGCTGCGGCTAGTCTTCCGACGGATGACTGAGTCAGGCGTGACCGACCTCTCGCCTTACCTCTTCTCGAACATGGACGGAACAAAATGGCAGGCCGAGACGCTATCAAGATGCCTCGGCCAGGCATGCACCCGCGCTAAGGTGCCCGAGTTTCAGGAAACATGGTGGCAGCAGGCGGCGGCCTCTACCATGATAGTTAAGCTGGCGCCCCTGTGGCGGGCTGACCTCCCGCATCTTGAGATGGAGACGCCGGAGGAGGCGGCGACCGAGCTGCAAGGGCAGGTCGTGGATCGAGTCCAGGCCGACACCCATTCGAGCCCAACCTCTGACCGGCTCTACGCAGGCCCGGCGACGGTAGAGACAGACACGGCGCTACACCGCGCCCACCGGACGTCGGAGAGCTGGAGGGGTCTCTTAAACATCGATCACCTGCTGGCTGAGGTGAAGACCAGCCGCGGCAGAAAGCGGGCGCGGGCCGGAGAGCGGGAAGAGGCCGGCCCAGTGAAGCGCACACGGACAGACAGCTTTGGCTAACTATTAAGACCCATACAAAACATTTGTGTCGACTTTGAGGCCGTACGGGCGACGTATCGGGGAGGCTCGTCGGGGCTAACACGGCGGTATTCTGCTTCATGTTGCCCCGGTTCGTTGAGTCACGGACCATGCGCGGCCGGCAGGCCGAACCAGCATATTACGCCGCATCCGGTCAGCTTCTGCATCGTATCAAATGATCAGCCTTGTACCGCTCGGCCATAGCCCGGTATGGCGTGATGGTCATGTGGCGTGTCTGAAGGAGCGGATGTCCTGCCTCCTCAGCCCTCTTCTCTCTCGCTGCGGTCACGAGGTCGCGAGGTTCTCGCATCGATGGGCTCTGAGTCTCGGGCGCTGCAACGCGCCAAGCCATGGCTAAACCGCTCCAGTGCCGTCATCGTGAATGGCTGTGTCGCCCACTCACACACCGCGAGGGACTGGTCGCCGGCCTATCAGTCTGAAGTCACGAGATGTCAATATGTCACTGCATGGAGTGCCCTGAACGAGCGAGGTTGTGGCCGTGGGAGCTAGTGCTTTCCACAAGTCAGGGTCTCAACTCGGCCATCCTCATTGCGAGCATTATGTCAAACGTGCCGTAACTCAAGTGGGTTTCAGCCATTCTGTTATGACAATGTAGAGGTTGCAGAATAGGAGAGATGATGGCAAGCCAGATATGAATATGTACGCTCGATCACGGCAGCCAAGAGGAGTATTGAAGAACAGCAAACATGATTTGTTGGAATAGGCCGTGAAACGTCATATGCTCGAATTTCGTTACGTCAGGAAGATGGCGAGAGAGAATTGAGGGACCTGACATTTGATTTAGATAATACAACATGTTCATAAGTACCAAACTCTAGAGTCGCTTCAACTTGCTTGAGCTGCATCGCCTTGAATTATTTAGCCATCCATAATTCCTCATTCTCCTCTGCAACGGCGTCTTTATAGGGATGCTTGTCTAGCCAGTCGTCCATAGTCTCCTTGAGTGCATGCTTGTCGTAGAATTCGTCTAACGTTCGATTAAAATCTAGAGACAGTCAATATAGTGCTTCGGATGAAGAGACGAGAATACTACAACCTCGCAACGACATGCCACGTGATGGCTGAAGAGAGAAACTGGCAAGCCAGTCGTTAAGGAGAATCAGGTCACTGGGAATGGGAGTTCCTATGTAATCTGCATCAGTGGCCACAAGCCCAATTGGATAGAAAATTTGATTGTACCCTTGAAGATAGTGAAGACAAATGGTTTCTCAGCTTGCTTGCCTTCCTCTTTGCATTCGAGATAGTAGTCGAAGTGTTGGCGCACTACTTCTAAGTTCTTGCAGCAGGAACGTATTTGGGTAAAAGGTTTTACACCATTCGAACCTATCACCGAAATCAGCGTCATCCGAAAATATTAGCGCTCAATTTCACAAACTCATTGTTGTTTTGCTGGTTGGATACACAAGACCATCCTTATGTATTTTCACCGCTTCACCCAGAGAGCCGTCTAGCCGGCTGTCCGCCTCTTCGTAATCATACATGGCGGAGGTGCGAGACGGGCTACTGTAGTGCAGCGTGTCAGGGAAAGAAGAATATATCGCCCGGACTGAGAAGTGTCGTCGAAAGATAGAATGCGGCAGCCGCAGCGACTGGGAGAAACCAGCAAAACGTCCAAACATGGTGAATGATCGATGACCACTTCACTTTTTTGTCAATTGGTCGTGGCGAAAGAAAGTTGTGTAATTACAAAAAAAGGAATGTGGCAGCCCCGGGACAGCTGTGAAGTGCCGGCCGCGGAGGTGGGCGGGATCGGGTGGCGCAGAAAAAGACACATTGATAGGCGCGGGGAGAGAACACATCATCGTCTTTGGTGGGTACAGGCGCGTTTGGCGCGGCCGCGCGGGCGAGAGGGCCAGAGGAAGTGATGTTGACGCTGAGGAACGGCCGAGATCTGGAAAGACGCACGTACGTCGCCGTGAACGGTTTCATTTGTGACCCTTGGGCGGGGTGAGCCAGCGGTCGCGAATTAAATGGAACTTACGCTCGCTGAGGCGTTCGTCCGACGCGTCCTTGGGCATGACCTGGTCGCGGCGTGAGAGGAAGTCGGGCTTTTCGGAGTCTTTGCCGGCGCGGAACTTGATCGTGAAGTTGTCATAAGACAACTCCTCTGCCCAGCGGGTTTGGCGTTCAGAGAGCATGCGAGAAGTCATAAAATACTGCAGATTGCGGTGGTCGGAGAGGATGGTGGACGTCTTGTGGCAACTACGGAGCTCACCACAAAAATGCTTGATGGTAGAGATGATGGACAGGAGCTCCTTGTCGTGGATTTGGTAGTTGATCTCCGCGGCCGTGAGCTTCCGCGAAAAAAAGAAACCATGGAGCGCAGGGGGTCAGGGTCATTGTGACCAACATGTGAGATAACTCCGCTCATTCCGTATCCCGAGCTGTCAGCCTCGACAACGATCTCGAGCTCCGGGTCATAATCGCGAGGATGGGGGCGCAGATGAGGATCTATCATCTCCCTCACGCGGTCGAAAGCGGTCTGGTGGACTGCGTCCCAGTGCCGGAGTTTGCCGCGGCAGGCGCGAATTCCCCGTAGAAGTTGGCGAAGCCTAGGGAGGAGCACACTGCAGGCATTTGTAGGCTCTTCCCAAGCGCCGAGAGCTTCGACTTTCCCTGGGTCGTCATTGATCCCTGCACCTGCCTCGACAACAAATCCAAGGTACTTGATCTGCATGACGTTGAAGGCGCACTTGCCCAAGTCGATGTTCAGGCCGGCGGCTAACATGCGGCTGAGCACGAGCTTTGCTTTGCTGAAGTAGTTGTCCTCATCGCCGTCACAGTCATTTTGTGACACTGTACTCTACACCTTTGCCGGCCATGTCACGCTTGATTAGTTCTTTCAGATTTGTACCCATTCAACTCTTCCGCGTCAACGCGGGAAAGAAAATCCGGCTGCGAGATTACGCGGCAAGGAAAGGCAAGAGCTTCGATGTCGTGTCCGAAAACGGTCTGATCAAGCCGAAGGCCCTAGAACCGTCCAGCTATACGGGTAAATCTAGCAGCAGAAGGGTGAAAGGAATATTAAGTCTGACCGCACAACGTAGCACCGAACGGAGCCTCCATGAGGCCTCTCGTACCACGGCAAAAGAGACTTGTCCGAGAATCTCTGGGGACCAATGTGGTCGACTACGCCATTGACGAGGGTATGTCGAGTGTCGTCCTAGTGAGACCAGGCGTATATGCCTCTGACTTCTCCAAAAACCGTCCTAGGGACTATATCGCCTGAGGACTTGATACTCGTCGATGAAGGGGGAGCGCATTATTCACTCCAGCCGGCGGTAGAAATGTCTCTTACTCCTTAACGTCTGGGTCGCAGGTTTCTTTCAGGATTGGCCGAACTTCGCAATCCATTCGTTCTTAGTGTATAGGGTCGCATGCCCCTTATCTTAGTCCTGACGGCTAATAAAACTTGACTCTAGACTTGAACCAAAAAATTTCAGACTTTCTGAAGGGGCATGCGACCCTATACTAAGAACGAATGGATTGCGAAGTTCGACCAACCCTGAAAGAAACCTGCGACCCAGACGTTAAGGAGTAAGAGACATTTCTACCGCCGGCTGGAGTGAATAATGCGCTCCCCCTTCATCGACGAGTATCAAGTCCTCAGGCGATATAGTCCCTAGGACGGTTTTTGAACAAGTCAGAGGCATATACGCCTGGTCTCACTAGGACGACACTCGACATACCCTCGTCAATGGCGTAGTCGACCACATTGGTCCCCAGAGATTCTCGGACAAGTCTCTTTTGCCGTGGTACGAGAGGCCTCATGGAGGCTCCGTTCGGTGCTACGTTGTGCGGTCAGACTTAATATTCCTTTCACCCTTCTGCTGCTAGATTTACCCGTATAGTGCGACCCAGACGTTAAGGAGAATCAGGTCACGACTCACTGGGAATGGGCGTTCCTATGTAATCTGCATTAGTCGCCAAAACCCCCATTGGATAGAAAACTTAATTGTACCTTTGAAGATAGTGAAGACAAATGGTTCTCAGCTTGCTTGCCTTCATCTTTGCATTCTAGATAGTATATCTCCCTAAGCGACCAAGAGGTCACGCGCAGTGTGTACCCTTTTGCCGTGTGTGCGAGGTTCTTGCATCGATGGACTCTCGAGCGCCGCAACGCACCGAACCATGATCAAATTACTCCAGTGCTGTCATGGCGAATTTCTGTATCACATTCTTCCACGTTGCGAGGGATTGGCCGCCGGCCTGGACGTCAGGAGTCGTCAATATGGCGCCCCGGCCCCCATGGCGTGCTTCGATGCAGACTCTTCGCAACTGCCGCGTCCTGAACGAGCGAGTCTGTGGGAGATTGTGCTCCCCATAAGTTAGGCTAACAACTCAGCCATTCCAATTTGGAATTGTGAAAACGTGTCGTAGCTCAAGTAGGTTTCAGCCATGGTGTTATGACAATGTAGAGGTTGCAGAATAGGAGAGATGATGGCAAGCCAGATATGAATTTGTTGGCTCGAATCAGACTAAGCTCGATCGCGACAGCCGACAGGAGCGTTGAAGAAAAGCAAACATGACTTGGTGGGATCGGCCGTGAAACGCCATATTTTCGAATTTCGCTACGTCAGGATGACGGTCCTTGAATTCATATTAAGACTTTCATCAGTGCCACGCCCTAAGAGCAGCTTCAACTTGCTTGAACCGGATCGCCTTGAATCATTTCGCCATCCATACTTTATAATCGTCGTCTACAACGGCGTCTTTATAGTCGTGTTTATCTAGCCAGTCGTCTGCAGCTTCTTTGAGTGCATGCTTGTTGTAGAACTCGTCCAATGTTCGATTCAAATCTAGAGAGAGTCAATATAGTACTTCAAATGAGCAGACGAGAACACTACAACCTTGCAACGACATGCCACGTGATGGCTGAAGAGAGAAACTGGAGAGCCAGTTATTGATGAGAATCAGGTCACTGGGAATGGGCGTTCCTATATGATCTGCGTTAGTCGCCACAACCTCAATGGGATAGGAAACTTAATTGTACCCTTGGAAATAGTGAAGATAAATGGGGGTTGAACTTTCTTGCCTTCCTCTTCGCAATCGAGATAGTAGTCGAAGTTTTGGCGCACTATTTCTTGCAGCAGGAAGGTATTTGGGTAAAAGGGTGCACCATTCGAATCTATCACCAGGGTCAGCGCCATCCGACAACATAGCGCTCTATTTTACGTACTCGTTTTGGCTTTGATGGCTGGGTACACAAGACCATCCTTATCTATTGTCACACCCTCAGCCACGGAATCCTCTGGCCGACTATCCTTCTCCTCGATATTAAATAAGGCGGAGGTACGAGACGGGCTACAGTAGTGCAGCGTGGCAGGGAAAGAGGAATAAATAGCTTTCACTGAAAACTGTCGCCGCAAGAAAGAATGCGGCAGCCGTATTGAGTGGGAGAAGCTAGGAAATCGTCCAATCATGGCGAAAGATCGATCGTTACTTAACTGTTGTTTGTAATTCGTAGTGACGAAAGAAAGTTGTTGTGTAACATTACCGAAAGAGTTAAGAGATGCGACAACATGAAGACTCCCTGGAGGTTGTCAGTTGAGGGTCTCATTAATATTATACACCTCAACCGCCGGTCGATATTTGTCATCAACACGTGACTATTCGGCACTGCATCAATGGCCCCAATCAAATGACAAAACTTCCTCCATTTCTCGTCGCGACGCGCCAATTTGCCTTCATCCACCATCATCTTTGAGCAGCCATTCAAAAAAAAAAAAAAAAAAAAAAAACCATTGGACGCCACGCACCAGGAATCGCGTCTATTGAGCCTTAACAGCAGGCAAATCAGCCAAGCAGATCGCCAATGACGACGGAATTCTCCCAAGCCTCCTTAATGGCATTAAAAAACGGTTCACTAACCAAGGAATGGGGCATCTCACCAAAAGGGCGAGAGCATCCATTCGAGCTACAGTATCAAAACATGATATGCGACGCATCCGGACAAATATGAATGAAAAGCCATTTACTATACAACCAGAGAGCTCATTATGGAACACCTCAAGGCAAGACGAGTCTTGCATCGCAATAAGTTGACGCGTTGCGACGAAAAGCAAAGGAAGATTTGCGTTATTTGACTGGGGCCACTGTACATTCTGAGTTGTATTTCTCTTTCTAAAGTAGTGGCAAGATCAATGTTGGACCCGGACTGCTTCCTCATCCACATTCTCCATCTTATATCCTTTAAAAAGTCATCAACTCCAGAGTCCAGAGTTGGATGAAAAGATCTCAGACTTTCTTAAAGAGCATGCGACCTTGTACACTCAGAAAGATTGGCTTGCGAAGTTCGGGTAATCCTGAATGCCTCAGTCATTTCTCTCCGCAGTAGCGAGACTTGTCGTGACTGTACAAGCATATCTGAGTCTCGTCGCACGATGGCTTTGATGCGACGACTTGGAAGATTTTACGATCCTAGCTTATGTCGTAAGTAACGGGCCAACTGTGGCTTAGATCAGGCCCCTCTTGACAGTGTGCCTTCCTGCGTCGATACGACTCAGCCCTGCCTTCGTGCAGTAGCATTCAGAAAATTATAATTTATGTTAGTCCCCAACGGCATTGTGAAAGGTATCCCTGTCAATCTTCTCTCTCGCATTATCGTATATCTATAATCTGGTCAATCTTCCCTCTCGCATTATCGTATATCTATGATCTGATTCACATGTGCCTCTGCGATGGCCGCCTTCTCCTGTTTTATTTGCCGCAACTCAGCCTGGTACGCCTTCATTTGATTCAGGATCTGTTGGAGGGTGACTGGGTTGTCGATACCAATGCGGGTGCTCATGGTGATAATCGTTCTTCCTTCCGATAAGTGACATCTTTGTCAATCGTTGCGGACTGGCCTCGGTGCGACTTCAGACGCGCGCCAATAGTGATATTGATAAAGATGCGAAGGAAAGGAGAAAAAGAACTCCTCTTCACATAAGTCCACAAGTTATCCTGCTATGTACATACCTATCTCCTGTGCGCGGTCATGTGCCATCACAGGGCACCAGGCACTTTCAAGCTCGAATCCATCACAGCAATGATCCATGACACAAGTCTGAACATATTGGCAATACCGGGACGGAAAGCTCCACGATATTGAAATCGTCGCAAACACCATTGTGATGAACTGTGGTTGAGATTAGGAGCTTTCAGTCGCTTCTGGGTATGCTTTAAGCCACCGCTCCCTCGTGAATACTTCAGCATTGGCTCTCAAGAATTCCGTGATTTTTGTGTTCAGATATGGATAGCGTGTCAGTCAGACTTGTAGCCAGATCACCACACGGAGGAGAACTTGCTGTCAATGGTCATTTGCTCTGCAGGCTGGAGGGAGTAGTGGTCTGTCCGCTCGTGAACAAGAACAAGGTCACGAGGAAGGCTAGTTCCTATAGAGTATTTATTAGCATTGGACCTGTGCTCGCGACCATGAATTGGCCACTTCAGCTCACCTTTAGGAACTGAATATACAATGACGTCGCTGCCGCGGAATCGCCAAGACACTAGAGATTGTTGGTAGACTGAGTTGGGGCGCATCGACGCGCCATTGGGGGCTATGTAGCACGCAGCTTAGTCTTTGTGTAATTTTGGAGGAGCTTGTTTCTTTGTCATGAATACTGACCTACATAAGTCTCGGCATCAAGAGCCTTTGCTTCAACAAGGCCGTTTTGCTTGGCGACAATGTCATAAGTTTGCCGATAAGGGGACTGGACGCGCAGCTTTACTGAAGGACCATTGTTAACTCTAAAGATTTCTTTGGGGAACTTTCTGAACACTGCAATGAGATTTGGGCGCGGCATTTTGGATCTAAAAAGATTTGGCAGAACAGGAATCAGGTGTTACATAATGTGACAGGTAGAACTCTGATGTAGCTTTCTGCGTCTTTCATCAATGATCATGTCTGCCTTAGGCTAGGACATGGTCTGAGGCACCGCGACACATTTGCGTTTGTATGTACGGAGTAGGTAGATAAAGTATGTACAGGTACATACATTAGGGACCTACACTTCGTTGACGTGACGTTGTCTGCCTAACGGAGTACATTCAAACCCCGATATAACGATAACGTAAAAGTGACCAAAACCCCATCGTTATATCGATATATCGTTTTATCGGATGGGTTTTCTATGAGGAATTTCAAAAAATGAGGCCCAAAATTATCGTTAAGGTGAGGATATCGTTTTATAACGCATCGTTATATCGGGGCTTGACTGTACCTAGGTACATTTCCCCGCATCCATTGGATCACACGGGGCCGTGACGTTATGTCAAGCAAAAGGACCCAATGATCAAATGACTAAGCCTCATAGAGCCGAGTTCATTGGTTTAGCGCGCCTGTGGCAGGTAGATTGTAGGTACAAAAAGACTGGGGTGTCCTTCGAAAGCTCCAATGCTTTGCGGTTGTTCTGCGGCATGTAGAAACTTTAGCAGCTTGCTCTTACCTCACCGCGCACCAGAGACGAAAGTCTCGAGATGAAACGATCCGACGAAGGCATAGCGTCTCTCCTTGTCATTGTGGATGGCGGCACATTGTCCTCTCTTTCTCTCTATTGAGCCCCTACCCAGTGGCACCATTGGCCAACGAGCTTCACGATTTTCGACGCGGACGATTCCGTCGCGCCACCCTGAGATAATATGTACGACAAGACCGTCTCGTTAGGCTCGCGCCTGCATTACCCCATAACCGTCAGCAAGCTCCTCAAAGCGCCTGGAGACTTTGTCAAGAAACAAGAAACGATATTCGAATACAAATTCACGTGGCGACGAAGGGTCGACGACGACGAATGGGTCGACGAAACAACATACACGGAATTCGATAGTCCTGCAGATGGCACGCTGAAGGAATGGCGAATCAAAGAAGGCAGTTTGATCAGCGCCGATGTTCCTTGCATGCTTATTGAGGAAGCCTGTGGCCATGAGGTCCAAATCCAAGGACTGTGCAGTCTGTGTGGCGCTGACATGACTGAGGTCAACTGGGCTAGTGAGGAGCAGGACACAGACCGCGCCATGATAAATATGACGCACGATCAAACTGGACTGATGGTGAGTGAGAGCGTGGCCACGAAGGCTGAGCTTGATACCCAGAAGCGCTTGCTTGAGCAAAGAAAACTGAACCTCGTCGTCGATCTGGACCAAACCATCATCCATGCTTGTATCGAGCCCACAATCGGGGATTGGCAACGAGATACATCGAATCCAAACCACGAGGCTGTCAAGGATGTCAGGAGTTTTCAGCTCGAACACGATGCCTCGCGAGGCTTTACAACTAACTATATCTACTACGTCAAAATGCGACCGGGGTTGCAAGAATTCTTGGAGGAGGTGTCTCAAATGTACGAATTGCACGTCTATACTATGGGCACACGCGCGTACGCGCAACAAATTGCGCGACTTGTCGATCCAGATGGGAAGTTTTTCGGAAATCGTGTCATCAGTCGAGATGAAAGCGGTAGCATGACAATGAAGAGTTTACAGCGACTTTTTCCTGTCAGCACAAACATGGTGGTTATCATCGACGATCGAAGCGATGTATGGCCCCGCAACCGACCGAATCTTATCAAAGTTGTTCCATACGACTTTTTCAAAGGGATTGGCGATATAAATTCGAGTTTTCTGCCAAAGCGCACCGACTGGTCACCAGCTCCAACGCAGGCCAACGGCCCTCCAATTGCTACCAACAAAAGCAGCTCCGATGGGTCGCCCACAACGAACGAGAAACCATCACCACTTGAGTCGCTGGCTGAAATGAGTGGTGCGGGCGATGAGGCCAGCCTCAAGTTACAGACCAAGGAGCAGGAAAAGACTCTCGAAAAGCAACTGATGGATCGACCCCTCTTACACATGCAGGAGGAACTGGACAAGAAAGAAGAGCTTTCTGGGGAGACGAAAGCGACTGAGGAGTCATTCCATCACCGAAGACACCAGCTTCTGAGTGACGATGATGAGGAGCTCATTGCCCTACAGGATCATCTCACAGATCTCCATTCATCATTCTACGACTTATATGACCGAAGGCGCAAGGACAGACAGCAAGGAAAATCGATACAGCCACCGAGCCACGGCCAAGCACGGCGCAAGGCATCCGTCGATGACGTCGATGACGACGTGGACTTATCTATGGTCCCGGATGCTGGAGACATTCTAGATGAGCTGAAGTCCAACGTCCTATCCGGTCTTGTCATTGTGTTTTCGGGCTTAGTGCCCCAAGGAGAAAAGGTCGAAGAGTCTGAGTATGGCATGCAGGCGCAAAGCTTTGGTGCTCAAGTGCTGAATGATATATCGCGTCGGGTTACTCACTTAGTTGTCTCTTTGGATAGACCACGCACGAAGAAAGTGCGGCAGGCAGCAAGATATTCCAACGTCAAGATTGTGAACCACAAGTGGTTCGCTGATTGTATCAGCCAATGGCGGCGGTTAGACGAAAGACCATACTACTTGAATATATCGGCAGATCTCGGGCGCTCGGAAGGCATGACCGAACCAGCATCTGAATTCGAAGCCGGAGTGCAAGTGGAAGCTAGAGTCCATGCCGAAGACGAGATCGTAGTTGAGCCAGAAGGCGCCCCGAGTCTCCCAAATTCCGACTGGACTCTGGCCGATAAAGATCTAGAGGAGCTGCTTGGCACAGATATTGACGACGACGACGACGACGACGAGGAAGACGAAGAAAATGAGGACGAGAACGAGGACGAGCATAAGGACAAAGATAAGGACGAAGAAGAAGAAGAAGAAGAAGAAGAAGAAGGCGAAAGCGCGGGAGAGGATCTGTGGGAGCAAGGCCAAGCCGAGCTCAATCAGATTATTGACGACAGCATCGCCAGGGAAAATGCCGCCAACGTCAGCGAAACACCAGATGATTCAGAAGACACAAGCAAGAAGCGAAAACAGCCCGTCGAGGACGAAAAGCACACCCTCGATGAAGCAAACATTGATGATGATGATGAAAGCGTCATTGCCAAGAAACAGCGTATGGCACAATAGTCCCACATGATAATCCAGCCATTGATGTAGATAATAATGTACGTCTTGATGAAGACTTCTATGCCGCGGGCGCTGCCACCTCGACAGTGACAGACAGGCTGGTTGGTGTATGATTCACCGTCGCATGCCGCAAAACATCCGACGGCACGGTTCCTTGTTTCTAGTACCTCGCGCTAATACTGCTAGACTTGACTCAGCTTTCAATGTACATATGTAGGCATGTACATACAAGATCCATCTAGACTTGGCAGCTAAAGTGCGCGGGAAATAAAGCCCGGGCATGGCATTGTTGATGAATTCCCACATGGCGTCTTCTATGCCGGTAGTCGGCGGCCGGCGGTATTTTCACAGGAGCCACTCAACTTGCGGCCAAACTCTAGTGCCCGCAACTGGAAACTTGACGAAGCCTATTCTATTTAGCGACTCCACCACATGATACTGACTGAGTTCCCTCCCTCTTTGCCGTGACCACTGACAGCCACATCATACATGTACCTTAGGTACCTACATACCGGTATGTACATACAAGATTTGCTGAGAACGGTTCGCCACGACCCCTAACCCATACGTGGCTTCGCAATAAGCCACCTCCCTTGCCGACGGGAGAATTCTCCGCTCATGGGCATGATAGGTATACGCGTGGAACATGATCGGACGCGGAATGACTTGCTCTTCGATTTCTGCGCCACCCATTGGTGTCGGTTAGCCTCTATCTGTCCTCGGTATTCGTTCACATTACAACCTTCCAGATTGATCCCACAACATATGGCGTCGAGCTGCACAGCTGTGACTTTGGGGAGGCAAGAAAAGGAGAGTTCCCATGGCATGAACTTGCATTCCAACTGTAAAACAATGTTATCAATAACAATCTCCTGAAAGTATTATGGGGTTTCCAACGAGTTCATCATGCCGTTCCTTTCAAAAAAAAAAACAAAAAAAAACAAAAAGTGGCATCATTCCGCGGTCGTCGTCCTTCCTCAATGTGCGCGGCGAGCACTCATTCCGCGGAGGCCTGAGTTCCAGCGTCGCAAGATCGGACCGATCACCTTCTGATGCATCATGTTTTGTTTGGTCTAGATCTTTCTTACTTCAAAGAGAATAGGAGGACAAGTGATTGTATGGGATAAAAGTCTTTCTGCGTGTCAAGCCGTCTTGCATTGCCTAGATACCTAAGCTTGGGCGGCAGAGCTTATGGATCCCTCGCCCACGCGAAGAAAAAAAGTTTATCTAGAAGCCTTGGCTTCTTGTTCCAAGGGGGCGGGCCCATACTTACCTCAGCGAAGCGTGCGTAGAATCATATTGGCTTCGAGCTTGTTCCACGTGTTGGAGGTGGATTCTATCAACTTGGCGAGTCGTATAGTCTCAGTGAGACGATATTCCTATCTGACGACGTCGACCTATGTAGGTTTTCTTTAAGATCATGGACATTGGAGCAAATAGGTACATAGTCTCAAGTGCAAGGGGCCAAAATAGCATGCCAAGAATCGTGGCGCCTTTTCCTGGGAAGAAGGCGGGTCGCAGATCGCCGCTAGAGTCTTTATGCCGTGTTAAATCCAGCGACTTGTGGCAATGGATTAGCTTCGCGGAAGGAACCGACAAGACTGGGGCGCGACAGCCGGATGGGTAAGTGGCGTGCCAGATTCGAGATGTACGAAAAAAAAGCGAATCAAGCCATCCGCGGATTTATTCGGTGTTAGTCCAAGAGACAGAGCGTAGATGCGTCTGGCCCATTGGCCCAGTGGAACGAGAAAAAGTCAAAAAAAGGTGGTGGATTTTGATCAACTTGCAAATCTTGCCGTTGAGGAGGGCGTTATCAAGCTATGCAGCAAGACTATATATACGAGCGGTTGAGTCCTCGAGATCCAAGAATCAGATTACTTCTTTACAACTCTAAACCAGTGTGTTGCACAGCCATCAACCCATCACATATACACACCAACGAACGCCAAAGGACACCAAGAAATCCAAGATCTCTCTTCCAACTTACTCATTCCTCACACCATGCGTTTCCTTTCTATCGTGGCCTTGGCAGCCCTCACAGCCGCCCACATCGAAATGAAGTACCCGGCTCCCTTCCTCTCCAAGTACAACGTGCACAGCACCGACATCGACTACTCCATGACATCGCCTCTCTTTGCGTCAGGGGCCAACTTCCCCTGCAAAGGCTACCACTCTGTGCTGAACACACCCCAGGGCCGGTCCGTGGCCAACTGGAAGACCGGGCAGCCTTACACCGTAAACCTCGAAGGCAGTGCCACCCACGGAGGCGGCTCGTGTCAGCTCTCCCTATCATACGACAAGGGCCAAACCTGGAAAGTCATTCAATCCTTCATTGGCGGGTGTCCCTTGACTCCGAACTGGCGATTCGTCGTGCCGGCCGATGCACCTGCTGGAGAAGCACTCTTCGCATGGAGCTGGTTCAACAGAATCGGCAATCGCGAGATGTACATGAACTGCGCGCATGTGACTATCGAGTCATCGAAGCCGCCCACCGGCGGAGCGTCATTCCCATGGAGCAAGCGACCCAACATGTTTGTCGCGAATGTGAACAACGGATGCAGGACGTTGGAAATGGCGGACGTGGTGTTTCCCGAGCCGGGGCCGGACGTGAAGAAGGGGTCGGACAAGACAGCTGATCCTGTTGGCAACTGCAAGCCACAATAGGGGCTTACTTATTTGAGACGGTGGGATCAGGCTGTTTGCTTCGACCACTGTTTTATGAGAGGGCACAATTCTATGTCATGAGAAATGGTATTCGAATGAGAAGATTCGCGAGTCGCATCCGGCACTCAAAGCAACGGCGATGGGATAAGGGAAAGTTCCGATATAACACGAAAACATGTTGAAGAGCTTTGTGCAGCTTTGTGCCTTAGCTTGTTTAGAAGTATTAGGAGCTAAAAGAATGCTGGGAAGTATGGTACATTAGTTAGGTTGAATTGGCAAGATGGATTCATCGACACAAGGACACCAAGATTGTCGCACACAACCAAACCCTCGCGTGACTCCAATTCTTCGCGTAGGCACTCGCGACTTCATACGACAGACAGGTTCAGAGCTTCAGTGGGAGAATCGAGATTGAGCTTACACAATATTTGAACCTGCAAGGCGACCCGATGACCCCGACTTTCCAAGAGTTTGAGAATTGGCGCGTGCGTGGAGTTTTGAACTCTGTCTTATTTTTCTGTTCCAGACGGATTGTTCAAGCATACTAGTAGTTGTAGGTGTAGCATTCGTGTACGGTATCATCTATGCCTTAGTACCTCGACGTCAATTATTACACAAATAAAAGAATTAGTTGCAAAAATACGTGATGAACCAAGAAATAAATCATAATCTGTCAAGATTGAAGGCTCTAGCGAGGACTGACCGTTGAGGTTGTCGTTTTGGAGGTTGTGTAGGTGAAACTTGTTCAAGCTTGTTATGCGTGATTTGCATACTGCCATCTCAAGGAGTTGGGACGCGACCTCTCACACGAGGCGGCGACCTTTGTGTGTTGTGCTGAAGTAGGAGTGCGAGGTTGCCGTCCACGTTTTGGGTCTGTCTCTTCAATCTGAAAGTTTAACCATATTTCGAGTAAACCTCTTGAAGATATGAGGCCATACTCATTATGTGGACCAAATAGATCATACACCGTACGAGGCGATGTGTCTGAATGATACTCAATTCGATCCAGCCCGGCTTTCTTAGTCCAGGCTCTTCCAAGCTCATATGGAATAGGCTGGTGGGCGTTCGCCTTGTGCTGCGGTCGTACGTATTTATTAACCCATTTTCGTTCGGTCATGAGCGCGATATCTCTGTCCCATATATTAAGTGGTGGAAATTGAACTGCTGCTAAAGTGTTGTTAGCTTCAACCTGTGGGAATTGGAGAATCCGTACAAACACAGCTTGTATTGCTTTCGGGTGTAAAAAAAGCCACCTTCGTAGGTGCCTAACGATACTACAAGATAGGTGATAATCCCGACACCTGTTGGGTTTTGCCATGCGGATCGGTCCCTGGCTTTCTTTGCGTCTTCTAGTGCCATTTTCCTCTGACGCGCGGAAGTATGCGGACGGTTGGTTATGCGGTCTCGAATCGTTCGCGATGGGCCCGAGGTCGTACTCCTTCCTCCTATAGTCTCCTCCTCAGGCTCAACTGGAATTGGGACTGCGTACGGTTCACCACAAAACACGCAAAAATTCCCTTTATGGCGTTGACGGATATCGTGGTGTGCTTCTGATGGTTTACGTGGACATCGGGTTGCCTGATATGAACGAACCATTGCGCACGGCTAAGGCGTGTTGTGCGCGGGAAGGATGCATGGATTAGAAAGTGAAGACGACGAACACGTGAGTGTAAACTCTATGCAAATGGATTGATGGAGGAGAATGATGAATACCAAGCTACCTATCTAAAGGAAGACCTGGTTTGCGTTGTCGCCCATGGTTGTACGGTCTAACTCCTGAGGCTATTCCCCGCAAGATACGGAGTACTCCGTACCTAGGTACTCTCCCCGCAATGAGGGCGTTAGTCAGCAAGGTTTCGGGTCTGTATGCACTAGGTAATGTACATATAGGTACTCGCGTATAATGCCGCATGCATGATACATAATCGCATTTAATGTTGACTCTCGTACGCCAATTCTCGTGGGAAGATAAGTAGAGCAAAACTCACTCTAGAAAGATTGCTTTCAGCTCTTCTTACCTATCAAGAATTGGCCTAGGCTCAAGAGGGAGGACTAGCGTTGGTGACGTTCCGATTTTGGGACAAGCAGAGAAAGAGAAGATTCCCCCACTTGAAACTCCTCAACATCCGACGGGCGAATGTCGACGATGCGTGGGATCTGTAGCTCTCTGTCACTCTGGCAATTGCGATACATAATTCTATACTCCGTAATGAGCCAGTAATGAGCCAGTTGCGTAGAGGCAGTTGAAGAACCTCCTCAACAAGCTGCAGTCCGCTTCTCCATTGTAAAAGAACCTTCCTCCGCGCTTCTAAGTTTCGGTGCGGGGCTGATTCCTCCAAACTTCACATGCTACAGATTTCCTTTTTTACGTCACTGCGAACATGTTGCTTCCAGCACATGTGCTACCTAGGCCTTGACTGGCAACGAATGCTAAAAGCTCACAGTCTCTCTAACTGCGCTCAGGCTTGTATCAGACGACAGGGGCCGCACGATCAAGGGGTTGTTCAGGGGTTCCGATTCTTGTCGGCTCGAGCATGCATGTAGCACGAATTGACGGGTTGATGTCTTCGATCTCGCGCCTCGGATACTGCCTCTTGATAGGTACCTACCTACCTAGCATTTCATCAGCTCCTTCTAAGCGACTGCACTGTGGTCTTGGAGGAGGGATCCGCGGAAACGTGCAGCTAATCATGCTCAAATTGCCCGCGTGCCCAAATGTTCCGGATGTCAAGTCTCCGGCTTGCTGATACAGTACCTAGCATGGCATTCGACTCGGGGGCATACGACCCTTTGTGGGTTCTCCACGGAGATGTGAATGGTTGATGCCATGGCTCATGGTCAATGTGCCAGGCACGATGATGCAGTCGCCCGACTTGCGACTCCAACATGCTTTCTGGCATGGACTCACGACCGTGTGCTCGATGGTTTCGTCGAATTGGCCAAGGGGCGTGGCCAGATCGCGTGCATGTTCTCTGTGTCGCAGCTCATTCGTGGCTTCAAAATTCTGCAGCTCTCTCAGAACCGCCCTTTCTTTACTTACTCCTCAGTAACAGCTTCAAACGATATTTTGTTTATGTAGCCATTTCGGGATCCTGAGGTGCCTTCCTGTCTACTAACGGACACCGATACCCAGACTACCTACCTACTCAAGTACCGCCAATATTGATCCTGGCAGAGGTGCATAAGCATAAAAAACAAAACATGCTGTGCACATACGGTCTCGCTACGTCACATCATAGCGCCAGCTGATCTCCACGTCGATCCAGCCGACTCATGATGCGTGCAACCCCAGATTAGCCCTGCAACCGATCATGTCAAACATTTTTAGGACTCAAGTACATTTCATCATTATGTCTTGTCTCCCGGAAACTGCTTTACCCGGAATGGATTATCGGCCTCGATAGGCTGGTGTGGCCAATCACGATCTTTGAAGCGCCCAAAACGGGAAACTTTCGAGACCTTTTATATCACAAGATGCATCAAATAGGGGTACGTATAAGGGAGGAACATGCTTCTTCTTGATTTCTCGGTTTCTGCTTCCTGTGCGTGCTGTTTCTTTCTTCCCTCGTCGGTGGAACGACCTATATAAGTACAACGGTCGTGGACTTACCTTCCATCGACTCTCGAGATTGTGATACTCGCAAGGAAGAAACCAATAGAACCGTACCGTCGACATTCGTTTCGAAGCGTATTGAGCAGTCTTTTGTTCGCATCAAGGGATTATCTCACAGTTCTCTACCTTTCTTGCGCTGCGAGAGTTCCTCAACCTTTCCTAATTTCACCACGGAGTAAGACGCACACAATGGCCTGTCTTCTTTGGTCTTTGGCGCTGGCCGAATTGGTGATGGCTTGGCCTGGGCTCTCCAACCGTATGTATACTCACATGCTTCTTTGTCTCTTTCTTTTTCTCATTTCTCCCCTTTCCCTCTTTTCCAGGACTTACAGCCCGCTTCATATCATGCCATAGAAGACTGACAAGAGCCAAATACCCGCATGCGGCATACTGCTATTCAGGCCAAGCTGTGCCCAAGCTGGTCCCTTTTCCAGAGTACCCGGGAACGCCTTACCAGGCCCTTTTTGATGAGTTTGATCCCGAAGCTCAGCTGGTCTCAGTTCACGGGGATCACGAGTACCAAGACCCAGGACCCAACGACATGCGCGGCCCCTGCCCAGGCCTCAACGCAGCCGCCAACCACAACTACATTCCCCGCGACGGCATTGCCACCTTGGAAAGCATCAACACAGGTCTCTGGAAAGCCTACGGTATCGACCAGACCGCCACGCTGGCCCTGCATCTCATCACCAATTTCTTCGACGGCGATCCCCTCACGCAAAAGTGGTCCATTGGCTATGCCTCACACAAAGTCTCCGGCCTCGGCTTGCTCGCCGAGAACCTTCCCGGCTTGCCCCTCAATCTGCTAGGCGAGGCAGTTTCCGGCTTGCCCCTTGGCCAGCTAGACGAGGGACTTCTGGGTTTGCCAACAGGAATTTGCGCTTACGGCCATCTCAAAGCCGAAAGCGACTCCTCCGTCACCAGAGGGGACTTTTTGGCCCCGGACAAGAACTCCAACTGCGCTTCGTATCCGGAATTCTACAACCAGCTACTCGAGCTGTCCAACAAGCGCGCCAACGGATGTATCACAGCGCCGGTGCTTGCCGAGCACCAGCACAACCGCAAGCTGCATTCCATCGCCACCAACCCCAACTACTTCGCGCCGCCCGTGGCCAGTCTGGCATTTGCGCCGGCGGCGCACACCTTTGTATGGGCCCTCATGGCGAATCACTCAGCCGAGCAACCGCGCGGTTTCCTGGAGCACCACGTCCTCGACGAATTCTTCTCCTACAAAGTCCAGCCCGACGGATCCCGCAAGTACTCGTACGGCAAGGAGCGCATTCCCGAAAACTGGTACCGCCGCAGCCACAAGAACCCCTGGACGCTCGTTGATCTCGTCTCCGGCGTTGCCTCTCAGTGTCTTGCCTATCCGTCTACGTGCCAGATCGGCGGCAACACGGGCACCGTCAACTCCTTCCAGGGCATTGATCTCGGTGATATATCGGGCGGCCTGATCGACGTGGCCGAGGATTTGCAGGATCCGACACGGCTGGGCTGCTTCCTCGCACAGAGTATTCAGGCAGAGGTGCCCTCTTCGCTGGAAAAGGTCTTTCATGGCGTGGTGCTGGACGAGGTACTCGCTCTTGTGGATGAGACGCTGCTGCCTGCGCTGTCTGACCTCTTGCGCGGCTGTCCTAATCTGCCACCCGGCAAGACCATGAGTCAATACGCTTCCAAGTATCCAGGCGCTGCGGCTCGAAGCGGAAACCGTGCAGAGACGGCCAAGGATAGCAATGGATATCCTGAGGATGCGCCGCGGTGAAGAGATGGTTGGCGCGCTAGGTGGCGTTTGGCCTGTTTTGCGCAAGGTGTTTTTATCGTGCGACGTGGTGTTAAAATGCCTTTTCATAAACGGCAACCGGGCAGGAGGTCAGAACCTGTGCAACCATATTCTGTGTACGTATTGATATCGACAGATATCAGCTGGCTATGCATATTTCCTGTATTTCGAGTTCTCTTTTCGGTGCAGTTACAAGTCTAGAGGATAATGCGCACAATGCGGACCCTGGGCGGTTCTCAGGTGTCCGACTCTTTGGTAGACAAGTCAAAATACCAGCGAGAGATGTTGATGTGAAGTTGTGCCTAACATAGTTGATTGGCAGAAGTGTCAACGATGTCGCGGGCATAGCAAGAACCAGAGGAGTGTGATGCAACCAAAAGTTGTGACTGACCACTTCCCCCTCGGCGTGGGGGGCCATCTAAGACGATCACCACGATGGCAGTTGCCGAGATGTAGTATCTAGAATCGTCGGCTGCATTATTCCGTGCATGCAGGAGAGGGACTACATGCACACGTAGATTTTCCTCTCGTCGAGACTCGAGACTAGAGAGTATATGAGTCAAGACACAAAATTAGACCAGGTGTGCGTACAATACCTGTGGCCTATAGGCTGTAGGCTGTAGCCCGCCATAGCCCGCGCTAGGAGGTACCGTAAATTTACCTAACAACGGAGCAATGCACTTGCCCGAGTCCTGACTCCTGACACCCAGGGGCCATACATTGTTCGCACCCGTCACGTAATCCAACAACAACTACACAGAGCCACAACGCAAGATACAACGCAAGACTCAACGCACGCAACGACCACTCAAAGTTATCCAGGCTGAACGGCGACTCCAGGAAACGGCCCATGTTGAGGGCAAGTCAGTCCACTCTTTCGAAGCACATCAGTAGGCACGCATTGGCCCCGGATTGGGTGAGGCAGCAGGCACAAGAGCAGGCCTGCCTGCAGCTAATAGCTGAAGTTAGCTGGAATGCTGGATAAGTCTCAAGACGCGACATTCGACCGCCCTGTAGTGAGAATCTCTCTACGCGATTTCATGTCGGGGCTGATTTCATATCTGGGGATTGTCTGGCGCGTCAAAACATTCGACGGCATCATGCCTGATGACCCTTTTGATGATCATTTCATACGTTGCACGCTCCTGCCGCCAAAAGGCGAATCTAGGCTTTGCAAGACCTCCTGAGAGATGATTGGAAGGATGAGTCTGATAGATTGAGCGCGTTTTGATGCACGCATGTGTGTCTGTCTGTGTCGTTGACTCTATCATGATGTTCTATGTACTGTGTCAAGACAAGAGACGAGAGCACAATATATACTCCTCAAACCGGTAGCAACTATGTACATCTTGACATCAATACTACTTCATGTCACTCTCTCCACCACCATAAATCCACGGCTCAACGTTGACCAAAACAGCGTCTTCCTCGCTCACTGTTCACAGCCGTTGCTATACACGGCATCCGCGCTCGCAGGCTTCCCCCCCAGCCCAACCAACACCCCATTCCTACTCTCTGACACCAAGCTTATTGACTCGACAAACTCCATGCACGGATCCCTATTTTCCATAACCGGAAACTCTTTCACCAATCTCACGAGTAGATAGATACTCTGCGTGATAGACTGCTGTTGCGCGGGGCAAATCCTTGCGCCCCCCGAAAACGGCACAAAATCCCACGCCAACCTGCGGCCCTCAAAACGGCTAGGCCGGAACACATCGGCGTCTTCACCCCAGACCTGCGGATCGTGAAACTTGGCATACATATCCAGCATGATTCTCCTGCCCTTCGGAACGAGAACCGGACTCATGCCATCGGGCCCGCCCCCGCGCGGGATGACGGTATCCCGAATAGCCGTGCGGCTAATGCGACCTGACGATCCATGCACGCGCAATCCCTCAAAAAAGACATTCCGAAAAGAATGCAGTGACTTGAGCCGCTCGAACGTCAGGGGCTCATCTCCAAGAGCAAGCGCCTCAGCACGTAGTTCAGCCCAAATGTCAGGCCTTCGAACGAGGTGGAACAGCACCGCAGAGAAGATGTTGGAGATGCTCAGAAACGCCGGCAGAAATACATGCAGCGTTTCATGGCGTAGCATGATGGGGTCAGGTGCCAACTTGGCGAGTTCATCAAGTAGAATATAGCGCTCTCGTGCTGCAATGTCCCCATCATCGTTGTCGAGCGCCTTCTTCTTTTCATCGCGCTCGGAAGACATGGCGTCCCGATTCTTTTCCAGGGCTCGCGCTACCTGGGCGTCGACGAAAGCGTGCACGAGGTTGACGTTTCTCTCAAACTCTGTGTCTCGGAAAAAGGGAAGCTTGCTGCTGTCCATGATGCGTTTTTTGCCGAGGCTACGGCGGCAAGCTCTGAGCGCGGTGAGCACTTCGTCGGCCTGGGTGGAATCTCCGGCGAGACAGTCGAACGATTGGCCAAAGATGAACTCGGTGCCACTGTCGAGGAACTTTGGTTCGTAGCTCGTGTGTCAGCTGATACATATAGAGGAGAGAGGAAAGAGTAAAGAAAGAGAGAGAGAGAGAGTGAAGACTCTGAAGAGACACGCAGACAGAGGGAGGTAAGGCATTTCGATTACTCACAACCTTCGCCATCCATGGCACCAAGTCCACCGTTTGCCCATCCCGCGGCAACACCTTCATCAACCGATCAACATGCCTCTCGAACCGCACCACATCACTGAGCTCAGCCCTCTTGAAGAGCGGTTTAATTAAATTCCTCGATCTCCGCCAAGCGGCCCCCTCGTTCGTCAAAATGCCCGGGCCTATGAACCGCAGCATCGGCCCCGTCCGCGCCTCCTCCTTGCAGTAGTCCTCCGCCTTATGCACCAGAATCGTGCGCCAGTTATCATCATCAGTCGTACACAACAGCGTCCTCTTGTGCGGGGATCGCTCCTCAAACGTGGACCCGCACTTGAGGAACTGCTGCAAGTAGAGTCGATTATTTCGGCCTTTGGCAAAGGCCTCCTCGCGCTGTTTCTGAAGATCGCGTCCCCACGGATCGAGAATCCAGGGCAGCCGGTGCGGGTATTTGGGCGGCTTCTGGCAGCCGAGACGGCGACGGAGCGAGCGGCGCCGCCATTGGATGGCGAGGAAGCGTATCAGGACGATAGCGGACAGGGATACGAGCAGAGAGACGAGATGTGCTGTCATGTTGAAGCAAGCGGTGCGAGCCGTGATCTAGAGGTGATTTTAGACGGCGTGATTCGCGGCGAGCTTGATATGTTCAACTTCGAGTGTAAGAGAGAAGATATGACAAGACGAAGAACGGCCGCGGGGAGATCGCCGCGCGGGAGGTCGTCGCACGGCACAGGGTCAGGCATCCCATTGAGAAACGTCTCTCAGGAGTCGGCTTGATGCTACATTGGGGAGCTTGGCACCTTCAGCCTCGAAGCGGGACTTCATCTGTATGTTACATCACCCTCCATGTCGTTCTTTGGGGATTGTGCTCTGCGATCCCTTGAGAAAGTCTCAGCGGAGGCGGATGACCAATGAGCAAGGCGTAGATATATAATCAACCCCATGTTCTTCTCAAAATATTCCCATTCTGCCTGTCGAGGCTATTCTCAATCTCCACAGGATCAGGATGTGCAAAAGACGGCTACAGACGGGAGAGACGGGACTCGGGAGCGGAAACCCACATTCTAGTTGCTATCCACAATTTCGGTAGACCAGTTCTTCTCTTTGCCGCGCACGTTGGCGCCGCTGAATCCTGATCAGCAGCATGACAAACAGATGCATCGTTTGCGCACTATAATTTTGCAGAGGAGAGATGGTACATAGTGAGCGGACAAGCTCAAAGCAAGTCACATGGAATGAATCATGTCCTTGCCTAGGCTGTATCTCAATGAAATTGAGCCATCAGACAGGTACGATGAGGGATTTGGCTTGCAAGCGGCGTTACGTAACGAAAACCGTGTGCCAACGAAGGCAGGGGGTTTCACGATGCGCGGGACTTGAAGAGACTTTGTCAATTTGTGTGTGACTGATGAGCGGCAGAAGAGTGAATAATATGTAGGTATATACGACCTGACGTCCGTCGATTTCGGGAATAACCGTAGCCGACGTCTACGTTCAAAGCCTATGCCGTACGTAGATACGGGACAAATTTGACGTGATAATGGAATTACGTTTCAGTATATGATGGCATTGGCGCTGTCCGACCTCATGGTTTATGATTCAGACAAACGAGGCTTTCCCCTGCCTTTTCGTCATTTATTGCACTGCTGCCAAACCTCCCATTCCACTGAATAGATATGTACAAGTATGCCACCCCGAGTCCTCGACATACTGCTCCATGACCATCTCCCACGTCAGTACCGAGACGTACACTTTTCCAAGAGGACCTTGATCCCACAACCCTGGGCCCCGCGGAATCCCAGCCCTTTTATTAGATCTCCAGCTGCCCCCTACCTTGACGCCCATCATCCGTTCACTTCGATGGCGGAGGAGCGACAGCATACGTAGGACGAACGAAGCGGCTGCAGCAATAAAGTTAGCCCACAAAATCCTCTTCGAGAAACTCACACCATGCAATGCGGAACGAGCCACTGCACAGATGACAGGAAAGAACTGCAAGTCTTGCGCCAACATACTTCTCGTTATTGTACACCTTGAGATTCTCACCCAACAGCTCCTTCTCCCGGTTCTGGTCCGCCAAGTACCGTCGGACTTGGTCGCGATCTTCTTCAGCTTGCAGGAGAGGAATCAGATGGATGCGAGACCACATCTTCTCGCGGGCCAGCTCACTGCAATCGCATTAATTAAGTGTTCACAACTCGCATGCCCGTTGTTATTCAAATCGATAAACTTTCGCGCCGAGGGTACTTCGTAGGCTTCAGGATTCGTCGAGTTTGGAACGTACTTCATTTCGCGCATGCCGTAAAACAGCTTGTACCAGCCGTAGGCCATGACGGCGCCGACGCCCAGCAAGATAGTGCCGGGACGGATGCCACTGATGGGAAGGTTTCTCTGCGTATTGCATCGTGTCAGCGTTCTGGAGCGGCCTGATACTTTCATATTGATATATGTACGCGCTGAATGCCACGCCCGCCGGTGGCATACGCAACGGGACTAGAGCTAGCCATTCCAGGGGCCAAAGACTATCAATTGCGCAGAATGAAGTGCTCGAGGTTCTGGGCTGGTCAAGAAGACAAGATTCCCGACTAGCCATTGCGAGAGGTAATTCTATCCATTGCGCCATGAAGTCCTCGAGGTATTCAGAGGTCGAGACGACAGAATTTCTCTCTATCCTCCATCTTGTTGCCCACGTACCTTGTACTGGACGGGCCCGTACCCGGCCTTGGGGGGCATATCTTGTGCCATGGTCGAGGTTGATGTATTTCGTCTCGAGGTTTGGAGGTGTTGTCGACGGTTGTGGGGTCAATGACTGAGGGCGAGGTACTGTCTCGGGATTTCTGCGTCGCAAGTCGCCGGGCGTTGGATCCAATGCCGCCTGCCTCCCGAGTTTTGTCGTGTTGTCGCGTTCACGTCGAAGGGCTTGGCAGTCTGAAGCTGTGAGGTGATTGATTTGCGTCCATCGCCGCGGCTTGCGACTGGCTTGTGGCTTAGGTAAGCGGACCGCGGGACCCTCGGGATGGCCTACCCGGTAGCGAATGAACTCTTCGCAGTGCCAACTTCCAAGTGGTCACCGTCGCAATCACGATGCAGGACGGCTCATGATTTAAGTTTCACGCTGGCATTGCTCAGGAGTCAGGAGTCAAGATTCGACCATGTAACCCACCAAAGGAGACCTGTTCACCATAACTGAACATCATTTCACAGTAGGTACATACATTCGAGGGGTCTAAATTGGCTCGCAGCGATGAGCCTTGTGCACAGTGCCATGAACCCGGTCTGTGACTACAAGTAACATGCAACAACCTCAAATCAGCTCGCACAGACATGATTCAGACCCGTGTTGGAGATACCTCTGCCCGGATCTATTCGAGGCAAAAGACGGCACGGCAGAAAACTGCCGATATACCACCCCACGGGCCGTCTCTGATTACTGTACTCCTTATGTACCAACATTGAACCGCTACGGCCCTTTTCCCCAGTGGAAGATCATACGAGAATGGAACGGGATGAAGTGAAACTGTGCAAGAGTGAAAGAAATCATGGATTAGTAATGTGTCAAATCCCTCGGACATTTCCGTGTCTGCCATGCATAGCATTGCATCGATCTGGTGATACCGAACAAATTCACATGATGCATATGCATGCTTTGTAATTGTAGCCGTAATAATTACATTCAACCCCCCTCCATTCCGTCCTATCCAATTTCATTACAGGCTAAAAGAAGTCCTGATTCGATTACCCAGTTCCGGAAGAGAATATTGCATTGTAAACATATTTGCTGTCCATGCCGTGTACCCAATTATCGTATGCCGAATGCTTCAAAAAATATTATGCGCAGGATAGGTCTTGTCGTCGTGGTTCTTCATAAAAAGTGATCGTGTGCTTGCATATTCGTAAGCATTGCAGGGCAGATAACTCCTCTCTCGCCCCTGACATCGTGTCAACCTCTCCTAATAGGTATTCCGAGTTCTAGGGCCGGGCCGGCAGACGACCCTCTTCACCCCTCAACATCGCATGATGCATCGCATCGCATCACTGCCCCAAGTTGCAACAACCGAGTCGAGTCCTAGGCGAGCAGATAAACCCAATCTTTGCTGTCCATACCGTATACCAAATTAAATCGTATGCCGAATGCTTCGAAAAAAGTCTCCCAAGGATAGGTCTTGTCGTCGTGGGTGTCCACAGAAAGAAAAGAAAAAGTGGTCAGGATCGTAATCACAGCCGGACAGACGACTCCTCGGGCGGGCAGACCTTTACCACTCGATATCGTACGCCTTAAGTCCCGAGTCCCAGGCGGACACACGAACTCTGCTTTTGCCACTCGCATCCCCCCCCTCCAACCCCCCCCTACGTCTTGACAGCTCTACCCCCCAAACGCCTCTGCTCCCCCAGCACCATCCCCCCAAGCCCCTCGCTCAACCTCCTAGTCACCACATCCGGATCCGGCTCCTCAGCCCCCACGAACGTCCAGCTCTCCTCCGCCTCATCATCTTCCTCCGCATCAAGCTGGCCATTATGCCCAATCTTGCGCTTAATCAAACTCTTTGCGTATTCGAGATCGCGGTAGATATTCTGGATAGCGGTGTCGACGCCCTTGTCCTGTAGTCCATCAAAAAGACGCAATAACGTCCGCCAGATTAGCATATAAAACCTTCCTTTCTTGCATGCATCACACTGGCGGTCTGCCGACCTCAGAGCCATGATGGCTTGAGGCTTGAGCAGGGGGTTATACATACCTTGCGAATCTGCTCCCCCAACACCCTCGCCTTGACAATCATGCGCTCATTCCGCGTAGCCTGCCACAGCGCCCTCCCAAAACTCTTGGACCCCCATCTCCTCAAACCCACACCCACACCAAGATCCTCCACCCGACTCGCAAAGAAGAACTGATCCCCAAAAAAGGGCCGTATGATGGTCGGAATTCCTGCCCTCAGACTAGCCCCCGTGGTGCCCGAACCACCATGATGCGCTGCCGCATCCACCTGTCGAAATAACCAGTCATGCGGCGCAGACTTGATAACCATAATCTCCGACGGCATTTCCGGTTCCTCGTGCTGCTGCTGCTGCTGCAGCTGTGGCGACTGCTTTGCAGTAGCATCTCCCTTTGAAGAAATACGATCAGACCACCCCTTGGAGAGAATGCACCGTACATCGGCCTTGAGCACCGCATCAATGACCTCCTGCGTCATTTTCGCGGGATCGTTCACAATGATAGACCCAAAGCCCACATATACGAGCTTCTTGCCATCTTGCCTCGCCCGTTGAATAAAATCGGACAGCTCCTTTGGGGGGTCATATTCGCCGCCCTCATCCAGGAACCAGTACCCTGTAACTCTAATCCAATCCGAGAAATCAAGAGGCGGGGGCACAACACTGGGACTAAAGTTGTACAAAAAGGGCACTTTGTTGGGCTGCATCTTCTCCAGGCTCGTGTTGGGCAGACCGAGCGACTTGTTGCGCCAGCGATTGATTTGCTGAGCGGTTGCTTTCCAGAAAATGTTATCAAACATGACATAGGTCATGTAGTTGTACGCACCGCCCATCTTGTGTTCCGGCATGATAAAGGCGTGTGGGTAGGCCCGCGTTCTTGTCCACGGCATGGTAAAGGCCCTAAAGTAGGGAATGCCAAGCTTCTCTGCGATGTGAATGCCAGCCATGGCGGAGGGGGACTCGATCAAGAGGTCTGATCCCTCGCACGCGGCATAGGCCGAATCGAGGAGCTCGTCCAGCCACCCACGAAACGCCGCGTTGGCTTCCCGTAGGAAAGAGAGCGTAAATGTGCCGTTCTCAATACACAATCGCATGAGCTCACCTGGATCCCCTTCCACCTTTCTAAACTCGATACCATGTGATTCGATCCAGCCCTGAAATTCAGCGTGCGTTGCAATCCGAGCCTGGTGTCCCTCAGCCAGCAAACCCTTACAGAGGGCAATATACGGCTGCACATCACCTCTAGATCCGATCGTCAAGCACGTGATTCGCAAAGAACGGGGTGGTTTGAAGTTGAGAAACGAGCCATCGGGGTCATCCATGAGTATAGTCGGAGCGCTAGGCTGCAACTCGGCCTCTTTCGGCGGCTGCATGTCATGCTGAGGAAATTCATCCCTTCTCGCCGATCGAAGCGCATCTCTCTCAGCCATGGCCGCCTCCTGCTGCTCCTTCTCTTCTTGATGCAGAATACCCGAGTCTCTGAGGTGCCGACACGTCTCCAGGCTCTGTAGCAAGGTCACCGTGCAGTCGTCGCGGACATCAACCTGACTGAATTCGAAAAAGAGCTCCTCGTGACCACTAATGACGACCGTTAGTCCCGAGTACCCCAGGCGAAACCCCTTCTCCTTGTGCGCCGTTTCAATATCCTTCAATGGCAGTATAAGTTTCGTTCTCGTGCCAGGTAACAGACTGCGGAAACAAAAGGACCGGTCACTAATGTAGATCTTGCCGTAGAGTGGCAGGACGCGAATTATGCAACCGAAATACGTGGCCTGCAGCTTTTCCGTCTCTGGTAACGCAAAGTGAGCACGGAATCGTTCCATCGACGTCTGCACCTTTCCATCAGAATCCTCTTCTAGCTCGTCCTCGTCAGGCCGGAGCTCCGCATGCTCGCCATAATGCTTGCGACCACCCTTCCACATACCCGATACCTTTTCAACATACCCCATAGATTCTGTTGCGAGAAGCGAGCTCATGCGCTTACTGGTCTTGTTCAGATAGTCCGCGAGAGCGCCTGCGCGCTGAAGTGGATATGAGCCCATTTTGGTAATGCTTTGTAGAGTCGGTGTCGTAGCCCTTGGGAGCTGTTGTGCATCTTTCCCATGATAACCCAGCTGACCCATGTGCCCCGTGGTTGCTGAGTGCTTGGGTGGACATGATGCCGTAGGTAACGATTCAGCTCCAACGGGACGATCATGCCCCTTGCCATTTGCATTTTGGGAGGATTCGTCAGATCGGCGCATGGTAGGACTGCGGAAGACTTCACTCGTCTGAAGTATTTGACTCGCTGTGGGGTCGTCGGTGGCTGCCGACATTGTCAGATTGGAAAAACTCGGATCCTCTGTAGACATTTGCCAGTTGGATTCGGTCGAATTGAAGAGATGCTTTGGCGTCTCCTCCACACGACGACTGCTTTGGGTTCTGCGAGGTGCACTGAAAGTCCTTCTAGGACTGTGCTCTCTCATTAGACTAGACACCTCGTGGCTTCGTCGACCCATCTGACGACGGCCGTCCATGCTGGGTCGAGAAGAGCACTCGAGGCTAGCTCGTGGACTAAGGCCACTTGTTTGCGCTGGTGACAGGGGCGCCAGAGTCGCTTTGACGGGCTCGGGGAGTTTTGTACTATGCATCCGGTCGATTTGGCCGCTTTGTCGCGTTGAATGCTGAGACAACAGAGGTGAGGATTGGCGTGGCAGGTGCTGACTGTTTGGCCTTATTTCCGTGTCCTGAAGCACTTGTTCCTCGTCTGCAATACGCTGTCCTGCGGTCTTGTTGCTTGATGAAGCACCGTCTATCAATATTCTGAGGACATTGATGGCCTCTCTACCAAAGTTGAAAAAGGAGAAGAAATACTGCAGCGGAAAAGAAAAAAGTTAGCTCCGCGGCAGATATGAGTTGACGCATCTTGCCAAACTACATACCTCGTCAATTGCATACGTCTCGTCATTATCAATAACTCGGATCTTGCACGTGTCTGAAAATTCCATCATTTGCGTCTCCTCCACGTCAATTATATTGTCAATGGGAAGAGATATTTTGACACTGTCGCCTTCGTTGTGGCTTCGAAAGATGACTCGCTGAAGGCTCTTGACCCATTCTTTGGCACTTGGGGCGCTGTCGGCTTTGAAATTGTAGGTTCGATGGCGAGTAATGACATTAAAGTGTAGCCCATCCTTGTCCTTGTCAACAATGCTGGCAGAAATGGCGAATCTGAGATCAATTTGACCATCCGGAAAATAGAGACTTGTGGAATCTCGATAGTATGATAATACATCGCCCTTGAGGCGGAACCAATGCCGGTGGTACTTGGGATTCCGCTTTCCGCTCTTGAACATGTACCCAGACTTGGCCACGACGTTCTGTGTAAGAGTTAGCAAATCGTTGTGGCGATATTAGTTCCTTCTCACGCGATAAACATCAAGACAAACTAAGAAGGGGACAGACGCACGGCTTTCTTCGGGAGGTAGGCATAGAAGCAAATATGCTTCGCTGTAATATAGAGGAAGCCCTGGAGGAGCACGCTTTGCAGTAACCAGCAAGGATATTCTGGATAAACACGTCATGATGTGAGTGATACGAAGTTAATGATCGGCTGAAAGAATTCATTTTTGAGACGCACCTTCGATGACTTGTTCTGGTTCGTCAAACTGAAAGATCTCCATGAGCCGCTTAGCCAGCGCAGAAGACTCGTCACTATCACCGGATGCCGCCATATCGCTCGATCGTCTCTCCATGTCAAAACTGAGCCTAGCGGCCATTTGAGCTCTAGCCTGGAGCATACGGCTCATGACAGGGGCTAGCCGACGACTGTGCTCTACGTCGACTGCCCCAGTCGGTGTTGGAGGATCCTCGGTGGACTCGTTCGCATCGTCCGAGACCTCCAATGCCGCAGTGTCTGCTCGACTTGATTGTGACTTTTTGAGCTTGCGTCTGGGCAGTGTGGATAGAGATTTAAGCAATCTTTGCCCCGTTGATAGCTTCTTCTTGTGGCCATCTCTCTCGTCCTTGGTTCGCGGCGAAAGCACAACCGTCTTGGATAGATCCTGGCTCTCCGGTCGTGTCGCATCGTCTCCATCTTCATCATCGCTGCTACCGTCGTCGAATCGAGTGTTGAAGTCGACGCGAGATCCCGCGGCGGCTATTAGTCCGAAGATGCTTTGGTTCATATTGACGGAGACGGCACGTCCACGGTGCGAAGTGGTATCATTGGGCGAAGTTTCGTCATCGGTGTCGCTCTGCCTCAAAGGCTCCGGTAAGTCAAGACTGGCACCTGGAGAAGAGAGGAGGTCACGCCGCTTCCTTTGAGGCCTTCGACTAACGCGCCTCTGCGTACTATGGCTGTGATGGCCGGTACCGTTGGATGTGCTTGTCTCGACTGCGGTTCCCTCGCGGTCGCAGTTCGGCGACAAAGCCGGAATAGTGTCCATTTTGGGCAACAAGAAGAATATATAGGCGAGAACTTAGGTTTTCGAGGCGGTTCGATGAGAAGCAGGTCTATAATTTAAGGTTGGGCTTCGTACGACGGGCACCCTGCTGGCTTCGCGCTAGTGCACGCGTGCGAAAGGAAGCTTGAGGTGGGCGGCGCCGGACGGCGGGAAGGAGAATGGCGGCAGGAGTCGAGGGAAGTCGACGCCAATAGGTAGATGATGATGCACAATAGACGAGGCACGGAGGCACAGCGAGACGGCGACGGCAATGAGACTGGCTCTATGGAACCTGCAGCATGTACCGGGTTGTCGACGAACCGGCAAACGGAGCTCCCTTGGAGGGTCTGGTGCGTGAGAACGACGTCGCCACGGAGACGAAGAAGGTCAAGAAGACCGGAAGGGCAGATTCGGGATCATGGCTCGCCTCAGTAGATGGCCGTGAAGTTGTCGTGACTCGTGACTCGACACGCAGTGGTTTGCAGATGGGAAGGCAACGAGGACGCGGTGCCTGACATGTGTGAATGTGGGAGCGATGCAGGACGCAGCAGGAGGACCGTGTCGGCTATGATTGGGCCCCGATCTAGGGGCTCCAATGGCGGCTCCGCTGGTGCAGACGTCACTGCACAAGTCTGGTTGGCCCATAGAGGGAGCAGCTGGCAAGGCAAGGCTGGTCCATACACAACTGGTAACAGTTGTACACATCCGTAGGAGGTAGGTAGGGATAATCGTCCATGCAGGCACCGCATCCATCATCCCATCTTCTCTGTGGTGGAAGCAGCTGTTTGAGGACTTCAGATCAGCATGCAGGGGGAAGAGAAAGGGCGTGTTGCTGGTCAGGACTCGGCACACGATCCGATGGGGGAGTCGACGTCGGCGTGACAAGGGATTTGTATGTACCTAGTCATGTGGCCAGATCACTTGCAGCGGCAGCAGCAAAGCAGCAAAGCAGCACGAGCTCTCAAGAGTCAGGAGTCGTCAAGGCCATTAGTATTGAGTAGTACGAATTTGCCAATAGTGCCTTACGTACGTATATACCTAGTTGCCACTCTCTGGCGGTGAATAAAAGGGAGCGAGCGTAGGGGCGCGTGAATGCGGCCAAAGTCGGAGGTTTCGCCTCTTGTACCTGCAGCGCGGAAGCGGGGTCCGAAGCCATTTGAGTGATGAATGCGATGACTTGTGAATGAATCAAGATGCATGCGTGGCACAACGGTTTCTTGTAAGCAAGTGCTAGGAATAATTCAGGCGTCAATGCCCATGAGCAATTTTTTTTGTGCTTCATGGCACATTATTTAATACACAGTCGCCCTCCTCTTGACACCTGTGACCTCCATCTTAGCACCTACCGATGCGCCATCCATAACCAACAGCTGCGGCTAGAAAAACCCCATCGGATGAAAGCACAATAAATAGAAGCCACAAAGAAGCAAAAGGCCCTGCGCATTTGTCTCACATCGCATCCCGCATTCTTTGTACATTGCACATACGTACCTGGTCCCCGTATGTACATATGCAACCTTCGCCTTGTGGCTAATCTACGATAACCGTTAACGCCCCAGAAAAGATTTCACCACGAACCATGGCAGTGATGGCACCGCTGTTCCCGCCGTCTCTCATCTCGCCCGATGTCACCGCCTCCATGCCTGCGGGCTATATTATCCGGCCTCTCGAAAAGAACGATTACCACAAGGGGTTTCTCGCCTGTCTGCAGGAACTGACTTGGACAGGCGACCAGACAGCCGACGAATTTGCCGCCCGCTATGACGAGATGGACACCAACGGCGCGGGGCCGTATTATTACCTTGTCATTGAGCACGAGGATCGCATCGTTGGGACCGGGGCCATTGTCATTGAAAAGAAATTGTTTGTTCTCTCTTCACCCCAAAAGAAAACGGTCGGAACACAAGACCAAAGAGTTTAAAAAAAAAGCTAATAAGCAGTCAGCATTTGGAACCGCGCTTTAGTAGGCCATGTTGAGGAAATCTGTATCATGGAGAGTCACCGAGACAAAGGCCTGGGCCGCAAGATGATCAATGCTCTTGATAGTGTGGCTACAAATGTTGGCTGCACGAAGAGCTTGCTCAACTGCGCTCCTGACAAGAGTATCTTCTATGGCAAGTGCGGGTATAATGTTGCTGGGCTAGAGATGCAGCACCCATTTAAAGAGAGTAAGCCGTAAAGAGCGAGCACTATGTATACGACTGTGTTTATCCTGGGCTACCAGGACTACTCAGGATGAGCGCAGAGAAGACAATCAGAGGTAACCCAACCCGATGTCCTGGGTTCTTTGTGTGCAATCAACGGGAAGAGAGCAGCAAGAATGGTCTCGCATCGAGTATTATGCAGTGCAGCGAAGACGAGATTTTGAAACGGGCTGAGTCCAACTCTTGTTGGCCGCGGAATCGACGGGAATTTAATACTGAAAGAAAGGGAGATACACACATAGAATAGCCCTGAAAGAGCAGATGTTCAAGCACAGCCGAACGAGTTCAGACGATATTATCCTCAGTCATCTATATCCATGACATTATAGTTTGATCCATCCCGCCATCCACTTTCGCACAACCGCCTTTGCCTCGTCAACGAGTCCCAATTCTATGCAAGAGTCAGCTATACGTTCGCTCAGAAGTCTTCAATCTTCGATTATCATTTTCCCTCCCAGTACGAATGAGAATCTTCGTGCAGGACAAGGATAGAGCCAAAACTCTTGACTCACCTAAAAGTAGCTGCACTGAGCCGCGAATTGCAGAGTCGAGCGCCGATGAAATCCAGCCGTGCGTAAAGGACGTATGCTCTCCCACGAAAATCATCTACATCGAAACGGCCTGTCAGTCTTTCCCAACCACAAAAGAGGATCAAGTTCATAACTTCATATCCCCTGCTGTTCGCTGTCAGTTTGAAGACTCACATTGCTATGCACCTTGAAGTACTCAGGCATATAAAGCTCATGCTGCCCCGCCGACGGCGACGCCCACGCTCCCGCGCTGTAAGGATCCATCGACCAGCACTTGCGGGCGAATTTCCCAGTAAACAGTTTCCGGGTGTGTTCGCCATGAATCTCCGTCATGGCATCCAGGATATAATGCGCATGCTCCTCATCCGACATGGTCACCAAGCGCGACATTTCATGATTGACCGTCCCCTCAACATACGAGCCAATAATGACGGCCGGCCCCGTGGAATTGATGTTGTAAGAGGGGTAGCACGCGAAGCCCACGCCCGGAATATCCGTCTCGGTAGCGCAGCTTCCATAGATCGGCGCGGGAAGATGCTCCCAGAACCGCTCCGAGTACTCCAACACCACCTTGCAGCACGAATCATACACCAAGTTGTGAATCGCGTTGTTCATCGTAGTCGGCAACGCAGGGAGACGCCACTGTCGCACAACAGTAAACGGCACTGAAATAACAGCGTAGTCAAACGAGGATGTCTGCGCGGTAGGATCCCTCCAGTTGCGTCTCCACTGGAACGATACCCTGTCGTCTTCGTAATCAACACGCTCAACCGTGGTATTGAGACGGAGATCATCCTCAATCAGGGGCCGGAACGACTCGGGGAGTCTGCCCATGCCGCCGTCAATGGCCCGCCAGTTGTCGGTGTACTCGTAAAAGTAGTTGATGATGTAGGTCCAGAAACTACCAGCTGGGTTGTCATACTGGGTCAATATGTCCGTGCTGTTCAGATCGCCCCTGAGATGCTGCGACAGGTACGCAAATTCCGACCACCGATCTCCCTTTTGTTTATCGCCGACTCGTCCATCTATCCACTTCCGATGAGCCTTGTACATGCTCTTCGCCATCTCTACCATGAATTCCCGCCCGGGAAGGCCCTTTCTCTCCTTCTTTCTCAGAGATGCGGTCTTGGCGTTATCCACATCTGGTCTCAGGAGCGTATTATTCTGCTCGGTTTGCTTCTTTGTCGGAGGGAGACCGTTTTTCATACGGGCTCCCTGGTAGTCCATGAGGCCATTGTCGCTGTCTTCGAGCCAAGGAATCAAGTCCATCTGCAGGTCTTCGTCGTCTTTGTTCAGTCGGTTCATTTCGTCGATCAGATTATACACGAGTTGGAAATCGGAAATGTTCATCGAGTCGCCGCTCTGGGGATCTGTATAGTCCAGCGGTAATTTCATAGCCCCAAGGTCTTGGTAGGAATAATTGAAGGGTCCGCCGGTGAGGTACGTGGTGTGAATGCGCCCGCCGATGCGATCAGAAGCTTCGAGGATGGTGAGGTTCGTAAAGCCGGATTGGTTGAGGATGAGGTAGGTCATTAAACCGGAGATTCCAGCTCCCACGATGGCGATTTCCTTATCTTTGGCGGCTTTAACGTCGACGACGCTGGGTTCACGCTGTGAGACGAATTTGATGCCATCGAACCAAGGACCTAGGGGATCGAAGTGGTTGGACTGAGTCATGGGGATCGAGGAGTCTAGGCATGATTCGCATTAGCTTCAACTCTCCCTCCCTATTATTAACAAACTTTCAGGAATGACAAGAAAGGGGCAAACAAAAAAGACTGTGCGTGAGTGTGTGTGTGAGAGAGAGAGAGAGAGAGGGAGGAAGGGGGTAGGGAGAGAGAAAGGAGGAGAGAGAGAGAGGACTCCGCCTCGACTATTCAATCGTAAATATAACGTCCGTCATTGACTCACTATCATCGGCCCTCTTTGCAAGTTTTCTCTTCACCACGCGAAGATCCTGCGCCTTACTCTGGCCAACAAGCTGGCCAGAGCCATTCCACGCCGACACACAGCCATGCGAGGGTGCATCATCAGGAATAATCCAGACAAGTCTTGCTTCCCCCGCGCCGATCTCTGCGGATGCGATCTCGTGATGTGACTGTGCTCGGGATCTTGATGTGCAAAGACCATATGTAAAGGCGATCACGCCTGCAACAGGATCAACGTTCGACACACGTATATTAGCCAATGGCGAATCCAGATCCCCAGAAGTCTCTATCGTCAAAGGAAGAGAGTCTTGAGCGGCAGAGGCCGCGACCAGCAATGCTGCTGTCCAACAGGCACGGAATAGCATAGTGATCACTTTCGGTGTAAGTTGCTAAGCCGGCTCTTGTAAACAGGTTGCAGTGGAGAAGGGGGCTGTCCTATCTATTCTTTTCTTCTTCTATAACGGCTCTAAGAAAACAGGAAAACGCATCAAGTTCAAAGTGTATACTTGTACTATATATGCGACTGACAAGTCTCTTGCCGCTTGCGTTGTATTCGCGGCGATGATATATCAGCATGAACGGGCGGGCTGCCGTCTCGAGATGTGAGTGCTTACGTTGCATGGGAAATTTCGACGGGGCGGAAGGCGTCTACTGCACCAACCCGATGTTTTCTAAGATTTGTTTCTTCTCTGCGAGACACATTTACGTTTGGTGTCCATATCGTTAGGTAAAACTCGGTATGTAGCTTACCATCGAATGCTACCTCTTTTGTCGAAAGTGTTGGGGAACATCTGCTTCCCCGTATTTTGGGAGACGTCTGATGTAGTCATCACATATTTGTAGCCGGCGTTAGCCCCCATTCCGTTAGCGCGCGCGGTTGACGTATGTGACGGAGTACAACTCGCAATCCTTCGGCTTCGGTTGTCTGTTCTTTCTTGATTCACCCCCTTCTCGCACGAGGTGCTGATGGTTCGGTCTAAGCACGTTATTACCTCTCTCTTCCATTTGGAATAATCTAGCAGCAAAGGACAGGAGATAGCACGTACGTACGTAGAGCCCAGTTGGCAGTGAGCCGTGACCCTTGCTTAGTTCTCACCGCGTCATCCCTCCTATGCGCCCCTCTCCGGCAATGATGCCCTTTCTCACGTCAGGTGCCACGTCAAAACTTGCGCACTCTGAGACCAAGACTTCGTAGCTCAAGCTTGGAACGTATCAAGAAATGGAAACCAAGGGATTGAGAGAAGAGATGCCGAACCGTGTTTGAAACTTTGAGGTTCCTTCTACTGTATCCGAATTGGTCGCATCGATTGTGGCCCATTAACAGGGATGGCATGGGATGACAGGGATTGCTGGATCACAGGAACGGCAGGGATTGGTGGGGGACTCCAAGTCTCCAAAGGGAAGGAACCGAAACCCTTGGCTGTCAACTTTGGCAGCGGTCCCGAGTCCCGACTTCGGAAGTCGGATGCATCGGCTCGGTGTCAAATGGGGTTGCAGTCTTCAATCAAGTCGACATGATGTTGTACAGCCTATGAACAGACCTAGTGACCATGATATATATGAAGGCAGGAACATACTAGCTCTGGCCAACTAACATACGAGGTGCGTACGAGCATGAACGAGTTCCCGTCCACGTGACGTGTGCTGTCGTCATGCTGCCTCATGCAGAATAATGATGCTTCGTAGCCGCGGCTCGCGGAGCGTTCGTTCCATCGACAATCAGGTACAATCCTGATTGTAAGTAACGCTTACCTATTGCCAAGTCCGAATCTAGAAGAGAATAGAGCGATGAGTGAGATGGAATAGCAGTGAGATTCAGCCGCTGTCACTGCCTGCCTGCTAGCAATAAAATCGTCACATCGTAAAGCCTGGCACACAAGCCCTGTGCGATTTTCGACCTTGGTGGCTTCATGGGAAAATCTGCATGAAAAGCCGATTGCTAATCGGCTCGGATCTAAGCCGGAGTAGTGCCGTTGACCGGCAGCCGTGTTTGATTGCCAGGCTATGTAGTTATGTACCGACATTCCTGATGTATATTGCACGCAACATACTCCGTATACATGCGCAAACACAAATATATTGCGAAAGTATATGTGACGATATGAGGAAGCGAGGAAGGTTTACTTTTGAAACAGCCTCGAAGCCCGCGGGTTCCAGAGGAGCCGAGCATTCGACTTTATTGGAACAGCAAGGGCTGGCAATCTCGATTGCGTCGAGCCATATTCTTCAGAGTGCTGCAGAGTCAGAGTGAGGCCCTTTGGCCATCCAGAAAGGGCCAGATAGTAGACTCGATCGAGACATTATTATGAATCAGCAAAAGTTGACGAGGCAGCGCGCTTGTTTCGCTCAACTCAGAGACAAGAGGTTGTAGCCTCTCCCAAATTGCTGCCTATGGGCACCCATTCCGCCCCCACGTGATGCCAAAATCAGCTCGGGCGAGGCTTGGTTTCAGTGCATGACGGCTTCTTATACCGCTGACATAAGCTGACTTGTGAAGTCGTACATATATATGGAAGGGGGACCAATCACTAACTACCTATGTACTCCGTAACGTATTGTACCCTACCTACTCCTACTTAATTGTCATTTGCAGGTACATACTGCGCCGAGAAGCTATTGCCAAGCACTTGGCAACTGCGTTGTTGTTCTGAGGCCTCGCGCAGTCAGCCGCGTCCGCTGCAATTCGGTCCGCTGAAGATTTGACTTCTCGTGCCGTCCAACACGTTTACAGACATGCGCAATGTAATGGTTCAATCGAGTTTGTGATCCTCACGGCCCTAACGCGACCGAAAATCCTACACCAAGAGTCTTTACGAGCACACGAGCAACGATGGAAGGCGAATTTCGAAATGGCGAATAGAACTAATCCTTCTGTCCATATAGGTAGGCCATGTTGGGCCGTTCGGCGGCGTTGGCCTGCGCCAGCCTTTGTTCAAACTTAAACTTATCGGAACGGACCTGACGAGACCGCGTCACCGCTTTGAAGTGCCGTTCGGCGTTTCTTACAGGAAATAGTTGGAAAATCCCCCAGTCGTCCATATGCACTCCCCGAGGACCCCAAACCGTCTGTACTTAAGTTAGTGGCACAGTCCTGCGATACAGTCAGTCGCTCTCAAACCAGGCGAGGAAAATCTGGGGCAGAACGACGTGAAACGAGAAACGAGACGAACAGGTAGCAACTTTCGAAACCAAGTCCATCATATAATGTAGCTTAGCGATTGTCAAGTAAGAACATGAAGGTTTCAGTGTTCACACACAGCTACGTATCTATGTACCTACCTTCGCGGGAGGCCGCTGTTGTGTATAATGCTTCGAATAAGCTTATGCGCGGTCCATAAGCCCTAGTATGTGTAAGGAAAAAACGCGATTTTGAAAAGCTTATGGATTGGGTAAGCTTGTACAGCAACGTCGTCACATAAGCTTGAGCGCACACATAGGCTTAGGCGCATACATAGGCTTAGGCGCATACGTAGGCTTAAGTGCATACATAGGCTTGGGCATGTACATAGGCTTATGCGCATACATAGGCTTAAGCATGTACATACCTAGGCTTGATAGGCTTAGGCGCATACGTAGGTTTAGGCACATAAACTTTTCAAAGCGGCCAAATGATGTGGGAGATTACTCGTCAATTGTAGCTATGTACCTAATTGCATATCTACGAACCTTCAATGTAGCTATCGACTCTGTTTCGTTACCTTACGGAGGCTGTTTCCTTGTCTAGCTTGCCACCAATCGATGCGAAGCCAAGCGAGGCACGACGCCGGTTCTGACCATGCATTGCGAACTTACCAGGACTGGGAGGTGGCTCGCAAGCAATTGTGAAGCTGGATAATCTCTCACCGTAAAAAGCCTCAAGGCGTAACACATCGGAAGGTGGCTTATCGGGAGCCAAGCCATTCCATTCTTGCCAGCCTCTCTGGCATAAGTTGTCTCTCACCAAATGACGAGTTGACTCGCGAGTGTAATGAGCGACCGATCAAGGAAAACAGGTTGTGCATTTGAGAACAGTACTGTCACTTCATGATCAGCCATCAATTAACAGTCGCGATGCGTGGGAATGGGTAGACTCAGCTATCGGCCAGGTGAGCAGACATCTCTTAGGCAGAAATTCCCTAAGTCCTAAGTCGGCCAACCCGAAAAATACTCTGGCAACTTGCAAGCGGCAAGCCCCGATGAGTTTGGCTCGTAGTTGAGCCTTGGTACCGCGGCCATCATGTCAGTAGGGGACCCTGACTTGCCTGAGTATTAGCCCATATCCTATGGCCCTTGGCGGAAGTTTTATCCGCTGTGGAGGGTTATACGTACAGGCGGTATTGCAAGATCAGTTCATTGTCGGCCATAACTTGGACTCAGAGATTCTCCAGCGATCTCTCCGTGACTCGACAGGCTGTATCATCGAGCATGAGGCAGGGAGGCAAACACCAGGTCCATTTTACAGTGACGCCTGCCTGCTCTCGTTAACCAGTTCTGACCAGGTAACCAGCTCCTAAGGCTGCCAAAATCGTGGGCGGAAAAGCTGACGATTTGAGGAGTGACACAGCTTTCGGGGGCTGTCCTTGAACCTCGGTGGTTGAGGGAGAACGAGAAGAAGAGGGGAAGGAGGATGTAGATGCGAGGTGGGTGATGGCTCTTGACTCTTGAGGCTTTTCGCCTGACGGTGTGTGCGGCAGTTGTGGGGCAGGTCGAGGTGCAGCGAATCAATTCAACACCATTTATTTAGCGTTCGGAGTTTGCGAATACCTATCTATGACGCGTCACGCCACCGCTGCCAACTCTCGGCACAATCTTCCTGTCAACTCAGTTCGCTGCAAAAATGACAAGGAGCAATCAAAACCTAGGGTAGCGCGGCGTGTCCTTGGAGGAAAATTTGACAATCTTGAAGACCCTTGGTTGGGCCTTGCACCCTCGAACGCGTCTCATGCATTTACACCATCTCTCGATACCCCCTCCTTCTTCCCCCGTCCACAACACCAGCTTAGCATGTCTAAAACTAAAACTGATGAGATTTTGCTCAAATCGTGTGCATATGGCATTAGAAACCATGATATGAGTTGGACAGTCAGATCTGTCATTATGCGCGAGGTGGAGGCGGGAAGGCCTGACTAAGGGATCGCCGCCGATGCAAGATGTTCACCACCCTAAATCTGCATTATATTTCAACGCTGGATGGCTCAACGAAACCTGGATGAAAAGCCAAAGAATCGACATCTGAAGAAACTTCTGACTTAGGAGACTTTATGAGTACTCGATTTATTCAGAGCCGACCGCAGCGTCACTTGAAAATTGCTTTCCAATTGTCTGAGTGGTGACATCTCAAAGAAAACAGTGCACTGAATTACCCACGCCCATTGGGATCATAAACTAGAATGAATCCAGAATAACTTAGCATTAAGAGGAACATTTAGTCAGCGACTATCGTTACTCTAAAGATTGAAGAAATTCGTTGCGCAATTGATAGAACTATGGTCGTTTGAAAACACGGTACGATGCCCAGCTTGGTCATGTTTCACCTCACCAGCGATGCCTTCGGAATCGTAACATGTAAGACCTTGCCATTCATCATGGACCAGCCGACTTCACAGTGAGACGGTACTGGCGCCTTTGCCATTAAATTACATACTGATGGAGAATTCAAGTGTCTATGTCACACGTTGCCGGTCAGACTTATTTTAGGGTCTTATTATACAGGAACCCCATTCTGTTACACAGGAACCCCAACCGCCGCGACCGGCGATATTTTGTCGTACACGTGACCATCCGCCCCCTGCATCTGCTTTCAATTCTCAGCAGACCCTCCATCATCCGAATTCATACCATCCCATCGCAGTTCCTCACGAAGCTTTGTATGTAACGCCATTTTTCTCATGTATGAAGCATTTGCGCCTACGGCTAACGATATACGAAGCGCGTCTACAGTGTTCTCACCATGGATCGTGCCTCTGAGCCAGTCCCCGAGCAAGCTTTTGAGCCATTGCAAACATTTGAGTCGTACGAAGACGCGATCGAGTCAGCCAAGCAGCTAGCTTCAATTCAAGGCTACAGCCTCGCAATCCAGCGGCGGACGAAAAATTCCGAGGATGTTGTAAGCTCTGTTCGTTTACGCTGCTCGAAGGCATTCAAATTCGTTCCCTACGATACCGGCACGCACCCCTCGAAGAAGAGGCGCACGAAAACTCGCAAAGAGTCATGCCCTTTTCGACTTCTCATCGCCCGTGATGATCAAAACCGCTGGTTGATTACGCCCTCACCAAATGCGGATGCGAGGAAGCATTCCCACGAACCGGATAAGTTTGGATCGTTTGCCGCCGACCGAGGGAAGATTGTGAGAAGGCATGCGGCCTTCATTCTCACTCAGTGGAACTCTCGCGTGAAGGTCTATCAGATCCTTTCAGGCCTCCGACAGACAAAGGATCGTGATACTTGGCTCTTGAGGGGCCAGGATATCGCAAACTTCCTTCGAGCTCACGATCGAGCTATGCTTGGGGGACGAACCTCGATTGAGTGGCTCATTGATGAGCTCCGCGAGAATCCATATTTTGTCTCAGCCTCTTGCACCGATGATGGTGGCCGGATTCAATGCCTTTTCATCGCTCCACGAAGCGGCATCGATCTTCTGAGGAAGCATCCGGACGTACTGCAGTTTGACTGCACCTACAAGACCAACAAGTTCAAAATGCCTCTTCTGAACATCAGCGGCATTACGAACACGAGGAAAACATTTTCGGTTGCTGCTATATTCTTACCCAACGAGGTCGAGAGCACCTACGCATGGGCTCTCAGTCAATTGCGCCAGCTGCTACATGATGAGGCTATTCCAGGCCCTCGCATTATTTGCACGGATCGGGAGAAAGCGATCATCAACGCCCTGAGTAAGATGGAGCCTTTCAACGAGTGCCCCTTGCACATTTGCCGCTGGCACGTCAACTCCAACGTTCTTGCAAAGACGAAGGGGTATTTTGGCCCTGCAAGGAAGGGGCCAGACGGGAAGATAGTCCGTGATCCCCTATTTACGGACTTCCTCCACGCATTCTCCGAACTGACTTACGCACCTACGGTGCCAGTGTACGAAGAGCGACTTCAGGAATTTCAAACTCATGGTTGGCCCCCTGCCGCAGTCAATTACTGCCTCAAGACCTGGATTCAGCCGTGGGCCGAGCACTTCGTGATCTCCCTCTTGGACCGTACGATCCCTTAATCGTTAAGGGCAAGGGGAGGCCGAAAGGTAGTCTTGGTCTAGGCTCACGATCGCATCGACGCGACCCGACGCTGCTTGACAGAGCTCTTAATCAGGAGCGCAATGAAGCATTGCAAAATTCTTCATCCGCGCCGTCATCATCAGCGCCTCCAGTTCGAAACCGAAAGCGACGTCTTCCACATCCGGAGTTTGCTGTCCCAGATGCGCCTAATTCGCCTTCCGCGATCACGAATGCTTCGTCCACAATCAAGGCTTTGGAGTGGCTGGACGTTCATGGGGATACGTATGAGGCTGGTACGCAGATGCCTCGCGCGTCTCAACGAATGGCGCCGCCGTTGGAGGACCCAGAGGCGCCATTCTCACTGGGAGGCTCGGGAGACATCATCTTAAGAGATAGTGAGGGCTTAGCAATTGAAGTCGAGGATGACGTTACCAATGAAGCGGAAAATGAGGCTGACATTGCAGCTCATGATGGCACAGGAGGCGATGATGTCGCCACTCGGGAGTATTGGGATGGTGTTGCGCAAGAACATTGGGAAGTCAATTAAGCATTTTGTATTTATTTTCAAATTTATTTTCCACATTTCAAATTTACAAGTCGATCAATTGATCTTTGAAGCATTTGCCCAAGTATCGTTGTGCGGAATGGTCACGTGTTTATGGCAAATATCGCCGGTACCGGCGATTGGGGTTCCTGTGTAACAGAATGGGGTTCCTGTATAATAGACCCTTATTTTATTCAACCATGGAGCTCCTTGTTCTGTTGACACTGGATACTGGCTGCTTTCCAGCGGCGGACTTGCAACGCTGAAGGCTCACAATAGGGGCGATGCGTCGTGGTGCCGCTGGCTCGCAGTGCAGGCTTTTCGGTGGCTGTCCTTCCAGCGCGCTCACAGCGCTGAAGTCTCACAACGGGGGGGGGATAGGTACCGGCCCGCTGCCGGTTGTTCAAATGAAAGCTATAAGCTTATGCTGCGCGCCCAAGCTTTTCACAAAATGTCGCTCTATAAGGGACGACCCTTCCTTAGGCTTGTAGCCGCCCAGAAGCTTGAGCCGTACCCTTACCGACAGGAGGGGCTACATCAACCGACTGTGACAAAAATTTCTCAGGCTGAAAATTCTCCACAAAAAACTCAGTTCTCATTTTCAAAATCCACGGCTTCCACTAGGGGCACTTGCCGCATTCAGTCGACGAAGTATTTTTTTTCACGCGCATGTACCACTGCTTCCCCCAGGGCACTGCTTCCCCCAGGGCACTGCTTCCCCCAGGGCTCCGCTGCGCGCATGCATTGGCCAATGGTGAAGCTATGTTTTGCGAACGTTCGGTAGGACTCCTTCAACATCATCAATAATGAACATCAATCAAACATTGTCGGCAACGATACGATATTCAATAACATCGCGATTGATGGCGTGTGCCCCTTTGTGTCTATGTGTGTTGTTGATATGTATAATCTACTGGCATGAATCATGATGTACTGTGTGGTGTTTCATTCCTGTATGTACGTATTGTACAGATACTAGATGCACGGCCAATCGAGCGCACAATCAAGCTCACATCAAGTCGGCAACTATCCAGAACCTCGGCCATTTTTCCAGTCGAGGCTGACTGTTTACTGTTTTCACGCTCGGGATTGAGGTTAAACATCATGCACAAATTCCGACTTAAGATGCAGCGAGCCGCGACGGTTGTTGGCGTGGGTCAAACAAAATACCTAATGAGATTTCAACAATGAATGATATCTAACATCGTTATCCGGAAAACTGCCTTTGCGCACAAGCTTGTATACCACATATGAAAGAGAGAGAATCAGCGCTTCTAATGAGATATGAAACGCTCCAATCGAGACATATTTCCGGTTTTTTCCATGGGTGAAGTGACGGTTTTGAAATGCTGTGAGGTGGTGTAGGGTGGGAAGTCGAATCATGAGATGTACAGAGTACTCTGAAAACCCGCTGAATTTACTGTAGTTATAGGTACCCGAGTACAAGGAGCGCCCATAAAATTTCCTCAATTCTCCTCCGCGTCGCATGAAAACACTCTACCTACGGCGACCGTCATTCAACTGAGCCGCCAAAAGTCGAGAGATTGTACTCAATTGTGCATCTCTCGCATGAAAGTTGGCCTCAATACCTACGCAAGGTTGAGCCAAAGCGCGCACCAACCGTAAATCACACCCCAAGTCATGGCACATGGCAAACTTACACTCGAGCGAAATAATCAGTGTCTTTCCGTAAGATTAAATTTGCCCGCTGCATCCCGATTCTTACTGCGGTTCGCGATTGCAGCAGGGCAAAGCATCCCATTGCGGCGGCGACGCAGTCGCACGGCATCCCGCGCTGCCTGACAGTGCTGTGACCACTGACGGGCCCCTATAATCCCCCGGATGGGCCCCCGGAGGGACACCTGCGCAGGCAATTTGGCGCCGAAACAGTGGGCACACATGCACGTCTGCAATCGCCATCCTATCCGCAAAACTCCCACATCGCAATCCTCACTTTTCCAGCCCCACGCTCTCCAACCCGAAGCGCAGCGTATGGCCGCGACGGAAGTACTCGTTGATTGATATTCAATTTTATTAAATCCAATTCGCACATGCAATAATGGGTAGATCAGGCTTCATACTTGTACGCCTGATTCTGACGACACGAGCTGCTCGAAGTCGATGATCGATGTTTCTTGATCAGGTTCCAAGGAGGACAAGATTCGTTCCGCGGACTCGTGAAGAGGTGCAGCGGTATCAGGAGCATAACCATGCCTTTCCATGGAAGGCAAGATTTGTTCGCCGGTATCTTGTGCGCCGGGACCTTGACGAGGTGCATCATTGTCAGGAGTGTGCGCTTGCATAGTGAAGAAGAAATGCCACAAGTGATTTGAGTGAGAAGGGGTAGCAAATGATTTTTTTCGCAACGCGAGGGTTTGTCGATAATCTACAAGGTAGGGTCCCGTAGGAGGGATGAAATTGAATCGCCCGCCAGTATTTGTGTTGCAAGGAGACAAGAAAGCCGGAGAAATCTTTTCGCGGGCGTGCTCTAGCGCTGGGGGAAGCAGTGCCCTGGAGGAAGCAGTGCCCTGGGGGAAGCAGTGCCCTGGGGGAAGCAGTGGTACATGCGCGTGAAAAAAAATACGTCGTGGACGGAATGTGGCAGGTACTCCCAGAGTTCGACCTCAGTTGGTGGTCGGATTTTTTGATGAGCGCTGAGTTAAAAGTGGAGAATTTGTCGGCTGAGAAATTTTTGTCACAGTCGGTTGATGTTCACCCTCTACCGACAGTCCAGGCTTATGCAAAAAGTGGGCCCTTTCGAAAAGAGACCCCTATAAGCTTACAGCCGGCCCTAAGCTGGCACTCCCCTGGCCAAGCTTAAGCGTGCGTTCTACAAGCTTTTACACAACATCGGCCTCCCGCGAAGGTACCTGTTAGTGCCCACTGCCGCAAGGTCACCGACTTGAAGAAAGAGGGGATCAGGGATCGAATGAGCACCGCGTGGCAAGAACTCTATCAGCGATGCAGAGCCGAATGCGGAGTCAGACACGTTCCGATCTTGGACGAAGCCCCTTTAAGTTTTGAGTTCCGAGTTCTCAGAGTGTCAATCAAAACGCCACAGATGAGAGTGGGGGACTCCAAAAACTGGCGAACAAGGTACCTACCTACTACGAGGAGCCTACCTGAGGTACATACCTCATAACTACAGTAAATATCCAATGGAGTGGCGTCAAAAAGAGAGGTCAAGCAGAGTGTCAGAGGTGTTTTACAACATCTGTCGCATCATGACGAAAATTGCCCCAGTCGTCCAAGTCGACGGTCGTCGACGTCAGTATGCGGAGTCGTGTGCCCACATGCGCCGCACCTCTGTATAAGAGCCTCAGCCTCGCACGAAACGAGTGATCCCACGATTCAAATCGTAGTCAGTCTCATCTCGCCGTCCAGAACCAACCATGGCTCCCATTCAACTACCCGTCAATCGCCCTGGAGAGAGCATCTTTGCCGGCGGCGCCCGAATCTCAGAATTGCGCTCCGCGCCAAGGACCTCCGACTGTCAAGGCGAAGACTGGATCGCCTCAACCACATGCTGCTTCGGCACCGATGCCATCGGCTACTCACGCCTCCCAGACGGGCCCCTTCTCCGCGAGGCCGTCACCTCCGAACCTGATAAATGGCTTGGACCCCAACACAATGCGAAATACGGCCCCGACACGAAGCTCCTCGTCAAGCTGCTCGACGCCAGTCATCGACTCCCCGTCCACGCACACCCGCACGTAGACTGGGCAAGAAAGCACCTAGGCAGATCCCATGGCAAAGCAGAAGCCTGGTACATTCTCACACCGGGATCCGTATGGCTTGGACTGACCGAGGATATTGACGAGCGTGAACTCCTGGAGCTGGTACAGTCAGAACGTGGCGCGGAACTGCTGCCCAAGATGCACAGGTTCGACGTCCAGCCGCACCAGACGCTGTATGTTCCCCCGGGGACGCTGCACGCCATCGGCGAAGGAGTCATGGTGGTCGAAGTACAAGAGCCAGAGGACCTGTCCATTCTCTGCGAGTGGGTCGGGCACAATGTCGATGGCAAGAAAGATGGCCATCTGGGGCTTGGATTCCCTGTTGCGCTTACAGGCGTGAACAATCGCGGGTGGACGCGAGAACAGGCGGAGCGTTGTTGGGTGAAGAATGAGTCAGATCATGCGGAGAGCGTTTTTGCGAACGACTCGCGTGAGTATTTTCGTATGGAGAGGCTTGCTGTTAAGGGCCAGGTGACGACGCAGAGGGGTTTCGCCGTCTTGATTGTCTTGGAGGGGAAAATGTCGCTGCGGACGGAGAAGTCTGAGTCTATATCTATTGGCAAGGGGTCGACGGTCGTGATACCTTACGAGGATGGAGGTATGCATTTGGATGGGGAGGGGGAGGTGTTGATTGCGCGGCCTCCATTGTGATGGGGTGTTGTAATCTTCTAACAGCCAAGACTCGTCGCATGTTACTTTACGAAAGAAGCCAATATGTAAGCTAATGTGAAAGTCATGATAGTTCTATCATCTATGAAAGTATAGAAGCCATGCATCATGTCGTGAGAGAGCCATGCACTACGATTCGAGGCTGGTCGCATACAAAAAATGGACGGCCTCGTGGGGGGATGCTCAAGCTGCGGCCGCTGTATTGATACTCATGTGGCAGCTACGAGCGATGGATATGGTCGTGTCTCCTAACGGCTGGAACAGTGAAGATGAAGATCAATTAGAAAGAGACAGCAAAAAGTGGCGATTATTGGGGATCGACACCTACCCAAGGGGACGTTTTGTCGGGCTTCGACACCACGGTGTCTGTGATGTTTATGTCGATGCAGATGATTGTGTGTCGAGCTGCCATGCGGTCAGATTTGCTTCCATCTGATAAAGAAGAAGTCTGGGGGAGTATGAATCGCGGGTTTTCCGACAGGTCACTTACCCATGTGTGGCCTCCGCAACAGGAGTAGCGACATGGCTGATTGACGACACAGTCTTGATCTCCTGATGGTGGTGGTGATGGAGGGAGATGGGGTACAGGCGTTTGGCTGCGGCGAGAGCCACGAACGAGGCGAATACTACAACGAATGTGAGCTGCATGGTTGATTTGAACTACGATAAAGCGCAGTAGAGGGGGACGCTTTCTCATCGCTTGCTTCCATTGTGCCGCGCTCTATCTATGTATGTATATACCTACATGCAGGACATCCCACTAGTGAATGCATGCGCAAACAATTCTCTTCACTAGAACAGAGAAGACAAAGGCTCAGCATTAAAGCAATTCGTTCGAAGCGAGGAACAGAGGAAAAGTCTAATTCCGCCATTGAATTTCTTCCTTAGTCCGAATAGGCTGGACGAGCGCTGGCCCGGGTCGTGGCGTGGCGCTGCGGAGTGTTGCCGCCCTGTACATGGGATATGCGTACGTGGTGGGAGCGACTTCACGAGCCCGTCGACGCCATTGCGCCGCGCGCAACTTGAAAGGCCACTTGGCTGAATGGAATCTTTCAGGGATGGACAGTCGTTTGGTGCTCTGCGGTGCACCGTACAGGTACCTGAGGTAGGTGTAGTAGGTACCTTAAGAGACAGGTATCGGTGGGCAGTGGAGGATCAGCAATGCTCTACTTTTCCCTTGCCTCATTTTCCGTTCGCACATAACCATCTGGAGAAAGGAAATCGAGCGTCTTTAATATATATTCGTTTTGCATACGTGTCTTTTGTTTCTTGAATCCCGAAGGACCAGGATTTGGCAACAAACTTGCTTGTTTCTGTGGCTCATTGACCCTGTGCAAGCAACCACCGTACCGATATCAGCACCAGCTGTCCAATTGCAACTGGACAACAAATGGATATCACAGACAAGGTAGAAGCGACAAAGGAATGTGTTGACGGAATAATCTTAGCAACCATGAATTAGAAGAAAGCCTATCAAGGCTCGATATGACTATGCGAGAGCCGGGTCACTCTGGCTTGCGTCCATACACAATGTGCACAATCATGTAGCTGTGTACATTGGGATTACGGATAGCCTTCCGCAGATGCGCGAGCCACACATGGTATTCATCTTCTGGCTTTTGCAGGACATTGTGCCAAACCATCTGAGTGTAGCCTAATGATAGAGGTGAGCATGGTTTCCTACTTCATACAAGGACAAGAAAGAAAGATGGCAAATGCAATACCTTGAAGGTCATTCTCCAGAGCGGCTCTAGCAAGCTTCCCGATTTCAGCGAGTTTTGGATCTTTTGCCCACGGACCAATAGGGATCTAATGCAAAATCAGTACTCTCGGATCTTCTTGGTCCATGAACTACCGAAGAGGACAGATTTCAGCACATACTTTGTATTGAATTGTCCTTTGCTCGACGAAACCAGCCTCGTCGAATGCTTGCTGCTGAAGCTTTTGCACGAAGAAGGAACGGTTCATCATCTTGCCGCCCTCTCGGAACAAATCTGCATACGAGGCGAGAATAGGTTCCAACTCAGTGGACCCGTCGTCGCTGCGAAACTCAACATCAACTTCGACAGACTGTACCCATCCTCCTGGCGCGCAGCATCTGTAGGCTTCCTTGAAGAGGGCTGTCCAATCTTGGATACCACCTACGATATAGCGGATGTGAATGAAGTCAAAATGGTTTTCGTTCCAAGTCCACTCGAGTAAGGCGTCGTCTACTTCAAAGCGGACATTCGGTGGAACCCACTGCGGTTGGCAGGGTGAGAGATCTGAACCAGTGACTGAAGCATTCGGAAATCGGTCGCCGAATTCACTGTTCATATTTATGAGCGCACGAAGATTTGGTTTCAAGTTTTCCTTGGCCATACATTGCCCAGATACCTTCCCGATTGGTCAGCGACAGTCGCATCTAGTGGAATTCGGGATATCGGTTATCACTTACCGGATCCCGTACCGACATCAAGCACCCGCTGATGGCATCCGCGCAATTAGTTACTATTTTCTTTTTTAAAACAAAGAGAAAGGCCCCTCCACTGCGCCTGAAAATGCACCGCAATCACCAGTCACATACGTGGATCTTATCTTTTTCAAGCGGCGCCAGGAATAGCTGGTTGTCGAGAAGGATCGTCAAGTAATGATGGCTAGCATTTGACGTCAGCGCGCGATTCTGCAAAGACTAAGGGAAGGGCTCGTTGTGGCTATAACCATAATTTATCCGATTCGAGCTGCTGGTCGTCGTTGGGAAGGAAATAGTTTGTCGTGAATTTATCACTATGATAGGTACGGCCGTGGATCTGACGATACTCTAGGATACTGGATGCAAGAGAGGCGGTGGAACTTTGACTGCAGCGATTATCGATATCAGGAGATTGAACGACGTGTGGATCGTGGGCTGCACACTGCACAAACGTTTCGGAATAGACAGAATCGATGTCATTCTGATCATCAGCCTAAGAATGCCGTTATTCTACCGTGCTATTGTCATTCGCCATGACTCAGTGAATGAGTCTCTGCGGCGACGCAGGCTTACGGGAACGTCCGCTGCAGCAATCAAGTCACCCTCGGCCTGCGATGGCCTTAGCTCATTTGCTTGGGATGCTGCAGACATGGTACGAGTAGAACGGTCACCAGAGTGTAAACGTAAACTGTCAAGATCGAGCGGGACTCGTGGCTCATAAATACGTATAATCAGTGGAGTTTCGGGAAAGCTTACACGACATCTCACCATGATTGGAGAAAGTTCAATGTCAGGTTCTATCCATCCAGCTACGGATAAGCAGTAGCTACAGCCTACAGTACCGTTTCACGCCATTTGGGACAAAGGCAGGGGCATTTTATGTACACTAGGTAGCCGACCACTACCTATATTTTAGCCTTCAGGCATCGCCGCATCGCGATTCTTATTCCTAGCAACATTGCGCCCAACGCAGAGCGGAAACGCCCTATACATAGAGCTAATTGCTGGCTCACAAAAGGAGTAGTCTTGTCGACGCATCCTTGTACATGTTACCTACGTCGGCATGATGCATCATGCGACACCACTAAAAACGATGCTCCGATTGTGCCAGGTGATTGCTACGCTGCCTACGCAGCTCGAGATTGAACAACGTCGCACTATTGCGGGCCGTGGTTTTGAATTCATATAGGTACCAGGGTACCTCGGCCCTTGATAGAGAAGTGAGTGAGTCGTCACTACATAGGTACCTACCTGTGCATACCACTCACTCTATGGATGCTACTCACTGTATGGTGCCTATTGTACGCTGTATATAGCATCAGAGCTCAAAGTTGTGTTGTTGAAAACGGATGGACATCACAGACAAAGAAGCAGCGTTGAAGCGATGCATAAATTACGGTGTAACAAATTAACCTTTTAGGCGTCATGAAGATAAGAATTCATGGAACTGCTCCATATGGCTATACGACAGGCGGATCACTCTGGCTTGCGTCCATACACAATGTGCACAATCACGTAGCTGTGCACCTTGGGATTACGGACCGCCTTGCGCAAATTCGCGAGCCACACATGGTATTCGTCTGCTGGCCTTTGGAGTACATTGTGCCAAAGCATCTGGGTGTAACCTGATGATCAGAGGTGAGAATGGATTCCTACTTCGTGCAAGATGTGCGGAAGATGCGTTACCTTGAAGGTCATTATCCACAGTGGCGACGATAAACCGCCCAACTTCAGCGAGCTTAGGATCTTTTGCCCAGGGACCAACTGGAACCTAATGAAGAGTCAATTCTCTCGGCGAACTCCCAAAAGTGACGAACAAGTTACAAACGATGACTATTGACAGCACATACTTTGTAACGAACTACTCTTTTTTCCACAAAGCCAGCCTCGTCAAATGCCGCCTGCTGTATCTCTTGCACGAAAAAAGGACGGTTCAAGATCTTGCCACCCTCTCGGAACAGGTCTCCGTACGAGGTAAGAATAGGATCCAGCTCAATAGAGCCGTCATCGCTGCGACAATCAAGATCAATCTCGACAGACTGTACCCATCCTCCTGGCGCGCAGCATCTATAGGCTTCTTTGAGCAGAGCTGTCCAATCTTGGATACCACCTATGATGTAGCGGATGTGAATAAAGTCAAAATGGTTTTCGTCCCAAGTCCACTCGAGGGTGGCATCGTCTACTTCGAACCGGACATTCGGTGGGACCCACCGCGGTTGGCACGGTGAGAGATCTGTACCAATGACTGAAACATTTGGAAATCGGTCGCCAAATTCACTAATCATATTTGTGAGCACACTGCACAGGAAGATAAGGTTTCAAATTTCATTCGGCCATACATTGCCCAGACACCTTCCTGTTTGGTCAGCGACAGTCACATTTAGTGGAATTCTAGGTGTCGGTTATCACTTACCGGATCCCGTACCGACGTCAAGCACCCGCTGATGGCATTCGCGCAATTAGTTATCATATTTGTTTCATAGATGAAAAAGAGAAAAGTAACTCCAGTGCGCCTGAAAATGCACCGCAGTCAACATTCACGTACGTGGATCTTATCTTTATCAAGAGGCGCCAGGAACAGCTGGTCGTCAAGAAGTATCTTCAAGTAATGATGGCTAACATCCAACATTAGCGCACGATTCTACCGAGAATGTGGCCTCGTGGTGTCTAGAACTTTATCTCATCCGATTCTAGCTGCTGGTCGTCGTTGGGAAAGACATAGCTTGTCGTGAACCTATCACTGTGATAGGTACGGCCGTGGATCTGACGATACTCGAGGATGCTGGATGCGAGAGAAGCGGTGGAACTTTGACTGCGGCAAAAAGTTAGGAGATTGAAGAATGCGTGAATCGCGGGGTGCACAAACGTTTCGGAATAGACAGAATCGATGTCATCTTGATCATTGACCTAAGGATGCCGTTAGTCCCCCGTGTCATCGTCATTTACTATGACTCAATGAATGAGTCCCTGCGGCGAAACAGGCTCACGGGCACGTCCGCTGCGTCAATCAAGTCGCCCTCGGCCTGCGATGGCCTATGGTCATTTGTTTGAGATGCTGTAGACATGATGCGAGTAAAAGGGTGTTCAGAGTCAAAGTAAACTGTAAGGATGGAGCGGAACTATGGATCATAAATACTTATGATCAGTGGAGTTTTGGAAAAGCCAACACGTCATCTCACCAGAGTCACCATGATTGGAGAAAGTTCAATGTCAGATTCTATCCAGCTACAGATAAGCAGTAGCTGCCGTTTCACGTCATTTGAGACAAAGGCAGGGGCATTTACACCACTACCTATATTTTAGCCTTCAGGCATCGCCGCATCGCGATTCTTATTCCTAGTAACATTGCGCCCAACGCAGAGCGGAAACGCCCTATGCATAGAGCTAAGTGCTGGCTCACAAAAGGAGAGCCCGGTAGTCGTGGCGACGCATCCTTGTACATGTTGCCTACGTCGGCATGATGCATCATGCGAAACCACTAAAAACGATGCTCCGACTGTGCAAGGTGATTGTCACGCAGCTCGAGATTAAACAACGTCGCACTATTGCGGTCGTGGCTTTCAATAAATCTAGATGTTTTCCCTTCCTGTTTAGGTCAAGTCTATTTCCTCCGTTTGGGTATACATATTAGGAGAAATGTTCTCTCATCATGTAGTTGAGAAGGGCAGGGGGGGCTAGTTGAGTCGGATTAAGTACAAAGTTGTTGTTTCATTTTCACGGAGATTTCGGAACCGGCGAGAGTCGCCATCGTCTACGTGCCCAGTTCATCCCGGTGGGATCGATCGTTTGTTGCCATATCCTTCTTAAATTTTCCTTCTGTTTATCTGGCGACCGAGACAGGGGGAACGAACAATTGCCGCTTGCGTTCAAAGCAGCAGCGTTCGAGTGATGCATTTGCGAATTAACCTTTAAGGCGCCATGAAAATCAAGAGTTCATTGACTGCTCAATATCGCTATGCGACAGGCGGATCACTCTGGCTTGCGTCCGTACACAATGTGCACAATCATGTAGCTGTGCACCTTGGGATTACGGATCGCCTTCCGCAAGTTCGCGAGCCACACATGGTATTCGTCTGCTGGCCTTTGGAGTACATTGTGCCAAAGCATCTGGGTGTAACCTGATGATCAGAGGTAAGGATAATTTCCCACTTCGTGCAAGCATAGGAAAGAGGGGATGCCAGATGTGCGGAAGATGCGTTACCTTGAAGGTCATTCTCCAGAGCCGCCTTGATAAACCGCCCAGCTTCGGCGAGTTTGGGATCTTTTGCCCAGGGACCAATAGGGACCTATTGAAGGGTCAGTTCTGTCAGTGAACTCTCACAGGTAACAGATACAGATCACAGCACATACTTTGTATTGGACTCTCCTTTTCTCGACGAAGCCAGCCTCGTCAAACGCCCGCTGCTGTATTTCTTGCAGAAAGAAGGGACGGTTCGTGATTTTGCTGCCCTCTCGGAAGAGATCTCCATACGATGCAAGAATAGGTTCCAGTCCGGTAGACCCGTCGTCACTGCGAAGATCGACATCAATTTCGACAGACTGTACCCATCCTCCTGGCGCGCAGCATCTGTAGGCTTCATGAAAGAGGGCTGGCCAGTCTTGGATACCACCTATGATGTAGCGGATGTGGATAAAGTCAAAATGGTTTTCGTCCCAAGTCCAGTCGAGGGAGGCATCGTCTACTTCGAAGCGCACATTCGGTGGAACCCACTGCGGTTGACACGGTGAGAGATCCGTACCGGTGACTGAAGCATTTGGAAATTGATCGCCAAATTCACTATTCAACTTTGTGAGCACACGGTGATGAGGTTTCAAGTTTTCCTCGGACATACATTGCCCAGATACCTTCAGAATTAGTCAGCGACATTCGCATTTGCCATTTGGTGAAATCCTGGAGGCCGGCTGCTACTTACCTGATCCCGTACCAACGTCAAGCACCCGCTGATGGCATTCGCTCAATTAGTTGCTATCATTTTTTTTTTACAAAATATTGAATGAAGGCAGAAAGCGTCCGAAGCCCATAGAAGTGACTCGACACGTACGTGCATCTTGTCTCTCTCAAGAGGCGCCAGGAACAGCTGGTCGTCAAGAAGGATCTTCAAGTAATGGTGGCTAAGATGCAACATTAGCGCGCGATTCTGACGACAATGTGGGCTCGCGGTGACTAGAACCATAATTCCTCCGATTCGAGCTGTTGGTCGTCGTTGGGAAAGACATAATTTGTCGTGAACCTATCACTATGGTAGGTACGGCCGTGGATCTGACGATACTCTAGGATACTGGATGCAAGAGAGGCGGTGGAACTTTGACTGCGGCGGTAATCAGGAGATTGAATGACGTGTGGATCGTGGGCTGCACACTGCACAAACGTTTCGGAATAGACAGAATCGATGTCATTCTGATCTCCAGCCTAAGAATACGGTTAGTCTACCGTGCCATTGTCATTCACCATGACTCAGTGGATGAGTCTCTGCGGCGACGCAGGCTTACGGGAACGTCCGCTGCAGCAATCAAGTCACCCTCGGCCTGCGATGGCCTTAGCTCATTTGCTTGAGATACCGTAGACATGGTCAGAGTAAAACGATCATCAGAGTAAAAGTAAACTGTGACATCGAGCGGGACTCGTGGCTCATAAATACCTCGTATGATCAGTGGAGTTTCGGGAAAGCCAACACGTCATCTCACCAAGGTTGGAGAAAGTTCAATGTCAGATTCTATCCAGCCACGCATAAGCCTTAAGCTGTAGCTGCCGTTTCACGTCATTTGAGACATCGGCAGGGGTGTGCACACCAGTGAACCACCAGCTATTTTACTTGAGGCATCACGACTCTTATTTGTAGTGACATTGCGCCCAAACCAGAGCAACGCCGGACAGAAACGCCTTATTAGTAGATACTAGACCTAAGTTCTGCCTTCGCTTGTCGAGCGGGAATGGGCGTCGACGCATTGTCTTAATACCTTGAGAAATTGAAATGATGCATTATGCGACACAGCAAAGAAACGAGGCTCCGAGTCTCCGACTGTACAAGGCCATAGCCACGCAGCTCGAGGTTGAAAAACGTCGCGCTATCGTGGCTATCGATCTAGATACCTGGAGACCGCGATAGAGAAGTGATTTGTGCTTGACTACCTGTACATAACACTGTATGGTGCCTACTGTGTATATAGCATCAGAGCTCGAACTTTGCCTTGACACCATATGCATACCACAGACAAAGCAGCATCGTTGAAGCGATGCATTTACGGGTTAACCTTTAAGGCGCCATGAAAGACAAGAGTTCACTTGACTGCTCGATATTGCTATACGAGAGCCGGATCACTCTGGCTTGCGTCCATACACAATGTGCACAATCATGTAGCTGTGTACCTTGGGATTACGGACCGCCTTGCGCAAATTCGCGAGCCACACATGGTATTCGTCTGCTGGCCTTTGGAGTACATTGTGCCAAAGCATCTGGGTGTAACCTGATGATCAGAGGTGAGAATGGATTCCTACTTCGTGCAAGATGTGCGGAAGATGCTTTACCTTGAAGGTCATTTTCCAGAGCCGCCTTGATAAACAGCCCGACTTCAGCCAGTTTCGGATCCTTTGCCCAGGGACCAATTGGAACCTAGTGAAGTGTCAAATCTGTCAGTGGACTCCCACAGATGACAGATGACAGATGACAGGACATACTTTGTACTGAACTGTCCTTTTGTCGACAAAGCCAGCCTCATCAAATGCCTGCGGCTGTATTTCCCGCAGAAAGAAGGTACGGTTTGTGATTTTGCCACCCTCTCGAAACAGATCTCCATACGATGCAAGAATAGGCTCTAATTCAGTAGACCCGTCGTCACTTCGAAGATCAACATCAGCTTCGACAGACTGTACCCATCCTCCAGGCGCGCAGCATCTGTATGCTTCTCGAAACAGAGCTTTCCAGTCTTGGATACCACCTAAGATGTAGCGGATGTGGATAAAGTCGAAATGGTTTTCGTTCCAGGTCCACTCGAGTGAGGCATCATCTATTTCGAAATAGACGTTCGGTGGAGCCCACTGCGGTTGGCATGGTGAAAGATCTGTACCAGTGACCGAAGCATTTGGAAATCGGTCGCCAAATTCACTATTCAACTTTGTGAGCACACGAAGACTTATTACGTTTCCAAGTTTCCGTCAGCCATACATTGCCCAGATACCTTCAGGATTGTCAGCGACATTCGCATTTGGTGAAATTTAGGGGGCCGGTCACTACTTACCTGACCCCGTGCCAACGTCAAGCACCCGCTGATGGCATTCGCTCAATTAGTTGCGATGCTTTTTTTCGTAGCAAAAATAAAAACGAGAATGCCCCTCCAGTGCTCCTGAAAGACCTAAAAAGTCACCAGTCACGTACGTGAATCTTATCTTCGTCAAGAGGCGCCAGAAACAGCTTGTCGTCGAGAAGGATCTTCAAGTAATGGTGGCTAAGATGCATCATTAGCGCGCAATTCTACCGAGAATGGGGGCGCGTGGTGACTAGAACCATAGTTCTTCCGATTCGAGCTGCTGGTCGTCGTTGGGAAATACATAATTTGTCGTGAACCTATCACTATGATAGGTACGGCCATGTATTTGACGATACTCGAGTACCTATGCTGGATGCAAGAGACGCGGTGGAACTTTGACTGCGGCAGGGAGTGAGGAGATTGGATTAGGTAATTTGTGAATCGTGGGGTAAACGAACGTTTCGGAAACGACAGAATCGATGTCATTCTGATCATCAGCCTAAAACCACGTAAGTCTCCTGCTCATTCACTCCGACTCGGTGATTGAGACTCCGAGTCGATCCAGGCTTACGGAGATGTCCTCTGCGACAATCAGGTCGCCCTCCGCCTGTGGTGGCCTCTGCCCCTTTGTTTGAGATGTTGTTGACATGATATGGATAAGAAGACCATCAGACGAACGAACAATCTGTGAGCAGGTCGAGCGAGATCTTGGCTGATAAATACCTACCTACATCGTTGGAGAAACGTTGATACATGTACAGGCTCATGCAGCTTCAGATAAGCAATGCCGACCTGCCAGAGACAATTGGAGGGATATGTGCACACCAGCCATGCTTTAGGCGCCGTGTCTGGTCCGTATGTAACGTTGTGTGTCCAACGCAAGGTAGGAACGCCCTAACAATAAAGCGAAGTCCTGGCCCGCAAAAGGTGAGAGGGCGGATGAGCTTGCAGAAGCGACCGAAACGTTTCGATATGTACAAGCACGTTCATCACTGTCGGAGAAGGACAGAATCGTACGATACAGGCTGGTTCAAGGGCTGATCTCCTGCAGGCTGCAGCTTATTCGCTTGTGCGAGGGTCTTTGCCGACCAACTGACGCGTTATTTCATAGGTATGCACTCCTTTAGGGCCAGATCCAGAAGGCCAAGTTGGGAAAGTATTCAGAAAAAAGTTTCTGAATACTGGTACTTGCCTAGTTTTGCAACAGTGGAGACAAATCCAATGTACCGTTCAACAGCACTGAATGTGGCTTATTAGCGTTTTTCTGCACATCGCCTGCCATAGATTATTCTCTGCCTCCTTCTGTCTACGGGCGGAGTATTGAGGGCGCAGGCCAGGAGGACTTCGAGGAAGTCGGCAAGGTCATCGGTGTCATCATCGAGGTTGTCTATGGACTGCCCAGTACAAGATAGTACATAATGCCACGTTGTGGATTTCGAGTTCGAAAGAAGGCATGATTATATTGGTTATAAAATGATGAGAGTATTGACCGGATGAGCGTGGTGACCGTGACGGCTAAGCTCAATGATGATGTGAGTCGTTTCGAATATTTTTTTTCCGTGTTGACCTCGTCAAACAGGGCCAAAACAAACGTGCCAGTGGCCAGTGGCCACTGTGACCACTCTGTCTTGGCGGCTTTTCCACTGTGGCCACTGTCTTTTGGCGGCTTTGCCCCTGTGGCCACTGTGTCTCGGCGGCTTTGCCCCTGTCTCTTGGCGGCTTTTTCTGCCAACTGTGACAACGTCCTGTCACAGTTGTTTGGGGCTTTCTGAAGATTTCTGAATACCTACTTTTTATTCAGACAGAGTGGAGATTATGGTGCTGTTCGCCCAATAACAGACGACAACAGGGGCCCCCTGCTAGTTCTCTCTAGCTCGGTGCATTGCGACAGGGGTCGAGTTGAAATCGAGAAAATTGTTTCCACCTTTATGCCAAATTAGGCATGGCCGCAAAGTATTCAGAAAAAAGTTTCTGAATACATTCTCAATTTGGCCTTCTGGATCTGGCCCTTATATTACAACAAGATGCAAGCCTTCGTCAATTGGCAAGGCGTCCATACAGTTCCCCGAGTAATGCTATTCTTAGGTAGGTACGATGTATGTGTGCACGTGACTTCTGCCCTGGATAACCGCCCATCGTTGCAAAGGTATGTACCTAGGAGGTACATACCTCCTCTGTAGGTACAGGCGGGGCAGCGTGCAAATCCATTTGCCACCCGATTTTACATGTATGTACCTACTACCTCCGACCCTCCAGAAAATAGAGGAGGGACGGTGGATGCGAAAGGCAGCAAAGGTCCTCACAACTTCAACTGACAACCAAGATGCAACCCGACTAAACACCTCACGATCAGCGACAACACGTATGCTGTAGCTACATATGTACCTAAACTTACCTATGCGAGAGATGGATCACCATGGCTTGCGTCCGTACACAACATGCAGCGTCATATAGCTGTGAACCTTGGGATTTCCGATTGCCTTACGCAGATTTGCGAGCCACGCCTGGTACTCAATTGCTGACCTCTCAAGGAGATTGTACCAGATCCTCTGAGTGTAACCTAAATATCAGAGGTGAGGATGATGCAAGCATAGGAAAAGGCAATGCGGAAAGGCTCACCTTCCAAGTCATTCTCTAATGCCGCTCTAGCGACCCGCCCGACTTCAGCGAGTTTACGATCCTTTGCCCAGTGGCCAATAGGAACCTAGGGAAGAGTCAATTCTGTCTGCGAGCTTCCTAAGGAGATGGATGGCGCTCGTACTTTGTATTGAATCGCCCTTTGCTCGACGAAGCCAGCCTCGTCAAGCGCTCGTTTCGGTAGCTCTTGCACGGAAAAGGGACGGTTTAGAATTTTGCCAGCCTCTCGGAACATGTCTCCAAACGAGGCAAGAATAGGTTCCAGCTCGGTAGACCCGTCGTCGCTGCGAAACTCAACGTCGCATTCAACAGACTGTACCCATCCTCCCGGGGCGCAACATCTGTAGGCTTCTTTGAAGAGGCCAGTCCAGTCTTCTATACCACCGAAGATGTAGCGGAAATGGATAAAGTCAAAATCGTCGTCATTCCAAGTCCACTCGAGCGTCGCATCGTCAATCTCGAAGCGGAGGTTTGGTGGAATCCACTGCGGTTGGCATGGCGAGAGATCTGTACCAATGACTGATGCATTTGGAAACCGGTCGGCAAATTCACTGTTCAACTTTGTGAGCATAAGCAGGCGTGTTTTCAGGTTTCTGATGGCCATACATCGCCCAAATACCTTGTGAGTTTGTCAGCTACAATCACATGTAGTGTAATTCCGATCACTACTCACCGGATCCCGTACCGACGTCGAGCACCCGCTATGAAAATTTGTATATTAGGGGCAACTTCTTCAATGCGTCTGAAAGTGCATAGCAGACTCGTACATGGATCTTATGCTTGTCAAGCGGCGTGAGGAATAACTGGTCGTCGAAAAGGATGGTCAAGTAGTGGTGGCTGGTAGCGGTATTAGTGTGCGATTATGCTGAGCATGTGGGCTGGATAGTAGTACCATAGTTCCTGCGATTCAAGCTGCTGGTCGTCATTGGGAATTTGATAATTGGCCGCGAACTTATCACTATGATAGGTACGGCCTCGGATCTGACGATACTCGAGGATGCTCGATGCAATGGAGGTGGTGGAGCTTTCACTGCGACAATTCTTAGGAGATTGAAATGGGTAGTACGTTGGTTGTGGGGTTGACCGTTGACGAACGCTTCAGAAAAGACGGAATCGATGTCGTTTTTATTATCAGCCTGAGGATCACATTAGCTTTCTGCGTCATTTGCTCTGACTCGAAGTGAATAAGTCTCTGTCATCTCAGGCGACCAAGGCTTACGGCAACGCTCCCAACAACAGTTAAGTCGCCCTCAGGCTGCGGTAGCCTTTGCGCGTTTACTCGAGGCGCTGTAGACATGTTGGAATATTGTCATGAGAGAAACCAGCCAGCTAGTCGAAACCAGATCGGGCGAAACCTTAGCTAACATACAACTCGTATGATTAGTGGAGTTTCGATGAAGCCAACAGTGAACACTGAACACACCGTCTCACGGTTCACCATAGGAGGGTTAACGTACCAGGGCCCTATGCAGCGATACCTTACCATGCCGCGTCACGTCAGACAGAGCAACGCCCCAAAGCACCTGCAAACTGCATAAGAAATCAGTCTCCTGTTGCCAGCAGGGAATACATGGGCTTGCCGCTACATTCAATCTTCCCTCTCACACAACATTGTGGGAACGATGCCGACAAACCTTTTGCCAGCCTCCACTGTCCAGGACCTTAATTGGGGCAACCCAACTTTACAGTTCCATCGGGTTGTCATCGCTATTATTTCCAAGCTCTCTTGACCTCGCATTCGGGGTACAGACGCACTACTCAAACTGTTGTAACTTGTAAGTTGTAACTGTTTAGCCTTCTCACTGGTCCACCTCAGGATTTAGCTCCTCGCGCACAGCGCACCGCCTCCAACGAGATCAGAGAACGCCCATGAAATACCACCGATAATGAGACACGCGACGTTATTAATGTAGAGCGTTTTGAAGAGATAAAGGAAATGGTAAACCCGACTGCCTGCCACAATTTCTGTCAACATGTCAAGTTCGCTCCTCGAAGCCAATCTTGCCAAGTTCTAACTGTTCTCATTGTCGGAGAACAGAAGGGATGGTATGTATGACACAAGCAGGTTCAAATGCTGAACTCCTGTACTTTACTTGACACATTCGGGTTGCGCCGACCAGCCGACGCGTGGATTTATATCAACCTTCTTCCAATGCAAACTTTAGGCCTTTATTCTGTCCAGTGTCGCGTGAAGATGGGGTACTTTCGACATTCATGACGAGCAGGCGAGTTTGTGGGCAATTGTGTTGGCCATAACACAATAAATGATGATCTTATGATTCTGGATTCGTTTGTCGAGAAACGGGATAGGCATCACTATGTCATATTGGAAAGATGCAACACCTGTCATTGTCACCGCAGACAACCCAGACACCGGCGATACAGTTGATAGCGCAAAGAAAGCCGTTTGTATTGCGAGTCAAACTTCAAAGTGCTACAACAGCCAAAACAGCCACGTTGCTAAAGAGTCGTGGGGATCCAGATACCTTGGAGATGTTGGTAGCCCGCAGGTACGTTGAATGCTTTTTCAAATGGCAGCTCGAGATGGAACTCCGAGCAACGCCTGATTGATTCTGGATAAGTTGTTTGTATGTCGTGTGAAGGTACTATTACTCAATTCGGTATTTGTTGCACGCTATAGCGTCAACACTTTCATTGTTCACTTGACAAATGAATAATATCACAGACAAGATTGCAGCATTAGACCGCTGCATTTACGGGATAGGTTCTTAGTTATGAGGGAGAAGAGTCGCATTAAATACTCGATGCGGCTATGCGAGGCTTGCGTCCGTACACCATGTGCACGATCATATAGCTGTGAACTTTGGGGTTGCGAATCGCCCTACGCAGGTTCGCGAGCCACACATGGTATTCGTCTGCTGGCCTTTGCAGTATATTGTGCCAAAGCATCTGGGTGTAACCTAATGAACAAAAGTTAACCGTTAGAGTTGTTTCCTACTTCGTACAACGACAAGGAAGAGAGCATGGCAGATGCACATTGCATTACCTTGAAGGTCGTTTTCCAGAGCCGCCTTGATAAACCGCCCGACTTCAGCGAGTTTGGAATCTTTTGCCCAGGGACCAATAGGAACCTATTGAAGAGTCAATTTTGTCAGTGAGCCACCACAGGTGAAAGATGATAGATGACAGCACATACTTTGTATTGAACTGTCCTTTTCTCAACAAAGCCAGCCTCGTCAAATGCCTGCGGCTGTATTTCTTGAAGAAAGAAGGGACGGTTCGTGATTTTGCTGCCCTCTCGGAAGAGATCTCCATACGATGCAAGAATAGGTTCCAATTCAGTAGACCCGTCGTCACTGCGAAGATCAAGGTCAACTTCGACAGACTGTACCCATCCTCCAGGCGCGCAGCATCTGTAGGCTTCTTGAAAGAGGGCTGTCCAGTCTTGGATACCACCTAAGATGTAGCGGATGTGGATAAAGTCGAAATGGTTTTCGTCCCAAGTCCACTCGAGTGAGGCATCGTCTACTTCGAAGCGGACATTCGGTGGAACCCACTGCGGTTGGCATGGTGAGAGATCTGTACCAGTGACCGAAGCATTTGGAAATTGGTCGCCAAATTCACTATTCAACTTTGTGAGCACGCGATGATAAGGTTTCAAGTTTTCCTCGGCCATACATAGCCCAGATACCTGCAGAATTGATGAGCGGCATTCGCATATGGTGAAGTTCCGGGGACCGGTCACTACTTACCGGATCCCGTACCAACGTCAAGTACCCGCTGATGACATTCAATCAATTAGTTACCATGTTTCTTTCGTAGGAAAGAAAAAACCGAAAACGCCTCCACGATGCGCCTGAAAGCCCCCAGAAGTCACCAGCCACGCACGTGGATCTTATCTTTCTCAAGAGGCGCCAGGAACAGCTGATCGTCGAGAAGGATCTTCAAGTAATGGTGGCTAACACACAACATTAGCGCGCGATCCTGCCAAAATTATGTGCTCGTGGTGTCTAGAACCTTAACTCCTCCGATTCCAGCTGCTGGTCGTCGTTGGGAAAGACGTAACTTGTCGTGAACCTATCACTATGGTAGGTACGGCCGTGGATTCGACGATACTCGAGGATGCTGGATGCAAGAGACGCCGTAGAACTTTGACTGTGGCGGGGAGTGAGGAGATTGAACAATGTGTGAATCGTGGGGTGCACAAACGTTTCGGAAAAGACAGAATCGAGGTCATTTTCATCATCAGCCTGAGAATTACGTTAGCCCCCCCCCCTCATTCCCTTCGACCCGTTGATAGAGACCCCGAGTAGACCCAGGGCGCTTACGGAGATGTCCTCTGCGACAATGAGGTCGCCCTCCGCCTGTGGTGGCCTTTGCTCCTTTGCTTGAGATGCTGATGACATGATACGAGTAAGAAGGCCATCAGATGAATAAACAACCTATGAGCAGGTCGAGCGAGACCTTGGCTGATAAACACCTACATTGTCGGAGAAACGTTGATGTACAGGTTCCATCCAGCTTCAGATAAGCAACGCCGATCTTCCATTTCACGCCGTCTGAGACAACTGGAGGTGCACATGCACACCTGTCACCAACCGTGAAAGCATTAGTACATATCAGGTACTTCGTCTGATCCGTATGTTTGTGCACCCAATGCAAGGTAGGAACGCCCTAACAAATCGAAGTCCTCGCCCGCAAAAGGTGAAAGGGCCGGTGACTTCTGTGACTTCTTGCAGAATCCCGCAGAATCGACCGAAACGGATCGATACATATGTACCTACAAGCACGTTCACCGTTGTTGGAGAAAGGGGAGAAGTCGTACGACATGCGAGATCCTTGCCGACCAACCGACCGACGCGTTATTATTGCAAGCCTTCGTTTATACAGTTCCCCGAATAATGCTACATATGCACCTATGTACATATGCACATATTCTAATTACCTAATGTAACGCAAAATGGATGCATATCTGCACGTGATTTCTCAGTTCTGCCATATTTCGCACACACGAAGTGGAGTACATAGGTACGTAGTCTTATTAGTTGTCAACAAATCTGCAACGCTGATTGAAAGAAGAGACGTAAAGGTTCGGCAGTTCAGACAAGCGAAAGTTGAATCCTTGCAAAGTCGCATCAATGTCAGACAAAGTAAAGCCCCAAAGCAACCGCAAACCGCATGCGGGCGTTGATATGGCTGATGTAGCCCTCGTCCATGGCCTTCCCCGCGGCCTCATCTTCCGCTGAAACGTCTGCGCCGAGTATGACTGTTCGTGACGAGCAAATCTGATCGGAATATAGAGAATTATCTGCTAAGAATCTGTTCCCGGTGAGCTCATTCTGTTTGGAGCGATTCAAGGTCTCACGACGCTCTAAAATCGCAAGTCTCCTGTTTCCAGTAGTAGGGCATGCTTGGGTGTGCCACTGGTCCGCTGCATTCAACCTTCCCGGTCACACAATGTTGTGGGAACGATGCCGAAATACTGTTTGCCAGCCAACAGTTCCATTGGGTTGTCGAAAATTGCATCTCAAGCTCTCTTGACCTAACATTCGGATTACAGAGGCGCTACTGAAGTTATTATAACTTGTAACTGTTTAGCATTATCGCTGGCTCATCTCAGCTCCTCGCGCGCGGCGCACCGCCTCCAACAGGGTTAGAAGAACGATCATGGAATACCACCGAAAATGATACGCGCGACATCATGGAAGTGGAGCCTTTTGAAGAGATAAAGGAAATAGTAAACTCGACTTTCAAGATAACGACAAACCGCAAGCTTGAAGCCACTTCTTGCGGAATTCGCAGAAGCCACGGATAGAGCAACTGGATAGGCATCACTCACCACTGTGTCACATGGAAGATGCAACACCGCAGGCAAACGAGACTCCGGCGATACAGCAATGGCGCAAGATGAAGCCATTATGTATTGCGGGACGAATGGCTCCGGTACCCTACCCGGCCACGTTGCTAAGGTTTCCCGGGCATGAGATACCTTGGGAATGTAGGTAGCCTCTAGGTACGTTGAGTATCTGTCCAAATGGCAGCTCGAGACGGAACGACGGAGAGTTGAACGTCCCATTGGTCTCAAATGGTTGTGCGTAAGTCGCGTGAAGGTCTAAATTCGGTATCTGTTGCACGCTGTAGCCTCAACTCATTCACTAATCACTTGACAAAATATCAATGTCACAGACAATGTAGCAGCAATGAACCGACAAATTTACGGGTCAGGCTCTTGGCTATGACAGGGAGGAGTTTTATTGCATTCTCGATGCTGCCTTTCAAGAGCTGCATCACGCTGGCTTGCGTCCATACACCGTGTGCATAATCACGTAGCTGTGAACTTTGGGATTACGGATCGCCTTACGCAGGTTCGCGAGCCAGACATGGTATTCGTCTGCTGGCCTTTGCAGAATATTGTGCCAAAGCATCTGGGTGTAACCTAATGATCAGAGGTGAGAGTTGTTCCCTACTTCGTACGACAATAAGAGAGAGGGCAGCAAACATGCGTTACCTTGAAGGTCATTCTCCAGAGCCGCCTTGATGAACCGCCCAACTTCAGCCAGTTTGGGATCTTTTGCCCAGGGACCAAGGGGAACCTAGTGTAGAGCCAGTTCTGTCAGCGAGCTCCCACAGGTGACAGATGACAGCACATACTTTGTATTCAACTGTCCTTTTGTCGACAAAGCCAGCTTCGTCAAATGCCTGCGGCTGTATTTCTCGCAAAAAGAAGGGTCGATTCGTGACTTTGCCGCCCTCGCGGAAGAGATCTCCATACGAGGCAAGGTTAGGTTCCAGCTCGGTAGACCCGTCATCGCTGCGAAAATCAGAATCAACTTCGACAGACTGTACCCAGCCTCCAGGCGCGCAGCATCTATAGGCTTCTCGAAACAGAGCTTTCCAATCTTGGATACCACCCAGGATGTAGCGGATGTGGATAAAGTCAAAATGGTTTTCATTCCAGGTCCATTCGAGTGATGCATCGTCTACTTCGAAATGGACATTCGGTGGAACCCACCGCGGTTGGCATGGTGAGAGATCTGTACCGATGACCGAAGCATTTGGAAACTGGTCGCCAAATTCACTATTCAACTTTGTGAGTACAGGAAATTTGAAAATGCTGCATCAAGTCTGCTTTGGACATACATTGCCCAGATACCTACCCAATTGATCAGCAACAGGCGCATTTGGTGGACTGGACTTCCGGGGGTATGTTATCACTTACCGGATCCCGTACCGACATCAAGAACCCGCTGAGAGCATTCGCTCAATTAGTTACCGATTTTGTCTCTGAAGAAAAAGAGACCTTCAAGTGGGTTGGGAGTCTGAATGCGCCCAGCAGTAACACACATGGATCTTGTCTTCCTCAAGCGGCGCTAGGAACAGCTTGTCGTCAAAAAGGATCTTCAAGTAATGGTGGCTAGCATTCAAACATCAGCGCGCGATTACACCAAGACTGAGAGCGCGTGGTGACTAGAACCATAATTCCTCCGATTCGAGCTGCTGGTCGTCGTTGGGAACGAAATAATTTGTCATGAACCTGTCACTATGGTAGGTACGGCCGTGGATCTGACGATACTCGAGGATGCTGGATGCAAGAGACGTGGTGGAACTTTGACTGCGGCAGGGAGTGTCAATGAGAAAGATTGAATAATTTGTGAATCGTGGACGGTGGGGCACACAAACGTTTCAGAAAAGACAGAACCGAGGTCATTTTCATCATCAGCCTAAGAATCACGTTAGCCCCCGGTGATAGAGACTCCGAGTAAATCCAGGCTTACGGAGATGTCCTCTGCGACAATCAGGTCGCCCTCCGCCTGTGGTGGCCTTTGCTCATTTGCTTGAGATGCTGTCGACATGATACGAGTAAGAAGGCCATCAGATGAATAAACAACCTATTAGCAGGTCGAGCGAGACCTTGGCTGATAAATACCTACATCGTTAGAGAATCGTTGATGTACAGGCTCCATGCAGCTTCAGATAAGCAATGCCGACTTACCATTTCACGCCGTCTGAGACAACTGGAGGTGTACATATGCACACCAACCATGCTTGAGGCGCCGCGTCTGATCCGTATGTAACGTTGTGCGCCCAACGCAAGGTAGGAGCGCCCTACCTAATAAAGCGAAGTCCTGGCCCGCAAAAGGTGAAAGGGCCGGTCCCTTCTTGCGAAATCCCGCAGAATCGACCGAAACGTCTCGGTACCTAGACGGAGAAGGGGAGAGTCGTACGACACAGGCTTGTTCGAGGGCTGATCTCCTGCAGCTTACTAGCCTGTGCGAGGTCTTTGCCGACCAACCGACGCGTTAATTCATACTCCTTACAACAAGATGCAAGCCTTCGTTTAATACCTACAGTACCCCGAGTAATAGCTGTATGTACGCATTCTAATTATTTAAAATACACTAGCTAGGCTGGCCTGAGCTTGCCCAGTTCTAGAACCTCTACATGATGACCCATAGGGGAAAAACCCTTGGACAGTGAGGAAAACCTCTATGCTATCATGGTGCTGTGCATCGGGCCGATTTGGTCCGACCACGATTCCTATAATACTTGAAAGTTTTCCTGCTCGCCGGTGATCGGCGCGGCAGTCGCTGAATAGTGCGCCGGAAAAGAAACGCCACTCCTCCCCATGATGCATGCCTCGTCATCAGTCCTGGGCGGGGTCCGCTGCGGCTTCTTCTTCCCACCTCTCTTTCAACTCGGTCGCGAGTGAAAATTGTTGTAGGCGGCCTGTGCGAAGCATCCATTGTACCAGAAGTGGTGCAAGCTTCGGGCTGTCCAGGGCCGTCCTTAGGTCGCGGCGGTCGCGGAGGGGTGCGACAGGAAGGTGGATGCAGCGCAGTTACGCAATTGTCGGGCAGTCCAGAATGACGTGGTAGTGGCCATGAGTTTCCTTCCAGCACTCGCACATGGGTAAATCCACGTCTGGTACCTTACGGGAGAAGAGAATTTTGCGAAGGCCTATCTTTTCTGTGCGCATCTGAATGAGGGCGGCAGATTCATATTTCTTGCCCGTGGAGTGGAAGCTTGGGTTTTGTTCAGCGGCTGTAATGGACCGTTGAGGGCGTTTCGCCTTCGCCTTTGCTCTGTCTCTGTGCCACCGTTCTTTCCATTTCTTTTCGAGGATCTTGTCCGGCGGGAGTCCATCGAGGTCGGGGGCCGGTCGGTCTTGGAACGGGGTCAACGGGGGTCGTCGCTGACGTCGACGGAAGTGGTTCGCTACCGCCGCGCACGCTTGTCGGATCCGTTCGGCCATGTCGTTCGTCTCAATTCTGTCGTGGAATCGCCGTTTGATGTAGTCCAGGAAAAGGTCGACGGGCGGGACTGCACAGTGCAGACTCCGTTTCGACGATGGTGCCGGGTGTGGCTTTATATGTTACGACGCGCAGGCACTTCCTTTGTTCTTTCGTGAAAGCTTTCGCTAATCCCCTTGCTGCTTTCCCGCGTGTGCCGTGGGTATGCCATATTCCTGCACCGTAAGCCATCGTAAGCCATCGTAAGCCATTGTGCTGCCTACGACCTAGGTGTATCGGAGGCGCGCTTCTCGCAAAGGCCACCCCCACGTCGACGCCGCGAGCACGGTAAGAGCGAGGCGTTGTCGTCCAAGCTTTAGTTTAATCTGCTTTTCGTGTTCGTTCCACCGTAGTTTCCGAGTAATATGGACTCCCAGAAACCGGGTGGATTCCTTTGGGCTGATCGAGGTGGTCGAATCAAGCCGAACTGCGGTCGTGATGGCGTCTTTTGTCTCGTGAAGTGGAGCAATTCGCTTTTACGCTGGTTGAACTTCAACCCTGACTCTTCGGACCAGTCTTGGCAGATACTCCAAGCAGCCTCTAGGCGGTCCCGCGTCTCTTCCTCCGTCCTGCCATACGCGATAATGTTGTTATCGTCTGAGAAGCCCAAGGTGATGGTGTGTTCCGCGGCCTTGAGCTTCTCATACAGTGGGGCTATATATATCAGGAACAGGATGGGAGAGATGGGGGAACCCTGAGGGACTCCGGCGGGGACCGGTATTGCTCCTGTCGTTTGGTTTTCGAAGTGGAGGAAGGCCTGTCTCACGGTAGTGAATCCTCTGGTCCACGCCACCATCCAGGGTGGGAGCCCCGATTCCAGCATGAGATGGGAGAGTCGGCCATGGTGTACTGAGTCGAAGGCTGCAGTGATGTCCAATTGTAGCAGTGAGGCTATGCCGCCGTGGTACCAGGACGCTCGTACCACTTCCGTCAGTGTGCTGAGGGCTACTTCCGTAGACCTGTTCTCTCTGTCCCCCATCTGGAGCTCTGGGAGGGAGCCATTGCTTTCGGCTGCGGCTGTGACCCGTGTTGCCACCGCAGCTTCTAGTACTTTTCCAATTATGCCCGAGAGGGAGATGGGGCACCAGCCTCCGGCCTCGTGGTAGTCCTCGGGCTTCCTGCCCGGCTTTCGTAAACCGATGACTTTTGCTTTGCGAAAGGGAGCTGGGTAGTATCCAAAGCGACAGCTGTTGTTGAGCAGGTGAACCAGAGCCCCTGTGAGGGAGAGGCCGCACTGGCATCTCGTCGAGTCCCGGTACTTTCCAGCTGGCTAGGAGGCGTTTGATGATACCTTTGATCTCTTCCTGTGTGAAGTGGTCCTCCCTTGGGAATAGGGCGGCGTCGAGTCGATGCGCAGTGTCTGTCGGGATGTCCGATGTGCGTGCTGTGGAGTGGGGAAAGAATCGTTCTGCGAAGGCTGCTGTTTTCTCCTCATGAGTGTTTGATGTTTACCGTGTTATTTCCTACTGATCGGAGCAGTGGTGGGATCTGTCGGGATTCGGGAGTTAGTCCACTTCGAAGTCTTGCCCAGCGTTCCAACGCCCAGAGGCCTTTGTGTCCTGCCTTCGCTTGAGTCATTGCATTTCTCCACGAGCTGCGCCGTTCGTCTTCAATCACCCGGATTTACTCGTCTTCCGCCTCTTGGGCAAGTTTCCAGTTTTCCACTGTTCTCCTGCTGCGCCACTGTCTGTGGGCTTTACGAGCCGCTCTTATCGCGGCCTGGACTTTGTCGTTCCACCATGGTTGTTTTCGGGGCCTGCTTGGGAGTGTCTTTGGGGCTGCGAGCTCGGCGATGTTTGTCAGTTCATCTACGATCCAGTCCGCGTGGGAATCTATGTCCTGTGTGGAAACGATTGGGGTGTCGGTCGTATCGAGTCGGAACCGTATCCTGGCTTCAGCATTCACGAGTCCTTTGTCCATTTTCCCCCAGCAGTGTCGTTTTTCTACCGGTCTGGCAGGGCTGCCATCTCCGTATATTGTGATGAGCTGTGGTACATGGTCGGACGCAGCAAGGTCGGCTCCGCCCAAGAAGTCAACATCCACGTCCTCTGTGGCCCATGCGTGGTCGATGGTGCTGTCTCTCTTCCCTTGTGACCTCCATGTGATCTCTCCGCGGGGGGTGGCGAGGCCGAGTTGCCAGCGTGCTGTGAACTCGAGTAGATCCTCGCTTCCCTGTGAGGTCCTGTTCTCCTTGTCTCAAAGGGGATGATGTTGGCTGAAGTCACCAATAAATACACTGCTACACCGCATTGGCGCTGTCATGAAGAATAGATCTCGACTCCCTTGAGTGTTATTGAGCACCAGTCCGTGCCTGTCCTGCTGGAGCAAGCTTCGGGCCCGTGTCGCCTGTTAATGTAGATTGCCGTCCTTCCCGCATATACGGCCAGTTGGAAAAGACCAAGGCTGGAATGGGGAGGGACTCTGCCAATACCTGACGGTTCCTGGATCGCGCCACGTCGAGCCTGGGGCGGTAGTTGAGTGCTAGGGCGACGAGTTGTGCGCGTTTGCGAGTGTTCCAGTACATAACTTGGATGGGGTCCATTATAATCGTTGGGTGGCGACGGTGCGGGGATAGGCTGGTCGTGTTGAGCGCGTTCGCTCGTTGCCCTACCTGTGAGCCTCGTCACTATCCAGCATCGACTGCAGACTCCATATGTAGGCCTCACGAGCCTTGTCTCATTCGGCGTTGGCAGTAGGACACTCTCGAGACCACGCTGGGTGGGTTCCAGCACAGTTGGGGTACCGTGGACGAACGTCGCCCTTCAGTGCTGGGCAGTCTTCGTCGCCGCGGTCGTGCTTTCCAGCCGCGCATCTTCCACATTTTGCCGGGGCTTCGCAGTGAACTGCGATGTGACCGAACTTGTGACATCTGTAACATTGCCTTGGGTTCAACGCGGTATTGTACGCTTCGGCGTCGAATATCTCCGACTAGTAAACTAGGTATGTCATCACGGCACAGTTTGTTCGCCGCTTCGATACCATCGACTGCGATAATGAGGGGGGCAAATTTGGCGGAGACCCTCGGCTTCCTGGCTGTGGCCTTGGCAATCGGGCCGTTGGAGGCCGACATTATCTTCGCCATCTCGGTAGGCGTCGCCGGAGGATTTGTTGATGTCTGTGGTCGTGCTACGGGTTCGCGAATTGGCGTCCGCGACGCGATTTTCGTCTGCCACGTTGTCGCGACTCGCTGCTAGACGGAATTGTCATTTCTATGGGTATCGGACTCGCCGATGCCGTTTCTGCTATAATAATTCGGTTTCTGTCGAGGTCGAATTTTCGATCATTCAGTCTTCTTACGTGTTCTAATTATTTAATACGTGTTACTTCCATCGCGGCCCTATGCTGCGCTTCGGGCTGGAGAGAGTCGGGCTGGAAAAGCGAGGTTTGCGATGTGAAAGTTTCGCGGATGGGATGGTGGTTTGCGGACGTGCATGTGTGCCCACTGTTTTCGGCGCAAATTGCGGGGCTCGACCACCTCACCTTCTCTTCTCTTCCAAGTTCCAGGTGTCCCTCCGTTCCGGGGGAAGCCTGCGGCGGGCCGCGGACCTGCTCAGGGGATTTTTGGGGCCCTCCACAGCACTGTCACTGATCAGGCGAAGGGCCGGGCGGGATGGGGCGGCCGCGATGGCCTCACTTTATCGGGCACAGAGCGCGGAATGGCGGGCGACTGCGTCGCCGCGTGCTATTAGGGCGGTGGAATTATCCAAAATGGGCCGTGTAGTATTTAAATAAAATGGGCCGTGGAATTAAAGGGTAGCTTAATCAATCCGGTATCTGTTGCACGCGGTAGCGTCAACTCTTTCACTGTTCACTTGACAAAATATGAATATCACAGACAGTGTAGCAGCATTAAACCGACGCACTTACGAGATAGGCTCTTGGCTATGAGAGAGAGGAGATACATTTAATTCTCAATGCGAGAGCTGAATCACGCCGGCTTGCGTCCATACACCGTGTGCATGATCACGTAGCTGTGAACTTTGGGATTACGGATCGCCTTACGCAGGTTCGCGAGCCACACATGGTATTCGTCTGCCGGCCTATGGAGGACATTGTGCCAAACCATCTGGGTGTAACCTAATAATCAGAGGTGAGAGTTGTTTCCTACTTCGTACAAATTAGGGAAGAGGGGATGAAATATGCGTTACCTTGAAGGTCATTCTCTAAAGCCGCCTTGATAAACCGCCCAACTTCAGCGAGTTTGGGATCCTTTGCCCAGGGACCAATAGGAACCTAGTGAAGAGTCAATTCTGTCAGTGCTGAGTGCTGACTCCTGAGTGAGCTCCGTCACATGACGGCTGACAGCACATACTTTGTATTGAACTGTTCTTTTCTCGACAAAGCCAGCTTCGTCAAACGCCTGCGGCTGTATTTCACGCAGAAAGAAGGGACGGTTCGTGACCTTGCCGCCCTCTCGGAACAGATCTCCATACGAGGCAAGAATAGGTTCCAATTCAGTAGACCCGTCATCGCTGCGAAGATCACCATCGATTTCGACAGATTGTACCCAGCCTCCAGGCGCGCAGCATCTGTAGGCTTCTTGAAAGAGAGCTTTCCAGTCTTGAATACCACCTAAGATGTAGCGGATGTGAATAAAGTCGAAATGGTTTTCGTCCCAAGTCCACTCGAGTGAGGCATCATCGATTTCGAAATGGACATTCGGTGGAACCCACTGCGGTTGGCACGGTGAGAGATCTGTACCGGTGACCGAAGCATTTGGAAACCAGTCGCCAAATTCACTATTTCACTTTGTGAGTACATGAAAATACTGCACCAAGTCAGCTTTGGACATACATTGCCCAGATACCTTCCCAATTGGTCAGCGACAGTCTCATTTGGTATTCCGGGGGCCGACTATCACGTACCGGACCCCGTACCGACATCAAGCACCCGCTGAGAGCATTGGCTCAATTAGTTACCGATTTTGTCTTTGAATAGAAATAAACCTTCAAGTGGGTCTTGAATCCGACTGCGCCCAGCAGTCACATACATGGATCTTGTCTTCCTCAAGCGGTGCTAGGAACAGCTTGTCGTCGAAAAGGACCTTCATGTAGTGGTGGCTAAGACTCAACATTAGCGTGCGATTCCGCCGAGAATCCGGATTCGTGATGACTACAACCATAATTCCTCCGATTCGAGCTGTTGGTCGTCGTTAGGAAAGACATAATTTGTCGCGAACCTATCACTATGATAGGTACGGCCGTGGATCTGACGATACTCAAGGATGCTGGATGCAAGAGAGGCGGTGGAACTTTGACTGCGGCAGCGAGTGAGCACTGAGGAGAGTGGATAATGCGTGAACCGTGGGGTGCACAAACGTTTCGGAAAAAACAGAATCGATGTCATTCTGATCATCAGCCTAAGACCACGTAAGTCTCCTGCTCATTTACTCCGACTCGGTGGTATGTAGATGCCCCGAGTAGATCCAGGCTTACGGAAATATCCTCTGCGACAATCAGGTCGCGCTCCGCTTGTGGTGGCATTTGCCTCTTTGCTTGAGATGTCGTTGACATGATGCGAGTAACAAGAAGGCCATCAGGTGACCAAACAATCTATTAGTAGGTCGAGCGAGACCTTGGCTAATAAATACCTCCATCGTTGGAGAAACGTTCATGCATGTACAGGCTCCATGCAGCTTCATATATGTAAGCAATGCCGGCCTGCCATTTCACGCCGTCTGAGGCAACTAGAGGGATATCTATGCACACTAACCATGCTTAAGTCGCCGCGTCTGATCCGTATGTAACGTTGTGCGTCCAACGCAAGGTAGGAACGCCCGAATAAAGCCGCAAAAGGTGAAAGGGCAGATGACTTCCTGCAGATGCTCGCAGAAGCAACCGTATCTCCCGGATACAAGCACGTTCACTGAATCGCTGTTGTGGGAGAAGGGGAGAAATCGTACGACACAGGCTGGTTCGAGATCTCCTGCATGATGTAGGTAGCTTATTTGCCTGTGCGAGGTCTTTGCCGACCAACCGACGCGTTATTTCATACTCGTGGGAATGGGTGTTCTTTTGAAAAGGTTTCACCCACGAGTACACCGTACGATGAAATAGGAGGTAGGAGACAAACTGCGCGGCGCCAGGTACGATCCATAATTTATACTCCATAATTAAGTCCGATGTGTCCCGCGCTAACAGACAGTGCGAGTGCGTACAAGCTCCTCACATTCTTCGCACCGTCCTAAAACTCAACCACGACGACGGCTACTCACATGTTACAACGATCAGTGACAGTGATCACACATCACTTTAGCCCCCCGACGTTATCGCGACGGCTGACAAGCCTTGACCACGATGTCAAAATACTTTCTGCCAGAAGTACGGTCCCCCATGTTGTCATCACATCCCCGGCGTCATTGCACGAGATGAGAAGCAACAGATGAGCTAGCGTCATCACCGAGGAAGGCCCCAAGCAATAGAGGAAACACGCGGCGATTTCACCCTAGATAACATTGACCAATTCTAGGATTGCCAAACCTCACTCAGTATTAAATCGATGCATTTACGGGATAGGTTCTTGGACATGACAGGAAGGAGTTGCATTCAATCCTCGATGATGCTGTTCGAGAGCTCAATCAGGCTGGCTTGCGTCCATACACCGTGTGCATGATCATGTAGCTGTGAACTTTGGGATTACGGATCGCCTGACGCAGGTTCGCGAGCCACACAGGGTATTCGTCTGCAGGCCTTTGGAGGATATTGTGCCAAACCATCTGGGTGTAACCTAATAATCAGAGGTGAGAGTCGTTCCATACTTCGTGCAACAATGAGAAAGAGGGCGTGTAGATGCGTTACCTTGAAGATCATTCTCTAAAGCCGCCTTGATAAACCGTCCAACTTCAGCGAGTTTGGGATCCTTTGCCCAGGGACCAAGAGGAACCTATTGAAGGGTCAATTCTGTCGGTGAACTCCCACCGGTGACAAAAGACAGTTGACAGCACATACTTTGTATTCAACGGTCCTTTTATCGACAAAGCCAGCCTGATCAAATGCTTGCGGCTGTATTTCCTGAAGAAAGAACGGACGGTTCGTGACTTTGCCGCCCTCTCGGAACAGATCTCCATACGAGGCAAGAATAGGTTCCAATTCAGTAGACCCGTCATCGCTGCGAAAATCAGGAATAACTTCGACAGACTGTACCCAGCCTCCAGGCGCGCAGCATCTGTAGGCTTCTTGAAAGAGAGCTTCCCAGTCCTGGATACCACCCAAGATGTAGCGGATGTGGATAAAGTCGAAATGGTTTTCATTCCAAGTCCACTCCAGTGAGGCATCGTCTACTTCAAAGCGGACATTCGGTGGAACCCACTGCGGTTGACACGGTGAGAGATCTGTACCAGTGACCGAAGCATTTGGAAACAGCTCGGCAAATTCACTGTTCATCTTTGTGAGCAAAGGATTATTAGGTCTCAAATTTTCCTCGGACATACATTGCCCATATACCTTCAGAACTGGTCAGCGACATTCGCATTTGGTGATACCCGGGGGTCGGGCGCTACTTACCGGATCCTGTACCAACGTCAAGCACCCGCTGATGGCATTCGCTCAATTAGTTTCTATGTTTCTTTTTTCTTTGAAAAAACAAAGAACACCGGTCCAGGGAGCCTGAAAACCCCCAGAAGTGATCAGTCACCTACGTGGATCTTATCTTTCTCAAGAGGCGCTAAGAACAGCTGGTCGTCGAGAAGGATCTTCAAGTAATGGTGGCTAAGATTCAACATTAGCACGTGATACGGTGATTCTGCCAAGAATGTGGGCTCGCGATGTGTCGCACTTTAACTCATCCGATTCTAGCTGCTGGTCGTCGTTGGGAAAGACATAACTTGTCGCGAATCTATCACTATGATAGGTACGACCGTGGATCTGACGATACTCTAGGATGCTAGATGCAAGCGATGCGGTAGAACTTTGACTGCGACACGGAGTCAGAAAATTGAATCATGAATAAAATATAAGATTCACAAACGTTTCGGAATAGACAGAATCGATATCATTGTGATGATCAACCTAAGAACCACGTCAGTCACCTTCTCATTTACCCCCGACTCGGTGTCAGGTGGCGGAGACAATAAGTCCATCCAGGCTCACGGGAACGTCCGCTGCGGCAATCAAGTCGCCCTCGGGCCGCCTTTGCTGATTTGATTGAGATACTGCAGACATGATACGGGTTGAAGAGTCATCAGAGTAGCAGTAAATTGTAAAGATCGAGCGGGACTATGGATCGCAAATACCTGTAGGATTAGCGGAGTTTCGGGAAAGTCAACACGTCATCTCACCATAGGTAGTCGGAGAAAGTTCATAAGCAGCCGCTGCCGTTTCACGTCATTCGATATGACTTGAGACAACGGCAAGGGTATGTATGTCGTACACCGTACTCGCCCGACGCAAAGCAGGAAAGCCCTGAACTTCGAAGCGAAGTGCCGGGCCCCGGCTCGCAAAGGGTGATGTGCTGTGCAGTGTCACATACGCCTGGCACTTCAAATAAATCCACTGTTCCATCGTTGGAGGCAGCAACCTCCAACATCTTACGAAGCGCCAACATGCATCGACCCCGCCCGCGCAAAAAAAAGCAATATCGCCTCACGAGTCACCCGAATCACTCATCGTCACGTCGTCGCAATGCGTCTTCATCCACGTGAGCCAATCGAAACTCCCCATTAACTACTTATATGTCTACAGCGTTCGATTAAGAATGTCTCGCATCTAAGAAACTATCTAAATACGTATATGATTGATAACTCGTTCTACTGCGTAAGGGTGATCCAATTCCAACATCATGCGTGGTCCCAATGGGACAGTTTGCGGTCTTTTTGCAGAGGGACTGGTACTGTCTGGAAACATCTCTGAGTACGGGGGGTATATCTTACACCTGCAGAGTCAACTTTCTTAGATTTCACGTGAAAAAAGGCGGGTATTACGGAGAAGGTAGGAACAATAAATTGATACATAACCGCATTTAGATAGTTGATTTTGAGAGGCCATGAGATAGAAAAGCACCTTTGACTACTCGATATTACTATGCAGCAGCCGAGTCACGCTGGCTTGCGTCCATAAACCGTGTGCACGATCATGTAGCTATGAACTTTGGGATTACGGATCGCCCTACGCAGGTTCGCGAGCCACACATGATATTCGTCTGCTGGCCTTTGTAGAATATTGTGCCAAACCATCTGGGTGTAACCTAAAAATTAGAGGTGAGAGTCGTTCCCACTTCGTACAACAATAGCAAAGAGGGCGTGCAGATGCGTTACCTTGAAGATCATTCTCCAGAGCCGCCTTGTGAAACCGCCCAGCTTCCTCAGCCTTCAGCGAGTTTGGGATCCTTTGCCCAGGGACCAAGAGGAACCTGTTGAAGGGTCAATTCAATCATTCTCTCAGTGAACTCCAATACGCGACAGATGAGGGATTACAGCACATACTTTGCGTTGAACTGTCCTTGTCTCGACAAAGCCGGCTTCGTCAAATGCCTGCGGCTGTATTTCCCGCAGAAAGAAGGGACGGTTCATGACCTTGCCGCCCTCTCGAAACAAGTTTCCGTACTCAGCAAGAAAGGGTTCCAGCTCAATAGAACCGTCATCGCTGCGAAGATTACCATCAACTTCGACAGACTGTACCCAGCCTCCAGGCGCGCAGCATCTGTAGGCTTCTTGGAACAGAGCTTTCCAGTCCTGGATACTACCGGTAATGTAGCGGATGTGGATAAAGTCAAAATGGTTTTCGTCCCAAGTCCACTCGAGTGAGGCATCATCTATTTCGAATTGGACATTCGGTGGAACCCACTGCGGTTGGCACGGTGAGAGATCTGTACCGGTGACCGAAGCGTTTGGGAATCGGTCGCCAAATTCACTATTTTACTTCGTGAGTACACTAAATGGTGCATCAGGTTTGCTCTGGACATACATTGCCCAAATGCCTTTCGAATTGGTCAGCGTCAGTCGCGTTTGGCGAACTTCCAGGGGCCAGCTATCACTTACCGGATCCCGTACCGACATCAAGAACCCGCTGAGAACATTCGTTCAATAAGTTACCATTCGTCTGTGAAGAAAAAAGAGACTTTCCAGTGGGCCTGGATTCTGAATGCGCCCAGCAGTCACGTACATGGATCTTTTCTTCCTCAAGCGGTGCTAGGAACAGCTTGTCGTCGAAAAGGATCTTTAAGTAATGGTGGCTAGCATTTAGCATCAGCGCGCGATTCTATCGAGACTGAGAGCGCGTGGTGACTAGAACCATAATTCCTCCGATTCGAGCTGCTGGTCGTCGTTCGGAAGAAAATAATTTGTCGCAAACCTATCACTATGATAGGTTCGGCCGTGGATCTGACGATACTCTAGGATGCTGGATGCAAGAGACGCAGTGGAACTTTGACTGCGGCAGGGAGTAAGAATATTGAATAATGTGTGGATTGCCGCTTGCGGGGTGCACAAACGCTTCGGAAAAGACAGAATCGCGGTCATCTTGATGATCAGCCTAATAATGGCGTTAGTCTCCCGTGCCATTGTCATCACTATGACTCAGTGAATGAGTCTCTGTGGCGGCACAGGCACAGGCTTACGGGCACGTCCGCTGCGACAATCAAGTCGTCCGCGGTCTGCGATGGCCATTGCTCATTTGAATGAGATGCGGTCGACATGATTCGAGTAAAGGGTCATCAGATTAAAAGCAACCTGTAGAGAGTAAAGACGAGCGGGACTCTGGCTTATAAATAGGAAAGTACCTCCTGGTATGTACGTCTGATTAGTGGAGTTTCGGGGAAGCCAACACGTCATTTCACCATCCATTAGGTAGTTGAAGAAAGTTCAATGTCAGATTCCATCCAGCCAACAAATGATAAGCGGCAGCTGGCGTTTCACGTCATTTGACATGATTTGAGACAACGGCAAGGGTATGTGGTGCTCGCCCAACGCAAGCCAAGAAAGTCCCGAAGCGAAGTGCTGGCTCGCAAACGGTGATATACGGTCAAATATTTCACTCAAAAATCTACAGTTCCATTGTTGGACAAACCTCTTCACGAAGCGCCTACCTGCATCGGCCCCGCCCGCGCCACAACGCCGAACGGCAATATTGGGTACAGTAGCCTAAATCCACGTCACGTCGTCGCAATGCGATATCATCCACGTTAGCCAATCAATATTCGTCAGTCAGTACTTATGTACACAATTTTGGATCAAGAATGTATCGCAATCGAAATTGTCCAAATACGTACGTGTTTGTGAAACTCATTGTACTCCATTAGTGCCAAGTGGTGGTCCTGGTCCAAAATGGCCCCGATAGGACAGTTTGCTGTTTTTTTGCACAAGGACTGGTCCTGTCTGGAAATTATTCTGGATAAGGCAGGTAAATCTTACACCTGCAGGGTCAACTTTCCTAGTGTTTGCTTGGAAAAAGTTGAATATCATAGACACGGTACCTGCATTAATGAATGGATGCATTTAGATATAAGATAGTTGATGATGATGTTGGAGGGCTGTGCGATAGGAGAGCACCTTCGACTGCTCGATATTACTATGCAAAAGCCGAATCACCCTGGTTTCCGACCGTAAACAACGTGCACAAGCATGTAGCTGTGAACCTTGGGATTGCGGATCGCCTTACGCACGTTCGCAAGCCACACTTGGTATTCGTCTGCTGGCCTTTGGAGTATATTGTGCCAAAGCATCTGAGTGTATCCTAATGACCAGAGGTAAGACATTAATCCGGCTTTGTATTCTAGGAAAGAGGAGGTTGCAGTCCTGTAGATGCTTTACCTTGAAGGTCGTTCTCCATAGCCGCCCGGGCGAAACGCCTAAGTTCGGCGAGTTTAGGATCCTTTGTCCAGGGGCCAATAGGAAACTAGTAAATAGTCAAATATATCAGTGATGCCCCAAAAGTGATGGATGGCAAATGAGGGCACATACCTTGTATTGAACTGCCCTTTTCTCGACAAAGCCAGCCTCGTCAAATGCCTGCTGCTGTATTTCTTGAACGAAGAAGTTACGGATCATGATTTTGCCGCCCTCCCGGAAGAGATCTCCATAGGAGGCAAGAATAGGTTCCAAATCAGTAGACCCGTCGTCACTGCGAAGATCAACACGGATTTCGTCAGACTGGACCCATCCTCCTGGCGCGCAGCATTTGAAGGCTTCTTGAAAGAAGGCGGTCCAGTCCTGGACACCACAAAAGATGTAGCGGGCGTGAATAAAGTCAAAATGGTCGGTGTCCCAAGTCCACTCGAGCGTGGCGTCGTCGATTTCGAAGCGAAGATTAGGTGGGACCCACTGCGGTTGGCACGGGAAGATGTCTGTACCAGTGACTGAAGCATTTGGAAACTGGTCGGCGAATTCACTGTTCAACTTTCTGAGCACACGACGTCTGCAACATACCATTTCGAGGGTCCTTTGCTAGTATATTGCCCAGATACTTTGTGAATTGATCAGTGACAGTCGCATCATCCATGTAGTGGAATGTCAATTTTCACTCACCGGATCCTGTACCGACGTCAAGCACACGCTATGAACATTCGCTCAATTAGTTACCGATTTTGTCTTTGGACAAAAACAGACCTTCAGGCCTCACGTGGGTCTGGACTCTCATTCTGCGCTCAGCAGTCACCCACATGGATCTTGTTTTCCTGAAGCGGCGCTAGGTGGTCGTCGAAAAGGATCTTCATGTAGTGGTGACTAACATTCAACATCAGCGCACTATTCTGCCGAGCATGGGGGCTTGTGGTGACTCGAACCATAATTCCTCCGATTCGAGCTGTTGGTCGTCGTTGGGGAGGATATAACTTGTTGTGAGCCTATTACTATGATAGGTACGGCCGTGGATCTGACGGTACTCGAGGATGCTGGATGCAAGAGATGCGGTGGAACTTTGACTGCGACAGGGAGTGAGGAGATTGAATAATGTGTGAATCCTGGGGAGAACAAACGTTTCGGATAAGACAGAATCAATGTCATTCTGATCATCAGCCTAGAACCACGTAAGTCTCCTGCTCATTCACTCCGACTCGGTGATAAAGACTCCGAGTCGATCCAGCTTACGGAGATGACCTCTGCGACAATCAGGTCGCCCTCCGCCTGTCGTGGCCGTTGCCCCTTTGCTTGAGATGTTGTTGACATGATACGAGTAAGAAGGCCATCAGAAGAACAAACAATCTATTAGTACATAGGTCGAGCGAGACCTTGGCTGATAAATACCTTACTTCGTTGGAGAAACGTTCATGTCCAGGGTCCCTGCAGCTTCAGATAAGCAATGCCGACCTGCCATTTCACGCCGTCTGAGGCAACTAGAGGGATATCTATGCACACTAACCATGCTTAAGTCGCCGCGTCTGATCCGTATGTAACGTTGTGCGTCCAACGCAAGGTAGGAACGCCCTAATAAAGCCGCAAAAGGTGAAAGGGCAGATGACTTCCTGCAGATGCTCGCAGAAGCGACCGAACCGTCTCGATACAAGGACGTCCACCGTTGCTGGAGAAGGGAAGAACTCGTACGACGCAGGCTTGGTTCGAAGGTTGATCTCCTGCATAGACACATGGTACAAGGCTTCTTCCAAAAGGAGTACTGTTCCCCGAGTAATGCTATGTACCTAGGTGAGGTATTGGATGCATGCGGGCACGTGACTTCTGCCGTGGATTACCGCCCAGCCACAGAGGCCTGTCAGTTGTGAACTTGTGAACTAATTTGCGACACTGATAGTGTTGGAGGTAGCAGCCTCACATCTGAGACATCACCCGTTTGTTGTAGGGGAGACTTTAAACATCCACCACATAACTAATGTAATTGTCCTTCCTCTCTTCCCAAAGGGGTTAGTGTGTGCAGTTCCCCTGCTAGCGCCTTGGAGGTACTTGGCTGGCTCAGCCTCGCTCAGCCACCTCACACAGGATACATTCGCCTGAGACGTATGTAGATAGAGACCACTATAATCTTGTGGCGAACTGGCGGTATATGATCGCCCGTAGGCTCAAGGATGGAATTGAATTTTGACGTTATAGTCCAACTGTAGATTTGAAGACTTATCAGGAACCTCGGTTTTCTATAGAAAGTCACAGACAAAAGCCGTGTTGGCCGTGTTATTACTACCTAATGTCTGTGCTTGACTGTCTGTGCTGTCATTATCAGCATGCTGCAGCCGGCCCAACTGTATTGTCGCGCCGGTATAGGAAATCTGAAGCTGTCATCGGCATCAATATCAAAAGGCGTGACTGGCGCCCCAAGTTGAGGCCCTGAATGCTGGCTGCTATCGTCTCCCGAGCTCACCGTGGTTCCGGCGACACGGTATGTACTCTGTTACGCGCGACCGGCGGCGACGATGTGCGGTTTCGAGGTTATCTTCAGCGCCCTGACCGCTGTCGCCGTCAATATTGACATCAGTGTCACTGTCGTTGGCCTCCTGGCGCAGCAGGCGACTGACCGAGCTGTCGGAATCTTCATCCTCTGACGTGTTCTGGGAGGCAAGCCGCGCTGGGCTGTATGACGCGTCAAGCTGAGCGCACGACGGCTGCGTCGCGCGCGAAGGTCGCGGCGATGATGAGGTAGATGAGGAGCTCATTTTAAAGTCGAGAAATCGGAAGTAAAAGAGGTCGTTTGTATAGCTTCAAAAGCCAGGTCGCGAAGCTGATGATTGACAGGTAGTGGTAGGAAGTCGCGGTGCCGTAATCTGTGTTTTGTTTTTCACGCACGATGTATCTTGTGAGGTGGCTGAGCCCAGCCAAGTACCTCCAAGGCGCTAGCAGGGGGGCTGTATGCACTAACCCCTTTGGGAAGGAAGGAAGGACAATTACATTAGTTATGTGGTGGATGTTTAAAGTCTCCCTTGTTGTAGGTAGCACAGAGCGCCTATGATGGCTGTTCAGTTTGGTAGCACAGAGCGCCTATATGAGGCTTTGTGCATCACTGCACATGGTAGCACAGAGCGCCTATATATGGGTATATATAGTCGACCCATTCTCCCATTCCTAGAGATAGTCTTTTCTAGATAGATATATAGACATACATCATTCAGACATTTCTCACAGATAGAAAGAAGACACGCAAAGTTTCAAGTGATACTGTTGAAGGGATAGGTCACAGGTGTATTCATGTCACATGCCAGGTCACGCGCGTTTGTGGCCAGTGGGTCGAGCGTGGAAATCTCTTCCACCCCTTTAGACCCACGAATCTCCTAGGTATGTTGATTCTTGCTCTGTAGTTAGCTGAATATACTGTTCTGCCACCCTGCCTGTTGCCACAGGATCCCCGTACCACAGTCAATGGTCATACAGTGATATAGGGGTCTAGATTCAATAGATACCTTGTCATGTCGCGTCACCGTCATAAAAAGCAACGCCCAAAGCAACCGCAAACTGCATGCTGGCGCTGAAATGATTGATGTACTGGCGGGCGATTGCAATTGAATCGCCCGCCAGTAGGTAGCCCTGATCCTCGGTCTTCCTCGCAGCATCTTTTCTACTACAATATCTGCACCGAACGTCACTGTTCGTGACGAGCAAATCCGAATCTATCTGATCAGGAATATGGAGAATCATCTGCTGAATGAACCTTTTCCCCGGTGAGCTCGTTCTGTGTCGAGCAACTCAAGTTCTCACGACGCTCCAAAATCGCAGGTCTCCTGGTGCCAGAAGGCATATGTATTTGGGTTTGCCGTTGCGTTATCTTCCCGCTCACGCAATGCTGTCGCAACGACGCCGACAAACCTTCTGCCAGTCTTCAGGACCTCGCTTAGGGCGACCCAGCTCTACAGTCCTATTGGGTTATCGACGCTATTATCTCAAGCTCTCCTGAACTCACAGTCTGATAACAGATGCACTACTCAAGTTGTAGTAACTTCTAAGTGCTTGGCCTTCTCGCCGGTCTCTCACCCCAGCTCGTCGCGCGCAGCGCACTACATACCACCGTCTCCAACGTAATCGCAGGAACGCCCATAAAATACCGCCAGAAATGAGACGAACGACGTAATTGAAGTGAAGCCTTTGAGGAGATGAAGGAAATGGTAAACTCGACTATCAAAAGAACGGCAAACCGCAAGCGACATCTTGCGGGGATTTGCAGAAGCCACGAATATCTTCACGATACAAGTTGATCCAGGTGCTAAGGGCTGAAATCTTGTAGCTTTCTCGCCACATTCGGTTCTTCGCCGACCAGCCGATATGCGGTTCCACGACAGCATTTTTGAAATGCAAGCTTCAGGCCTTTGTCCTGTGGGAGGCGAACAGATCGGTTACTTTCAACGTTTATGACGAGCGGGCAAATTTGGGAGCGATTGTGTTGGCCAAAACACCATGAATGAAGATCCTGTGGGTTTGAATTCGTTTGTCGGTCAACGAGATAGGTAGCACTATGTCACATTGGAAAGATGCGGCACCGCTGTCACCGCAGACAAACAAGACTCCGGCGTCGGGCGATGCAGTCGATGGCAAAAAGAAAGTTGTCTGTATTGCGTGACGAATCGCTACATGAGCCTACAACACCCAAAATAGCCACGTTGCCAAAACGTCGTGTGCATGAGATACTTTGGAGATGTAGGTAGCCTGTATGTATGTATGTATGTACGATGAATACCTCTCCAAATGGCAGCTCGAGATAAAGTCCGAACAACGTCCCATTGGTTCTCGATAGGTTGTGAACTTGTGCGTAAGTCGTTTGAAGGTGCCTATCAATCAATCCGATATCTGTTCAACGCTGTAGAGTCAACTGTTCCACCGTTCACTTGACAAAATATGAATATCACAGACAAGGTATGTAGGAGTATTAGACTGATGCATTTACTGGATAGGCTCTTGGCTATGAGAGAGCGGAGTTGCATTGAATTCTTGACGCTGCTGTTCGAGAGCTGAATCACGCTGGCTTGCGTCCATACACCGTGTGCATGATCATGTAGCTATGAACTTTGGGATTACGGATCGCCTTGCGCAGATTCGCGAGCCAGACATGGTATTCGTCTGCTGGCCTTTGGAGAAGACTGTGCCAAACCATCTGGGTGTAACCTAATAATCAGAGGTGAGAGTCGTTCCCACTTCGTACAACAATAGGAAAGAGAGGGTGCAGATGCGTTACCTTGAAGGTCATTCTCCAGAGCCGCCTTCATAAATCGCCCAGCTTCAGCTAGTTTGGGATCCTTTGCCCAGGGACCAATAGGAACCTACTGAAGTGTCAATTCTCTCAGCGAACTCGCATAGGTGACAGATGACAGATGACAGATGACAACACATACTTTGTATTCAACTGTCCTTTTCTCGACAAAGCCGACTTCGTCAAATGCCTGCGGCTGTATTTCCCGCAGAAAGAAGGGACGGTTGGTGACCTTGCCGCCCTCTCGGAACAAATCTGCATACGAGGCAAGAATAGGTTCCAATTCAGTAGACCCGTCATCGCTGCGAAGATTACAATCAATTTCGACAGACTGTACCCAGCCTCCGGGCGCGCAGCATCTATACGCTTCTCGAAACAGAGCTTTCCAGTCTTGGATACCACCTATAATGTAGCGGATGTGGATAAAGTCGAAATGGTTTTCGTTCCAAGTCCACTCGAGTGAGGCATCATCGATTTCGAAATGGACATTCGGTGGAACCCACTGCGGTTGACACGGTGAGAGATCTGTACCGGTGACCGAAGCATTTGGAAACCGGTCGCCAAATTCACTATTTAACTTGGTGAGTACACTAAATGCTGCATCAAGTTTGCTCTAGACATACATTGCCCAAATACCTTTCGAATCGGTCAGCGACAGTCGCGTTTGGCGAACTTCCAGGGGCCAGCTATCACTTACCTGATCCCGTACCGACATCAAGCACCCGCTGAGAACATTGGTTCGATTGGTTACCGAATTCGTCTTCGAAGAAAGAAGAGACTCTCCATTGGGTCTGGATTCTGAATGCGCCCAGCAGTCACGTACATGGATCTTTTCTTCCTCAAGCGGCGCTAGGAACAGCTTGTCGTCGAAAAGGATTTTCAAGTAATGGTGGCTAGCATTCAACATCAGCGCGCGATTCTGCCAAGACTGAGGGCGCGTGGTGACTAGAACCATAATTCCTCCGATTCGAGCTGTTGGTCGTCGTTTGGAACAAAATAATTTGTCGTGAACCTATCACTATGATAGGTACGGCCGTGGATCTGACGATACTCTAGGATGCTGGATGCAAGAGACGCGGTGGAACTTTGACTGCGGCAGGGAGTGAGAATATTGAATAATGTGTGGATTGCGGGGTGCACAAACGCTTCGGAAAAGACAGAATCGCGGTCATCTTGATGATCAGCCTAATAATGACGTTAGTCTCCCGTGTCATTGTCATTCACTATGGCTCAGTGAATGAGTCTCTGTGGCGGCACAGGCACAGGCTTACGGGCACGTCCGCTGCCACAATCAAGTCGTCCGCGGTCTGCGATGGCCCTTGCTCATTTGTATGAGATGCGGTCGACATGATTCGAGTAAAAGGTCATCAGATTAAAAGCAAGTTGTAAAGAGTAAAGACGAGCGGACCTATGGCTCATAAATAGGAAAGTTAGGTACGTCTGATTAGTGGATTTCGGCAAAGCCAACACGTCATCTCACCACAATTGGAGAAGGTTCAATGTCAGATGCCATCCAGCCAACAATAAGCGGCAGCTGGCGTTTCACGTCATTTGATATGATTTGAGACAACGGTAAGGGTATGTGGTGCTCGCCCAACGCAAGCCAAGAGAGTCCCGAAGCGAAGTGCTGGCTCGCACTTCGCAAACGGTGGTATACGGTCAAATATTCAACTCGAAGATCTACTGTTCCATTGTTGGACAACATCCCTACTCGTGGGTGAAACCTTTTCAAAAGGACACCCACTATATCTAGTGGGTGACACAAACCGAGTACTTTGACGAAAGTCGAGAACAAAGAAATGGGTGCGAAAAATCCAGCTCTCACCAATTTTGGTCGATTTTCGTCGTCCAATATCTCCATGTCTGCGGCAATTGATCGGATGATTGTTGGAAGCTGAATTTTGTATCTATTAAGACTACCTAATCATTCACAGTTTCATGAGTTACAAAGCGTGCATTGATGTTTCCATGATTTGGTATGACTTGGACGCAAGTCGCAATTGACGACCCAGCCCGTTCTTTCGTGACCAAGAAATAGGAGAGTTCCCCACCGAAACTGAAGTATTCCCGTGTCAGAAAAAGGGTCCTGTTCAAGGCAAGTCGCACCCTCTAGATATAGTGGGAGCCCTTTCTAAGTAATCTTAGTAGATACTTGATTCGGCTTTCAAAAAATATGTGATCAATTGTCGCAGACGTGGAGATATTGGACGACGAAAATCGACCAAAATTGGTGAGAGCTGGATTTTTCGAGGTAACAGACCATCGCGAAGTGCCAGGGTGCACCCATCGGAAACTGCCCCCCACTTTTAAAAGTCCGTAAGCCCGGTGGCGGTTGCAGATGAGTTTTGCCAACCCGATTAAAAAACGGGCCACGTGATCTAGGGCAGCCCGGCTTACGTGAGAGACTGTAAGGACCAAGAGGCAGCAATGAACAACAGATCAGATTGGCATCGCGGCTTAACGGATGCATTCGCGCATGGGAAAATAACTCTATAATGAGGAGAAATATTATCACTTTCGAATGACACATAAAACACTATAATTGCACATGAGCACTCCATTTCGATGCGGTTCAACCAAGTGAACTGATATGTTGTAGAGGTGCGATGAGAGAAAAGCGTTGATGATTTTGACACAAAACTGTGATTGTATTGTATGAAGAACCAAACCCTCTACAGGCGGGAATGGAAGAGTCTTTCTAGTTACAAGAGGAGCCCATTCCACCAGAATCTGCATGGTTCTCTAATTTCCCTTGGGAACTTAGGTACCTCTCATGATTGGTGCTTGCTCGACACATTATCCGAGCCCCACACCTTGGGTGAATGTACCATCATCCTTACTCATGTAGTCTGTACCCTCACACCATGGCTAAATGCAACAATGATGGATTAAACTGACACCAATTTACTCTACACCCCGTACCTAGATGACTGCAATCGCGTTTTTTAAAAAAGATACTTGATATTAAAGAGGAAAGCCATTGCTTCCTAACAACGTATGAAAGACTATAGATTAAGGATGCGCGAGTAAGTGAAGTGGCTGTGACGTTTTGCTGTGAGGCGGTTTAGGGTGGGAGTCGACATACTTGGGGCGAATAATTTTACCGCGCCAAACGGCTCGATGCATTCAATCAAATCTTGGATTCTTTCCCCTCATGCATGGTCATATGAACAATCCGCTTTGTAGAAGTTCTTATGAGGCTTCCGGAACATCGAACCACGTTTATTGATTGATTGCGACCAAATTGAAGACCCGTCTGAGCCCATGATCTGGAAGTATCATCGGCAAAAATCAAATTTCGAGCTACGTGTACCAATACCTTCAAGCCAGCTTACCTGTGCCAATTTCTCGACATTCTCCTCCCAAACCCACACTACGACAGTCGCTGACGATCTGCTTCTTTCATTGACAGTTGGCGCCGCATTGCGTCCCATCTGCGACCACAATGGGCGTGGATGGTCCGTCGTGTTGTTATCCCTAGGTACGTAGGTAGGTATGGGTGGATTTTGCCACCTAGACAATTGACAAGCGATCTTTATTATGTGATCCTGCGACCGCGTTCAAGTGAAAGTAATGCCTATCGGGTCTCCCTATTCGCGATTTTCTCGATACACCCAAATCTCGATATTTTATCGAGAGTTCGTACAGTTCATCACTGAAGAAATGCATTACCGACAGTGGGCATCTCGTATCTTCTGCCACGTTCACGTACAGCCTGTCATCTCCAGACTCCACCTCGCGCACAAAGGTAAGTTGTGTCTCGCTCAAGCGATTTGCGCATACTTTGGACCAAGACACATCGCTTTCAGGACATCCTGAGCGGTTGTTATGGATGTAAGAAGAAAGAGAGTGCGTCGCAGGGTAATGTAGTGGCCCTTCGTTCGGCGTCCGGATTATATTAGAGGGTAGCCAATCTACTCGACTCACGAGTCACAGGAGACTACCAAGCGTGAGGTTATCAGAGTACAGATGAACCTCATATAACAAGGCCGAAGTAGAAACATGGGCTGTATAAAATAATAAAATACAAAAGGGCTTCCCCAGCATAGTTTGTAAATCTACTGATTAATCTAAGCTATTCTTCAGCTATAGTGAGTAACCTTCTACCATAGCAACGTGCCTTAGGAGGCCAATGGCTGCTCAAATAGACTGCTATTGACAGTTCAACCCCATACAATTCCTAGACATATATGTATCTATGTATTAGGTACGACTGCTACACATCAGAAAGTCCAATGTGCTACCTTCCACGACTAAGCCTTGTAGCATTGATGAACGTCAATCTAGGAACTACGTTCACTGCAGGGCCAGGACCTGATAAAAATATGTTTATACGACCACAAAACGTAGGAGTTAGATAATTCGCATGGGGTAGATATTAGTCATTCGATCTCGTCAAAGAGGCGACGTATTGTGCTGCGGATGTCTTCGCGCATCGCATCTGATCGGGTTTCGGTCAGCATCATTTTCAGCGCTACGATTCTGTCCCAAGCAGGCAATGCCTCTGAAGGGAACCCCGCCACGGATGCTGATCCTAAAGACAGTTCGTTTGCAGGTGTTGGCTCTGATGGGGCTCCGTTGAAGGCCTTGGCCGGCTCGGATGTCTTGCGGAACGTGGTCTGATGGATGACGAACTCGCATGTAAAAAAGTAGCCTGATGCAGTAAAAGGATACATACATTAATTTTCTGTGGCACTCACCTGATCACACCGGAGGAAGTTGCTACCGAATGAAATCTCGTACGGCGAGCCGCTGATCGTCCGACGCCGTGTAGAAGGACCTCGAGAGCCTCCCACTGGGCTATCGTCTTCTTGTTGGGTCCCTGGCTTGTGAGCTACATGCAATAAACAAGTATAATTATACCTATACTATTGACTCTGTCGTCGAGTAGCTCTCTGATGTGGTTTCAACCGAATTTTTCGTCGATATTCTATCGAGGCACCAGTTTCTATTGCTGTTTTGTGACGGGCAACCTGGTGCGCATCAAGCTTTTGCGCACTGGAATTTATTAGCGATCTCAAACTATTGTTGCACTCGGAAATGACTTACTGAACGAGGATTAATTGTTTGTACCAGCGTGTGTGTACGAAGCATGGTTGCGGAGTTATGGTTGTGAATCCAACAAGCGACGGTGCCGATCTACGTTCTCTCACGTAAGCCGGGCTGCCCTAGATCACGTGGCCCGTTTTTTAATCGGGTTGGCAAAACTCATCTGCAACCGCCACCGGGCTTACGGACTTTTAAAAGTGGGGGGCAGTTTCCGATGGGTGCACCCTGGCACTTCGCGATGGTCTGTTACCTCGTCTGGACAAGTGGCAGGGAGTGGGTCCACAAGAGGTCAGAGATTGCGATGAGAGGTACCTATAAAGAGACAGGGCCTCGCATATGTACCTATGGTAGAGGGCCAGAGATTATAAAACCTTCCAGCAATCGACACCCACCTTTGACATGTTGTCCTCAGCCTTCACTCCGTTGTGACCTCCTTAGCCTTGACCAGGTGCTACGAGAGCTGATGACACTCAAAACAGCCACGTTGCTAGAGAGTCGTGGGCATCAGATACCTGGGGGATGTAGGTAACGTGTAGGTACGTTAAATACCTCTTCAAATGGCAGCTCGAGATTAACTCCGAAACGTTCCATTAGCTCTCGATACGTTGTGCGTAGGTTCGGTGAAGATGCTTATCCATCAATCCGGTATGTATCTCAGCCTGAGATACATACTGCATCTGTTCAACGCTGTAGACGCCGGACGGTTCACTTGACAAAGAATGAATATCGCAGACAAGTCAGCAGCGCATGAAACCGATGCATTTACGGGACAGGACCTTGGCTGTGACAGAGAGTAGTTTCATTAAATTCTCGATGCTGCTATTCGAGAGCTGAATCACGCTGGCTTGCGTCCATACACCGTATGCATGATCACGTAGCTGTGAACTTTGGGATTACGGATCGCCTTACGCATATCCGCGAGCCACACATGGTATTCGTCTGCAGGCCTTTGGAGGATATTGTGCCAAAGCATCTGGGTGTAACCTAATAATCAGAGGTGAGAGTCGTCCCCTACTTCGTACAATAGTGGAAAAGAGGGCATGCCGGATGTGTTACCTTGAAGATCATTCTCCATAGCCGCTCTGATGAACCGTCCAACTTCAGCGAGTTTGGGATCCTTTGCCCATGGACCAATAGGAACCTAGGTATTGAAGGGTCAATTCTCTCCGTAAACTCCCACAGGCGACAGATGACAGCTGACACTGGACAGGCTACAGGCTACAGCACATACTTTGTATTCAACTGTCCTTTTGTCGACAAAGCCAGCTTCGTCAAATGCCTGCGGCTGTATTTCCCGCAGAAAGAAGGAACGGTTCGTGACCTTGCCGCCCTCTCGGAACAGATCTCCATACGAGGCAAGAATAGGCTCCAGCTCAGTAGACCCGTCATCGCTGCGAAGATCAGCATCAATTTCGACAGATTATACCCAGCCTCCAGGCGCACAGCATCTGTAGGCTTCTCGAAACAGAGCTTTCCAGTCTTGGATACCACCCAAGGTGAAGCGGATGTGGACGAAGTCGAAATGGTTTTCGTTCCAAGCCCACTCGAGTGAGGCATCATCTATTTCGAAATGGACATTCGGTGGAACCCACTTTGGCTGGCACGGTGAGAGATCTGTACCGGTGACCGAAGCATTCGGAAACCGGTCGCCAAATTCGCTATTCAACTTTTTGAGTACATGAAAACATTGCACCAAGTCTGCTTTTGACATACATTGCCCAGATACCTTCCGAATCGGTCAGCGACAGTCGCATTTAGTGCAGTTCTAGGTACCAGGTTTCACTTACCGGATCCCGTACCCACGTCAAGCACCCGCTGATGGCATTCGCGCAATTAGTTACTAAGTCTTTTTGGAAGCACAAAACCCCCGAAAAGGCCCTCCAGACTCCAGTGCGCCTGAGACCGCTCAAAAATCACCAGTCAGTGGCAGTCACGTACGTGGATCTTGTCTCTCTCAAGTGGCGCCAGGAACAGCCGGTCATCGAGAAGGATCTTCAAGTAATGGTGGCTAAGATTTGACGTTAGCGCGCGATTCTGCCGCGAATGCGGACTCATGGTGACTACAACCATAATTCTTCCGATTCGAGCTGCTGATCGTCGTTGGGAATGACATAATTCGTCGTGAACCTATCACTATGGTAGGTACGGCCGTGCATTTGACGGTATTCGAGGATGCTGGATGCAAGAGAGGCGGTCGAACTTTGACTGCGACGTATCGTCAGGATATGGTCATAATGCATAAAACGTGGGGTGCACATACGTTTCGGAATAGACAGAATCAGTGTCATTTTGATCATCAGCCTGGCAATGCCGTTAGTCTTTTGTGTCATTCACTCTGACTCAATGCTAGGTGAATCAATCTCTGCGGCGGCCCAGGCTTACGAGAACATCCGCTGCGACAATCAAGTGGCCCTCGGCCTGTGGCCTTTGCTCATTTGTTTGAGACGCTGTAAACATGATACGAGTCAAAGGGCCGTCAGAGTAAGGGTAAACTGTAAAGACGAGCGGGACTATGGCTCATAAATAGGAAAGTACCTCCTGGTACCTAATGTACGTCTAATTAGTGGAGTTTCGGGGAAGCCAACACGCCATCTCACCATAGTTGGTATGTAGAAGGCTCGACGTCAGATTCCATCCAGCCAACAATAAGCAGCAGTTGCCGTTTCATGTCATTTGACATGATTTGAGACAACGGCAAGGGTATGTGGTTCCCACCCAACGCAAGCCAAGAAAACCCCGAAGCGATAAGGAGCGACAACTTACAAGGCCACAGTCTCGGACTCTCGGGATCATCCCGAGGCCTTGCCTCTGCTCTGCTGTCGGCTGGCGTAGCTTGTATTTGAGTTTGGGTACATACCTCCTCAGCAGCTAGACGGTTTGCGATCGATCTCTGGTCCTCTGTTCTCACGTCAACACAAATTGGTCCCCGAGAATGCGAAATCTCAAACTTACTTGGATCGTTTAGCTGATGTGGTCCTGGTTCTCTCTCTTCGTACCGGGCGGGCTTGCTATCCTCGGAATTCCCTGCCATGTTGTTGAAGCGTGGTATCAGGCAACTTACAGCAGTACCGGCTCGCAAATGGTGATATACGGCCAAATATCCATGGCACTTTCAATCGAAATCTGTTGCTCCAATAAACAGTTCCATTGTTGGAGCCCGGAGGCAGCAACCTCAAGTCTTCAACATCTTACGAAGCGCACCTGCATCGGCCCAACGGCCCCGCCCGCACCACAACGCCAATATCACGGTATCACCTACAGTAGCCCCACGTCACGTCGTCGCAATGCGTCTTCATCCACGTGAGCCAATCAATCCTTTTCATAATACATATATATACATAGGCAGTTTTGGATCAATAATATCTCGCATTCAAAATCGGCCAAATATGTCCGTAATTGTGAAGTCATTATACTCCATATGTGGGGGTCCTGTCCTGGCCCAAGATGGCCCCGATGAGACACTTTGCGGTCTTTTTTGCAGAGGGACTGGTACTGTCTGGAAACATCTCGGAATAAGGCAGTAAGTCTTATCTGTAGGATCAACTTTCTTAGTGTTCACGTGGAAATAGGTGGATATCACAGAGAATGCCACCTTATTGATTCGATGCATTTAGATTTTTAGATCTAAGATGGTTGATGACGATGTTGAGGGGCTTTGCGATTGGGGAGCACCTTTGACTGCTCGATATTACTATGCAACAGCCGAATCACACTGGCTTCCGTCCGTAAACAACGTGCACAATCATGTAGCTGTGAACCTTGGGGTTGCGCATCGCCTCACGCAGGTTCGCGAGCCACACAGGGTATTCGTCTGCTGGCCTTTGGAGTACATTGTGCCAAACCATCTGGGTGTAACCTAAACAATCGAAGGTGAGAGTCGTTCCCTACTTCGTACAACAATAGAAAAAAGAGCATGACAGATGCGTTACCTTGAAGGTCATTCTCCATAGCCGCCTGGAGAAACCGCCCTGCTTCAGCGAGTTTGGGATCCTTTGCCCAAGGACCGAAAGGAACCTAATTAAAGGTCAATGCTGTCAGTGAGCTCCCACGGGTGGCAGATGAGACATGATAGCACGTACTTTGTGTTTAACTATTCTTTTGTCAACAAACCCAGCCTCGTCAAATGCCTGCGGCTGTATCTCTTGCAGAAAAAAGGGACGATTCGTGATTTTGCCACCCTCTCGGAACAGCTTTCCGTACTCAGTGTCACACGCGGGACACACTGGCCCCACTGTGGACATGGCATGATGCTGCATACGTCATTGAGGGCATTCGCATTGCAGAAGCGGCACGGAGCTCAGCTCCGATCACACTTGCCTACTGCGGAGTTCCTGCCCACGTCATTGAGAGTATTCGCATTACCGAAGCGGCACGGAGCTCAGCTCCGATCACACTTGCCTACTACGGACATCCCGTCTACGTCATTGAGAGTATTCGCATTGCAGAAGCGGCACGGAGCTTAGCTCCGATCACATATGACATTCCGCATACGTCATTGAGGATATTCGTGGCGCGGTATCATCTCCGAGCCAGAAGGGAGCGGAGGAGAGTTATTGAGGAGTCCAGACATGCTAGTCTGGCATTCATGTATTTATAGATGGTAGAGTCGCCCTCTCAAGGCTTGGGGACAAATGAGTCCGCCAGAGTCCATTGAGAGCCACAGCCAACTATTGTGTTTCATCTCGACTATCTTTATCGTTCCAAGCCCCGTGAACCACGGCCCTTGTCACAAATAGTTGGCTTTTCCTCTCAGACTGCGTATCACCAAAACCCTTTTATCGGCAATCACTGTTATCATTGAATTTTTTTTTCCCCACCTTCTATACCCTTCATTATGGCATCCTCTTCCCGTGTTGTGTCAACGAGGGTGCCTTCTACCCGTGCTGCATCCAAAGCCGCCGCATCAAGCAAAGGACACACGCCCTTTTATCAGCCGCCAACCTTCGAGACGGCCATAGGGCAGGCACCAGACCTGCCTAAGGAATATCATTACCAACCATTTTTGGACATCTCCAACATCAATCAATTAATGGAGGAAGTATACACTGCCATCACGACCTGGGCAGGAAATGTAGACATTGAATACCAGCGCAATCACGACAACATTCGTGATTGCTACCAGCGAGTTTGCACTTCTTACCAGGAAGTGATCGACACTATCCGGGCAGACGGCACCATAGAGCCGGCAAATAGCACCCGATTGTTCACCGCCATGGAAGAAGTGGCACAACTTTTCCTCGGCGACTTATTATACGGTCAAATCATTCAGTTTGCGGATGATGACGACCAGCAACAGAGGGCCTTGACCCGCCTACTTGACATCCAGGCACGAAGCGCTGTTACAACTCAAGTTTTACGACACCAGTTGTCCCATTCAAAACAGCCGACCCCACAAAGTCAGCCGACCTCGCCCACTCAGCAGACAAGTTCGCAGAGTCAACAAACACCGATCGTTATAGACACCGGAAAAAACAAATCGCCTCCTTCAAACCCTTTGGACCATCAAGCTATTACGGCTTTGTTATCTCGTATTCTGGAAGCTCAGGCCAAACCTTCCGTTGCCCACGTTCACCCGGTACAAATTAACAAGCCCCAAAATTTCAGCGGAAAGAACCAACACAAGTTTCGATCATGGTGGGATACCGTCATAGCCTATCTTGAATCATTTCCCAACAGTTTTGACACCGATCGTATCAAAATAAATTGGGTAGGGTCGCTCCTCACCGATACTGCCCAAGACTGGCACCAATATCGAGTGAAACGAAACAAAGTAACATCACAAGAAGATTCGTGGGCAACTTACTGCATGGCCATCGAAGGTCGCTTCACAGATGCCGCCGAAGGATCTACTAATCTCGACCGAATGGCCCAGCTCCGGTACGAAGGAGACACGGCAAAGTACCTCACCGACCTCTTGCAACTCAACGATATCGTCGGCTGGTCTGGAATCTGGATTGCCCTTCAGAACGCATATTTCACGCACTCTACCGGACAAAATCATCAAACTCGTATTTTCTACGCAAGGCAGTGTTCCAGACAACGACGAAGACTTCCTCAAAGCCATAGCTGCGGCAGGCCGTATATATGAAAAAATGCTGGCTAATCCCGGCACGGGCACAATCAGCACCCCTTCATCTCCAATTCTTCCAACCCGAATGATGGACAAAAGAGAGAAAAAATCTGGCCCTCCTTGAAAGATGCTCTACAAGGCATCGACCAATCCCTCATCAACCAAAGGAAGGCCAACACGGCTGCATGTCTAAGATGCGGTCGCGAATACCATAAAGCTCTCATGTGTTATGCCAGGAAAGACTTGGACGGACGACCATTACCACCTCCACCAACCAAGAAAACCCCGGATACAGTCGCTGCCTTGAAAAGAGCTTTGGAAGAAGACTCGACGGAAGAAGTCGAACCAGAACTCGAACAACAGCCTCCGCAAAAAGTGGCCAAAATAAGTGGACTCACAGAGGAGCTCCCCATATTTGTGGACTCATCCGACTCTGACTCGGATTTTTGAAGGGCCACCACGAGCCGTCCGGTGGATTAAAAAGGCCGAATCAGGACGCGACTGATATTTCCGCAGCTACCTCTAGTCTTCGCCCAGCTAAACGACAAGCAATCGAGGAACCCATCACGGGCGGGAGACCTATCGTCAACATGACCTTATTAGTCCAAGGACAAGAGTTTCTCATGCGCACCTTATTGGACGGAGGGAGCACTCTTCCAGTCTTTTCCCTATCAACTGCGAGAAAACTCAATATTCCTCTCCGGAAAAGAGCATGGAAGAAGACCTTATACGGATTCAACGATGTGGCTGATGAAACAGGGGGACGCTATGTCACTCAACCTCTTATCCTCAGGCATCAACAAGATCATTACACCCAACTCGCCTTCGAAATCAGTAATCTTTCGGATGTCGACATCATCCTTCCTCACTGGTGGATGCAACAGCACCAACCTGTGAATCTCTTTGATAAAGACGCCAACCTTATAGCCTTTTCATCCGACTACTGCCGCAAACATTGTTGCACTCCCGCAAATCTACAGCCACCCCCGGATACGCGCGGGGCAGCAACCAAGGCCACCTGGATAGCTACAGCATCCTTAGCTACAGTACCAGAAGACTTCAGACACTACATTCCCATTATGACAGAAGAAGCCGCGCTCCGTCTTCCAGATCATCAACCCTGGGACCACAAAATTGAATTGATTGATGGCAAACAACCACCTTGGGGTCCGTTGTATGCCATGAGTGCTAGAGAACTCGCAACACTGAAACCATGGCTCGAGAAAATGCTGAAGACAGGACGCATTCGCAGATCTACCGCCCCCTGCGGCGCACCGCTCATGTTTGCAGACAAAAAAGATCCCAACGACCCGCTCCGGCCTGTCGTAGATTATCGAGGACTCAACAAGATTACAGTTCCCGTCAGATATCCAATCCCACTCATCCAAGAACTACAAGATCATTTACAAGGAGCTCTGTACTTTACAAAGATTGATCTAAAAACAGGCTTCAACCTGATCAGAATGGCAGAAGGCCACGAGTGGAAAACAGCCTTCCGTTGCAGATACGGCCTATACGAATTTCTCGTTATGCCATTTGGGTTGATGAATGCGCCAGCCACCTTTCAGGCCCTCATGAATTATATCTTCCGGGACCTTCTCGACGCAGGACTCCTCGTTTACATGGACGATCTCCTTATCTACGCCAAAACTGTCGAAGAACACGATGCGCTAGTCAAGGAAGTACTGAGCAGACTATCGCAATACAACCTGGCCGTGGCTGCCCATAAGTGCCACTGGAGAGTCACCAAGGTCGAATTTTTGGGTTACGACATATCCACTACCGGGATTTCCATGACATCCGACAAGACTCGCTGCATCCAAAACTGGCAATCCCCCACGTCCCTCAAAGGCGTGCAGAAATTTCTCGGTTTCTCCAATTTTTACCGCCGGTTTATCAGAGACTTTTCCAAGATCGCCAGACCTCTAACCGATTCCGTCAAGCTAGACCGTAAGGCATGGCAGTGGACACAAGATATGCAAACTGCTTTTCAGTCTCTGAAGGATTGCTTTTCCACGGCTCCAATTCTCATACATTTTAACCCTTCCGTGCCGGTTGTGGTAGAAGCAGATGCCTCCGATTTTGCGCTCGGTGGAGTCTTATCGCAACAATCCTCTGATCAGAAGCTTCACCCCGTTGCCTTCCACTCCAGAAAGCTGACCCCAGCGGAGATTAATTACGAAATCCACGACAAGGAACTCCTGGCCATCGTTGATTGTTTCAAGAGATGGAGACCATGCTTGGAGGGTGCTCAACACAGAATTGAGGTCTTCTCGGACCACCACAATCTAGAATACTTCACTAGAGTAAAGGCCGACATACTCTCTCGCCTACCCCAACATAAACCTGACAAACTGGACGACCAGGACCAGCCAGTAGCGACGGTCCTGAAACCAACGCACTTCGCTCCCTCAGTTCTTATTTCGTCGGCTCGGCTTTGTAGCCTTTCCACACGAAGATGGAACCCGGCATTTATCACAAAAGTCAAGACGGCGGGAGCCCTTGACGAAGCCTACAAATCAGAACTTGACAAAGAATACCAGGAAAAACACTTTACTATTGAAGAAGGGCTTTTATATTGGAAAAATAGACTCTGGGTGCCAACCTCGTTGCAGGCCGAAGTACTAGCCTCCGAACATGACACCAGAGTAGCTGGGCACATGGGAATAGACAAGACTACAGAACTCATCTCCCGCAACTTTTGGTGGCCGGACCTTCAGAATAGTGTTCGGCGTTACGTATCAACCTGTCTTGAGTGTCAGCGGAACAAGACTCCAAAACATCTTTTGCACGGACTGTTGCAACCCATGGAATTACATTACAAACCATGGCAATCTGTAGCTATGGACTTCATCACCGACCTTCCCCTTTCAAACGGTTGTGATTCCATTTGGGTAATGGTCGACCCTTTCACAAAGATGGCTCATTTCATTCCTCTTAAGGTGAACGGCAAACGAACAGAAGATCTTATACATATCTTTGCGCGACATTACTGGAAGCATCATGGCATCCCATTAGACATCATATCCGACCGCGACTCCCGTTTTACGTCCCACCTCTGGAAGGATTTTCTCAAGCTGCTTGGCATCAAAAGCAGAATGAGCACGGCCTTCCACCCACAAACGGACGGGCAGACCGAGCGCACGAACCAAACACTCGAAATATATCTTCGTGCGTTCGTCAACTACGAGATGTCGAATTGGGAAGACCTGTTGCCTACAGCTGAATTCGCGTACAATAATACAACTTCGGCATCATCAGGCCTGACTCCATTTTATGCTAACTACGGTTATCATCCGGCGGCGCACAATCCACCGTCCGAAACCCCATTGAATCCAGGAAGTCGCTTGTATGCACACTGGATGACACAAGTTCACGAACACGCCAAGAAGCACCTCGAACGAAGCCAAAAACAGATGAAGCATTGGGCGGACAAGCGACGCTCTGAAGCACCGATATACAAAGACGATCAATTAGTAATGCTCAACGCGAAGAATATTCGAACTAAAAGACCGGCCCAGAAACTGGACAAAAAAATGTTGGGGCCATTCAAAATTCTCAAGGTCATCTCACCTACAGCCGTACAGCTAAGTTTACCAAAGAAGTGGAGAATACACAATACATTCCATGTCTCCCTCATCGAACCCTTCCGCTCTGATGAGCAACAACATATTGATCCTAATAGAGTACTACGGGAGGCGGTTCCAATCGAGCCTGAGAACTATGAAGTCAGAGATATTCGCGATTCTCAAACTCTGGGTACTAATGTTAAGTACTTGGTCAGGTGGGCAGGATGGCCTGCGAAGAAAGACTGGACTTGGGAACCTTACGAACATTTTATGGGTGATGGAGCGAAAGCCCTTTTGAAGCAATACGCGACCGATCATCCAGACAAACCACAAGATCCACGAGTACACGATGTTACAATGGATTTATAAAAATTTATTTTTAAGCTACCTCTCCTTTTTTTCTCCCACTGGGTTTTTTTGGATGGAGGGTAGCCCCGGACGGCAACAGGCTGACAGCCAATGGCCATATCATTACTATACAACTTATAACGTTACCTCTCTTTTTTCTCCAACTGGGTTTTTTTTGATGGAGGGTAACTTCGAACGGCAAACGGCCATATCTTACATGTTATCACCGAACAACTTACAACGCTACCGCTCTTTTCTCCCACTGGGTTTTTACTGAGGGTAGCACCGAACGGCAACGGCCACATCGTCACCATATGACTTATCGGTCTCTTTTTTTCCCACGAGGGTTTTTTGCTGAGATTAGCGATCAAGTTCACGACAAACCAAGACCACCATATATGGGCATTAGTTTTACATCGCTCGAGACGAGCTTTTTCCAAGGGGGGGGGTGGTGTCACACGCGGGACACACTGGCCCCACTGTGGACATGGCATGATGCTGCATACGTCATTGAGGGCATTCGCATTGCAGAAGCGGCACGGAGCTCAGCTCCGATCACACTTGCCTACTGCGGAGTTCCTGCCCACGTCATTGAGAGTATTCGCATTACCGAAGCGGCACGGAGCTCAGCTCCGATCACACTTGCCTACTACGGACATCCCGTCTACGTCATTGAGAGTATTCGCATTGCAGAAGCGGCACGGAGCTTAGCTCCGATCACATATGACATTCCGCATACGTCATTGAGGATATTCGTGGCGCGGTATCATCTCCGAGCCAGAAGGGAGCGGAGGAGAGTTATTGAGGAGTCCAGACATGCTAGTCTGGCATTCATGTATTTATAGATGGTAGAGTCGCCCTCTCAAGGCTTGGGGACAAATGAGTCCGCCAGAGTCCATTGAGAGCCACAGCCAACTATTGTGTTTCATCTCGACTATCTTTATCGTTCCAAGCCCCGTGAACCACGGCCCTTGTCACACTCAGCAAGAAAGGGTTCCAGCTCAATAGATCCGTCATCGCTGCGAAAATCAAGATCAATTTCAAGGGACTGTACCCAGCCTCCGGGCGCGCAGCATCTGTATGCTTCTTTAAAGAGAGCTTTCCAATCTTGGATACCACCTAAGATGAAGCGGATGTGAATGAAGTCGAAATGGTTTTCGCTCCACGTCCACTCGAGTGAGGCATCGTCTACTTCGAAGCGGACATTCGGTGGAACCCACTGCGGCTGACACGGTGAGAGATCTGTACCAATGACTGAAGCATTCGGAAATCGGTCGGCAAATTCACTGTTCAACTTTGTGAGCAAAGGAAGATATATTTCAATTTTATTTCGGCCATATGGCATACATCGCCCAGATACCTTCGAAATTTGTCAGCGACATTCGTATCGGGTGAAATCCCGGCCGGTCACTACATACCTGATCCCGTACCGACGTCAAGCACCCGCTGATTGCATCCGCTCAATTAGTCACGACTCACCAAGGAATCCTTAACAAAAAAAAAGGCCCCTCAATGCGCCTGAAGGTGCCCAGTACCTAGTCACCCGTCACGTACGTGGATCTTATCTTTCTCAAGAGGTGGCAGGAACAGCTGGCCGTCGAGAATCACCGTCGCATAATGGTGGCTAAGATTCAACGTTAGCGCGCGATTCTGCCAAGAAATTAGAATGTGGGTTCAGGGTGACTAGAACCATAAGTCCTCCGATTCGAGATGCTGGTCGTCGTTTGGAAGGATATAATTCGTCGTAAACTTATCACTATGATAGGTCCGGCCGTGGATCTTACGATACTCGAGGATGCTGGATGCAAGAGACGCGGTCGAACTTTGACTGCGGCGGAGAGTCAGGAAATTGAATGATGTACAAAATATGGGGTGCACAAACGTTTCGGAATAGATAGAATCAATGTCATTCTGATCATCAGCCCAAGGATGTCGTTAGTCTTCTGTGTCATTCTGATTTCACTCTGACTCAATGCTGAGTGAATGAGTCTCTGCGGCGACCCAGACTTACGGGAACGACCGCTGCGGCAATCATGTCGCCCTCGGCCCGCGATGGCCTCTGATCATTTGTTGGAGATGCTCTAGACATGATAGGAGTAATTTAAGTGAAAGAGTCGTCAAAATGCATGTAAAATACCTATAAAGATGGAGCGGAAAGACAGCTCATAAATACTTAGGAAGTAACGCATGATCGGTGGAGTTTCGAAAAAGCCAACACGTCATCTCACCCACCCTAGTTGGACAAAGTTCAATGGCAGACCCTATCCAGCTACCTACCTACAAGATAAGCAGTAGCTGCCGTTTCACGTCATTTGAGACAACGGCAGGGGTACGTTCACCACCAGTCTTTATTTTAAGCTTTGGGCGTCGCGATTCTTATTCGTAGTAATATCATGCTCAAGAGTCAACGCGGAGCAGAAACGCCTTACACGTATACCTAGCCAAGTGCTGACTCGAAAAAGGGGACCCCGGATAAGCTTGTCGAGAAAGAGCATGGGCATCTACTAATCATTGTACACATTTCCTATGTTGGAATGATGCACCATGCGACAAAATACAAGGTTGAAGGCGATAGCCACGCAGCTCGAGGTTGACGCGTGACTGACCGACGTCGCACTATTGCGGATCCTGGCTATAGACACCTCTTCTAGGTAGGTAGCTGGGTGCCTCTGTAGATTTTAAAGTTGTGCGTGAGTACATGTACATATTACCGTGTGGTATGAGGTATGTATATGTTGTATGCTGCATGGCATCACGATTGCTATTGTTCCCCTGATGGACATCACAGGCAATGGAGCAGCATTGAAGATTTCCGGGATAGAATGTTAGACGCTGTGAAGGAACACAGTCCGTTCAACTACTTCATAAGCCGGATCGCCATGGCTTACGTCCATACACAACGTGCACAATCACGTAGCTGTGCACCTTGGGATTGCGCATCTCCTTACGCAGATTCGCGAGCCACTCCTGGTATTCATCGACTGGCCTTTTGTGGACATTGAAATAGGGGTGAGAATTGATTCCTAACTTGTGGCACGTGCTAGTATAGGAAAAATGGATGCAGGATGCGTTACCTTGAAGGTCGTTCTCCAGCGCCGCCAGGTCGAAGCGCCCAGCTTCAGCGAGTTTTATATCTTTTGCCCAGGGACCAATAGGAAGCTTGTGAAAAGTGAATTATCTCAGTGAAGTCCCAAAAGTGACGGATGACAAATGATAGCATATACTTTGTACTGAACTGCCCTTTTCTCGACAAAGCCAGCCTCGTCAAATGCCGCCTGCTGCATATCTTGAACGAAGAAGTGACGGTTCATGATTTTGCCTGCCTCTCGGAAGAGATCTCCAAACGAGGCAAGAATAGGCTCCAACCAATTCAGTAGATCCGTCGTCACTGCGAAGATCAACATGCATTTCGTCAGACTGTACCCATCCTCCTGGTGCGCACTGCGCAGCATCTGTAGGCTTCCTGAAAGAGAGCTTTCCAGTCCTGGATACCACAAAAGAGGTAGCGGATGTGAATGAAGTCGAGATGGTTTTCGTTCCACGTCCACTCGAGTGAGGCATCGTCTACCTACTTCGAAATGGACATTCGGTGGAACCCACTGTGGTTTGCGCGGTGAGAGATCTGTACCAATAACTGAAGCATCTGGAAACCGGTCGGCAAATTCACTGTTCATCTTTGTGAGCAAAGGAAGATATGGTTTCAATTTTCATTCCGCCATAAAGCATACATCGCCTAGATACCTTAGGAATTGATTAGCGACATTCGTATCGGGTGAAACCCCGGCCGATCACTACTTACCTGACCCCGTAACGACGTCAAGCACCCGCTGATTGCATTCGCTCAATTAGTTACTCAGAATTTAAAAAAAAAAAAACCAAAAGAAAAGGCGTCTAATGCGCCTGACGGCGCCCAACAGTAGCGGTTACGTACGTGAATCGTTTCTTTCTCAAGAGGTGCCAGGAATAGCCGGCCATCGAGAAGGACCGTCACATAATGGTGGCTACAATTCAACGTTAGCGCGCGATTTTGCCAAGAATGTGGGCTGAAGGTGACTAGAACCATAAGTCCTCCGATTCGAGATGCTGCTCGTCATTGGGACGGATGTAATTTGTAGTGAACCCATCGCTATGATAGGTGCGGCCGTGAATCCGACGATATTCGAGGATGCTGGATGCAAGAGAGGCGGTCGAACTTTGACTGCGGCAGTGAGTCAGGAGATTGAATAATATGTGAATTTCGGGGCGCACAAACGTTTCGGAAAAGACAGAGTCGCGGTCATCTTGATCATCAGGCTAAGAATGGCGTTAGTGTCCCGTGCCACTGTCATTCACTGTGGCTCAGTGAATGAGTCTCTGCGGCGGCACCCGGGCACAGGCTTACGGGCACTTCCGCTGCGGCAATCAAGTCGCCCTCGGCCTGCAATGGTCTTTGCTCATTTGTTTGAGATGCTGCAGACATGATGCGAGTCAAACCGTCAAAGGGTTCTCAGAGGAAGAGTAAACTGTAAACATTGATGAAGCGCGACTATGGCTCATAAATGTGAGTCGTGACGGCTACTCTGCTGCGGCTCTGCCCGTTGTCCTGCACCTAGGTAGGTATATCCTATTTAGGCCGGTTCGTACCAGCTTAGGTAGTGTTCTGACATTTTGGTCGGGTCGGGAGGGATATTCGATGCTCACAATCAATACTTATGTACGTATGATTCATAGTTGGGGAAAGTTTTATGGCAGATTCTATCCCGCTGCAGATACTTATTATAAATAAGCGATATCGTCTGAGACAACGGGAGGGGTATGCACACCAACACGTTTTAGGCGTCGTGATTCTTCATTCGTAGTGCCTCTGTATGGCAGACTGCAGTGTAACGTGGTGCGCGCCCAAATTCCAACGCAAGGCAAGAAAGCCCGGAAGCGAAGTACTGGCTCGCAAACGGAGGTGTGCGGTCAAATACCCTGGCACTTCAAATTGAAAAATTTCTTTGTTTCATCGTTGGAGGCAGCAGCCTCAACATCTTACGAAGCCCCTATGTACATGCATCGGCCCCGCCCGCACGAAAACAGATATCGCCTCACTCCCGAGTCCCCGTCACGTCGTCGCAACGTTTCTTCATCCACGTGAGCCAATTCGGTATCCCCAATTCAGTGATTTATGTATACAGTATTACAGTTTTCGATTAAGAATGTCTGGCGTTGAACTATTCAAATATGTGCGTGATTGTGTACTCATTGCACTGCGTAGGGGGTGGTCCAACATCATACTTGGCCCCGATGGGACATTTAGCGGTCTTTTTGCAGAGGTACTGGTACTGCCTAGAAACATTTCTGAATACGATAGGTACCTATTATACCTGCAGAGTCAAATTTCCTAGTTAGTAGTAGTAATTTTCACGTGAAAATAGGTGGATATTACAGACAAGGTAGGAACAAATAATCGATACATCATACATTTAGAAAGTTGATATTAAGGGGCTATGAGATAGAAGAGCACTTTGACTGCTCGATATCACTATGCAACAGCCAAATCATCCTGGTTTCCGACCGTAAACAACGTGCACAAGCATGTAGCTGTGAACCTTGGGGTTACGGATCGCCTTACGCACGTTCGCAAGCCACACTTGGTATTCGTCTGCTGGCCTTTGGAGTATATTGTGCCAAAGCATCTGGGTGTATCCTAATGACCAGAGGTAAGACATTTGTTCGGTTTTGACTATGGGAAAGAGGAGATTGCAATCCTGCAGATGCGTTACCTTCAAGGTCGTTCTCCATAGCCGCCCGGGCGAAACGCCCGACTTCAGCGAGTTCAGGATCCTTTGCCCAGGGGCCAATAGGAAGCTAGTGAATAGTCAAATATCTCAGTGAAGTCCCAAAACTGACGGATGGCAAATGAGGGCACGTACCTTGTATTGAACTGCCCTTTTCTCGACAAAGCCAGCCTCGTCAAATGCCTGCTGCTGTATTTCTTGAACGAAGAAGTTACGGTTCATCACTCTGCCGCCCTCTCGGAAGAGATCTCCATAGGAGGCAAGAATAGGTTCCAATTCAGTAGACCCATCGTCACTGCGAAGATCAACACGAATTTCGTCAGACTGGACCCATCCTCCTGGCGCGCAGCATTTATAGGCTTCTTGAAAGAGGGTTGTCCAGTCCTGGATACCACAAAAGATGTAGCGGGCGTGAATAAAGTCAAAATGGTTTTCGTCCCAAGTCCACTCGAGCGTGGCGTCGTCTATTTCGAAGCGAAGATTCGGTGGAACCCACTGCGGTTGGCATGGAAAAATGTCTGTACCAGTGACTGAAGTATTTGGAAACTGGTCGGCGAATTCACTGTTCAATTTTGTGAGCAAACGAAGATACGGTTCGAATGGTCATTTGGTCGTACATTGCCCAAATACCTTACGAATCGATCAGCGACAGTCGCATCATGCATGTAATAGAATGCCGGGTTTGACTTACCGGATCCTGTACCGACGTCAAGTACCCGCTGAGAACATTCGCTCAATTAGTTACCGATTTTATTTTTGAAGGAAAAGAGAATCTCAAGTAGATCTGAATTCTGAACGCGTCAAGCAGTCACGTACGTGGAGCTTGTCTTCCTCAAGCGGCGCTAGGAAGAGCTTGTCGTCGAAAAGGATCTTCATATAGTGGTGACTAAAATTCAACATCAGCGCACTATTTTGCCGATAATGCGGATTCGTTGTGACTAGAACCATAATTCCTCCGATTCGAGCTGTTGGTCGTCGTTGGGAAGGATATAATTTGTCGTGAACCTATCACTATGATAAGTGCGGCCGTGAATCTTACGATATTCGAGGATGCTGGATGCAAGAGAGGCGGTCGAACTTTGACTGCGGCAGGGAGTCAGACATTGGATGATGTATAAAATTTGGGGTGCACAAACGTTTCGGAATAGACAGAATCGATTTCATTCTGATCATCAGCCTGGTAATGCCGTTAGTCCTCTCTTTCATGCACTTAGACTCAATGCTGAGTGAATGAGTCTCTGTGGCGACAAAGGCTTACGGGAACGTCTGCTGCGACAATCAAGTCGCCCTCGGCCTGCGATGGCCTTTGCTCATTTGTTTGAGATGCTGTAGACATGATACGATTAAAATGGTCATCAGAGTAAAGGAATCTGTAAAGATCGAGCGGGACTATGGCTCATAAATACCTCGTATAATCAGTGGAGTTGCGGGAAAGCCAACACGTCATCTCACCATAGATATGTACCTTTGGAGACAGTTCAATGTCAGATTCCATCCAGCTACATAACAAGGATAAGCAGCAGCAGCCGTTTCACGCCATTTGAGACAACGGCAAGGATATGTACACCACTACCTATACTTTTGCCTTTAGCCATCGCGATTCTTTTTCGTAGGTAGTTGCATGCGCCCAACGCACAGCAGAAACGCCCTGTACGTGGAGCCAAGGTCCACCCATACGATTGTCGAGGCGATTGGTGTCCGATATTACGGAGTACGGTGTGGTTTTAATGATGATCTGTGACCAAGCGTGTGATTGTGTCGGATTAGGTATCGGACATGGGTCCCTAAAATACGCTGGGCGGTAATGCAGGGCAGAAGTCACGTGAACACATACATCTACATGTACTTTGTAATTAGAATGGCCCCTGAACACAGGGAGAACAGACACACAACAACAGTGATCAATCAATCAATACAACAACACCCATCACCAAAACTACGTTAACTCGTGCTCTCAAGCTCTCCGATGGTCGGTTTGCCCAGCATCCCAAGTTCCGCTACGTCGTGTACAATATGTGGGTTCGCACGCAGACAAACAAGAGGAGTACTTTCTACCTCAAGAAAGATCGGCGTGAGGATATCACAATCGAAAAGCTGAGGGAGATGTTTAATCAGAACTCTGAAGAGGCACAGGCTCTCCTAAAGTCGATCACACGATATTCGGGCAACATGTTGGGCACTCGCCCGTACTGGCTGGGAAAGCGAAACCTTTAGGATCTCCCAGCACCCGACAATCTGACAATTGGCATCGACGCATCATTGTACTCCGTACATATTACCTACTTTGGAATGATGCACAACTTATTACTATAACTTAGGACACCTTACTTCGGCTTTACACATCTACGTACCTGGAGTAGGTATCCTTTTCCGTCTCATCTATTCGCGGCTTTCTGAGTTTACCCGCTCATTTTTCTTTTGAGACCATTCCCCGCGGCACATTTCCCTCGGCTTTGCACAGGCACCTGAGGCATACTCGTTTATCTCGACAATTTTACAGCCTTTCAGACTCTTTTCACTATGTCCGCCGCTATCCCTCCCACCGGCGTCCCTCTCCCTGATCGGGACGATGTCCAGTTTTGGGCTACCAATGCTCGTGTTTCCATTGTTCCTCTCAAAGGAGCAGAGGACTACGACGAATGGTACATTTCTATTGAGATGCAAGCTCGCATCTTGGGTCTGTCCAAGCATTTTTCGGGCGAAACCCCTCATTCGGACGATACTGATAAGTATCACGCTGTTCTGACATCCATTGTCTGGCAAAGCCTCTCTCAGCGCATGCAGCGCAACCTTACTCATGCTGGTTGGAGTTCTAGGTTGCCCATAACTCGCATGATGAACTTCATCAAGGTCGATTGCGGTTTTGAGGCCGACATCGCCATCATTGAGTTACTTGCTCGTTTTTCGGAGTCCAATCGGCTGGACAGAATGTCGCGGTACACGTCAGAGAATCACCCTTTTACCAGCGCTCGAGAAATGTTGGCCCAGCTGGAGGTAACCTTCGGCAACCCGCATGGGGCCACCATAGCCAATCGCACCCTTTCCCGATTGATGTTCGATATTCGGAAAGATGATGTCAACGAGTTTATCTCCAAGGTAAACACGTTGGCTGACAAGGCGGACATCCGGGAGACGGCGCGAAAATCCACGCTGTTCAACTGCCTGCCGGTGGTGTTCGTGTCCCTCGGTTCTAGCGAGGACAGCAGCCGTCAGGACGCGCGTGAAGCTTTCGTACGACACGTTACTGTCCTCTGTGTTGAGGTGAAGGTGACCCGTCGGGTCGAAACCTGGAGGCAGGCAGTTGAACAGCGTGGATTTTCGCGCCGTCTCCCGGATGTCCGCCTTGTCAGCCAACGTGTTTACCTTGGAGATAAACTCGTTGACATCATCTTTCCGAATATCGAACATCAATCGGGAAAGGGTGCGATTGGCTATGGTGGCCCCATGCGGGTTGCCGAAGGTTACCTCCAGCTGGGCCAACATTTCTCGAGCGCTGGTAAGAGGGTGATTCTCTGACGTGTACCGCGACATTCTGTCCAGCCGATCATGGCCAGCAATGGCCAACATCTATCTGTGACCGTTGTCGGCACAGTTCGTTTTCCTCTTGGAGATGGATTTGTTGAGCTCTCTAACGCTCAATTTGCTCCGAAGGCCGAAGTCAACATGATTTCACCCGGTCTTCTTCGACGTGGAGGTGTCCTCATGGACGGCTGCAACGACCAATTGGTCTCTACGGCCACTGGCTTACCTATTGGCAAGTTTCAGTGAAAAGTCAAACATCGCCACACTCATCCTCCGGGATGAGCAGCCCCCCTTCAATTTTGCTGCTATCACTGGCAGCTCCGTCACCAAGCAAGTCGAGTTCGGCTTGCTCCACAAACGTCTGGGGCATGCCGGCAAGGAGGCCGGGATCGCAATCGATCCCCGCTCCCTTGCCAATTTCCAGCGTCCGGCATGTTTGTTGGCGAAGGCACCTCAACAAATTCATCGGGACGTTTCTCAAGACTCGACCCATTTCCTTTCCCGTGTGTTCTGGGATTTCATTGAACACAAACCGGAAGGATTTGGCGGCATGCGATACGCACTACACGCCATCGATGTTCACACTCACTTTCATTGGGTTATTCCCACGGTCAACAGGTCCAATGCCTTCAAGGCAGTTGCTGCTTGGAAGACTGCGGTTGAGAATACCAGTGGTGGTTTCAAGGTTCAATATTTTCACACTGACAACGCGACGGAGTTCCTGTCAACAAAGTTTCGGGCGTTTTGCCAAGCGGAAGGTATTATATTTCGCACTGGCGCCCTTATGTCCCTGCCCATCAGGGCATTGTTGAACGTGCTGGATGCACCCTTTTGGAGGCGGCCAGATCCACGACTATCGGGAATCAGCTCCCAGATTTACTTTGGCCGTACGCTGTAAAGCACGCGGCTAAAATCACCAATTTTTTGCCCACGAAGGGCAACGTTGATGGCAGCTCCCCTCAAGAGACTCTTTTTCGGATCTTGGGTCTTCGCAACACTGCGTCTATTCGATATCTCCGCACTTGGGGATGTCTCGCCTACGTCCGGATTCCGGATGAGCGCCGCGTTCTCGCCGCGAAGATGGCACCTCGTGCCAAGGTTGGCCGTCTTGTTGGTATGGATGGCCCCAAGTGTCGTCTTTACGAAATTTGGCTCCCCGATGAGGAGCGCATTGTTCGAGCACGCGACGCCAAATTCGATGAAGGGGATTTTCCCACTGAGCTACCCTCTGCCGAAAGCACATATATCGCCGAACTCGTCGATCCTTCCTTTGAGGAGGAGGGTCGTCGCATCATTGACGTTCCTACGGCGGAAGTTTTCGTTTCCGAACCAAAAGATACACCTCATCAACAAGACGCATCTTTGCCATCACCCGACAACATTGTCATTTCTGAGGCGTCCAAGCCTCTTTCCTCTTCTGATCCTCCTTCAACCCGAACTTTTCTTCCTTCCCCTTCTCCTACTCCCCCTGCAGATTCCGACGCTTAACATCGTCGCATTCTCCGAAATGATTCTATCCTTCCTGATAACTTGTAACTATTTATTATTAAATACGCATTCTCGTTGGTCTCACCTCGGCTCCTCGCGAGCGGCGCACCGCCTCCAACAAGGACTGGGGAAAACCCATGCCATACCACCGAAAATGAGACGCTGCAGACGCGCGTCATTATTGAAGAAGGGCCTTTTGGGGAGATAAAGGACATGGTTAACTCGACTGTCAAGAGAACGACAAAACGCAAGCTTGAAGCTACTTCTTGCGGGTTCCCGCAGAAGCCACGGATAGAGGAACGGGATAGGCAACAGTGACCACTCATTACTGTGTCACATAGAAGGTGCAATACCGCAGACAAACGAGACTCCGACGATACCGTCGATAGCGCAAAATGAAGCCATTATGTATTGCGGGACGAACGGCCACGGTACCCTCAACAGCCACGTTTCTAAAGTTTCCCGGGCATCAGACACCTTGAGGATTTAGGTAGCCTATAGGTACGTTTATACCTCTTCAAATGGCAGCTCATGATGGAACTCCGAGGAACGTGTCATTGGTTCTCGACAAGCTTTGCTGAAGTTGTGTGAAGGTACCTATTACTCCATTCGGTTTTCGTTGCACGCTGTAGCGTCAACTCTTTCACTGTTCACTTGACAAAAGATGAACATCACAGAGAAGGTAGCAGCATTAAACCGATGCATTTACGGGACAGGTTCTTGACTATGAGAGAGGAGAGTCGCATTGAATGCTCGATGCTGCTTTGCGACAGCCGGATCACTCTGGCTTGCGTCCATACACCGTGTGCACAATCATGTAGCTGTGCACCTTGGGATTACGGATCGCCATTCGCAAATTTGCAAGCCACACATTGTATTCGTCTGCTGGCCTTTGAAGTACATTGTGCCAAAGCATCTGAGTGTAACCTGATGATCAGAGGTGAGAATAGTTTCCTACTTCGTGCAAGTATAGCAAAAAGGGTATGAGGATGTGCGGAAGATGCGTTACCTTGAATATCATTTTCCAGAGATGCCTTGATAAACCGCCCTACTTCAGCGAGTTTGGGCTCCTTTGCCCAGGGACCAAAAGGAACCCATTGAAGGATAAATGCCGTCAGTCAACTTCCACAGGTCTAGGCAAATGGGAGATGACATCACGTACTTTGTATCTAACCGTCCTTTTGTCGACAAAGCCAGCCTCGTCAAATGCCTGCGGCTGTATTTCTTGCAGAAAGAAGGGACGGTTCGTGATTTTTTCACCCTCTCGGAACAGGTTTCCGTACTCAGCAAGAAAGGGTTCCAGCTCAATGGATCCATCGTCGCTGCGAAAATCAAGATCAACTTCAAGGGACTGTACCCATCCTCCGGGCGTGCAGCATCTGTAGGCTTCTTTGAAGAGAGCAGGCCAGTCTTGGATGCCACCCAACATGTAGCGGATGTGGATAAAGTCGAAATGGTTTTCATTCCAGGTCCACTCGAGTGAGGCATCGTCTACTTCAAAGCGGACATTCGGTGGAACCCACTGTGGTTGGCACGGTGAGAGATCTGTACCAGTGACCGAAGCATTTGGGAACAGGTCGGCAAATTCACTGTTCAACTTTGTGAGCAAAGGATGATAAGGTCTCAAGTTTTCCTCGGACATACATTGCCCATATACCTTCAGAAAGAGTCAGCGACACTCGCATTTGCTGAAACCCAGGAGTCGGTCGCTACTTACCGGATCCCGTACCGACGTCAAGCACCCGCTGATGGCATTCGCTCAATTAGTTACTATATTTTTAGGCACAAAAGAAAAACTGAAAAGGCTCCTCCAGTGCGCCTAGAAGCCCCCAGAAGTCACCATTCACGTACGTGGATCCTATCTTTCCCAAGAGGCGGCAGGAACAGCTGGTCGCCGAGAAGGATTTTCAAGTAATGGTGGCTAGGATTGAGTATTAGCACGCGAATTTGCCGAGAATGTAGGCTCGTCATATCTCGAACTTTAACTCATCCGATTCTAGCTGCTGGTCGTCGTTGGGAAAGACATAACTTGTCGTGAACCTATCACTATGATAAGTGCGGCCGTGGATCTGACGATATTCGAGGATGCTGGATGCAAGAGACGCGGTGGAACTTTGTCTGCGGCAAAGAGTCAGGAAATTGAACGATACATAAAATGTCTGGTGCACAAACGTTTCGGAATAGACAGAATCGATTTCATTCCCATCATCAGCCTAAGAATGCCGTTAGTCTTCCGTGTTATTCACTCTGACTCAAAGCTGCCTTCTGAGTAAATAAATGAGCCTCTGCGGCGACCCAGACTTACGGGAACAACCGCTGCGGGAATCAAGTGGCCGTCGGCCTGCGATGGCCTTTGCTCATTCGATTGAGAATTTGTAGACATTATGTGAGTAAAAATGTCATCGCAGAAAAAGGAAACTGTAAAGATCGAGCGGGACTATGGCTCATAAATACCGTATAATCAGTGGAGTTTCCGGAAAGCCAACACGTCATCTCACCATAGTTGGACAAAGTGCAATGCAGATTCCATCCCGCTAAGGATAAGCAACGGCTGCCGTTTCACGTCATTTGAGACAACGGCAAGGATATGTACACCACTTCCTCTATTTTAGCCTTTGAGCATCGCGATTCTTATTCGTAGTTGCATGCATGATGCGCCCAACGCACAGCAGCAACGTCCTGTACAAAAGGTCAACCCATGCGATTGTCGAGGTGATGTGCATCAACACATCATTGTACATATTACCTACTTTGGAATGATGCATCATGTGACAAGGCAAAACAATGATGCTTTGACTGTACGAGGCGATAAGTACCTATAGCCACGCAGCTCGAGATTGAACAGCGTCACACTATTGTGGGCCGTGTATTTAGATACCTGCCTCATCTACTCACACTGGGTACCTCGGTAGATAAGTGAGTTATGTGTGACCTATACATATTAACGCGTGGTATATGTACCTTTGGTAGCTGTATAGCATTAGAGGTCGATGCTTTCCCCTGAGAACAGATGGACATCACAGTCTCACAGACAATTGAGTAGCGTTGAAGTGATGCATTTACAGGATGGAACCTTATACGCAGTAAAAGAGAAGATTTCGTTTAACTACTGGATAAGCCGGATCAGCTGGGCTTACGTCCATAAACAATGTGCACAGTCATATAGCTGTGCACCTTGGAATTACGGATCGCTTTACGCAAGTCCGCGAGCCACACATTGTATTCGTCTGTTGGCCTTTGGAGAACATTGTGCCAAACCATCTGGGTGTAACCTAATGATCAGAGGTGAGACGGTGAGAGTTGTTCCTTACTTCGTACTTTTTACAACTACAGGGCAAAGAGCATGGCAGATGCGTAACGTTACATACCTTGAAGGTCATTCTCCAGAGCCGCTCTGAGAAACCGTCCAACTTCAGCAAGTTTAGGATCTCTTGCCCATGGACCAACAGGAACCTAGTGAAATGTAAATTCTCTCGGTGACTCCCAAGGTGACAGTGACAAATGACAGCACATACTTTGTATCGAACTACCCTCTTATTGACGAAACCAGCCTCGTCAAATGCCTGCGGTTGTATTTCATGCACAAAGAAGTGACGGTTCATGATTTTGCCACCCTCTTGAAACAGATCTCCATACGAGGCAAGAACAGGTTCCAGCTCAGTGGATCCGTCGTCGCCCCGAAAATGAGCATCAAGTTCGACAGACTGGACCCATCCTCCCGGTGCGCAGCATCTGTAGGCTTCTTTGAAGAGGGCTGTCCAGTTTTGAATGCCACCTACAATATAGCGCATGTGAATAAAGTCGAAGTGGTTGGCATCCCAAGTCCACTCGAGTGAGGCGTCGTCTACTTCGAAACTGACATTCGGTGGAACCCATTGCGGTTGGCATGGGGAAATATCGGTGCCAGTGACCGAAGCATTTGGAAACCGGTCGGCGAACTCACTGTTCAAATTTTTAAGCATACGCAGATATCATATCAAGTTTCCTTTGGCCGTACATTGCCCAGATGCCTTATAAATTGGCCAGCAACAGTCGCATGCATGAAATCCCGGGGGCCTAGCTCTTCTTACCGGATCCCGTGCCAACATCGAGCACTCGCTAAGAACATTCGCGCAATTAGTTACTGATATTTCGTTTCCAAAAGCTCCGCTTCCAGCGCATCACATACATGGATCCTTTCTTTCTCAAGCGGCGCCAAGAACAGCTGGTCGTTTAGAAGAATCGTCAAGTAATGGTGCCTAGCATTCAATATCAGCGGGCCATTCTGCCGCGAATGTGAGCTCGCGGTGACCAGAACCTTATTTCCTCTGATGCGAGCTGCTGCTCGTCATTGGGAAGGAAATAGTTTGTCGTGAATGTATCGCTATGATAGGTACGGCCATGAATTCGACGATACTCGAGGATGCTGGGTGCAATAGAGGTGGTGGAACTTGCACTGCCGTGGATCGTCAGGAGGCCTGAAATGGTACGTGGATTGTGGGGTGTACAAACGATTCAGAGAAGATCGAATCGATGTCATTTTGATCATCAGCCTAAAAACAACGTTATTCTCCTGCTCATTTACTCCGACTACTGAGACTCTGAGTCAATCCAGGCTTACGGAAATCTCTTCTGCGACAATCAGGTCGCCCTCGGCCTGTAGTGGCCTCCGCTCATTTGCTTGAGACGTTGTTGACATGATACGAGCAATAAGGCCATCGGAGGAACGAATAATCCATTATCAGGTCGAGCGAGAGGCTGCGAGACCTTGGCTGTTAAATACCTATGTATGGAGTATGATCAGCGTAGTTTCGGGGAAGCTTGGCCAACATTTACCTCACCATCAACGGAGAAACGTCAATGTACAGGCTGAATGCAGCTTCACATAAGAAATGCCCGTCATTTACGCCGTCTGAGACAACTGGAGGCATATGCACACCAACCATGCTTTAGGCGCCGCGTCTGATTCGTATGTAACGTGGTGCGCCCAACGCGAGGTAGGAACGCTCTAATAAAGTGAATTCCTGGCCCGCAAAAGGTGAAAGGACAGGTGACTTCTTGCAGGAACCCGCATAACTGACTGAAAAACATCTCGATATACAGACTAAGCACGTTCACCTTTGTTGTACATACGGAGTAGAAGAGAAGAATCGTACGACGCAGGCTGATTCGAGGGCTGATCCCCAGCAGGTTCCTCGCCTGTGCAAGAGCTTTGCCGACCACCTACGCGCTATGTATTCCATGCTCCTTACAAGACTATACAAGCCTCCGTTTCATGTAATTTGAGGCCTTCAGCCAGTCGCAATGTTGCAGTTTGGGTACGTTCGACACGCTCTTGTTGGCCACAATACCTACCTACCTACGATGAATGATGATCTTGTGGACCTGGATGTGTTCGCCGAGCAACGGGATTGGTAGAACGAGAGGGGCATCGCTATGCCACGTTGGAGTGATGCAACGCCGCAATAAAAAGACGCTGCGGCTGTACAAAACGATGTGCTTGTTGTGAGTTGTAGCTAAGGCCATTGACAGAAAAGAGTTTTGAGGAGCGGCCCGATGACCTCGGACTCTGCTTAACGCATATCCCCAGTTTTCAACTTGGCTTAACGCATATCCCGACTTTTTTTCAGAATTATTCGGTGGATCTGAAGGGTGTGAAAAGGTCTTCACGTCTCACGCCGCACGCGTGACGCACATCATGGAGTACACGTGACCTGGCATGTGACCTGCATACACTTATTCCTTCAACAGAAAGGAGAAAAAGTTTTTCGCCCACACAATAAAATCCGGACATCACGAAAAAGGCCATTGGATCGCGATTTGATCACGACTCATAACCTCATAACCGCCTCATAAAAGCGACGCAACAACGGAAAATGGAAGGTAACGGGGCTGCCAATGACCCGATGTTCGAACCCCAGGATGTCGACACTCGGGTTCTGGACGACGTAAGAATCCCGATCTTTTGATATCTTTTGCTGGTTGGCTTTGTTAAACATATCTTAGGTAACTGGCGAGCCGACAGAACCTCGAACGTACCTGCTTTCGACATATACTCGTGGCCATCCTCGAGGTAGGCCACCGGGCGCAGTCATCGCGGAAAGGATAATCCAGGTGTCTGCGATCCCGCGTTGGCCCGAGTCGTCTCCGGGCGGGACTGCGTACGTGATACCTATCGGAGGTTTACCTGAAGAAGATGTCGAAAGGCCATGGGATGTAGTAAGTTACACGTGACGCGACAAACGAGTCATGCTGAATATACTTACATTTTTCCAGTTGCAGTATGGGAATCGCCTTTTTGGCGGCGGCGAGTATAAGGCGCGGTCGGCGATTTTGGGGGATACCGAAGTGACGATTCGCAAAAGCGCTTGCTCGGGTATTTTGCACTGCCGGCATTTGGCTCCTGAATTGTTGCAGCCAGCAATCTACACGAACCTTGACGCCTACTGGGGTGCGCTTGAGCGTGTCCGAATACGAACGACACAAAACTTTGCAACGCAAGGGCGTCAAGAAGCCATCTGGTATGAATGCATAGACTATATGTAGTGTTCCGTGCATCGCTAATTATGTATCAGCTGGGCCTGGAGCATTAAGAAGGACTACGATGAGAAGAAGGCCTGCAAAAAGGCTCCTCACGGACAGGGCGACACCTGCATACCAGGAGTTCATTCCAATGAAGCGCCGGTATTTATTCCAACATCCGTCAGATTATAACGTCAAACTCCTCATTAACACACTATCTAGCAAGGAAGCCGGGCAAATTCCTGGGTCGCTTGCGCGTTGGCGTCAGCTGGGGGCCGATCGAGGCGAGGAGACAATCATCAAAAGCAGTGGATTCCGTCCAAATTCGATACGTTTCTTTCGGAAATCCGGCAGATAATCACTAGCACCCAGCAACTTCCATGCAACGACAACAATTGTCATGTGGTAGATCGGATCGACCGAAAGGCCAAGACATGCAGTAAGTAATGTATCAGTACAAGTCACCAAGTCAGCGTAATAACTCGGCAATGTACCAGAATTTGGCCATGATCTCAGTGGCCCCGGCGAGATGGTGAAAGTCGAACACTGCCCGGTGAGGATCACTTCGATTAGACCTAGAGGCCAGAACGCAGCCCCCTGGATCATTATCAACTCTCAGGGAGTTCACAATCACCCTCCCCCCCTGAATCGAAAGTGCCTCCATCAGTGAAGAAAAGTTTGAAGCAGGCTTTCTCAAAAACGCTGGGAATGGCCAGCAAAATACAGAACTGCGTAAGTCAATTAAATGATGCTTGCTTTGCAATCATTAATCAACGTTCAACTTAGGGCCATTCCAACATTCTGTGCATTACGATGATTGGCTCGACTCAAACGGTGCTGCGACAGCAGATGAAGTCACCCCCCATCTCGTGAACCATGGGTATTTTGGCCATTTAATTAGCAGGAGTAATGCCATCGATAGGCCGCACGGGTCATCCCGAGAAGGCGTGGAACATGAATGGCGGACACTTCACCAGGGCCCAAACCGGGTAAGTAAACTGCTGCGCTACGAAGCCTTGCCAGAATGCGCTATGCTAATGTGTCATTCCAGTACATCCAGAGCGTCATTAGCACTGGAGACGATTTTCTGGCCATTTGCTTCACTCAAAGTCAAGCTGAGCTTTGGGGGCAAATTGGTACCTTCCAAGTTGATATGAACTTCAAGAAAGTTCATCGGAAATAAGCCACGGTGGAGCACGAGGTTATCTTCGGTGCCTGCGTAGGGCTCGAAACCCAATGTGAGTTATTTTAATGTCCCACCACTCAATTGGTCTTTATTAATTCATCAGTAGTTCTCGTGCTGGCTCGGGCCTACATGTCGTCGCAGACGGCCGTGGCATACGAGGCTCTCTTCCGAGAGCTCTTCACGTGTCTGAACGCTTGTCGGGTTGTTGTACAATGGAAACACATCCATGGGGAAGGCCTGTATGGCGTGACTATGGATCAGGACGCAGCCGCGATCAAAGGTATAGCTACATCTCCTTGACATCCCACATCGGTGCCTAATGATCGATTTACAGGCCTTGGCAAATGTTTGCATTCCATACGACAAAACATCGGGTGGATGGAGCATACATATAAGGCATTGTGCCCGATATTGCCATATCCACTTTCGACGCGGAGTCGATAAGTTATCTTAATGTATCACTGTCATGCCTCATTCACCTAACTTTCTTCACAGTGTCACAGTGCAAGAGATTGCGTGTTGTTGGAGCAGAAAGATCAGAGATGAAGGAGGAAATGAGCTCTCTGTTAGATCCAGTGACTCAAGAACGTTTCGACGCCATATGCGAGTCGTTACTGCAACGTCGTAAGTTTTCAAAAGTTTCGAATGAGGGCTTGTGTTAATACCATGTAGGAGATGGTGCTCTGAAGCCCTGGATTGATCACAAGAAGACGAGCTACATTTCCTGTGGTCTTTCCCAGGCGCACACGCTCATGCCTCCTCTTGTGTGGAATGCGCTGTCTACAGACACAAATGGAGTCGAGTCTCTGCACCAGCAGAGTTACAAGGCAGGGGGGCGGTACACCCCTATGCTAAGTGCCATTCGGTCGTAAGTCATCTGCGATTGCCACGAAAGTTTGAGATTACTAACAAATGCTAGTGGGTTCAAAGTTGACGTGATTCAGATGACTCGGCACATGAGAGCCGTAAAAGGTGGGATGAATATCAGATATAAAGACAGAACTCCGTGGTTATCTATGCTCTCCGATAACCACGGAGTTCTGTCTTTATATCTGATATTCATCCCACCTTTTACGGCTCTCATGTGCCGAGTCATCTGAATCACGCGGAGAGCGAACCACGGAGTTCTGTCTTTGTACCTGATATTCATCCCACCTTTTACGGCTCTCATGTGCCGAGTCATCTGAATCACGTCAACTTTGAACCCATTAGCATTTGTTAGTAATCTCAAACTTTCGTGGCACTCGCAGATGACTTACGACCGAATGGCATTCGCTCAATTACTAACTAATTTAGAAACACGAAGTTCCCTCCAATACCTCTGGAAGTGCCCCAACAGTAACGTACGTGGAGCTTATCTTTCTGAAGCGGCGCCAGGAACAGCTGGTCGTCGAGAAGGACCGTCAAGTAATGGTGGCTAGCATTCAGCATCAGCGCGCGAATCTGACGAAAATGTGGTCTCGTGGTGACTAGAACCTTATTTCCTCCGATGCGAGCTGCTGGTCATCGTTGGGAAGGCAGTAGTTGGTCGTGAACTTATCACTATGATAGGTGCGGCCATGCAGTCGACGGTACTCGAGGATGCTAGATGCAATTGAGGTGGTGGAGCTTGGACTGTGGTTGATCGTCAGGAGACCCGGTGTCGAAAATGATCAATGGGGTGGATTGTGCACAAACGCTTCAGAGAAAACTGAATCGAGGTCATTTTGATCATCGGCCTAAGCATCAAATTAGCCTCTTGTCACTTTTGTTATTGAATCTAATTCAGTGGATGAGTTTCTGCGGCGACCCGGGCTCACGTGGACGTCGTCTGCGGCAATCAGGTCGCCCCCAGCCTGTAATGGCCTTGGCTCATCTGCTTGAGATGCTATAGACATTCTGAACGAGTAAAACGGTCATCGGAAAAAACAACAAGCTCTGCCAGGCCGAGCGGGAACCTCGAGTGATAAATACCAGGTACCGTATGCTCAGTGGAGTTTCGAGAAAGCCAACACGTCATCTCACCATATGTACTCCGTAGTTGGAGAAAGTTCAATGTCAGATTCCAGAGGATAAGCAACAGCTGCCGTTTCACGTCATTTGATGAGACAACGGCAAGGGTACCTATGTACACCACTGTACCCATATTTTAGCCTTTAGTCGCGATTCTTATTCGTACCTGTTGCATGCGCCCAACGCACTACACGCACAGCAGAAACGCGCTGTACGCAGACCCATGTGGCTCGCAAAAGGTCGACCCGGATACGATCGTCGAGCAAGAATGATGATCGGCATCGACGCATCATTGTACATATTGCCTACTTTGAATTAATGCATCATGCGACAACGAAAAGAATGAGGCTGCGACTGTACGAGGTGATAGCCACTCAGCGGAGAAGTGTTGTGCGTGACTACCTATACATACCACTCACTGTATGATACCTGTTGTACGCTATAGCACCAGAGCTCGAAGTCTTACTTCACAACAGATGGAAAGCACAGACAAGGCAGCAGCGTTGAACTGATACATTTAGGGGTTAACCTTTTAGGCGCTATGAAAGAGAAGGCTTCATTTGACTGCTCGATATTGCTATGCGACAGCCGGATCATTCTGGCTTGCATCCATAGGCCACTTTCTGTCGCGAAACGAAGTGCCATTCTGGTTCTTGATCCATTGTACGGAGTGCGGAGTACGTACATGCATATCGGCTATGTACATATATCTAGGTACCTACATAGCTAGGTACCTACCTAGGTAGCTACCATGTATCTATGTACCTTGGCCGCTTTTCATCATGACACGGCAAATTGGCAATGCACCTTAGATCCTCTTCCTCTTTACCCTCCCTTCATCCACGCACCAACCCGTCACCTTTGAGCGCATCGCGATGCCACAACACCCGTCGAATGCCTTGAGAATAGTTTCGACGCCTCGTACTAGGAATTTCGTCTGACCAGCTTTGACGGCAGGCAGATCAGACATCTAGCTTGCGGCTGACGAGAGAACTTTCTTGAGCCTTGGCTCACGCATCTGGATCGGGGCCTCTCACCTCGAGGGCGGGTGCCCGCCCAAGCTAGCGAAACATGATACGCCTTCAGCCTGATCATGTGCCCGTTGAAATTGCTGGAATCGTACCAAAATACCCAGGAGCTAAAGGTATGCTCTCTGAACTGGCCGACGTGCCGTCCAGGCCTTCAAGCCATCAGGGATCTCTGGTCAGGCCTCAAAGAGCGAGGGTGTTGACGTGATCCGAGAATGGCACATATGGCTAAGCGGCAGACCTCATTGGATCACCTTGGAAAGGCTGTGGCCAATGTATGTGATGATTCGGAAACAGTACGGTACCTGTTGTACGCTGTATTCGTATCGTCGGAGCTCTAAGCGTTCACTTAACAACAACAGACGGATGCCACAGAAAAGGTAAGGTAGCAGCATTGAAGCAATGCATTTACGAGAAAACATTTCTAAGCGCTTGAAGAGCAGGATGTCATTTTTCCACTGGACTGCCATTCAACATAGTCGAATATCCTAAAGTCCTTGCCTTCCTCAAACGACTGCGGCCAGCGTTCACGCCCCCTACTCGGCACGCCATAGCAAATAAATATCTCAATCGCGCATATGCGAGCATAAAGACAAAGTTCGATGATACTTTAGTGCTACCCGTCACTCCCGGTCAGCTGACGCTTGTCAGTGATGGATGGACAAATATTCGCGGCGAGTCTATTATCAACTATATGCTTGTCACCCCTGAGGGTGGCGCGTATTTTCACTCCAGTGAGACAGCGGGTGTGAACTCGCACACCGGAGAGTTTCTGGCCCTGCGGATGATGAGCGTCTCATCGAACTTTGTCTTCATGCTCGTATACGCTCGATCGAGATATTTGTTTGCTATGGCGTGCCGAGTAGGGGGCGTGAACGCTGGCCGCAGTCGTTTGAGGAAGGCAAGGACTTTAGGATATTCGACTATGTTGAATGGCAGTCCAGTGGAAAATATGACATCCGCAAGTTCTTCGCGCAACGACTCGTTTTCTCCGTCTTCAATGCTGTCCATAGAGGTCGTCCAAATCATGTATACATGGCACAAAAACAAGAAACTGAGCGATGACGAGTTCATTGATACGTTCAAAGAAGCAGTTTTTCCCCAAGAAAACATGTTGCCAATGCCAACTGAAGCCGCGGAGGCTCACGATCATGCGTCTTTAGCCGAGGCCTGTCCGGAGCGGCGGAGGTGTTTCGAACTGTGTGAGGTAGTCATTTGTGTCCCTTTGTGAACGAGGTCTATCATCCGTTGGTAGTTCTTGGCATCCTCGCACAACTCGCGGTGAAACGTGACACGTCATCTCGCGTCGCGACTCGCAATGAAGAAATGCCGCGAAGAAACGAAGCTACACATAGCGGCATTTTGGGCTGCGAAACGAGGTGAAACAAAACCACGTTGATAGAGTTCAGTGGACATCGGATACCCAGATTCCAGAGCATACGAAGACGAATGTTATGGATTAGTCTTTGACTAATCGTGGATAGATAGGCGGCGAGCCTGGGATGATTACTTGAGACTCCCCCCACTGGGCGTGGAGGTACTTAAACAGCTAGGAGGGCATTCTTGTCCTTTCTCTTTCTCTCCTTCTTCTTTAGTTTTATTGATAACCATTTCCTCTCGCGCATACAGCCACTATCCGTGACGAGTCCACAACAACGAATGATAATCCCACGACACAGACCACAGCGACACCCACAGGTTCCCGAAGTCTCTGTGGAAAATAGCGCAACTTCTGTATTATTCAATTCAACCACAGGGTACGCTGTACAAAGCAACAGAGCTCAATTTATTTCCCTCTGGCCTCTTCCTCTGGAAAAGGGTGGACTCAGTTGGACTGTGGGCATCATAGACAGTAAACTCCGGAGTGCGTTGAAGCATTTAGTATACGGGATAGACTTCTAGAGACTAGGCGTTATGAAAGAGAAGACTCCATTTCACTACTCGATAAGCGAGAGCCCTCAGCCGGAATCCGGATCACCATGGCTTACGTCCATATACAATGTGCACAGTCAAGTAGCTGTGAACCTTGGGATTACGGATCGCCTTACGCATATTCGCGAGCCACACATGGTATTCGTCTGCTGGCGTTTTCGGGACATTTTGCCAAACCATCTGGGTGTATCCTAATGAACAGAGGTCAGAGTTATCTCCTACTTCCTACGAGCAAAGATGCAAAGGGAAGATGAAATGCCAGATGAGTCATGGTTTACCTTGGAGGTCATTCTCCAGAGCCGCCGCGGTAAAACGCCCAACTTCAGCGAGTTTAGGATCCTTTGCCCAGGGACCAATAGGAATCTAGTGAAGAGTAAGCGCTCTTGGGTCTTGATAGATTTTCGAAGGGGAAAAACTTCAGCACGCACTTTGTATCGAGCTACTGTTTTCTCGACAAAGCCCGCCTCGTCAAATGCCTGCTGCTGTATCTCTTGGAGGAAGAAAGGACGGTTCAAAATTCTGCCGCCCTCGCGGAATAGGTCTCCGTATGTGGCGAGAACAGGTTCCAGCTCAATGGACCCGTCGTCGCTGCGGAAATCAAGATCAATTTCGGCAGACTGTACCCATCCTCCTGGCGCGCAGCATCTGTAGGCTTCTTTGAGCAGAGCTGTCCAGTCTTCGATACCACCTAGGATGTACCGGATGTGAATGAAGTCGAAATGGTTTTCATCCCAAGTCCACTCGAGTGAGGCATCGTCTACTTCGAAGCGGACATTCGGTGGAACCCACTGCGGTTGGCACGGCGAGAGATCTGTACCAATAACTGAAGCATTTGGAAATAGGTCGCCGAATTCACTGTTCATATTTGTGAGCAGACGAAGATTTGGCATCAAATTGTCTTCATCCATACATTGCCCAGACACCTTCCGAATCAGTCAGCGACAGTCACATTTGGTGAAATATCGGGGGCCGGCCACCACTTACCAGATCCCGTACCGACGTCAAGCACCCGCTGATCAGTATGGTACATTAGCGCAATTGGGCACTGAATGATAAATTTTCCGAAAAAAACGAAAAAAGCCGCTCTAGTGCGCCTTAAACGCTCAGCAGTCACCGGTCACGTACGTGGATCTTTTCTTTCTCAAGCGGCGCTAGGAACAGCTTGTCGTCGAGAAGGATCGTCAAGTAATGGTGGCTAAGATTCAACATCAGCGCGCGATTCTGCCAAGACTGAGGGTTCGTGGTGAGTAAAACCATAATTTATCCGATTCAAGCTGCTGATCGTCGTTGGGAAGAAAATAATTTGTCGTGAATTTATCACTATGATAAGTGCGGCCATTGCTCTGACGATACTCGAGGATGCTGGATGCAAGAGAGGCGGTGGAACTTTGACTGCGACGTATCGTCAGGATATGGGCATAATGCATAAAATGTGGGGTGCACAAACGTTTCGGAATAGATAGAATCGATGTCATTCTGGTCGTCAGCCTAAGAATGCCGTTATTAGTGTTCTCTGGCATTCACTCTGATTCAATGCTGAGTGAATGAGTCTCTGCGGCGACCCAGGCTTACGGGAACGACCGCTGCGGCGATTAAGTCGCCCTCGGCCTGCGATGGCCTTTGCTCAATTTTTTGAGATGCTGTAGACATGATGCAAGTAAAGGGGTCATGAGAATTCAGAGTAAAAGTAATCTGTAAAGATCGAGCGGGACTACTGCTCATAAATACCTAACGTATGATCAGTGGAGCTGTTGGAAGGCCAACTGGCAACACGTCACCTCACCATCGGTATGTAGTTGAAGAAAGTTCAACATCAGATTCTATGCAGCTACAGATAGCCTTGAGATAGGCAGCAGCTGCCATTTCATGTCATTTGATACAAAGGCAGGGTTATGTACTATGTCCACCACCACCTTTATTTTATCCGCATCGCGATTCTTATTCCTAGTAAGTAACATTGCGCCCGACGCACAGCAGAAACGCCCCATACAACTAAGTGCTGGCTCGCAAAGGGACAGTCGGATAGGTTGCCGCTTGTCGAGCAAGGGATTGGCAATTTGGCACTGACGCATCGTTGTACATATTACCTGCGTTGGCATGGTGTATCATGCAACAACGAAAAGAACGAGGCTGCGACTGTACAATGGGATAGACACGCAGCGCGAGGTTGAACAACGTCGCCCTATTGCGGGCCGTGGCTGTAGATCATCTGCATACGGTACCTCGATAGAGAAGTGAGTTGTGCGTGACTACCTGTACATACCACTGTATGGTACCTGTTGTACGCTATATATAGCACCAGAGCTCGAAGTTTTCCTTTGCAACAGATGGATAGCACAGACAAGGCAGCAGCGTTTAAGCGATACATTTATGGGTTGACCTTTTAGGCCCTATGAAAGAGATGACTTAATTTCACCGCTCGATATTGCTATGCGACAGCCGGATTACCCTGGCTTCTGTCCGTACACAATCTGCACAATCATGTAGCTGTGCACCTTAGGATTACGGACCGCCTTTCGCATATTCGCGAGCCACACATGATATTCGTCGGCTGGACGTTGGAGGACGTTGAGCCAAAGCATCTGAGTGTAGCCTAATGATAAGAAATGAGAATTGTTTCCTACTTCGTACAAGTACAGGAAAAAGGGAATTGAAGATGCCTTACCCTGAATGTCATTCTCCAGAGTCGCTTTAGTAAGCCGCCCGATTTCAGCGAGTTTCGGATCCTTTGCCCATGGACCGATAGGAACCTATTGTAAGGTCAGTTGTCTCAGTGAACTCTTCCCACCGGTGACAGATTGACAAATGACAGTAAATACCTTGTATTGAACTACCCTCTGCTCGACGAAGCCAGCCTCGTCAAGTGCTTGTCGCTGTATCTCCTGCACGAAGAAAGGACGGTTCAATACCTTGCCACCCTCCCGGCACAGATCTGCATACGAGGCAAGAATAGGTTCCAGCTCAGTGGACCTGTCGTCGCTGCGAAAATCAAGATCAATTTCGACAGACTCGACCCATCCGCCTGGCGCGCAGCATCTGTAGGCTTCTTTGAACAGGGCTGTCCAGTCTTGGATACCACCTACGACATAGCGGATGTGAATAAAGTCAAAATGGTCGGCGTCCCAAGTCCACTCGAGCGTCGCATCGTCTATTTCGAAGCGAAGATTTGGTGGAACCCACTGCGGTTGGCACGGGGAGATGTCTGTACCAATGACTGACGCATTCGGGAACCGGTCGGCGAATTCACTGTTGACTTTTGTGAGCATACGAAGACATGATACCGGATTTCATTTGGTCCTACATTGCCCAAATGCCTTGATACGGTTAGCGAAAGTTCACGTAGTGAAATCCCAATGAACGACTTACCGGATCCCGTACCGACGTCAAGTACCCGCTATGAACATTCGCTCAATTAGTAACTAATTTAGAAACACGAAGTTCCCTCCAATACCTCTGGAAGCGCCCCAACAGTAACGTACGTGGAGCTTATCTTTCTGAAGCGGCGCCAGGAACAGCTGATCGTCGAGAAGGACCGTCAAGTAATGGTGGCTAGCATTCAGCATCAGCGCGCGAATCTGACGAAAATGTGGTCTCGTGGTGACTAGAACCTTATTTCCTCCGATGCGAGCTGCTGGTCGTCATTGGGAAGGCAGTAGTTAGTCGTAAACTTATCACTATGATAGGTGCGGCCATGCAGTCGACGGTACTCGAGGATGCTAGATGCAATTGAGGTGGTGGAGCTTGGACTGTGGTTGATCGTCAGGAGACCCGGTGTCGAAAATGATCAATGGGGTGGATTGTGCACAAACGCTTCAGAGAAAACTGAATCGAGGTCATTTTGATCATCGGCCTAAGCATCAAATTAGCCTCTTGTCACCATTGTCATTGAATCTAATTCAGTGGATGCGTTTCCGCGGCGACCCGGGCTCACGTGGACGTCGTCTGCGGCAATCAGGTCGCCCCCAGCCTGTAATGGCCTTGGCTCATCTGCTTGAGATGCTATAGACATTCTGAATGAGTAAAATGGCCATCAGAAAAACAAGCGAGCTCTGGCCAGGCCGAGCGGAGCCTCGAGTGATAAATACCAGGTACCGTATGCTCAGTGGAGTTTCGAGAAAGCCAACACGTCATCTCACCATAGGTAGGTATGTAGTTGGAGAAAGTTCAATGTCAGATTCCAGAGGATAAGCAACAGCTGCCGTTTCACGTCATTTGATGAGACAACGGCAAGGGTATGTACACCACTGTACATACCCGTATTTCATCGCGATTCTTATTCGTACCTGTTGCATGCGCCCAACGCACTACACGCACAGCAGAAACGCGCTGTACGCAGTAATGCAGAGCCATGTGGCTCGCAAAAGGTCCACCCGGATACGATTGTCGAGCAAGAATGATGATCGGCATCGACGCATCATTGTACATATTGCCTACTTTGGAATGATGCATCATGCGACAACGAAAAGAATGAGGCTGCTACTGTACGAGGTGATAGCCACCCAGCAGAGAAGTGTTGTGCGTGACTACCTATACATACCACTGTATGATACCTGTTACACGCCATATATAGCACCAGAGCTCGAAGTCTTACTTGACAACAGATGGAAAGAACAGACAAGGCAGCAGCGTTGAAGTGATACATTCAGGGGTTAACCTTTTAGCGCTATGAAAGAGAAGGCTTCATTTGACTGCTCGATATTGCTATACGACAGCCGGATCATTCTGGCTTGCATACATACACAATGTGCACAATCATGTAGCTGTGCACCTTGGGATTACGGATCGCCTTACGCATATTCGCGAGCCAGACAATGTATTCGTCTGCTGGCCGTTGGAGGACATTGTGCCAAATCATCTGGGTATAACCTAATGGCCAGAGTTGAGCATTGTTTCCCTTTACGTCAAGTATAGCAAAAACAGGATGGCAAATGCGTTACCTTGAAGGTCATTCTCTAGAGTCGCTCTAGTAAGCCGCCCGATTTCAGCGAGTTTCCGATCCTTTGCCCATGGACCAAAAGGAATCTAGCGAAGAGTCAGTGCTCTTCGGTCTTGATGAAGTTGACCTCCAAAGGGGGCAAACTTCAGCACGTACCTTGTATTGAACTGCTCTTTGCTCGACGAAGCCAGCCTCGTCAAATGCTTGCTGCTGTATCTCTTGCACGAAAAAGGGACGGTTCAATGTCTTGCCACCCTCTCGAAACAGATCTCCGTACGAGGCGAGAATAGGTTCAAGCTCAGTAGACCCGTCGTCGCTGCGAAAGTCAACATCAACTTCAACAGACTGTACCCATCCTCCTGGCGCGCAGCATCTATAGGCTTCTTTGAGCAGGCCTGCCCAGTCTTCAACACCACCGAACAGATAGCGGATATGAATCAAGTCAAACTGGTTGGCACCCCAAGTCCACTCGAGCGTGGCGTCGTCTATTTCGAAACGGACATTTGGTGGAACCCATTGCGGTTGGCATGGGGAGATATCTGTCCCAATGACTGAAGCATTTGGAAACCGGTCGGCGAATTCACTGTTTCACTTTTTGAGCATGCGAAGATAAGCCGTCGGATTTCCTTTGCCCATACATTGCCCAAATGCCTTTAAAGGGTCAGCGACAGTCGCAGCCTCGCAGGTAGAAAAATGCGGGTCACTACTTACCAGATCCCGTGCCGACGTCAAGCACATGCTAAGAGCATTATCTCAATTGATTACTTATTAGAAGATAGCCCCTCTAATGCATCTGAAAACGCCCAGCAGTCACGTACGTGGATTCTGTTGGGCTCAAGCGGCGCCAGGAACAGCTGGTCGTCTAGAAGGATCGTCAAGTAATGGTGCCTAGCATTCAACATCAGCAAACGATTCTACCGAGAATGTGAGCTCATGGTGACTAGAAACCTCAATTCCTCCGATGCGAGCTGCTGGTCGTCGTTGGGAAGGAAATAGTTTGTCGTGAACTTATCGCTATGATAGGTACGGCCGTGGATCTGTCGATACTCAAGGATACTGGATGCGAGAGATGTGGTGGAACTTTGACTGCGGCAGAGAGTGAGGAGATTGAATAATGTGTGAATTATGGGTTCCACAAACGTTTCGGAAAGGACAGAATCGAAGTTATCTTGATCATCAGCCTAGGAATAACGTTAGTCTTCTGCCCACTCACTCCGACTCAGCGATGGAGACTTTGAGACTCAGTCGATTCAGGCTTACGGAAATGTCCTCTGCGACAATCAGGTCACCTTCCGCCTGTTGTGGCCGTTGCTCATTTGCTTGAGATACTGTTGGCATGATAGGAGTAGGAAGGCAATCAAATCAACAAATAATCTATTAGTAGGTCGAGCGAGACCTTGGCTGATAAATGCCTACGTCGTTAGAAAAACGCTCGTATAGGCTCCATCCAGCTTCAGATAAGCAATGCCGACCTGCCATTTCACGCCGTCTGAGACAACTGGAGGTATGCGTTTGATCCGTATCGTATTTAACGTGGTGCCCCAATAAGCAAAGTTCTGGCCCGCAAAAGACGGAAAGGCAGGTGACTTCTGGCAGAAACCCGCAGAAGCGACCCAACCGTTGTCGCGGAGGGGAAAGAAATCGTACGACACAGGGCTGACCTCCTGCAGCTTCTCGAGTCGCCTGTGACCAACCGACGCGTTATTTCATACCCCTTACAACGAGATACCTCAAGTAGGGTCGCACATATGACAGGCCTTCCGACATCCGCAATTCCGCCATTTTTGTTTTCGATATTCTTTTCAACCACATTACCTCTCAGTGCTCAACACCTGCTCAAGTGGTCTGAAACTAATGAAATATCGTCCAAGTCATGCGTGTATATCATGCGAAACCAGGAAACTAAGTGAGACGGCCAGAGCTCTCATTTTGCGCGAAGTGAGGTCGGAAAGGTCGCGTCGCCGCCGATGCACCATGTCCACCAACATTGGGCATATGTCTGAGTGATGTTTCAACGCCGATTGACTCTACAAGGCCTGGATAAAACACTAAAATGTTGGCCTCTGAAGAAACGTGTGATTCAGAAGACTTGATATGCGTTTTTAATACTCGGACACGACCCCAAGATCACACATGAAACGCTTGTCAATTATCTGGGTGGGGAAATCTCCCAGAAAACAATGAACCAGATCGCCCACGCCCTTTTAGATCGCTAATTGAAGAGAAACCTTAAGTACTTCAGCACCAAAAGAAACACCTGATCAGCGGCTAGACGCGGGAAGGTCACACCGTATCGTCGCCACTCATCGACCTACATTTGTATCCTATTTCAACGCCAGATAACTCTATGATTACTGTATCAAAATCTAGAATTTTGGTCTCTTAAGAAGCAAGTGGCTAAGGAGATTTGATTCGTACACGTTTGGATCAAGCGCAACCGTAAGATCACACAAGAATTGCTTGTCAATTGTATAGAGAGTAAGATCCTAAACGACACTGCACTGCATCGGGCCATCCGCGATCGTTCAGGCGCAAGTGGAAAGCAGCCATGCACGCACGTCACTATCATAAGAAGCAGCTCGTCGGTGACTATCGCGTCTTCAATATTTGGAGGAGGATGTTGCACAACTCAATTCAAAATTGAAACGACAGACTAATCGGTACACTCGCCCGATCTGAACCCTAATCATTAATGACATATTCGGAAGCCATTCAAGCTCAAAACCAGGAACATGATCCTTCATTTAATCTTCCTAAGTACAGCGGAGTTGTTAAGCAGCAATTGATCAAGCACATCAGTTGTCGTGGGCAGCAATCACAACTGATCAAGTCTAGAGAATGACGATCGTGTGGTATTGACGAGTTATCCCGCCATCCTGATGCATGCACCTGCGCACAGGATTGCTATATGTACGACATATCGAAGAGAAAAGCCAGGTTATCCTTATGATGAAGAAAGCACTAGGATTGTGCATTGTTCAGCCGTTCTATTGATGAGTGAAGTGTTTGAACTCGAAACTGGGAGGTGGTTTAGGACTTTAGGGTGGGTTGTGCACGGAGGACCCCTCTTACTTAAAAATACCGCACGCAAACCGCCACATTCGGCGGAGTGGCAGAGCGACACACAGCTTCCAACCGACCCGAGTGACACAGGACCTTTGGAGGAACTAGAGTATTCAGTACTGTCCGCATTACCAGGCGTCGACATTCCGTTGGAAACAAAATCGGGCACGAAGGAAGCGCAAGAACGGCGAAATCAAAACGCAAGCGATTGAGTGTTGATTGACCATTGTGCCTTGGTCCCAGAAGTGGTTCGCGGGGTTTCATGAGGTGGAGTTTAGAGAAGTAATGAATAGTGTCTGGTCTAAATGGACGAAGTCAGAAGGGTGAAGACATGGAAAAGGGGAAAGGATTGGCTTCAATAGACACATACCACGATTTCAACGACAACATGCCTTCGCGGCACTGGACGCCCGTCGCCGTCATCAAGTTTGAGCATCTTTTCTGTGTGCTTTCCCTGGGTTCCTGTGGGTGACAGTCGGCAGCAATGTATCTCGCGCTTTGAGGTATCCTCTCTCCCAGATAATGCCGAAGAAAACGACCGTTACTGGGCGGAACCGGACCTGAATCCGCACCCGACTTGTTCGAGCTATTTGCTTTGCCTCAATGCTTCGTTCTCGCGCCTCAACCTTTCGTTCTCCGCCTCTGCTCGCCGCGATCTTTCTCTCTCTTGCCGTATTGTTTCCTCGTCTTGCCGTATTCTTTCCTCGTCTTGCCGTAATCTTTCGTCTTTTTGTCGCGACTCTTCTTCAAGTGTCTTGATCCTTTCCGCCATTTCTTTTTGTTTCTTATTGATGGCCTCTGCTTTGACTATGGCCCTTCTGTTGTCCCGGTACAGTCTCGACGATGAGGCGTTTCGATTTCGCCGCTCTTGAGCCGCCTTCGTACCCGATTTTCTTTCCAACCGAATGTTGACGCCGGGTACTGCGGACAGGACTGAATACTCCAGTTCCTCCAATGGTCCTGTCTGACTCGGGTCGGTTGGAAGCTGTGCAAGGGGAATAGTAATAGGAGCTAATTGTTCTGCAGAGGGGAGATGATGCGGAAAAGGCCACCCCGCCCCTATCTGTATACCATTACCAGGTGGGATACGGTCGCCCCTATCTGTATACCATTACCAGGTGAGATACCGTATCCCACCTGGTAATGGTATACAGATAGGGGCGGGGTGGCCTTTATACCTGATTGAGATTGTGCCGACTCAAGCCCCGCATGTGGGGAAGTTGAGCCCTGAGTCACGTGACGGTGAATGTCGATTGTTGGGGGCATCTGTCGCGGGAACTCGCCGGGGGGATTCAATATGTGACATAGGTTCATCGTATCTGAGGGACATCACTCAAGTGTCAGTCGACAAGTGCTAAATCGGCAGTTCCTACGCGATAAGCACGAACTTCAGAAGCAGGTAGACCTCGAGCGCCGCTCCGTCCGTTCTGAAGCGTCACGCTTGTTCCCATCCAGCCAAAAGATCGAAGTGCCGTCTTCTCAATGCTTCAATGGTACGCACAAGGATGAGGATAGGTGATATCAAGCAGTCGGAAACTGAAATTGGAAGTGTTGATACGTACCTACTACCTGGTCCGCAAAGGCGGACTGCGAACACTCCAAGAAAAAGGGACGGGCAGTTCCGTGGAATGGGAAGTCAGGCTTCTTCTTCGTGTACAGTACGTACTCAGGTCGAATATCGGTTACGATGTTGAGTGAGATTTCTCGTGGTGAACAATCGATCGCTCGGAAATCTTTGGCAGGGAGGACCAATGTGGACGGCACGTTTATATACACTTCCAAGCGCTGGCGACCTGGGAGACTGCAGTGTTGTCATGCACTCCGAATAAAATAGCAAAAGATCGACTAGATATGGGGCGACAAGCAATGCATATGCAATGTGCGTGCTTTGTTCTTGCATGTACTCTGTACTCCGTATCTGCATCATGTATCAGTATGTGAGTATTCGAGGGCAAGGCACGCGGGAGACTCTAGGGAGATCCTGAGACCTGGCCCTTGCTTGTCTTTAACACCAACCACCAGTTGACCGACGTGTTAGTCGGAAATCCAGCGTCGTGCTCCCTATGGAACCTCGGCAGGCTCAGCTTGCCCTACAACATGATGACCCTCCCACTTGCGGTCTGTCTCGCCCGCTTCACCAATACACAATCCAGCCAGTAGCTACAGAGTAAATACCATGAACTGGCATCATGCATGCAGCATTGCCAGCCTCCAGTCTCAGTGTTACGATCGTCGATGGGCAGTGGGCACCCAGAGAGTGATAAGGCTGTAGCGTTTGGGTGGCTACGGGTAATTTGAAGGTGACTCTAACTGGATGACAAGCTTCAATGTTCCCTCTCGTCACCATGTCGCGACTCGCGAGACATTGTGCCAAAGTCTTAGTGGCTTCAAACTCCTACCTAGACAAAGCAATTCGCCGAACTGGGTAACTCGTGGTGAGTACTCAGTAGGTGCAGGCTGCCTTGTCAGAGACACCGTTACATAGTAGCATGTTACATCACTCAGCTTGCTGCTTGCCCGGTGTACTCACTGCTTGACATGGTTTTCCAGCGTCGAATGTTTCAAAGCAAAACAATCCGCCCTGTTCACCGCATTTTATGTTGATTAGTGTTATACGTCAGGTGCGGCGTGAAAGGCCATAGGTAGGTAGTTGTGCCCACTGCCAGCCTTCACTTTCAAGGCATCAGAATAGTCCACCATCCATCGACTCGTATCATGTATGAAACGATGAAGCATATGCCAACCTCGATGCATTGGCGCACTTGAGTTTTCCTTTCAGGAAGCCAAAAGACATCAAGTTGAATCCCTGTGTGATGGAAGAAAGATGAGACGGAGTGGCTCGAGTCCATCTGGCATCAGGAGCAGTCAGTGGCGACAGATCCCTTGGATGCATGAACAACATACCTATGTAAGTATTACATAGCTTGATAGTAGTGGTATGTCGCGGGCCGGAATCGTTGGGATGATACGAAACGAGTGATACCTACATTAGCTTCAAAGTAGCGGTCTGTCGAGACTCAAATTGATTGAGAAATTATTGAGATGATACGACGCGAGTGGCAACACTCTGCACCCAAATTAGACGGAGCAGGATAAGGGGCGCGTGATACACCTATGCACGGAGATGACAAGACATTCGCTCTCCATTCAGTCAGAACCAGGGACGCGGGGGTCTGTCTTGCCCAATTTAGCTCTTTGAGGCTCTGATCCGCCTCTACGATAGCTATGTAGTTCGTTCCTCGATCGACGTCGCCGTCTGCTCGAAATGGCCAGTGGGCTGAAATGGTATCTTGTGTTGAAGCGTAGGCCCGTGCGGCGTGAGGCCGAGTTGAGAACTTGAGAGAAACCAGAAGACGCGGGCGGCGAAGGTGGCCGAGCTGTCTTTAAAGAGTCGTCCCACTGTAGCTATTTTGAGTGTTTCTCGATTTTTATTCCCAGCCTCGTTTATTTGTGGATGTGGCCAAGCTCAAAGTGAAGAGAAGCGCCGTTGCTGATAAAAGAATCGGTGCAAATTGAGACGATCACGTTCCCTGTCGCCAGCTCAAATCTACGAATTTTGACCAAACTGAGATCTCCTCAGATGCAGACATGACCGTGGCTGGAAGGCGTGCCGCTCGACAAGGGCCCTCAGTTGGGAACGTGGGAATCGGGATACAATGATGCATACCTCTCTGTACTCCGTAAAAACCCGGTGGAGTGGGCGTCGCCAGGGCAGGCCAACTGAAGCCAGCCAGCCAAAGACGGCTTGTCCGTTCGCTCAATCTGCATGCTGTGATAATGTTGTTGCGGCAGGTCATGAGCCCGTGCGAGGCGTCACAATTGGTGCGTGTTGCTGGAGAAGCCATGCGTCAGTCCGCCATGTATCATATCATGCGTCTCACGGTGGAGGTGACTCGTGAGGGTGACTCACCGAAGCGCCGGCCTTCGGAAACTGCACCCTGGTACGTACTGTATTCTCTAATCATGGACGTATCAGAAGTTGCATCATGCAAGGTGGTTGGACGGCGTGCCGCTCGACAAGGGGCTTCGAAGCACTGACCATGATTTGGAGTTGGGATTCGGGATACTTTGTACTGAGGTGTACTACGTAAACCCCATGGAATTGGGTCATTGACGTGTTATGAGTGGCGTGAGCTTAGCCAGGGAAGACCAGATGAAGCCAGCCGGCCAAACATCTGCAGGGTGTGACGATGTTGCTGCAGTCTGCAGGTCATGAGCCCGTGCGAGGCGTCACGATCGGTGCGTTGGTTGCTGGAGAAGCCATGTGTCAGTCGCGATGTATCATCATATCATGTCTTCCCTCTCTGGTCTCGAAAACTGCACCCTGGTATGTACTGTATTCTGTGATCATGGGCGTATCACAACTTCACAAGTCGCATCATGAGTTCCTGAACAACGAGCTTGGTAGACTCGAAATATTTGAGCTGAGCAGCCTGAGCTCATTGGCGGGGGGCGGGGCAGAATTGCAGTTGGCGCTAAATATAGTGGGAAGAAGGGAGCAACCAGATTCGTACTGTACCTTCATCTCATCGCGATTTGCGGCCCAGAGTCACGTGTTGACTCAATGGATGACAGGGTGCAGTCTTTTATCCACTGTCACCCGAAGACAGATATCCCATCCAGGCTCCAGCAGGTCTTCGACTTTGAGGCACCTCCGATAGAGCCAGACACTTATTACCGTCCAGCTACGAGTAGGTAATTTGCAAACGAATCGGCACATGACAACAAATGACGCGGCGTTCCGTTGACTCAAATCAGCTGTAATTCACTCACGACAGCAGGTAACACGAAGCGCACGCCGCGTATGGGCCGGTCAGGGCTACAGGTACAATTGCCTGGCCGCTGAATATCGATACACGTCTTCTCTGAACAGGACATACATACCTATGACAGCCTACAGGGACAGCCCAGGGTCCAGAAGTCCACTCTTGGTCATGCTGCATGCAGTTTCAATTTAAAGTACTCCGTACTCTGTACAATTGTACCGTGGCCCGCCGGATCCGGCATCACGTCCGTCGTCTTGCCGTCAGCTGAGTGCGGTAATTGCGCCTGCATATTCGACGATTCGTACAGCCGACAATATACCTACCATGTGCAAGGTAGGGCGGATGCTCGTGGGCCAGTGGGTCACGACTTCACGACACCAAGATGTTGGCTGAGCTTGGCTCTGTTCAGCAATATAGGTACGGTCATTATAGGCGGGGTGGTTGTTACTGAGCGCTTAGAGGTTTGCCAACGGAGGATGTTGGAGATGACCGCATGACGTATGCAGCCATTCATCGTACGTTCGAGTTGGTCTTCGACAGCTCTCCCGCTGACATTCCTTCGCCGTGAAACCGCTCCGACATACATATTCTGGTGGCATACGGAGTGTCCACTGTCTACGGCATGAATCCATTTTTCGTCAACCCACAGATCCACTGGGGACCTCAAAAGTTCAGTGGCAACTTCGGTTGTACTCTGTAACGTGTGAGTTAGTGTGACTCATGCCTCCGTGCATTAGGTACGCGGCGCATTGCGAAGAAACATTGCTTTTGAGAAAACAAATCTTCCTTGCAGGCTGCAGATCATGTTTCCTCAAATTACAGTCAAATGCGTCTGAGAGTCTGAGTCCCAACCGTTTGACAGTGGAAACCGGCGGCAACTTGCAAGTCAATGTCAATGAGAAGGAAGCCGACTCTGTCTTAGATGACAAAGGAAAACTGAAACCAACAAAAGAGACCCTGCTACCTAGCGGAATGCCGTTCGAACTTCGCTAACGTTTCTTGTGCGTGTGTAGTACGAGTACAATGTACATACGTACTGTATACACATGCGTGTGCAGTATGCACCCCAGCGGTCAAGTACATACACATGACATGAGGTCGTGAGCTATTCATTGCCCGGCTAGTGTGAAGTGAAAGAGTCGGGGATTGCCTTTGCCACGATTTACTCGCCGCGACTACAACGTATCTAAGCTCCTCCAACCTTGGTGATCAAAAAGCAGTCGGAGTCAGAGCTGACCATCAACTTGTAAGTTGTGTCGATTTGTTTCTGGGCTCAGGCTCATTTCCGTGTTTCTCGGGCTGCGGGCATGTGAGGTTCATCAATTGCCTGGCACTTTTTGCAGCTTCAAGTTCCAAAACACTTGTCACTGGGTAACAACAAACAGATATGTAGTCCGATTTCAGTGGAATTTATGTGACCTGGGCTAGGAAGATTCGGCCTGAAAGATGGATAAATCGTGCTGCAGTCCAAATCTCCGCAACTTGCTCCGGATTCTCGTCGCCTGTGTTGGGCCCCTGGCCCTTTTCCTCACTTCGAACTTGAGACGGCTTGAGGGACGTGGCGTAGCGGGACCCTCCCCTCCTTGTCTTCTCCGAGTCAGCATCGGCCAACTCCCTTTGCTCTGCGTTGGTAACAGGTCCGTGAATGGGTGCATACATACCTACTCGTAAATTCGTACTACTACGGTCTACCAGATACCGAGCGGCACAAGGCCCAAGCCTCAGGATTTCTCACCGTCGCATCTCTGATGTCGATTTTTTTCTCTCTCGAATCTCGATTGTGATCACTTAGGTATGGTCTCATTTTCCCGAGGAAACAGTAAAACCTATGCTCCATGGTATCTGGCGCCGATGGCACAGCTACTCCGTAGATAGATAGGTACCTATGGAACTCGTTACTTCGTCTCCATCTGCTTCCCGCCCCCAACTCCGCATCGGGTTTCACCACTGGATGAGTGCTTCCCCTACAAATACCTATCAACATGTTCAATCTTGGCTAAGTTAAGCAGTAAAAGAGTCGCAACTTCTCACGAGTCCGCATTCGATAAAAAATAACTACCCGCTGCAAGTTGAACAACGCGCGCCGTCGCTGGCAGTGAACGGAAGTATTAAGTAACATCGTCTCGTCCAATAATGACTCCAATTTCGGGGGTCCATCGACAATTTTAAACAAATTCTAGACTTGTGTCATGGAAAATGAATCTACAAATATACACGAGAGGCGATGGCATACTAGGTGCTGGAGCAGCTCCGACACAGTACGGTGATCATGACAAGATAAACGGATGCCAGCTCGACTACGGCGAAGCTATTATTGTCAATTGAGAATGGTGCCAGCCTCAGGTTTAGAAGGTAAGATCTACAACTCAACAATGACTCATGAGTCAACACTGGAAGGCTTTGCGCACAGGCTCGCCCTCGATGGCCCCAGGCCCCTGGCCCCCTCATGGATGATTGCATGGTCCTTCGTGAAACTTCTTTCAGTGTCGGTCCTCGGATCCTTTGCTCCGGTGTTAAGTTGTAGAATAGTAGACCGTACCTTCTGTAATCTGATCCTGTGACCATTTTTAAGGATGATTTCGCCGTTGTGAAACCGAAATCCGTTTACTTGTCGTTGTCACCAGATTGTGTCGACCTCTCCGACGTACAGGCGCCCGATGTGCCATCGCCCCTCGCCCTACGCCAGTCTTTCAAATTGAGATACTTTACTATGAACCTTCAACCTGAACCAACTCCCGTGCCTGTGACTGGTCCTCTTAATTGGACGACATATTGTGGCTACCGTTCATCGCCACATAATGATGGATGAGTGGGCAAGACCCAAAACAGCAGGCTGCAGAGGCCCTCTCAGGATCCCTACCTACAACAAAACAAGAACGAAGATCCACAGAGTAAATTTTAACTTTAAACCACCACTGACCAGAGCAGCCATGATCCATCCCACTGGATTACAACACGGCTTTGCAAAGAAATGAATTTAAGAAAGGGACAGGACTGTCTATCTACAGGCACACAATATGTGCTTACATAGTCATAGATCGCCGTTATCGACACTTTCGCGCCTTATCATGCTCATGGGCTATAGTATTACGTATTCATAATGTCTTGCCTGACACTCGACGCTCGTCCTCCTCCTCCTCCTCTGAGCTGTCATTATTGTCCGAGCCATTACCATGTTCTGCGCGTATGGCACGATCTTCTACTGCCCAGTGAACTCGGCGGGCTGTTTCCACAGCCTCATCGTTGGTCAGTCGTAAATTGTAACGGCGTGTGGAACCCATGGCCATTGATCCAGGAGTTCATGACTTCTAAGTCAGTGGTTTCAAAGTGACAGGCAAGCGCCATTAACTGTTAACATAGACTTTCGTACGACGTAGGTATGGCTCTGGTGTGGGGAAAGGGCGTTGATCGTAGTACTTGGCCCTAATATCTTGCCATCCATGGACCATCGCGTTTAACGTCCCTGATACGAACAACAGCCATGAAGAAGTGGAAAAGAGGAAGCGCGATACTGGACGCTTCTCGTTGTGAAAGGCAAGTAACCAATACAGGCGTTACCATCTTCAACCCAACCGCGGAGCAAATGATCCGACGCTCAAAGCCCTTGCGAACAAAGACCCGCATGCGGTGCTGTCCTATGCCGATATTCCTCTGGTTGAAGCGCCTGCCGAAGGGGATGTTGACGAAGGGATTCAAGGGAATGACGCAGCCAATGACAACACGAATAAGATGTTGAAGAACTTTTAGGGTGAACTTGTGAAAAACATCAAGAAGTGATAAGTGATGGCTTACTCAGAGATGGAAGGCGGGGAGGTCATTTGTAGCATTCCCCAAAAGACTCAAAAATCGCTTATTCGCTATGCCCAATTTGCGCCGCAAGTTCCTTTCCTTCCAGTTCACGGACGCGGTAATCACCACCAGTGTACCTTTCGTTCATGATAGACGAAGATATAATATCTGTTCGCCATCGTGTACGGTGTAATGGGATTCTCGGTTACATCAACCGGAACAATGACGATATGGTAGGTGTACCGTGTCGAACAAATGCTTAATTCGTTCCGACATGAGAAGTGCATTGCCTGCTCGTCCAATTGATGGCGCTCTTTCGCCAAAGAGAACCCCACCAATGCTTCCGAAATCAAGGAAGAAAGGCACAATGTGACAAGTTGAATGCATTTCTAGATGAGCGTTACCAACATGTTTGTCAAAATAATCGAGGACCGCATAGGTGCTTTCGCAGTCCACACAGTCGCTTATTCAGTGCCTCCATTCATTCGTCAAACGCTTTCGAAGCGTGCAGCTTTGGTGTCTTCCTCGTGAAACCATTTGCCGCTTACATGGCACCAAGTGTCTTTACTTCCTTCTCCATGGTAAACTCCATTGGCGTTATAATAGATTAACGCATCCCGACGCCAGTTCATGGCTTGTCTTTTCGAATGATCAAGGCCGTCGGATTTCCTATAGAGATCCACGTCCACGAGACACTCGGATACGCTCGTTGCTAACTTGCTAGGGCGGCGTAAGTCCGGTATGAGTACTTCTTGAATCTTCAGGACCAGGGTCGGCAAGTCGTATCTTCTGCTTTGTATGTTTCCAATGTCCATAGGTCGTCGCCGACAGAAGAGAAGCGTTGTGTGGCGTCTCGCAATAGTTTACTAGCCGTCTTAGGTGATATAAAACCAGCAGCACGCTCTGACGCTATAAGATTCGTCATCTCGCTCCCAAAGAATAGTTTTCTTCTCCTGTAAGGCTAGATCAACACCAAGTGATGCTAACCGAAGGCTTGCCTTGGGATCAACTTCTGGCAGGTCCTGGTCTGGCGCGATATATGGCTCAACTTCGCTCTGTAAAGCCTTGAAGACATCCTTGAGGCTTGAGCTGTTCTGAGACACGTCGCCCGGTGTCATGCTCTTTCTACAGTCTTGTAGTGTCCCGATTTTGTGGACGGATAGTTAGTGCGAGTGGGCGGCCCTTGGGCGAACCCGTAGTCGTACCGATTGGCAGCGGGGAGTCTGACATGTTGCTTCTTTGCCGATGATGTCGTCTCTGCGTTGTTGAAGAAATCAGTCTCGCGTTCGGGACCTGGGGTGCTACTTATGGGCAGTAAAAATAGTAGCGCGGCATGGGAAAGTACCTCTTACTCGTGCCACAGCCCCCGTAGATGGTTAGAGCATTCGAGAACCAAAAAGTAGTGTGGGGCTGTGGCACGAGTACTCCGTACTTGGCGAACTATTTTCCCCAAAACGCTCCCCCTGTCACAGACTCACAGGTGACAGGGTCACGTGATAGATAGCCCATACATACCTTGGTGAGCACAGTGCAGATTCACAATCAACACAACTTCGCACTCCCCAATTCTCACCTTCGTATCGCCAAATCATCGTGATGTTTTGTTGTGCGCTTTTTCCTCCGGTAGAGAGGCATTTTAATCGCAAAGTAAATGTATTTGTGTCCACATAGCCTCTGATCTATATCACAGTACCGCTCGATTAACATTATAGCCTGTAGGACCTAACTTGCACAAACGAGTGGCCACTGGTTTATGCTGCCCCTACATCCTGCGACGCGCTCTGTACCCATCCGACTAGAATACCTCCCTTACCTACCTTGCATATCGAAAGCAAAGTATTGGAGTTATCTCCGTTTCTTGTCCGGTTTCTGAATCGTGTCGTCCAGAAAGCACGCCACGGGAACAAGACAACGCGAGGGACAAATGGTGAACAAGCACGGCGATGATCGGCTCACTTGACAACAGATGGACAATGTAGCAGCGTTGAAGCGATGTATTTGTTAGACCAATTTTCAGGCGCTATTGAAGAGAAGATCATTTCGACTGGCCGATATTACGACGCGACAGCCGGATCACCCTAGCTTCCGTCCGTACATAACATGTACCATCATATAGCTGTGGACCTTGGGATTACGGATCGCCTTACGCAGATCTGCGAGCCATGCATTGTACTCATTTGCTGGTCTTTGGAGGACATTGTGCCAAATCATCTGGGTGTAACCTAATAATCGGAGGTGAGAATGGTTCGCTCCTTCAAGCTTCCTACAAACATAAGAAAGAGCTTGGGAGGGAATTACCCACCTTCAAAGTCATTCTCTAAAGCCGCTTTAGCAACCCGCCCGACATCAGCGAGTTTCACATCCTTTGCCCATGGACCTATAGGGATCTATTACGGAGTCAGTACTCTTCTCAGGCTTCCAAAGGGCACGGACTACAATCTACACCTGTCACCACGTACTTTGTACCGAGCTGCCTTTTGCTCAACGAAGCCAGCCTCGTCAAATGCTTGTTGCTGTGTCTCTTGCACGAGGCAGGGACGATCCAGGACTTTAGCACACTGTCGGAATAGCTCTCCGTATGAGGCAAGAACCGGTTCTAGCTCGGTAGACCCATCGTCGCTGCGAAAGTCAACATCACACTCAACAGACTGTACCCATCCTCCTGGGGCACAGCATCTGTAAGCTTTTTTGAAGAGGCCAGCCCAGTTTTGAAAAGCGCCGAAGATGTAGCGGATGTGAATAAAGTCGAAATAATCGGTGTCCCAAGTCCACTCGAGCGTCGCGTCCTCTATCTCGAAGCGGACGTTTGGTGGAAGCCATTGTGGTTGGCACGGAGAGATATCTGTACCAATGACTGAAGTATTTGGAAACCGGTCCGCAAATTCACTACGTAACTTTGTGAGCATACGGAATTGTGGCATGAGGATTTCTCTGGCCGTACATTGCCCAAATGCCTTATGAATCGGTCAGCGACAGTCGCATGTGGTGAAATCCCGATTATAACTTACCGGACCCCGTACCGACGTCGAGCACCCGCTAACAGTAAGAACATTCGGGCAGTTAGTAAAAGAGACGGAACCTTCAGTGGCTGTAAAAGTGTCTAGCAGACTCGTACATGGATCTTTTCTATCTCAAGCGGCGCCACGAACAGCTGGTCGTCCAAAAGGTTCGTTAACACATGGTGGCTGGGAGTTACATTAGCGTGTGATTCTTCCCACAAACTGGACTAGTGAGTAACACCATAATTCCTCCGATTCGAGCTGCTGGTCGTCGTTAGGAACGTGATAATTGATCGTGAACCTATCACTATGATAGGTGCGGCCGCGAATTTGACGATATTCGAGGATGCTGGATGCAATAGAGGTGGTGGAACTTGGACTGCGGTGGATCGTCAGGAGGCCTGGAATGGTACATGGAGTGTGGGGTGCACAAACGCTTCAGAGAAGACTGAATCGCGGTCATCTCTATCATTCGCCTAATGATCGCGTTAGCCTCCGGTATCATTCACACTGACCCAAACTATGAGGCTCTGCGGCGGCTCAGGCTTACAGCAACATCCTCTGCGACAATCAAGTTACCCTCGGCCCGTGGTGGCCCTTGTTCATTCGCTTGAGATGCCGTGGACATGATGCACGAGTAAAAGGGCCATCAGAAAGACAGGTAAGCTTATAACCAGGTCGAGCGAGACCTTTGCCTATAAATACTTATCTACCTCGGATGATCAGTGGAGTTTCGAGGAAGCCAACCGTCAGACAAGCAGTGCATATGCCATACCTACCATGTCACGCCATCTGAGACAAAGGTAGGGATACTGTATACATATGTACGGAGTACACCACCATGTTCTGGGCAGTAATCATCCAGAACATTACGATTGGTCTGCGCCGTTGAATCGTTTCACGATGGACTTGATCTGTTCCAAGCAAACCAAATCCTCATGGCGCTCTAGACTCGCATATCTACTATCGCGGGCTGGGCATAATTGGCTTTGCGCAACATTGCTTCGGGAGGGCGCCACATCTTCCGATTGTCGACGATCTCATCGCACGCTCTTCCGACCTCGCATCTGGGTTCGATCATGATGGACTAGGCACTAGGAGTTTTTGTGATACTGGAGTAAGCAGCCTATCATCTGACCGAGCGACTATTCGCAGTGGCCCCTATACAAAAACCGCAAAATAAACTCACTTCCCCTCACGTCGCGGCAATACATGTCCAACAAGATGAGCCAACCAAAGTCCGTCCCTAATAAACATGAACATTATTCATGAGAAGCGTCTCACATGCAGGAATAAACAAGTTGCTTCTATGTGAACTCCTTGCATAGGGTGGCCTAACATGTGTCCATGGGACGGTTTGCGGTGTTTTTGCGGTGGGACAGCACACGTTTCACTGTTTACGGTACCTGTTACAATGTACCATCTACTCTCTTAGTGTTCACGTACAAACAGACCGATAACATAGATTAGGGAGAAGACATGAATCGATGCTGTTCTAGGATAGATTGTGTGCGCTGTGCAAGAAGTAGAGTCCATTGGACTCCTCGAGGTGACTAGGCGACTGTCGACAGCCGGATCACAATGCTTTGCGTGCGTACACAATGTGCACGATCATGTAGCTGTGAACTTTGGGATTACGGATCGCCTTGCGCAGGTTCGCGAGCCACACATGGTATTCGTCTGCTGGCCTTTCGAGGATATTGTGCCAAACCATCTGGGTGTAACCTATGGATCAGATGTGAGTATCATTCCTACTTCGTACAAGCATAAGAAAAAGGGGATGGCGGATGCATTACCTTGAAGGTCGTTCTCCAGCGTGGCCCGGGCGAACCGCCCGACTTCAGCGAGCTTAGGATCCTTTGCCCAGGGTCCAATAGGAACCTAGTGAAGAGTCAATTCTCTTGGTGAATTCTAAAAAGCGACGAATGACGGATGACAGCACATACTTTGTATCGAATTACCGTTTTATCGACAAAGCCAGCCTCGTCAAATGCCTGCTGCTGAATTTCTTGCACGAAGAAAGAACGATTCATGATTCTGCCGCCCTCTCGGAAGAGATCTCCGTACGATGCAAGAACCGGTTCCAATCGAGTAGAACCGTCGTCGCTACGAAAATCAGCATCAATCTCGACAGACTGTACCCATCCTCCTGGCGCGCAGCATCTGTAGGCTTCTTTGAAGAGGGCAGTCCAGCCTTGAATACCAGCCATGATGTGGCGGATGTGAATAAAGTCAAAATGGTTGGCATCCCAGGTCCACTCCAGCGTGGCATCGTCTATTTCGAAGCGGACATTCGGTGGAACCCAATGCGGTTGACACGGGAAGATGTCTGTACCAATGACTGAAGCATTTGGAAAGCGGTCGGCAAGTTCACTGTTCAACTTTTTTAGCACACTGAGATGTGGTTCGAAGTTTTCTTTGGCCCTACATTGCCCAGATACCTTAGCAATCGGTCAGCGAAGTCGCATTTATTAGTGAAATGGTCGGCGGTTACTACTTACCGGATCCCGTACCGACGTCAAGAACCCGCTAAGAACATTCGCTCAATTAGTGACCGATTTTGATTTCAAAGAAAAAAGACCTCCCATCGGGTCTGTACTCTAAATGCGCCCAGCTGTCACGTACATGGATTTTGTCTTCCTCAAGCGGCGCTAGGAAAAGCTTGTCATCGAGAAGGATCTTCATGTAATAGTGACTAAGATTCAGCATCCAGGGCTGCCGAAAAGGCAAATCGACTTGCAAACATTTGGGGCCAAGGCAATCAAGTCAGGTCTTTTCGGGTGGGTCAAACCATCAAATCTGAGTGCTGAGATGTTTGAGGATGTTTGCAAGTATAGTGGAGCTGGGTGACTAATCGCATCAGCCACAGTTAAGCCACAGCTAAGCCACCTTTCCTTCCTAAAGAGGTAAGAGGGCCCATATTTTGGCCATTCAACATGCTCGAGTTTCGACCACAACAACGGTCCGTGACAGGTACGTACCTTTCTCACGGTTCTATGCACTCCATGCACGCCTTGATCGGGGACAGTGAAGGTCATCGCAGGACGCCAACGGTCGGGGATCGCGAAGGATCCGTTGAGAGATACGTAGAAAGGCGCCCTGTATCATCTTTCTTGTTGTGGGTGGTGTTTCAAGAAAAAAATTTCATTTCCCCCAATCGTTCATCACCAACTTCACTAAGCCGGAGTGTCACGTGACCGTACCCTATAGCCTAAAATCACGTGATGATGTTTTCGAAATGTTTCCAAACATGCCTCAATCGATCAAACCTCACTCGAAATTACCCTCAATCGATCAAATCCGACCATGGATTTGACTTGATTTGCCTTTTCGGCAGCCCTGTCAGCATCAGTGCACGATCCTGCCGAGAATGAGGGCTCGTGGTGACTAGAACCATAATTCCTCCGATTCGAGCTGTTGGTCATCGTTGGGAATGATATAGCTTGTGGTAAACTTATCACTATGATAGGTACGGCCATGGATTTGACGATACTCGAGGATGCTGGATGCAAGAGAGGCGGTGGAACTTTGACTGCGGCGGATTGTCAGGAGGCCTGGAATGGTACACGGAGTGTAGGGTGCACAAACGCTTCAGAGAAGACTGAATCGCAGTCATTCTGATCATCGGCCTAATGATCACGTTAGCATAATGTATCTTTCACACTGATTCAAAGTATGAGGCTTTGCGGCGACCCAGGCTTACGGCAATATGCTCTGCGACAATCAGGTCACCCTCAGCCTGTGGTGACCTTTGCTCAATTTCTTGAGAAGCTTTAGACATGATTCTAATCTTCATGAGATGAAACCAGATCGAGCGGGACCTCGGCAAACATATAAGTTATGATCAGTAGATCTTTGAGCGAAATACCGCGTGACGCGTCATCTCACCATCAACTTACAGAGAATTTGGAGAGAGATTTTTGTATGTACATGCTCTACCGTAAGAGTCGGAGCAGTGTGTACCTGCCCTGTCATTGTCACGCCATCTGAGACAACGGCAGGGGTATATGTACAGTGTGCACCAACGTGTTTCACGCATCACGATTCTTATTCGTAGTGCCTACCTATGTGACGTGCGCGCCCAACGCAAGGCATAAATCGAAACGCTGGCTGGCAAAAGGTGATAAGCGCATGCGGGCGTTGTACCTCGGCTATCATCTTTCGCGAAACGACAGCACCAGAAATTATTGTAAGTGACAAGCAGACCTTAGAGGAATCGGAGAGTATCATCTGCCCCAGTAAATCGCTGGCCGTTGCGGTTATTCTGATTCAGGCCGTCCAAACACTCATGGGGAGTCATGGCACTCTAATAAGTCCGAAATCGCAAGTAGAAAGTTTCGAGGTACATATGTAGCAGCCTCACCATTCGCATTTTACGGGAGCGCCAACGTGCATCGGCCTCGCACGAAAACAGCCAGCATCTCACTACCTCCTCCTAGGTACCTACCCGACGTCGTCGCCATGCACCTTCATCAACGTGAGCCAATCGTAATTTTCCCTCAAATACTTATGCACACAGTATTCTATTGATAATATCTGACGTGCAAGAAGTATGTGATTATGAACTCATTGTACTCCGTATGTGATCACAGGCCCCGATGAGACAGTTTGCGATCTTTTCGTACAGGGACTTTACAGTCCTTCAACATCTCGGAAATACGTAGGTACCTATTGTTCTTGTGGCTTCAATTCTCGTAATGTTCACTTTAAAAGAGATGGATATCACAGACGAGGTAGCAATAACGAATCGATGCATTTACACAGTAAAGTTTGAGCCGCTAGAAAATAGAGGAGTTCGTTTGACTCCTCGATTATTATACTGTGCAACAGACGAATCACCCTGGCTTCCGTCCGTAAACAATGTGTACAATCAAATAGCTGTGAACCTGAGGATTACGGATCGCCTTGCGCAGAGTCGCGAGCCACACGTGGTACTCGTCCAGTGTTCGCAATCGGGACGGGACCAATGCTGACGGGACGGGATTGGGACGTCTTGGGTTGCTCGCGGGACTTTGGGACTTGGCCCCGGTGACTTGAAGGGACTCCCGTGCTAAGCCCAATCTGGCCTGTCGGACTGCTGATGAGTCCCGCGCTAGGCCGTATTAGTATAGAAGTGCAGGGGTTTTACCCAAGGGGGGGGGTCATATAACATGCCTACCCTTAGGTACCTATGTACCTATGTACCAGATTGGAGCTGAGCCACTCCCAAGTCATCTCCTGCTACTCCAGATCATGCAGAAGCTTGATCATTGCGCATGTGATGCTTTGCAATCGTTTTTCTCATGTTTTGACTGTTCTAAGTGAGAGGGTACCCCCAAGAAAAGTGTCCCCTGGGACAGGCACGACTGCAGTCCCCTCCCGGGATTTATACTGTAGATTCTTGTCCGGGACATCCCAAGGAGCCGTCGGGACGTCCCGGGACTGCCCAATTGCGAACACTGTACTCGTCTGCTGGCCTTTGGAGAACGTTGTGCCAAACCATCTGGGTGTAACCTAATCATTAATAATCAGAGGTGAGAATTTCTTTCTTCGTACAACGACATAGATTAGGGGATTGAAGATGCATTACCTTGGAGGTCATTCTCCATAGTCGCTTTCATAACTCGCCCGACTTCAGCAAGTTTCCGATCCTTCGCCCATGGACCGAAAGGGATCTAGTCAAGCCTCAGCAATCTTGCGTCTTCAAGGACATCTAACTAATCAAAAAGAATGGATGACAGCCTGACAGGTCATACTTTGTATTTAACTGCCCTTCGCTCGACGAAGCCCGCTTCTTCGAATGCTTGTTGCTGTATCTCTTGCACGAAGAAGGAACGGTTCAATATCTTGCCGGCCTCTCGAAACAGATCTGAATACGAGGCGAGAATAGGTTCTAGCTCAGTAGATCCGTCGTCGCTGCAAAACTGACCATCAACTTCGACAGACTGGACCCATCCTCCCGGCGCGCAACATCTGTAGGCTTCTTGAAACAGGGCTATCCAGTTTTGAATGCCACCTACGAGATAGCGGATGTGAATAAAGTCGAAATGGTTGGTGTTCCAGGTCCACTCCAGCGTCGCATCGTCTATTTCGAAGCGGACATTCGGTGGAACCCATTGCGGTTGGCACGGGGAGATGTCTGTGCCAGTCACTGAAGCATTTGGAAATCGGTCCGCAAATTCACTGTTCAGCTTTGTCAGCCCACGAAGATGTGCTTTCAAGCTTCCTTTGGCCGTACATTGCCCAGATACCTTCCGAATTGGTCAGCAACAGTCGCTTGGGGTGAAATCCGGGTTCCTACTTACCAGATCCCGTGCCGACGTCAAGCACCCGCTAAAAAGATTCGCTCAATAAGTTGCCAACTAAAAAAAAACAAGACAAGACAGGAAAGAAAGCCCCTCCAGTGCATGCAAAAGTGCCGAGACATCACGTACGTGGATATTGTCTTTCTCCAGAGGCGCCAGAAACAGCTGATCGTCGAAAAGCATCGTCAAATAATGGTGTCTAGGTAGCATTCAACATCAGCGCCCGATTCTATCGGAAATGTGAGCTCGTGCTGTCTAGAACCTTAACTCCTCCGATTCTAGCTGCCGGTCGTCGTTGGGTAGGAAATAGTTTGTCGTGAACTTATCGCTATGATAGGTACGGCCATGGATTTGACGATACTCGAGGATGCTAGATGCAACGGAGGCGGTGGAGCTTTTACTGCGGCGAATGGTTAGGAGATCTGAATATTGCGCGGGTTGGGTTGTGGAATGCACAAACGCTTCGGAAAAGACGGAGTCGATGTCATTTTGATCATCAGCCTCAGAATGCCGTTAGTTTTTTGTGCCATTCGCTCTGACTCAGTGCTCAGTGAATGACTATCTGCGGCGACGCAGGCTTACAGGAACGTCATCTGTTGCAATCAAGTCGCCCTCGGCCTGTCGTGGCCTTCGGTCGTCTAATAGAGGTGCGGTAGACATTTTGAGAAAGGAAAATATTGTCATAAGAGAAATCAGTAAGCTAGGTAGGTGAAATCGGATCGGGCGGGACCTCAGCCAATATATACCTACCTACCTAAACCTCGCATGACTACCTAACCTATTGGAGTCGCGATTTAAGCCAACAGGTCATTTCACCATAAGCTGGAGGAGTTGTCGATGCTGATAGGTAGGTATCGCAATTTTTAGTGAAGTCGTAGGCGGTGCGCCAACGCAATGCAGGAAGTCCCTAACTCGTAAAAGTGAGACCATGCGAAGATGAGATGGAGGGATGCAAAATGCATGCGGACTTTGATGTAGCCCACGAGTCACTGCTACTCAGTAACGAGCATATCTGAACACAAGTCATACGAGCCAGATATATACTCATGTCAATCTAAGTAGCAAGTCTGGCGTGTAATCGTTGGAGGCAGCGGCCTCGCATCTAACCGTTAACGGGTTACGGAGCGCTAATGTGCATCGACCCTGTATATGGCACAAAAGCAGCCAAACCTAAAAGTACCTCTGTCCCATTCGCGTCGCGCCAGTGCATCTTCATCTACTGAAGCAATCAGATTTCACATGGAATATTGAGACAGACCACTGGATAAAATAGATGCACGATTCGATTACGTACGACCGTGTCGTGTCGTATGCAGAAACGGCCAAAATACGTCTATGTTAAACCACCGCATGTTGTCGTCCGATAAAGCCCCAATGGAAATGTTTGCGGTTTTTCGCAAGGGCCTGGCAACTGTACCGTGTACGTATATATATTGCTGCATATGATTACGGCACCCCTCTTTTATATGTGACGTCAACTCTGTAGTTGTTTGCTTGACAAAACGGACATCACGAAGTCAAAGGAGGTAGACTCGGTAACTAAAGCGACGCGTTTATAGAATAGATTTAGGCAATACGAACCTATAGTCTCGCCAACCGATGCCCGATTGCACTGTGTATGGGAGAGCTAGAGCTGGCATTACAAATTACCGTGGCTTGCGTCCGTACATAATGTGCACAGTCATGTAGCTGTGAACCTTGGGATTACGTATTGCGTTGCGCAGAGTCGCGAGCCACGGGCGGTATTCGTCTGCTGGCTTTTGAAGGACATTGTGCCATACCATCTGTGTGTAACCTGATGATCAGAGGTGAGAATTGCTTCCTACTTCGTACAACGACAGGGAATGAGGCCCTGGGGATAGAAGATGCGTTACCTTCAAGATCATTCTCCATGGTCGCTCTAATAACACGCCCGACTTCAGCGAGTTTTGGATCTTTTGCCCATGGACCAATAGGGATCTAATGAAAATTCAGTGCTCTGAACTGCTTAGGGTCTTCATGGACTTCCGAAGGGTACAAGTTTAAGCACATACTTTGTATCGAATTGTCTTTTGCTCGACGAAACCAGTCTCGTCGAATGCTTGCTGCTGTATATCTTCCACGAAGAAAGAACGGTTCAATATTTTGCCGGCCTCTCGAAACAAATCTGAATATGAGACAAGTATAGGTTCCAGCTCAGTAGACCCGTCGTCGCTACGAAACCGAGCATCAATTTCGACAGACTGTACCCATCCTCCTGGCGCGCAGCATCTGTAGGCTTCTTGGAAGAGGGCTTTCCAGTCTTGAATACCGCCTAAAATATAGCGGATATGAATAAAGTCGAAATGGTTGGCGTTCCAGGTCCACTCTAGTGAGGCGTCGTCTACTTCGAATTGGACATTTGGTGGAACCCACTGCGGTTGGCAAGGCGAGATATCTGTACCAATTACTGAAGCGTTTGGAAACCGGTCGGCAAATTCACTGTTTAGCTTTGTCAGCCCACGAGGATAAGGTTCCGAGTTTTCTTTGGTCGTACATTGCCCAAATACCTTCGGAATTGGTCAGCGGCACTCGCATGTAGTGAAATTCTGGCAACTACTTACCGGAACCCGTACCAACGTCAAGCACCCGCTAGGAGCATTCGCTCAATTAGCTACCGATTTGGAAGAAGATATAGAATAAAAAGGAGAGTCCCTCCAGTGCACATGAAAGCGCCGAGAAATCACGCACGTGGACCTTATCTTTCTCAAGAGGCGCCAGGAACAGCTGATCGTCCAGAAGTATCGTCAAGTAGTGATGTCTAGGTAGCATTCAACATCAGCGCGCGATTCTACCAGGAACGTGAGCATGTGGTGACTAGAGTCTAGAACCTTAAGTCCCCCGATTCCAGCTGCTGGTCGTCGTTGGGAAGGAAATAGTTTGTCGTGAACTTATCGCTATGATAGGTACGGCCATGGATCTGACGATACTCGAGGATGCTGGATGCAACGGAGGCGGTGGAGCTTTTACTGCGGCGAACGGTTAGCAGACCTGAATAATACGCGGATTGTCTTGTGGAATGCACAAACGCTTCGGAAAAGACGGAATGGACGTCATTTTGATCATCAGCCTCAGAATGCCGTTAGTCTTTTGTGTCATTCACTCTGGCTCAGTGCTGAGTGAATGGGTCTCTGCAGTGACCCGAGCTTACAGGAACGTCCTCTGAGGGAATGAGGTAACCCTCGGCCTGTGATGGCCTTTTGTCGTCTAATTGAGGCGCTGTAGACATTTTGACAACCCCAAATATTGTCCGAGAGAATCGAGCAAGCTATGTTGAACCCAGATCGGATCGGGCGGGATCTTAGCCAATATATACCTCGCATGACTAGTGGAGTTGTGATTGAAGCCAACACGTCATCTCACCGTAAGCTGGAGGAAGTTGTCGATGTTGATAGGCCCTATGCAGCTTCAAACACGGACACGAAGACGGAAACCCAATTCCTGCTTCCCGATTGCTCACCATCGTAGTTGCAAAGTGGCCAACGTGGCCGCCATCCCGCACTGCCTGGCAATGCTGTGAAGGGCCCCCGGACGGGGGAGTTGACGCTCTAAAATCCCCCAGAGAGCAGCCCCGGAAGGCCCCTGGAGGAACACCTGCGCAGGAGACAGAGAGCTGGTGGAGCCACGCAGAGGGAGACAGAGTCACAGACATTAGGTACCTACCTCATAGCCAACCCGAAGCGAAGCGAGGAAGTACTCGTCCATACACAAGTCGGGCAAAGTAAAAGATAATAGAAAACGCGTGCGGGCGTTGTACCTCGGCTATCGTCTTTCGCCAAACGACAGTACCAGAAATAACTGTGAGTGACGACCGGATGAGGAATAGGATAGTATCATCTGCCACAGTGAATCATTTGCCGCTGTACTCATCTTGGTTCGGACCAACCAAATACTCTTGGCACTCCAAGCCGCAAGTTTGGAGGTTGGCAGTGCAGCACTGCAGCCTCACTATTCACGTCTTAAGGAGCCAACATGCACAGCAAAAGCACCTTACTGCAGTCTGCTCAGTACCCGTCACGTCGTCGCAATGCGTCTTCATTCAAGTGAGCCAATCTAAATTTCTCCCTAAATACTCATATGTATACAGTATTTGATTATAAATGTCTCGCGTGCCAGAAAACATGTGATTGTGAACTCATTGTACACCGTATGCGATGGTCCAACATGACCACTTTGGGACAGTGTGTGCGGTCTTTTGGCAGAGGGACTGACAACTGTTACTGTCTGCAAATATCTTTGAATACGGTAGGTACCTCTTTTGCCTGTCGCGTCAAATCTCTCAGTGTTCGATTGACAAACGCTTGACATCAGATCAAGGCTGAAGCAATGCAGTCACAGAGTAAATATTGAGGGGCGATGGGAATCGGGAAAGACATAAAAAAGAGTCCCTGACTCCATTGACTGTTGATACGACTATATAACGGCCGGATCACCTTGGCTTCCGTCCGTACACGGTGTGTACAATCATGTAGCTGTGAACCTTGGGATTACGAATAGCCTTGCGCAGAGTCGCGAGCCACGCCTGGTATTCGTCTACTGGCCTTTGAAGGACATTGTGCCACACCATCTGCGTGTAACCTAATGAACAGAGGTGAGAACGACACAAACATGGGAAAGAGGGAACCCGGAATTGCCCACCTTCTAAGTCATTCTCCATAGTCGCTCGAACAACACGCCCGACTTCAGCGAGCTTTGGATCTTTCGGCCACGGACCAATAGGGATCTATTGGACAGTCAGTTTTCTCGGGTCTTCAAGGTTGAAGGACCTCCGAATGGAACCAAGTCCAGCACGTACTTTGTATCGAATCGCCTTTTGCTCGACGAAACCAGCCTCGTCGAATGCTTGTTGCTGTATCTCTTGCACGAAGAAGGGACGGTCCAACATCTTGCCGGCCTCTCGAAACATATCTGAATACGAGGCAAGAAGGATAGGTTCTAGTTCAGTAGACCCGTCGTCGCTACAAAACTGGCCATCGATTTCAACAGACTGTACCCATCCTCCTGGCGCGCAGCATCTGTAGGCTTCTTTCAACAGGGCAGTCCAGTCTTGAATACCACCTAAAATATAACGGATGTGAATGAAGTCGAAATGATTGGCGTTCCAGGTCCACTCGAGTGAGGCGTCGTCTACTTCGAAGTTGACATTTGGTGGCACCCATTGCGGTTGACACGGCGAGAGATCGGTGCCAATGACGGAAGCATTTGGAAACCGGTCGGCAAATTCACTGTTCAGCTTTATCAGTCTGCGAAGATACAGTTTCAACTTTCAAGTTTCTTTCGGCCGTACATTGCCCAGATACCTTTGGAATTGGTCAGCGACATTTACATTGACGAAATTCCGGTTACAACTTACCAGAACCCGTGCCTACGTCAAGCACCCGCTAAGAACATTCGCTCAATAAGTCAACTATTTGAAGAAAAAGCAAGAAGAAAAAAAGGGGAAGAAAAAAGCCACTCCAGTGCATGTGAGAGCGCCGAGAAATCACGCACGTGGATCTTGTCTTTCTCAAGAGGCGCCAGAAACAGCTGATCGTCGAAAAGCATCGTCAAATAATGGTGTCTAGGTAGCATTCAACATCAGCGCCCGATCCTATCGGAAATGTGAGCTCGTGGTGTCTAGAACCTTAACTCCTCCGATTCCAGCTGCCGGTCGTCGTTGGGTAGGAAATAGTTTGTCGTGAACTTATCGCTGTGATAGGTACGGCCATGGATTTGACGATACTCGAGGATGCTGGATGCAACGGAGGCGGTGGAGCTTTTACTGCGGCGAATGGTTAGGAGATCTGATTATTGCGCGGATTGTGTTGTGGAATGCACAAACGCTTCGGAAAAGACGGAATCGATGTCATTTTGGTCATCAGCCTCAGAATGCCGTTAGTTTTCTGTACCATTCGCTCTGACTCAATGCTCAGTGAATGAGTGTCTGCGGCAACGCAGGCTTACAGGAACGTCCTCTGCGGCAATCAAGTCGCCCTCGGCCTGTGATGGCCTTTGGTCGTCTACTAGAGGTGCGGTGGACATTTTGACGAAGCAAAATACGGTCAAAAGAGAAACCAGTAAGCTACCTCCTAGGTGAAACCGAATCGGGCGGGACCTTGGCCAATATATACCTACCTACCTCGCGAGTCGCATTACTGGTGGGGATGAGATGCGATGAAACCAACATGTCATTTCGCCATAAGCTGGAGAAGTTGTTGGTGTTGATAGGCCCTATGCAGCTTCAAATAAGCAATTGACCATTGCGATGCCGCGTCATCTCAGATAACGCAATGGCAGGTACACACACCATATTACAGGTATCGCAATTTATGGTGAAGTCGTAAGCGGTGCGCCAACGCAATGCAAGAAAACCCCAACTCGTAAAAGTGAGCTCATGCGAAGATGAGGGGAAGGGATGCAAAATGCACGCGGCGGACATTGATGCAGGCTGCAGCCCACGACCTTTCCCGGAGCCTCTTCCGCTAATACATCAGCACCCAATATGACTGGAGAATCATCTGCTCCAATACATCTATGATCTTTTCCCCGTTAACTCCCTTTTTTCAAGTAATCCCAATCCTCATGGCGCCTTAAAATCGCAAGTCTCCAGTTGCCAGCTGGGCACAATTGGTTTTGCGCAACATTCAATCATCCCTTTCCCCAGCCGTGATGGGATTATGGGAAGGTTGCCAACAGCTCTTTGTAAGCCATTCCGACCTTGTATTTCGATCAGAGATGGACGAGGTACCAATGTTGGAGATAGCAGCCTCACATCAGACGGAGCGCCTAGGTAAGGCACGGTAACGTGTGGACAGTGGCCCGGCAAAAAGCCGCAAAAATACCTCACCCCCCGTCACGACGTCGCCGAAATTCCCCATTAAATACTTATATATAAATATATACGGTATTCGATTACGAATGTCTCGCATGCAAGAGTCGCCAAAATGCCTACGTGAACTCATTTGATGTGGTGGTCCAATATGGATTCGATGGATGTAACGGCCGAATCAGCCCGGCTTGCGTCCGTACACAATATGCACAATCATGTAGCTGTGCACCTTGGGATTGCGTATCCCCTTACGCAAGTTCGCGAGCCACACATGGTATTCGTCTGCTGGTCTCTGGAGGGCATTGTGCCAAATCATCTGTGTGTAACCTAATGATAGGAGGTGAGATTTGTTCCCACGTTGAAGTTTGAACAAACATACGAAAGAGGGGATAGAGGATTCGTTACCTTGAAGGTCATTCTCCAGGGTCGCTTTAGTAACCCGACCGACTTCAGCGAGTTTCCGGTCTTACGCCCATGGACCAATAGGAATCTAGTGAAGAGTGACCAAGAGTCAGTGGCCTTGCATCCGTCCGTTGAGCTGTTCAATGGCAGCGGAGACATCACCAGCTGGCTCAAGAAGTTTCGACGGGCCTATCGCCGAGCAAATGGGAATCGGGATCCTGGTCCCAGCGACCTCATCCAGGCGATGGATAGTGCCCTTACTGGATGTCCGCCTGATCCACGATGTGTGAGAGAAGAGTCGAATTTCCCACGAAAGTTGCCGCATCTCCAGTAAGGGCACTATCCATCGCCTGGATGAGGTCGCTGGGACCAGGATCCCGATTCCCATTTGCTCGGCGATAGGCCCGTCGAAACTTCTTGAGCCAGCTGGTGATGTCTCCGCTGCCATTGAACAGCTCAACGGACGGGGGGTGATTGAATGGGGTGTCCATGGCCACGGGGGCGGCAGAAGCAGGGGCAGACATCGATGGTGATCCAAGGGTGAGAAACTGCTGAGTGAGGCGTAGTATCGACTCGTCTTCGAGCTCGGTACCAGGCAGGTGACACTCAGAGGAGGGAAAGTCGTCCGAGATTGACGAGGTAAGGGGGGACGACGAATCCAGGATGAGGGACTGGAACAGGGTGAGAGTATAGTTGTGGTGGAATAGACTGACTGAACCACGAGTGCGTGATCCAAAAAGGACGAAGAGATCACGAGTGTGTGATCCAAAGGACGAAGAGACCACGAGTGTGTGATCTAAAGACGAAGAGATCACGAGTGTGTGACCCAAAGAGGTGAAGAGACCACGAGTGTGTGATCTATGACGAAGAGATCACGAGTGTGTGACCCAAAGAGGTGAAGAGACCACGAGTGTGTGATCTAAAGACGATGAAGACGAACCACGAGTGTGTGGTTCGCAAATGCTGACAGAGAATCTCTAGAGTTCCAGGATCGCTTAAGAAAGCGATTGATTGTCGACTCCTGGCGCGGTCGCCAGAAAACAAGATGAGAAATGAGGACGGGGAACGTAGCCAAGATCCACGCGGGAGCTGTGCTACGCAACAGAAAAGGGGTCTGAGATGTAGACCAAAAAGACGACAGTCCTCACAGGACAAACACAGGACTCGACAAGAAAGAACGAAGCGCGTCCCAAGACTTCATTGACTATCTAAAAATGATCGTGGGAATGCCCAATTTCATATGAAGAAAACTCTTAATCCCGCAACCCACAAGATTGAATTGTGATTGGCTGATGAAGTACCCGGGAAAATCCGAACTTGCTCGGAAGGGCGCAAGGCCGGAGTATGGAAATACGCCTCAAGGATTTTGGCAACTGCCTCAACGCTTTACCCGATTTGGAAGTGGAAGTAACTCACTAACAAAATCATTTGTACCTCTACTCTAGAGGTACTTCCTCTCATTCTTCACCATCGCACGCAATAACTTCACTTATACTCCGTACGTATCCAGGAAAATTCGCATGCTAGAGATACTCGATTGCGTGAGTACTGTAGAGTCTCAATGAAATCGATGAATGGCCGAATCAGCACTTAATGTACGTACACCCGCCGAAGTCTATCACCGCCGGAGGACGGCTAGGCATGCTGTCGAGAGCCCATAAACGAGCTCTATCTCAGTTTCCTCATACACCACCATTGCGATCTCTTTGAGGTACCTTAAAAGCGTTCTGGGACTCATCATATATTCCATCTTAGGATTTCTTTAATAAAATTGCTCTTCCAGGCGAGACCACATGTTTTCGACGGGGTCAAGGTCGGAGCTAAGCGACGGCCAATCCAGAGAACCTACCCCTCGCTTCTCGAGGCATTTCATCACGACATGAGCTGTATGAAAGAGCTCGTTATAGTGCGTAAATATTCCGTCATCATTGATTATAATTTTTGAGATATTTCTTTCATTTTATCATGAACAACGGCGCATGGCACGCCGCCTCTGTTTGAGCTGGGGTCTCCTGGGAGGACGATGCAATGAGAAGACCCTGATTACCTTAGTGAATTTCGCGACAATAGAAACATGAGGCGGCATCTCTCTTGCGGCTAGATGGAAAGGAAAAGATTGCCTATTTATTTCTGTTTGAGGCCGTCGCATATCATGTTTTGAAAGCTCGGACGGGCGCACCCTCGCCCACGAGGTGAGATGAGGGCCCTGAAGATTCCCTCTTCAATCGGGATGTGCGCCGCTGATTAGCCTGCTGAAATGCTGAGCACACGCGGTTTCTCGTGCGAGGCGTCGTGCATTGCGTCTTAGATGTCATATATATGTAGTAGATAAAATTATATGTGAGAACTTGGCTATGATTGGCATCGAGAATCCCAGAGAAGTATCTATGCGCACAAAATTGTACGGCGGGATACGTGTATCCCGGCCGAAAGAAAAACTGCAACATACTCCAATGTATCGAGAGAAGTACCTCGACATGCAGGTTTGTATCGGTGAGTCGCGGCGTCCAAATCGAGTAAAGCGTTGAGGCAGTTGCCAAAATCCTTGAGGCGTATTTCCATACTCGCAAGGCCGAGACAACCGAACACTGATCCCTGAAGTCAACCCCGTTTTCTGCATCTTCATGGACTTCCGAAGGGGGCAAATTATAGCATATACTTTATATCGAGCTAACTTTTGGTCGACGAAGCCAGCCTCGTCGAATGCTTGTTGCTGTATCTCTTGCACGAAGAATGGACGGTTCAATACCTTGCCACCCTCTCGGTACAGATCTGCGTACGAAGCAAGGATAGGCTCCAGCTCGGTAGACCCGTCGTCGCTGCGAAAATCGACGTCAATTTCGACAGACTGGACCCATCCTCCTGGCGCGCAGCATCTGTAGGCTTCTTTGAAGAGGCCAGTCCAGTCTTGCGGATGTGAATAAAGTCAAAATAGTCGGCGTTCCAAGTCCACTCGAGCGTCGCATCGTCTATTTCGAAGCGAAGATTTGGTGGAACCCACTGCGGTTGGCATGGGGAGAGATCTGTACCAATGACTGAAGCATTTGGGAACCGGTCGGCGAATTCACTGTCGAAGTTTGTGAGCATACGAAGTATGGTACGGGATTTCCTTCAATCGTACATTGCCCAAATGCCTTGAATTGGTCAGCGATATCCATGTAGTGATGTCCCAATGACTACTTACCGGAGCCCGTGCCAACGTCAAGCACTCGCTGAGAACATCGGTGAATAAGTAATTGATAAAGAAATATCTTTCAATGCTTCTGAAAGTATGAAGCAGTCACGTACGTGGATCTTATCTTTCTCAAGCGGTGCCAGGAACAGCTGATCGTCGAGAAGGATTGTCAGGTAATGGTGGCTACAATTAACAATGAACATCAGCGCACGATTCTGCGGACAATGTGAGCTCGTGGTGACTAGAACCATAATTTCTCCGATTCGAGCTGCTGGTCGTCGTTGGGAAGGCAATAGTTGGTCGTGAATTTATCACTATGATAAGTGCGGCCATGCATTCGACGGTACTCGAGAATGCTAGATGCAATAGAGGTGGTGGAACTTGGACTGTGGTGAACCGTCAGATGCCTGGAAATTGGAACTATACACGAAATTTGGGGTGCACAAACGCCTCTGAGAAGATAGAATCGAGGTCATTTTGATCATCAGCTGTATGTACCTTATGATCAGTGGAGCTTGGAAGAAGCCAACACGTCATCTAACCACACTCTGGACAGGGTGCTACCTAAAAGTATTTGGAGAAAGGTAAGTGTACAGGCTCAAATCCAGCTTCAGATAAGCAGTATGTAGGCCGTACTGTACCTAGCACCTACATGCTATGTCATTTGAGACCACGGGGGGGGGGGGGGGGGGTTTACACTACATACCATGATTTACTCGTGATTCTCATTCACATTAGGAAGAAACGCCGTGAAGCGAATTTGTCACAAAAACGCGTGCGGGCGCTGTACCTCGGCCATTATCCACAATAGCAGCACCAGATATAAGTCATGGTCTGGGATGCCACTCCCGCAGAATTTGGACAACATCCCGTCGTTTGCACACCATTCGCCATTATCGTGGTTCAAGAAGAAGAATAAAGCCGTGAAGAGGTGATGAGAGGTGATATGGTGGCATACCAGGGCAAACATAATCCAATTCCTCACTGTCTGTCGCATCGCGTCAATACACCGGGTCTTCCACGTGCGCCATCCAGTTACCCCGTTCCTCTAAATATAATAAATCGATGTTTATTAGACATGAGGAATCTACGACACAAACAGACGCACAAGAAGGCACACACAGCATGAATCAAGCTCTTTTTACTACCCCTACACGCTAACAGCCTATGGCATACTTCCAGCACTGTAACCCTCTGCTCGCTTGGCGATGTCTGCCGCCGCAATATCCAATACGGCACGAATGCCGCGATGGAGAAATCGATTCTCATTATTAGCGAATTCCGTCCTCACTGAATGGTCTCTCTTTCTCTAATCCTTTGTCAAAATCTTGGTACGCCATGATTTCCTCGTCCGTCCACGAGCGAGGCTGCGCTCCAGAAACGCACTTTGCGGTCATGTAATTGCGACCGGTGTAATGCTTGCGCATTCCCTGAGTTACACGCAGCGGCCAGTTGTGCGCTCTCCGAAACGCCTCGTTCGTTTGGGCGTTTGGGTTGCCCTTATACCAGAGCTCTCGCTTGTCTCAATACCTCTTATAAATTGATTCAGGGGCCTCATGCCCGAGTTTCTCCTTACCAGCCAGAAGAAAAGCCAGCAGAATGGACATCAGAATGGACAGTAGAATATGGGCTAGTAGGATTGACAGGGAATTTGGGAGCAGGAAGTGCAGCAGGAACGATAAGACGACCGTCAGCACGCCTGCCTGGCGCGATATGCGGCATCGGTTCGTCCTCCTCGTCAAGCTGACGACGCCGTTTGTTGTTTGTTTGTGAGGCTGTCATACCTCCCTGATCAGTTGATTTTGGCTGTATGCCAGCAGGCGAGACCTGGTTCCACTTTGCTTCAGACACTTCTCGCACCTGTTGCAAGAGCCCCCGATGAACCGTCTGGTCGTCCACAATTGACAGTGTAGCACATATAGTTGCGACCGTACTTGCTTGTTTCTGCTGAAATAGGACTTGCGCATCCTGAATCGCTGTACTCGGCGCCGGTTCAGATAAACTTAAATATATTTTCTCAGGTGAGACAAATCTCAATGTGGCTGCCTCTTGCAGATGTTGCATGAGCTTCTGAGATAGCTCATGGTTATCCGCAATCAGCAGTGTAGCACTTAGAGATGCCACCCTACGTAATTGATTCGACAGGAAAAAGATTCGGGCGTTCTGTTCGTGTCGAGTCGGCAAGTGTGCAGTCGCGGTTGAATCATGAACGGCGGCAACTTGTATTGATGACGGGCTGCTAGCTTCCCTATATAGTTATTAATAACTTGATTTCAGTCAATGCACTGTCCTTTACTTACAGACGAATGCGTACACCGGTCGCAATTACTTGACCGCAAAGTGCGTTTCTGGAGCGCAGTCTCGCTCGTGGACGGACGAGGAAATCTTGGCGTACCAAGATTTTGACAAAGGATTAGAGAAAGAGACAGACCATTCAGTGAGGGCGGAATTCGCTAATAGTGAGAATCGATTTCTCCCGATATTGCGGCGGCAGACATCGCCAAGCGAGCAGAGAGTTACAGTGCTGGAAGTATGCCATAGGCTGTTAGCGTGTAGGGGTAGTAAAAAGAGCTTGATTCATGCTGTGTGTGCCTTCTTGTGCGTCTGTTTGTGTCGTAGATTCCTAATGTCTAAACATCGATTTATATCTAGAGGAACGGGGTAAAACTCATCTTCCTATATTTTGTTAGTTATTGAACAGTTCAATTCTCCCCTTCACTTCTCTTACCGCTACGGCATCGAGCTCCTCGATAGGCTCGGTACCGTCCACAAATTCTGCACCCGGGTTCACTGCATGTCCAACATAACTACATCGTAAGGGTGATAAGTTATTCGTTGATAGTATCTATATGGGGGTTGTGACGGCGAGAATACTATTCTTGGGTCAGTTGCGGAGAGGACTGATTTCGTGGACAGAGGAAGAAGAAGACGATTGAGGCACTAGGAGGTGGGAGGAATGGAGGAAAGATGGAGGTGGCGACGCAGCGCGACCGACCCAGTCCTGAGTCAGCGTCCTGTACTGAGTGTAAAATTTTTGGGGCAGGGATAATTCCACTGCCCACTTTGGCTAACTCCACTGCCCATTCTGGATATTTCCACTGCCACCTAAATTTGGACCATCTTCCCTCGAGGCCGATACAACGACGTCACCTCCCCCTCAAATCATCGCCAAAGACGCCGTACATATCTCAAGGTGCAGTTGTATTCATTTTATGCACTCTAACTTTTTAACTTCATCATCCATTCTTAATTCTGAGATATGTTTGCGTCTTTGGCGATGATTTGAGGGGAGATGACGTCGTTGTAGAGAACTGGAAACACCTCCGCGAAGACGGGCACGGCGGCAAGATGGGTGTCTCAAGAGGTCCTGGCACAAAGACGTGAAGCGGAGCATTGCCTGCGTTGCGGGAAGGCGGGAGTCGCAATATGACTGCGCCTGTTATCATAAGCCGGGCAAGACGACCGGAGTCCGTGTTTGAGATGTCTCTTCAGAGAGAGGGGAAGAAAGACGCCGACGGCGGACATCACAGACAAGGCATGTAGCAGCAACGAAGCGATGCATTTACAGAGTATATTTTGAATGCTCGATGTTACCATGCAACAGTCCAATCACCTTGGCTTCTGTCCGTAAACAATGTGTACGATCATGTAGCTGTGAACCTTGGGATTACGGATCGCCTTGCGCAGATGCGCGAGCCAGACATGGTATTCGTCTGCTGGCCATTGGAGGATATTATGCCAGACCATCTGGGTGTAGCCTAATGACCAGAGGTAAGCCTTTTTTTCGGCTCCGTACTCTGCGAGAGAGGGGATTGCTGATGCGTTACCTTGAAGATCGTTCTCCAGAGTGGCCCTGGCGAACCGCCCAATTTCAGCGAGTTTAGGATCCTTTGCCCAGGGACCCATAGGAACCTAGTGACGAGTCAGTTTTCTCACGGTCCACGGACTTCCAAAGGTGACAGATCTGAGATGGCAGATGATAGCACATACTTTGTATCGAATTTCCCTTTTGTCGACGAAGCCAGCCTCGTCAAATGCCTGCCGCTGTATTTCTTGCACGAAGAAGTCCCGGTTCATGATTTTGCCGCCCTCTCGGAAGAGATGTGCATACGAGGCAAGGACAGGTTCTAATTCAGTAGACCCGTCGTCGCTGCGAAAGTCAACATCAAGTTCGATAGACTGTACCCATCCTCCTGGCGCGCAGCATCTGTAGGCTTCTCGAAAGAGGGCTGTCCAGTCTTGGATACCACCCAAGATGTAGCGGATGTGAATAAAGTCGAAATGGTTGGCGTCCCATGTCCATTCGAGCGTGGCATCGTCAATTTCGAAGCGAACATTCGGTGGAACCCACTCAGGTTGACACGGGAAGATGTCTGTACCGGTAACTGAAGCATTTGGAAACTGGTCGGCGAATTCACTGTTCAACTTTGTGAGCACACGAAGATATGGTTTCAAGGTTCCTGGGGCCATACATTGCCCAGGTGCCTTCCGAATTGGTCAGCGATAGTCGCATGTAGTGAAATACCGGTTTTTACTTACCGGATCCTGTACCGACGTCAAGCACCCGCTAAGAACATTCGCCCAATTAGTTACCGATTTTTTATTAAGGAAGAAGAGATCCTCCAGTGGAGTCTGAAAGCACCCAGCGGCAGCAGTCAATTACGTGGATCTTATATATCTCGAGCGGCGCTAGGAATAGCTGGTCGTCGAAAAGGATCTTCATGTAATGGTGGCTAGCATTGAACATCAGCGCGTAATCCTGCCGAGAATGCGGGCTCTTAGTAATTCGAACCATAATTCCTCCGATTCGAGCTGTTGGTCGTCGTTTGGAAGAATGTAACTTGTCGTAAACCTTTCACTATGATAGGTACGGCCATGGATTTGACGATACTCGAGGATGCTGGATGCAAGAGATTTGGTGGAACTTTGACTGCGGCCTATCGTCAGGAGATGGGAATGATGTGTGGATTGCGAGATGCACAAACGCTTCGGAAAAGACGGAATCGATGTCACTTTGATCATAAGCCTTAGGATCTTGTTAGTCTCCTCTGTTGTTCACTCTGACTCAATGCTGAGTGAATCATGGATTAGATTATGAGTCTCTGCGGCGACCCAGGCTTACAGGAACGTCCTCTGCGGCAATTAGGTCGCCCTCGGCCTGAGGTGGCCTCTGGTCGTCTACTTGAGGTTCTGTAAACATGTTTAGAAGATATGTAAAATATTGTCATGAGAGAAACCAGCAATCTGCCTAATATAACCTGACCAGGCCGAGCGGGGCCTTTCCTCATAAATACCTCGTGCCGTGATTGGAGTTTCGAGGGGCCGACACGTCAAGCTTACCGCAGTTGAAGGAAGAATACGGAGTAATGGCACCTGATATGTATGTAATTGAGCATCGTGTGCAGGCCGCAGGCGAAGCTCTATGTTGCATCTACATCCACATCCTGGAGGAAGACACATGAGGGGTGTTGGATGTATTCATGCGCCTCTTCTCCTCGCTTTTCCCCAACTTACCCACATGACATGCATACGTAGGTAGGTAATATGTAACTCCTGAACCTTATTTCTGCGCAGGCTGGCGTAGCCTCACTGCTGCCTCAGTGACATCCATCGCGCTATTCGACGGAATCTGCAAGTCTGTGCTTTCCGGCTCAAGCCGAATAGAGTATTCCGCTCCAGTAACTCCAGACCAGATCGAGACCTTCATAGCAAAGTGAAAGTGACCTTTGGAAAATCAACGCTACAGCTTCGTCCATCTAGGTATGCAAGTAAATAGAGTGTGTCCTGGATCTGTCTCATGCCACCTTTTCCCCGACTCCAATCAGATACGCCTCCATTAGATATGCCGATATTCCCCCAAACTTCTTCATATGCTCTCACTGCCACAAACACAGTTTCCCACTCGCACTCCCCCCCGCGACCCAATCCATCGTCGGATGGAAATGCGCCACCGCTGGCACAGCCGTGATGCCCTCCCCATCCAACTGCGCCAACTGACTCCCATCCGAGGCAAATACATCCACAAAGCGGTTCATATTGGCAATAACAAACCTCTGAATCCCATCATTCGGCCGTCTCTGCCATTGAGGCTTCAGAATCGTAACCCACCGCCCCGTCTGGTTATTATGCCCAACCCTATGCGCGGGCTCCATCGCCGTCTCGCCTATCTCGTGTCCAGGCTCCCAGCTCGCCGCGTCAGTAAAGTCATATATCTTGACTGTGTCATCGTACGACGACGTCGCGACGTGGCCTGCCGGACTCCACGAGGCATGCGAGACGCTGAGCCGTGATTCATGCTCCCCCAGCAGCGCCGGGCGCCGCAGGTCTCCCTTGCCGCTGATTTTCCTCAGATCCCATATCTTGAGTGTTCTATCCAGCGAAGCGGTCGCTAGGAGGTGTGGTTGTAGCGGATGCAGCGAGAAGCCACCGATTTTCTGCTCCGAGAGCGTCCAGATTTCTTGGCTATCGGCGGGGGCCCGGATGTCGACGCGGCCGACACCGCCGTCGAGGGTGGAGAAGAATAGCATGTGAGGCTCTGAATGGGCCATGTCCATGGCCGAGATGGGCATGTCGGTGTCCATGTCTGACGGCGCATAAACTTGCACAGATGTGCCCTTTTCGAGGTCCATTTTCCGGATGGAGCTATCGTAGGACGATGTGTATACTGCGTTTGAATCGGTCGGGGAAAAGACGAAGGAGGTGATCGTGCGTGAGTGTGTCTTGAATGCTGCTATTTCGGGAAGACTATTCCCATTGTTGTCTTCGTCGTCGTCGTCCAGCTCGGTGGGTGTCTGAGAGGCATCGAATAAGCCCACGGTGCCTTCTTTGTCGCCGGCAAACACGACGGGTTTGTCTTCTGTTGGATGGAAGCCAAGCGCGTATACCCTCTGGGGTGTGATTTTGATGTCTGATGTTTTGATCGAAATAGTTAGTTTTTTTGTTTGTTTGCATGATAAAGACAAGGTTGACTGGACTGGTGCAGCAGCAGACTGCGCGCAGGACAGCGCAAGAGCAAAACTTACCGTTCGGAGCCCACTGCTCATACATTGTAAGACCACCCATCCTCTGCCGCAGTTCCTTGAGCGACTGATCGGTCGTCTCCTTGATGTCGTCCTCTGTGAAGGTCCGGACCCCAGGTTGCGCGCCTCGAACGATGCCCTGCACGCTGTTCAAGCCTGCAGCCCATCTCTTCCCCTCGACGGCGATGTCTCCAAGGTTGAGATCATGGTTGACTCGCAGCTTTTTCGCCTTGGCCTCCTGCGCTTGGTGCTCGGCTTCTATCTCGAGCTTGCGCTTCAACGTCTCATTGTCTGCCTCCAGGCCAGCCAGCCGCGAGCTCACGCGCGTAGGTCGAGGGGTCTCGCGCTTGACCGGTTCGGAGCGTCTGCTGCGTCTGGGAGCGGTCGTGGGCGCTGGCTTGGCTGGTATGATTTTCTTGGCAGTCGCAGAGATGTCTTTTAGGATGGCGCGATTCGCTTCGATGTTTTCCAAGCGTTTGCGCTCAAAGGCGCTCATCTCTGCTGGCTCTTTCTTGGTGGGCATCTTGATGCGCGTCGAAGCAAGAGGTAGGTACCTAATGTACTGGAATCGGGGCAAAGTGGAGGGAGCGAGAATCGAACTTGAGGAAGTCTCTTCAAGTAGAATAGCCAAGAGCTGAAGCAATTGGGTCGTTTTGCTTTCGATGGCCGCAGGTGGCAGTCATTCACAGATGCTTCGACGACAACTTTGAAGTTCTGAACGGAGGTGGCGATGCCGAACTAGCGGTCGTCGCGTAATTGTGTCGCGACTCGCGACTCAACTAGGTTTTAATTGAGTTTGGCGCCAAAGTTCCGCGGCGCGACGCGCATAACGTCGGAGAGAAAATCGGACTTTATGCCGCCTTACAACCCGACTTTTAGCCGACAGAAACGGTATTTCCGGTCGGAATCAGGATCCGCAATTTTTCTCAAGCCTTTTTCACCTGGAAACATCCCACGTCTTGGCGAACCATCAAACGATATCGATTCGGGTGAGCAGCAGAGAATCGCAGACATGTCATCTACTATTCTGCCGTTTTTGTATCAAACAAGGACGATACAACGAGCATTTGGCAGCGTTCGCACCCGAAATGTTCTTCGATTCGCCCGACTCGTCCATGTTCCAGCCCGACGGGGCGCGACGCGCAAAATGGACGAAACAATTCCCTTCGAATGGGACGACAACAGGCCACAAGAAAGCATAGACAACGACGTCACCGCGGAAAAGGCATCCACGATCACGCCTTCAGAAGCCGAAATTTTCAAGGGCATCTTCGACGAGATTGCCCAAAGCCGCATGCCCTTGGCCAAGAAGCGTCCCGCCAAAGCTGCAACCACTACATCGCCGTCAACATCACCACCATTCGAGGCGCGGGAACCGACAAAAGCGATGGCAAGATCCCTCGTCGAGCAAGCTCGTGTGCAGGAGTTTCGAGAAAAGTTCCTAAGTCGCTATCCATCGTCCCTGCGCTCGGCTGCCCAAATCGCCCTCGGCCTGTACGAGCTGGAGCCCAACCCCGGCAGCAGCCTGGGGACTAGCAGGATGATTGAGCTAGATGAAGCCGACAAAGCCAAGTGGGAAGAGCGAGCCAAGTACCAGCGCTTGCGAGAAGAAGAGCGCGAGAGGGTAGATGCCCTCATGAAGGCCTGCGACACCGATGCCGCCCTCTGGCGCGTCATGGAAGCGGAAGTCTTCTCACTGCCCGCCCAACTCGGCATTGTAAAGGAACCCAAAAAGAAGTCAAAGGGTCGCAAAAGCAAATCTGCCGCGAAATCCGACGATCCGCCCCCCGCCGCCGAGGCCACCGATAGAAAACGCTCCATGGACGTTCACGGCCCGCTGTACACACACTTCATCGATGGCGGTCTCGCCCTCTTCGACACAGCGTTTGCGCGTCCTTCCGAATACGCCTTTGAAATCTTGCCTCACGTGAAAAGCTTGGGTCTTCCATCGTACGTTCTTGGTGTGTCGAGCCCGTTCTACACTCGCCTCGCGCGCATGCACTGGATGCGGTTCGGCGATGCGGCCGCAGCGCTGGATATCTTGCAGGAGATGAGCTCGGCGGGCTTGTATGCCGATGAGAGCACGCATGAGCTGCTTGTAATGATGCAAGAACATCTGCAGGGGCTCGCGTGGGGCGCTCAGGGTCCGTTTGTGATGGGCATGATGGATGCGCCGCCGTATGATGCCTCGTTGGCGCAGCGGTTGGAGGAGATGGAGCAGTATGCGGCGCAGTCTATGAGTGAGGCGGTTGCTGAATTCCCTGCGGTGTGAATTTGAGCGAAGCCTATGAGGAATGGGTGGCAAAGACACGGTAAAGTCTGCCTGCAGTTGCTGTCTGTAGTAGGGAGACTGACCCAGTCTTGGCCTCACGGCGCAGTCTATGGGGGGGTGCGGTTGCAGAATTCTCCGCGGTATAAAATGAGCGAGCCTCCAGGAAAGAAATCAGCAATGTTCGAAAACTCCGCTTATGACTAAGGTCACGAAGCGGCTCAAAGTTGCTTTGCGTGTATTTTATGATGTATCTAACACATTGTACCATCTACTGTATCATGATGATTGCAAGGCCTTTTCATATCTTTTTGGCCTCTTTGTTATTACAAACCCTCAACCCTGGGTGCCTAGTATGTATTAACATGCGACCGTGTCCATCAGGAGCATTACCTATTCGCGTCCACCAGGCGCGGCATTCCGGGCAGCCACAAATTGTCCATCGAGATGCAAAAACCCGTCCCGGGAGAGTAGCCACAACACAACAAACGAGTGCTAGTACGTCGGGAAATTTCTCTCAATAAATCAGCTGCGCCATCTCCTTGAGCAAGAGCCAGAGAAGTACATGGGTGGGTGGTGATTCGTGATGCTTGAACTTGTGTACAGTGTAGCATGCCGCATGACTCGAGTGCCGCCAACACCCGGCCACCGCTAGACAGGTATGTACCAATCACCGTTTAGCGTATTTCCCAATCAGGCATCTGAGCTCCTTCCTGTATTTTTTTGATGGGGCTGGGCTTTTTTCTTCGTGAAGGTAAGGGATCGTCGAGGAGGGATCGGGATGGGTGACTAGGGCTCGCAGCGCTTGCTGGTGTCCTACATGTGTTGGCGTCGTTATGGTCGCAGAGCAGGTTAAAATTTTCGATCAAGTGCAGTGAAATGAATGCTCATAACTTGACTTGCGCTTCAGCTAGATCTACAGGACTTTTTTCGAACAGTTCAAATTGAGCTCTTGTTGCAATAGGTAAGCATCGAACACCGTCCAGTCTCATGTCAATTTTTCTGATCGTCATACACAGCAAAAGGAAGTGTAAATGAAGCCAACCAGCAACAGATTATTTTCACATTCAGGTCATTCTACCGAATACTCTCTTTCTTAGGCTTAGAAGCCGCACCTTTGCTCAATTTCGATCTCTTCTTGCCCTTCTTCATCTTCTTGACCGTTTTCGTCTTCTCAGATGTGGAAACCGGAGTTTCCGAGCCAAACATCTCAGCAAATGTCAAGGGAGTCCAGGGCATCTCTTCTTTATCAGGGACCTCCTCAGCCGCCGATGCCTCTGAGCTTTCCGAACAACCGTCTACCGCCTTGATAATCGGTTCGATGGAGGGGCTTGATAGAGGCGTCAGATCACTTCCAGAGTCCTCGCAGCGAGGCTCATTCGCACCGGAAATAATCGGGATTACATCGTCATCCTCTTTAAGGCTATTTTGTCAGTTGAGCATTAAGTTTACTGTTACGACCAAATTTTGGTACTTGCATGGAATCTCACGGTCTTACCTGAGTCCAATGATCCTGTCATGGCGAGATTAATGAGGTCTCTCCTGCCGTCTTCCAGAACAGCGAGCTTCTGGCTGCACTTCTCTCGCTGCTTGGAGGCGGCCTCGGTCTCGCCTGCAAGTCGTGCAATCTCCTCGTCTTTGAAGTCGAACAAAATCTCGTCTGGGAACAGGTCCGGAAGCTTGGAAATAAGGCATTGCTCCACCGCTAAGACACTGACGTCGTCAACGAATTTGTTCATGGCGACCTAGAGGTGGTGACAGTTAGTACAGAAGATTTCTCGGAGACAGCGGCGTCGGGGCAAGTATATTATTATCGTCTCTTTTACCTCGTAATACGCTTCCATGTAGTCTATGGCCATTTCGCTTGCGAATGTATTCATGTCGGTGTCCATTTGCTCGTTCAATTTCTCGACGATAGATCCCGCATCGCCATCGAAGCAGTTGTTGTGAATTAGAAGGGCGACTTCCGTCAGTTGACGTTTTCGTCTCTCATCTTGAGCCTTTTTCACGGTGTCTGTGAGATAATTATTGTACGTTATTGGATGGCCGTCCGAATGTGGCCGGAGCAACTCCTTGAGCTTTTGACCTAGCGCCTTCTTCAGCTTGTCCGTGCCAGCCCTCAACATGTGCAAGATGGCAGGTGCGGTCTCCTTTACGGTGATATAATCGACGATTGCATGCTCGACTTCGTCTACCGACTGCAAGACTTTTGTCTCGATTTCGGAAGTCAGATCTTTCCAAGGCTGGCATTGCTCAGCAAATAGTTCGCCAATAATTAGAGGATTAAAGGTTCCACTGAGCTCACAGCCTCGACTGCGTTCCATTAGATCCTTCACCTCTTCAATGTAATCTGATCGGACAACGTTTCGAATACCGAGGCCTGACTTATAAGCATCATCATCCACGATCTTTCGCTGTTGGCCCCTTTCACGCATGACCTCCTTGAAGGCGGTCAAGGTGTTTTGAACTCTGGCTCGTAATCGTTTGTTATACCCCTCGTCGGTTTTTGCGCTTCCAAAGAAAGGATGTTTGTACTCTCCGTTGATGGCCGCTTTCATGAGGTTGGTAAAGTCGCGACTTACTTTTAGCAAATACTTGCGCTGCTCGTTGGCACTGCCGCGCGGAGTGCCAAGCCGGTTCAGGACAGATGTACAATCACCAATCGCGGTCTCGACATCATGCAAGAGATCGGGGAGTTGCTGTAGAATCTGGTTCTTTAAGACGTCGCTCAGTCGTGGTTTCAGTGTCCCAACGCCAAGATTGGACGGATCCAACGTCGCCCAGATGCCGGACGAAAAGAAGCGTGCCTCTGCTGCATCTCGCTCGGCAGACGAAGCGTCTCGCATCTTGAAGTCCCTGTTCTTCAAGACGTGCCAGCCAAGTCGGAAAACAACATCGTTGTTCTGGGCCAACTTCACGTAAGACGCTTCGCTGTCCGAGCCGACATCCAAGGCATCTGGCTTGGTGATCAATCCCAGGGTACGGTCACCCTCTGGATCAACCTCACGGGCCATTTGAGTGATCTCCTGGAGTGCAAAGTCGCTCTTGGCCGAGACGACTGCCAGAATAATGCTTCGAGGGCTTCTCACATACCCGAGAACCAAGTTCCTGACAGTCTCGGCATCGTCGACAGACTGATCGCGATTGCCGGCCCTGAACAAGCCCGGGAGATCTACCATGGTGAGATGTGGCTGCGTCGGACCCCACAGTTCCACGCGGAGGACATCGGAACTGAATACCTTGGTTTCCGAAAGACCCATTGCCTGCTTGGCTTTCTCAACCACGCTGCCGATATCAGGAGCACCAATATCGATTTCGGCACTGAAATCGTTGAGACGCCCTTTGTCTTCGGCGGAACAATCTGGACCGGGGATGATAGATACTTTGATCGCTTGACTATCGTGACGACGCAGGATCAACTCTGTGGCAAACCGGGTGCACAAGTTGTCTTTGGACGGGAAGCTCATGCCGGAAATAGCTTCAAGGACGGAACTTTTTCCCGCGGACTGGTCACCGCAGACGACGATTTGGGGGAGATCCACATACCGGCTGATGCCCTTGGATCGCAATCTGTCGATGATGTCAAGAAGGTTACGATGACCTCTGGATTGAAGTGCAACGGTCATGATTGCTGATGTCGTTTCTGAAAAATGGTTTCAATGAAGGGTGGGAATCGAACGATGGGTATGAGATTGATTAACGTGTCAGTTGCCCGTATCCTGTACAATCACAATTTTGGATCGTTTCGACGTGGCTTCTTATACCTTTCTCAATCATACCGCGTGAAGTGCATGATGTTCCAGATGCAAGATAAGTGAACCACCCATCTTCCCAGATTCATCGTCGTTCCTCTCTGTGAAGGTTTTCAGTCTCAGACCAAGGTTCAATTGTGTCTCTGCCTGCGTGGATCTCGCAAGATCTCGTCGGAACCCTTTCATAATAGGTTCGCAAGACAGAGAAGTACCTGACTCCGACTGAGTCCTGATGAGGTGCATCAAGTATCTACATACATGCACCTTCAATCTCCGACGATACATAGTAGCCTAGTAGGTACAGACTCCAGAGTAAAACACATTCTGTATCACGCTTGGTTGGGTCGCCCCTTTTGTTCCAGAATGTCCTGCCGGATCCCTTGCAGCTATGTATCTTGTAGGATGCATATGTATGTACATTACATTCCCAATATCCATTCTGTGTTTCAACTTTCTGCACAACACTCAACTTTGTTGCAACTCGTCACACCAGATGGCCCCAATAGTCCAAGTCCCCCGTCATGCAGCATCCTCCCTCCTGTCTCGGTGATTTGGGCCACAGCCTCCTCCCACTACATATCACACCCTCAAGTCTAGAGACATCTTCCAAATGCCGAGGTATCAGACCGACTGCGTGTCTCAAACTTTGCCAGCCTGTCATTCTTTACCGTATCTTGCAAGTTGCTGCTCACGTCGATTTCTCCACCACCACCATCCGTAGATACTAGAGCAGCGTCGATTCAACTCGATTGCCGAGAACACCTACACAACGATAGGTAGATGGACGGTGACCTGGAGTCTGGAGTCTTGTGACAACCCCGCAACCCTCTGTATGTTGACTCAACATGCGGTCGTGTCCATCGGGAGGGTTATTCGCGTGACCGCGTCCACCAGCGCGGGTCCGCGGGATTCTGGGCAGCCACAAACTGCCCATCAACATGCGGCATACGCGTCCCAAGGCTCTTTGTGGAGTACAATGTGACGTGTGAAGCCGCCGATGAGCGGTTATTGTCAATTGGCAGACAGTAACTTACTGTCTAGACCATGAGAAGTTCACGGTCACCCTGCAGCCATGCACAATTGTGACATTATCGTTCCCTCGTCCGACCAGCATCACATCTAGCACGACTTCTTTGAAGGCAGTACTCTCCAAAGGAGCTCCCTTGCTTGCTGGCGTCCTACATGTGTTGGTGGCGTTATGATCGCAGAGCAGGTTAGGAGTTTCGATCAAGCACAGTAGTGAAATGAAAGCTCTCAAGTTGGTTTGCGCTTCAACTGAGTCGACAGGAATCATTTCCACTGTCCAGCGGTTCAAAAACTCCTCGTTGAGCTCTTGGCACTTGCTGCATTAGTCACCGGCAAATAGACAGTGTACAAATGAAGGAAGGGCATTCGATCTACCAATTCTTCTTAAGCGTCATACATGGCAAAATCAAGTGCAAAATAAAGCCAATAAGCAACATATCTTTCTCCGTTCAGTCCAGCCTACCATATGCTCTCCTTCTTAGGCTTAGAAGCCGCACCTTTGCCCAATTTCGACATCTTCTTGCTCTTTTTCGTCTTTTTGGCCGTCTTCGCCTTCTCAGATCCGGGAACGGGTGTTTCCGGGTCAAACATCTCAGCAAATGTCAAGGGCGTCTCTTCTTTACCAGGGAACTCCTCAGCCGCCGATGCCTCTGAGGTTTCCGAACAATCTTCCTCCGCCTTGATGATCGGTTCGATGGAAGAGCTTCGCAAGGGCGTCGCATCACTTCCGAAGTCCTCTTCGCAACGCTCATTCGCACCGGAAATCTTTGGGATTACATCGTCATCGTCTTTTACGCTGCTTTGTCAGTTGAGCATTATATTTCGACAAGATATCTAGAACTTGCAGGGAGGCTCACCTGCGTCCAATGATCCCGTCATGGCGAGATTCATGAGGTCTCTTCTCCCGTCTTCCAGAACAGCAAGCTTCGCGTTGCACTTCTCTCGTTGCTTGGAGGCGGCCTCGGTCTCGCCTGCAAGGCGAGCGATCTCCTCGTCTTTGAAGTCGAACAAAATGTCATCCGGGAACAGATCCGGGAGCTTGGAAATGAGGCATTGCTCCACGGCCAAGACACTGACGTCGTCAATGAATTTATTGATGGCAACCTAAAGGTGGTGTTAGTATGGGTAATTTCTTGGAGATTGCGTTGTTGGGGCAAAAGTATTGTCCTCTCACCTCGTAATAGGCTTCCATGTAGTCAATGGCCATTTCGCTTGCGAACGTGTCCATGTCGGAGTCAATTTTCTCGCTCAGTTTGTCGACGATAGATTTCACATTGCTCGTCGCGGATGCGAAAAAGTTGTGTCGAGCTAGGCTGTTGACCTCCGTCTCCAGTCGACATTTTCGTCGATCATCTTGCGCCTTTTTCACAGTGTCTGTGAGATAGTTGTTGTATGTTATTGGGTGCCCGTTTAGATGTGGCTGGAGCAGCTCCTGGAGCTTCTCGCCCAGCGCCTTCTTCAGCTTGTCCGTGCCGCCCCTCAGCATCTGCAAGATGGCCGGTGCTGTCTCCTTGACGGCGATGTGATCGACAATCGCACGCTGGACTTCGTCTACCGCCTGTAAGACTTTTGTCTCGGTTTCGGAAGCCAGATTTTTCCAAGGCTGGCATTGCTCGGCAAATAGCTCGCCAATAATGAGAGGATTGAATGTGCCACTAAGCTCACAGCCTCGACTGTGTTCCATCAAGTCTTGAACTTCATTCACGTAGTCGGAGCGCAAAACCTTTCGAATACCGAGGACTGACTCAGAGGAATCATCGTCGACGATCGTTCTCTGCTGACCCCTCTCTCGCATGACTTCCTTGAAGTCGGCTAAAGTGTTCTGGACTCTGGCTCTCAAACGTTTGCTATACCCCTCCGGGGACTTTGCACTGCCAAAGAAAGAATTGTAGTACTCTCCATTTATGGCCGCTTTCATGAGATTATTGAAGTCGTGACTTACTTGAAGTAAGTACTTGCGCTGCTCAGTGGCACTGCTGCGCGGGGTGCCCAGCTGATTCATGGTCTTTGAACAAGCGTCAATCTCGGACTGGACATCATGCAAGAGATCTGGAAGCTGCTGAAGAATCTGGTTTTTCAAAACGTCGCTGAGTCGTGGTTTCAATGTACCGACACCAAGATTTGACGGATCCAACGTGGCCCAGATGCCGGACGAAAAGAAGCGTGCCTCTGCTGCATCTCGCTCGGCAGACGAAGCGTCTCGCATCTTAAAGTCTCTGTTTTTTAACGCATGCCACCCAAGTCGGAAAACAACATCGTTGTTCTGGGCCAACTTGACGTACGATGCTTCGCTGTCAGAGCCAACATCCAAGGCATCTGGCTTAGTGATCAAGCCCAGGGTACGATTACCCTCTGGATCAACCTCACGGGCCATCTGGGTAATCTCCTGGAGCGCAAAGTCGCTCTTTGCCGAAACGACTGCCAGAATGATGCTTCGAGGGCTTCTCACATACCCGAGAACCAAGTTCCTCACAGTCTCGGCATCGTCGACAGACTGATCGCGATTGCCGGCTCTGAACAAGCCCGGGAGATCTACCATGGTAAGATGTGGCTGCGTCGGGCCACACAGCTCCACGCGAAGGACATCGGAGCTGAATACCTTTGTTTCGGAAAGGCCCATTGCCTCCTTGGCTTTCTCAACCACGCTGCCGATATCAGGAGCATCGATGTCGATTTCGGCACTGAAATCATTCAGACGCTCTTTGTCTTCAGCGGAACAATCTGGACCGGGAATTATAGATAATTTAATCGCTTGACTGTCATGGCGACGCAGGACCAATTCCGTAGCGAATCGGGTGCACAAGTTGTCCTTGGAGGGGAAGCTCATTCCGGAAATAGCTTCAAGGACGGAGCTCTTTCCCGCGGACTGGTCACCGCAGACGACGATTTGGGGGAGATCCACATACCGACTGATGCCCTTGGATCGCAGCTTGTCGATGATGTCGAGGAGGTTGCGATGACCTCTAGACTGAAGTGCAACGGTCATGATTGCTGATGTGGATGTTGATGTGATGGCTGTTGTGATTGCTGATAGCTTGTTTTCAATGAAGGGTGGGAATTGAACGATGGTAGGAGATAGAAGAACGTGTCAGTTGCCCGTAGCTTGAGCAACCATAATTTTGGATCGTTCCAACGTGGCTTCTTATACTTTTCTCAATCACACTGTGGGAAGTGCACGCTGGTCTGAATACCAGAGGAGTGAATCGCCCGTCTTCCCATATTCTGTCAAGTACAAACGACTGGCATCTGCGTTTGTGCTCGCCAATGCGATGATGTCGTCTGTTTGTTGAAACCTTTCCCGTAAGGGGAAGCACTCGGCTGTGCAATCCGCGCAGACGAAAAGGCGACCAATAACCATCAAGCTCATCAAACAAAACGTTGTTATAATGCGAAGATGCCAGTGTCAAGAATCATGCAATCAATCCACACTGCATGTGCAAATATTCCATTTACGCGACGCAGCGGGGGTCTGCACTCGGAAGTCGAGCTGAGGACCGAAAGTTTTTGTTTGCGTCAGCAGAAGCGTTGGTATTTTCTGCAATGTTCTTTCTCAATATGTCAAACGAATGCAGTTGCCAATGAATGCCAAGCAATGCGAGCACAGCTGTCTATGGTCGTCGGACGTGAGAAGCATAGGAATTTCATTGGGACTGGACTAAGAAAGGAATGCTGTAGTTAGCTACAAATGCCATTTCGTATCATCTCAACTAGATGGTTTCTTGGACGGTGGTGGCATTTTATTCACGAGGCTGTTCCTCGCACAACGCGGTCGGACATTTGTGCGACAAGCACGGGGAAAAGTGAATATGAAAAGACACATCCAGGTGTGGAGTTTCGCGAACGATACATTGCAGAAGCACACTGAAAGTGTAAACCCGATAAGTGATGGTTTTCCCTTAAGATAGGAAGTGGCGCCTCTAAGCATGATTTTGTGAATTGAGTGTGCAATGAAGGAGAAGGAGAATGAGAATCAGGCACTGGCCTAGTTTTCTGTTCTGCAAGCCCTTCATGCATCCGGTGGCAGTGCTGAGTCTTTTCTCGCAGCCCGACATGCATTTGGTAGTCTGGTCTTTCCGCAACTGCAGAAGAGTATCATGGTCATGTTTTCGCAATTAGAGAAGTTAGGTTGGCGTTCTGCTCACGCCTGACCACGCCTTGAATGGCTGAGAAGGCCGTTAAATTTCCCCCATAGGATAAGAGGAGGTGACACGCCGGCATTCGGTCATCATGCAAGATTTCAGAGGAAGGCCCAAGCCGCATGATGTTGACAAGGACGACCAAATAGCCATATGGCCTCGAGAGTGTTGAGCGTCAACTCTCATAGACGTAAAAGCGACAGCGAGAGATCGTGCGTTTCCGCGGGTAAGAGACGCGTTGCGTGAAATAGTAGCTAAGCTGTAACGGCTATTCATAATCAAAGCGGCTGGAAACATTGGAAAAGAGAAGCACTGTCGCGTTAACAATGGACAGGAACTACAGCCAAGCCAATAACCGTGAGGCGTCAGCTAGCCATGCCAATCCACGTTTCGGTCGCAACAGAACCAAACCCAGAAACAATTGAATAGGAGCAGTGTCTGGCTCCTCGAGTCTCGACTGGGCCAAGAACTGCAAGGGCCTCGGCCTAGTTTGAGATCATCCTGCCACTGTCCAAGATCCGAGTAGCCTGCTGCTGCACCTGTTCGAATCGCATAAAGGAACAAGCCTCGCTCTCCAAGTGACTAAAGAGAGCCGCGAGCGACACAAAGACCTTTACGCATCCACCCCTCTTGTTGGGACACTTGTACACCTTGTCCTTGTGTCGTGGCGAGTTGAGATGCTGATTCAGACCGACCTTGCTGGAAAATTCAGAATGACAGAGATAGCACTCCCAGAACATGCCGTTCCATGCTCTATTTGTCGCTTCGTATTGACCGACCTGCTCGTCACGCCACCCAATCATCTTGTTGGTGATGAGTCCCCCAGGGTCGCGCTCACGGATGGCCCGAAGAAGGGTCTCCCGGTTCAAAGACGGCGCACGAGGGCACGATCCTGTTTCGAGATGGTGGCTTACACCGCTTGCTGTCGTGAAGGCGGTTTTGCAGAATGGGCATTGCATATTTTGGCCTCGATGGATACGGGAGTTCAGGTGCTGGTAGGCCGCCCCCAAGTCGTCAGCGCCCCCTAACTTTGCGGCCTTGCTTTTCTTTTCCATACTTGAAGAATGGAAAGGAGCATCTATCAGGGATGGAGAGGGGTTCCCTATCTTGTCTTTGCCCCGCTCTTGCTTTCCTATATACTTACCTGCCTGAGGTTATTTTCGTTCCCAAAGCGCCGGTCGCACGCCTTGCAATAGTCCTTGTAGTGCCCGTGTTGTTGCATGTGGCGATTGGCTTCGGCGTCGGAACGGAACAAGAGACTGCACGTCTCGCATTTGATGTTTGGGCTCCAATGGCCATAGCTGTCCTTGTGGTCCGCTTCTTCATCGCTGTCGTAAAATTCATCGTCGCAGTAGTCGCAGTCGTATTGCGGGTGATGACCGGTGCTATTGGCGTGCTGGGTTCGGGCACGCGAGGTCGCAAAGCCGCGGTCACATATGCCGCACTCGTAGTACATGGTGCTGGAAACGGTGCTAGGCCGCGTTGGCGATCCTATATCACGTCCAAGTTCGCTGGGTCGTGAGGAAATCGAAGGGTTCTGTTGTCCAGTGAACGTGAATTACGGGATTCCTGAAAGCGTGGACTGCAATCGAGCAGACTTGAAGATGTATAGTTGGCTTGTGAACTTGTGTAAGCTTGCGCGTATCTTTACTTTGATGAGAAATTCAATACAGACGAGCAAGACTGTCAGCATCTGATTTGAAGAGATGGCGCCGTCCGCAGAGAAGTTGCGAATGCAGGGAGGATAGAGAAACTGGACCTGACCGTCTCAACCAGTAGGGGGGTTTATTAGTTAATAAGTGAGACACATCGAGAAGGGGGGGTTGACTAAACTAAAACCCCTTGGCTCAGTGGCGCGAAACACACCAGCCACTTATTATGTAAACACTCGCACGCGCCGCATGCAGAAATTTTCCACCTCGCCTCTTCTTCTTCTTCTTCTTCTTGTTCTTCTTCTTCTTCTTGTCCTTCTTCACATTGTTCTCAAAATTGACTTGTCAATGATCCTCCCGTCACTCCCATACAAAAATATATATTCCGAACGAATTAGTCCATCCATCCCACTTTGTCAGGTTTATATGACATGCGATCGCACTTTGTCTGATGCAGAATTTGAGGACGGTACTGATGTATTCGAGGATGGCACCGACGTCGTCGCGGAAATTGAATATGATGACGTAAGTGTTTAAATGAAAGAATCGATCTGTTAGTTTGTTGACGAGTTATAGGGCGATGAGTTCAGCCATGCGACTTTGAATCTTCACCTCCTCTCCGCCTACGTTGTGCGTTTTAGGGCCCGAATGCATCCAAAAGCCATCTGTGCTGAAACCGTGCACTTCGCATCTGCCATCCCGGATTTTCCAATCTCCGCTGAGAACGGATTTGCATATCTTATTGACACTAGGGGAATAGACAAGGACGATCTGGCAGAGCCTTGGAACGTCATGCGTAAGGTTTCTGTTTCAGGCATCAACACACTAACATACCTAGATACAATACAATACTACACGACGCGGGACTGCAACGGCCACAGACTCAGCATTCCTGTCGGATATGCCTGTGAGACTGCACAAATAGGTGCAATGGCATAAAGAAATGTCAGCGTCTTGACAGTGCACTTAAGGCACCCCATTATGATACGAATGACCACCCTTATTGAGAGAACCACAAACGCATCTCAGCGATGTATCAGGAGCCAAATAAACCCGAGGAACAATATCTTACTTCCCAATGCGTGGCCAAGTCCATCTCAATTGGTTATCTAGTAAGATATTGTTGATGGCGCGAACAATATACTTGTCCAACTTCGTCTGCCTTCAGGTTATTTGGTTCCCGATGTATCTCTGCAATGTGTTTGCGGTCCTCCAAATAAGGATGGTCATTCGTATCATAATGAGGTACCTTAAGTGCACTGTCAAGATGCTGACATTGCTTTATTTCAGTGCACCTATACTTGTGCAGTCTTACAGGCATGTCTGACAAGAACGCTGAGTCTGTGACCCTTGCAGTCCTACATGTCTATCATTCTTTCGTCCATTGTTTATCCCGCCCTCGGTACAGATTACTTGGCGATATCTATAGCCCGGCGCTTCGTTCGCACCATAAATACCCCTGTCAGTAGCCAAGCATTGTGAGACTGAACAGGGCACTTCGCTCTGCTCTGGGTACATTGCGATACGGCAGGTGTCAGTGATGAACAATGACTGATAGTGGACGACGCGTGCTCCTTTCTACTCAGTAGCTTCCTCGGCCTGAGTATATATGTTACTCCTTGCATCAGGAGATGCAACAAATGGGCTCACCCGTGCTTTGCGTGTACATGTAGGCCGACATGGCCGACTCCCGAGGAAGAGAAAGATCGCGTTCTCCCGAGAATTGATTGCACCGCGGGTTATTTTGTTCTTTCATCTTTGATGGCCTTTCGAGGGCTTCATGTATTTAAACTCCTCATCTTCTGACTCTTAGCTTATATTCACTCTGAATTTCAGTCATGTCTTCTTCTCGCTTTGTTTGAGGCTCTTGGAGTTGATTTTGGACTGCCATTGACTCTATCCTGTTTGAATCGAGGATTCGAGTGGCACAGTATCCGTCCTCGACCCTGGTAGTGGTACTACGTGACCGACCATTCTCCTTCTTTTTTCGTACTCTATGATAGCTACTCGTGGGTGAAACTTTTAATATAGTGGGTGTCTTTTTTAAAAGTTTCACCCACGAGTAGGTACGATTGGTTGGCAGGTTGGGTCACTAATAACAGCGTTTGTTCCAAAATGTCCTGCCGGAGCCCTTGCAGCTATTTTCACATGTCCCCAATATTGATTCTGTGTTTCTGCACAACACTCCTCCTTGTTGCAGCTTGTTACACCAGATGGACCCCAAGAGTCCAAGCCCCCCGTCATGCAGCACTTGGTGTCACAACGTGCGCAGCATCCCTGTCTCGGAGACTTCGAAGTTCGGCCACAGCCCTCCTGTGGCCTGCCACTATGTACATATGTACATATCGCTGTTGATTAACGCCTCAATTTCAAGTCCGGAGGCATCTTCCAAATGCCTATCAAACCGGCTACGTGTCTCAATCTTTGCCAGCCTATCATCCCTTACGGTATGTATCTTACTGCTGCTCAATGACCATGTATGTATGTCTGGAGGGTCCGTCTTAGCGTCCAAGACTTACGGAGTCGGCATCTGCAGTAGCTCGGTACGGAGTACATACATAGGTAAATGCATCCGTATTCGAAACGTACGCTTCAGCAACATACGTAGGTATCTCTATGTACCTAGCGTTGGCGGCTTGGCCTCGAACAATGCAGCTTGTACTCCGTACAGAGTAATACAAGACAGTCGTGCATATTATGAGGCCCGCTCTAGGTACTAGACATGCATGTGTGTTCACCAATTGCTGCAACTTGCAGTACACGAGCACAGTTTCGCGATCAAGAAAGCTTAGCTATTCTGGTATCGCTGGGCTGACGACGGCGCGTCGATTTGTGCGCTGCCTCAGAACTCAAATCATTTTTTCATCCGGAATTTCAACAGCGTGCGGTCTGATAGCGACAGCCTGCCATGAGCCATCTCGTGGCGTTTTGGCGTATGAATGTGGAAGTTGTGTCAGCTTTTGGCGCTGCCAGCTGGATCTACGGAGAATTCTCGCCCTCTTCTCTGTCGATATCTCCACGCCACCGCAGCGCATGAGTAGGTACCCGCGGGCATGGGACAGGACAGTTTTTGGCATCATTCAACGACATCTTCATTTTGAGCGCAACCCATCAGTAAAAGAATTTTTCGACCGACCCGGATCAGTTCGTCTTGACCTCATGAATTCATCATGGAGTCTGATGTCAACCAACCAGACACTCAAACCCCATGTCACGGAGACCGAGGCGGGACCTAAAAAAGGGCGAAACTTCAACCTCAGAAAGTCTTCACCAGGTCCACATCCCCACTTTCCGAATGACGCCATTTCCTCTAAGCAGTCGAAATACCCCAAAGCGGAACGGGAGGGGCCCTCAAGTTCCCTTCGCTGCCGGCTGCCGACTAAAACTTTGCGGGGCGTATTTTTAGCTTTTCTACTCCGTAAAGAACAGATGTCTATCACGGGAATAGCATGCTGCACCATGGACTAGTTTTGCGGCAAGGCGCCTTTGCTGTGTATAAGTCTAGGCTTGTGATGCGCTTTCTTTTTACAGGACTCACGCTGTCGGCGTGCGGACAAGTCGCAGAAATTTTCCTCCTCCTCCCTCTCCATGACCCGGTCCCGCACACGTCTCGCGTCATCTCGTGGCGGCATCCGCCGGCATGTGCCACGACACGCGATAAGATATGAGCCGGCCGGAGCTTTTGTCCTTTGTGTACTCCGTATTACCGAGAATCCAAGTGATGGCGTGCTACCCTTTCTCCACCAAGGGCCATCGCATTTCTTATCGTCCCAACGAATGATGGCACTGGAACACAGAACGGAAGCCCCCAGCCCGCTTTCAAAACCACGACGATGACGCGACACGAGTGTTGCAATAAATAACTTGGCAGTCCCACCTTTGTGTTTCCGACTGTAGAATCCCCATCGCGCTCCTCTGGTCAAGACTCAATTCGTTCGTGTCACTCCTTGAGTCCTTCGAGTCTTCGACCACCACATCATGGCGCCACCCCGCCCGCGCGACGACCCCGACAAGCTCAACATGTCCAACGCGGCGGCGGCAATGCCCCTCACGCACGGAACAGAAGAAAAGCTGCATCGCCAAGACTCAGACTCGACCGACGCCCCCATCGTCGTGGCCATGGATGAAAAGAAAGCCGCCAATCTCCTCACCGACCAAGACAGCGATACCCTCAGCAAAGACGCCGAACAAGCCAGCGACTCAAAAGCCACATACAACATCCTCAACCCCGACGGCCAAGAAGAAGTCGTCACCGAAGATGATGCCCGTATCCGCGATATCCCAGGCTACGTGCGCCGCGTCGTCAGCTTCACAGATGACCCCACGGAACCAACCCTCACGTTCCGATACTTCCTCCTCACCATCTTATTTGTAGCGCCGGGAGCGTTTCTTTCGCAAATGGCGCACTTCCGGACCACGTATGCGCCGTACTCGGTGTTTTTTGTGCAAATCGCCTCCAACTATGTCGGCGTGTGGCTCGCAAAGGTTCTTCCAGACTGGACAGTCCGGATCCCGTTTCTGCCGCGCAAGTACAGTTATGGTTTTCGTCTGAATCCTGGGCCGTTTAGTACCAAGGAGCATGTGCTGGTGACGATTTCGGCGGCCTCGGGGGCGACGTATAATCTGGGGTATACGCCGATTGCCATGTCTGAGCTGTATTTCGGGGAGAGGGTGAATGGTGCGGTGGCGGTGTTTTTTATGCTGGCGATTACGTGGACGGGGTATTCGTATGCGGCGCTGGCGAGGCAGTTTCTCATATATGACCCCCAGTATCCCTGGTTTCAAGCGTAAGTTGTGCTAATTTTATTTTAAGGTGTTTGTCTCTGTTTTGGGGTTCTGTCCTCATTTATGCCAACGTCCTGCGACACAAGGGGGGATTCTGAGGAACTATGGCTAATAAAACCCCCCCAGTCTCTGCCAGACGGCTCTCTTCGAAACCCAAAAGAAGCAGCGCGAGAATCCCTCTCGTCTCTCCCGCAAGCAGATCCGCGTCTTCTTTGGCGTTCTTGTTGGTGTCATTCTATGGCAGTTCCTCCCCGAGTTTGTTTTCCCGATGCTCGGGTCTCTTGCGTTCCTGTGCTGGGTGGCACCGCGCAATGCGACGGCCAACTTTATCGGCAGTGGCTTCGGCGGCATGGGCTTGCTTAATCTTTCGCTTGATTGGTCGAGTATCTCATCCAGCGCGAATCTGTTCTTGACGCCCTGGTGGACTCAGGTCATCATGTTTGCGGCCTTTGTGTGTAGCGCATGGGTGTTACTGCCGGCGGCCAAGTTTGGGAATCTGGCGAGCTGGGATCATGGGCTGATGTCGAATCGTATTTTTCTTGGTGAGTTGAACATTGATGACTTCCAAGCGCTTCCCTAAGTATGGTGGGGGTTGGGAAGGAAAGAAAGGGAAGAGCAGGAGACTGAAAACTCTTTCTTATTTTACTTTCATTCTTCCTTTGCTTTACCTTTCATATGGGCCGCAGAGGAACTTGGTCTCTTGTTTAGAACGGCTCGCGCACTGCAAATCCGACACTAACATGGACACTCTAGAGAATGGAACGCGATACCCACTTACATCGTTGCTCACGCCCGATATGCAACTCAATCAGACGGCACTCAATGAACACGGCGATCTGCACGTCGGCGCACAGTATCTCTGGAACATGTTCTTCGACTACGCCGCCTACTCGTCCGCCCTCGTCTGGATGGCCCTCTTTGGCTACAAGCAAATCCAGGCCAGTGTACAGAAATACATGCAGCGCCGCCACGCCAAAGACGGCCGCAAAGTCACAGAGCAGTACAACGACCAACTCAACATCCTGCAGCGAAAATACGACGAAATCCCCTTCTGGTGGTTCGCAGCCCTATTCCTCGTATCCCTCCTCATCATGATCATCATCAGCGCCCTCGGCCTACTCTTCATCCCCACATGGACCTATTTCGTAGGCATCGCCACCGGCGCCATCATCGTCGTCCCACTAGGCTGGCTCTACGCGCTCTCCAACTTCCAACTCGCCATCGGATCAACAAACGAGCTCCTCTACGGCCTCATGATCAACTCCGTCTCCGGATGGAAAAACCCCTGCGGCGCATCCACATACGGCGCCATCGCAGGAGACGCCTGGTACAGAGCCCAACTAAACCTCCAAGACATGAAGATCGGCCACCTCATGAAAATCCCGCCCAAAGCCGTCTTCTTCTCCCAGATCTTCGGCTCCCTCATCGGGATCCCCATCGACTACGGCGTCATCCGCTGGGTCCTCGACACAAAATTCGACTACATTGCCGGCCTCAAGCAGGATCCTACCCACCAGTGGACAGGCCAACAACTAGCCTCCAGTCTCACTCTCGGCGTGCAGTACGTCCTCGTCGGCCCGCGGCGCCTCTTCCAGCAACAGCTCTTCAAGCCTGTCCCGTATGGCTTTCTCGTTGGGGCCGTCGCACCCGTGTTGCTCTTCCTTTTGCATAAGCGATTCCCTCGCGCGAAACTGCATCTCCTCAATACTACTATTTTTTTCTCTAGCATGTCCACGTTCCGTGGGAATATCAGCACGGGGTATTTCTCTAGTTTTCTGGGCGGCTTTGTTGTCATGTTTTGGTGTTACAGGCGGCGATATGAGCTGTGGGCGCGGTGGAATTATATTCTGGCGGCGGCGTTTGATGCGGGGTTTAATTTTAATATGCTGCTCATCTTTTTGTGTTTTGGGGCTGGGAAAGTGGTCAAGATGCCGCATTGGTGGGGGAATAATGCGGAGAGTAGTGAGAGGTGTTTTGCGTTACATGATGAGTGAGGTGGTTGTATTTTGTGTGTCATTTCTATGGTGCCGTGTAATTTTTTTTTGGCTTGTTTTTTTTTTTTTTGTTATTGAGCGGTCGGTTGGAGTTTTGCTTCGGATGTAGGATGTTGGACAGAGCGACTAGAGCTGGTTCTCTGGTTTGGTGGTGTGCGCACATGCCATACTGTAGGCTTGTCTCTTCTGTGGATGATCTAGATGAGATGTTTCTAATGCGGTTTATGAAAGGGGCTGCCAGCTGGGTACGGGGTACGATTATGTTGGAAGGGTCACGAGCAATGGTGGCTATGAATCATGTGCAGTGTTTTGTTCAGAGCGAATATAGATGCATCTGTGAAGCACGCTTTCAAATTTACAACAGGGAGAGAGGGCAAACAGATTACGATATAAAAATCTAAGATATCACAAGTAAACTGCATCTCATTCTCGCACACTTGGCATACGCTATTAAGGTACACCCATTCCGCATTCTCCCGCTCGGCTTATCCACGTATCGGTGGCATTCCAGATGCGTACATCCGGTCAGAAACAAGTTCTCTCTCAAAGTCTCAATGCAACTTCCTCTGTATACTTGCCGGGTTGCACGAGCCATCACCTGGTTCTGGTGCTAGCGCTGGCGGCTGTGGCGCCCAGCATCGGAATACCTGCCTTCGATTGTGTGAAGGAGAGAGACTCGAGAGTCGAGAGCCTCGAGGGGGTGGCGCCGGCCTGCTTGACAGCACTTGCTCGCGGCGACGCAGTCTACTCATGAGCCGGACATGACAGCCACCGTCTCTTCATCCCCCAACTCTCCGGGGCCGTCCGACGGATCTCGTTCGCAAACGGAGTACATAAACGTATCTGCACAAGCGTCTCACTTTTTACGATAGCACATGAGAACTCACGGCTGCACTTCGTCCACGCTATTCATACAAATTATCGCAACAGAAACTACCTACTCTCTGCACTGCACTGCACTTTAGAACGCACAAATCCAACCAAACGTCCTTGCTGTTTCGCCCGTACAAATCAAAACGCATATCAACACAGTGCTGCGTCTATTAAAGAATTTTGAAATCAACGCCTCCTCTCGAGGCTCTCCCACCTCGTCCAATTCACATTCCTCACAATCCGGATATCCTGGATCCAAGCCCCAGAATCCAGAATCCAATCCATGATTCCATTGGGCCGCGGGCGGCGGCCAACCCCATGGTATTCAAATTATTCCATTTATATTGTTTAGTCCAAACCACCTAGTATATAAAACACCCATGGCTACGCCCCTTATTCTTCATTTAGTACACCGTACACGTGCCTTCTAATCTGTCCAATCCTGACTTGACACTGTCGTCTTCGTCGCTGCCCCCCAAGTCTCAAGAACACAACAACACACAAAAGCCGCTCGTAATTTCGTCACACCCGCACGCACGTCAGCCAAGCCAGATCAAGTCTACAAGCTTGATGTTTCCGACACGGGGATACGGCCTTCGACTGTACTTAGTGCTGCGAGGCTGACTTCGCCAATCAACTTCCGCCCCGAGGCATCCTGATCACCCGCCAGCAGCGCCACGCATTCAATCACGTCCTCAGGCTCAAGGAGGTGCCATTTCGCGAGCGTCACCTTGGTGCTGGCACCGACCGTGACGGTGAAGACGTGGTCAGCATGCAATACCTCCCCGGTGGCCCCGTTGAGGCTGCGGAACATGTCCTCGTCTGTAAAATCGTCGCCCATGCAGAGCGCGAATTCGACACGGCCGGGATTGGGATCTAGTTCGGTTGGCTCGCCGCCGGGATTGTGATACCGGGCAATGAGTCGTTTCGCGATTTCGCCCTTGTTGATGAATGTGGGACGGACTTCGACGTTGGCTTTGCCCGGCATGACCTCAATGTCCCACTTGTTGGCTACGCTGGATTCGAGCTCTTTGTGGCACTCGCGGGCCATGTGGATGCCTTGCTCGGGGTCTGCGAGTCTGTAGTGCCATGTGAGGGCACATCGCTTGCGCTCGATGAAAGAACCTGCATCTCTAGCGTCAGAATGTTTCGTCCAATAGCATGAAAATGCCCATTTAAGGATGTGTGTGTGTGTGTATGATGTATGGTCAGGAGTCTGCGATGCAGGGATATGGCCTACCTGACACCTTGTCCGTGTACTTCTGGAACACTTCCATCACCTCGGCCTGCCAACCCATGTCGAACTTCTCCGCCAGATTGATCCACTCTTCCGAGCCTGGATCCCTCATGAAACTTCCATGCTCGGCCGAGAACCCCAACTCCGAAATGTGACCCAGATGCTGCTTAAGGAAATCTTGGTCTCGGCCGGAAATGATCCATACGGAATTCTTGGGGTCCTTGGCCAGTCGTCTGAGCGACTGAATCACGCGCTCCGACGGTATCGCAGCGCTGGGTTCGCGTACAATCGGAGTAAGTGTACCGTCGTAGTCAAACATGAGAAGTCGCTTCTCCGCGGACCTGTAGTTGGACAGCATGTCGGCACGGTCAAGCAGCGGTGTCGCATTGGCCGGGTTGGACTCGCCCAGAACACCATAGACCTTGCGGATAAACTTGGTGATCCAGGTCTGCACGTTGTGCGTTGTGACATGTTTGTATAGGTGTTGTTGCATTTCCTTGCGCTCAGCGTCCGGCATGGTCAGCGCACAGTTAATCTTTTCCGCAACCCCGCTCAAATCCCAGGGGTTAATGTGAATTGCATCGCCCAGACTGCCGGCCGTGCCGCTGAATTCGGACAAAATCAACGGACCGCTTCCATCTTTTTGGCACACAATGTACTCCAGACTGGTCGTGTTCATACCATCTCGGACCGAGGTGATCAAGCCAATGTCGCCCGCCCGGAGGAGAGCAAAGTATTCATCCTGATTGAGATACTGCGGATAATGTTGCACAGGGGAGAATCCCAGGCTGCCATACTCGCCATTGATCTTCATGACAAGCTCATTGACCCGTGTGGCAATCTTTGTCTCATCGCCATCCCTGTCTGCTTCTACGCTGGTAGGTGAGGTGACTTGAATGAGGACAACCTTTTCTCTCCACTCCGGATACAGCTCAAGAAATCTTTCAAATGCCTGCAGCTTCTGTGCCACGCCGCGGACGCTATCCAGGCGATCTCGTCCGACAATGATCTTCTTGCCGGCATACATCTTTTTGAGTGCGTAGTACTTCTCGTCGACCGACTTTGCCCAAGCGTGTTTCTCGACTTTGGTGGCGTCAATGCCAATGGGGAAGACGCCGACTTGCACCCGTGAGCCATAGGCATCGATCCCCAGTGTGTCGGAGGGAAAGCCCAGTATCCGGGTGCAGCAGCTCAAGAAGTGCCGCGAATAGCTGTAAGACTGAAACCCTATTAAATTCGCGCCGAGAACCCCTTCCAATATCTCTTTGCGACGAGGGAGACATCGTAAGAACTCGCTGCTGGGAAAAGGTGAGTGGAAGAAGAAGGAGATGTACATGTTGTGATTTCGCTGACGAAGCATGCTAGGAAGGAGCAATAGGTAGAAATCGTGCACAATGACAATGTCGCCAGGCTTGTAGATTTCGATGATCTTGTTGGCGAATTTCTGGTTCATGCGGTAGTAGTCGGCCCACTGAATGCGCTCCTTGCGACCGTCCGTAGGCTCATTCTGCTTATAGTGGAACAGCGTGTAGAGATCATGATGCGCATACCGCCGCCACCTTGACTGATCTTTGAGCATGATACCCTCATCTGTATCGTCGGCTTCGTCCGATAGCCAAACAGGCACTGTGCGAATGGTTTTGCTGTGCGAGAGAGCGTGCTCTAGCTTCTGCTGGTCTTCTTTCGGCAGCCACAGACCATCAACTGGAGGTGGAGTCGGGAGCCGCGAGTTCGCATCGACGGGGATTGGGGCGGAGAGGGCATTTCGAGAAGAGGCGCTCCCGGTGCTGGATCCGGTCGATTGGCTGCTGTTTTTCGTCGGCTGCTCGGGAGCTTGTGCAGGGAAATCAGACGCTGAGTCGTGGGCTGACTCGATCTCTCCGGTCCAAGCCACGAGCGTGTGGTTCCAAGGTGTCGAGTCGGAGGAGAGGTAGGCAAAGGAGTCGAACAAGGCGGATTGACCACGACGAGGTCTCAAGTCCTGCAAGCAACAACTGGGTGTTAGCGCTGCAAGTTGGCCACGAATACAAACAAAAGCCGGGCTGGTCAGAGATGGAGCCAAAGAGGCGGCCGTCCGATCAATGCGTTGGCCATTGTTTCAATTTAAATCAGCTCACCCAGTCTTGGCCGCGATGATGTGTGAATGAATAGGGGATGTTGAAGGCGACGGAGATGACGTTGCCGCTGAGACCCAGATCCGGGTTGGCGGCCCGAATCTCAGACAGAGACTCGCGGCGCGCCATAACGATGGACGCAGCGGTGCCTGCGGAAATAATGCTCTGTTTCGGACGAGAGAGCGGTCTTGACAGGTAAATTGGAGATCTAGGTCCAGGTGAGACAGTTGATTATGATTGTTGTAGCACTGATGGTAATAGGACTCAGGAGACAGTAGGTAGGTACGGTAGTCTGGGGTCGAGTTCGGGGAGTCGGGAGTCGGTACAATCATCAATGAGGGGTGAGGGGTATGACGCCGACCTTGGAAGGTCTGACCAATGACAGCGTCCCACTCGCTGCCTTGGCAGCTGGGAAATGAAGAAGGAAATGAAAACGGGGAAACCGAATCTCGCCCGAAGATTCAAACGATTGCGGCTTTCCCTGTTTGTGTTCCCCAGGTGTTCCTCTCGCCGCAATCGACACCGCCCGCGCAATTGCACCCTTTTTACGGAGTAACGGAGTACATACATATGTACCTACCTAGGTACTGAGCCTTGAGGATGGTCAGGATTCAGACCCCCCGCAGTACCCGCACGCTTCAATAGGCCTCGTATTACGTGATGAAGATATTTTGTCGATGGCTCAGCAAAAGCAGCTTGGATGGAAGCGACTTGAATGCCAGCAGACCATCGGCCATGGTGTCTTGGTTCATCAAGATGTGTGATTGTAACAGAACCTGCAATTGGAGGAGGCTCCAGGCTCCAGCACTTGGTTCCAACGTCCTTACACGTCACGACACCACGGTACATACGGAGTGCATACATAGGTACCATCCGATTGTTACGGAGTAGTTTCCCCCAGACTTGCAGATCGCGGGAATCCATCGTGCGACATGAATGTACCTAGCCCCTGAGCCTCTGAGGTACATATACCTACCTACCTACATATGTACTAGATCGACAAGTCGACAAACAAAGTGCGGTGAGCTTATAACGCAGAGAGTCGTTGGCACAAGCGCTGTACACCGCACTTTGGCGCATGATCTGGAATGGAGCGCAGTTTGGCAGACTGAATACCTATTTTTCCTTCACCGAACAGCCCTTTGCGACTGATCATTGACTAGTAATTGTATCAGTCAGCTGTATTGGTAGGCGGCAGGCCTGACATCGTGCTGAGATGTACCGTCTGTATACCTATACAACATTCTCAACCACGTTTCGCCGCGTCGGTTTGAGTGTTTTTTTTGCCAAGGGGCTGTAACTTGTAAATCAACCTCTCCTACTGTGGTCGCTTACATTGGCGGGTTCAGTTAAATCCAGCGATTGGGATGCGTTCGGTGGTTTTTGGTGCCAAATTTCGGGGCCTCCTTTACCATCCAGTAGCCCACATGAGACGATGACGATGGCGACAGAACATTTATGTTTGGCAAGTGGCCTGAGGTGCTTGTGTTGATGCTTGTGCTCGAAATCTCCATACCCCGTCAGGATCTTGGCACACTTGATTTAAGCTTAAACTTGTCAATAAGAAGCATTACCTTTGTCTGCATGCCGGCAACCGGGATAGATGCCAAGAAAGGAAAGTGGTTGCATCGGCCCAAGAGCGTGTGGAACCTCTCAAAGATGTTGAACAGCTCGGGTAAGTTGCCAGAATCGTTCAGTGTACTATCCCCTAGACGGTTTTAACGCTCACTTCAGGTCACGCGCTCCACACCCCCCTGCTCGATAAGTCGTGACTTCGAGTGACATGGACAGTGGAAAAATAATTTCCCCCGCCGATGTAGCTTTTTGTCACTTGAAAACTGTCGGTACTTCTAGCTTTGCGCCAATTTTGCAGTAGAACTTATGTACCCCTCATGACGCTGCGACATGATTGGCTGCAACCCCCTGTCAGTGACCTGAAGTGAGCGTTAAAACCGTCTAGGGGATTCACCATTTTACATGGCAATTCAGCTACTATAATTGAGTCGCTGTTACAACTTACGAGTGACAATTGAGGCACTCACGGGCCGTTCGTCTACATACATACCTACATACTCGTAGGCTGAAGTTGTAGCATCTGCTCGTATGTTACACCTTGTACTCCGTACCCTCGGTGGAGTCAACAGCATGAACTGCACATCCATACATGAGTGAGGGTTTCGAAATAGAACGGTGCGCGTTGCGGAGATGATGCTTGGAACTGCCGTCCCATGCTTTTTTCTTTATGGTACATATTGAGTACATACCTATCCGTACTCAGAACTTGAGAATCGAGATACGGAACGGAGTACGGAGTACGGAGTACATATGTACAGGTTTCGGAAGCCACTGAAGTTTGAACAGTGAAGATGGGGCTATGTATCGCTCGATTCACGTGACTCGCTTCCCCTCGATGCGCTTTTTTCCCGCCTTTCTAGTCACTTGCTGGCTGTCTTTCGGCTTCACCTCGCTTTAACGACGCGACACAAAAGATCCGGATATCCGCCGATAATCAGCCATCGCGACCTGTAGTGCTTGCAATCATGTCAGCATCTCCACCACTTAAACAATCGCCGTCTTCACCACCATCGCAGCAAGATACCGCTCATGTATACGCCAGCAATGGGTTAGAGATCCTGCAGGCCGCCAGCGATGCCGCTCAGGCCATCCAGAATCCCCAAGCTCTGCAACATGCCGCTGCTGCTGCCGCTGCCGCTGCCGAGGCCGAGTCCCAACATCAGCAACATCAGCAACACCAACAACAACAGCAAGAACATCATGCCCAGATGGCAGGTGCTTTGTCTGGTCTCACAGTCTTTTCACAGAGCCCGGAGATAACACAGCACATGGAACTTGGTGTGGCCGGAACGGTCGGGGAGATGCGCGATCCGACCATCAACCCCAAGCTGACTCGATTACGACGTGCATGCGATTTATGCAGCCGACGAAAGGTTAAATGCGACGACTCCAACATTCCGTGCAAGCCATGTCGCGAACTCGGTGCAGACTGTACGTGGGAGCGTGAGACGAAACGACGCGGACCGCCCAACAAGCATGCCGAAGCTGCCAAGGCTGCGAAACGCGCGCGAATGGAAATGGCGGCGACTGGGGTTTCTGGGGTTTCTGGGAGTCCTGAGGTTTCTGGAGCCCCTTCTCCGCAGATTGCAGCCAAGACCTTGATGAATATCTCGTCTGATGGTCTTCTTGATGCGGAGTCGATTGCTCCCATGCCGGTGCTGGAGCTTCTGGTGGACGATTACTTCACATACATCCATCCGCTGGCGCCGTTCCCGCACGAACCCACATTCCGACAGTCGTTTGCGAATCGAGAAGACCGGACCAAGCCCGAGTTCTTGAGCTTGCTAGCCAGCATGATTGGTGCTCTGGTGGCATCATTTCCAAGAAGCGCGAGGGAACATCTAAAGGCCCAATATAGCACGCATATGTTTCCCAAGGCTATCGTCCTGGTGGAGCAGTGCAGAGAGATTGCTCTGCTTACGCGGGGCAACAAATGGATCTTGAAGCAGCCCAAGACGTTGGACGATGCATGCACAAGCTATTTACTTGCCTTGTCCGCCGTGAATACACTGCAATGGAACGCGGCGAGGCATTTCATGTCGGAAACCTTGACTCTGATCCGGGAGCTGGGGTTCCAGAAACCCAAACACCCCGGAGAGTTGCCTACATTTGGATCAGATCCCTATTCTCAGGATCTGTCTCCATTCAATCATGTCAAGGACCAGATTGCAAAGCGTCTGTTTTGGTGTCTACTGCTAGGCATTCGGTAAGTGCCATATCTACTACGTGGGGTGGTGATGGTGGCGGACCCTCTTTCACTTATCCCGGAATGCGTGACAGGACTGACTTCGATTGCAGGTCAATGGCGCAACTAGGCATGTCTGGAGCAGACACCGTCATCGCGCCATCTACGCCAAGTCTGCCCTATCCCTCATACCCCGAAAACGTGGACGATATCTGTGTTCTTGCAAATGAGGTCATGCTTCAACCCGAAGGAAACGTGACTCTGCTGACTGGCTTCCGGTTCGGCATCGACATCTACATGACCATGAACGGCGTGGTAAGTCTGGAGCTGGCATACGGCATGAGCACGCTTCCCTGGGCGGATCAACGAATCCTGCTACGAGACGGCTTGATCGCCGCCAAGGGCATCACGGACAACCTGCCACCAGAACTTCAACTGGCATTACATGGAGAGGAAGCCAATCTGCTAGCCAGCTTAGATGAATCCGGACTGCAATACGTGCCACCCGTATGGCCGAATCCCCAGCCCTCACACGACGTCCGCCACGTGATCAAAGCGCAGCCCGCACAACGCCGTCGGCTGCAGTACGAGATCCAAAAGGCCAACATCTTCATGTCCCAGCTAGCCACACGATCGTACTTTGTCGAGCTCTACTTCAATCTGCGCGATGTGCACCTCGCCGAAGAGCAGGCCAATCCCATGGGAAACCAGCGGACCGAGGCAGAGCAGGCTTTCCACGATGTAGACGATGAGGAGATCCATTCTCTCATGACAGGAGAGCGGGAGGTGATTGTCCAGAATCTTCTAGATGTGATTGGATCGATTTCGCAGCGCAACATGGAGCCAAATGGTCTCTCGTTGATCAACAAGATTCGCCAAGTGGCCTCGACGTTACTGAATACTTCTCAGGATCTCAAGGGCCCCGTGGCGATCAAGTCGGAACAGGCCCTCTCGCAGCTAATTGACATTTTGATGAAGCTGGAGAAGACGGGTCTCGCAGCTGCGAGCAGGTCGGCGGATCCGATGCAAATGACGGCGGAGGATGAGGATGAGGAGCTGCGGTACTGGGCTGAATTGCGGGAGTACCAGTTGCGGTTCGCGGCTAGTGGGCAATATGCAGCGAGTTTGGGGTGAAGCTGTACGATTGGGGGTGGTAGCTGGAGAGGGGGGAGGCATTCACGAGCTTTGATGAACGAAGGTGGATGCTTAGAATACTATCACATGTACCTTCATGCATAATATTCTATGTTGAGCCCAATGGCGGCTGGCTTGTTTGTTTATTATGCACGCTACGTATATGACTTGATCTCGAATGTGACTGTGATGTCCGAGGAGAAGCAGCCTTGGAGTTGTTTCAGCAGATGGATAATCAGCCACTATCATCTAGTACGAGGACATCATGAGTCTTTCCTGATTCCAGCGGCCAAGCCTCCATAAACCCAATTGTCCATCACGTGGATACTTCTCGCCCTTCTCGTTACTGTGTCAGTCTCGTAGCCTTGTCTCTGGTTAATACACATGGCATGCATGAGTCGATGCGAGCCTATACGATTCACATACAATTACACATGATATACATATACATGATGTCCTGCTTTTGAGATGGACTATTACTTTACTTTACTTTAGATTATTCGTCACACTCCCCACCATGACAGCAATCTCCCGATCCCAATTTATCTCAGCAGCCTTTTCCTTCTTCTTCCCCGTCGTAAACACCGTCGGTGGCTGAGAGCCCGTCAGAACGGCCTGCCGAACCGCATCCCCCACGTTAGCCTTATTCGATCGCAGCGTGCGGGCGACAACGCCACCCCGGTGAGCAATATCCTGCACGCGGGTGGCGAGACTGCCAGCCATGGTACGCCAGAAGTAGGATGCAAGCGAGCCGGTTTCCAAGTGAGCGAGGAGAGGCTGGACCAAACTAGCCGATTGTTTGTGCGTTGCGGACGCGGCCGTGGACGGGGGCGGCAGCAGAGGGTGATTCGGCGGCTTATTCTCCTGAAGGATGATTTCGAGGGCAATCACGTTTTGGCACCGGAGGGTGACTTCGGCGAGTGCTCTATCCAGGGAGGGGAGTTGGCCGAGGGAGCGCGACAGAGCCGTGATGCTAGCCTGGAGAGAGAGGCGGATGAAGGTATCGAGCGCGGCGAGCAGCAATTGCGGAGTCCACCGCTCGTGTTTCGTGCCAGAGGTCGTGGTGGGAGTGGGTGATAGGAGATAGAGGGTCGTGAAGGCGGACTCCAGCTTGGCTCGTGCCTCTTGGGCCTGAGAAAAGGTCATATTGGCGGGAACGGAGAAGTCGCGCACGACTCGCTCGGCTGTTTCGCGAACGGATCGCTCCAGCGGCGCAATGACGGAGTCTTGGAGAGCCCGGATATTGTGCACCTTGTCGAGTCCGTGGCCCTCTTCGTCGGGACCTTTGCTGTCGAGAACCTCGCGGAGCGAGATGATGGTGTAGGAGCAGCGAACGAGGGCCCGGTGGTCCATTTTGGCTGCGTCCGAGGCATTGAGCTCGGAGTGTTGCACCTCGAGGTGTCGCCCGAGTTGTAGACAGCGACCGACGGAACGTCCCAGTCGTAGTGACTCCCATAGCCGTAGCGCAACGTGACGGACCTCGTCGGCCTCGGCGTGCTTGTCAATAACCTCCTTCTCTAGCTGCTTGTAGCTGTCGTTGAGGGTCTTGAGCTGTGTGTCCAGCTCCGAGATGATGTGCTTGCTAGCCTGGTTCTGCGAGATTGTGAACTCGAGCAGAGGCACGGCATGTCTGGTTGTCAGGGCATCGATGCGGGAGTCGACTTCTTGTGCGTCAAACAAGACGCGCGAGAGCGGCGTGGAAAGGTCCAGAGGACTGTCCTGGGGGTTATTCGTCGAAACGACCAGGTCGTTGGCGTAGGCGGCTGGAGAGAAGTCGGGGGCCAGAAAGGCTTCGTAGTCGACATAGGAGGGCTCGGAGGGCTCATCCTGGCCGAGAATCTGCTTCGTGCTGGTCATTGCCGGTAGAAGGTATCGTTCCGATCGGTGTCTGCTCTCGGAATGCGCGAATTGACGTCGAGGTCCCGGTTCGATGTCGAAGCTTGGCCAGCGGCTGCTTTGGATGTGGTGACAGTGCCAATGCCCTCAAATCGAGAGCAAAGGGCAACTGGGCCAGGAGAAACAGTCCGTCGATGGCTACGTATCACTATCAGGATTGTTGTTTATCGATACCCGGCGGTATTGGCGACCATTCCGTGCACCGAACAACGGCTCTGTCTCGGGCGGGAAGCAAAAGCCATAATTGTCACGAAGGTCCACGAACTCCACATCGTTCGTGTCCCGGACTCCCGATTCGGTGGGACGGGAACATCAGCCCGATGGCACAGTGCGCCCATCTGTGCAGCAAACGGCCAGGCGTAGCCCGTGCGGGTTCTTAAACAGTGTGTGGCACGCCCCACATCGACAGCTTGTCCGCAGCTTCGCATGTGCTGCTTCGAAATAGCGCGCACTGTGAACTTTGAAGCTGGAATGTCCGTCGCGGCTTGGAACGGCGACTTAGCCTCCGCGTCCGGCTTCGCATTCGCACTAAACGACAGTCCGAGGTTCCGCAATATCTCGCCGTTTCTTTTTACCTTCTTCTCTCCATCTGTCTTTGGATTTTCAACGCAGTCAGTTCATGGTTCTACTGGTGAAGACTGGTCGGTTTGCTGTGGTATCAAGGCGCGACGACCCCTTATGCCCCATGATCGACAAGACTGCATCCCACGCATAATCTTAGAGGCATAGCTACGATAAGCACTGTCGTCATCATCCATCGAGCCTTGCGCCTGCGAAACATCCCTTCCGACCCCTCACACCGAATCTCAATTTACGAGCGCATCATAGCCAAGATCACACCAGTCTGGTCCCCGAGCCCAGCTATTCTGGAACATGGTCGGCTTTGATGTCTTCGAAGCGCGGGACCTGTTCATCCGAGGCCAGGACTCCTATCCGCCTGGCGAGAATGCTACCGACACCCTCATCGCCGGCGTCCATCTCAACGCCACGGCCCTAGATGTCGCCAACTACACATTCTATCCCGGCAACAATACCCTATCCAATGGCTCGGACTGTTACCTAGCATTCGTTCCTTATCAGCCGGCCTTTGTGCACCCCAACGCCAGTTTTGTGAATGCGACCACTTGTTACAGCTCGATTTATGCCATTGGACATCGTGGATTTGCTGGCATCGGTATAGCGGTTGTCTTTGCCCTTGCCATTATCCTGTCTCTGGTCTGTCTGGCCAAGCATGGCGCATTGTACCTACGCGGGACCAGACGCTTCTATCCAATTGGTCGTCGATGGCAGTGGTACTGGGCGTGTTTTGTGTCGGCGTGTGCGCTCGTCAGTTTGTTCACCAATGTCGATATTGAACGCTTCTATCTGCAAGACCTGCCCATTGTTCTGAGCGTCTTCTTCTGGTATCTGTTGTGCATGGGCACCATGGCTTTGGTGTGGGAGGCTGTCCGCCATTGGGGTAGCTGGCTGGAGAGACAGTATGTTGATCCTAATCCTTTTGTGTATCGCGACGATGACAAAAGGGCCAAAATTGAGTTTTGGCTTCCGCTGTGGTTTTACTTCTGGGTTTGGATGGTACGTTGTGGCCTGGCTTGTTGACTCCAAAGTTCAACCTCTCACCGTCTTTGGTTTGATCCTGCCTCAACTCTCGCTAACTGTTCCTGGTACTAGAACTTCTTCATGGCTGTGCCTCGAGACTGGAACTTTGTCAGGTCCCAGAACTATCCGCAACAGATCCGAGACACTGCCATTCCAAACGCCACCGGTGTTCGATTCAAAGTCGGCGCGTTCTGTTTGGTCATCGCTTGGATCACCATACTTTATTCTCTGCGCCACTCCATTCACCACTACAAGCCGCGTCACCGTGGAATTTTCAACAAGGCTACGGGATTTCTTCAAGCAGTGCCGCTTCGATTATTTCTTCTCATTGTGTTGAGCGCCGCCATGATCGCATATCAGATTCTCATCACATTCAAGTGGGACCTGTCTCTCATGGTCGCAGTGGGAGCCAACGTTCCCGCCATCATAGCATGGGGCTACGGTCCATCAGCGCTCATCTTGTACGTGCAGATTGTATATGGATTCGTCGCGCCAAACGAAGACAAGGAGCTGCTCAGGCAGAGAAGGCAGCGAGGCGAGACTAATGACCGCGAGCTCGGCATTGTTCGCAAGCCTGCATGGTGGCGACGTGTCCGAGGGGATCATCTCCGGACCATGCGCGACAAAATCAACCAAAACGTCAACGAAGTTGGCGGAAAGCGCGGTGTTGGCCGACGAGCCGAAGATGCCGCAGAAATGCAAATTAGACTCGAGGCGGAACGGTCCGCCATCAACGATGACAGCGGCCTTGAAATGGGAAGCCTGCCAGGCCATGCGGCCACAACCACGACCGCAGCAGCAGCAGCAGCACTCGATCCGCGAGACGATCGCTACACGGGCAAGAATACGCGCCGCCAAACAGAGAGAGTAGTCCAAAATGTAGCAGGTCTACTTTTTCCCAACGATGCAGCTGCGGAGCGAGCCAGGAGAGCAGCCATGCTCTCGGAAGATGGCCCCCCGCCTCCGTATCCGAATGAGGAGAGGCAGGACCGCTCTCCTGAGCGGCGACCTGGATCGGCTCATCGCTCAAGTAGTGCATCCACGACACAGAGTACCAATGTGCAGCCGCAGCAGGTAAGAAGCATGTTGGATGTCTAGTACCAGAGACTTTCTTTTGACGAAGAGGATTGTTTCACGCTTTGGAGGATCGTTTCACATAGGGGGGTATGTGCATGACTATCACTGCTGGTCTGGTTGGGCTACCCTCTGAGTCTTATTTTTTTGCATAGCGGCCGGCGTTTGTCTGATGGATGGGTTCTGCACGCTGTGAACTATCTCTTCAATCTAGTGGCGCGTATAAGAAGCACTATAATTTGGCTTGCCCCCTCTTGCCTTGGTCTATCGGGGTACATGCTGGGTCTTTTCCCGTCGTGTGCTTCGTGCGCATACCGGTGTATTTCGAACAAGTAGAGCGCCAGGAGTCCAGGACTCTCGGTTTTCATCTTGATTCTGGGCGTAGGGAAGGTGGTCATCTTGACGGATCATGTCTTGCGGCAGAGGGAAGGCGGCTTATCACCAAGGAAAAGGCTCTCAGTCTAATTCTCGGAATTTTCACCTATTGTTCTTTTAATCCTGTGGCGGTACTTTGTAGACTTTCTAATGCCTTAATACCTTAATTCAATCGACTACCTACTATTCAATAGCAGAACAAGATGCCATGCATTCAATAGAAGCAGCGCTCCAACATCCATCTTGAACAGCTGCATCGTTGCGTTCATGGGAGATTGGAAAATCGGGAAACTGCACAGCTTACACCTTCCTTACGCTTTGTATACACAGAGGGGAATGATATCATCATCTTGAGCGGGCCCTGCGAGAGACTTCCGTACGCATTCCTCTTGATGACGCTACTCCAGATGGAGCGTGGAGCAGTTGCGGCCACTGCCCCTGCCCCAGTTTGCCACCTGACTCCTTAGTACCTATTTCCTACTACGGAGTACACTCCGTGAAGATGATTTGTGATGCTTTCGTCTTCACCATTTCCCACAACAAAACGGTCCCTTTCAAGTCGGTCGTATGATCTTCTTTACTACAAGCGTTGACGAATCGGTCGACCGCTCCAGGAACCAACATGCTGAATCGCAAACCCCACACGAGACACCCACGATTCCATTACTCCGTAGATCCATATCTCGTTCCTCGATCGCGAGAGGCAACACGCTGTGATATACCGTGGGTTCGGTAATGCATCCGGTAGCTCGAATTCTCTGTATCATACGATTCGTCATCCGTCATTTCGCGACTGGTGATCAAGGCGAGACGAGCCTACGGAGTACCTATACTGAGTACACGGAGTGCATACCTACATACCTACATATGTATTGTGTTGACGAGCAGATGCAGCAGATGCCAGGGCGAGAGTCCTATAACGACCCCTGGTGCACGTTCCACATGGATCGGCGCCTATGTACCTTTAGCCTCTTGGATCGGCCACCCAGCCTCGTCCCCCGCATGTAACAGCGCCACTACGAATACGTGTTGCCGATTTGGTCAGAAGTACGGCACGTCGGCACCCGTAGGTATGAATGACAGACATTGCCGATTAAAATGTGGCGCGCAGCTCTTCTTGTCGGTGAACCCTCTTACCTACCTACTCCAGAAAGCTATTAAATTCTCAGACTGATGCGACTGAGCAGCGGCTTTCGTTTTAGTCACTGAAGCTTCTGGACTGGCGACTTTTTGAGCATATAGGCACCTACGGAGTAGGTACATATTCAGCGGCTGTTCATGTGGACCCCACCTAGCAAAGCTTTACCTGGGTCCTCCGAATCCTAACAGCCAGCACTCTAGAGTAGGTACTCTTGAAGTTGTAGGTAGGTAGTCTTGACCAGACAGAAATGGTCCTTTATGCATAGAGTCAACTCGGCACATGAGGGTCTGAACCGCTTCACTCCTGTCAACCGCAGCACAAAAGGATTCAAGAACTAATGTGCGGGATGACACCATACGAAGCTGGACTGCAACAGTGCAAAGCAGTGTCCCAGCCTCCAGGGCGCGGCCTCGGACGTCCGCAGAAGGCGGTCTGGCATTAATATCATTGTGTTATGGACATGGGTTGCTGGATGCTGGGGTCAGAAGAAGTCAGGCTGGTCCACTTTATTGCAATTTGCAAGGCTGGGTTATGTTATGTACCTCTACCGCCACCAGCACCTTCACAACGTGGCTTGATACTGTGCGAAGTTCGAACGACAGAGTGAGATGAGCAATTGAGATGATGTTAGTGACGTTACTGACCTCGGCGTGCGGCAGCACAAAACCAAAAGTGCGAGAATATGTATCACTGTAGCGCTTGGCTCAGCACATGGCACAGCTCTGCGCGGATTTCTACAATGTCACAGAGACCAGCTCCGGCTCCGGATTGCGCCGCCGATTCGCACCCGCAGCATCATCTCGACATCATTATGGTACGGATTGGACAACGGCCCTTTCCAGAACTTGGTTTTGGCTAGAGATGCAGCGTCTTGGCACCAGAAAGGCTATCTTATCGTGGCGAATTTCAAAAGCAGGTACCGCGAACGGCGGACCAGCTAGACCGTTCAAAGCTCTGCGCCGGATGCAGCTGACCACGTCTTTGACGTTACTGCATCGTCCCGTGACCCTTTGGTTCAGCAGCAAGCGGGCAAGTACCTAAACCACATGGCGGATACGTGATACTTACATGCTGTGCAAAAGATGTAGGTATGTATGGCGTCTTGAGAGTCAGACTTTAGGTATTTGGACCGACTTGGCCAGTTTCACCTACACATGTAGGTACTCCGTACCGTGTACGGAGCACGTCATGCAGTTTGAGACCCTGGCACTCGTGCTTACGAAACATGCACAAGAACATTGAATGAGATGACAAACAGAGCGGCTTCGGTACCTATTTGCGACTTGTGGGGCCTTTCATTTACGTCAAGCATGTACATGTACCTACATGGGCATCACAAGCGACAATGTCCTGTCTTGTGGAAAAGAGGCATCTTGTTCCAGAAGGACGTGAAACTTCAGCAAAGCCCGGAACTCAGGAGAAATGTTTCAACCATGTCTGATGTCTTCTGAACGCCTTCCTCGCTCGTTACCGAGGTTGTTGAGTCGTAGCCTGTGGGTATGTATGTTATACAGCAGCTTCTTGGCGGCGAATCGTGCACGGCAGACATCCGTGAACATTGAATACGGGTAAGACAGAGGAAGGGCTCGGGAGCGCTTGGCGTCTTGGGTCTTGGAGCTTACATCTGATTTGATAGTTGCCCTTGCGAAGTTGCGAGTCACACAGAAATTCGAGCTTGAGACTTACGTGGCTTGGCGTTGCAGTGGCCAGGCACAAGATTTTGCTAACGATGCAAACATAGCGATTTGAGCCTGGAGAGGAAGAGAGGCATAATAACGTTGACAGCATTAATCACCAAAAGGGGAGGGGCGCACGCTGTTGTGGCATTGCAACCGCAATCGAAAGTGAGGTGTCAGCGGGAGTACCTTTTTGTTCACCATGCCATAATATTGTTGTTTTCCTTTTCTCACTTCCTCGACACAGAGATTCACGATACATATGTACTTTGCAGAGACATTCACTCACCCAGATGTTGACATGTCCATGGATTAGGTACGAAGCGAACGGCCGTGCCAGACCGGATCGGGAAACGGCATGTCGGAGAAGGCAGACAACTGATTGAGCTAGCAACAGCCACAAGCCGCCGCAGCCTTCCACATGCCACATCCCCACGTCGCGACGTGGGTGACCTACTCCGTATGTGGGAAGGTGGTGGGCAGGAGGGCAGGAGGGGTGGGAATCAAGGGATGAATGTGTGAACAAGACCTCACAAGCACCGGAAGCAGGCAGATGGCTGGATAAAGTAAGTCGAGAAGATGCGGGATCGTCAGCAAGACTGGTGCTAACTTCTAAGTCGTCTCATGGACCTCATGCTGGGCGATTTCGGTATCAAGTCGCTGAATGCAGCCGTGCCAGATCTAGGTACATATTCGCCATTTGCACCGCGATGACACGCTGTGCGTCTCCCGAAGAGGTCGGTATTTGGTGCGACGGCTCCTGCGAAGCAGTGTGGGAGCACTGAGAGCAGCGTCAGCGCCTTTTCTGCAAGCACCCCTTGCCCCTGGCCTGGCTGCATCACTTCACGCCCTCTCCGGCCGGCCCCTGTGGTCGTCTGCCCCATGACCATGTGCATGATTGCCAGGACGACGGCTGGACGACTGGACCTCCCGATGGCTGCAGCCTGGCGCCGTTGCCAGACGCCCTGATATATGAAGAAGCTCTGCTGCAATCTGAATGAGCTCCTCGGCCATGAAAAAAAGCGAGAGAAGAGATGCTGATATGTGTGTACATATGCTCGGCCCAGATCGATTAGGCAGTCCGGCTCGGCTGCGCTGACCAAGCGCTCTGAGCTTGGCGGCGCTGGTCCGCCGTTTTCATCGCTGCTCCACTGGACTGGATCGGCAGTGTCCCTGGATCGCATTCCTGCGGTACCTTGCCACCAAGGCCAGACCTTTTCGCCAGCGTTTGTACCTGCAGGCACCGGACAATGAATGGCCCGCTGCGGCGCATCCACGTTGGAGGTCACCCCAGCAAGTCGTACTGTACCTATATGTACTCCGTATGGACAGGAGATGTCTCGGTCGGTGACCAGCCCCGGTTCCATTCGATGCGGTCAAATCAAAGATTCGGGGGCCTACCTCTAGGTATTTACGGAGTACATAGAAGGATCAACGCATGCCCGCTAGAGATGGCGCGGCATGCAGAAAGCAGGAAAAGCAAGCAGGACTTCATGTACAACGGCGGAGGCTAGAAGCCGCATCTTGAAACCGACTCCAGCAGGACCAGCAGGCCGGGTGCCTGTTGGAGGCAACGTTGGATGAAGGGGCTGAGGGCCATACTTTCCCCCGCAAGATACGGACTTGCGGGTTACAACTTACGGGTGTACGGACAAGTGTGTACATTCGAATACCTACTGTACCTCGTCGCCACATGCTCCAGCTCGTTCAGGCACCCCGTCCGGCGTCCGTACCTGTGATGCACGCCATCAGCTCATCCGTCTTGGCTCAGCGGCGATGCGCCCCGCCACTTTGGCGCCGGGTTCAAGCGCATCAGACATTGCCGTGTCTTGACTAAATAAGTTGACTTTAAAGCAGAACTGCCCGTCGCAAGCAGCCCGCGCTGCTCGGCGTTGATGCCGCCCGGACTTGTTGCGCCGTCGCGCGGTACACGACTCTCGAGTCTCGAGTTCGAGTCTGCCATTCACGCCATGCCACTCTCATCTACAATCTGTCCGCTGGCCGGATCATCGGAGAGCAGGCAGGCCAGCGAGACCAGACAGACGAGACGTTGGACTCGTCCACACAGAGTGGTACGGTCTGGTAGTAGACTGGTACCATGTAAGCGCAGCGTTGGCCCGCAATCGTCGACTCCACCCGCGCCACGGCTCCCGGTACATGCAAGCTTGCGTTGACTTCATCACCGACTTGGCGCCCCCTCTCTTGCAAGTTGCTCCTCTTGGTCCTCTTGCTCTCCTCTCCTCTTGTTCTGAGTGAGCCTTGTTCGGCCTCCATCATCCATGTCGCCCCCTCGTCCGCGCTCGTCCGTCCGTCGTCCCCCTTCATCCCCCCGTCATCCCCCTCGTCTTCCTCGTCGGCTTCGTCACCACTGCATCCGAAACTGTCTGGACTCTGCACACGCCCTTCAAAGTTCAAACCCTTTCCCCTGCCTGCACTTTGATGCCCGCCCCCCGCTCACCCCCTCCCACTTCCCCTTGCCCTGCCGGGTCCTTCAGCCTCACCCAAAGCTTCCAGCAAGCCCTTTTATTAGCCAACCCCCACTGGCACCCCGTCGTTGTCCGCTTTGCCTTGGCCGCTTTGCTGGATGAACAATACTTGTACTCTCCACCCCCTTGGCGAGCCCTCCATCTGTTACTCAACTTCTTCCCTTGAATCTCCTTCCACTCGTGGCCAGACACTACCGGGGCCGTCATCTCGACCATTTTTCTGGCTTTGGACTGCACAGCCACCACCCGTGGACCGTCGACCGTCGACGGCAACCAAGACACTGCGTTAGACACTTACGTTACCCCTTCTGCTATTCAGCACGACGCGGCTCCTTTGCCACAGCCTGCCACCATGGCGGCGACCTTTCGACCAGTGAACTCGCTCATCGACGAGCCCATCAGAGAGGAGCCACATATCACGGCGCACAACTACCCTCCCTCCGCCACTCCTCGACCCGGCGTCTTTCAGCAGTCGCAACTTCAAGACCGGTCATCACGACATGATGACTCCAACGCATCGATGCGAGCCACCGCGGCGCCGCCCTTTCGACCAGTGAACTCGCTCATTGACGAGTCCATCAAAGAGGAATCGCATATGACGACGCGCCCCTCTTCCTTCTCCTCCACGTCCCGACCCAGTACTGCTTTGCAGCAGTCGCAACTTCGAGAACCGTCATCACGACATGACGACTCCAAGACTCCGACGCGAGCCACCTTTGCCCCCAGTTCCGAGCAGAAATCCGCTTCATCCGACTCAAAAGACCATGTAGCACGGCGGGAAAACACGCTGCGATCCAACAAGTCGTCGAGGCGGGACTCTATAGATGTAGAGATGGACGAATCCGATGGAGAGAATGGCATCACGGGCGAGGACGGCGTCTGTTCGGACAATGAGAGTATTGCCGCCGACGGCTCAAAATCTGGCCGACGGAAGAAGTCTCAACGGTTTTACTGCACCGATTTTCCGCCGTGCACTTTGAGCTTTACGAGGAGTGAGCACTTGGCGCGGCATATTCGGTGAGTAAATATGGGATTCTTCTTTTTTATTTTTGCTTTCTTTCAACTATCTCAGCTCTTCGCGGTCCCTTCTATCGTGTCATCACACCTTCACCTCTTTGCTCTCTCCATTAACCTCTCCTTCCATTTCAACCCGAATCTTCTTCTTCTTCTTATTAACCTTTTGCTGGAAATAGAAAACATACTGGTGAACGGCCGTTCAAGTGTCATTGCTCTCGTCGATTTTCACGTCTAGATAACCTGAGGCAGCATGCGCAAACTGTCCATGTGAATGAAGATATCCCCCTGGACTCCCTTGCAGCTACCGGCTCCCGATTTCAACGGCAGATGCGCAATCCGGAACGGGTTCGACAGGCAGGCAGTAGGGCAAGGGCATCCACTGGGGGGAGTGCAGGAGGGCCAATTCGTGGCCACTCCAAAAGCCTCTCCACGTCCAGTATCATCAGCATTGGCTCCGCAGGCCTCGGGTACCCCAATTCTCCCAACGAGCTTAGACGGCGCCCACCGCCTCTTGTCATGGCTTCAGATCCTCGGTCCAGACTCTCGGTGGAATCGTATCGGAGCACTGGCGCCGACAGTGCCTACTCGTATCATCCGGCCTCACCGGGCGACTTCAGCACGCCTACCTCTGCCACGTACTCCACGGCCCAGAGCAGTCCACGGTGGAATCCGGGAGTCTGCTCGCCAACCAATTCGTCACACCTGCGTTCTCAGAGCATGTACAGCACCGACGGCCGCACCCCCAGTAGACGGCTCAGTGTCCCGTCCAGTGTGCACCCCTTCCAGTCAGCCGCCGGGCACCATCACTTCAATGGCTACAGCTCCGGCCACCCAGGTATGAATGGCTCTCACTCAGGGCCATTCGCGCCGTCAACAATGACAAACGCAAACATGGCTGCCTCGCCTTCCTCATCTACATCTGCATGGCCAGACCGTCGAGATTCCGTCTCGAGCAATCCCGACGAAGCCTGGCGACGACGTACTTGGCACCCTGATAGTATGAGACACTATGCAACCCAGCAACCGAACCAGGCGAGTCAACTCGCTACCGCCACCCAGGCCGTGCGCCCAAACCCGCCTCCCCCGATTGCGAATCCAGCCAACTCGCAGGCTTCTTTGAGACTGCCTGGCATCGAGTCGTTTGACCCTCATCATCTTCGTCGGCATGCTTCGCCACCCCCGCAGCCACACCAACACCAACAGCATCAGCATCATCAAAACCATCATCAACATCAACAGCAGCGGGGTCCGTCTCCCATGGCGATCGATGCCGAATCATCACCTTATCGACGGCCCTATCAGCCGGGTGCGAGTGAGATGATGCAGCCAGAAGAACGCCGCAACCTGAACATGTACGATGCCAGCCTGCAGCGCGGTCTGAACCGACTGGACATCAATCACAAAACACCGCCTCGCGACAGTGCCGGCAGCTGGGCATCCGATGCCAATCGAGCAATGGCCCAGGTTGAGCAGATGCAGATGAGTCAGCCAACCGTTCGCTTCGAAGACCAACGTCCACCACTCCGGCACTATGGGCCGACGCCCGCCGCCGGCCGATCGTTCCACCAGCACAGCATGTCAGCTCCTTCCATCACCATACCGCGAGAGAACAAGAGACACGGCTGGTATCATGGGCCGCTTTCGCCTCCTTCTCAGGGCAGCGGTGGTCAGTACGCCCAGGACACGCGAACGACGCACGTGGACCGTATAGTTCATCCCAACTTCAACGCCTTTAGCGGATTTCCTGCAAGGGAACAACAGCAACCTTCTCATGCTTCCCATCCGCAGCAGGAGAGGCAGGGAAATCCCGAGTCGTTGAGGCGGCTGGAGGCTTTGGTGGCTGTGGCTACGAGTGAGGGGACGGCTGCGGCGGCGTACTAGTCATCTTTTTTTTGGCTTTTTTGTATTTTGCCTGTTTCTTTCTGATCTTGCCTGACCTTGATGTGGAGGTGGTGAGAAAGCTGTCTCGTCATTGGGGACTAGAGACGACTCGTCGACACGTCTTGGTGTCTGAGGTGTGGTCTGCCCTGAGACGACACTCCCTTTTAACGTCGATTGCTATTTTTCGTCATAGCGCTTTGAGTTCTTGGCGCAAAGAAGCGTCATGGCGTGATGGCATACCCCCTGTGTTGTCGTTTTCAGATGGCGACTGTGGTGGAGGCTTGCGCGCACGATTGGTATGAGGTCGGATGAGGAGTCAACTGGTCAGACAATGACGTTGACTGACGAAACGGCCTGCGAGACAAGTATGAAACTGGAGTTTCATTTGGGGGCGTTATCTTTGCGCCGCACACACAGGGCCTGTTGGTGCAACGGCTCAAGGATCACGGCTCCAGGATAACAATTAACGTTATTGGATGTCGGCATTCCTCGTTTTTGGCCATTCATTTCTTTGAGAAGTCCTTGCGCGCGTCACTCCTCGGAAGGTGCAGATTGGAAGTCGGAAGATTAGGCTTGTGAGTTGCGGATGCGGATGCGATTCTGCGATTTTTATGATGACGATATATGCATGATTTTCTTTCATGATTGCGTGGCGTTGCATGGTATATTGGCTTTTTTTTTGGTATGTGAGATTCAACTTGCGTTTTTATTGGATCCTTAGGAGTCCAAGGACAGGACAGGCAGGAATCGATGGTAGCTGACTACATGGAACGTGTATTGGGATTCGGGAACGAATTAATGATGAGATGAAGATATGATGCATGCGTGTGTGTGTGTGTGTCTTGTGCTACTTGTGTGCGTATGTGCTTGTGTGTGAACGTGAAGCTCGATGTAAAGGAATGGATGAACTCGATGTCGTTTTGCTGTTGGGCCTTGGTCGCTGCTCGCATGTCTTCTTGAATCTTGACAACCGCTGCGGAGATAACGATCCATATCTGGCCTTTCAGATACTGCCTGCGATGATGAAGACCAAACTGTGGGGAGGTTGCAGACGGGGAGTGAAGGGGAGGATGATGAGATGATGCACAGAAGAGGAGGAGTAGCTTGAATACAAGTGTATGTGAGCATTGAGAAACTGTCCCTCCCAAGTAAAAAAACGAGGCCAAGTACTGGCCAGGTGGAATAGAGATGAACCGATCTGGCCATGAGGGTGATGGGATAAGGTTTTTGTTAGATATTGGGACATATTGTACTGGAATGTGGAAACAGAACAAAAGAAAGGAACACAGATTACCTGAATAACTTGAAGTACAACATATCTCAAACAAAAGTAGAACTGACAGCCCAGACGTGTCGACGTTCGGAGACATCTAGTCCGCCTTCGCCAGAAAACGATAGGCATCATACTGACAGTGAAAGATCTGTTGTAGGGACCGTTGATAATGCACGTCAACATGTGATTAGTGGAACTCTAACATGATTTCTCTTCTTGCGACTTGCGACTGACAAAAATGTTTTCTTATAGGGTAGTCGGGCGCAACATGACGTAACGCAGCCGGACGAGGCACTGAATCCTGGATCGTCCACAAAGTCCCACTACAGACGTCGACGGGTCGGACTCGGACATTGCAGAGTGGCGGTGAGTGCGCCGTGATCCTCTGACCTCTGGACATTTTTCTCCAGCATCGTAACCTACCCTCAAAGCATCTCTTGACGGCTGTATCGCGTCGCGTTGCATGATGCCGTCTCAACAAAACAGTCAGCCTGCCACTCTTCACGGCAGCGAGCCTCGCACAGTGCATGCGCGCGCACTCGTTCAGTCGCGGCCAGCCAACTACCTAAGGCGGGCCGGCGTCGCGGCGTCGTATCCCGTTCAAGGCATATGGTACTTTGTGCGCCACAGAGAGTACTGGCCTCTATTCACCGGCCGACTGTTGCCGCTGTCGCTCATCTCCTTCCTCGTCTACCTCATTCTGTTTACCTTTGCTTTCCTGCCACAGTATGCTTTTCTCGCCATCTTCCATGGCTGGGGAGCGTGGGTCAATGCCGTGGTCCTGACGTTGGGCGAGGGGCTGGTCATCATCCAGGGTCTGTTTGAAGGATTTTTTGTGGACGAGTGCCGCGTTGACGTGTTCGATGTGAGTTGTCATTTGCGTCACATTAAAAGAGTCAACAGTTGTCGGAACTGACCAAGTGTTTTCGCCAGGCTACATTAATAAGACTCGGATTCAAGAACCTCATTGAGCCTCACAGAATCCTCTTCAACGATGCACCCACGGCTGTCAGCATGCTGGGGAAGCCGACAAGCTCGGCAGTATATACGCCCTGGAGTATGATTCAGATGGTCGAGCTGGTCGTGTTCTTGCCTCTCAACCTCATCCCCTACGTGGGCACTCCGGCTTTCATCATCATCACAGGGACGAGGCTGGGAAAGCTGGCACACTACCGGTGGTATCAGCTGCGCGGTCTTTCCAAGGATGAAGCAAAACGAGAGACAAGGCTTCTTACTTGGGACTATATCTGGTTTGGCACCGTAGCCATGGTGCTGGAACTGATACCCATCTTGTCCTTCTTTTTCCTGTTGACAACGACGACCGGGTCAGCAATTTGGGTAGCCAAAATTGAGGATGAGAGGAATCGCCGTGCGGTCGGCTCCGTCGTTGCGAACGAAGACGTGATGGAGCAGCCTCCGCCGCCGTACTCGGATGACATGGCCTGAAGGGGTTCTCACAATGCCGCGAAGATGTGCTGAGGCCTGTCTTCTCAATGGCATATGTTGGTTGGGCCCAACGGAAGCTGGATGTACACATCTTATTTCGCATTCCACACATGGCGTCCATGGTCTTCCCTCAAACTCTTGGATTGAGCCTCTGTTGCAGCACCTGCCTGATCCTACCGTCACTCTCGCATCGGCCACCTGTCTAATTTCCAACTTGACCCGCCCAATACATCATCAACTTCCCCCTAGAACTGTGCTCGTCATAAGCGGAGTCCGAGATCTTGGCTCAACTTGGTGATAGTTGGATCGTCATTCGTCATACCTCCAGAAAGTGGCCTGATCAAACCAGGGCAGCGCACTACCGATGCCAGGCAGGTGTCGGCAGCTGTCTGATTGTCTTGGCAAGCCATGATGCCAGGAAAGAGCGAGAGGCACTGTTGGGGTTCCTTTGACGGACCGTCGATAGTCCCAAAGTACACTCAGCGGAGAATATCACCTGCTGGCCACGAATTCACGACAGCCTCAAAATTGATAGTCACCGCACCAGATACATTCTATCGCTCAATACAAGAGTTAGGAATTTACCTATCTCTCATGAGCCCATTACGAACGAAGTGTCGCAGTTGGGCCAACGTTCGTCTGTCTGTGGACATCTGACTGCTTATCTGTGCTGACTTGTGTGCCTTCGTTCCTTCCCCAACTTCATGTCTTCAAATCGCCGATCACAGTATACTTGCGCAAGTACGTATTTCGAGGCCCCTTCCCAGTTGCAAAGGCTCTCTCATCATGATGGGCTTGATTCCATCCAATTCCATTTCCTCCAGATCACTCGCTGTACCTCTCTCTTTTCCTCTTTTCCTTTCCTTCTCTCCTCCATCATCTGCACCATTTCCTGTCCGCCATTCATTCGTTTGACTTTTTTGATCTATCACGACCCTTCGTCTGGTACCATTTCCCGCAAAATTCTAGCCACGTATTTTGTTTCCTTGCTTCTGGTGTCTCTTCATCGTTTCGGAGTGCTTTCAGGTCCTTGAACGCATACCATAATGCGTGCGTCCCTCTCATTTGGGGCCATCGTGGCCAGCAGACTTTTGCATGCTGCAGCTCAAGGCACTTACAGGTAAACCATGACCGTGAAACTACCCCCTTTTCGATTCTGACAACTAACACATTTGCAGTGACGAAGTTGCAAATGGACACTCCGCTGGACCGCAGCAATCTCCGCAGGGAACCGTCACCACAGGAGGCGGAATCCCAAATGGCCCAAATGGCCAAGTCTGCTCAATGCAAGACACAACCACCCTCTTTGTTACTGTCTACCCCACTACTCCAAACCCCAATGGCGAAGGTTCATCTGCGGAAGCGACTGGTTCCGATGGCACTGTCTACACCACTGTTTACCCAACAAGAACGGTTGAGGTCTCTCCTGTCAGCTCTGCTCCTGGTGACAATCCATCCGCCCAGGTGTTCACTACCTTGACTGTCACAGACCTTTGGGTTGGAAGCTCTGCCTCTGTTAGCAGCCCTGTATCACCTGTGTCCGGCTCTGACTCTTCTGTCATAACCACTGGTTCTGTATCTGATGGCGCCTCAAATGCCGCACCAACCTATGAAAGCGCTATATCCCTATCGCAAAGCAAACCAGTCGAGTCAACCAGTGCTGTTGATGCTGCGGAGACAAGTGCAGGCGCGACAAACAGCGTTGTCTACTCATCAGGAAGTCAACCAGTCGAGTCAACCAGTGCTGTCGATGCTGTGGAGACAAGTGCAGGCGCGACAATCAGCGTTGTCTACTCGTCAGAAAGTCAACCAGTCGAGTCAACCAGTGCTGTTGATGCTGTGGGAACAAGTGCAGGTGCGACAAACAGTGCTGTGACATACTCGGCAAGTGACAATTTCCACACAGCAACCGTTACTCAAGGCACTGCCAACGCAAATGGTGATGGAGAAATCTTTACTACCGTGACTGATACTGTGGTTGAATGGGCCACAGGCTCGGATGGCTCAAGTCCCGTTACTGTCCTTTCTGCGCATACGATGACTGTTGCTCCTTCTGGAGTACAGGCAACGTCAGGATTCTCGCCCCTTATCACTTGCTGGACAGTCACTGGCTCTGACGGCAAAGAGACGGTGGTTGAGTCCACCGTCGTCACAAACCAGGACAATAGCGGCATCCAAAGTCCAACCACTTTCGCCACCGTCACTAGCGGCAGTCTTGGTGCTCAGAGCGTTACTTCGAATCTCCCCCAGCAGACACCAGTGACTACTATCACGGCCGGTGGCTCCGTACCAGTGTATACTGGAACAGGCATGACCACAGCTACTGTCATCACTATCCTGGGCAATGATGGAGTCCCGACTGTTGTCCATTCTACATGGGTTCTGCAGACTGGCCCCGTTACTGCTGCTGCGTCGGGTGTTCTGCCAGTAGAGTCCACAATATCAACACAAGAAGCACAAGGTCATGATGTCACAAGCCAAACTACATACACAGTAGTCGGTCCCGATGGTCGACCAACCGTGGTTGAATCAATCTTGGTAATTCCCGTGTCGGTCGTTTTGGCTACAGAATTGCCCCAAAACCTTCCCAATGGCATCACAGTACAAGCCACCCCGTCGTCTGTCCCTGGCGCCACAGTCACATGTTCGTCATATACGCTTTTGGGATCCGATGGAAAGCTTACTGTTGTTGAAACCACGTACCTCGTCTCTGGCCCTACTGGCACCTCGGGTGTTAGTGGCATTTCCCCTGGAGTTGTCACAGGCATACCAAGCCAAATCACGGCTGGCCCCAGTCAGGTTGTGCCTGCACAAGTCTCACCTCAGGCGTTGACTACTTGCATCACCTACACTGTCATAGGTACCGATGGCCTCTCAACTGTCGTTGAATCCACGATTGCGATGCCAAGCAGCAACCTTGTGCCAACTGGGTCTGTGTTCGAACTTCCGTCGGCTGTGTCTCCAACACTGACAAACGCACTTCCCCAAGGGACTCAGTTGAACCCTCAAGGCGGGCAACCAATTGTAACCTGCATTACGGTCGACGTTGTCGGGCCCAATGGCATCGTTACTCCTGTCGTCGAGACGATTGTCTTGACTGCACCCGCATCCGTACAAGTCAGCGCGGCACTTCCAGCCGCTACCATTGGGCTCCCCTCAGTGGTTTCTCAAATTGTGTCTGATCTTCCCCAGGGCGTTACGACTTCTTCCACAGCAGCGATTCCGATGACAACTACCCTTACCATTCCGGTGGTCGGCTCCGATGGTGCCACTTCCTCGCTTGTTCAAACAGTTGTCTACAACTTTCCTGATCCATCGAGCGGTTTCCATCCTTTTACTGCTGGTGAAGTCCCAGGGGCTGGATCTCCAATCTCATCAAGCTTGCAAGCCTATGGATCTGGTGTCTCTTCCGTGCTGACGGCCCTACCACCGCCACCGCCCGTTGCTTTGACGGCTACGTCTGGTATGCTGCCTGCTGGCACCACTGTCGTGCCTAGTGTCCCTGTATTGACCGTTGTCACTGGGCTCGATGGCATGACTGGTCTCTCGGTGGTCACTGCTATACCTGCTACAGCGTACAGCAACCCAGCTAACTCTGGTGTCAATGGTCTACCGGCATCTCAACTCTCTGCTTCTCTCAACTCAAATAACTACGCCTTCTCGCAGCAGGCTGCAGTCACTGCCTTTCTTCCTCAAACCAGTACTTGGGTCAATGTTATCCCCGAGCCGACGACGACCCGCACGCTGAAATTCCCTTTTACCACTCTTACCACTGTCTTCGTACCTGCGAAGGCCTCTATGGCCAAGCGCAGAGTGCTACGACGAGCCAGGCAAGCTATTCTCCCGCCCTGATTGTATTCCCATATGCTAACTGAATTTTAGCGTATCTCCCTTGTCTGCGGGATGGAGCAATACAACTGCGGCCGCTGTCCTGCCCCCGCCACTGAGCGACACAGTCCTCCTAAGCCAGCCACTCGGCCCCAGCACCTCATTCAACGTGCCTGCGCCAGCTCCAACTCTTCCGGTGCCAATTATGAGTGTCTCTGCTTCGGATCCCGCCATATGCCCGGCTGCGTCCAAAGTTGGCAACCACACTTTGAATGTAAGCTGTGTCCTCATTTCAGGCCACCAGCCTTAATTGTCTCCTGCTAACCGAAATAGTTTGATACGCACCAACCGGGACCTTTGTTCAACCCATCCGGAGACCTTTGGTTCTCTGAAGGATTTTTGATTTCGCCCCTATTGCCTCAGGCTGTACAGGGCTACATGCCCTCATCTGGCGGCCAACTGGTTGAGTTTGTCCCTCCCGCTTTGACTTCCCAACAATCCAGCGACACCGCGGAGATTGGCGTCGGACCCAATGCCCCCAATCCTTGCTTCAGGTTCAATCTCTATGGCGCAAACTTGGGTTGTGCCGCCCGCGCTGCCGAGCAATGGTGCGAGTTCCATATCTCAGCATACACATACAATCAAGCAGCTGCGAATGAGATGTCGATTGCGTGGTCTGAGGTCAAGCGCGTTCCTGCCTGCCCGAGCTTTCCCAATGCTCCTTGTCCCCTGACCCCTGTTGTGCTTGAGGGATACCAAAACATCACGTCCGTCTTGATTGAAGTCCGTGTTGGACTTGATCTGCGCACATGGTGGGGTGACGACTTTTCCTATGGCTGGACTGACAACAGTTGTGCGGCCGCACAGTGTCGGGAGGCTACCGCTCCCCAGCACGTCAAGCGGGAAGTTGTTGAGTCAGCTGTTCGCCGGGGCGTCTGGTCATGGACTCCAGCTGGTCTTCGGAAACTGGATGACGAGTCTGTCCGGGGCTCTGCCGCTTGATGCATATACTGAACGATGAATGGGAACTTTTGCGATGAATACTTAGAACTAAACTAATTGCTGTGGGGAGCAACGATTTTGCTCTGTTTGAGAAGGAGGGACAAATGTAATGGTAATTTCTTGGAGGCAGCATAATGATGAAAGCTGCGAGATTATCTTGACTGCAACAGATGGGCGAAATGAAGGGGTTTAATGTGGTAATATATAGTATTGAAGAAGTTTCACATAGATTGATTGACTGGTGCATCATGCATGCAACTCTGTTATGTTGTTCTTACTTGCACTGCCAAACACAGACATGCCACGAGTCACGAGTCACGACACACGTGGAGACGTGATACAAGCTCAAGTGTTTGTAGTGTTAGCAAGCCCTTACATTAAGGACGGACTCGATCTACATTAGCCCTTTAGATTCATCAAATAGCAACGTGGCCACCTAGGCTCGTGATCTTGAAAGTGAAGTAGTAAATTATAAAACATTAAACGTTTACTCATATTAAATTAACGATATCTCTGACAGAAAATAAAATTAAGAATACAGACGCAGTACTGTAGTGTAGCCGAACTGTATAACTGCAAATATTGATCTAGCTATGTCCTTATATGATACCCATTAGGCCCACGTCAAACCCAACGGAAATCTGGGCAGACTCAGTTTGGGATCAGAGGGACTCGAAACAGCCCGTTTTCGCAGTGTCCATGGACCGGGACACGATTTTGCCCACGGCCCGCAGTCGAGCTGACAGACCGTCGTGTTGGAAGGAACAATACCCGTTTCCAGATACTTCTCAACCGCATCAAAGAGGCACCTGTTTTCGCCTGCGGCATCAACGGCAGTATGACCAGCGCCCTCTACAATGACGAGCCCCGATCCCGGATAGTTGGCCTGCATAGCACGAGCATTTGTAAGAGGCGTGACAGGATCCAGACGACTCGAGGCGTAGAGAATTGGCGCAGCTGGGTAGCCTGGGACGGGATTTCCATTGGCATCGCTCTTTGGCGCAGGAGCAGTGAAAGGGCCTTTGAATCGCCAGTTTGATTTAAAGGGCCACGAGGAGCATCGAAAGCGAACGGCGGACCATTGGGGACCTAGGATGGAGGACTGGGATACAAGACGCTGGGTATAACGCTGCCACCAGGCTACATCTTTGCCGGTCACGTCGTCGCCGTCGCCACATGCGACGGCAAAGGTTGAGTCTCCGTCGCTGGGACCTACGACTTGGTCGTTGGGAAGGACGCAGCCCTCCTTGGAGTGTGGAGCGGTGACGCTCGGGAAGTATCTCTCGATCAGGGCAGAGGCGTTTCCGTTCATGGCCTTATCGAGACGGGAGGCCAAGTCCTGGAATAGGGCGAGGGGGTGGTAGAACGTGCTGGCCATGTAGACGCGTACGTCGTCGGCGGAGAGCACGCGAATGTCACCGGTGGGACCAATGTCCACGGCAGGTTTGTTCCTGAGGGTGGTGTTGAGCCATATTTCGAAGCGGTGCCGGATGTCGTTGGCGGAGGAGTCGTTGGGGCGGGAAAGGGCGCAAGTGGACGGGTTCTGGTGGCAGCCTGTGAAGAATTGGGTGTAGATTTTGTCGGTGTCGACCAGGTTTGTGGTCCAGCCCTGGAGGGTGAGCAAGGTTAGTGAGGAGCGTGACATTGTAAACTGATCGAACACTGAAAAGGGCAAAACGACGCAAATAAACACACGAAAGGACAGAGTACTTACAGGGCCGGAAGAGTAGTCCCGAGCATCGACGACACCGTCTAGGACAATTCGGCCGACGCGCTCCGGGAAGAGAGACATCAGAAAGTGTCCCAGAACGGTGCCATAGGAGAAACCCAAGTATTGCACTCGGACCACATCCTGGCTCGTGCTGTTGCGAGCTGTTGCGGATGACGACTTGTTTGCCTCGTTCTGACGAAGCTTCTCAATTTGATCGGCGACCTCAACCATGTCCCGAGCCACGCTTGCTGTCCCAGCATAGGAGAAGACGGGACCGCCATTCGCCCCCGTGCTATCTGCTTTGAGGCAGTGCTGTCCAAAGCCCTGCTGCATGGCCAACCCATACGGAATTGTCCTTGCTCCCTCATTCAAAGCACCCAGTCCCTTGGTTTCCGTGTTATAGGTCTGCCGAGAGAAGAGGTCTCCAGGGAAGCAGTTTGCAGGAGGCCAGCTGAAGCCTACGCCACGAGGATCCATGCCAATGTATTCGTAGTGTCGACGACCCGAGTGTTCGATTCTCTGCTGGATCGCCGGACCTAGCTGCCGGATCATGTCCGTTGCCGAGCCGCCGGGGCCTCCGGGATTCAGGAAGATGGAGCCCCCAAACGTGGCATGGGTATCGGGGACGGAAGCAGGGCGTTTGAGAATGGCAATCACAACATTGCGCGTGTCGTTGAGGTTTTTGTAGTCCAGGGGCAGAATGAGACGAGCACACTGAACTGTACTGTCATAGCATCCATGGTATTCTAGGGTCTTGGAGGGCGTGATAGAGTTCCAGTCGAACGAGGCCGCGGCCGCTCGTCTCGCATTCTCGACACCATCAGCAGCGATGATGGACGGGAACGCGAGGAGCGAGGCAAGAAGCTGTATGGTACGCATGGTCTAATGATGGTCTGAGGCCGGCAAAACCTCTTTCGGTGTGGTGACAGAGGAAGAGACGATAGACGAAGAAGTAAGAATGGATGCCGGTTCTGCCGACTTGTCCAAGAGAACTGAAGTCGAGGCTCGCATCGTGACTACTTATAGCTGAGCGCTGACGCTTGACGGCGTCGCCAACGTTGGCCAGGCTGACCCCCTGGGACCCGTGGCAGAGGAAGGAGCCGTCGGGACGCAGTGAGAGCCGAGCGTAGAGATTGGTTGGCTTGGTGCCAAAGTGTCCGGAGATCGAAGTAGGTATCACAGGGCAGTGACGAGCGGAGGAGGCAGGTAGGGAGGAGCCGGGGTGCAGAGTAAGACGAGGCCGATGAGAATATCGACGGAGTTTGAAGCACAAGCTTGAGCCTTGGCGGCACTGGGTCCACGAAGAAGCGACCAGTCAGCTTTGCCTTTTTGTGCAACAGATGAGGCGGAGTCAAGTTTGCGGTCATTGTGCTGACGAAACAGACGAAGCTAAGATGATGTATGTACCCGTTGGCTCGCCATTGCACAGAAGCGCGAGGGGTTGGGCTGATTGGGTCGCGTCTAAAGACACGTCGAACTGGAGATTCTTCAGCAAAAGCGTCAGCACATCTTGATGCTTCTCGCCTGCCGGATCGGTGAGCGAGGACCACGTGTGCCCCGCAAAGTGAGGCTCCGGAACATCTCAAGAGATTAAAAGCCTTTCAAGTCTTGAGATTCGATGATCCGCAATTGAATAGTCACATCATACCTACGCACTGTCATCCGGATGAACTTTCAAGAGTCAAAAGCGACTAGGAAAGATATATGTATCTCATTTCCGGTGCCTTGTTTTCTCGCCCCTTGTTTTCTTGCCGCGATAATGGAGAGTACCGGTGGGTGGCACTTGGCGATCCGGCTGACCCGATGGTGCATTGTAATCTGCGCCCCACGCGTTGTGTAAAGGTTGCACGGCACTCGGTGACCTCCGGGTGTTGGAAGCTGACCGAGAGACAACTTGTTCTTGAAATGGTGGTGATGGAAAAGAGACGTCGGGAATTGATGAGCATCGGTTTACCGTTTACGGCATTAAGCAGGAAGGTGGGGACGGCTGCAAATCATGGCTGAGCAGCTACGGAGGAGATACCTAGGTACGTGGTTCACTGATTAGCAATATGCACATGCATATGCTGCTAATATGCATGCAGCCTGCAAGGCGGGATTTTGAGTGAAGAATGCAGCTCACGAGCAAGGCGAACTGCGAACGAGTTGCATGAGCGGTCCCTGCCATGATGTCTGCACTTCGTAGAGGTAGGTAGGTAGCAGGGAGGGTAGCAGGTACATACATCATGAAAGAACAATGCTTGATTGTAGGCATTGTGTGACGAGGGCACTTTCTTCACTTCTGACTCGTCACTTCCTCGGAACACCCCGATATGGGCTCATCATCCAACGTTCCTAGAGCTATCCAGCGTTCGTATATATTACGGACGACGGTTGGTGAGCATCTTGCCTCGGCCGCGATGTCGGAGTATGACTTTCCCATTTCCACCTTTCGCACTATGAGAGCTTTGATTGCTTCAGAGAAGCCCTGGTTTGGAGTGCGATTCGCGCATAGGACGGATAAAATGTCATCGGTTTGGGCCATGATTGGCTATGTATAGATGTGGACAGAGTAACGGGGAAAGAGAGGTGTCGAGTCGAGGGGAGAGCGTTCAGGTTCTTTTGGAGGTCAGTGTGAAGTCAATCAAAAGACGCCAGAGAGCAACGCCATGAGAGCCAAGTCATGTGACGTCAGGCCAAAAGTGGGCGGCCGCCGCGGTCACGTGGAACCGCAGGAGAGAACTTCTCGAACACGAACTGCGGACAAGAGCTTGAGATTTTGCAACGTCTACAAAGTGTTTCACCCCCTTCTTTATGATCATCCGAGGGGAAGCTACGTTGCTTAGCGGTGATGAAGTCTCGGATGGCAATGTGACATGTAAGTGCAGACACGTTGAGTCGTCACTGCCAACTGGCACACATGCAGCACGATGCATCGAGACGAAAAGGGGTTTTGGATTGAAGTATTGACGCACGCGAGGGTTGCCGTAGATGGCATACAATGGTATTAGTTCAGCTTTACTAACAACTATAACTGACACACACTGGCATACACGATACCGTTCTTGATGGCCATGACCACTTCTCTCAGCACAACTCGCATCATGTTGATCATGACATTTCCAACCGCTTCGCCTTGCTCACTAACGGTTGCCTTGCTGACGACAGATGAATCTTGGTTCGTGGGATTCTTTCAGATCTACAGACTCCATGGCGGAGAAACCCAGCCTCGCCCCCCGGCTTTTATTCTGCCTCGGCCATATGCAGAATTGCGCCCTCAATCATATCCATCGTCTTCATCGCCTCATTCTCCTGCCGAACCTCCAGGACGCGCCTTTTGAATCGACCGTGACGCAGCACTAGCTTGACCGCCTGCGCAATGTGTTCCTCCTCGGGCTTTGCCGTCCGCAAGTTGAAGGCTATGCCGGCGTGTTCGGCACGAGCAGCCACCTCGGGCTTATCCTCGGTGCCTCCCGCCAGCACCATGGGTACGCCGTGCAACATGCCCTGGATGACGCCACCGTAGCCCGCATTCATGACAAAGACGGCCGCATAAGGCAATATGGCATCGTAGGGAAGATAGTCGATAACGTGGGTATTAGGCGGGATCGTGACGTCGGTCGGAAGACATGCGCCTCGTTTGCCAAGAATCGCGACGACGAGGATGTCGCGGCGATGAGCCAGCGCGTTCAGCGTAGGAATAAGGAGATGTCGGTATTCAACGGCCACGGTGCCCTGAGTCACGACGATGACTTTTCTGTCTCCGCGGGTAACGTCTGGCCAAAAGGAGGGATACTCACAGTCTTTGTCCAGGCCACGGCCCTTGAGAGCCCCCACGAACCTCACCCTGGGGTGCAGATCCGAGATGCCAAACTCAAGGCTGGGAGGACACAGCTGGAGCGTAACGTCTGCGGAGACGGACAATACAGTAAAAGGCAGACCCGGCTTCGCACGCACGCCGCCCAACTCTCGCAGATTCTTCTCCTGCAGGGCAATGATCTCCGCAAACGTGTCCGTCCTCAACTCTTCCCATAAGCTGCGATGGAATTGCCGACCCTCTTCAGTTTTCTCCGGAATTAGTCCCCATCCCATCGGCGCCATGTCCTGACTCTCAATCATATACGGCACGGCATGGATATTCACAGACCGAGGCCGCCTGCGGAAACCCCTCGGCAGCTCCGCCCCCAGGAAAAATGGGTGATCGCCCAGAAAAAACGTCTCCGTCAGAATCACCACCTCCTCAGCGGGGTGCGCCTCCCGAGCCTGCTCCAGTGCCGCATATAGCGCTTCTTTTCGGCCCCGGGCCGGCTCTATACAAAACGCCCGGATGGCGAAGTTGGTACTCGCGGGCCAGCTGCCACACCTGCTGCGCTCCTTCTTGAACGCCACCATGTCAAAGGGCGCGAGGCCGACAAAGGTAGCCCCGATGCTCTCGATGCGGTCTTTGAAATCCCATCCTGCGAGAAAGGTTACGCCGTAGCCGCGCTGGATGAGTTGGTCGACGATGTTGATGATGGGTAAGGTGTGGCCTGTGATGGGTGAGGCGCAGGCCAATATATGGGGTTTCGGCTTGCTTCCGTTGGTATATGAGAGAGAACTTGAAGCCGTCATTGTGCGATAGTGCTTCTTGGGCCTTTCTTCCCCTTCGCTGCGTGGTTTTTTTATTCTTTGGTGAAGCCTTTAGTGATACAGATAGGCAGGGGAGGGGGTATATACGAGGCGTGTGTTGGCATACATACCGTTTTCCCAAAAGGACAAGACGATGAGAAGTGCGGATGATGGCGAGAAGAGAGAAAGAAGTCCAACTTTGGATAAACGTGTTCTTTTTGGGAAACGGGCCCACGACTCGCCTAGGTTAGGTAGGCCTCTTTCCCCTTATCTCCCCCTCCCCGTCTACTTCTAGTCATTGGAATTTTGGATCAGAGAAATGTTTAGGATCGGGAGCTACATACATACCAAGCATCGAGCCGCTGCAGTGCCGAAATCTCGATGCGCGCGTATGTACAACGGTCCACAGAGGGCCGGATGTGTAGTTTGCGGACTCTCCCGCACGGAGCACGGGTGACGGCCCTAACCCTCCTTGAGTCCTTGCTCATCCTGAGCTCCTAGCCTCCTCACCCTGAGCTTTTTTACTCTGCAGAAAAGCATCTCTTGGGCTGCTCGGATTGGCCTCGCTTACTCCGTACCCACGTTCGCTGGCCTAATCCTTGAAGACCCCGGACGGGCCACGGCTGATCCCTTGGTTCTACATTAGGTACATATTTTTAAGCGGGTACATACGGAATAGGGGAAAGAGATGGCAATTGAAGGGCCAGCTCCAGCCCCCGTGGGGGTGGATAAAGCGTCACGAGGGCTCAGGGTTGACTTCTACATACCAAGCCATGTAGGGGGGTGGCACATATGTACTGGCACGAGGACAACTGTTGAACATCCACGCAGTTATGTTACTACATACTGGAACTTGGACGCACACGATTCAACACACCAATAGACACAATTGGAAAAGGCGTAATGTGCTGTGCTCGGTCGGTATGTACCTATTCGTAGATGGCCATGTCGCATTCCTGCGCGGCGGTGTTTTTTTCCCCGATGGCACCCGCACGCGTCAGGACCGCGTGGACAAACTCTAAAACATGAACCCTAAACCGCGGCAATGCATTGCATGGCTGTTTGTTTCAGATAATAAACGACAGCCGGGGCCGGGGTCCATATATATGTATGTACGTAATTTATTATTTGAGCATTCGGGTAACTTGCAAGGGAATGGTGAAAACGGGGGGGTCTCTTGACTTGTCTTGTCTGTGTTGTCTAAGTTGTCTGTCTTGAGAAGAACCGGTTACCGGAAGACGGAAGAACTTCCGGGTGAATTGGCCCATAATCCTGTCCCGCCGAGGTAGGTAGGTACAGTATCCGTACCTAGCTACAGTATGCACTCTGTGTAAGTGCCGGTCTTTGAGTGAGTTTCACGTTCGTCAAAGGTAGAATATGTAATATGTGATGGAAACTTCGCTTGTTTCCCATCTTCTGTTAACGTCACTTGTTTTTGGAGGTTTTGTTTTCGATCATGTAGGTATGCCAAACACCCCCTAAAACCTAGTTTTGTAAGCCCGCGAGACGGCTCGTCCCGGTAAGCCCGCTCACGGCCCAGGATCCCATTCCATGTCCGACTTGGTTTCATCTGCCAGGCCCTTCACTGTTCACACAAGAGAGGAGGAAGCCCGTGGGAAGCGAGATGTGGGTGCGATGCCATTGATATAGACGAGGGACAGAAAAGCGTCGGCCGGTTCGCACTTCAGTTCTCGGCTTCAGATACATAGGTATGTATGTATCTGAACTGTCTGCTGAACCTGAGGTCGAGGGCCCTCAAGGCCACTTTGTGTGGAAGAGACTCGAGAGTCGAGACTGCTCGCCGCTCGCGGAGACTGCGGAGTCGCGGAATATTGCTTCGATATTGTCTTTCAATTGGCGTTGTCTGTTTACTCGGCTGCTGTAGTGTTTTGCTTGACTCGATTATGCTTTCACGTTCTTGATCCATGTTATATACACCGCATGTTTCATGATTCGCTATCCAATCGCGTATCCTGTCCGGGACATGCGGTAATGTAAATGGAGAAGCAAGTCCGTTCAGGCCGGGAAGACGAGAATGGAGATAACGTCAGCTCTGTACAGGGCACTGGTTTTGTTCTTTGGGGAATCACGGATTCTGTCGGTTGCTGTTAGGCCGTTGTCAACATCCTGTATTAATATGCGCTCATAACCCCAGACAACAGCGGCCCTGTGACATCCCCCTATCAAGGATCGTTTCCCACTGCCTCAAATCCAATACATACCCGATTTTCGCCCATTTGACAGACCGGATCTAGACCCTACGACTCCCAAATCTGTCTCGAGAAAACAAATCTGTGTCAACGACATAGACCATCAGTCATCAGAGATCCGTGCTCCGCGAACATCATGGCCACCGCAAATTTACAAAAAGTGCAACTAGCTGATGATTTAGCCGTCTACGCAAACTCAGGCGCCGAATTCGAGACTCAGTTCCTCTACAGGGAAATCTTCGGAGACAAGTGCTACGACACAGGCCCTCTGCCCGAAGATGCAGTCATCATCGACGCAGGCGCCAACATCGGCATGTTCAGCCTATACATCAAGCGGCAGTGTCCCGAGGCGCGCATCACGGCCTTTGAGCCCGCGCCCGATACGGCGGCGGCGCTGAGGCTCAATCTGGCGCTGCATAAGGTGCATGGGGTCGAGGTGCACGAGTGCGCGCTGGGAAGCCAGGACTGTGAGATGAAGTTGACGTACTTCCCCAATATGCCGGGAAACTCGACACTGCATGGCGATGATGAACCGGCCATCTTTGCGGGAGAGGTCGGGCGCGCGCATCCGGTGGCGCGGCTGCGGGAGGAGCGGCGGGAGGTGCCGGTGCCGGTGCGGCGGCTATCGGATGTCTTGCGGCAGATGCCGGGACTAGAGCGCGTGGATCTGCTCAAAATCGACGTCGAAGGCGCCGAACTAGACGTCCTGCGGGGACTAGACGATGATCATTGGGAGCTAGTGCGCCGTATCGTCATGGAGGTGGGCGACGAACACGGCGATCTGGCGGCCGCCGAGACTCTGCTGCGGGGGCGCGGCTTCGAGGTCGTGAGCGAGCGCGCGGCGTGGGCGCCAGAGACGTTGCCCATGTATACCTTGATGGCGCGAAGGTGATGAGGCAATGAGGCCGCGATGGAGGCGTCAAGAGACTAAGTCATAACAGAGGAGACAGAGTGAGAGGGGCGAAGTAGGCGAGCAACAATCTGGGAACGATGAGCTTGAGATGGGATGGTGACAAACCGTATAGTATTACAATCTAAAAGCACAAAGTCACCAGATATAAGCCCGTGTCGAATGAATCCCTTCGTCCACCGCAACATGTGTCGTTCGCCCGCAGCATAATAACTGAGCCCGCCGCAACCAGTGACCACCCACAGCATGACTCCCTGTGCAAAACTTACTGTTTCTTCGCCGCACGTCGTGCCGCTGCAATATCGTAAAAGATGCTCCCGTCATAAATGCCACGAACGTCCTCTTTCTTCATCTTGCCGTCTGCGGGCCACAGAAGATAGTACATGGCAGCCCCTGTGTCGTAGCGAAATGAGTTAGCCCTCCATTGACGTGACTCATCATGGCTTCGATCGATGCGAATTGAGAAAAGAATGGAGATGTCGTTGCTTATCACTTTTTTCATCCTTCATCCTAGAACATCATTCGTAACTCACATTCCAAAAACGCAGCACTTGCGCCTACCGGATCCGCAAACACCCTCTGCCCGCTCAGCAGGCTCCGCACATTCCCCCACGTCATGTACTCGTTGCCGCCGGCGTACTTGGCAAAAGCGTCCTCAAACTTCTGCGGCGCGAACCGGCCCTCGTTGTCATACGTGCCGCTGTCGCTGCCGTGCTTGGCCCGGTGGATGCTGCCCAGGTAGATCCGGAAGAAAGGATCGGGCAGGTACACCGGCATGATTCGGTACATGGTGGGATAAGAGAAGCTGGCGTGGATAATGATCATAGCGAGCACGGAAAGCACAAGGTTGAAGCCGATGGCGTAGAAGCCGCGGAAGGTATCCAAGGGCCAGATGATGCCGTCGCGGTCGCGGTCGAAAAACTCGCAGTGTTGTTGAAGGACCTGAGCATGATTAGCTGGTTACCAAGCTCGTCCACTTCTTTTCCTTTGCTGCGAATAACGACATCTTTCCCCCTCTTCATCTGTTTGAGTATATTTCCGAGACCTACACTTTGATGCTGGTGCCGCTCAGCCCAGTTGTTCTTGTTGGTCCCCTGCGGATGATCATGGGTGGCTGCCATGTTGGCTCGCGCCGTTCCTGCGTCATGTTAGCCGTGTGACATGGCCCCGATTGCCCTTCGTTACTTCAGGGCTCGTACCAATGTCCGGCAGCGGCCGCCCATCATCTGGCTGCGAGTATAGCGGCCGCTCTACCGTAACGGGCACATCGGGAATTTCCGACTGGAACGTTGGCCGCGGGCGCAATCCATCGGCGGAGCGATTCGGCTTGCCTGATCCGGCGGTAATTGGGTCCATTGTAACGTTACGGTGGTGAATGAAGTGGGAAACTCTAGAAGGTGTTTGAAACGCAATTAAGAACAAGTCGTGGTTACGAAGTAAACTTGGCCAAGGAAAGCTGAGGCGTGAACAGTAATCAGGAAGCAACCACGGGAAGGGAAGAACGTGTCTTATGTATAGTTACGGAATACCTATCGCCCTTTCCCGGTGGACCGTGTCATGTGCCAGCGCCTGCCTCATCTGCATGCATGACGTGACGTACGCGAGTGACGTCACTGCATCGCAATTGACGCAAAGATTCCAGAATGGACTCATGTTGCCTGAACGACAAAAGAGCAAAAGACTGTAACGCGGAGCACAACACGAAACGCACGTGATACAGCGGTCAACATCTCAATTATGCCGAACCTGTTGCATTGAAGGTCCGTACGACCATGTTGAGAACTTCGCGAGTGAAATCAGGCACTTCTCTCGCAACATATTCATTGGCTCTTTGACGGCGGCTCAAAGTGCCTAAAAGTGCCTGTCGTCGTGGGAGCGAGGCCAAGCGCCAGACGATGCTATTCTTGCACAAACGTTTCCTACTGCTTGATTCCATTGCTGTTCTAAACACTATACGTAATCATTTGTAGCGCAACGTCTTTGTCATTTCTACGACCGGTGATATTATCCGGCCTGGGGGCCTTCCCATGGCAGCGGTACAGCCCCAACCGTCTTCTTCTTTCCACACTTGTCGCACGGTACTCCAACGTAGGACTTCAGAAGGTCGCGCGTGAATTCAGGCACATCTCCTGTAACATCCTCCAGATGCTCTTCAACGCCGGCCGCCCAGGGACGTTGCGCCAATTTTTTTCTCATCTGTACAACGACGCTTTTCCGAATGACGTTGGACGAGCCAAACTTCAAGGCATAGACTCGGGGAATGATGTCGAGAATGATTGTATCCATCTGCGTAGATGCAAGATGTAAGCTGAACTTGTCACTTGCAAGTCGACTGAGCCCGTCGACCAAGTACATGTCACCCAGTTCCATCATTTGCGCATGCAGTGTCACGTAGTCCCCCGCTACCAGTCCGAATTCAAATTCGACGTCAGGGTCGGCGTTTTCTCTGAATTCTTGTACCGATATGCAGTCGTTCGCACTGAAATCGGCGTAATCGCCCGTGTAAATGTAGTCCAGCATTCGTTTGACCAGCACAGGAGAGCACTCCTTGATTTCGAACACGCCGGAAGCAGCCTCCTACTGGTGCGTGAGCGGCGGAAAGGCTGACTGGCTTGGACTTGGTGACTTTACCTTCCATGGGCCCAGACATGCCGTGCAGATTACTGAAGAACGCAAGCATACAACGTTCCGGTGAGCTGGGAAGCGTGTTTTCTCACATACGATCTCGAGGTCACAAAACTTTCCATCATCGCGGTCTCTTGGCACACTCGTGTCAGCAGGATATGTCGTGGCTCATTTTTTCCCAGCAGATTTCTCACTTACTTTGCGATCGCCTCGAGAACCATTTCTGAAAACTTCCGTTTTTGCTTACGGTTCTCCATCTCATACGGTTCGTGCACACAAGCTTGATTTAGCTGCCCTTTTGTAGGTGTTGGAAGAACTTGGAACCGCTCTACTACCAATAGTCGCAGCCGTCTCAGACAGAACATAAATATCACGGAGGTTTCAACGCCGCACAGTGGTGCCACAGTGTGAGACCGATCGCACAGGAGTGGAGTATGGAATGCGATCGGCTTATTAGTCCAACACCACGAGCCACTGGTATATTATATATAGCTCGATCCCATCTTCCTCTCTCTGGAAGATGGACAAGCCAGCCAAGAAGATTGAACTCAGACTCGTTTATGTTTCGTTTTTGCATGCATGCCCTTATGTGCTTTTCCCTTCGAGCCAACAGTAGGTATCAATTCTGATGCCCCGCAGGTTGGCAGCAAGTGTGACGCACGGAGTCATGCGGGATGACGCAGGCTGTGATCATCTCCCACGCCAACCCTGTTCTGAATTGCCGAGGCATACCGTTTCTCAAATTCGCAAAGACTTCTTCCATCACGGTTGATTGCATCGAGCATTACTTTATAAAGAGGCAAACACCGCTGCGCGCCGCCACACGATTTCTTCAGAGGAATCGTGGCGGGCAGGTAAGTACTACTTGGCTGGCATGGACTCGCTGCCAGCTGGCGTGCCAACAGCACAACAATGCGTCTGTTGTTTGAGATGTACGCGCCAAGATCCAACTCGTGTTCAGGAACGTGACAGGGAGTCTGCGCGATCAATGAGCCCACGTGCATCAACACATCGCTACTGATAAGGCGTAGATACTCACTCGCTCGATGATATAACATCTTTATGCTACTTGACCGTTCAACGATGGCAAGACTGGCTCTTCAGGAACAATTCGACGGTAAAGAGGATCTCGATGATACAATGTGATGGGAGTGGGAATCACAGCGTACGATCTGGCGGATAGAGTTCAACACCTCTGGCATCTGCACTAGGGCGAATCAGACACGTGTGAGTGTGCTGCACTGTACGTCCTAATAAGTGAGTAGAAAAATGATAGGCTCCTCATACATTCTCGTAAGAACTGCGACCTATCGTCGCACGCCGCAAATTGTTCCTGGACATCATCAGCGCTCGCAGCTTATATCGGCTTATCGTGGACAGATAGTAAAAAGACGCCGGGCATTTACGCTGAGACGGTACGATTGGAAGTTAAAAAGCCTTGAATCTTGACCCCTACCGCCTTGATCCCTACCATCCCTTCGTGCGCCACGACCAGACGTGTTACAATAGGACATGAGCATGTCGCTTCCGAATTCAGGCACAACTCTCGCCACCTCTGCCATGATCCGTCGTCTCCACGATGCCGGTCGCCAGTGATGGTGGATGCAGTTCCTTTCTTAGGCTCTGAACGATGATTTTCCAAATAATTGTGGACGAATCGAATTTCAAGGCATAGACTTCTGGAACGATATCGACAAGAAGATTCCGCGTGGTCTCAGGTGCGAGATGCGTCTCGAATTTCTTACTTGCATGTTGATGGAGCTGGGCGATATATATGGTCGAAGGACTCAGTCAACATGCAAAGAAATTCGAGACGCTTCTCGCACCTGAGACCACGCGGAATCTTCTTGTCGATATCGTTCCAGAAGTCTATGCCTTGAAATTCGATTCGTCCACAATCATTCGGAAAATTATCGTTCACAGAAGCGCGCCCACTCTTTTGTGCAAGAACTTCCGTCTGATTACTCCGTATTAGTAACTTTTAAGTGATACAGAGTACATATATCTATGCCCAATGTGGATTTCGGTGCGGATTGGACTTTTCATGGTGTTACAACTTACATGTGTACATAGGCAGGTTTGTAGGTCACAAGTCACAACTTTGAACTGAAAATCAATTTGAGGGCGCTGAGAAAGTTTCTAAAGCGCTAGGCGGTGAGATAGGGCAGAACCTACAAGCACACACCCACATCACGTGATGTAAATGAAACCACCAAGAAAAGTTGTGCGACGTGGCTATCCCGCTTGCAAGTTGCGACACCGCGTACATATTCCAACACCGCGTATTCCAACGGCTTTCTGGCTCTATCCGGCGTGACGATAGCGGCGCCCCTCCCGCAAACAATGAAAGTACCTCAGCCCATCACCTTGCCAATTCATTGTCCATGTAGCCAAAAAGATCGCACGCAAACTTATCCCCCTCGTCGTGGATTTCCAACGTTACCCCAGCCGTACGCTCCCGACCAAATCGAAGACCCAGAGCTCTATCTCGAAAATACTTAGGGAGAAGGCGTGTACAAATCGGCGCGTCGGTTGATCGAACGAGACCTTTCAAAGTGATGAACAATTTGTCTCGCCGACCAACCGGCACGCTGGTTCGTACACGCCTTCTCCCTATGCGCTTCCAAGATGGGGCTCTTGTTCTTGGATCAATTGGCAGCGTACCGCTCATGATGAACGATCAGGATTCAGGAGCAGTATAACGTGTTTGGGAATGTTCATTGAGTTACAATAGCCATCGCCATATTATGTCTGGTAGACAGTTCTTGAGTTTCGCGGAACGACGTGGCTACCAGATCCAAAACGGCCACGCTGGCAAGTCTTGAAGGGTCCCGACTCCCAACAATAGCATTATGACGAAGCCCACGGTCTCCCTCAAGTTCCTTGAAGACACTGCGATGGATATGTTAACTGTTGGAGGACATTGAGATGGAGCTCGTTGTAGGCTGATCGAGATTCGACCGACGACGACAGAGAGCATGCCTCGCCGTCTTCGAGTCGTGATAGACTCGAACGGGTGATACACTAAGTACCTTGAGTCATTTGACTCAGACTAACACATCAAAACTATATCGAATGTAATACGAAGCTGGATCATCACAGTGATCCGGTTATGATGTGCTTCGATTCCGTATAAATCTAGCCAGGGCAGCCCCGAAGTCGTGCTGCCGCAATTGTGACTAGTGCTGTACCAGATGCAACATGACCAGAAGGATACACATCGCTGGATGTCTTATGATTCCCTTGACGTCACAGTATCTAGAGCGTGCTAATAGCCTGGTCAAAGGCGGCTATTACGGGCCCGTAAAACTGATCTGGGTCTCTCAAGGGAGGTCCAAATATCATTTCGCCATCTTGGTGTAGGCAAAACAGGATGTCCCGGATTTTCAAACAAAGCGGCTTCACCACATCCAAGGCCGTTGCTAGGTCTCCTATGGTCATCTGACCAACCTTAGCGGATACACCAGTTGACCACCACCATGCATCAAAACAGCTATCCTCCTCAGACAGTTGTTCTTCTCCATCACTAGCGAACTCGTTTGTCCACGCTTGACACTCGTACAGCCACAGAAGAGCGTAAAAGAACGACTCGAGGTCATGACGGTAGGGCAGTGGGAGAAGTCCCATTGTCCCAACAGTTATCCTACCCGAAGGATCGGAGTTGGTGGATCTCATACTCCGAGAGGACAGAAACACTCAACTAGGTAGGTTATATCGGCAACAGGCCGCGTGTCCCCGAGACCATCGCCGATGGAAAGACTCTCCTCCGAACTGCATTGATTAAAGCAGCTCACGAACCCAAAGCGTTCGCTTATCCCGGCAAGAACAAGACAATCAAGCTGCTTGAGAAAGACTACCAATGGGTGATCTCAAGAAAGATATCGGCCGGTACATCCGTAACTGGCACGCTTGCCGCCGAACGGCGAAACAAGACTCCACGCGATAAGACTACAAATTACAATGCTTGATATGCGAATGAACCACTTACGTGCTAAGCCGTCGGGAAAGCTGGTGCAGCTTCTGGTCATTCTCAGCACCATGCACCGCCTTTTGGAGTGCCGTTGCTCGTTCCTCCTCTTGGTGCCTCGCCACCTCTTCGCGGCTAGGAGGCAGCCGCTCATTCTGCAAGTCAGCCTTCCGGGCATCTTCGAATGTGCTGATAGCATTCTTGATGCCCTCTGCACCAAGCATAAGTGTACCGGCGGGAAGTCTACCTCCAGAAACAGTCTTAAGCTCTGTGACTCGTTCCGATTCCTCTCGCAGTACCTGGAAGACGCGCGACATGCGACCAATGGCGAGGATTTTGTTCTTAATGGCCCTTCTCTTGAACTCGATTGAATTAGGATCGTCACCAGCCTGCGGCGTTGTGGGAGAATGTGGACTGGTGGAAGATGGAGTCTTCTCCTTGAGTTCCTCTTCCGAGCATGTGTTCAGAATCGCAATCAGCATGTCCGTAATCTTCTCGCCCACGAATGGCAGAGACCATGTAAAGACGTCCATGAATTTGGGAAGACGGTAAGGGTGAGGTGTGCAGTTGAACTGACGAATGTTCATAACGTTGTTTTGGTACTTGAGCACAGCCGCTTTGTTGTTGTACTCATCGAGATAGTTTGGGGCTGAGAAAATGGTCATCACGCTGGGGAAGCCGGTCGTACTAGTCTTACGATACATTCGGTAGCCAGCGTCCTGCGCTTCGTGAGCGCGAATAATGGACAAGAGGTTGTTCCTTTCGAGAAAAGCGCATGCGGCGAAGTATGAGAAGAAATAGGAACAGCCTCGCACGTTATTGTGCAAGAAGTAGTCGCTCGTCTTCTCTGCGCCAAAGTCTCCCAGCGGATCAGCCCATAGAATATCGCACATGAGGCCTGTGGTAGGGGGTTCGCTGAAACGATTGATCTAGGGACAGAGGTCAGCACAATTATCAGGCCAGCTTTATGAAGGACATATAATGAAAAGGGTAAAAAATACCCAGACGCAGAATATTCGAAACACGTACAGTCCTTAGGTCATCCAGTGTATGCAGCTCGGGACTAAGACCGCCGTGAACGCACAGGAATTGCTTATTCATGACCGCCGCCAATGGAAGGCTACAGAATGATTCCATGCATGCATTGTACACAGTCTCAGAGTACTTGTGTTTGCACTCAAGCTTGAAGGTAAAGTAATTCGTCAAGTGACGGCACTCGTGGTTACCTCGGAGCAGCCACAACGAATCGGGATAGTGAATCTTGAGGCACCACAGGTAAAGGACGCACTCAATGCTGAAGTAGCCTCTATCGACATAGTCTCCCAGGAAAAGATATCGCGTCTCTGCAGGGTCGCCACCGACTTCGAAAAGCTTCATCAGATCGTAGTACTGGCCGTGTACGTCACCACAAACAGTGATCGGGGCGTCCATCTCGAGCAAGTTTGGCTCTGCTCGCAAGATCTCGGTGCCTTTTTGCAAAATCCATAGCGCTTGCTCCTCGGTCAGGCGTCCTTCGCGGTAGAAATGTTGCTTCAGAAATGCGATATTGGGTTTGCTTTGAGATTCGTCATCAAAGAACTGTTCGTCTGTCGGTTTGGCCATGGCGGGTGATTGGACATCTGCGACCTAATCGTCAGTTTCTTCGTCATGCCAAAACTTGGATGCTCCATGTCCATGACGGCTTGACCAGCCATTCGCAAGAAAACGCCGTCCTAATTCACGCGAACTAACCTTTGCATACTCTCTCCAAAGTGCTCACTTGTGTCCCGTCCTCCATGGTATGAATGGTGAAGTCGATTTCCGGGACAGGCTTCTTCGTCTGGATTGCGCGACTGGCATTGTCGACTTGTTGAGTGCGACGCAGCTGGTCGGGCGGGGGCGAGCTATCTTGCTCCATGGCGAGTGAATATGAAAGAAAATGAGAATGACGGAGAGATAAACAAAAGTATACTCGTCGAATGTCTATTGTGAAAGATTTTTGACGAGTCGACGCGGTCAAAGAACGAGGGTCCTGAAACGTTGACGTCAGGCGGCGGTGGACCGGTGGTGGTGAGGCTCAGGCTCGGAGTCTCGGACCCAAGAGAAAGGTCGTGGACGAGGCTGGACAAAAACAACTGAAGCCGAATAGTGATCGTGGACCGACAGAAAGATCTACCCACAAACACTCTTGTAGGATCTAACTACACCAAATGAATGCAAGGGCTGGGAAGCAGGATGGTAACATGGACCGAAAGATAGATCTACATAGGTAGGTACCCTAAAAGCAATCTTGCAGGATCTACGGAGTACCTAATACTGTTAGGTACATACATACATACATTAACTGCTCCAAATTAGAACACTAATCATCATAGTTGCGCGACTCGTGAGCGACAGGGGTGCCAAAATGGGCGTGGGGTTTTGTCACTTTACCTTCCATGGGCCAAGACATGCTGCCCGAATTACTGAAGAACATGAGCAGCGACGACCCGGTGAACATGGAACTTGGTCCTTGGAAGTGGCTTTGGCCGCAGATACTGATAATGTCAAGGCCGTAGAATGTTCTATCACGGCGATCCCTTGGCAAACGGGTGTCAGTATTTGTCCTGTCGCTGAGCACAACTAGCGGATTGCTTACTTACTTTTCAAGAATCAATCGCCCCGAGAACTACTCCGTATTTCTGAATGCATTTGTATGCCGGCTTGAAATGCTCCTCAGGCCTAGTAGTTTCAAGCTCTGCTGCAGCCCTGGATCTCTTCTTATTAGTCTGCACCGCTGGCAATGGGGAATGATCATTAAACAAAAAGTAATGGGTGCCGTGAAATATCATAAAAGCCGTCTCTGTTGGTCTTTGACAAGTCATTAACAATAACGATACATCTTTACAAGCCCCCCATCGGTGATGGAAGAGGGAATGGCTAGATCCGATACCTGTTGCTCCTTTATTACTTGCCCCTCAAAGCTCACGTTGCGGATTACGTTTAACGTTACTGCTCGTCAGACCTTGGTCATAACCATCCTGTTCGGGATTGTTGTATCTCCTCCTCTTTGCTAAATTGCTATATAATGAGAGTCTTCTCTCATCCAGAGTTTAGAGAAGAGAAGAGAGGGTCGTTCAGTTTCACTTTTAGGTTCTCAGTCAAGGTTATACCGTCCACGACTCCACGGTCCGGCGTCAAGTGTTGGCTCATCTCTTTGACACCTTTTAACTTTTAAGGTGTTCGCGGTTCAGCACTCAGACAAACAGCTTACCTGTAGATAGATCCTGCAAGTATTTATGGGTTAGCTGGCGTAAAAGTCTTAATGCAACAGTGTCGGCACTTTCGTCGACGGGACGCCGACCAGGAAACGACTCGATGGGCACGACGATGAAGCGCACGTAACGGTGCCGATATACAAGTATTGAAAGGCCGATGTCAGTAAAAAGATTAAAGACGGCGTCCCAAATGGCGAAGTCGGGAGGGTGTGCGATCGCAGCGTCGATGAGCGGTTGGAACTGTACGAGTTGGAGTTGGGGTTCCGTCAACAGATGTCGCAGGATCCCGAGCTTCCAATCCACATCCTGCAAGCCATTTAGACTGCAAAGGCAATGTGATACATGATACATCAGTGCGGCTCAAAGCGGATAGGATATCTGCGACGACAGAGCGCCATGAGTCACCGGATGGCTCTGAATCGCATAGGTTGGCGGGAAACTGGGGCGGGAAACTGTCGGGGCGTTGGACGGTATGAATGTCAATGATGCTTATCTGCTCCTCGCTGAGAGTCATAGGTACTGATGTTGCGGTTCTATGCGGAAAAGATGGTGAGCAGGGAGCGAAAGCGAAGGTTATATTTCTTTCCGAAGGGAGGTACGGGAGGCCAGAATGGCGCGTCATCACGTGGGTTGGGTCTGTTGGCCTCAACATCTGAAATATCACTTGTTTGTTGTAGGTAGCACACAGGGCACCTATAAATATTATGTATTCAGGCCATTCTCCTATGACGCATTCATACACCGATACTTCAAGAGCCCTTTCATTAGAATTGTAGAGCTCCCAGACAGATGTGCCACATGTCTATGGACACAATTCGACGGAAGTGGTCACTGGTGTCATGCATCGCAAAGCCTCCCAAACGCTCATCTGTCAGAAAGACCAATCAATGCTCCTGAACAGTGAACTTTTTGATGGCTCTGGAATGCGCTTGGAAAAATTTCTGCCAAGTGTGAGCACATCAATTTGTCGAGAATTGCGATTCTTAAAACATGGTATATCCGACCACTTGGTGAATATGGCACGAATTATAGAGTACATACAAGCTCAGATAATTATTGCTAGCTGAAGTTGGGAAAGCCTCACTCTTCTCCGACTCATCTTCATGACTAAATACTGATGCAATATCAGTACCACGCGCTCTAGCTCATATTGCGTTCAAACAACGTTTCTCGGTGCTCTACTGAGTACTCTAGATTTCTCATCCAGCCAGAGAATCATCATCGCTTGCAGCCCAACTCCAACGCGCCGCCCTTGCGACAAAGTAGGCATTTGGACTGTAACGGCGCGAGCGGCACTGTCTTCTCATCTCCACAATTTACACAGTGACCGAGAATCGGCGCATCCACATAGGACTTGAGAAGGTCGCGAGTGAATTCAGGCACGTCTCTCATAATATCCCACATCGGCCCATCAACGTCAGCCGCCAAGGGCAATTGCGCCAGTCTCTCCCTCATGAAACCAACGACGCCGTTCCGAATACCATTGGCCGAGTTGGATCTGAAGGCATAGATTTCCGGAATGATGTCGACAAGAATATTCTTCGTCGTCTCAGATGTGAGAAGTTTCATGAACCTTTGAGTTGCGAACTGAACGAGCCCTTCAATCAGGTACATATCCCCTAGCTTCGTCATCTTCGCATGGAGCATCGTGTGGGGAGCTGACTGAAGTTTGGCAACTTTCTGAGGTGGTTCCTGGCCTACCTCCGCAGGACCCTTCGAAGATAACTCATCGTAATCGCCCGTGTAGATGTAGTCGAGCATTCGTTCGACCAGCACATCAGGGCAATCCTTGATTCTGTAAACGCCACAGGTGCCCTCCTATATAGTTGCGCAACTCGTGAGCAACAGGGGTGCCAAAATGGACGTGGGCTTTTTGTCACTTTACCTTCCATGGGCCGAGACATGCTGTCCGAATTACTGACGAATATGAACAAACAACGACCCGGTGAACTTGGAAGCGAGTCTCGCCGCAGACGATCTCAAGGTCGCAGAATGCTTTTTCACGGCGGTCTCTTGACAGACGGGTGTCAGTGTAATCCATTATTATCCTGCTGCTTGGGCTCAGCCAGGGGATTGCTGAACTCACTTTGCAATCGCCTTGAGAACGTTTTCGGAATGCTTCTGTGCGTGCCATTTTGCAGATGGTCGGTCCATGATTAGTTTCAAAGTTTCAATCTGTGTTACAGGCTACAGCTGCGAGCACTGGGCTTATTCGTAAGAGGCAGCGCTGGCAATGACGAGTAGGTATCGAGTGAGAACAAAAAAATGGGACTGATGAAAAACCGGATGAAGCATTTGAATGCAGAGTTCGAGCCACCTTGTCATTCTAATGCCTTGAGATGCAAAATGCAAACGCCGGTTCACAAAAAAAGTCGGGTCTACCACCTCGAGCTGCCACTGCTCAGCGGCTGGCTGGCGGCTGTAGCTACACTCTCGCAAATTAGGCTGTCGCCTGTAGGCTCTGTAGCCCATCGATTTTGTGGCATTGCCAGCATCTTCCGTGACGTAACAATGGCAGACGGATGGAAAGAAGTTTCGAGCATCGCTTGTCGCCCATGGAAAGTCTATTGATACCCGGCGACAGTAGTCTTTCCAGCAGGCATCCTGTGATTCCGATGCCTCACAGATCCAAATATTTGCACGCAGCAAACAGCCTGTCAAACATACCAGATGATGCACGACGGGCGCTCTTGCAAACCTTTAACCAGCACGCCACCCAGGCCTATCTATGATGTCCTCGCGATGCGGCGATTGCGAATCGTGGCACTATGCAACTTGAGCTCTCAAGCATGTCGTTTGTTTGTCTTGGGACCATCCGCCACGGCACGTCGTCGCCTTGTGAACAAGCCAACGGCAGATGAGAATCGATGAGAATCTCTTATGTACGTGGCTGATGATGACTAATCACGCTTGAGCCAACTGGCTGCTGAAAATTCTGCATAAACCCAGCTCAACTTCACCTTGCCAAATTCCACGACTCTCCCAATGCCCAGGAATTTTTTGTCTCCAGCTACACACATCGTAAGTGAAATATAAAATATCACAACGGCATGCCAATCAATGCACACTCCACGGCATCTCGACTGCGGTTGTTGCCCTAAGGAGCCATGCCCTTAGGGGAGCCGTGATACATGCGTGCGCCCTGCGATCGGGCTTCGTCTCCAGCCCCCCGTCTACTAATGACCGTACCCTCTAGGTAATGAGTTGTCCGTGGCGGTAGATGTGACTAGAGCTGCCGCCGTCGACAATATATGTTTGTCGTTTCAGAGTTATGCGAATGTTGCCATGGGTATCTCTTCCGTCGAGTTAGGCGAGGCGTCCAGGCAACATGCGACTGCTGACCTTCGCTGACGTCTGTATCACAGGACAGGTTTATCGTATCTGCGGCATTTGCGACCGCCGCGGTGACTTTGCCCGATTCATTGCAACGGCCACGTCCTCAGCTCGAATGCATTTGGGGAGAGGACAAAGGATTACCGCAGACCCGCCCGAGTCGTCCTCATCCTCATCTGTTGGTCCCGAAGAGTCTGGTGTCCAATACAGTACGGACCAGTCGCGGACAGCGTTTTACGGGCTTTTTACAAGTCAGTCACGCCAATCTTTTCGCGATCTCCTACTGGGTCTCATCCTCGACGAGGACCTAAGCTGCAACACTTCTTCAGAATGCCTATCTCGAGGAAGCATTTCGGAGGATGAACCAATCTTTCGAACAAAAGATTGGTCTTGATCGCCTACGCATGAGGACAGTCATTGACGAGTCGTTCGACAGCAAAAACTATCTGGCCAAGCGCGATATATAGAATGCTCTGGCAAAAATGCACTTATTTTCGACGGCTGAATTTAACTCAATCAGCGCGCTCTTCTTGGGGTCTCGGCCCGCCTCCTCGATTTCAGGGGCATTTTGCAGCGGCGACTGATCGCGTTACGGGAGCGAACCGAAACTCATTTGGGCAAAAACCTCGCCGAAGCTCTTTGCGAGCTCATCGCTGATTGGAATATGGAAGACAATGAATATCATCGGCTGTCTAATAACTGACAACGCCAGCAACAACGACGTGTGCACAAAGACACTGTATCGGACTCACAACCCAGCACATGAAGTTGCGTTCTTGTACGGCGAAGATTAGGAAGCGTATAAACAGGCGTCGACGCGGCTCAACAGCTGCAATGAGGGCAAGTTCCTCGCTGACTGACGTCATCTCGCACCGATTGCAAAGTTACACAACCTTGTGAAGTGGATGCGATCCTTTCCCAAAACACCGTTCGTGAGGCGACCTCTCTATCATCATATACGTCGAGTCATATCGCGTGTCCTTGTTGCATATGAGCTGAAGCTCCCGTGGTATCATTGAGGCGAGTCGAATGCCATCGCTGCGCCTAACGAACGGTGTTTTGAAAAAGGATTGTGCGCTGTGGTGAGGACCGCACCGACTTCACCAGGTTATGTAGCTTTGCAATCGGCCCGTGACGGCGTCAACAGGCGAAGAAGTTGCCCTCATTACTGCTATTGAGCCTTTTCGACGCCTGTTCATACGCTTCAGTATTAACCCGTACAAGAACGCGCGGCCAGCTAGATTAAGGACATGGCCGTAACAGTGTAGGCGACGTTGAACTGCGTCTCTGACTTCGTATGCTGAGTTGAGAATCCGATACAATGTTCTTGTGCATACGTCGTTGTTACTCGCGTTGTCGGATATTAGGCAGTATTGGGCCTTTTCGGCAGGTCCAAGTAGATGTGATACTCGAAGTCTTCCGCTGCTACAGTAGCTAAAAAGTCAAAGAATGTCCACTCGAGTTGCTGGTGAGAAGGTATCGTTGTAGTCTACATCAAGTATCCCTTGCAGTGCATCAAGATGTAACTCGTCGTCGTCATCTAAAATCTTTGCAACGAATGCTCGTCATCTCTTAGGATTTCTTCCCTCAATGCCAGAGTCACTTGGTTTTTCTCGTTGGCCTCGTCATGTTTCGAAGTGCCGGTGATTCTTTCAGCGATCGATCATTGGACGGTTGATCCCCATGGTTGGTCCGATTGATCATTCTGGTCTACGTGACCAGATTCTCTCCTTGCCACGGGATCGAATCTTGTATCCGATCACGCGGCTTCTTGGTTTCGGGGTTCTCCAAATCGCTTCACGGCTTCTTCATCAAGGATTGCGGTAAAGGTTGATTGAGTTTTGGAAATGGAACAACAATCTGCATCTTTGTTGATGGTGGGACAAAGATTGGCCGGAAGCTCTCAAGACAAGGCAGGCGTCGTGACTCGTGGCCTGTGTCTTCTTGGATGGTCGACCTCTTGATCTCGGATTGCCTTGCGATCAACAAAGTAACAGCACCCTCTCCTCCAGAAGATACGCCGAGCGCTCCAATGTGTGTGTGTGTGATACAGTACTGTACTGCGGTCACTACCTTATCCGCTTACACTGGGTGTACCGCACTGCATGCTTCCCCAGCATACACGCCGACCCAATACTACTATTCTCTCCCATCAGCGTCACTGTGGCAGTTGAGCTAGGCAATTCGCAGAGTTGGCGGAGAGGCGAGGCTGATCGATGAAACTTAACAAAATAAAGAATGGGAGCGTAGAGTGCTTAAACTGAGTCTTACTGAGATATCGAGCGGGATGCGGAGGGTGGGAAAACTCGGGTTCGAATTTGGCGGTTTTGAGGCATTACAATGAGAACCCTCAAGCATGCTGTTTGGACTCATCCGCCAGATCTTAATTCGTCAATATTATGACATGGGCAGCGACGCCTTTTGGAGAAATCACGGCAGGAGAGTGCTTCTAAGTTTATCTGTAGTATGTACGGCCGGAGGTCACCCGTTTCATTCGATGCTCTAGCAGCTTATTAGTCACTTTTGCTTTCCTTCAATGGCAGGCACGCATTGCGCAGGTTCATGGATTTTCCTCCAGTGTGCAAGGAATCCCTACCGGCGATCGCTGCAGCCTGCATCACACGAAGGTCAATAAGTTGAACGTTCTTAAGCGTGTGTCATCGTAGGAGCGAGGCCATGCAACAATAGGACTGGCTCTCTAATGTTGCGCACAGCGTTTCCCAGCGCTCAATTCTGTTCTTTTCTAAACATCGCCGTCGCTCACGGCTATCATTTTGGCTTAGTCCCAAACACGCAAGTTCAACGCGCCACCCCTATTACATAGGTGGCATTTGAGCTGCAGCGGCGTGACCGGGACCGTCTTGTTGTTTCCACCACAGTTATCACAGTGGCCGAGCACCGGCATGTCCTTGTAAGACTTGAGAAGATCGCGAGTGAATTCAGGCACATCTCTCGTAGCATTCTCCAATGAGCCTTCGACCTCCGCTGGCAAGGTTCGATGCGCCAGTCTCTTTCTCATCAAATCAATAAGCGTTTTCCGAATAAGTTTGCACGACTTGATCTCCATGGCATAGACTTCCGGGATGATGTCGACAAGAATGTTCCTTGTCGTCTCAGATTTGAGAAGAATCCCAAACCTTTCATGGGCAAATAGGCCGAGCCCGTCAACTAGGTACATATCCCCTAGCTCCATCATTTTCACATGCAGTAACACGTGGGGAGCTGGCCCAAGTTTGGCGACTTTTGTTGATGATCTTTTGCCATCCTGCGTGGGGCCTTTCGAAGGCAAATCATCGTAGTTACCCGTGTAGATGTAATCCAGCATTCGTCTAACCAGTGCATCGGAGCTCTCCTTGATTTCGAAAATGCCACAAGCGCCCTCCTGTAGATGTGTGAGCAACGGGGACTTCCGACTCGGGAGTGCCAAATGAGCGTATTTTCAACTACTTTACCTTCCATGGGCCAAGGCATGCGGCCTGGATTACTGAAGAGTGTGAACAGACAACGACTCGGTGAGCATGGAAGCGCGTTTCGCCGCAGACGATGTCGAGGTCGCAGAATGTTCCATCACGGCGGTCCCTTGGCAGACGGGTGTAAGTCACAGTAAGTATGTCCTGCCGCTGTGACAGCGTGGCTTGACTAGAGGATTGCTGACTTACTTTGCCATCGCCTTGAGAACCTTTTCCGAATGCATTTTCACGTGCCGTCTTTAAGATGCTGGGCCTATGCCTTTTTTCAAGACTGCAGCACTGGCAATAGGCTATAGCGAGGAACTAACAATCAAGAACAACGAATTGGAGTGATTCGTGATGAAGACAGAAAAGAATTTCAAGCGACTTGAAGAATCAAGCCTCGTGGCGGCCAGCGCAAACGCTCGCTTGCAGCAAACACCGTGGCCAAACGCTCGAAAACGCGCACGCGCAGCGTCGCGCACACGCCGGGCCAGCCGATAGTCCCATGATGCCTCAAAGTTTGGCGACTTCAAGGCGTCAAGACTCACAATGTGAACCCTCGAGCGTATCATTTGGAGCCATAGGTCATGGCATCGGCAGCGTCGCTTGCAGCTTTGTGGAGAATTCACGACAGGCAAGTGCTTCTCGAGGTTTTTTGGGTGGATGGAGGGAGGCCACTCATTTCATTCGACGCTCTGGCAGCCTGTATGCCATTTCTGTTGTCCTTCTATGGCAGGCATGAAGCACGTACAATCACCAATTCGGCCCAAGTTTGCAGATAAAGACCCAGTTGCACGGAGCTCAAACCTTGGAGCGCTTGCAAGTTTGTGTCCACTATGAGTATGAACTATAGAATGGCACACTTGAAATGCTTCGCTCTACTGTGCTCGCACAATGTGTTCCCCGTAGCCGATTCTATTCTTGTCTAAAAAACAATCAGCGATGGTACCATCCCATGGGGTTCCCGTCATACAAAGTCTTCCGACTCCTGAGACGATTTAGAGTCTTCAAATCCGAAATTGCCACCGAGCATCATCAGCGCTACCATGTAAGATTTAATAAGCCCGCGAGTGAATTCGGGTATGTTTTCCGCCACATCCTTCAAAGACTCTTCGACGTCGTCCGCCAAGGGTAACTGACACAATTTCTTTTTCATGGATTCAATGACGACGTGTCGGATTGTGTCGGACGAATCGATCTTCAAGGCATAGACTCTCGGGATGACGATAACAAGAATATCTCTCGCCGTTTGAGATACGAGATGTTTGGCGAACTTTTCACTTGTAAGTTGACTGAGACCCTCTACCATGTACATATCTCCTAGCTCCATCATGTTGATATGCAGCGCCAAGTAGTCAGCTATGTCAAACTCGGCGACTTCTTGAGGCGACAAGTTGTCTTTCTGCACGAGAATAGTCGAATCAAAGTCGTCATAATCGCCGCTGTAGATGTAGTCGATCATTCGTCTGACAAGCGTGTGAGAGGTTTCCTTGATTTCGAACACGCCGCAATCGGCCTCCTATGGATGCACGTGAGCGGCGGGGATTGCTTCCTGGGCATGAGCTTCGGGACTTTACCTTCCAAGGGCCAAGACATGCCGCGCGTATCACGGAAGAATGCAAGCACACGACGTTTCGGTGAGCTGGAAAACGCCTTTCGCCACAGACGATCTCGAGGTCACAAAATGCTTCATCATTGCAATCCCTTGGCAGAAACTTGTCAGCAGTGTTAGGCTGCAGGCTTGGTCTTACTGTTGGGGGTCTCCCTGGCGGTTGCGCACTTACTTTGCGATTGTTCTGACAAAGCTGCGGTAATGCTTTCGTGTGCGCGTATAGTGATCCATCTCAGATCTGTGCCTAGTTTTATGCTCTGCCACGGCACCAAATCTTGAATCAATATGCACCAGTGCAGATAATGAAAAACAAGGAATAAAGGTGATGAACTTTCAGAAAGAAGGATCTGCCGTCAGCGGTCGCTCAACATGGCAGAGTAGACATACGCGAGCCAGTGGCACACTGGCAATTCAGCGACCATCTTGTGATTCTAATGTCTCAGGGATACAAACGCGCGTAGCCAACGCCGTTTTCCTTAGATTTCGATGACGCACTTGCAAACGAGGACGCCAACAAGTTACAAGACCATAGGTGCTTGTGTCGCATATCGCACATCAGAGTGGCCAGACGGCTGCGCCTACTCTTTTGTACGAGAGATTTGGCGGCTGTAAGGCGTGACCACGTGAATACTCAATATTGTCGTCTGTACTCCGTATTACCCTTCAAGATGTAGTCTATCAAGTACATGGCACTGCCAGCGTGACCAGCGTCTCTGAGCCTATCTGGATAGAACTCAGAGAAGGAGGCCACTCATTTCAATCAATGCTCTGGTTTGCATGCCAATCTTGCCGCCGTTTATTATTTAGAGGCAGCTATGACTTTCACAGAACAGTCACAGCACGGAGCCTTGTAGACAGGAAAAGAATCGAGCACTGAGAATAGAGCACCACACCGCACCGCATTACCTCCTAGTAGTACACATCACTGTCATCAGCCTCGTATGTAGGATCTTGTATATGCCAGTTAGAACGGTCGAACGGGACCGGCATCCTGACCCTTTGAACACTACCATGCGGGGTGTCCAAGTAGGACTTGAGAAGGTCGCAAGTAAACTGAGGCACATCTCTCATGACGTCCTTCAAGAGCTCTTCGATGTCGGTCGCCAATGGTCGTCGCGATAGTTTTCCCCTCATATCACCAATCACACTTTTCCGAATAGCGTCAGAGGGCCCGGAGTTCGAAGCATAGACTATAGGAATGATGTCGACGATGACTGTCCTCGTCAACAAGGACGTGAGATGTTTGGTAAACTTCTCGCTAGTAAGTTGGCTGAGACCCTCGACCAGGTACGTGTCACCTAGCTCCATCATCTTGGCATACAGCGGCACGTGGCCCGCTATTTCTCGTTTGGCGACATCTTCAGGCGACAGATGATCTTTCTGTACGAGGATACTCGAATCAAAATCGTCATAATCGCCGGTGTAGATGTAGTCGAGCATTCGTCTGACCAGTATATGAGAGGTTTCCTTGATTTCGAACACGCCACAAGTAGGCTCCTACAACCGTTCGTGAGCGATGGGTTTGGTATATAGTCGTCGGCTTTGCGACTGACCTTCTTCCATTTGCCAAAGAATGCCGCGCGTATCACTGGAGAATGCAGGCATACTACGTTCCGATGAGCTCGGAATCGCCTTTCCCCGCAATCGATCTCGAGGTCGCAGAATGTTCCGTCATCGCGGTCCCTTGGCAGTCTTGTATCAGCTTGATATGTCATAAGATGGGGGCTTCACTGTTGAAGATTATCAGGTGGATTGCTCACTTTACGAGCTTCCTGACAAAGCTTTCGTGATGCTCCTGCTTGCGCCGACGGTGCCCCATTTTTGCCCGATTCCCAATTCCAAGCTCTGTCACGGCACCGAATCTCTGGCAGTGTTCCCAGCCGGGACGGGACCATGGGACTGGGACGGGTTTGGGACGTCCCGGGTAACTCGCGGGACTTTGGGACTTGACCCCGATTCTTGACGGGACTCCCGCGCTAATCCCAATCTGGTGGACGGGACTCCCGCGCTAGGCCTAATCCGGCTGACGGGACTCCCGCGCTAACCTGATTGGGCCAGATAAGGACCGATAAGGGTACTGACCAATGACAGCGACAAAAGCTGAAAGACAAGATAGAGCATCAAGACTTCTTAGAGAGGCAAACACGAGATGTGCGCCTCCGCTGCATGTCGCTGCGTGTCGCTGCGCCCGTCGCTGCGCGTCGGCACACGATTTCTTCAATTTTGCCTACCCAATTTAGTCCCGCTGTCCCGGGACTTACAGTGAAAGTCCCGGGACTCTACAGTGAGAGTCCCCCGGGACCTGAAGCGGGACGTCCCACGACTTCTCCGGGACGTCCCGGGACCATCCCATTGGGAACACTGATCTCTGGATCAGGATGCACCGGTACGGACAACGGTTCCGGGTTCTACAATCCAAGTAAACAGAGGGAGCTGGTAACTGATCAATAAACAAATTGAAACATCTCTCGTCGCCCATGGCAGTCTAGACTCGAGAAAAGACACGAGTCCGTGGCACAGTTTCTTTCCAGCTCTCGCAGGTGCAAACGCTCGCGCACAGCCAAACACCGCGTCCATGTCACAACGTGCAGGATCCATGCAGACTATGCTGACGCACTCTTGCGAAAGACAACGCCAACAAGCCCAGGCAGGATACCTCATGATTTGGTGATTCGTTGGCTGTGAGGCATGGCGGCATGAGCCCCCATCAGGAACTGTCGTTTGCAAAGAAACCATCCACCAAGATCACAGACGTATTCCGTCAAGCTCATCGTACGGCCAGCATTGCTCTGCGTAGAAAAGCGGCAGTCACTTTCATCTCAGCTGGCCTGGACCTGATAACGTGTCAAACGCGAGCGAAGAGGAACGAGTGCCGACTCTTTTTGACGATAAACTGAGGCCTGACAAGGTCAACGTGCCCCATCAATCATTGCCAATTGGCCCAAGACTTTGGCAGCTTGACGGGCACATTTCCCGTCGTCTGATGGCAGGCAGACATGAGTTGGATTATATCGCGCAGTTGCCAGTATCTGGAATCACGCCGATGTAGTTAAAAAAGCTGAATCAATTTGCGACGACGATGTGAAGCGAAGGAGGCGGAGTAAGGTACATAGGTACCTACCTAACCTACCTCCCAGTTTTCAGGTCAGCCAGAACTTAGAAGTTAGAACTGTATAATAAGTTGAAACAGAGGACCAACCTACCTAGGTAAATTCGAGACGTCAAAACGTGAACTCAAGCGTGTCGATTGAAATCATCCGCGAGATCAAGGCTCAAGCGTCAACAGTATCACAAGCGTCGCCTGGTGAAGGAACCGCGGCAGGCGACTGCTTAAGTCCTAAGATCATCTGTATGGCTGGAATTCGCTCATCTCATAATCTCATTCGATGCTCAAGCAGGTCATATGCCACTTTTGCCGTAGTAGGTATTTACGTACATGACTCTCGGAGTCTCTCAGGATCACGAATTTCCCCAGTGTGCGGACAATCAAGATCGCACGGAGCACATACGTTAGGTCGCTTGTAAGCGCGGGTTACTGTGGAAGCCCGGCCATTCATGAACATCGACGCTCTAGGTATACTTGCACAACAAAGTGCTCGATTCTGTTCTCGTAAAATCCTCATCCCTTGTAGTTATCGTCTAAGACCGCCTTGCTGACAATAGTCGGGACCCGGGACCGCGTTTGGGATTTCAGCAATATACCTACATTGCTGAAATCCCAACGGCGCGAGCTTTGCAGCATTTACCACATGTCCGTCAACGCTGACTGCTGTTGTACCACGGAATTGAGCAAAACGACTGGCCGGCACACTTGCCTGACCTCAAACCCATTGAGTTATCTGGAAACCATTGAATCTCAACATAATGAATATGATAGCTCATTGAAGCATCTCCGAAGACGAAGAAGTCAGCAAGCACGAATCGATCAAGTGTATCAAGCTCAAAAGGACAGCGATAGTGGCTTTATCGAATCGAGACACTGAATGTGCTTTTCCCCTCTCGCCTTGATACTCGCACTTTGGCACGGGGTTGCTGGACCAACTGTTGAAGAGAAAACTCCGAGCTTTTTAATGACGTATGAAACACTATAATTTATATTTTTTCCATCGTTTTCTTTATAAGTAAAGTTGTTGTACCAAATGCTGTGAGCCTTGAGGTGGTTTGGGTGGGGTGGGCAAATTCTCCTAAGGCTCTAAGCTTGTCGTACATGCCTACCGAATAACTTAGTAGGTATGTAGGGACCTGGATTAATCTTCACCCTCTTCATCATCTCATTATGTGCACAAACGTCACACTGCGGCGCGTTGATAATAAACGACTTAAGAAAGTCGCGAGTGAATTCGGGCACATTCTTCATCGCGTCCTCCAAGGCCTTGTCGACATCGCCTGCCAAAGGCGGTTTCTCCAATTTTCTCTCCCTCATGCAATCAGTAACACTTTTCCGAAGAGTGCTGGACGATTCGAATTTGAATGCATAAATTTCCGGAATGAAGTCCTCAAGGATCTTCCTCGGCGTCTGTTGTCTGAGAATTACCGTTATCTTTTTATTAGCGAGTGCACTGAGCCCATCGACCATGTACACATCCCCTAGCTTCATCATTCTGGCGTGCAGTGTCATCGGGCTCTTGATTGCACATTTTTCCTGAGACGGTGTCTGATTTTCCTCCACAGGAACGTCTGAGGAAAAGTCGTCGTAATTTCCTGTGTAGATGTAGTCCAGCATTCGGCTGACCAGCTCGGGGGTGCTTTCCTTGATTTCGAATACGCTCGACCGCGACGCGATATCCTAGAGTTGCGTGAGCGGCAGGTCGCGGAATTGCTAAGCAAGTAGATGCTGGCTCCTGGGCTCAGCCTCGTGACTTTACCTTTGACAGGTCCAGACATGCCGCGCGAATTACTCCAGAATGCGAGCACACCACGTTCCGGTGAGCTTGAAAGCGAGTTTCGCCACAGACGATTTCGAGGTCACAAAAGGCTCCATCACCGCGGTCCCTGGACAGACAGTGTGTCAGAAATGCATGTTGTGGCAGTGCGCTGTTCAAATTTTGCTCAACTAAGAGATCGCTCAACTTACTTTGCAATCGTCTTGAGAACCTTTTCGCAATGCATCTGTACGTGCCGTTTACGGTCTTTTAGATGCTCGGCCTATGCCAAGTTTCAAGCTTTCAACTCTCCAGATTCGTTACCGTTTACCGCTCTGAAACTCTTCCTAGAGTGCAGCGCTGAAAATTTCAAGTAACTATCAATCAAGCACAACGGATTGGTATAAATCGTGATGAATGCAGAACTGGGATCCAGTGGTCCTTGCCGTCTTTTAAAGGTCTTGAAACCGACGGATCCATGTCACACATCATTTCAAGCCTCACAGGCTACAGCGATCAGTGCAAACGCTCGCGTGCATCAAACACCGTGGCCAAACGCTCGCAACGCGCGCACGCCAGAAGACTGCCAAGCGAACCCAAGCACGTCGATTGGAACCATCGCATTGCCGGTAGAAATGCTCGTGCACGGACACTCTGCCGCAGTGCCGCTCTCAACGCCAGGCGGGATACGGAATGCTTCGGGCTGTGAATATGCTTGAGCTTTGAAGACCGACCGCAAATACGTAGGTACTTGTAGATTTGGGAAATTTGAAACTACCTGTAATGCACCTACTCCGTATGATACCCCACGAGCGACTCACGAGCACGCTGACAAGGCCCACGATGCCTCATTAGGTAGTAGGTAGTTTGGGGACTACGAAGCGGGGCAAGTTGCAACGTAGAATCCTCGACTACCTATGTCAATGATCAGTAGCGATCGTCAATTTGTCTCTTAGCTGTTCAGGACGGAGGCATTAATTCCCAAGGCTCAATTCTCTGGCTTCTTGTAGAACGTATGCCGTTCTTCCATCTTCCACGTGACACGGTAGCATGACTTGCGCAGAATTCCCAATCTGCCAATACACATATCTTGGACCGGGAAGCACGGCGGCAGCTGCCCCGCGCCCTTGACACCATTGTACAACAAGCCAAGGACTGGAAAGTCACCGAGTGCAGAGATGTAAGAACTGGAAATGCACTACCTACCTACCTACTCGCCAACAAGTCAGAACATAGGAAACTGGCAAAGGTCCCCGTCAGGTCATGAAGGTCACGGAATGCTTCCGCCCCTTCAATCGCATGAGCCATGGCGTGATACATTTCCCCTCGCACAGTATGACTGCCCAATGTGGCCTTGTCGAGTGAAACCGCCTTATTAGCGCTGCCGCATACGTGACGAGGCTATCCCGCGGAGTATGCCGTTGCGTGTGAGACAATAAACGGCCAAACTCAAAGTACTTATTCACAAGTACATACGTACGGAGTAGGGTCTCTTTTTCTGCAGGGTAGTCGATCGGGATTCGGGCGGCTTGTGGCCCGGAATCTCTACCGTGCCGTTGCCCGATCTGTAGATGCCAGCCCCCATCTGAAGCGTGACGGTAGAGAATATGTACACAACTTACAAGTTCCGGTGTAAGGGGCTGGCTGCACGATGCAAATGTACGTTGCGCGCATAAGGTATCGCAGAATGTCGGCATATTGGTGAATCGATATCGTTATCGCGATGTTCCTCTTCGTCTCTTCCACGCGCTGCATCGATCGGCTGCAAAGGTACCGTAGCGCGCCGCACATCGACCCAAAACACCTCGGTTGTATGATTGGGCTCAACTGCAGTGCAACTGATGGCGACTGCCGTATGTGCATAACAGTGCCTACATGCAGGCGCACACATGTATCGGAGGGTTGCATATACAGGTATCATCGGGCCCACGAGGCGTTTCTGGTGTGTCGCACGTCTCTTGCAGGCCGAGCCTAGACTTCGGTTCCTGCCGAGCTGAGAAAGTCAGCTGAGGGGCCGGTTCCCGAATGGAATTTCTGTCCTCCCTCTTTCGGCTTTGCTCCCCTTTCGCTCGTTGCTTGTGACACCGACAAGTGACAACTTATAAGACAACGCGGGGTGGTGGGCTGTGAGCCTGTGATTGTGCGATGCAACATCATGTGCGTGCGTAGGACTCAATGTGGTCACCCGCCACAGAGCAAGACATTCGGCCTAGTTTACCTTGCGCCATCGTCCCTGCATGTGACTCGTGAGTCTCGATTGCTGTCTATCCAGTGTCGACGCGTAGAATGCGCAGCTCTCGATTCTCCGCGGGGGTCGGTCTGCATGGGGAAAAGGAAACAAGGGCAAGAACGAGAGAGATCTGCATGAATGACAAAGGGAAACTATGGAGCCTGGAGGAAAAGGCATACTTGATAAAAGAGACGTGACTACATAGCAAAAGGCAAAAAACAGGAGCAAAATAAGTCATAGTTACCTTACAGAAGAGAAGGAGCAAAGTCAGGGGCGAAACGCAAACTCGGGAATGCAGCAATGATGGGTCCCGATCTGGCGCAAGACGTGCTAGACTCGGAATGCATGCACGTATGGCATTCAGGTGAATATCCATATGTATCCATAATGTCCGAATGTCCAAATGTATACTTTATGCGGTGGTGAGTCGCGATGAGCATGATTTGGTTCGCCGTTGCATCACTAGTATATTAGGTTCAGCGATCGGAACGGCAGATGTTTCGCTTCTGGCACACGGCAACGATCCGCCCCCAGTTTATGTTGGGGCGTCTCAGGAACAGCGACTCCAGCGAGACAAGAAAGTGAGAGCATTGGGGCTGTGCCGAATCGAGGCCCTACGTTAGGATGTATGTATAATGTAGGTTCATGTACATACATACCTAGTTTGTAGATAACTGTCTATGTGCAGCCTTATAAGTTATTAGTCGTATGTATCTGGGTGCGACTGGAATTTGGGCGGCACGCCCGTTGTCACTTTGTGATAAGCAGAATGCGCCTCATAAGCTCGCGCCAGGGTTTCCTTCTTTTTTCTTTCCTCCGCATTTATGTACCTCATCTTTACTCCGTACTCCGTAGTCAAATGCTTCTTCTCATCTGTGCTCCAGCCTCCAGCGTTGCACTGAAGGAGGTCGTTCATGCATGTTGCGCCATATGTACCTCTTTCATGGACACACGGACTTGCTGGCCACCGGGATAAAAACTAGATTTGGTGTGGATCAGGAATTCGGTTGACAGAATATCGCATGGGGTGTTGCATTTGCAGGGAATCCTCTCGGGATCCTTCCACGAGCCTAGGAACACGAGTTAGGCGGAGGAGACTAGTGCGCAAGAAAAAAAAAGGAAGCAAAAAAAAAGAGGAAGAATCGCGAACCGAACGAGCATGTTTCAACCACACACAAACCTTCCATGAAAGAGTCTTTGCAGTGAAAACAAATCATTATTAGACAAGGTCGGGCCGATGTGGCTTCGTTTCCAATTGAACGGCGATGCAGTCCACGATCTCGATTCGATGCATTCAGCCACTCACAAAAGGGGAGCAGCAAGCGGAGTGGGCCCCGGACTTCCGAGAGCAGAAGGATTTTGTGCCGGACAAGGAAGCCTTGCGGCATTGAGTTTCAATTACGTTTGTGCCTTTTGTTTTGGCGTTTTGTGTGTTGTTCTTCAATGCAACGGTGTACTTTGGTTGGATAGTGGTCGCATCGGAGCTGTCGGTCCTGCAACCCTGTAATCGTGAATATTCAAGACAACTTACACGACCAGCAGGCGGCAGGGAAGCCACATTCTTCACGATGAGTCTATCCAGGGTCCGAATGAGGAAACACGGCTTCAGTCGACGAGGCGTTGCAGGCTGCGAATGTACCAATTAGAGTAGGTATGTATGGAGTATGTATGCGTCTTTTCTTCTTTTCTTACTTCATAGAGACGGAAAGCTACGAGAGCAAAAACTTTATGTACTCCGTTTAAGGTGGACATGGAAGCCCCTTGTCTGTCGTGTTGGTCGCTCATCAAAGGTACATACGGCGATGCATGTTCATTGATGCCTTTCGTGAGGCCGCGCCCCACAGGCCGACTGGAATGAAATAGTTCCGTCAGATGAGCAAGAGGAAGAAAGAGGGGGGAAGAGGAGGAATAAGCAGGATTGGGAAGGAGAGAGAGGTCAGAGAGGTTGTAACTTGTGATTCGTGAAGGCTCGTGTACCTACTACCTGGCCATCACGGTTCCTTCAATGGGCAGGCACGCCGCAAGAATGGCGCACAGTTGCGCGCGAATGGCAGGCACGAAGGACAGGCACGCAGCGTTCAAGAGTTCAAGACAACGATTTGCATCTGACGGGTGGCGCACGTGGAATGCCGATCAGGTGGCACGTCATCGGCCACTAAGATGGCTACTTTATTTGAGCGCAACGTACGACATGCGGCGCCGGCATCACGACACCTCAATGGACAACCATCAAGACATGGACCATCGAGCCATCTGATGCAATGCGAGGGCAAAGCTGGAACATGTTGGGCTCTGAATGGAAACAGGGTGGCTCGGAGGATATGTAGCGGAAGTGGCCGCAGCCGGGGAACTAGGTACAATACCATCGAGGCGATGCACACACGTGACACGGGGAATTGGCCACGGCCACGATTAGCTACCGTGGCATTACCTAGGTAGGTAGGTCTTGCCAGCACCAGCAGGATTCGCCGCCTACGAGACCATGCCATGAAGACGTCGAATCATGGATGTACATACATAGTACTGTAAGTCTGTAATGAGTCCTGGTGCATTGACGATGCTGCGGCGGTGACTGATGTCCCGGGTTGCATGCCAAGATCCAGACCCCAGATATGGTACATATGTGCCGGTGATGAGGACTGGGAGATTTTGACGCCAAATTTGGTACCTACCTATTCAACATCGTTCAGATGTCGAAGGTTCGTTTGACGCTTGCGTTCGGCAAATCCGGGCCATTTCCGGCTCGCAATTTGCAGTTTGGCGCATCCTTGTGCACAGTGCAAAGCACAGGTCGGAAACGGACACCATATGGCCGGCTCAATTCGCCTGAGCGGGTTGACTTTTCTCTGCCCTCTCGAGTCTCCAGACTCAATTCTCAATGGGTGGATTTCTCGTGCCTTCTGTGGCCATTGAGTGGATCTGGTCTGGAATCGTGATGGGGGATGGATCGCATCATGGATCGCATCATGGATCACATCATTCAATGGCTATGTACCTACTTCGCGGCGGCGGCGCTGTAGCCGGAGCACGTTGGTGCTGCAGCACCGCTGAATGGCACCTAAAGGCTCCTGAAGGCACCTGGATGGCACCTGAAGCAGCCCTGGAGCGGGGCACTCGGAGCCCGGCTAGGGGGGGGTTCGCTTAATAACTAAAGGCCGCTTTGGGGGAGAGAGGAGAGGGGGCAGCTCCCTCGCGCTCAATGGCTTATCCCATTAGCGGTCCGTAGGCTCACTTCATGTCACGTGCCCCACACCCCCCTTGCTCGTTGATCGCGACTTGGAGTGACATGGTGACTTCAGAAACGAATGCTTCCAAAATGCTTCATCGCGTACCCTACGCCTTTGGGCAACCACAATCATCGAGCTCAAAACAAAGGGTGTTCGGCCTTGGGCGTTTGATTGACGGAAATCAGGTAACAGCCACGATCTCAGACAAACCACTGTTGCGATAAATGAGATGTAGCTCTTAATCACGAAGGCAATTGTTGGTATTTCAATCTCGAGCCAAGTTGCGCAATAAATTCTTTGCTCGTCATCAACCGCAAGAAAAGTTTGATCTTGGGCGAAGTTGGCAGTGCAGGAAGATTCATTCTCAGTCAAGCAACGCCGTGCGGTTAATCCGATGTTCCTCTATGTCACGGCGCCGATCGGCGGTACTTTCTGCCATATGCCAATTTTGCGGGCCCCACGATGTACTCCTCGTAAAGCGGCGACGTGATTGGCTGCAGCCCCCTGTCAACCCCCTGTCAGTGACATGAAGTGAGCCTACGGACCGCTAATGGGATGCCGGCGGGCCGCGGCACACAGCATGGACCATGAGAAAAGAATTTTGCAGTCACTTGAGCACTCGACCGGCCAGGGACAAACACCCCAGAATCAAACCGGTGGACATGAATGAGCTGACTTGATGGATCCCGCCCAGTATCGCTCCACTCCCAAGCCAACGGTGCAAATAGGCTTGCAAACTTGCAAAGTAAATGTACTCCGTGTTGAGAGCGAGAGCTTGTTGCTGGTGGAGACAAGGCTGGAGTTATGTAACCGCTCGTGGGACAGGGGAAGGATTGGGTGGCGCTAAAAAAAGAGGACGAAAGAAGGACGAAACAGGAAAGAAGAAGGAGAAAAAAAAAACGAAGCCAAGCCATGGGGCCAGGACCAGGTACTTGGTCTTCCGCCGCAAGCCGCTCGGCATTCTTGACTTTTGAGGTCTGGTCCGTATATAAGTTGACGATGCCGCCGGAGGACGTCCTCTTTTAGTGCTCTCGGATCGATCTCGAATTTTTTGATTCATCACGTTGACATCAGTCGGACATCTGGTCGGACATCCACCTATATCTACCGGCACGCGTTTTGCCACTTGCAAGCTACTCGACATGGACTGCATTCTTTCATGACATCTTCACACCAGCCGCTCACCCGCTCGCCCGCTCTCGAGAATATCAACCATACCAATTCGTCCTACACCTCATCTACCCTTGGCCAACGAGACGACCCGTGCAAAAGGCATCGCAAAATCACAACGCAGAGCTTTCGCCTACCCGCTAGACAAACAGCGCCGTCGAATCACCAACCCTCGTTCGCGCCACGCGGCCACTTGAACTAGAGTTTAGACCAACGGTTTTGACACACGCCCACGCTAAGCTCAGCTGGCAACATCGCGAACATCGAGCAAGATATATCGAACATCGAACGCCCCTTAGCAAGGCGCTTCTCAGTTACTCCAGTTGCCACCGACCGAACCCGTTGCGGGCATGCTCTTGGCGGCCTAGGAAGGGTTCTGCGCTCTTTCTGTGTGAACGAGGACCGTGTTTCATACAAGCCTTGGCAGCTGTGTCGCCCTGGACATCGAACGAAAAAATACCCCAGTTGACGACAAAGGAAAAGACGAGAGAGCACATCGCCAACTTGCCACACGATTCAGTGACATTAAAGTCAAACCCCGCCGCCCCGCCGCCCCTCTTTCCCAAACCAGCGACGGATATCACTGGCTACCATCGGTTCACGCAAGGCTGCGCATGTTACGCAGTTAAACGCAGAACACCGTCGCAGAAGTCTCGATATAATCCGTCAAAATGCCCCACCTCGTCTCCAACTTCCTCCGCTCCTCGTCGGGCAACATCTCGCATATCAAGAAAGCGGCCGTTTCGCGATCTTCCCGCACCAGTTCGCGCAACAATTCGGTCAGCGCGAGTCCCTACGCCTCCGACTCCGAGGACCATGCCCACCACATTTCCGTCAAGATGCCCGAGCTGGGGGATGCCCTCAAGAAGCACCGTCTGTCACTGCCTTTTGGCCGCTCCAGGCACGACGCTCACGGCCATGGACACAGCCATAACCATGCGCAACATCACCACACCGGACACCATTCGTCGTCTCGCGCACCGGCGTCCATGGAATGGAGCATCGAGAGCCCTCCCGTTGTTCTGTATGGAACGCCCGAGGAGAGTTCCGGCGCGCTCATCTCGGGCCTCTTGTACGTCGATGTGCACGACGAGGTCCTCGAGCTCGATAGCTTCGTCGCCACGCTGACGATGCATACCAAGTACAAGAAGCCTTTCCAGGGCCACTGCGCCGAGTGTCAAACTAAGATCACGGAGCTCCGGGCGTGGCAGTTTCTCGCGCAACCCACGTCACTGCGCCGCGGAAATCACCAGTTCCCTTTTTCAACCCTCCTCGCCGGTAACCTGCCCGCGTCCACCAACACGCCCGTCGTCTCCATCTCATACCACTTCAAGGCCCAAGCCATGGCAGTATCGCCCTCAGCCTCCGCCTCGAACCTCTCATCAACCTCCTCCGTGCCTCTCAAATTCGAACGCACCCTCCACATCAAGCGGTCCCTTCCCGAGCCGCTCTACCCTCACCATTCCGTCCGCATCTTCCCCCCTACCAACATCAAAGCCAGCGCACACTACAACTCCGTCATCCACCCGACCAGCAGTAACACCGTCACCCTCAAGCTCGACGGCCTCATGACACACAACGAAAAGGTCCACACCGTCGATCTCTGGAAACTCCGTAAAGTCTCCTGGAAACTCGAAGAAACCATCAAAACCCTTGCGCCCGCCTGCGACAAACACTCTCCCTCCACTCCCGCCTCCTCCACCACACCAACAGACGACGAATCCTCCTCTAATGCCACCCCCAAACACGCCGTCTCCCGTACCGAAACCCGCATCCTCGGCGAAAAACAAATCCACGAAGGCTGGAAATCAGACTTCTCCGGCAACGACGGCATCGTCGACTTCGAATTCGACTACACAATGACCCAATTCAAAACCCACGCCAAGGATCCCCCCCGTTTCGCCTGCGATGTACACACCCCAGACAGCACCACCCATGTCTCCCACGCGCTGCAACTTGAACTCATCGTGTCCAAGGAATTTGCGCCAGAGGGGAAACCACATCTTGCGTCGCAGACGGGGACGGGCCGCATCCTGAGAATGCATTTTGCGGTGCACATGACGGAGTATCCTGGCTTGGGGGTTAGTTGGGATAATGAGGCACCGCCGGTGTATCAGGATGTTCCGCCTAGTCCGCCGGGCTATCCCATGGGGGAAGAGAGGGCGAGGATTGGGGAGGGGAAGGGGGAGAGGGAGCCGCCGATTGAGTATGCTTGTTTGGAGGCGTTGGAGGCGCAGAGGCAGGGGAGTGGGAGTGAGCCAGGGTCGAGGAGGCCGAGTGCGTCGGCGGGGAGGGCCATTTTATGATGGGTCTTTTGCCTTTTTTTGGGTTTATATCTCCTCTTTTTGTTTTGGGTTTGGGGGATGCTTTAACATGCTATTTAATGAGCGAGGTGGTGATGGATTTTCACAGCGTGTATTTGGCGCACCTTTTTGACATCTCATTTCTGTGTCGGGGGCCTTGAAATCTTGATCTGATTGGCGTGCTCTTTTTCTGATTTACATCTACTCTCATCTCAACATCTTTTCATCTTTGGGCAGGGGCTCATTCATGTATGCGTTTGTGTTTTGGCAAGTTTCTTATATACCTTCCTTGTGTGTTCAGCGTTTAATCCTTTTTCGTTTCTTTTTTCCCGTCTGCTTTTTTTCCCCAGTCTTTCAGCTTTTTACAGCATAGCTTTCTATAGCATTTTATACCCATGCGAGGTTCTGAAAAGGGGAGGACTCAGGAGGGGGCCAGCATACAGCATACTGTGGTGGCACAGGACACACGGTCACGGATATAGACAGGCTTCAAGCGATTCGATGGCTTGTGGGCTTGTCGGGCGGTGGAGAGTAATGAATGGTTGTGACAAGGGCCAATATTTGGGACTTGGAACTGAGGAATGTCAATTCAGAACGTGATGATCGACTGTGACTCTACAAGGAACTCTAGAGGCGTGTGTCCTGCCTCTGAGCCCTCGAGGTGGCCAGCGATGATATATACATGAATCGCAAGTGTCCTCCTCAGACCCCACTGTCCCTGCTGCCAACCCCGGCTGTCTGCCTGAATATCCCGAGTGTGCCAGCAACCGCTATGATCAGGTATACGCCATATACCGGCAAGCGCTGACCTAGCATTGCGCTGGTCAAACGCTATACTGGCAAACGTTGTGCAGGCAAGGCGGAGCCGACACACTCTCTGGTCGGGAAACGCTGTGCGGGCACCGTCGATGCACAGCGCCCCCGACTGAAACGTCTCGACTGAAACGCCTCGGTATGGTAAGTGTGCCTGTACTGCCTGAACCGGCAAGCGCTGTACGATCACGGAGCATCGTGGGTGCACAGCGCCCGGTTGGAATGTCTCAGGTGGGGACCGATGTGCCTACACGTGTGACAATGGTATAGGTAGTAGAGTGATGGATGGACAGCTCGAAGAGAGACTCAGGGCAGGAAGAGATGCGTGGTAGAATAACTACCTTGTGGCAGTATGATAATCATACCTTCGAACGATGACGGTGTTGCACAGGGCCACAAACAGAGAAACGATGCAAGTGACGATGATCTGTGACAGAACTTAGAAGAATCATGGTCGCGTATGAGATACAGTATACGGTATACCGACCTAGTGAACGGCAGCACAGTAACAAATTACAGTATTAGTTTGATACATGCAAGCAAAGTGGCAGCTGAGCCATAGACATCAGAGTGACAAGTTAAGCAGCCTACAAAGAAACAAATGCCCATCAGTGGTATCTAGCTAGTCATAACCAGGGACGGTCTAATAAACAACTCACACAAGCAAACTTGAAACAATTGAGTACATCGAATTGTACAAGTACAGTACAAGCATCGACAACTCGATAGAGTGACGATGTACAGACCAGTGAGTCACACACACACCACACACACACACCCATCTAAACACCCACGTGGCCAAAAAGCGCCGCCACTCCGCATATTCGGCAACCCGCGACCGATCGGCGATTCGGCGATCACCCACCTAACTACATACACAGTTGTTACTCTCCAATCCGCGTGGCCAGGTCTCCAAGATCAAGTCTTTACAAGTCTTTACACGTACGAACAGGCACGCCGCCGTCCAACTAGCTCGATCTCACATGCACTCATCACTCCAGGCACACCCACAATCCCACGTTCCGCGCTACCGGAACCCGGCTGGAGACGACATCGGATGATCCAGTGACTCACATCTACACCCACGCTTATGGACTCATGGAGTATTAAGCTATGCATTATGTTGGTCTGTTGGTACCTACATATATAGGTAGGTACATACTAGTTAGGTAGGTATAGACGTCATACTCTTCACGCCACTTACTTCAGCAGGCGTCCCTGCGCCGCCATAACCGATATGGGGGCGCCATTGTTGGAAGTATTTTCCTTGGCTACAGGATACGTGCCTGACTGAACGTTCCAATTTTGGAAGTTATGGATTTACGGGATCAATTCTGGACATGGTATGAAGCAGGAGAGCGTACTACCTCCTACAGTGGCACCCATGAATAACGCAAAACTTGCTCAACTTTCCGTTGCGAGTCGCGACACGTCAATGAACCTTCACCACCACGCCGTTTAAAGCCATTGAGTAAAAGTACGGCGTCTTGCACGATAAATTCCGTCTAGTGAGCACTTCATCGCGCGCATTAGCCGCGCATATCGTGATTGAAGAGGGAGTCTCCATGCCCCGGCCCCCTCGTCCATGGGATCAGAAAACGCTTCAGGCGGCTTCACTCATCAGGATTGGGGCATCTTACCTCATGCATGATATGCGACGTCTTCAAACATGTATTAATAGGCAACATTCCATGACCATGTGAGAACTGAAAGAGAGATAGCCTCAGATGCGCGCCTCAAGATTCTACGGACACGGTTTCAGTTTGTAGTCCTGTATTGCAATTTGCAACGCCGTACAATGCCCTTTTGACTTTTAAGGCAGATGAGCATACTCCAAAAAAGGTCTCCGATTTGCTCTTCAATATTGCGATATGCAGCTTGCGGAATTTGCTGCGGTTCATGCACATGAATGCTCTGGAGTCTGTTGAGGACGGCGCTGGACAGACCCAGATGCACTTTGCGTGAGACTGGGAGGTCCGAGGTCGGAATCGTATACATACTTTACTTGAACCACGATAACTTCGTCTTCAAACTATGGAATCGGCTCATTTTAGGGTGGAGGCAATTGACGTCAAATACGTACAAGAAAGGCAAAAATGCGCCCGCCATAGTTGCATGTATTGGAGCGACGTTCACTACGGTAATCAGGGCCCTTTCCTCGTCGAGTCGTGAGAGCCCAGCTCAAGGCGAGGATGCGTGCCATGCGCCATCTATCGTGATGAAATTGAGAAATGCCTTCCGAATATGATCAATTATGAATACGCACACCATTTTTATGAACTATAACGAGCCCGTAACTGCCCGTTAGGATTGGCTTCAATCAACAAGCACCCACACGTTTCGACTTATGTTGAAAAGTCTATCAAATAAAGGTTGCTTTCTTGAGTCCCACGTTGCGGAGGGTAGTTGAGCAGTCGGGTTTAACTTGTCTCGGTGCCAATGCACATCCGTCTCCTGAGTCCTCATCCACTGTCCAGTTTGAGCATCTTTTCTGCGGGCTTTCCCAAGTTTCTCTGGCCTCTCGTGGTTGGCAGTCGGCAGCGATACCTGTGCGGCTTTGGCAAATGGGACTCTATCCTCTCTCCAAGACATGCGGGAGAAATATTTCAACCGTTCAACCGTTACGGGGCGGAGCCGGAGCCGGACCCGAATTCGGACTCGACCTGTTCGTGCAATTTCTGGCGCCTCAGAAGTTCGTTCTCGCGCCTCAAAAGTTCGTTCTCGCGCGTCAAGGTTCGGTCCTTCATAACATTTTGCAGTCGTTTTTCTCTAGCTTCTTTCAAATCTCTCTTGGTCCTCCTGAGTTCTTCCGCCATTTCTTCTTTTCTGGATTCTTTTTAGTTTTATTATTCGGAAACAAGTAGAGCCTGCGGCAGTTCGTCTCCTTTTTTTGCGAACTTTGAGTTTGAGCGATCGCGTCGCAGTGTCGAGCGACTCAAGTGTCTGATTGTCGCCCGTTTGGTTCCGAACAGGCTCTTCCACCTCCGAAACCTGTTGACCCTCTGTGTCGGGCCTCCTGGGAAGCACGGCAGCCGCACTCGGTGCGGAACGAATCGGGAGGAAAATGATTTGACGACTACCCAGCTCGAAGGAGGGCATGAAATCGGCACCACTCATTGGGCTTCTCTCAACGTGTTACATGTGCTGTAATGGACTGATGTGAAAATTTGATCGTTCTCTGGCATCTGGCGCGGTTCCGGGTTGAGGCCGTAGGCGAAATCGTTGTCTCAGATTTACAAGGATACACAGAGTACAGAGAAATTGTCCCATCGGACACTTTTGGACGCCAGTATCACGCCCTGCTTAGCCGTGTTGGTGGTGTGGCGCATCGTAATTTGCCTGGGGAGTAAACTAATACATCGGTACGGTTTCGTTTCGACATGACTGTTATTGACCGCCCGCAAGTTTTATCTCAAGTCTTGACTCCCCTTCGCTCAACCCGAGACAGAACTCATGGGTATGCTTTCAGAACTCCGTCTTGGCTCCAACCTGTTCTCTTCTTAGTACTCATCATCTGACATCGTAGCAATGATACCCTAGCAAGAAGACGACGCCTCGAGGATTCGAGCTCACAATAGTTGGATCAGAACAACCGCGAACACGGCGCAGCGCTCGACGTTTCACCTGCGTCCGTAGTTCGCATAGTAATCGAATTCAAATCGAAATGCGAATTGGCAATTGATATTCGTGATCAGGAAGTAATATGCCCTCGCCAGATATCAGATCGGCAGCAAGAGATCTGAGAGCCTGAAGAAGGAATTTCCATCGCTCCAACCGTCTAGGAGGTTGCCTCAGCCTCGCACGTAATTGAATTAAAGTTCTCCGTTGTTAACTTTAAACTTGTCATGGTGCGAAAGCGGGCCGCCACACCGAACGACACAGACCTTCCCTCACTTCGACAACGAGAATAATCGTGTCAATGAGGGGAAATAATGAGGGGTAAGAGTATGAGCCGTTGAAACAATGGAACCTTCATTTCCAGCTGTTGCACAAAAGACGTCGCGCAGCCGATTGGCCACAGCATCTCCTGCTGCCGATCTAACATAATATCTGGCGGGAGCATTAGCTAGCAAGTTGACGTGTGCCAAACCAACAGTTTAACTGATCGTTGCTTATCCTCAAAGCGAATTCCGTTTCAGTCATACTCGTAGGTTTGATGAGGCCAGACAGTTGTTCACACTCTTTTTTTGTGATAAGTAAAGCTTTATATTTACATATGCATTAAATATAAGTCTGCGTTAGCTGTTGGCGTTCGAGGATTGCAACGCATTTTTTCGATTTCGGTCCACCTTTTTCGCTGCGCCGCACACCCAGCTACCGGCCACCGCATTCTCATGGCACACATAGCAATTACACACAATCTTTGCTCCCATGCGAATCCCTTTCGTCAAATAAAATAGATTTTCGCCATTAATACGGACTCATGGAGTTCCAACGAACACTCAAGCTTGAGGCCAACGACGCCGAAGATGAAGCTAGGGGTCTGCTCACTGGCAACTATCCACAGAAGGAATATCACGTACCAGATTGCCGCTGTCGACTCAGCACTGACCCAAGCTTCGGTATTATGGTAATTTTTTCTCCGTCTTCACTCTTTTGTGAGATTGCAAGCCTTGACAGTAACGGACGTAATGGACCCCTCGCATTCCGGTGTGACGTGTCTACGGTGGATCAGATTACACGCATCACCTCCAATTATATAATGAAGGTCTAATTGTCATGATAACAATTATTAACACGTCGTTTTTTAACAATTAATGTCTTCCGGGCAGAAGACCTGTCATAACGTGTCAGAGGAGCTTTGAAGCTCACAGCACCACTCTGGACTCTGGAGTCTGCTCCCTGGGTCCAGGGTTTCCGACGTCCACGGTCCATTGAAGGATAGGCTATCAGGAGTTTGGATTAGAAGTTCAAGCAGTGTCTGCGTAGCAAAAAATACATAAAGTGAACCGAAACGACAAAGCCTCACAAAGGAAATGAAACAGGATCGGCTTGATGGCTTCGTCAATAAAAATACATTCACGGGGGTAACGACTTATGCCTGGCCGAGTTTATTACCATCGCACAAATTATTCGTGAAAGATTTAACATGCTCCTGAAGCTGGTAAGCGACTTGAACCACCGCAGGCCTCGATATGCTTTCAGAGAGAGAAGAAAGCTAAAAATCAAGGAATTACTAATACTATGGAAAAGATCAACAGATATTGGAAGGGGAACGGCCTGTTCGGAACCAGCCAGGCATTAAAGGAAATTTGAGGCGCTCCTCAGGGTTGCGGTTAGCCGCTCGACGGTGCAAAGGAATCGCTCAAACTAAAAGGTCGCAAAAACGTAGGGGAAACACGATAGCTTCTTTTCTGAGTTGTTTCTTTCTTTGGAAACATGTCGCGGCTGCGACGTTTCTTCTCACCTTTTTGCGAGTCTCGAGTATGAGTGATCCCTTTGCAGACGCAGTGTCGAGCTCGGAGTGGCGAGCGCCTCAAGTGTCCGATTACTGTCCGGCTGGTTCCGAACAGGCCGTCCCCTTCCAAAACCTGTTGACCCGCTGAACAGGTAGACCTCGTTCTCCAGGCGAAGTAATTGTGTTAGAATGGCAACGAAAGGCTGCGCCACCGTCAAGTTATCTCTAGACTCTAGCCACTCACATACATACCTTTCAACCTAAGTTGCCCCTACAATCATCGTCTTCACTTGTGATCCTCACCTTCAAACAGCCTCACGACTACAGAGAAGTTGAGAACACAGAGTACAGATCCGAGGCAACAGAGCAGTCGTCCCATCGGACACTTTTGGACGCCATACTCCCTAGGGGCCTAGTCGCAGTGGTGATATGGCGCACCGTAATCTTTTTACGGGATTAACTTATACTCGTGGCATGTCAATCTAAAAAAAAGGGCTCCCACTACCCGTTGGTGTAGCCTTTTGGAAAGAACACACACTATAGCCGTGCCACCGTGGTAGGTACCTAGGCGCACAAAAAAAGCGCTGACCAGTCGCGGCATGGGATGTCATTCGCGCAGAATTTGGACAACATGCCATCTTTTGCACACCGTTAGCCATCATCGTGGTTAAAGAAGCAAAATAAAGCCGTTGAGACTCGAGAGGTGATGTGGTGGCTTACCGGGGCAAAAATACTCCAAAACCTCACTGTCTGTCATGTCGCGTCAATACACCGGGCCCTCCATGTGCGCCATCTAATTGACTCTTTGGTCATATAATTGTAGCTAAGGTAATGGTCGCCAATCGAAGGCTGTGTGTCCTTCCGAGACGCCTGAATCTTTTGAGCGCCCGGCTCCCTACTTGCCCTTATACCAAAGTTGTCTCACGGCTTGATTATTGATACATGATACCGCGCGTGGATCTAAGATGGCTTGGGGGAGATAACTCATCGAAATCCTGAGCGAAAGATAAGGCAGCGGGATGGACAGAGTCCCTCTGTGCGGATGGCATACGCAAAGCCCTTCATATAGCTGATGGGTAAGTAGTCGATAACAGATGTAGGTACCTATGATGATTGATTGATACCTAAGTTGGTATTTGGACGAGGGTTATTATTCACACCACCCTATACTGCTATTCACACCACCTTCCCCAGTTTCGACAATTACATTTTCGTTCGCGCTCTTTACATCACATTAACAAACCACAAAATAAATGCAAACAGAAACGAGATGAGCATAAGTCCCACAAGAGTACAAGAAAATGCCCTTTGAGAAACACCTTTCAATACGCGGTGTTTGAGGTTGTGGTTCTGGAGTTCATTGATGAAAACCTGACTGGGTGTATGGCCACCGATGAGGAGCTCGTTAAGTCTGATCATCACTCTATTTATCGTAAATATGTCTCTCATAGAAGTACGAAGAACCATACTGAACATCCATCGAACTTCATCAGTGCCCAGGTTGAATGATCCTGTCTTTTTCGCAGTTTCACTACTCTGCGCTGGCGTCGAAGGCGATCATCAATGATCATCACATGCGCGCGGATGGGTCAAGGATCGAGAGATGGGCTGTGGCCATGCTGCCTAGGTAATACCTCTCATGGCCCGAGATGATACATGAAGTTGACGCTAAAATGTTGACAGGGCAGTCAATCTTTTGCGTATTTCGGGCTCGCAGACGACGGGCGCCGCTAGCCACGATCGCATACCTACAAAAACGGAAGAAAATAACCAAAAAGCGAAAGCGACACGTTACTTCTGCTACAGTCTACAGATTTCAGAGTTACATGGGTAGGGAATCGGGATGAGGCGGAAGCGGGACGGTTGTCCACGTGGATGTGGTGTCACTGGTGTGACGAGATATCAATGCAAGGAGACCGTAGACGAAGGCCGCAGGCGAGATGGAAGGGGCCGACAAGGGGTGCGGGCGCTCGGAAAGCGGCAGAAATGCCAGATCTGCAACCTTGCCCATGTCAATCTCCATGTTTCCATCACCTCATGACACCGGCTGCCAGCTGGGCCTGTTGAGTCTTGAGTCCTTGACCCTATGGTCCACGGCTCCACGCCCAGACTGAGATGACACCTCATTGGGCTGACAATGGCATCTGGATACTGCTGCGACTGGGAACACTTTAACCCCCCTTGCAACTCCTATCCCAGTTACCTAGACACATAATCACACATTAGTTCCATTCTGTTCAATCTCTTATGTACAGTGTAACACCGATGCGCGCAGCGCGAGGTCCGAGGCACAAGCCACAGACTGAGACAGTGAGGGTGGGCCGAAGTACTACCTAAGTACGGATAGAGACATGCGTTAAAGCACAAAGAAACTCCTGCAGCGATGAAACCCAATGCAGTGAATGCACAGTGAGAAGAGAGGTTGAACTTGGGGGAGTTGGGGGCGGAGAGTCAGACTGGAGTTCCTTGTAGGTATATGTATGTAACATGTTACATATCTAGCTGTGCGGCGTGCCATCGGCGCGAGATACCATGGTCCATGGGCCATACATAGCTGAGGGAGAATGCCCATGACAAGCGAGAGGAGAAAGAATCGACATCAGAGATGCAACGGTCTTGAACGGTATATGTACTAGTACAACACAAGCACAAGAAACATGAGCGAAGTTCGAATAGGGCTCAAACATGATGATCTACTATCGCATGCCGCTAGGTAGCAGTGCAGTGTCGTTTTTTTTTTTTGGTTTCAGTTTTCCTTTGTCATCTAAGACAGACTCCAGAGTCGGCTTCCTGCCTCATTGACATTGACTTACCGCCGGTGGTGTCAAAGAGTACCTTAGACCTACCTGGGCACATTAGGTACTCAAGTCTCAGACGCATGAGCCTTCAACTTCAGCCTTGACCTATCCGCGATTCCGCTTTGAGGATACGCGCCGACAGCAACCTCTCTCCACGATAGTACATAAACGATGCCGCCTAATTTCGAGTCGGTGACTCGGTGACTTGGTGCTACTGAGAGTCTGAGCCGGTATGGAGTGGGGTTGCTTTGGTGCCGACGTGCCGTCTCGGGAGTCAGCGCGCGCGTCGTCGAGGGCCGAGGCGCAGAGCGGTCTCGTCACTCGTGAAGTAACGTAAATACATATATGTACACGCTCAAGTAGACGGTACATCATACATAAGGAGCACGGAGTAGAACGTCAACTTTTCGTATGGTGTAAGTTGAACAACGTGGAGTGAGTGCCGGACATTGCTCAGAGCTCTCCTGTAAGTTGTATGTAACCTTGTTCGCCTTGACTGAGCTGTTGAGCGGTGAGTTCGGCTATTCTTCCTGTCCCGATCCGGCCGGGTCGTATCCATGACCGTCGGATCCGGGATGTGCCGCAGGCGGATGAGCCCGAGGCCTGATGATCTGATCTGTCGAGATCATTGATGAATGATGATGGGCACTTACATACGATGCTCGTGTTACAGCTTACGGAGCATTTGCTCTACACGTAACACACGTTACTTACTTGTTTTCTGAGTTCTCTCGTGGACATGTTCATCATGCTTCGATTGATGACTTCGTACAAGATCTTTCTATCCAAGACTCAAGTCGGCAGCGGTCCTTGGGCCTTGGCCCGTGAGACTTTCGGACTTACCGCGGGTCTCCTCCATAAAGTAGATCGCTGTCCGGCTCGATCGAAGTTGGTCGCTGGTACAATCGCCGCTATCCCGTTGTAATATCACCCGTGCTCAGCCTCCCTGATAGGATAATACATACACACATACACATGTACGGAGTACATACGGGTAACGGAGTACTCCCGGACCTAAATCTCGCGAGCCCCGGAATGGGCATGTACCTGGTATATAATACTTGGTCTTATAGTCAGGGGACCATGTCCCTAGGTATCATTTGGAATTATAAGACCTTCTTTCCCCTTTCATTATAGCGATTGAGTGCGCTGTGACGACTCACCGGTCGTAAGTGAAGAGGACTTGTGATTTGAGGAAACATGGTCTGCAGCCTGCAGGGAGACTTTTCTTCTCAAAAAGAATCTTCTTCGCAACTCGTCGCGCAAATACCTACTCCGTAATGCACGGAGGCAATGGGCATGGGTCACACCGAATCACACGTTACAGAGTACAACCGAAGTTGTTATTAAACTTTTGAAGTCCCCAGATCTGTGGGTTGACGACAAAGTGGATCAAGTCGTAGATACTCCCGTATGCCACCAGAAATATGCAAGAGCGGTTTCACGACGAAGAAATGTCGGCGGGAGCCTACTCCGTAGAGGGCTTACCGCTTGCGAAGACGATGGATGGATGTGTACGACATGCAGTCATGTCCAACATCCTCCGTTGGCAAAGCTCTAAGCACTCAGTAACATCACCACCCCACCTATAATGACGAACATACCTGGTAGGTACCTATAACGCTGAACAGAGCCAAGCTCAGTCTGAGCCAACATCTTGGTGTCGTGACCCACTGGCCGACGAGCCTCCGCCCTCCCTTGAGGTAGGTATGCAGGTACTGTTGGTTGTACGAATATGCACGCGCAATTACCTATCATCAGCACACAGCTGACGCCAAGCCGTGGTGCCGGATCCGGCGGCATAATTACGGACTCCGGAGTACTTTGTCGTCAGTTAAAACTGCAATGCAGCATGACCAAGAGTGGGCTTCTGAGCTGTCCCTGTAAGCTGTCATACCTAGGTACTGTTCAGAGAAGACTTGCCATACTAAATTACCTCTTGACGGTAAGTGTTCAAAGTCAGATATTTGTGAGCTGGAAATTTTTCTCAGGCACTGTGCCAGTAGATAAGACTGCATCGGCCTGTCATCCTTGGAGCCAACACGCACTCGGTACGGCACTAATAGGTAAGGCAGCGTTTCATTCTCGTCCGGCACTGTTCAGTGTTAGTAGATAGGTATGTATGTACGGAGTAGGTATTGTCGTCGACGGTCGCATCGATAAGATGAATTGGAGGATGAATTGTGGCTTGTGTCTCAAACTTATTTACGCACTGTGCTGGATCCAGCAGCGGCCGGCTGCTATGTACTACCTTCTGGTGTACTCCGTACCTAATGGCAAATGCAGAATGGCAGCCAAACAATCGCGGTCACGTAGGTAGGACAGTAGAAGCAGAAGAAGCAATGAAGCATAGCAAACGCAGAGTGCCAAATGCTGTCATCTACATAGCGTAATCCATCAAGTACATAGGTACGTAGTCTGGGTCGTAGAGTCGCGATGAAGGTACGAAGCTGGTTGCTCCTTCCTCCCACTTTATTTAGCGCATACTCTTGAGTCTTGCCAACTGCAACTCTGCCCCCGCCAATGAGCTCAGCTCAAATATTTCGATTCTCGCAGAGTCGAGACTCGAGACGCTACTCCTACTCCGTCCATACGAATGTATTACGAATTTACGATCCCAACACCATGATCTGTCAGTACCAAGCTCGTTGTTTAGGAACTCTTTTATCTCACGCGTGACGCAACGATCAATCAGGTTGAGCAGACTGGATTATGTGAAGGCTCGTACGATCTCCCTTCCTGTCGTACTATGGTCGGTCGAAAGTATGCAGGCGTGAGATGCATGCATGATGCAACTTGTGATACGCCCATGATTACAGAATGCAGTACGTATCAGGGTGCAGTTTTCGAGGGCCGGCGCTTCTTGCCAACGGTGACTCGGTGAGAGGCAGACATGTCACATGATACATGGCGGACTGACACATGGCTTCTCCAGCAACTAACGAACCAATCGTCACGCCTCGCACGGGCTCATGACCTGCAGCTGCAGCAACATTATCACAACATGCAGATTGAGTGAACGGACAAGCCGTCTTTGGCCGGCTGGTTTCATTTCGCCTTCCCTGGCGACGCTCACGCCACTCAAAACACGTCAATTCCACCGGGTCTTTACGGAGTACAGAGTATCCCAACTCCAAGTCGTGGTCAGTGCCTCGAGGCCCGAGGGCCCTTGTCGAGCGACGCGCCTTCCAAGTTCCAACCACGGTCATGTCTGCATCTGAGAAGATCTCAGTTGGTCCGAATTCGTACATTTGAGCTGGGATCATCTCAACACCTGTCTTTGGATTGGCAAGGGCGCCTGTTTTCACGTTGAGCTTGGCCACATCCACAAATAAACAAGGCTGGGAGTAAAAATTTCCAAGAATGTCCGAGAGACCACTCCAAAAAGAGCTACAATGGGACGGCTTTTTAAAGACAGCTCGGCCACCTCCGCCGCCCGCGTCCTCTGATTTCTCTCAACTCGGCCTCACGCCGCACGGGCCTACGCTTCAACAGTGAACACAAGATACCACTTCAGCCCACTGGCCATTTCGAGCAGACGGCGACGTCGATCGAGAACAAAACTACATAGAGGCGGATCAGGGCCTCTTAGAGCTAATCGGGCAAGACAGACCCCCGGGTCTCTGGTTCTGAGTCCTGAGTCCTGACTCAATGAAGAGCGAATGTCTTGTCATCTCCGTGCATAGGTGTATCACGCGCCCCTTATCCTGCTCCGTCTAATTTGGGTACAGAGTGTTGTCACTCTCCTCGTATCATCTCAACGATTTCGACAGACCGCTACTATCAAGCTAATGTAGATATGTTGTTCATCCGTCCAAGGGATCTGTCGCCAGTGGCCACTGAGTCACTGACTACTCCTGGTGGACTCGAGCCACTCCGTCTCATCTTTCTTCCATCACACAGGGATTCAGTTGATGACCTTTGGCTTCCCGAAAGCAGAACTCATATGCGCCATCGAGTTGCTCGTCTGCTTCATCATTTCATCGTTTCATACGATTCGATAGTTTGTAGACTATCCTGATGCCTTGACACAGGCCATTGGGGGCTGGCACAACTACCTTTGGCTTTTCACGCCGCGATTGACGTATTACACTCATCAACATAAAAATGCGGTGAACACGGCGGATCGTTTGGCTTTGAACCATTCGGCGCTGGAAACCCATATCAAGCACTGAGCAGTGAGCACTGTGATGTTACTATAGCAGTGTCTCTGACAAGGCAGCGGCAGCCTGCGCCTATGGAGGACTCACTAGTCACCACGAGTTACCCAGTTCGGCGAATTGCTTTGTCTAGGTAGGAGTTTGAAAGCCACTAAGACTTTGGCACAAATTCACAATGTCTCGCGTGTCGCGATATGGTGGCGAGAGGGAAGCTTGTCACCCAGTCAGAGTCACCTTCAAATTATTCGTAACCACCCAAACGTTACAGTCTTCATGTCTTATCACTGTCTGGGGTCCCCACTGCCCATAGTAACACTGAGCCTGGAGGCTGGGTAGGTAGTATGTACTCTGTAGCTACTAGCTGGGTTGTGCATTGATGATTGGTGAAGAGGGCGAGACATACCGCAAGTGGGTGATCGTGTTGTTGTACCTAGGGCAAGCTGAGCCTGCCGAGGTTCCATAGGGAGCACGACGCTGGATTTCTGACTTACACGTCGGTCAACTGGTGGTTGGCATTGGAGACAGACAAGGGTCAGCCTTCGGGACCTCTCTCCGGCCTGCGGCCTTGCCCTCGAATACTCACATACATACATGATACATGATACGGAGTACAGAGTACATAGAACGAAGCACGCGAATTGCATATGCATTGCTTGTCGCCCCATCAATTTAGTCGATCTTTTGCTGTTTGAAGTTTCATACGGTCCACGGAGTGCATGGTAACACTGCAGTCTGCCAGGCTGCCAGCGCTTGGAAGCATATATAAACGTGCCAGCCACATTGGTCCTGCCCATCTGTCAAAGATTTCCGAGCACCTAGGATCCCATTTTAAGTAACTGCCCGTCCTTTTTCCAGAATTCAAACTCTGATCATTTAACTTGGAAGCATATATAAACGTGCCAGCCACATTGGTCCTGCCCATCTGTCAAAGATTTCCGAGCACCTAGGATCCCATTTTAAGTAACTGCCCGTCCTTTTTCCAGAATTCAAACTCTGATCATTTAATTCATTTTCACATCCTGCCTTTGCAGATTAGGTGCGTACCAACACTCCAAATCAGTTTCTGACAGCTTGATTTCTATCCTCATCCTTGTGCGTACCATTGAAGCCTTGAGAGAAGATAACACTTCGATCTTATGGCTGGATGGGAACAAGCGACGTCAAGCGTGATGCTTGAGAACGGACGGAGCGGCTCTCGAGGTCTACCTGCTTCTGAAATTCGTGCTTTTGGTGTTGAAATTGTTGACTTAGAACTTCTTGGCTGACGAGTGTCGACTGACTTATGTCCCTCAGACAAAATGGCCTCAAGCAAATATTCGTTTTCCACGATTCTGCTTCCCGCCGAGTCCGCTCAGACGAGCCGATGTGGGCCGTCTCGGGCGACTCAGTGTCACGTGACAGGGAGTCAAATTTTGCCCGGTGCGGGCCACAATGCCCCGCATCTACCTCTACCGCAACCGCAACCTGTCCAAAGGCAAGAAGGCGTGTGGTATTCTCGCAGTCATATCTCGACAGATCAATTAGCTCCAAATCCCCTTGCGGAGCTTCCGACAACCAATCTCACAAATAGAGCACGTTCCGAGGCAGCAGCTGGGGAACACCGGTCCGAAGTACTTGGCGTCATTCTTAAGGAGCATAAAGCAAAGGCTACGAAAGAGGCGCAAGATAGGCGTAATCGAAACGCCCAAGCGTCGAAACGGTCCCGGCTCAAGAAAAGCGCCAAAGAAAAAGCAGAGGCGACTAAAAGAGAACAAGAAATGAAGCAAGAGCTAGATGATACCAAATCAGAATTACAGCAATCGCGGCAGGAGATCGAAAGGTTGAGGGGAGTAGATGCGGAGAACGAAAAGTTGAAGCGCGAGAACGAAGAATTGAAGCAAAGGAAGTAGCTCGAACAAGTAGGGTGCGGATTCGGGTCCGGCTCCGCCCAGTAACGCTCGCTTTCGTCGGCATTTTTTGGAAGAGAGGATATCTCAAAGCGCTAGATATATCGCTGCCGACTGTCAAGAGGCAAGGGAAAGTACGCATAAAACTTTCTCAAACTTGGTAACGGCGCCAGAACAAGTGGAAACCGACGTATGTATCTATTGAAGCCCATTCCTTTTCCACACCCTTGACCTTTCTGAGTTCTGACTTTCGAGCATAGATTCATTTCTTTACACCAACACTCGTAATATCTCCTCGCACCGAACGCGTGCCCGCTGTTTTGCTTTCCCCACGGAAAATCTTAATCTGGCGACCTGAGAACATAAAGAAGCCTGGCTTCCCATTCTACGCAACTGCCGTGCTCTTTCTCGAATTTTTCGTGCCCCCGAATCCCTCCTTGCTTTTTCTGACCAGGTACGTATCAACACTTCCTTGATTTTGACTTATCCTCATCCTTGTGCGTACCATTGGAGCCTTGAGAAGACGACACTTCGATTATGGCTAGATGGGAACAAGGGCGAGAACGGAGCGGCGCTCGAGATCTACCTGCGTCTGAAGTTCGTGCTTATCGCGTTGAAACTGTTGATTTAGTACTTGTTGACTGACAATTGAATGATGTCCCTCAGATACAATGGCCAGCCATAATGGCTCCCTCGAATCCTCCCGACGAGTTCGCACGTGAAATACCGCGTGCGGCGTGGGTCGTCTAGTGACTCTCAGTGTCACGACTCACGACTCACGCGACACATGCCCAGATTTTACTCGATGCGGGGCACAATACCCCTCCGCAATCTCAATCTACCTTACCTAGGTACCTATCCAAATGCAGATGGAGTGGAGGAACAACGCGAAGGTAGAAGGCGTGTGGTCTTCTTGAAACCATCCTCTGCAAATCAATTAGCTCCAATTCCGAGCGCGTGTATTGTCCCGGTACCGTTTCGACGATTGAGCGTTTCGATTACGCCTATCTTGCGCCTCCTTCGTGGCCTTTGCTCTATGCTCCTTGAGGAAGACGCCAAGTACTTCGGACCGGTGTTCCCCAGCTGCTGCCTCAAAAGGTGCTCTACCTCTGAAGTTGGTCGTTGTCGGAAGCTCCGCAAGGGGATTTGGAGCTAGGTGATCGGTTTGTAGCGAGATGGTTTTGAGAAGACCACACGCACGCCTTCTAGGTACGTTGCCGTTGTTTTTCCACTCCGTCTGCATTTGGATAGATTGAGATTGAGCTTGTGGCGGGGCATTGTACTCCGCATCGGGTAAGATCTGGGCTTGTGTCATTTGATAAGATCACTTGGTGTCTCTCGTCGTGATTTTTTGTACTCCTTCTGCCTGTATCTATGCTTTTATGCCCAGTATTAACGAAGGACTGGAAACTCGTTTTATGTACCGACTTTGTAGAGTGGTCGCGGTAATCGAGGTGTGAACTCGTCGGGGGGATTGATAATATATGGAATGGAAATAAGTCGTTCACCATTATTTCTGGTACCAGAACTGGTTCTCGGGGTTTCATGAGGAGAAGCTCAGAGTAGTAGTAGGTAGTGTCTGGTCTAAATGAACGAAGTCAGAAGGGTGAAGGACATGAAAAAGGATCGCCTTCAATATAGGTGTATAATACCACGATTCAACACGCCTTCACGGCACTGGCCGCCCGTCGCCGTCATCAAGTTTGAGCATCTTGATTCTTTTATAGTAGTTTTGGTGATGGGTGTTCTTGTATTGATTGATGTGATCACTGATGTTGTGTGTGTTCTCCCTGGTTTTCAGGGGGCCATTCCAATTACAAGATATATTATAGAAGCTCTGCCTCGGTTGTAGTAGTGGTGACCGTCTCCTATTTGCTTGCGCTCCACGCTATAAGGCCGTTGAAAATTTAAATACATGGCCCTGCGAGCTCTTCCTGTCCATGGTGTTGTCAGGACTCAGCAAAGTTCAAATGACGCGTCACTCGCAATTTGAAGCTTATCTCCGCCTCCTAGTAGATAGATATAGAAGAACGCGATCGGCCGCGTCATCATGTTCTTCACTGGGGTCCCTTAGAAATCGTGAGAGTCGCGCAGTGGCAATTTGCAAAAGCTATGTCCGGACGTGTCGTGACGGCCGTAAACAGTGGCCCCGGGCTCGCGACGATGTTTCGCTGGCATCTATTGATTTGAGATGATGATGCTCTGATGATAACGACGTCGACGGCTTTAGCTCTACTGCGGCCATGGGCGTTACGCGTAATACGTATCGTGTCGCAGGTTAGTTTTGTCGGCCAACTGATGAATCTTGTCTATGTACGCGGCCTGTGAGGGACGCGGTAGTCCCTACTGTCGATCTCTGATCACCTCCAGGCTCCATAGGCTCCATTCCCAGGACTGAGGAACCATTGCAGGTAATCCCCGCCAGTCATGGTATATTTCTCCTTGAGAAGCTGGATCACTTGGTTAGTATTTCATTGGCTTTTTCTCTTCGGTAGGCGATTATGATGTCGTCAACGTAGAAGAAAATGATAATACCGCCCTTGATCAAGCAGCACGGTTCGTGCGGCACAGTCTGGAAACCCAAACTTCAAAGTCATGAGAGTCGTTGTAAACTCTTTGGCAATCCTCCTGGCAGAAACTTCTTTTCTTCCTTGTTGAGCTCGACCAGAATAAGGCCAATCGCATGTTTTCTGAAGATTTTGCACATTGGCCGGTCCAGACATGGTCACATGGTCCCATGGATGATGGAACAGAGCAGACATCAGGATCCGACAAGCGCTTCGCGACCACCTAGAACTAGTAAGCACACGGATTTGTTAGCAAACGCTCCTACAGCTCTGTCTCTCATCAACTACGTCGACTGGTTTTCGAATATTTCAACGAAGGACGCCCTCGCGAGGACCCCCTCAGCGAAGAAGAACAGTCTGCCAATTCACCTGAAGAATCTTTCGATACGACGATACCTCTGTCAATAGCTCTGCCGATAAATCATAACACCTTCGACGACAACCAAGCAGACGCCCTTGATGAAAATACTTCTAACGTCTCCGTTGAATACTCAGCTGACATCGCTGAATCCATTATCCTGATAAAGATACTGCCAACTTTGATGACAAAGACTCTGCCGATTTTGATGACAACCTTGAAGAAGGAAAAGAGCCTGCCAAGGACCCCCATGATAACGGCACCACCAGCCTTGTTTCGACCCAATCTCACAATAAAGAAGAGAACCTGCCAAAGGGATCTGCCCATGCTAAGGAGCGATCTGCTACGATGCGAATAAGCTGGATGCCCGTCTTTCCTTCCTCAGGCTCGACGTAGTAATTGTACATGTTAACAACACTGTCAACATAGTTTATTAGTTATTGACATCAGTGGTTGTCGTGACTCGTCGGTCGAGTTCCGTTGATAAATATTTAATATCCTCCTGGCAGGTTTCCCATTCGGTGGAAATGTCTGCACAAAACTCCCTCAAGTGCTGAGGCAAGGACTCCCTTTTCGGTTTCATGACACGGAAGCTCGTTGAAACGGTTGCCAATCGTGCTTCCATCTTGGTTGAACCCGGGGGTCGACGGGAGCAGAGAGAGAGTCGTATGACTTTTTGACAAAGAGAGCAAAGTGATTGTCTTCTTTGTTGACAGACGAAACCGAGAGTACGCTTTTTCTGGACTTGTTCATCGGGGTCGAGAGGTCGAAGGGATTTTATTCTTGTCAATAGAAGGGAGATCGACGCCTTCTATAATCTATTTCTGTAAGGCCAAGGCCCAAAGGTTGGCAAGCTAGGCCAAGTGTTATGTGTCTCGATAGAAGTGACAGTGAAGTCCTCTATCGTGTGATGTGGCGATAGAAAGTGACAACAAAGCCCTCTTTCTTCTGGTGGGTTGGCTAGCGCGGCCAAGAGAACATTTCTGGCCAGATCTCCAACTTGCCCTTCAAAGGTGTGACGAAGAAGATCAAGAAAACGTGGTTTCCCGGGGTAGACGGTTTGAAAGCTTGAAGTACTGGTGTAAGATCGTCTTTCTTTAGCACGACCGTCACTGGTGACTGGTGTGGCGAGAAGTCTCTTCTGTTGGGTTCCTGACGAATCTGTGTCATGAGATCTTCGAACGAATTCAAAGATCACTGATCAGTGTTTGAACAGATCCGCAAGGTATAACAATGTACAGGTGTACACCGAGGGGGTAGCTACTATACGATATCATGAATTCATTAATAGCTTCCGTTCTTAAGAAAGGGTGAGGTGCGCGTGCGGGGAACGCGGACTTTATGGTGTTGAACCCGCCATCATCCATGCCCAACAATCCGCACGCGGTTCACATCTCCTGGAATATCCGACGATATTCCATGTTGTGCGATTCCAACAGTATTCGACCAGGCGACCTGAGTACATGAAGAAATCTGGCATTCCATTTCAAGTAACTGCCCGTCCTTTTTCCAAATTCTGACAATTTTCACATCCCGCCTTTGCGGATCAGGTACGTACCCACACTCCAACGTCAGTTTCCGACAGCTTGATTTCTATCCTCATCCTTGTGCGTACCATTGAAGCCTCGAGAAGACAACAATTCGATTTTATGGCTGGATGGGAACAAGCGTGATGCTTGAGAACGGACGGAGCGGCTCTCGAGGTCTACCTGCTTCTGAAGTTCGTGCTTTTCGCGTTGAAACTGTTGAGTTAGAACTTTTTGGCTGACGAGTGACGACTGACTTATGTCCCTCAGAAGTCAGTCGTCAAGGCTCAGACAGAATGGCCTTGAATAAGTGTCCGTTTTCCCTAATTCTGGTTCCCACTGACGAGTCCGCTCAGACGCGTCGACTGTCGATAACTCGATATGGGCTGTCTCGGGCGACTCAGTGTCACGTGACATGGAGTCAAATTTTGCCCGGTGCGGGCCACAATGCCCCGCATCTACATACCTCTACCGCAATCTGTCCAAAGGCAAGAAGGCGTGTGGTCTTCTCGAAATCATCTCCTCTCGACAGATCAATTAGCTCCGAATCCCCTTCCGACAACGAACAACCTCAGAAATAGAGCACCTTTTGAGGCAGCGGCTGGGGAACACCGGTCCGAAGTACTTGGCGTCATTCTCAAGGCGCATAAAGCAAAGGCCACGAAGGAGGCGCAAGATAGGCGTAATCGAAACGCCCAATCGTCGAAACGGTCCCGGATCCAGAAAAGCGCCGAAGAAAAAGCGAAGGCGACTAAAAAAGAACAAGAAATGAAGCAAGAGCTCGAGGATGCCAAATCAGAATCACGGAGAAAAGACGTGGAGATCGAAAGGTTGAGGGGAGTAGATGCGGAGAACGAAAGGTTGAGGCGCGAGAACGAAGAATTGAAGCAAAGGAAGTAGCTCGAACAAGTCGGGTGCGGATTCGGGTCCAGATCCGCCCAATAAAGGTCGTTTTCTCCGGCATTTTCTGGCAGAGAGGATCTTTCAAAGCGCTAGATACATCGCTGCCGACTGTCACCCACGAGAGGCAAGGGAAAGCACACAAAAAAGATGCTCAAGCTGGATAACGGCGACGGGCGTCTAATGACATCAGAACAAGTGGAAACCGACGTACGTATCTATTGAAGCCCATTCCTTTTCCACATTCCTGGCCCTTCTGACTTTTGAGCATAGATTCATTCCTTTACATCAACACTCGGAATATCTCCTCCTTGCACCGAACGCGTGCCCGCTGTTTTGCTTTCCCCACGGAAAATCTTAATCTGGCGACCTGAGTGCATAAACAAGCTTGGCTTCCCATTTCACGCAACTGCCCGTGCTCTTTCCCGAATTTTTCGCGCCCCCGAATCCCTCCTTGCTTTTTCTGACCAGGTACGTAACAACACTTCCTTGATTTTGACCTATCCTCATCCTTGTGCGTACCATTGAAGCCTTAAGAAGACGTCACTTCAATTATGGCTAGATGGGAACAAGGGCGAGAACGTAGCGGCGCTCGAGATCTACCTGCATTTGAAGTTCGTGCTTATCGCGTTGAAACTGTTGATTTAGTACTTGTTGACTGACAATCGAATGATGTCCCTCAGATACAATGGCCAGGAATAACGGCTCCCTCTTTTTTATTGAATCATCCCGACGAGTACGCACGTGAAATACCGTGTGCGGCGTGGGTCGTCCAGTGACTCTCAGTGTCACGACTCACGACTCACACGACACAAGCCCGGATTTTACTCGATGCGGGGCACAATACCCCTCCGCAATCTCAATCTTCCTTAGGTACCTACCTATCCAAATGCAGATGGAGTGGAAGAACAATGCCAACGTAGAAGGCGTGTGGTCTTCTTGAAACCTTCCTCTCCGCAAATCAATTATGTAGCTCCAAGTCCGAGCTATTTCTTCTGCAATTTGTCGACCTGGCGCCTAATTCTTTCAATCTCCGCCTCGTTTTGCCGTATTCTTTCGTCTTTTTGCCGCGAGTTTTCCTTCTCTCTCTCTCTGCCAATGACTTGGTATCCTCCAACTCTCGCTCCATTTATTTTTCTTTTTCAATGGCCCTTGCTCTTTCTCCGACGCGTCTATTGTCCTGGTACCGTCTCGACGGTCGGGCGTTTGAATTTCTTTTTTCTTGTGCCTCCTTCGTGCCCTTTGCTTTATTATGCTCCTTGAAATTGGCGCCAAGTACTGCGGACCGGTATTCAGCAGCTGCTGCCTCGAAAGGTGCTCTACCTCTGAAGTTGGCCGTTGTCGGAAGCTCCGCAAAGGGATTTGGAGCTACATAATTGGTTTGCAGAGACGAGGCGATTTCGAGAAGACCAACTCGCCTTCTACGTTCGCGTCGTTTCTCCACTCCGTCTGCATTTGGACAGATTGAGATTGAGATTGTGGCGGGGCATTGTACTCCGCATCGGGTAAGATCTGGGCTTGTATCAATTGATAATTATTAAAGATCGCTTGGTGTCTCTCGCCGTGATTTTTTGTACATACATACATATATCTTCTGCCTGTATCTATGCTTTTATACCCAGTATTGACGAAGAATTGGAAACTCGTTTTATGTACCGACTTTGTAGAGTGGTCGCGGTAATTGAGGTGTGAACTCGTCGGGGAGATTGTAAATATATGGAATGGAAATAAGTCGTTCACCATTGTTTCTGGTACCAGAACTGGTTCTCGGGGTTTCATGAGGAGAAGCTCAGAGTAGTAGTAGGTAGTGTCTGGTCTAAATGAACGAAGTCAGAAGGGTGAAGGACATGAAAAAGGATTGGCTACAATGTAGGATACATCACGGCAGTGACGGCACTGGACGCCCGTCGCCGTCATCAAGTTTGAGTAACTTTTAAGCTCCGCAAGGGGACTTGTAGCTACTCGTGGGTGAAACCTTTTGAAAAGGACACCCACTATATCTATTTCAAAAGGTTTCACCCACGAGTAATCGATTTGCAGAGGGGAGATGATTTTGACTGTGAGAGGACCTCTCCCCTACATTTGCGTCGTTCCTCCACTCCATCTGCATTTGGATAGATTGAGATTGCGGATGGTCAGCCCGTTCTTTCGTGACCAAGAAATAGGAGAGTGCCCCACCAAAACTGAAGTATTCCCGTCAAGGCAAGTCGCACCCTCTAGATATAGTGGGAGCCCTTTCTAAATAATCTTAGTAGATACTTAATTCATTCTCCGAAAAATATGTGATCAATTGTCGCAGACGTGGAGATATTGGACGACGAAAATCGACCCAACTTGGTGTGAGCTGGATTTTTCGCACCCATTTTTTTGTTCTCGACTGAGGTCCAAGTACTCGGTTTGTGTCACCCACTCGATAACTACCTACATACCTATTGGTGGGTGTCCTTTCCAAAAGGTTAGGTACGCCCACGACTCCGAACGAGTACCTTGTACATAATCCCATACAGTTCGACATTTTCGTGACGCTTCTCACGGGCTTACAACCTGCAGCACATCATCACTGGCTTCATTTGGCCCACCGGGCTTATGGAGTACCTAGGTTAGGTACAGTACCTACAGAGTATCCCAACTCCAAGTCATGGTCAGTGCCTCGACAGGCGACTCTCGGAGTTTCGAGGCCTTGTCGCACGGCACGCCTTCCAACCGCGGTCAAGTCTCCAATGTGCATCTGAGGAGACGCAAATTCGTAGATTTCAGCTAAGTCGACAGGGAATGTGATCGTCTCAATAACGGTCTTTTGATTGGCAAAGGCTCCTTGTCACACGGATGGACATATGATATATGTATCCCCTCACCGCGGACATTTCCACAGAGGAACATCGACTTCGGACTACTGCAGTCTGCGGGCATATGTACTCCGTACTCCGTACATGCAGCGCATCTGGCGTCGCAGACGCCCAGCCAATGTCTCACTACAGCAACATCGACATTGGGACTAGGTATCTTTGAGCGCATACGGACTATTGTTTCATTTAGCGCATCGGCAGGAAGCAGAGGGGGGAACATTGCAAGCACTCAGACGTGTTACAGTCAAACCCCGATATAACGATGCGTTATAAAACGATATCCTCACCTTAACGATAATTTTGGGCCTCATTTTTTGAAATTCCTCACAGAAAACCCATCCGATAAAATGATATTTCGATTTAACGATGGAGTTTTGGTCACTTTTACGTTATCGTTATATCGGGGTTTGACTGTAGTCTGAGATCAGTGTATTATAAATGTAGGGCAGGCCCCTCCAGGTTCAGAGATCCTTCTGTGAGAGCCAAAGTCAATTATCGTGTCTTGAATTGAGGATTTCTCCCGTTCCAAGCCCCAAATCATTGGTCCTTGTCACACTGCCCAGTTGTAACAGTTTTCCGAGCATTAGATCGTTCACCACGAAAGATCTTACTCAACATCGCATTCCATATTCGACCTGAGTACACAAAAGAAGACTGTCTTCCCATTCTTCGCAACTGCCCGTGCCTTTTTCTCGAATTTTTCGCGCCCCCGAATCCCTCCTTGCTTTTTCTGACCAGGTACGTGACAACACTTCCTTGATTTTGACCTATCCTCATCCTTATGCGTACCATTGAAGCCTTAAGAAGACGTCACTTCAATTATGGCTAGATGGGAACAAGCCTGAAAACGGAGCGGCGCTCGAGGTCTACCTGCTTCTAAAATTCGTGCTTTTCGCGTCGAAACTGTTGAGTTAGAACTTCTTGGCTGCCGAGTGACGACTGACTTGGGTACCTCAGACACAATGTCCTTGAATAAATATCCGTTTTCACTCATTTTGCTTCCCACTGACGAGTTCGCTCAGACGAGTCGTTGTGGGCCGTCTCGTGTGACTCAGTGTCGCGTGATACAGGGCCAGATTTTGCACAATGCCCCTCATCAACCTCAATCTCAATCTGTCCAAACGCAGATGGCTTGGGGAAACGACGCCAACGTACAAGGCGTGTGGTCTTCTCGAAATCATATCCTCTTGACAGATCAATTAGCTCCAAATCCCCTTGCGGAGCTTCCGACAACCAATCTCAGAAATAGAGCACGTTCCGAGGCAGCAGCTGGGGAACACCGGTCCGAAGTACTTGGCGTCATTTCTCAAGGCGCATAAAGCAAAGGCCACGAAGGAGGCGCAGCAAGAAAGGCGTAATCGAAACGCCCGATCGTCGAAACGGTACCGGGTCAAGAAAAGCGCCGAAGAAAAAGCAGAGGCGATGAAAAAAGAACAAGCAAAAAAAAGAACAAGAAATGAAGCAAGAGCTCGATACCAAATCAGAATTACAGCGAGAGAGAGAAAGATCACGGCTAACAGTCTGCTTTTTCTTTGGCGCTTTTCTTTATCCGGGACCGTCTCGACGATTAGGCGTTTCGATTACGCCTATCTTGCGCCTCCTTCGTGGCCTTTGCTTTATGCGCCTTGAGATTGATGCCAAGTACTGCGGACCGGTGTTCCTCAGCTGCTGCCTCGGAAGGTGCTCTACCTCTGAAGTTGGTCGTTGTCGGAAGCTCCGCAAGGGGATTAGGAGCTAATTGATCTGCCAAGAGGATATGATTTCGAGAAGACCACACGCCTTGTACGTTGGCGTCGTTTCTCTAATCCATTTGCCTTTGGACAGATTGCGGTAGAGGTTGATGAGGGGCATTGTGGCCCGCATCGGGCAAAATCTGACCCTATTGAGAGCATTCGTAACCATAAAGTAGGTGGAGCTGTGGCACGAGTATCCGATCACCCGTTCTTGCTCATCGATGCGCTGGAACCTGCATGAAGCGGCCCGCGGCGTCAAGCAGTCGGCCTCTAGACTGACCTGCTTGCCGAGATTGTCGTCCTCGTCCTCGAGCGCACGCGTCTCTGCCTCGTCACCAAGGACCCAACCGGCGCGACCTACACCCTCGGCAACGTGGCCGACATATGCCGCAAGCACAGAGGACCCCCAAAGTCGGATAAGGACCTCGTCTGCTTCAATGCCATTACTGAACATCACCCGAGTCGAAGCTGACAGAGTCCACAAAAATATGATTGCTAGTGAAGCTTGGGACGCCCAACTGCGGGACGCTCGAAAATCGAAATTAGATGATATAGCTATTCAATTATTATAAGTAGACGCAGTGTTCTCAACGGGACAGTAACGAGTGGGCACACGGGTAGGCACACTTCGCCCGTGAACCTTCACTTCTTAACGCCAGAGCGTCACAGCCCCTGAAGGGCCAACAAAGAAGAGAAGGTTGGGAGTAGAGACAATAAGAAGCTAGGCGCCGGAACTCAAGGAACAAAGAAGAGAAGGGAGAGATGAAGCCAAGAGTTGGAGCAAAGGACATGTCCCAACCTCGAAGAAGAAATCACCAGGTCGAAGGTTCATTATGGATATAAGAGCGCGGGCTTTCCAAGGACTCAGAGGGAGAACACAGGCCTTGAGAGATCCTGGTAGGGCCATAGTCGATTATTGCGTTCAAGATATACATTCATCAGTTCCAAGTCCAAGATATTGGTCGTTGTCACATCAGGGGTGAGGAGCCGGGTGATCAATCAGTAGTAAGCCCGGTGGCTCCTTAATGCATGAATAGAGGAAATGCAAGAGCGCCTCATAGACAATGGTTGGAAGGAAATAAGTTTACAGCAAAGTATTGAGCAGTTTGGGGGGCATAATGGTGGTGTGTATTTGACTATAAAGAGCTAGGTCACTCGAGGAGTGAGAAGGTGGAAAATATGTGCGTCTGGCTGGTAAGGCCGTCACCTGATGCGGCTCCCAGCACCGAAGCATGGCTTACTTCTCAACACAAAGTGCATGATACATAAATGGACGATGAATCGTGCATGGAATGCAATATGTTCAACGAATGTCAATGGCGAAAGATTGGCTCGGTAACAAGGCGCAGACTTCCATGAACTTGTTGGGAGGTCACAAGAAATCTTGGCATCTCTCGCCCTTGTTTTCCGCTCTTGCCGTACTTCTTCTTCAGTTTGCATTTCTACTTGTATGCCCCGCATTGACGAAAAAGGTAAAACTCGTCCTGTGTGACGCGGCACTGAGTGTCGTGAGACGGCGTTGAGCCTCTTGGCGGGATTCGGAGACGCGATTGAGTACTAGTTGACCATTGTGTCTTGGTCCCAGAAGTGGTTCGCGGGGCTTCATGAGGAGAAGCTCATAGTAGTGTCTCGTCGAAATGAACAAAGTCAAAAGGGTGAAGGACATGGAAAATGATTGGCTTCAATAGATACATACCACGATTTCAACATGCCTTCGCGGCACTGGACGCCCGTCGCCGTCATGAGGTTTGGGCATATTTTCTTTGTGCTTTCCCTGGCCTCTCGTGGGTGACAGTCGGCAGCGACGTATCTAGCGCTTTGCGACATCCTCTCTCCCAGAAAATGCCAAAGAAAACGACCGTTACTGGGCGGAGCCGGACCCGAATCCGCACCCGACTTGTTCGAGCTATTTCCTTTGCCTCAATTTTTCGTTCTCGCGCCTCAACCTTTCGATATCCGCATCTTTTCGCCGTGCGTTTTCTCTCTCTTGCCGTATTCTTTCGTCTTTTTGTCGCGAATCTTCTTCAAGTGTCTTGACCCTTTCCGCCATTTCTTTTTATTTTTTAATGAGCTCTGCTCTGTCTTTGACCCTTCCTTTGTCCCGGTACCGTCTCGACGCTTGGGCGTTTCGATTTCGCCGATCTTGCGCCTCCTTCGTGCCCGATTTGCTTTCCACTGTGAACTCGACGCCAGGTCATTGGGACAGGACTGAATACTCTGATCCCGCCAAAGGTCCTGTGCCACTCGAGTCGGTTGTCGGAAGCTCCGCAAGGGGAATTGGAGCTATGTAGTTGATTTGAAGAAGGGAGATGATTCTGAAAAGGCCACTCCGAGTGAGGGGAAATCGGGGCTGTGTCACGTGACGCTGAAAGTCACTCGACGGCCCGCGCGGTAGGTATCTATAATCTGACGCGTGAACTCGCCGGGGGGGTTCGATACATAAAAAGGGAGGGACGCGTTACGACTTGGCCATTGTATCTGCGGGACATCCTGCAAGTGTCAGTCGACAAGTGCTGAATCCACAGTTTCAACTTTCAACGCGATAAACACGAAATCCAGAGCAGGTAGACCTCGAAGCCGTAGCCAACAGATTCTACAGCTGAAGCGTGATTGGTTGGATGCGTAAGAGCGGTATCGCGCCAGCGCCCACGCGTCTGCATAACAATAATTTCCATCAACAAAGGCCCAACTCTACCAACTTCAACCATCCACAGTCTCAACCCAACATTCAAATCTATCAAAATGAAAACCTTGTCGTTGTCGAATGCTCTGCCTTCTTCCAGCCGTCCCTTCCACCCTGGCCCCATAATGGGGTGTGGCCCCAATATGCCTCCTAGCACACCACACGGACCAAAGGAATGCAACAGATGCAAAGCTACGAAACCATCCGATGACTTTATCGACCGCCGGAACGCGAACGGCGTCTCCAGAATAACTCTCGCATGTGATGCCTGCCGTGCCAAACGCGCACAGTATGCTCGGCTTAACGAACGCAATCGGTCTAAAGGCAAAGGAAGAGAGAGCAACGAGAAAATACTAGAGTGCCTTCGCAATTCTATCAGCCCCAAATCCGCTGCGGAGCTTCCGAAGACGACCGACTCGAGAGGTGGAGAATATTGCGAGGAAGCAACTTTTCAAGTCCTGCCCGCATCACCTGGCGTCGAGTTCTTGGTGGATAGAGAAAAAGGCACGAAGATGGCGCAAGAAAGGCGGAAGCGAAACACCGAAGAGTCGGACTCGGAGCGGTCCCGGAAAAAAAGAAACGTCACCGTAAAAGAAAAAGAAGAAGATATGGCGCAAGATGCCAAGGAGTCCAAATCATTGGCACAGAAAGCTCAAGAAGAATCACGGCAAAAGAGAGAGAAAGCTCAAGAAGAGGTTCGGCAACAGAGAGAGAAAGCTCAAGAAGAAGTTCGGCAACAGAGAGAGAAAGCTCAAGAAGAAGTACGAAAAGAGAGAGAAAAAGCTCAAGAAGGATTATGGCAGATGAGAGAAGAGGCTCAGAAAAACTTACGGCAGATGAGAGAAGAAGCCCAGGAAAACTTGCGGCAGATGAGGCAAGAAGCTCAAGAAAACTTGCGGCAGATGAGAGAAGAAGCTCAAGAAAACTTACGGCAGATGAGAGAAAAGGCTCAAGAAGAATTACGGAAGATGAGAGAAGAAGCTCAAGAAGAATTACGGCAAGAGAGAGAGAAACAACTTCAAAGGCGGGGAACGAAAAACTGAGGCACAAGAAATAGCTTCGACTGTCGGCGCGTAAGGGAAACCAACAAGAGCATGCATGCACATTGCAAAGCGAAACTTGAACGAATCTGGATTCAATCTTCTTGCTTTCCATCCTCTAGAGTGAGGATGGGATCTAGAGATATTTTAATACACCTATGGCTCGTGGTGTTGGATCACGAGCCAAGGCATGTTGTCAAGCTAAACCGATTGCGTTCCTCTCTCAGTTCCCTCACGATCGGTCTCACTCTCCGCGAGACCTCCGTGGAACTGTTGAAGACGGTTGCGACTATCGGCGTCAGAGCGGTTCGGGTTCGGGTCCGGCTCCGTCCCGTAACGGTCGTTTGCTGCGGCATTATCTGGGAGAGAGGACATCTCAAAGCGCTAGAGACATCGCTGCCGACTGTCGGCGAATGTATCTACCTATTGAAGCCAATCCTTTTCCACGTCCTTTACCCTCTAACTTCTTCCATTTAGATCAGACACTACTATTTCTTCGGGCTTCTCCTTATGAAACCGTGGACCAGTTCTGGTACCAGATCCAATGGCCAAGGAGAAACCCTTCCATGTATTATGAATCCCCCCGACGAGTTTACATCTCAATCACCGCGACCTCTATGATACGACAGTCGGTGTCACATGACACAAAACGAGTCGATACAGCACAACACCGCCATTCGTGGAATGGCTAGACAATGGTATGAGTCTACTTTGATCAAGAGCGACTTCTTTATTTCTTCTGACCCCCTTCATGCTTTCTTTGCTCCTACCTGTATAAGCGATGCCTGTAATAACTATGTACAATCTCGTCACTCCGACCTCATGATACCGAACACGATACCGTCATGACTCATGCCTGGCCTGTAATTCATTCTCTGGAGGGTACTACGCCGCCTCCCCCTCCCGCGCAATTTGCAACTCCAGCACCTTCCGCAACTGCCCCGGTGGCGCATCCTCCCTCTCCATCACCACCTCAACCATACACAACCCCTTCACCTTGCTCACCTTTTCATTCTGCAGCACCGCCCTCAGCTCCCCCCATGTGCCCGCCGACGCGGTAAATGTATCATCTGGCGCGCCAAACAGCCGGGGCGCCTCGAGGTATCGCCACCGCGCCACATCATTGTAGGCCTGCTTCCGGCCGTGGATGAACCGCTCAATGGAGTACCCATCATTGTTAATCAGCACAATCAGGATATCCAAGTTGTGCTTGATCATCGTGGATATCTCCTGGACCGTCATCTGGAAGCTTCCATCGCCGATGAAGAGAATCGTCTTCGCCCTGTGGAGGCCGTGCCACTGCGAAGCCGCCATGAGTTCCTTCTGTGCCAGGGCAGCGCCCTGGGCCGCGGGAAGCATGTATCCAATCGAAAGCCATGTTACATGCGTGAATGCCTGACAGTGTTTCTGGAGGGGCATTTCACGGACGCCAAATCCGGGGGTTCCTGTCTCGCCCATGACGATGTCGCCCGGTTGGATCAGATTGCCGAGCACTTTCCACACCTTGTCCTGCTTAATCACGTCACCCTCCGGAGGGGACTCCGCATCAAGCAGTCCATATTTCGGGACATCGGGGTAAGGATCGTATACTTTAAGTTTGCGCACATCCAGGGCTTGCACCAGACGAGACAGGATGAGCTTGGCGGGTATATCTCGATGAAGCTCCTCCCCAATCTTGACACCACTCGCAGTAAAGGAAATCATCTCCCCTCCCTGGGGGATACTACTCCACATGTATGTATTCGTGCCACTAAAGTGCGGCCCAAAGCAAAGCACCAGATCGGCGCTCTTCACGAATTCGTGCACCGCGGGATGACCCCACTGTCCCTGATACACGCCGTGATAATTCCGCTCCGTTTCCTCGACAAGGCCCTTCCCAAACGGCGAAGTAAACGTCGGCCACTTCGTCGCTGAGACAAATTCCTGAAGATTATCCAGAATGCGCAACGGCCTGCTCTCCCCATCCACATAAATGATGGGCTGTTTCGCAGATTCCATCTTCCGAAGAATCTCAGACAGGACTGGCTCCAGAGCAGCAGCAACAAGGGACGCATCAGGCTGTGGTACCCGAACAGGAGTCTCAAGCCTCTCCCGCGAGACCACTGCATCCACCATATCAACGGGAAGCTCAATGTACACAGGCCGGCACTGCAGCATACACGTCGCCAGAATATCATCCACCTGCTGCGCACTCGTGACCGGATCCCAGAGCTTCGTCTGCGCAACGGTCACCAGGGCCGCCATCTGCGCGAAGCGCTCATAGTTGCCATCCTTGAAGGTATGATGCATCATGGTGCGCTCATCCTGGAGCTCCCGCGACGGCACACCCACGACGTGCACCACGGGCGCGAACTCAGCATACGCACCCGCAATGGCATTAATGGCGGATAATTCCCCGACGCCAAATGTCGTGACGATGGCTCCGAGGCCCTTGATTCGGGCGTAGCCGTCTGCTGCATATGCGGCGTTGAGTTCGTTGGCGTTGGCGACCCAGGTTAGGCCGGCGGGCTCGACGTAGTCCAGCATGGTGAGGTTGAAGTCGCCGGGGACGCCATGGATGGATTCGACGCCGAGCTGGCGGAGCCTGGTGAAGAGGTATTCTGCTAGCTTTACGGGAGGCATGATGAAGGCGGGGGGGAGGTTCTGGTGATTGGGGTTTTTGATGGATGGAGTGTTGTAACTTGTAGGAGTGCAAGATGATGGCCCATTAATTGGGAACCTAAAGATGGGTGTGGTGAACTGTGAAAGGGCGCCTCGGATGTCGGCTGTCCAGCTGCTAACGGCTGGACAACTTACAAGGGCATGAGAGCCATTGATAGGCTGGATGCAGGTGCTGGATCGACGCCAAGATCCACTGGTTGACGATTCCGCTGTCGCGGTTCAAGGCAGCCAGCCCTAGACCCCACATAATCGTCGGATTCTCAATCCACTTGCCTGATCGGGCAATTCGCTAGCGGGGGTGGATGCATTCCCCGCGTTCGTTGGTAATCGCACGTGGGTCTGGAGGGAATTGGGTTCAGCCGGATCTGTCATTGATGCAGGAGTTGTGGCCCCAGTGGGTGTCCAATTCGCCTTCTCCAACGTGCGACGGATTTATGCCACGGATGGGGTAGTCGAGACACTTCGAGACGGCCGGGTTGACTAAACTAAACCCCCCTAGTAGCTACCTATTAATGGCATTGTCTTTCCACATCAGATGAAGGAACATGGCAGTTGCAAGTTGGAATACATTCGCAATGTCAATTGATCTGCATTATTTACTGTTACACCCAAAACCCATGCATCATAATCCATCACAATGTCGCACCGAGGTCCGAAACGCAATTCTGCCAATCTGCTTCAAGGAACCGGCGAGACCAGCGCCTTGTCCTCACCTATTTTCCATAGCCACTACTGATCGCCCTGCTTCTTCCTTTTTCCATTAGAGTCGTGCTTCAAGAGTTGTCTCCCCGCATTACATCGTAGGAACAGTCTCCACATCAAAGACTCCATTACGCCAGCCATCTTGCTTGTACTCAAACACATTCTGCTCCGCATCGCGCCCTTCATCCTCCCACAACTTGACCAAACTGCCTGGAGCATACCGACCTCTGAAAACGCCGCCCCCGGGTTGAACTCCCACCCGCGTGTAGACATCAGGGTCCTGGCTAGGCACAAGGCGCGCGGCAACTGCGCGAACAAAAGTCCAGAGATCGGATGGGTTGCAGATCCGAGTCGCGCGGAGCCGCTCACGCGCAAAGACCAGCTCTCGATTCAGTGTACGGAGACCGTCTTCAATTCCGCGCGAGATTTGGTATTCCAGCGTCTTGCGCAAGATGGGTCGTATGAGAGGCTTCAAGAGCCATGTGATACAAGAAAACTTGGACTTGCTCAGAGTGTAGTTGAAGTGGTGGATCTGTACCTTGACGTTGCGAAGGGTGATGAGCTCTTCCAACCGATCCCTACCAAACTCAATGTCAAACGTTATGTCAATACCGCGCTCGTCGAGATGGAAGCTACCCAGACCCTCGTCTACCATCCACAGCAGACCAGAGTGTAAGCGCATCCAGTAGCCCAGATCGTCCGCTGCAATGGACATGCCGGCGATCTTGATTGTTGCCAAAGAGGTCATGGTGGACCTGGTTCCGAACTGTGCTTTTGTGACCTCAATGTCATTGCGAGTGGAAAACTGCAGGTTGAAAGGGAGGAATGAGCTTTGATTGACGGTTCGGCCCGGCTGGAGGATCAGGTTCTCCAACAGCAAATCTATCGCAGGAGTCGATACTTCCAGGCGAGGAATAGGGATGAACTGTATTGATTGGACAATAAGGGGTACAAACGTATTGATGCAATCCTCGACCAGTTCTGGGTTTTCGATGTTGCCTGCAGGAGACAGAATGTGCACAAGCCGTAAAGTGGACGACGCCAATTGGGTCATATCCTTGTCTTGAGTCACTGACCTGAGCGCCCCAACGAGAGCCGTGAGGACGTCATTAAGGTCATGCCCAATGGAGGACCCCGAGTTCATGCTTTTCAGTTTCTCACGCAGCTCATCCAGGTGCGCTTCCACGTCATCGAAAAACTTTGGGTCAGACAACATTTTCTGCACCAGTGTCGCAAAGTCTGCCACAAACTGATTGAGGCTCTCGTCCATTTTGTGGTTCTCCATAAACTTGCTCCATGACTCGGTTACCGCATCCCATTTCTGCTTGTCTCCGAAGGACGACACAAAGAGCCAAAAGTTGTGGGCTGCCCGATGTGCTTCTCGGTTCGGTTGGATTGTTTCCTCGACTGTTTGCGCAGCCTCTGTTCCGATTGCGAGATAAATCTGAAGATAGCGCTGCAGAAGAGTAGACATGGTGGAGACGGATTCGGTGTAGTCGGGTCGCTGCCGCAAGTTGCCGACGGCCTTTTTTAGGCGACTGATGAGAACATTTCGGGATTCTTCGTTCATGTGATCCCTCAAGCTCGTGTAGGATGCTTCTGCTACTTGCGTCACCTCGTCAAGCGCATTCGCAGCGACCTCAGCTGTTTTGTTCTTCACGTCTTCAACTGACGCTTCTGGCTGGCCGTGAGCATCTGTCTTCTTCAGAGCCTCGATATCCTTGGAAGGGGTGTCGAGCTTTTCCCCAGCTTCCTTTGATGCATCACCCAACGCCACGGCGGTGTCTCGGAAGATCTGCCTGGCGATGGTTCCCAGGTCGGCCAAGAAGATGCGAAAGTCTTTGTTGAGGAGCGCGAGTGACAGCACGGTACGGAAGCTCTCAAAGGTCGCATTGATATTGGCCTTGGCTTTGCCTTTGACGATGTCATTCCTGACCGTTCCAGCGTCCACTCCCAAGCGTGACTTGTGAAGATACCACAAAAAGTCCTGGATCTGGTCTTTGGAGTTTTTCCTTTCCAGAAGGTCCATAAATTGGGTGAGCCAAAGCCTGATGGTGCGAATCAGGGCGCGGCCAGAATTGCTCAGATGACTGCCTTCCGAGGGATTCAAGATGGCCGCCCCCAGCAAGGTGCGCAGATGGATGATGGTCTGCGCATTAGATGGCATGTACCCTTTAGAAATGGCTCTCAGCATCTGATATGTGTGCAGCTTCTCATGAAGTCGTTCTTGACGCGAGGTGGCATCATTGTATTGAGGCAGAAGGGGTTGACGCTCGGATTCGTCTCCATCGGAACCGCAAAGCCCAAAGCACGTCATCATGGTGGTGGACGGACGATGTGAAGTTGTTGCTAGCGGAGTAGTATCAATGGTTGTCTGGCTACTGGACCAGATATTTGCAACGTAAATAAAACCTCACGATGCTGGGCGTGATAGAGATGAGGAGCAGGTCATGCGAAGAGGGTCATCGACTAGCATCAAGCAAATAGTGTCAATGCTTGTAGCAAATGGAAATCCCCATTCTTCACGGAGTCGAGCAGTCTGAACTCTGGAGCAGTGGCAGCGTCGTGCGACTCCTTCGTCACGGATCCGTCATTCGTGATGTGAGGAGCAGGTTTTGGACTGACGATCGGAAAGGATGACGTCTGGCATTGGCGGCTGCTGTACGCAGCTGAAGGGCTTCACAGTTTCACTGCCGAGGGGACTGTGTTCCGCACTGTGGCATGCACTGTATGCCGCATCTGACACGAGGGTAGCCAATGAAACGGTGGCAATTGAACACCAAGAATTTGCTTTCAGCAGCCAAGACGCGATCGACTCCCGACCACTTCTTGACACGAAGAAGAACTTTGGCATCCCCAGAATCCAAGGAAAAGATGACTGGAATGAGGAGACAAAGTCGCCGACACATTGTCTCTGGCCTGGCAGCTGATGTCTCCCATGTCAAGTGTCAATGGTCATTGGTCACTGACCACTGACCAGCCACCTGCATACGTATCTCCACCAACCATCCATGTATCTACAGTCCATACTCCGTACGGCGGCGTGCTCGCTTTGCATGCATAATTAGGCAAAACTGAAGAAATCGTGCGGCGACGCGTAGCGGAGGCGCACATTTCGTGTTTGCCTCTTTATGCTCGATGTTACCCATGTTACCAAGTGGTATATGAGCTATGGTGTGGAGCCTTTCCAAATTTCGGGCCCTATCATTGGTCAGTCCCTTATCGTATATTATCGGCCGCTTTCATTGGTCAGTATTCTTATCGGTTCTTATCGGTCCTTATCAATCCTTATCACCCTCTACATAGATGCCCAACGTCTAGGAACCTTTGCTGGCGATGGCATTCCCGACTCTGTACCCCCACGGCACAGGAGATTTTGTTGAACCTCGCCTACGCTCGGTTACTTTCAAGGACTATATCCTGCGTGCTCTCAAGCTCTCTGATGGTCGGTTTGCCCAGCATCCCAAGTTCCGCTACGTCGTGTACAATATGTGGGTTCGCACGCAGACAAACAAGAGGAGTACTTTCTACCTCAAGAAAGATCGGCGTGAGGATATCACAATCGAGAAGCTGAGGGAGATGTTTAATCAGAACTCTGAAGAGGCACAGGCTCTCCTAAAGTCGATCACACGATATTCGGGCAACATGTTGGGCACTCGCCCGTACTGGCTGGGAAAGCGAAACGAGCTTGCGGCTATGGTCCGTGGACTTGGATGCCCATCGTTGTTCATGACCTTCTCTGCGGCCGACTTGCACTGGGAGTCGCTGGCAAATTGATGCCCAATTACGAGGCCTGGGCGGCAGGAACCATCGAGCAGAAGATGAAGATCGCCGCCATCAACTTGAAAAATAACCCACACATCGCGGCTTACCACTTTATGGACAGATTTCAGAGTTTCTTCAAGGAGGTAATCGCCAAAAATTTCGATGTTGAGGACTCCTGGTGGCGAGTTGAGTTCCAGGCACGCGGCAGTCCTCATGTTCACATGCTCCTCTGGCTAAAAGACTGCCCAACTCTGGACGTCAAGCCCGGCGACGCGGCTGCGGCTGCGGATGCGGAGAAGAGATTCCTTGACTTCTTCAAGGACAAGGTAACTTCGTGGAACCACACTGTCGGCGTACCACCAGCTCAGGACTCGAATCCGCTCATTCGTCATGGTGACTTCACGCTCCGCAATCTGTCAGCGATTTTGAACCGAGTACAGGTTCACATGTGCACTGACGGCTACTGCCTGAGGACGGCAAACGCCAGGCCCGAGCACGGCAATGGAGAGAGCGCCAGGCCAGAGCAAGGTAATGGAGAGAGCGCCGGGCCAGAGCAAGGTAATGGAGAGAGCGCCAGGCTAGCGCAAGGCAATGGAGAAAAGGTATGCATGCTTCACCTCCCCAAGAAGGCACACTTAAAAGCTAATTGGTGACAAGTGTTGCCGGTTTCACTTTCCCAAGGAGACGCATGAACAACCTACAACCGGGAACATCTGGAGAAGATCCAAAAGCCGATCATCAACATTGCCTGCGACTCAACAGGCCGGGGAAGCAATAAAGCCGCCAGTCGGGATGCCGGCAATCTTCAACAGCAGCTGAGCTTGTGCGTTGGAGCCAAAGTTATGTTCAGCCCAGGGGCTTGTGGAACCGTCGTTGAACGGCGCAATTGGAACCGTCGTTGACTTTGCATGGAAAGAAGGTACTGCTGCCAGCGATCTGCGCAAGGTGGCCCCGACCGTACTGCTTGTGCACTTTGACTCTTACACAGGTCCACCCGTTGAGGAGTTGGTGGGAGACGCCACCCTGGCCACACACATCGCCCAGCACTTCAGTTCCCACGAGCAGACAAGACTGCACCTCAACAAGATTGTCCCCATCTTCCGCTCGTCAGAGACTTCTTTCACCAGCGCAGGCCCTGCACACGCACACAGTTTCCATTGACCGTGGCGTACGCGATCACGGTGCACAAATCTCAGGAATGCACCCTCGAAACAGTCATCAGATATCTCGGGCAAGGACTTTACTCCGGGACTTACGTACGTTGCGGTCTCTCGTGTCAAAAGTTTGGATGGCATTATGTTTGATTGCCCCTTCGACCTGCAAGACATCACAACGCCGCCCAACGCGGACCGGCTGGCTGACCTCAAGAGGCGCAAGAAAGATCAAGACGTGATGAATCTGCGCGTGCGCACCGGTATGAACGAGGAGGTCACGGATGAAGGGATCGACAATGCTGAGGAGCACGGTGACGCAAGCACTGGCCGTCATGATGAGCATGGTGATACGACCAGCGATAGTGACGATGAACACAGTGATGCGAGCAGCGAGGACATCTACGGTGACGCTTGAGGAGGCTTCATGGCGAAGGCGGATGGGCACGACGTGACAGGTGACATATGTAGTAGGCTATAGAACGTACGGTAGGATTCATTGAGCTGGTAAACGGAAGGAATTCTTGGTCTGCATTGAAAGATCGGTGATTACTAGTAGCAGTGTTTGTGACAAGACGAGCGCAGCGAGGACAGCCCGCGGCAGCGCTCCCCCGCCCCGGAGGGCCCCCGGAGGGTCGCCGAAGGCCGAGGGGGTAAGTCTGAGCAGTAGACGGGTAGGTAGGTGACCACCAAGTTCACCAACAGATACGGATGCAGTACAGTGTTTACGTACATACCAAACAACGTACTGTACCGTCCATACCTACGTAGGTACCTTAGGTAGTCCTCTGACTCCTCTCTCACTACAAAAGACCACGTGACTTGCGTCGCAGACCCCCTTCAGTTTTGCCTATTTTTGGCGCGCACTGGCACAGCTTCGCGTCACTGCATTTTTACAGTATCGATTGGCAGAATGGACGGCCGGCTCAACAGCGTCTACCGCGGACTCCGAAGTCCAGTTCCCGTCTTTAGTCCTCCTCCTCCTCCTCCTCCTCCTCCTCTTCTTCTTCTTCTTCTCCCCGTTCCTCTCCGCTTCAAACTTCAATAACTGCGATTGCAAAATGTCAATCCTCGGCGGTCCAGCAGCCTCTCCTCCCACAAACGACGACAACATCACGCCCCTCACCAGAGTCTCATCTCTCAACAAGATCCCCCTCCAAAGCCGCCCCATCTCACCCCACGATGGCCTCAAAGTCACAGCCGCGTTCGAAGAACTAACACACGCAAAACGGGGCCTCAACCAGCGGCATATCCAAATGATAGCCCTGGCCGGCACCATCGGCACGGGACTCTTCCTCGCCACAGGACGAGCGCTAGCCAACGGCGGTCCACTCGGCATTCTTCTCGGCTATGCCATCGTCGGGTGTATCATCAGCTTCGTCGTGTTTTCCATGGCGGAACTGAGCGCTCTTTTGCCCCTTTCCGGAGGCATCATTCGGCATGCGGAGTACTTTTTCGATCCTGCGCTGGCGTTTGCACAGGGCTGGAATAGCGTTTACGCGAATGCCATTTTGCTGCCGGCTGAGATGGTGGCGTGCGCGGTCATTATTGATTACTGGTCGCATGTCAATCATGCCGTTTGGATAACCGTGCTGGGCGGGCTGCTGATATTCAGCAATTTTTTGTTGATTAGCGTGTACGGGGAGCTGGAGTTTGTGTTGGCGATACTGAAGATTGCGCTGATTGTGGGTGTGAATATCCTGGTGAGTCTGCGTGAATTGAGCCTGTCTGCTGGTGGGCCATGTTTCGAGTGAGTGCATGAAACTGGATGAGGGGAATTGGGCTTCAATGGAGAAAAGTCAAAGTACTAGATCACCTCGTGCGAAGAATCGAATGATGAATCTTGGCTAACTTGGTCCCCTGCCACCGTCCACGTCTATTCGCCAGAGTATTTGCATTACGGCTGGCGCAGGACCGCGTGGCAAGCCTATTGGGTTCCAATTCTGGAAAGATCCAGGACCGTTTGTGCAATATCTCAATATTCCAGGGTCCTGGGGCCAATTTGTTGGGTTCTGGCGCGTGCTCGTCAGTGCGGCGTATGCCTTTTCCAACGTTGAGAATATATCCGTCGCGGGAGCGGAGACGCAGAATCCTCGCCAGAATATACCCAAAGCAGCGAAGCGTGTGTTTTGGCGCATCTTTCTATTCTACCTGGCTACCGTATTTTGCATTGGTCTGATTGTGTCGTCGGCTGACAAGGCCTTGACGGCTCGGTCTGGGGATGCTGGCGCGTCGCCGTTTGCCATTGCTGCGACGAATGCGGGCATTAAGGTCGTGCCGTCGATCATCAATGCGATTGTGGTGACGAGTGCATGGAGTGCAGGGAATTCGGGTATGAATCTGACTCGTTGTAGAGTGTGGTCTCGTTCGAGGAATTCCTTGCGACTCTCTCTCTCTCTCCTCTTCACTCCTTTGAGTTTGCTTGCTTTGATGACCGTTCTAACAAGTCCACTCAGCTATGCTTGTCGGCACCCGGACATTATACGGCCTCGCCCTCGATGGCCACGCTCCCCCCTTTTTCAAGCGCACCAACCGGTTCGGCACGCCCTGGATCTCCGTCGCGGCGGTTGGATCATTCATGCTTCTGGGATACCTGACGCTCTCATCCGCCGCCTCGGTCGTCTTTGGATGGTTACAAGGCCTCGTATCAGCGGCCTCTTTTGTGCACTGGATCAACATTGAGATTATTTACCTCCGGTTCTTCTACGGCTGCCGAAAACAGGGCATCAGCCGCGATGAGCTGCCTTGGAAAAGCCCCTTTCAGCCGTACGGCGCGTGGCTTGCGCTCGTGATGGCAATCATCTTGTTGCTCACAGGGGGTTTCAACGTCTTTATCGATGGGCAGTGGAATTGGCAGACTTTCGTTACTGCCTACTTCAACGTGCCCCTCATTCTGGTGCTGTATTTTGGGTACAAGTCGTGGCAGGGAACGAGAATGGTGACCTTGGAGGACATGCCGATCCGGGGCTTTATCGACATGGCGAATGACAACCCTGAAGCCGTCGAACCGGATGCCAAGGGGTGGAGGAAGCTCAACATTTTTTGGGGGTAGGACGAGTGCTGAATACGTTGAAAGCTGCAGGGTCCCCATCTATGATCGCAGAAGAACACATTTCGAGCGTCTATGCGAGACGGACGCAAGCGCGCATACGGTCACGGATCAATCATAGCAGGAATCCTTACATAAGGACGGCATCAAATACAAGCGATGTTCAGTCAAATCCTGCCTACATCCTTGGCGATTCGCTAATACAAAACATGACTACTCCGAACTCGACCTCCCTACAGGCCCATCTTGTCCAGCACAGTGGCCGTATAACTCCACAAAACGGACGAATAATCGGTACAAAACGTATACCCCGTGTAATACGTGCTCTGCAGGCCCTGCAAGTCATACAACTTCTTATAAAAGCCACTGCGCACCTCATCAATCGGCACAACCAACGTCTCTGGCGAATGCGACGCAAAAGCCACAATCTCAGGCTCACTCGTCTGGAAAGTCCCCGCATCCTTCATGCGCTTCAGATCCGAGCGGATCAAGTCCTTGGCATCCTCAGCCGTGAAATTGGCCTCTCCGACAATCTTGGTCATAAAGTAGTCTGGCACACCCGAGTACTCAAGCTCCCACTGGTACGGCGGCAGAGGCAAGCTCCCAGGCTGGTTATCCGGGTCCACATTGCCAATGTTGACGTTAGGAAGCCCCGTCTTGGTAATAGCCGCAGCGTAATAGCTCTTGGTATCCCACTTGGAGAACAGGGAGGATTCCTGCTCCTGCAGATCAAACGGCTTCATGGAGTCCATCGTGGGCGGGTACGTGATGAGGAGCTTCTTGGCCTTGATGGTGGTAGGTGGGCCGCCGTTGCTGTTCTGGATAGTGAGTTCCACGCCGTTGGTGGCATCCCTCGTGGCGTGCGACACGGTGCTGCTGTAGAAGATGTTCTTCTCCTCGCCAATGTACGCGGCTGCTTTGCGGAACAGCTCCTGGGTGCCGTTCTGGGGTCGGATGTACCCGCCTGAAAGCAACGCGTTGATTTGGGGAATGCCGAAGTTCTGAATCACGTACAGGAGCGGCGTGTCCAGCAGGTTGCCTACGTTTTCGGCAAACATGAAGATGACGGCCAGGGACCCGTGCAGGAAGTACTTTTCGACAAATTCGCGGAACGGGCGGAGGAGTTCCTCGGGAACTGGGTCCGGGAGGTAGTACGCGCCCGTGGCAAGGTAGTCGTACTTCTGAATCGCAGCGCGGTACAGAGCCGCGCCGCCGATGACGCCGAGGATGTTGCTGTTGCCGGGGACTTTCTTACCCGTTCGGAAGTTGACGTGCTGGGTCTCGAAGGACGCGGGTAGTAGGAGCTCGTGTTCTACGCCAAGAAGGCTGAAGAGGTCCTTTGTGAGGTCGTTGTTGAAGTAGCCCTCGACGCCGTAGTCGATGTGTTGGCCGTCGGGCAGGTACAGCGTCTCAGCGTGACCGCCTAGGATTTCCTTCTTCTCGACGAGGGCGACGCTGTGGCCTTGCTTGGTGAGCTGGACGGCGGCGTACATTCCCGTGGCGCCACCGCCGAGGACGACCACATCGCGAACAATGGTCTGGTTTTGGGTCGTTGCCGCGCTGGTCAATGTGGCCAGGAGGGCGCCGACGAGGCTGACACTCTGGATGGAGCGCATTCTTAGGTATGACTTCGACGTCGTTCGCTATACCGTTTTGCTGGAGTGAGATACGAATATCGTCGTGCGTACGGAGTAAATGAGAAAATGGAAGAGGCAACACTTGAGAAAAAAGGCGGAAGAAGGAGAGGATAAAAAAGAAGATCAGCCGCTCGTGCGTCTCGCTATTGACAAGGATGTATGTACGTGTGGTCCATTATTGCCGTCTCCGGCAGCGTCGGAGATGAATTCCCCAGACCATGTCTTACCGTCGGGCGCATGACGAACGATCATTGCCAGTTTGAACAACCCTTTTTACCCATTTAGCGCGTTTTGGCGCACGAAGTGAAGGACGGACCTGTGGGCTGTCACCTTCGGCATCATGCCAGAGATCAGAGGATTCCGAGCGAAGCGAACGGGAACGGGCACGTCGCCGGATGATGGATCGCAACTGATGGATACCTTACCTTGCAAGGCTGCGGCATCACCGGTATTACCGGTAGTTGGAACTTGGAACTTGGTGGACCAGTCGTACCTAATTACGGCTTTAACTTTTGGAACCCCTGTCGACGACGGCGCGCGGTGGATCCTCGAGAGCCGCAAACCGCCACGTCGGACTGTGACACAATGCGTTTATTATCACTTTGTACAGACACATGATGCGTCTTGCACAGGAGATAATTCGTAATCGAATACACACATACAGAGTACTCTGTGTAGAAATCTGCTGGGGAATTCGCTTGACGTACTTGGATGGACCCGATGGAGGTATTGTCGCGACACGACGGGGAGTGAGCACTGCTGCCACTGCGAAGGGCAGTTTTGATGCGGGGCCATGCTGCCTCAATGTTGAGCTGGGCAAAAGTGAAGGGGCAAAAAGGAAAGGGAGGAGTTGGTGCTGAGTCAAGATGACGAAACTTTTCGAGCTACATACGGAGTTTTGTGTGCTCTACTTTACATACCCAACCCAACTTTGGACAAGTTGCACTGTGCAGTGTGGTCACACGAGATTGGCGCATCTTTTGGCAATTCAGCCCCCCGCAAGAAATGCGAGACTGTCTCGCATTGCTCGAAGCTTCGGGATATTAAATGTCATGCGCCCGATAGGTACTACAAACTTGCTTCCGCCGACCTGTTGACTCTTGAGCCAGAAGTGTTTCTAAGAAGTCGCGAGAAGAAGAGAAGGGACTCGCGGAATTTCCACCTGTCATCGCTCACCGCAAAAACGTCACGAGGACCGTAATGAGGCTCCTGGCTGACTCAGAGTGGCGAAGGAAAGGCACGGGTCAGATCTCTGATTCTCTTTACTGAAATATGACAAGACTGCATATTATCAGATTCAGAGGGCGCAGAAAAGGCATTTTGGCCCCTATCTTTTAAGTCGGCCATTTCCACACTGATTCTGCGCCACTGCCATGGAGCATTGGAGGTATGACAGGGGGATACTGCAACATATCCAAACCTTTTCCAAGCAGCGATCGTGGCGGAAAGGCAAAGCGCAAAGCTCATAAGGCTAATGTGCCTTGTGTGATGCGAAAGGAATGAAAACGATTGAAGGTCAAGAAAAGAATCGAGATTAACCTGCTTAAGTAGACCATGGCACAATCGCGATCAAAACTTGTCAAAGCCTTGCTCATTACAATTTACTGAATGTATATCGCTAAAATAGATTGAAACATTAGATAATATAGATATCCTTCTTCCCCAAACCATCCTCCATTAAGCTTCTTCTAAATCATTCATTATCGCACTTCAAGAGATCTGTAATTATCAGCACATATCGTTAAACGTATTTGAGTCATATTTGAGTGCATACCTCGAGAACGGCGGGCCCCGCGACAACAGTGTCATCCGACACAGTCCCATTACAGCCCGTCAGAACAACATACGTCTGGCCCGCAAAGCCCTTCGGAACCTTGACAGTAAAGCCACCATCAACGGCAGTTGCCTCGACAAATGTAGGCCCAGTCACGGCAATGAAGGCAGCGAAGATTCCAGTAGAGCCTTGAGGAAGCTGTATAGTGTAGCCCTGTAGATTGGAGGTGGATCGGTCAGTGTCGGCACTTCTTACGTGGAGTATTCGGTGCAATGTGTAAAGAAGGATTGAAATGAGAAAAGACAAGAGAACCAAGAAAACAAGGCAAGGAGAAAACGTACAGGTGTCTGCAACGTCACGACGGAGTCCGCCGTAACAGGCCCATTGCTCATCGCGCCAACAAGCTTAGGGAATGCCTTGACGGGCAGCTTCGCGTTACTGGAGGGACACTCGGTAATAAACTGCGAAGCCAGCGAGTAGACCTCATTGTATGTGAGAGGCGCGTCGAACGGCTGCGGGAAGGGAACCTGTCGAAGGCCCGAGCGGATATAAGACGAGTGGCGGGCTTCGACTGTGAGGATCGACCCAGCGGCGGTGAGATATGTCTTGCTCATAATGTCGGCCGCGGCGCCGAGGTAGGCTGAGACGCCGACGCCTTCGAGGATGGAGGCTGTGGCGAGGAAGGTCTTGACGTCGTTGTAGCCAAAGTTGTATGTGCATGCCGCGACGGGCTCAGCTCCGGCGGCTAAGAAGGGCAGACGTGTTAGTTTGGTTCGTCTGAAGCAGCGTGAAGGAAGAGCGAAATAGAACACTGTGCACATACCCTTCAGAGCTGTAGTGAGGAAGCCAACATGTTCACTCTCATCCTTTGACACCTCCTTGATGTTGTTGTAGAATACTGCATCGAATCCCGCGCTCGCAAAGTCTTGCTCTGTGTACTTTGCCAGGCCCTCTCGGTAGAATGTGTCTTCGAGATGCTCCAATGTGAGCGCGTAGTTGAGAATGACGGCGTCGTTGATACCCTCGCGCTTGACGACGGGGCCCGCGGCGACGGCGCTAGCTAGGGCCAGAGAAAGGGCAAAAATGCCGGTGCTATTTGAGGGAAACATCTTCAGGATTATTGTCGGGAATGGTATCTTTCTGGTTATAAATTTGGTGTAGGATAACGGATTCGCTTATTAAGTACGGAGATGGACGTCGGATGAGAGTAATGTGAGAAGATTGACTAACAAGATCGAGTGATGGAACTTGGAATATTCAAGGCGCGATCACAACAATAAATACCAATTTTGCAAGACACGACAATTACACATGTCTAGTATGTTGCCATCATCTTTCTCTGTTCGATGCCTCATTTACAGACTAGGTACACGCCTTCGCCTTCCGGAACCAGCCCTGTCTCTCCCATAATCCATTATTATCCCTCTCCGCCTCCACAGAAAGAAACATCGACGGCAATGCGCATACCCGTCCCCGCTTTATCCCGCTTTGATCCTCGATCAACCAACTGGAAGGAAATCCAGCACCATGGCGCTGTTGACTACCTTGTACATATGCATTCGTATATACTTTCCTCTATTGCCATAACGGGAAAGCGCGGCCATTTCGGCAATCCATCTCGCCGGGCGGGGGAGCGGGGCCCGGACCAGCCATGTGCCGTACCGGGATGTACTCTATTGCTCATTATTACGGCTGGTGCATCATCCGGGGGCGATCTGGCTCGGATCGCTTCGTGTTCTTGGCGACACGTCATTGACGCCGACGGATATCGTGACGCCTGCGCGTATTTGTCAAGGAGAGGATGCGAGAATTGGCCTGGGCTGGCTGGGTACATACATAGTAAGATCGCAGTGTGCTGCCAATGGAAACAACATTTGGTTACGAAAAAGGGTGGAAACACAAGCACGTTGGGGTCTAGGTACCTACCTATGTACCTACACGAGAAGGATTAAGCATCTCTAGCATGCAAATTGGGTTTGATAAGGCTTAAATAAAGTTGTTGCGCGTGGTGGCCCAAAACGGGCCCAACGTGGCGGTTCCTGTTTATTTTGCGAAAAGGGGCTCCAGCCCTGACAGCGGACGCAAATGTCCGTAGTCAATTCTGGTCTACGGCGTTAGGAGAAGAGATACATTAAGGAATTCTTAGCAAGAAAAGGATACCATCTGAATTATGTATAACTGAGACCCATACGGAACGGCGCGACACGTTACAAGTCACGCGGAGGAAGTGCGTGTCAGCTGTCTCGATTAGTCTTGTAAGCGTCATGGAGAGAGTCAGAGGCCTTGGTCTGGAAAACGAAAAGCCATTCTTGACATGATCTTGGAACCTTCCTTGAATTGACAGGAGCTTAGGAAAGGAAGCTAGAGCAAGCGAACGGTAAACAAACAAAAGCTATCATCTACCATAGGTATGTTAGGAAACACGCCAGTACACCACTCTCCATCTCCATCGAGGGCCATCCTTCATCATCAACTCTATAATTCATCCTTTCCCTCCTCTGCCTTCCCCTTCCCTCCATACTCACTCTTCCCTCCCCAGTAATACGTAAAGATATCAATCCCCATATACTCATCCCGATACACACCCCCCTCCTCCCCATCCCCCCGCCGCCCCCGCACAAACAACCAAAGGCATGAAATGCTCCCCCCCTCCCAGCGGATGCATCCTCTCCGAATGCGGCAATCCCCTCCAACCCATCAACCCAGTCCACCTCTCAGACTCCGACCTCGCCATCACAGCCTTTGTCAACGCCCCATTCCACTCATCCGACAGGACCTTAAAACCCGTCCGCGCAGCATTCCCAGCCCTCAAACCCATCAACTCCCGCATATTATGTAGCGACGCAAACCCCGATCCCACAACCGCGATATTACGCTCCCGCAGCCCCCGCAGCGCCTTCCCCATCCGTAGATGCTCTTCCGGATTCTCAGATTCCAGCACCGAGAGCTGCACCACGGGGATATCCGCCGCGGGATTAATCAGCGAGAGCGGGACAAATACCCCGTGGTCCCACCCGCGGGAGGCGTCTAGCTGGGCCGACAAGCCCTCCTGTTCGAGGAGATGCTTGATTTCAGAGGCCAGGGTAGGGTCGCCCTTGGCGGGGTATTTGATGGTGTAGGCCTCGGGCGGGAAGCCGTAGTAATCGTAGTAGAGCTCATGGTGGGTGCTGGAGGAGATGCTTGGGATGTCGGTGGACCAGTGTGCTGTGACGAGGACCATGGCTTTCGGGGCGGAGGGGGTGCCGAGGCGTAGGATCTGGGGGACTTTGTTCCGGAGGGAGGATACGATGGCGTCGTGGTTTTTGTCGCCGAGGAGGGGGAGGGGTCCTGAAGGCGATGTTGTTAGCGTGTGTCAAGTCCCTCAGATTGGGTTTCTTCGACCCTCGATCGAGAAAGGCAGTGGACGCGTTGGAGGTTGGAAGTTTTGCAAGGTGACGTACCTCCTCCGTGCGACAAGGCAATCACGGGCGCGATGGGCATATCGGGCTGGTGAGCAAGAGACATGGCGAGTCGATTTTGCTGTGGGAATGGGAATGTAATGAGCGCGGCGGCGCGGAGGATCTTGCGAGTGCTGGTGCGCTTCATACGATGCGCAAGCTAGACGGAAACACTGATGCGTGTTCTGCCGCGATATCGATCAGAGGCGGGTGTTGGAGATTGGAGATAAGATGGTAGGACGTTGGAGATGGAGAACTGGATCTAGGAAATGGCTCAGTCTGCAGTGACTTTGCACACAGACGCTTTATAGGAAGAAAGGGCGTGAATTCTGGTCTCGAACACGGCAACTAGCTGCTGACATCCACGATCTACTGCGTTTATTGTATTACTGTACAGAGTAAATACTGTGAATAAGCTGTTCTGTTTGACATGCCATGTTGGCGGCCGATTTGGTAACAGCCGCGCGGGTGCCCACGCACGTTTTGTCAGACGAATGCTCCTATTTGTAAGCAATTCGGCTCGCTCGGCGTTTCGCAATGCCGATCCCCGGCTCCGACTTCCGGACTTGGTCATTGAAAGCGACTCAAGCAAGGCGGGCCAGCTTCCTGGAGATGCTGCCAAATTACCTGCAAAGGCCAGTCACGTACGAAAAGAGCGCACATTGTACTCAAGGGCCAAGGCACACGTTCGCAACGCACCCCAAACTTGCATCCAAAACTAATACATTTGAACTACGACCTGAATAGATCCCGTATTCCCGTGAAATAAAAACCCTCACACATACAACGACACAGCCCCCCTCCCCGACCCCACGGCCCTGATCCTCGATCCAATCCGCAGGGGACTACCCTCACTTACAATGAAATGGCCCCTTCCCTCCTCCTCAGGCACATCCACCCCAAGAATCTCATAGATATTGCTACTCACCAAATCCAGGGCAGACTGCTCCGTGAAGCGCCCATCGCCGTTCCGATACGCCGTCCCGGCTTCAAACCCTAGATCCCGCACAACCCAATCCTCCGGCAGACCAATACCCACCCTCACACCAGCCGTGACAAGCCAGTCCGCTGCCGTGCCATTCGTAAGAGGCGCACCAGACAAGGCGCGTCGCGAGTCCCATGTAGTAGGCATAGGCTGCAGCGGCGTGAGGATAACACCCACTGACGCCGCGGCAAGCTCATGCGCAACGAGATGAGACTCAGCACCGCCAATGATGGCCATTCTTATCTTATTCGTGCTATTCAGAGCGTCCTCGACATCAGCCTTGATGCGCAGAGCCGACGCAATCCCATCGGCGCTGTTGATCGTCAGAGCCAGGACAAGATCCCCAGCGACAACCTTCTTCAGGTACGCCGCCTCAGAAAATGGCTCCGGCTCATCGGCTGTCTTGATGGCATGGAGGAGCTTATTGCGCAGGGCGCCAAAGACTTGAGTGTAGCTCTTGGATGCCTCGCGTACTTGGACGTTGAGCGTGTAGTGGACGGCTGCGTCTGAGGCAAATACAGCGCCTTTCTCGGCGCTGGTTTGCGCGGTGGTCACGAAGCCGACGCTTGTTCCGTGGTGCGTTGCACCGCCTTTCCACTTCGGGGCTGTGATGGCTCGGGTGACGCCGTATCGGGCACCGGCGTGGAGTTTCTTGCCGCCGAGGGTTAGGCCGTCGATGGCTCGTGTGAATGTTTCGGCGTTGTTGCCGTTGTCTGTCGTGGCTTCGGCGTCAATGTCGTTGAGGCCGAGGGTGCCGGCTACGCCTGTGAATGAGCGGGTGAGATATCCGTCTTTGATGTCGATGATCTTGACGCCGCTTTGGATGGCAGCTTCTCGTTCATGGTGGCAGGCTCCGATGCAAGAGATTCGGCCTTTGGAGACGACGACATGAACTGATTCACTTGTCTCGGCTTCGCCATTGGCATTGTCCAGCGGCATGAGCACCTTCTTCACCCCCGTGAAGACGGCGTTGGTAATCTCGGTAGGTTCAACAATCACTTCTGAAAGCGCCACGTTCGGGCTCGCGGGTGCCTCTATCGACTTATTGTGGTATACAGGTGCGGTGAACTGCGCTGTACCGTCAATCCAAACCTGCACAGGAGTCGCTCCGACACTGAGAGGGTCACTGTCCCAAACAACAACATCGGCATCATAGCCTGGCTTCACTTTCCCCAGCCGATTGCCCATGCCAAGCTCCTCTGCTGGAGCAGTCGTCACGCTGGCAAGCGCCGCATGGTACGGCAGACCATAGTGATAAGCCTTGGCAGCCTCGAAAAGGACGTGCTGAGCATTGAGCACAGGATTATCGCTCACGTAGACGGGCGTCAATCCCGCTTCGTAGAGCACCTTTCCCGCGTATTCGGAACCCGTGTAAGCTTCGGACTTGTAGTACATGTTATCGACGAAGAGAGCAGAGGCGGGAGCGCGACCACCCCATGTTCGTTTGAGAATCTTGTTCATGTAAGTGGTTTTGACAGCGTTAGCACGGCCGCACCTAGCGGCCAACAACAGGAAAGGACAGCTTTGTACATACCTCGGGGACAAGAAACGACTGGTGCGCATGATGGAACGCCCGGACAGGGAATTGAAACTCATTGGTATGGTCAACCATGGCTTCCAAGTCCGGCACCGTGTAGCAATGCACATTCACATGGACTTGTCCTCGCAGGGCCGCGCTCAAGCTCTCCCACTGCAGCTCCTGCGGCAGGTAGCTGTCCATATTATCCAGCCCAACAGCATTAGCTTTGCTGCACCAATCATCTTGTCGTTGAACCAAATTGCGCGCCTGCTCGAACGCATGGCGGAAAGCATAGCTCTCCCCAAGACGGCTGGTATAGCGACCGTGTGATCCAGGACCAAAGTCGCTCTTAGGATTCTCGCCGCAAGCCATCTTCATATACCGCCAGTGTCTTTCAGGATCAGCCAGCGTGTCATTGGCACTATATTCCTCGCGACCGTCTGCTTTGCCAATAGCATGCTTGACGAGGTAGGCCTCTCCGGCAATGTTGTTGGCTGATCCGGGCAGGATCAACGACGTGGTCACGCCGCCAGACTTGATGACCTGTATCTGAGGATCCAAGACATTGAATCCATCGATAGAGCGAATGTACGGCGTGACATTGTCCGCTAGCTCGTTGACGTCGCCGCTGCCCCGGAGGTTGGGAAGAGAGTCTACACCGGCGTGACTATGCATATCGATGATACCAGTCGTAAGAAGCCGACCTTCCGCATCGTATAGCATCGTGTCCTGAGGCAATGACGACAATAAGATGGCTTGCTCGACCTTCTTGATCAGGCTGTGCTCAAGATACACATCCCCATGCGTCCACTCCCAGCCCTTGCCCGCCCTAGCATCCGCGTCGCTCGTTCCCTCAGAAGCTTCTCCAACCCAAATCGTGGCATTTTTTATAAGAGTCGGCCGCGAGCCTTGGATGTATCTAGCGCTCTTGCTGCGACCAGCTCCGATAGGATCGCGCGGCTTATGACGGAGCTTCTTGCACACTTCCAAGTCATTGGTGAGCTTCTTCATGGACAGCTTGGTAGCATGACGGTCGGATCGCCAGATCTGCTTCCACTGCGCGAGGACTAGGAGAGAAAGGCACGCCAGGGCGAAGAACTTGAGACCTCGGCTCCGTCGTATGTTCCGTCGGCCGCGTATGCGACATATCTGGCCGTCGTTCATCAGCGGCGTTGCGTGCGGCCGAGGCTCGCTTTTTTCGTTCATTATGTTGATCCTGTGCTAGAGAAAGAAGGGAGGAGTGATGGGACAAGGCGTGAGGGCAGACACTGCAGAACCTATCGGCCTGCTGATAAAAGAAGCATGATATGAGCGAGTTCGCGGTGACTGGTGCCGCAACCAGCGCGGAGTTGCGTGGCTGCGTCACGCGTGCCGTTGATCTTCTATGGGTCAAGCACGCCAGTGGCTGGTGGTGAAGGTGGCTGGTGAGATACTGCTGCCTCAGGATGCCGTTTTGCGCAACGTCATCGCCGAAAAGCCCATGACAAGATGACAAGATGCAAAGCCCAGAATCCCGCCTCTGTTGAGAACTTGAGCTTCGTCTCTGTCTCTCACCCACAAATCTAGGCCCACATCTGCGAAAGCCTCAATATGATGGTCAGAGCCATGGCCTCATATAGCAGGCAGCAGGCTTCACTGTCCGAGACAGCTCCCGCCTCCATCCACCTCCATCCACCTCCCGCTCGAACAGCGCGCCTGCACACATCCACACACACAACTTACAAAAATGACACGACACCAAGTTCAGGGCACCAAATCAGACGATGCTCCCTATGAGCTCATTTATTGGCCCCAGATCCCCGGGCGCGGAGAATTCATCCGACTGCTCTTCGAAGAAGCCGGCGTACCATACCTCGACATTGCTAAGCAGGACGATGGCCCCGTCCAACGCGTTCTCAACATCACCGATGTACACAACATAGGCGACAATAATAACTCTCCGGTACTCGCATGCCCGGCCCTCATACACGGGGATGTAATGCTTTCCCAGACGCCAAATATTCTGCTATACCTGGCGCCGAGGCTTGGGCTTGCACCCGCCGAGGGCAACGCCGTCTACCAGCTCAACCAGATTGTTCTCACTATACTGGATTTTCTCTCCAACGAGGTCCATGAAACGCATCACCCTGTTGGCGTCTCTCTGGCGTATGAAGAACAAAAGGCTGAGGCAAAGAGACGGGCTCAATTGTTCAGGGAAGACCGCTTGCCCAAGGTTCTGACCTATCTTCAGCGTATTCTTGATGGTGAAGCTAGTGGCCAGAGGCCGTGGCTGCATGGTGGGAAGTTCACTTACGCAGATTTGGTATTGTTTCAGGTAAGTATCCCCTTCGGCAAATGCTACACTTCGAGTGTCCTCGGAGCACGATTTCGCATGATTCGCTCCGAGAGGATAGCGGCTGACGCGTTGGCAGGGCATGCATGGCACTGGGTTTGCTTTCCCGAAGCTGATGAAGAAGATGAGGGAGTCGGGAAAGTATGATGGCGTCTTCAAGTTATATGAGGCTGTGGGGGAGCGGCCCAACGTCAAGAAATACCTCGCTAGTGACCGGCGGGCGGCGTATTCTGACGGAATCTGGAGGCATTACCCAGAATTAGACGACGAGTGAAGTGCTTTTAATTGTATGGGGACATGATGCGGTTGACCCCAACATGATGACCCGAAATTCTCTGCAACTCCCAGGCCGTACCAGCTCCAAGTTGGCATTGGGTGCACACTGCAGCTGCTGGAAGTTCAGGAATATCGACATCTTCATTCCAAGATGTATGAAGCCTGTCTGTTCCATACCTTGAACTGTGCTACTAAAGAAAATCAGTAGCCTCCATGTCATGTATGATATATCCCAAGCAATGGCAGTGTTGAAGATGAGATTTGTCACTTGAGACGAACTCGTCCTAGTATCTTTCCAGGGTCTTGTCCCGCGATATTGGCGCCCTGGGACACACAAGACCGTAAGCACAAAATTAGCTCAAACACTGCCCCATCTGGTGTCTTTGTTTTCGCTGTGAAGAACGCGGAAGAGATGCCGCCACGATGACTTGGTCTTCGCAGTTCATGCCGCGCGAGACCGACGAGCCAACGCTGCTGAGCTTCCTTGGCAATCGAGCCCGTTGATTCACCGGCCTCTGCCACGGTCCACATTGTGCTTTTGTGTTTTCCGGAGCAAAAAGGTACGACATGCAGCATGAGTCGCAGCCTGACAGTCCATCCGACCCGGGAGTTCGGTGAGCCATGCACATACATATGATGTATGTATGTTACATACATACGTACCTACTCCGTACATGTAGAACGGCCCCGCGCATGAATGTCCGAATCAACAGCATTCGGCCTTGCGAATATGTAGCAGAGTCGACGATATTTCATGGGTAAAATCACCGACCGAGTTGGCATGGCCCTTGAATGGTGGCAGTGCAACTGCAAACACAGTGTCTTGACTCTTGGGGCATCCCTGCGCTGCTCGGTAGCTGGACCAGCCGAGGCATCGTGCCTGCGGTCATGGTTTTGAACACGCCTCGTGGACTTGAGGGCCGCGCCGTTTGGTGCCGCTCTTGGAAGTTGGCGGGGATGGTGATCACTGATGGCACGTGTGACTGGAATTGTGTCGCCGACTCGCCGCTGAGCGACTTTATATTCTTATTGAAATGATCGATTGGTTATTGCTCGGAACAGACACATATGGAACGGTCACGGTCGCGTAACGATACAAAGAAGTCGCTGAGTGAAAATCCATGGGTCTTTTCTTTGGTGTGCAGACTTTCGTGATTCTGTGGATGCCGAGCTGAATGTTAAGTTGGGTGACTCGTTCCAAAGGAGCACAGATGGAGGTATTATTTACTATTACCAAAGACGGGTATGCTTTTTGTAACGGCGCAAATGAACGACGGAAGACACTTTTGTGAGATGACGACTTCACCGAACCTGCCGGTCCACTTGCGATACTTTGTCTCATCATTGACGCAGCGTCGTCTGGACTTCAGTGTCCATGGTATAAGGAGACACGAACACATGGCTCGTACGGACTACTCTGCTCGTATGGTACACGACCGCGCTGTCATACTCATCCAACGCTTGAAACATGCTGTGGCAATTCGGCACAAAGTTCACGAGTCCACGGCTGCGCTTAAGTTTAGTGTGTACGCCGGCTGTTGACGGCAGAAGCCCAATGCGTTTCACTCTTCCGCACGACTTGTATTCTCACGGAGTCACGAGTCACGGCCCCATGGCCGAAAACGGACGATTATGGTCGCCTTATCGATGTAGAGGCGCTGCCATTGGAAGATTCAAGCTGCTAGAGGAAATTTGTCCAGAAACTGTCAAGAAAAAGAGAAAACTTCGGCCCGCTTTCGTCTTTCGTAGACCGTCAAGGTGCTTGGCTGTTCACAGCCGAAAGACAAGTCACATGACCTGGAGTGGTAAAAGAAGTTGCGTGCCCTCGAGCACACAAATAATCAGGGTTCGGAGAGGTGTTCGGCAATTAATACCTCCTCGGCTCGGTTAGTTGCAGTCGGCGTCGGTATTTCTCGTTACGGATCTCTGACAACAGGCCTCGCTCATGATACGCAGCAAGGCTCAAGCGTTATCCCGTCGCAATTCATCCAGGTATGTAATAAGTCCCTTGTTTCCGCCTGGCCTTGGAAGAATGAGAATATTTCTCGACCCCGCACTTGCCACATCACGACTTCACGGGCTAGCTTGATTCGGCCCAACACAAATTGACCTGCAAAGCGGGTACAAAATAGCGGACCCCGTCATGGAGGGGAAAAAATTGCGGTTTTCCCATCTTTCCCATCTAACTCCCAAGAGCAGTGAACCCTTTTTTTTCCCTCCTCTCTCCTCTTTCCACCTTTCATCCCACCACATCTCACGACCAACTTTTTTCCCCCTCCTTTTCACCAAGAAACAACCAGGTAATTGGCGCCTTTGATCCCTCGAAACACTCATCATTCAAGTCAATCCTACAAGAAGACCAGTAGCTTACCAGATTGCGATAGAAAAGCAAACATGTCTGACCAACAAGGAGACCGACAAGCCGGCGTCGTCAAGTGGTTCAACGACGAGAAGGGCTACGGATTCATCACCCCCGCCGATGGTGGTGCTGATCTGTTCGTCCACTTCAGAGCCATCGAGGTCCAGGGCTTCAAGGCTCTCAAGGAGGGACAGGCCGTGAGCTTCGTCGCCGAGCAGGGCCAAAAGGGCATGCAGGCCGCTCAGGTCAGGCCCGAAAACGAGCAGCAGTAAATCCTGCTCTTCAAGTACCTTCTCATTAATCGGCCCCGAGGCCAACAACACACACCAAAAAAATTGAAATAAAACTACGAGATGTACCCTGAATCAACGTCGCACAAAGGAGATGGAGCTGGACACCGGAAGTTCTAATTGGGGCGAGAGGCAAATTTCCCCGCGCAGACAAGGCTACGCGGGACGGGTCACGGGGCGATAAGAAAATCAATGCGGAAGTTGTTCCACTTTTCCACCAAATAATTGATGTCAGTTTCACCACATGAGGTTTGAACGAAGCAGTTACTAGCGGATAAATACCAACTCTTTCTGTTACACCAAAATCAAAATTTGTGTGCAATCGTGATGCCGACTTTTCTCCTGCATGGAAATGCATTGTTAATTCGGGTTGCAGCCTCGATGTTACCCAAACCGCCCATAGTCTGACCTGTAATATTGATCGTCCGGGGCGAGCTGGAGCCTGTGGTGACTTTGCGTCGATCCCTGCGTTAGCGCTGCTGTATGAGCCCCGCAGACCACACAAAATTCTGCCAACGCGCCTGCGAACGAAGGCACATTTCGCTGTTCGGGCCTCGCTGTGTCGATGATTCGATGTGCTAAAGTCGTGCCATAATCTCGCCTACGAGACGTGATGCTCGCGAATACCTCGGTTCTCTGGACAGCTGCGAACTGCTCTGCCTACTTGTCGCTCAGACTGATCGCCCTGCCCATTGGCCCAAATCTGCAACTTCTGGTCTGCGATCTGGTATCGTGACCTGCGTTTGCACTGCACTTATGCCGACAACTGCCAGTGCTCGTCTGGATCGTTTGTCATGATGGCGATCTCAGCGTCACGTTTGTAGTTCGATAGCACGTATATAGCCCTGAATATAAAGTCTTCATGGCCTCCTTTCTGTGATCTCTTGGTCTCCAGCATGAACTACTCTAGCTCGCGAGCCGACGACTTGATACCAATACCTTTGCTGCGATTTTGATATAATGGCTTCAACCACAAAGAGTATGACTTTAGCACCAAACACCTGACCGACAGCAGTTGAGCATTCACTAATGTGCAGGCCCCATTGCCCTGTTTTTCGGCATATATAACCAATTTGATTACGATCCGCGAAACACCGCAAAAGATGAAATCAATCGCATGTGCGAGTTCTTTGGGTGGAAAAGGGGCGGTGCCAAGGAAATCAAGGCTAGAACTCGGCTACGGAAAGCCAAAGAGGACCAGAGGAGCTGGTTTGAGCCCTTTGAGCCCGAGTATAACAACAAGAATGACAATGTGCTGGATGTTTTGCAGCAGCCAGAATGCCAGAGACTGGATACCTCCCCGGTACTCGAAAGTATGTGACTCCATCCGATAAGTTGGCCCTCGCTAACATGACTATAGCCTTGGAACAAATAGACTTGGCAGTGAGCTGCCCTGACAATGCCAGCATGTCAAGGCCCGTGGATATAGTCTCAGAACAAATAGATTTGGCAGTGAGCTGCCCTATTGTCAGCACGTCAGGCCCTACGATTATAGCCCCGGAACACATAGATTTGGCCGTGAGCTGCCCCGTTGTCAGGATGGCAGGTCCCATTGACCTATTCTTCAGCACATACCAGCAGTTTAATTATGATCCGCATTCCAAAGTATGGGACGAATTCAACCGCCTGGCAACCTTCTACCACTGGCAAAAGGGAAGCGAAGAGGGAAAAAAAGCCAGGAACTTGTTTCGGCAAGCCTTGGTGGACGAATTCGGCGCCAATTATGGCGAGAGCGATAATAAGTTGGATGTTTTACAGCGACTGTGCGAGAAATTGGAGATCACTCCGATGCCTCAGAGCATCACTGCCTGTAAAAAGGTAAGATTGCGTAAAGTCGACTTGCCTCTTGAGTTCACATGGTCCCGTGTTGCTTTGGTAATGTTAACCAATCTGCCCAACTAGGCAATTAAAGGCGTCTATGTCAATATCGTTGACTTTATCGACTGCGAACGAACTGGGGAGCCGATCCATAAGTTTGCTAGCCTGGGACACCTGCGGCGGTATACTAAAAAAACGGGCAAATTTTTCCCCAGGGAACAAGCCAAACGCAGTTTGCTCCTTCGATTCCTCTTGCAGGTGCTCTTTGGACGAAAAAAGGGTCAATGATGTGATATACGCAATGCATGGTACACATGATGGTGATGTAGCACGTTGGGCTTCATCGACTCGAGTTTTGATGTTGCACGTGGTTTGTAGGACACAGGGTTCTATGTTGCAGAATTGCGAGAAGTGATCTTGGGAGTCAGTTTGCTTCATGTTTGTTCAACTTTGATATGTCGGTTATTGTGCGTACAAAGCATGAAGTGTATTGAGGTTAGTAATCTGCTGCTTGCGGTTGGGCTGGAAGAGTTAAGAAGGATTTCTCACGGCACTTGTCAGACCCTGAAGCCTGCGCGAATAAGCGAGCCTGGCAGCCATAGCAACTGCAGCCTCCTCTTTGGCCAGCCGAAGTCAGGGTGGCCTGAAACCACAGCACGAGCCTCTGGGGGAGTCTGTGTTGTAGCCGAAATCGAGACGTGGTTTCGAGATGAGGACTCTACACTGTACGCTTTGTTCCTTAGGTATGTAATATCGCATGGCACACCTCCGTATGTGCATATGTGCATATACGCATATGTGTGTCTCAGCCCAGGAAGTCCCGTAATAAAGTCCCGACTCCCGAGACTTGGCGCGGCTCATGTTAAAATTTTAAATCCGTTGCACAATAGAAAGCCGTCTTGGTCACAGATTGGCACGAAAGAAAGGTGCAGGTTTTTAACCGTCTCTCATGCTGAGGCGACACCACTGACATGCACGATGTCACACGTACAGTACCTACCCTGGGCGTTCATGTGATTTGGCACCAGTGAGAACCAGCAACTCTCTCCTTTACACAATTTTCTCGGCAACGGTGCACGGACCACGTCCGCCCACTTCTGTTATGATTTGGCTGTATAACCTGCTGTAGCCCTAACAGCAGTCCACCTCCGAATGGAAAACTCGAAAATGCCGCCCTCAGCACCACCACTTCATTCGATGTCGACGCCGATGTCGACGGCGCCTGTTCATCTACCGTCCTGCTGGTTCGAGGTCGTAAATGAAATCCAAGCAACATCGACAACGACCGCGGCATCGTCCCCCCTCCCAGCCACGACACCATCAAACCGGCGTTTGCCCACCTCGAGTTTTCAACCGGCGTGCTTTTGGAGAGTTCAGCACGCCGCTCTCATCTTGGTCACCTAGACCTTTCTGAAATTCTGGTAGCGGAGCCGTGCCTCTGGCAAAATTCCGCTTTTAACGACACAACTTGTGCCCACGCGAGCACACGTGGTGGAAGGCGCTGACGCCTGAACCCACACCGAAAACAACTGCCTTTGGCCACCGAGATGCAGGATATTCTTTGGGGAAAACTGGCTTGTATTTAGAAGAACCCGGGATTAGCCCTGCACACCCTAGTATGCCCAAAACTGGGACGCGGCGGTGTTAAATAAACAACAACAACAACAACAACAACAACCAGTGAGAACCAGACCTTCGAGCCAACAACCAGATCGGCCACGAAACCTAGAAAGGCAGGGAAAAGTGAACAAGTTTGCACAGCTTCAGGCTGACAGCACAAAGGGTCCAGAAAGCGCGAGTTTCTCCGAGCAAGCTAGTGTTTTTTGGCCTATGCAAAATACATAAGTACTTTCATTAAGCGGAAATCGGAATGTCCTCAAGTTGGTTCTATGCACTACTTGTTGCTCAGTTATCTCCCTGTCGGGTGAATTTGCGAACTTCTGGTCTGTGACTCTGTGATCTGGTATCGTGTCTGGCTGCGTTTGCACTTCACTTATGCCAACACTGCCAACGCTCATTGTGATTGTTTTGCCATGGGAGTAATTTCAGCGTCGCGTTTGTAGTTCGATAGCACATCGCCCTGAATATAAATCTCCATTGCCTTCTTTCTGCTCTGCCTTGTTATTATAATATTAACAACAGTAACTACTGTAGCTCTCGTGAGCCGACGACTGCCAACTGATTTGACATAAATCATGGCTTCAATCACCAAAGGTACATATGGCCTCAGCACCAAACGACTTGACAGACTGCAGTTCAACACGCTCTAAAGACCTCTAATTATGATTCACAAGTACAGGACCCATGGACCGTTTTTTTCAACGGTATGTCCAGTATAGGCATAACCCGGACGCTCCAGTATGGGCGGAATATGAGCGAATGTCCAAAACCTTTGGATATACAAAAGGCAACAAAAAGGACACAAAAGCCAGAACTCTGCTACGGCAAGCCATAGTGGATGAGTTTGAAGCCATCAACGACACGGACGAGAATGACCTGCCGATCCTGCAACGGCTGTGCCAAAGACTGGAGATTTCCCCGCCACCGAGGAGCGTCCGCTATCGTGACGATATGAAGTCCCTGGCCATGGGGAACATAGCCTGTGATGCTATTGTCAGGACAGCAGGCCCCATTGACCGGTTTTTCAACTGGTATGACCAGTTTGGCTATGATCCGCATTCCCAAGTATGGAATGAATACAACCGCCTGTGCGGTTTCTTCGGATGGTTGAAGGGAAGTCCAGAGGAGAACGCGGCCAGGAACTTGTTTCGACAAGCTTTGGTGGACGAGTTTGGTGCCATATACGGCGAAAACGATGATAAACTAGATGTTCTGCAGCAACTGTGCAGGAAAGTGGAGATTGATCCAATACCTCAGAGCATCACTGCTTGTAAAAAGGTAAGGACCGTAAGGTTGCGTTAAGTCCACTTGTCCCTTGAGTTCATGTTCTGACAAGTTAACAAACCCGTGTAACTAGGCAATCAAAGGTGTCTATGTCAATATCGTTGACTTTATCGACTGTGAACGAACTGGGGAGCCGATCCATAAGTTTGCTAGCCTGGCACACCTGCGGCGGTATACTAAGAAAGGCAAGGTTTTCCCCAGGGAGCAGGCCAAACGCAGTTTGCTCCTTCGATTCCTCTTGCAGGTGCTCTTTGGACGAAAAAGGGGTCAATGATGTGATATTCTTGAACCAAGCACAGGGTGGTTGGGACACGTTGGGTTGATTGACCGTAAGGTTCTACTACTACTCCGACTGCCTCGAGAAAATCTCCTCGAGGCAGAGTCGTGCGCTAGTCTAGCACCCTCCAGGTCACATGATCTAGCTTGATACATATTCTCAACACTCCCCCGCAAGCTGGATCCCTTGTTGAGCTCATCCGCGCCCCTTTCAATCCTGCAATCCCCATTTGTCTTTTGAACCTCTCGTAGGCAATTCTCTTCAGTGGTTTGTGTTAGAACCTGGCAATAGGCACTAGAGACCAAGTCACGTGATCTCCGGCCTCAGTCATTATATAACTCCCGGACCTCTCCAGTTCTATAGTTGCTCCTTCAATCAATTCCTTTACCTATCATCCTCTCATTGAAACAGTTTGGTCATCCCATCGGCAATCATGAGTGATGTATGAATGTATTCAACGCTCAGCTTACCACTTGATTCCAGGTCTCGGATGAAGTGGTAACTGACATCCACGTGTTTCGACCTCTCATGGAGTTCAGGATTTTTGACTAGGGCAAGTGCCCCTTGGTTGTCACCAAGCATTCGAACTGTGCGCGAGTTGCCCTTTCCTCCTACCGCCTCTGGGTGTCCAATATCTCTGAGTATTTGCGCAACCCATTGTCCTTGCTTTGCACACATCGACTGGGCCATATACTCTGACTCACAGCTTGATGTAGCTACGCTTCTTTGCTTCTTCGATGACCACGATATCGGGCCACCGTAGAACATGAGAACTGAGCCGGAGATCGACTTCCTGTCTGCTTTGTCGCTCGCCCAATCAGCGTCTGAATACACTGCAAGTCGGCCAGTGTTATCTCCCCCAGGACCATAGCGTATTTTCTGGCGAATCGTCGACTTGACGTACCGCAAGAGAGACTTCAGGCCATGCGCATGGTGCTCAACTGGCTCCGACATGAACTGGCTCAGTCTTCCGAGCACAAACGCAATATCCGGTCCAGTGAACACCATGGCGAACATCAGGCTTCCCACTGCTCTTTGGTATTCCGTTACATCCGTCCTTCTATCCGTATCCCGTGCCGGCCGTAGTGCGTCATAATCGGCCGCAGGGACTGACACCTTTTGGTGCTTTGCTGTGATCATCCCAAATTTGTCGAGAACAGTCTTCAAGTATTCTTCCTGGTCAATATCCAGGGTGCGGGCGACGGGCGTCCCGATTTCGAGTAACTCTCGCTCCCAAGATCTTATTAATCTCCCCCAGATTCTTCACGTTCTTCTCCCCAAATCGCGAGTTCAACTTGCTGTTGAACCATTGAATCTCCTCCACAGACTTTGCCGATACCGGCATGTCATCAACATACACAAGGACCTTGACAGAGTTCTTCGGGTGGGTAAATAGGCAGGGATCAGCCAGACTCTGAATAAACCCCCATGACAGAAGTTCGCCCTTGAGCAGGTTGTTCCAGTCTCGAGCAGCCTGTTTGAGACCGTAAAGACTACGCAAAGCGTTCCAAACCATCCCTAGCTTCAACTTGATTCCATCCGGCGGTTGCAAGTATATATCTTCTCGCAAGCGCGACTCGGTGAAGGCATTCTTGATGTCAAACTGATAACACTCATCGTCTTCTTGTGCGACTGCTGCCATGAACAGTCGCAAGGTATCCATGCGGACAGTCGGCGCGAATGTATCGTCGAAATCCTGTCCTTTGACCTGCGAAAACCCCCTGGCTACCAGTCGGGCTTTGAATCGCTCGAGTTCTCTCGACGCCGTCGTCTTGATGTCGTACACCCACTTCATTGAGACAAGATTCGCTCCTTGAGGTAGCTCGGTTTCCATGAAAGTAGAGTTGCCATGTAGTGCAAGCATCTCTCTTGCCATCGCTGAATCCCAAAACCCAGATTCGGGACTTGCCTTAGCTTCGCGATAAGTCCGCGGAATCTTGATTCCGCACTTCATTGTGGCAGGGAAGGCTAAGTCAGTCATTCCTTCCTGTTGGGAACGTCAGGTACCGCGGTGTATCAATAAAGGAAGTACGATGTTGATGCATTGGAATACGTAACCAAAGGTCTGGGCTGTGGTGTTGTGTATTCCAATGCATCAACATCGTACTTTCCTTTATTGATACACCGCGGTACCTGACGTTCCCAACACTTCCAATAGCCCATAACACGAGAGTGCGGACTCAATCTCGTTCTTGTCAAGAAGGTTGAGAACTTGAGCCAATCCCCCATATCTGCACATGCGAGCATGTATGCAGCATACAACCTCGCCTTCTTTGCATCAGGCAAGTCGTCCTCCTCGCCATCATTTAGCCTCTTGCTTCGCTTGGTTCGAGAGGTTATGAGCTCCGGTTTGTCGCAGAGGACAATTGGACGATTGATCAAGCTACTGCCCTGATTTATTTCACGGAAAGCGACAGAAGCAGCCGAGGCAAGAGAAGCGCCGAAGCAAAACAAACAGCTGAGGCAAAAGAAGCGCCGAAGCAAAAGCAGAAGAAGCAGACGAAGGAATATATATATATATATATTTAACAACATGGACGACAATACAGTGCGGTACCAAAAGGCGATTCCAATCCTGACCAGGGACAACCAGGATGCATGGTTTCGTCAGGTCAAACTTCGCCTCGAGGCGAAGAACATTTTCTACGTTGTCGAATTCGACATTGTGGACGTCGTGGGAGTGCGCCCTGCAGAGGGAGGACAAATCATGGTCCAGGCCCCATACGGATACAATTCCAGGGCTTGGTTAATGAACTCAAGGAACGTGGCCTTTTCATGCGAGTCGAGGAGGCTAAGAAGTTCAGGGTCGATGCGGCGAAGGCCAGGTCGATCATCTAGATTAACCAGAAAATGTTCTTCGCCTCGAGGCGAAGTTTGACCTGACGAAACCATGCATCCCGGTTGTCCCTGGTCAGGATTGGAATCGCCTTTTGGTACCGCACTGTATTGTCGTCCATGTTGTTAAATATATATATATATATATATATATTCCTTCGTCTGCTTCTTCTGCTTTTGCTTCGGCGCTTCTTTTGCCTCGGCTGTTTGTTTTGCTTCGGCGCTTCTCTTGCCTCGGCTGCTTCTGTCGCTTTCCGTGAAATAAATCAGGGCAGTAGCTTGATCAATCGTCCAATTGTCCTCTGCGACAAACCGGAGCTCATGACCTCTTGAACCAAGCACAGGGTGGTTGGGACACGTTGGGTTGATTGACCGTAAGGTTCTACCACTACTCCGACTGCCTCGAGAAAATCTCGTCGAGGCAGAGTCGTGCGCTAGTCTACATCCAGTCTAGCACCCTCCAGGTCACATGATCTAGCTTGATTCTACACTGTACGGAGTACCAGTCGCTTTATTCCTTGGGTATGTAATATCGCATGGCACACCTCCGTATGTGCATATGTGCATATACGCATATGTGTGTCTCAGCCTCAGGGAGTCCCGTAAATTGTTACAAGTCGTGCGTTGATGTTTCTATAATTCGGTATGATTTGGATGCAAAGCGCAATTGACGACCCAGCCCGTTCTTTCGTGGCCAACAAGTAGGAGGGTTCCCCACCAAAACTGAAGTATTCCCGTGTTAGAGAAAGGGCCCTGTTCTCGGAAAGTCACACCTTCTAGATATAGTGAGAGCTCTTTTTAAATAGTATCAATAGATACTCAATTCAGCCTCCAAAAAGTTATGTGATCAATTGTCGTAGACGTGGAGATGTTGGACGGCGAAAATTGGTGAGAGCTGGATTTTTCGCACCGAGTTTTCCGTTCTCGAATTGGGGCCCTGTTATCAGGAAGTCGCACCCACTAGATAGTGGGTGTCCTTTTCAAAAGGTTTCACCCACGAGTAGCCGTCTCTCATGCTGAGGCGACACCACTGACATTCATGATGTCACACGTACAGTACCTACCCTGGGCGTTCATGTGATTTGGCACCAGTGAGAACCAGCATACGTGACCTGTGTCCGAGTGGCACAGCGTGGTGGATGGCGCTGACGCCGGATATCACACAGACATTTGTTGTACACCGAGATGCGGGATGGTTTCTGGGGGAGTCTTGTACTTAGTAGAACCCTTACCCGGGGATTAGCCCTGCACACCCTAGTATGCCCAAAACTGGGACGCAGTGGTGTTAAATACTCAACAACAACAACAACAACCAGTGAGAACCAGACCTTCGAGCCAACAACCAGATCGGCCACGAAATCTAGAAAGCAGGGAAAAGTGACCAAGTTTGGACAGCTTCAGGCTGACAGCACATAATAAGAGGCAGAAAGCGGCGAGCGCGAGTTTCTCCGAGCAAGCTAGTGTTTTTTTTGACCTATGCAAAATACATAAGTACTTTCATTAGCCGGAAATCGGAATCGGAATGTCTTCAAGTTGGTTCTATGCACTCCCTGTTGCTCCGTTATCTCCCTGCCGGGTGAAATTGCGAACTTCCGGTCTTTGACTCTGTGACTCTGTGACTCTGTGATACGGTATCGTGCCTGGCTGCCGCCTGCGTTTGCATTTCACTTATGCCAACACTGCCAACGCCCGTTGTGATCGTTTTGTCATGCGAGCAATCTCAACGTCGCGTTTGTAATTCGATAGCACGGAGGTAGCCCTAAGTATATATAATATAGGTCTTCACTGTCTCCTTTCTACTCCGCCTTGTTCCTACAACATTAACTACTGTGCCTCACGAGCCGACGACTGTTTTGACATAGATATCATGGCTTCAACCACCAAAGGTATGGCCTCAGCACCAAATGTCTTGACAGACTGCAGTTCAGCATGCTCTAATCATTATTCACAAGTACAGGACCCATCGAGCGTTTTTTCCAACGGTATATCCAATATACCTATGAGCCGAACGCTCCAGTATGGGCGGAGTATGAGCGCATGTCCGAAACCTTCAGATATAAGAAGGGAAACAAAAAAGATGAAAAAGCCAGAGCTCTGCTACGGCAAGCCATAGTGGACGAGTTCGATGCCATTTACGGCGAAGACGAGAAGCAGTTGGCAGTTTTGCGACGACTATGCCAAAGACTGGAGATTTTTCCGCTACCCAATAGCGTCCGCTATCGTGACGATATGAAGGCCCTAGCTATGCGAAGAATAGCCTCCGATGCTATTGCCAGGAAAGCAGGCCCTATTGACCTATTCTTCAACCGGTACAACCGGTTTGGTTATGATCCGCATTCTAAAGTGTGGAGCGAGTACCACCGCCTGTGCGAATTCTTTGGATGGGACAAAGGAGGCACAAAGGAAGAAAAAGTCAGAAAATTATTGCGGCAAGCCTTGGTAGACGAATTTGAGGCCATTGACGACAAGAATGAGAATGACCTGGCGGTACTGCAACGATTGTGCCAAAGACTGGAGTTTTCTCCGCTACCGAAGAGCGTCCGCTATCGTGACGATATAAAAGCCCTAGCCACGGGGGACAAAGCCGGCGATGCTCTTGTCAGGACAGCAGGCCCTAATGTCAGGACAGTAGGCCCTATTGTCAGGACAGCAAGCCCTCTTGTCAGGCCAGCAAGCCCTATTGTCAGGACAGCAAGCCCTATTGTCAGGATAGCAGGCCCTATGGACCTATTCTTCAGCCGATATAGCCAGTTCGATTATGATCCGCATTCCCAAGTATGGAGCGAGTACAACCGCCTGTGCGGGTACTTCAGATGGGACAAGGGAAGTCCGACGGAAAAAACAGCAAGGAAGTTGTTTCGGCAAGCCTTGGTGGACGAGTTTGGTGCCATTTACGGCGTGGACGACAATAAGCTGGATGTTCTGCAGAGACTTTGCGAGAAATTGGAGATTAATCCGTTACCTCAGACATTGACTGACTGCAGAGAGGTAAGACCTACAGCGCTCTCCCCCGGGCCCCTTGAGTTGATGTTGTCCACCATGTGTCTTCTGTGAAGTTAACAGACCCGTGCAACTAGGCGATACAAGCTCACTACGTCAACATAGTTGACTTTGTTGACTGTGAACGAACGGGGAAACCGATCCCCAAGTTTGTCGGTTTGGAAGAGCTTCAACGTTATACTATAAAGACGGGGAAGATTTTTCCCAAGTGGGAGGCCAAAGCCAGTTTACTGCTTCGGTTCCTCCTGCAGCGTATCTTTGCCGAGCGACCATCTGTGCAATGGGTTCCATCTGGTGCGCCCATCCATGATTACATATGACGTTGATGTGTCAAAAATGGGTGTGGCTTGTGGGATGCGAAGCAACTTGCATTCTGCAATGTGCATGATACATACATAAAGTATGTCGAGAAACAATCTTAAGTAAACGGTTTATGTATGATTTATCGGCTCGATGGAGGTTCTTATGCATAAAGCACGAAGTGGACCGAGGTCAGGCATTTAGTGTTTGCGACTAGGCTGGAACAATCCGAAGGATTTCTTACGGCGTGTCAGACCCTGTGTACGGAGTAGCCTGCGCGAATACGCGAATCTGGCGGCCATGACAATTGCAGCCACCTTGGATTCAGGTGATGCAACTATTGCTCTTCTTGCAAGTCTGCGGGGGAGTTTGTGTTGTTGTAGTCGAAGTGGTCTACCGTCTGACTCTCGAGATGAGGACTCTACAGAGTACAGAGTGTCGCTTTACTACATAGGTAGGGTAGGGTCCCTCTCGCGTTGTCCTATGTCTGAGCGCAGGCTGGCCTAGCGTGGCCCGTGTCCCCGCAGATGGAACACGCATGAGTCCGGTGGCATTTTCGCCAAGTGCATCCCGACTGGGAATTGAACTTCCGGCACACGGCGGCGTCGGATGCTGAGGTTCCTGCCGTGTCGCAACGCTTACGCTTCTGGGTGGACGGTGGCGGGAGAATGTATAAATGCGAGAAGAAGTGGTCGGTCTGGATCCTGGGGTGATCGAGCCATGTGGCTGCGTCATGAATGTTGTGGTCCTTGACCGATCGGTGGTGGTACATGGCGTAGTCGAGGCATGTGTCCCAGGTGTAATACTGTACTTTTTCGAGGATGAAGGCGAGGAACCTGTTCTGGGCAAGGCATACGTCGGGGTGTTCCTTGCCGAAGAGGCGGTTGTAGACGTACATATAGTTGAGAAAAGAGTTGATGTAAATAAGAGGGTTGCTGAAGACGTTGGAGTTGGAAGTGCCGTCGTTATAGAATGGAAGAAAGAAGCGCATCGGATGGAGGCGGATCAGGTTCCATGGCTCAAACTTGCCAGTGTAGATATCGTTGACGTCTTCGGCGGACACGGAAGCAAGCTCCCGTGCGATTTTTAGCACCAAGGGAGGTAAATGCTCACCGGACGCGTTGGCCGCGTCAGTCAACGGGGCGTTAGGTATAGGCGCACTTTGGATATTCTCCGCCTCGAAGGCCAGGCGTCGGGCCACAGACTGCGCGATTTGTTCTTCTAGCTCTGAAATTTTGAGTTGCCTCTGGAGAGTGGTCAAAATGGATGGCGAAGTTGTCGGTGGGTTGGGCATGGAATCCCCGACCTGAGACGAAACTCCTTGCTCGGGAGTGCCTTGGGAGTCGGGGGCCTCAGTAGCCTTTGCAGAAACTCTCGTGGCTGGTTCCATGATGCTGAAGGATAGGAAGAATGGGTGAAGAGGTTGACATATCCGAAGGTGCGGGCTTGAGGTTCCGAGGGGTTCTGCGATCGAGGTTGGAGTTGTGAAAGGAACAAGATTCCGGGAGGACGATGTTGCTACGTACTCCGCACGCCCGAGCCGCCACTCCATATTATATGCATATGTACATATGCGCATATATGCATACGTATATATGCATGTATACCTAATGTACATATCTGGGGCGGCGTTCACGTGGCTCAGCAGTAGCGAGATGTCGCCTACCAGATCAACCACGAAATCTACCAGACAGGGCGGGCGAAGTGAACAAGTCCAGACCGCTTCAGGCTGAGGGCAAAAAGGGAGCGGAATGTGCGAGTTTCTTCGAGTCAGCTAGTGTTTTTTTTGGCCTATGCACAATACCTACCTAGGTACATGTACTTTCATCATTGACTGTTTCACCAGCACGTGACGTGAGGACCCACATCAATTATTATGAGGTATGTACAAAACGAGTTCTCCCTATGAAGGAAAAACACCAGATGAGTACATACAACCCCCCAGAGCTTGACCGGACGCGCCTATTGAGACCATCGCGCCCGTCATGCCCGTCTCTTGTCCAAAAACAAAGTAAGCTATTATACCAATCCTATCGTCTATGCGACAACGAGCGACTATTTTCTATCCACCCACACACGAGATCGAGATCCCCCCGAACGTATAAACTACCCGCCGCGCATCAAAACCATACAAAACCATGCTTCAGCTATAATATTCCTCGAGCCACTTTCTCAAATCTCCAATTGGCGGGTAGGCTAACCACAAGCTACCGCCGACCTTGACATCAAGCTCGATTTTGAACTTTTCTGCAATCACTAGCGACATGAGGCTGTCTATGCCGAGCTCTCCGCAAAGCCGGCATCGTCCCCGAGCTGGGAGTCCTGGGACAGATCTATGGCCTCGATATTACACCAACGGCCCATAGTCTCCGGTGTGACTTTGCGTCGGTCCCTGTGTCAGCGATACGTCCTGTAGGAGCCTCGCAGACCAGACAAAATCTGCCAACTGGCTGCAAACGAAAGCACATTTCGGGCCTCGCTGAGTCGCTATGTATATCGATGTGATGAAGTCATGCCATAATCTCGCCTGCGAATTCCTCGACTCCCTGGACAGCTGCGAACTGCCCTGCCTAATTCTCGCCCAGACTGATCGTCCTGCCCTTTGGCCCAAATCTGCAACTTCTGGCCTGTGATCTGGTAATGTGCCTGGCTGCGTTTGCACTTCACTTATGCCGACAACTGCCAACGCCCGTCGTGATTGGTTTGTCATGCAAGCAATCCCAGAGTTACGTTTGTAGTTCGACAGCGCGTACATAGCCCTGAATATAAAGTCTTCATGGCCTCCTTTCTGCTTCCTCTTGGTCGCCAACATCAGCTCCTCTAGCTCGCGAGCCGACGACTTGATACTACCAATACCTTTGCTGCGATTTCCATATAATGGCTTCAATCACAAAAAGTATGGCTTTAGCACCAAACACCTGGCAGACTGCAGTTGAGCATTCTCTAATCAGAGCGCAGGCCCCATTGCCCTGTTTTTCCGCCGATACCATCAATTCAATTACAACCCGCGATGCAGCGCGAATGATGAATTGAATCGCATGTGCGAGTTCTTCAAATGGAAGAAGGGCGGAAGCAAGGACCTCAAAGTCAGGAATTTGCTACGGCAGGCTGAATTGGACCAAGCGGGCTGGTTTGAGCCCAAGAACGACAAAAATGAAAATGTGCTGAATCTCTTGCAACGGCCAGAATGCCAAAACCTGGATACTTCCCCGGCACCTCCAAGTATGTGACTTCATCCGATAAGCTGGCCATCGCTGACATGATTATTGCTTCTGAAATAGATTTGGCAGTGAGCCGTATTGTCAGAAAATCAGGCCCCATTGACCTGTTCTTCAGCTAGTATCAACAGTTTAATTATGATCCGCATTCTGAAGTATGGTGCGAATTCAACCGCATGTCAAACTTCTTCCACTGGCAAAAAGGAAGCGACAAGGAAAAAAAGGCCAGGAAGTTATTTCGGCAGGCCTTGGTGGACGAGTTTGGTGCGATCTACGGCGAGAAGGATGACAAACTAGATGTTCTGCAGCTACTGTGCAGGAAATTGAAGGTTGATCCGTTACCTCAGACATTGACTGACTGTAGAGAGGTAAGGCCTACAGCGCTCTTCCCCCGGGCCCTTTGAGTTGATGTTGTCCACCGTGTGTCTTCTGTGAAGTTAACAGACCCTTGAAACTAGGCAATACAAGCTCACTACGTCAACATAGTCGACTTTGTTGACTGTGAACGAACGGGGAAACCGATCCCGAAGTTTTCCGGTTTGGAAAAGCTTCGGCGATATACTATTGATAAGGATAAGATTTTTCCCAAGGAGGAGGCCAAAGCCAGTTTGCTGCTTCGGTTCCTCCTGCAGAATATCTTCTGATGGGAAAAAATATCAGTGACGCATCTGCACAATGGTGCGCCCGTTCATGTGATGTTAATGTATCCGATACTTATAATTTGTCGACGGAGGCCAGGTATGAGAAGCTGTAATAATTTAGAAGGATTCCGTACAGCGCTTGAGACTCTGAGTAGCCTGCGCGAATGCGCGAATCTAGCGGCCATTGCAATCAGGTGATGCAACTATTGCCCCTCTTGACCAGCCGAATTCATGGTGGTTTGGGATCACACTCCGAGAATTCGGGGGAGTCTGTGTTGTTGTAGTCGAAGTCGAGGACGATGGACGATGGACGATGGACGATGGACGATGGACGATGGACGAAGATGGCGATGGCGGGGTCGAGAGGGGTCACGTCAGTGGGGCGATATCGGACATTGTAGGTAATTTGTGCATCCGCACTGGCCAATCAAGAAGCAATTGTGTCTGATGGTCCAAATCGGTTTTCTTTCGAGTTCCAACACACACATTGTGCGATCATGCATCAGCGCGAGGAGGCATCACCGCCGTTGGCTACCCATCCCGCGACCGACAAAAAATGGCACGACGGATCCCTTGCGCGCGATCGAAGCGCAAGAGACGCTGAGCAACAAGACCATCAATCGCACGCGATGGACTCCTCGCGCAGCTGGACCCGGGCGAACAGTCGGGACGACGAAGCCGAAGCACCACAGCCAGCGCTGCAAAGCAGTTCCCTTGAGCACCGAGCGAACCATGGCGAGGATACAATCACTCTCAGGCTATCACAGCTCTACACGCTGTCGTATCTGGTGTTTTTCGCTATCATGGGCACGCTTGCGCGGTTGGGTCTTTCCGCCCTGACGAGCTACGCCAACACGCCCGTGCTATTCACCGGAATATGGGCCAATTTCGGAGGCTGCGTTATCATGGGGTTCTTGATAGAAGACCAGATGCTGTTCCAGCAGAAATGGCGCCCTGCATCGGACAATGGCGTGCTGAGACCAGCTGCGGAGCAGATCCAACAAGACGGCGCGAGCTACACAGCAGCCAAGAAGGCTCATGTTGCATACAAGAAGACTGTTCCACTGTATATTGGGTTGACGACTGGATTTTGTGGCAGCTTCACCAGCTTCTCTACCTTTATTCGCGACGTCTTCCTGGCCATGTCCAACGATATGAGCGCGCCAGGACGAGGAGTCGCTCCCGAGAGCAGAAACGGCGGCTTCTCGTTCCTGGCCATGGCAGCCGTAGTCATCACTACCGTGGCGCTGTCCCTGGGCGGCCTGGTGTTTGGCGGACACTGCGCTATGGCGATGGAGCGCATCATGCCGTCGCTATCTCGGTCCATGACGCGAAGACTGATCGATCCCCTGTTTGTGCTTCTGGGATGGGGGTGCTGGATAGGTGCAATAGTTATGGCTGTGTTGCCTCCCCATGACGCGTGGCGAGGGCAGGTACTGTTCGCGTTGGTGTTTGCGCCGCTCGGCTGCCTGACGCGGTATGGTTTGGCGCTTTGGCTCAACGGAAAGACGGCAGCCTTGCCGCTGGGGACCCTGGCGGCCAATATCACGGGGACGGCTATTCTCGGTATGGCGTGGGATCTTGCTCATGTGCAGAGCGGCGGTCTTTTGGGGTGCCAAGTGCTCCAGGGCGTGGAGGATGGTTTCTGTGGTTGCTTGACGACTGTGTCAACGTGGGTTGCGGAACTGAATAGTCTGGGACGGCGCAGCGCGTACATGTATGGTCTGGCCAGTGTGCTTGTGTCGTTTGCAGTCATGGTTTTGATTATGGGCGGGCTGCGCTGGACGGACGGGTGGTCTGCTCTCGTATGTTGAGGCGGTGGTCGCGGCGCAAGACCGTGTTTTGTCGTGTCAGGCTGCGCAAGCATACAAGTCTATATAATCTGTTGCGTTTGGCCTTGAAGCCTCAAAAAGTCATGCTAACTTGCTTGGATCAACGATGATCTTGCTTGGCAAAGGCATCAGCTCTCTCATGTTCAGCCAGGGTGCGGCCCGAAATTTGTGCAGCGATTGCAAATCGTCGGTCGAAGTTGCCTGCCGTATATGCTGGGGCAAAGTCGCGACCTCGGATTCTAGCCAGGTCCTTCCTTTTGAGAACAAGGGACGACATACCTTCGTACCTAAGAAATTCTTGTCGATATTCTCATCACCTCAGTTTGAGCCGTATCTGCCAGACCTATCCACGGTGCGCATCGACAGCCGCGAATACTACGCCCTCCTATCTCCACCTCCTAGCCATTCTCTTCATCCTTCATTTTTAGACAGGTGGTTGCTCCTCATTTATATATCTTTCTCGACCACACGCGCTAGCCATACCTACCCTCTCGACTGCTGCCATGCCGGACGGTCAATGGGCGCCGACGCGCCCCCAGTGCTGTGCGACGACTGGCGAGGGGCCAATCTGTGGCGAAAAACCTCAGATGGCGTGTCCGAAATGCTTGCTTGTCTCGGTAATCAGGACGCCGCAGCCACGAATGCTATCCCTTGGCTAATTCGAAGCTTCTCAGTACTGTAGCTCCGAGTGTAGAGATGCGCATTGGTCGAAACACCAGGTGGATTGCGAAAGCGCATTCGCCGACAAGATTACACTGTCAGATGTCATAGGCGCTGACGTAGACAAGACCAAGAAACCCAAGACAGCCTGGGGCAGCTACGCGGCGACAGATGTGATTCGGCTCAGTAAGCAAACCGAGGGTCCGGCTTTTGACGGGCAGCTCAATATTCTTCTGAGCGGAGGTATGTCCGAGCCTCTTGTGGACTTTGTGTTTACCAGAAAGGCTGACGATTTGCTCACCCCCCGAGAATAGTCTTCCCGCTACGACACATGATCTACTCGGTGATCAACTTGCCTCGCACCTCGACCCCGCGTCTCAAATTCACTCTCAATGCCACTTCGTTCTTTGACTTTCGACGTACTTTTCACGGCTTAGCTCTGCTATGCTTGTCGCGAAACGATGACATGATTAAGAATGCGGAGGCCTTGATCCATATGTGGTATTCGTCCAGGCTAACGGATGAAATCAACGACCATGTGCAAAGCCGGCTGGCGGACATCACCCGCCAAAGACGATCTGGTCAGGGCTCCTTCCTTAATAATACAGATTCGCTCGGCGAGTTTGTGGTAATGGAATGGAAGCTGCCGAATATACAGCTATCGCTTGCTCTGCAAGAGGAGCAGAAGTTGACTTCTGATCAGACGGCCACGTCATCCGATCTAACGCAAATCTGTTTTCAGAAGGACGATAGGCTGAGAGCTGTCAAGTCATTTTATACAACGGCGGCTCGGATGCCGCGGTCGAGGGCCTTGGGGTCACTACAGTGGAGGGTGGATGGCCTTTTGCTGCCTTTTGATCATCCAAAGTCTGAGTTCTATATTCCTAACTCGTATGTACCTGTGCCCGATTCTCTCATTCTTGCCATTTCTCATACTTTTTGGCTTCCTCTTTTCGTTTCTCTCTTCCTTCCATTACATCCTTTCAATCCCTTTCATTTCAAAAACTTCTCACCTCATTCCTCCATCTTCTTCTTCCTTCTGATTGTACCTCTTTTCTATCTCCCTGCGACTCCTCACCCCACGGCCATGAAATTCGAGCCATGAAGTTTTCACGTGGTCATTTGTTCAATCTTGGCAGACAACACCTTGAGTTATTTCCTGCGGCCGCCAGTTGGCAGTAGTGTTTCTTATAGTCCCGTTTCCTTTTTGTTTCTCGAATATCAGAGACTAGAAAAATGCTGATCAAAAGTAGCGCCTTCTTTGGCGAAGACGTCAAATTTCCACAAGGATCAATAGAAGAGCCTCTTTCGGAGTGGCCCATGGAATTTCTCGACTTCCCAGTCGAGGATTTCGTGGCCGTGAATGATGTGTATGGAAAGATGTTCTACTATCTCAGGGACTTGCTTGTGCGATTCCAAATATGTTGCCGCCGGGTGAACTTGGAAATCGAGCTTTGTTGCCTCTCTCCAGGGAAGCTCGTCTGTCATCTGGACGTCAAGCCCGAGGACAGATACGACCGCATTGAAGTGAGTCTGCGGACATCCAGTCAGCCTCGTATTGTAGTTCTTGGAGAGAGTTGCTGACAATCGCACAGCTGGGTGAACTGTAGGATGAGGATCCTGATATTTGCTTGCTGCTTGCGGCAACTTTTCTGAACGACGCGTCGACCAACCCGTGTGCGACTTTACTCACCATGACAAGAGAAAGTGTACGGCTAGATGAAGCAAGCGGGAAACAGCCGAGCCTAGGGGAAATCTGGGAGCTGTTCAAACCGAAATCGACAGCGCTGGATGAATACACGGTGACTGTGCCGAAAGACGCTCCGTTATCACCGGCTGAGTTTCCCCCGGCGATCGAGGTGGCGCGACGGCTAGTTGGCGTACAGATGTAGGAAAATTGGGACGCGCACTCGGATCGGTAGGCGAACTGCAATGTGTTTTTGCGTTTGGTAACTGTAGCATTATCTTCTAACCTTTTGGCAGACATCTCCAAGACCGGACACTCTTTGGGTTCCATCTGCTGGCACACGACGACGTGGAGTGCAAATGCAATCTCCTCAACGGGGGGTTCCTCGGCTTAGAGTTCATGCGCAAAAACAAAATCACCAAGCGGTGGCCCAATCGACTGATCAGCTCGCGGAGTGACAAACCCGGCCTAGAAAAGTTCAACAAATATGTCGGGTGGGTCGACAACAAACCCCAGAGGTGGCTCGAGTGGCAATTAGAAGAGCGACTTGATGAGGAAGCGTTGGAGTTTTGGTTCAACATGTCCAATACTATGACGCTGCCAGAAATGAGAACAGTCATGAAGCATGTCGTTGAGACGTGGGAGGCTGAAGCGCGACATGAGGCGCGGATGGCGGCGATGCCGGTCAATGAGGAGGTAAATCTTGATTGGATCGATGAGGAGGACAGTGGCGGGAAAAATGGCAAGGGTAAGGAGACGGGTGTACCGGAGAAGAAGGGAGATGGGAAGGGAGATGGGAAGGGGAAGGGGAAGGGAAAGGGGAAGAAGAAGAATGGGAAGCGAGGAAGTAGATGATGTTCTGTCGTAGGGCTGTTGGAAGTCCGAAAGACGATGGGAGAGGTGCAGGCAATGGGTGGAAGCGTTGCAAGCGATGATTTCGGATTACACAGATAGTACCAAGCAGGAATGATGCAGGAATGAAGCGTCGCAATCGAGTTATCTTGTTTTGAAGTGCTGAGGATTTGAGTTGTTCGTTCGCCATCCGTGTGTGTGTGCTTCTACACGCCTCTATCTAGACATGGCCTTGACTTGGCCACGATTGACGGGCATGGCTACAATAGTCTTCCCACTGTCTGTCTGCGTATGCACAGATCCTATCGTGAGACTACATGTTAACTTGGAAATTTACTCGCTATGTATTGACAAAAACGTATGCGTTGTACCTAAATGCAAAGCACAATTAATTGTTCATTGGAATTTGGGCGGCGTGACGAAAGTCTTTGCACACGCCACCCTAGACCGTTGATGGTCGCGGCGTTTTAGTGATCACAGCCACTTCTCTTACAAAGTTACAAAGGGACCAATGGAAGAATGGAAGAGTACGCATTTTCGCATGACTTGTTTCATTCAGAGGTTCTTGATTTCCTGTCCGAATCTGGGTGGAATAACTCCCTGGGCAGATGCGTATACATAGGTGACTGGGCAGGCCGCAGCAGTTAATCTGAACTGGTGTGCTGGTTCGATCAATTGATGGCGCTGTAGCCTGTCCAGGCCATCTCTACGTACTGTGCAAAGTATCTCGAGCCGGGAGAAGAAGGGCGTATCACTGCGCAACGAGGATTGTCACCGGCGAAGCAGCCATTCCAATTTCCAACCTTCGCGAGGAAGCCTTCTCGGGCGCGTCGTGGTTCTGTCACCTGTGTTGAACAGCACATCTTAACACACACAAGGTTATGTGACTACCCAGAAGCATCCATCCGTTTATACATCATTGAGCTTCTAACGTTGCATCTTGTATTGTGAATTGTCACTGCCACAAATTGTCAATTGCATTCAGAATTCCAGTGTTCACATTGCGGCATTCCCTGCAACGTGAGTCGTGACCCCGGTGATCGGTCGGCGGTCCCGACTCTCCCCAGGCCCTACAAGTTACAACCCCTTGAACCTTCAAGCATTAGCAGGGGGAGGCCGCCCGGCCGCCGCTCCCGGATTCTCCAGAGCCCACTTCTTGAACTTGGGCTTGAACTCCGCCATGAAGGCAGTATCGAAAAGCTCTTCGATGCGATCGACTTTATCGCCCTTGCTGTTGAACCATAGAAAGACGGCCTGTTCGTTGTGGTACGGTCCGAAAGGGGTGTCTCCGTCTGCGACGGCGTAGACTACGGCTGCGTTGTTGGAGGGGTCGTGGATGGTGTTGTGGATGGTGAGCTGTTAGTGTTAGCTAAAGTGAGTGAGGAGGTCTTGTTTGTAGGGTCGGATATGAAATTGGAGGGTGGTGGTTTTTTTTTTGGTGTCTTTGCGCTTAAGACTTAAGTGGTTTCTTTGTTGGTTTCTTTTCTTTCTTGGATGGCACATTCGTGACAGCGCACCTTGAAGTTGGTCATCATAGTCATCAGACTCGACAACAGCGGGTATAGCTGCTCCCGTCCCCGCGCTGGCTCCCCGCAGCTCAGGGGCAGTGGCTTCTGTGTAAAGTCATCGGAGAGGGTGGCGAAGAAGGACTCCATGGTCCAGCCTCCCCAGCCGGCGATGAAGCGCTTCAGGGTATCGGCTTGGATTTCTGCGGGAGGGGACATTGTGATTCGTGAATGGCGTTGCGGGCGGGAGGAAGCCTGAAGGGAGAGCAGGGAACAAAGCTAGCTTGATTTGGTGATACTTGCAGGACAGGCGAGTGAAGGTGCGAACGAGGAGTGCGGTACGGGTTCAGACTTGTATACTGTAGAATGGGGGGAAGTAATAGGCCGAGACGCGGCGCATATGAGGGGGACATGGAGTGAGAAGAATTGGACCAATTGGTCACTTGTAAGTTGTCTCGGCACAGGCATCATTGGACCGAGAACGAGAACTCCCGGCGATGATACATAGTGCGGAAATTTGCAATTAATCGGACAAAGAAGGCAGGACAAGCGCAGGCCTCGCTGCGTCGCATCATATCGACAAGAAGGTAATATGTATCACCAAGCAAGGGGCAGCATGTTGTATCGTGTACGACTTCGCTTTGGGTCATCATTCATGTACGAGCCTACGAGAGGGGAAACGAGAGAAGATATAAGGGAATGAACTAGTTAAAAAAAAAAGCAAGCAATGTGTTGAATGGAAATAATCACACACGATATTGCATGAATCTTCCAAATTTTCCAACGCCGAAAACAAAGAAACCAAATTCACACGGTACACCATGGCATCCATCACCACCACCACCAACTTCTTCGAATCCATCCCCAGGCCCACCAAGACATACCGCTCCGCCAGCTACGACCGCATCTCGACCCGCCACGGCTTCAACGGCACCGGGAAAACAGTCCTCATCACAGGAGGCTCCTCAGGCATCGGACTCAGCATCGCCAAGGCCTTTGCAGGCGCCGGCGTCGCACGCATCGCCATCCTCTCCCGCTCACGAGCCACACAGCTCACCGCGAAAGCCGAGCTCGAAGCCGCCTATCCCTCCACAGGCATCCTTCTCTTTGAGGCATCAGTGACAGACGCGGATCGTTTCGCCAGTGTGCTGGAAGAGCTAGCCGGCGTGCATGTATTGGTGCTCTGCGCGGCGGCAGTCCACGCGCGAGTTCCCCTTGCGGAACTTTCCGGCAAAGATGTGCAGCACGTCTTTGATACGAATTCTGTCTCGACTGTGAATCTGGCGAGGCTGTATACTGCTACGCCGGGGAAAGACAAGACGATTCTGCATGTGTCGTCGGCGGTGGCGCAGATGTGTGCACCGCTGCGGTCTGTGTACGGGGCGAGTAAGGCTGCGGCGGTGCAGGCGATGCAGCATCTGGCGCGGGAGCATCAAGGAACTGGCGATAGAGTTCGTGTCTTTTCATTCCATCCGGGGGCTATCACTACGCCTGCATCAGGTGCTATTTATACTGCTGGTGCGGTCCAGTGGGATGATGCTGATCTGCCGGCGCATTTCTCGCTGTGGCTGGCTGGGCCGGAGAGCGATTTTCTGAATGGACGGTATGTGTGGGCGAATTGGGATGTGGATGAGCTCGTGGCGTTGAAGGAGAGGTTTGCGAGCGATGAGCGCTTTTTGACTATTGGGCTGGTTCTTTGAGGCTTTGGGGTGGGATGGGATGACCGATTTGCCACCACCGTTGGACATTTCCGCAGAGGAGCGGAGGAACTGTCGGACATCGACTATGTAATGCTGGCGTCGCAGACGCCTAGGTATGTAGCCGATGTCTCACTACGGCGACATCGACATCGAGACTATTTCTGAGTGCATATGAGCTACTGTTTCATTTGGCGCATTCAGCAGGAAGCAGAGGGAAGAACATTGCCGCCCTCAGACTAACAGACCCTCAGACATGTTATGTAGTCTGAGATGATGTGAGATTCATGTATATTAGATGTAGAGCAGGCCTCCAAAGGCTCGGAGGGGGAACCGAGCCCTCCAGAGATCCTTTTGAGAGCCAAAGCCGATCAATAACTACTGTGTGATGATATGAGGTCCGGGGATTTCTCCCGTTCCAAGCCCCAGACTATTCCTCCTGCGCGCTACCTGCTCAACGCTCTTGCTTTTCTCGATTTTGTGTGTTCTCACTGCTCAGATTCCTTTCATTGTCGCGATGCCCTCATGGGCTCATCGCCATGACCATAAAATACAAGCCCTCGTCCAGCACACATTCATGACCACTACATACTCCGTATGACAGGCCCCTTACCTCTGAAGGTAGAGAGGCTCTCCAGGTACCTTCTCCATGCAACCTGGCGGACCCTCCCGAGCTCCTCGGCCCCGCGCCGAAAGAATGGCCCGATCTTTCGCCACCCATCGGTGTAAATCCACGACACCCACTTCATCCACCTACCCGATTGGGTGTTCCCGATCGACTTGTCTCAAACATAACGGGGAAAGGAACTCTTCTCCTCATGGGACACAGGTGTATGTGGCCAGTGAAGAGGGGCATGCAAATGGACCGGGGAACTCCATGGCAGAATTTGGGTTATACTTCGTACCAGCCATCTCCGGTAACCAGGACCTGACGTACCTGTGATTTGGTCGGGAGGGCTGGAGAACGACATTCGCGAGACACGAGGTCTATGCATCTTTATTTTAAAGAAAAACGGACAAAGTGGACGAAATAGAATAACGAAAACACGGAGAGCAAAGAGGTAATAGGATACAGAGAGGGTAGACAAACAGCATAATGACGGATTTTAAGAACGACACCATTCCCGACATGTCCTGGACAACCGATTCCAACTCTGGTCTCCTGTCCTCGTCTCCCACCACGCTCGCCCTCGCGACACTGGCGACTGGGCTGGCTGTTTTTTTGGTATATCTGGCTTATACGCCTTCTGTGGACGCGTTGGCACCGGAATTCACATCTGATACGACGCCATTGATCGGATCATGGGGGTTCTACTCACGAAGATGGTGCGTCTTTTCTCCTACCAGTTCACTGCCCAGTCTCGTTCTTGCCTCTCCTCGCAAGTCACAGAACTAATACCGCGACCACTGCCCGCAGGTCATTCTGGCGAGATTCCGTCGCCCGCTCCAAAACCGGCCAATTCAGCTTCTGGCTCGGCAAAAACCATGTCGTCGGCGTATCCGGCGCAGCCGCCCGCAAGATGTTCCTCGATCACCAGAATCTAGACCGCATCAAGGCCGCGCCGCTCCATGGAATCGGCCCCGAGATCGTGCCACCCATTCATTTCGTCCACCAGCCCAACTTCAGCAAAGGCCACAGCTACTTCCAGCGACGCGTCCTAGACCTCATGAAGACGGAGCATCTGGCCTCCCGACTCCATGCCGCCACGCGAGAGGCGCGCACCGTATTTCGCGGTTTCCCCACAAAGCAGACGACACTCAAGGGCACTCGCAGCGGGATTGTGAGCCCCGTGGATTCCTGCTACCGTCTTGTCCTATCGCAGAGCGTCCGGATGATGTTCTGCGATGAGCTAGCCGACACGCACGAGCTATTTGAGAAATACGTCGCCTACACGCATGAGCTACAGCATCTCAACAGCGGGCATACCTGTGCCGTGCCATGGCTACCATCCCTCGCGCACACAAAACGCCGCTACTATCGCCATCGCCTCCACTGTCTCTTCACGCCTCTTGTAGAGAAGCGCCTCCAGTCGCAACAAGGCCGTGCTGGGTCCCGCGCAAACGATGCCCTGCAGATACTCGTCGACAGCGGCGACGAGCTCGACAACATTGTCACCTTTCTCATCAGCGTGCTCTTCATCTCCATTGCCAACGCAGGTAAGCTCGCGGGTGTCCTTCTCAACATCCTCTGCCAGAATCCCATCTGGCAGGACCGTGTGCTTTCTGAAATCAACGCCGCGACACCCAAATTCTGGCCTGCGGATAAGCCTGCTACCCTGGTTGAGAAGCTAGATGGCATGCCTCTGGAGGTCTGGGAGGCGTCGTTCCCGTTTGTAGAACTGATCATCAGGGAGGCGATCCGTATGCACGTTGCTTTCCCGATGACGCGCCTAAATGTGTCGTCGCGCGCGATTCCTATTCCTGGAACGGGACAGGTTATTCCATCAGGAAGCTTTGCGGCGTATAATACGAATGATGCGCATTTGAATGAGGCGTTGTATCCGGATCCGCTGCGCTTTGATCCGGAGAGGTTTGAGACACCGCGCGAGGGGGCCAAGACGGAGACGTATGGCTGTGAGTTTTGTTGTTCCCCTGTCGTATCCATTCTATCGTGAGGGCAGGAATCGAGAGAATATTAATTACTCACTTTCATTTTAGTCCTTGGTTGGGGTAATGGCCGCCATCGCTGTGTGGGCCAGCGCTGGGCTAAGCTGCAACTCAGCATCAACCTCGTCTACGCGGTCGCCATGTACAAATGGAACAGCTGTGATGCCGACGGCAATGTACTCCCGCCAGTGGACTATTCGTTTGATCGGGATCGTCATGGGAATCAATTGGCCCAGGGGGTGTTTTGCAAGTATGAGTGCAGGGAGTGAATGAAAGCACAAAGGGGAGGTGAAGTAGTGGACGTGGGAAAGAGATTTTTTTTATGGCTGACGGAATTGCTGTATGTACTTATTCGGACAATGGGTGGTTCGTTCGATGCTCGGGACATGATTTTCTGTTGGCGTCAGAGTCAAGAAGGTGCTAATAGACGAACTGCCATACGGGACAAATGAGAATGGTTTAACTTATACAGGAGGAAGATTGGCTACTGCCTTATTCTAATAACAAGAACTATCTTTCTTGGAATCGCTCATTTGTATGCTATTCAGTATTTCAATTGCAACACGGCGTTGGCTGAATGGCTTCAGCTGCCCCGAAGTGGAACAGGTGGTGGACGTAAAGGTTTTGGGTGGTGGAAATAAGAACTCTCGCCTCAAGACTTGCGCGTAGCCCAAAACCACGGGCTTCTATTCCACCTTTTTCTTCCTCTTAGTTGATAGTGATACTAATGAGTAAATTGAAAATTCACTATGTGATCTTTGTAAGCATCTATGAACTGGGTATTTGAGTTTATTGACTCATTGTCTTTGCAATGTGCATGCACTGTCTATTTATTGCCTGTCTATTGCCACCTGGCACCCGTGTTATTTCAACACTCTTTGAACGAGTAGAACTACCAATCCACACAACCGTCTGATTCTCGGATTCGCGCTTACAAAGTTACAATTGATGCATCGAGTACTGAAGAGAAAAATTCAGGGCTCTCGATTCATGTATGAAACATTACAATTGAGGCATATTACACCGCTGTCTCTGTAAGTGGCTGGACCCAAATGCTGATGAGCCTGTGAAGTGGTTCAGGGTTGGGGTGTGCAAATACTTTTGTCGTGCACCTTTTTCTAGCCGGATAGTGGCTACCTGTGCAGATACCTGTGTAATTGCTATAATCCAGTTTCCATAAGCACAACACACATTAACACATGGAGATATCTTCTTCGACCTAAAGAAGCATGGCAAAGAGCGAAGAAAAAAAGAATGCAATGCCAGCTTATGCTATTGATGCTATCTATCTACATTACCACGACCACGTCCACAGACTCCAGAGCCCAACCACATTACAGCTCAAAAGCACATTCACGCCCTCTCCCTCTCCCTCACACAATCGTAATCTCCTTCACCCCTTTACCACTACCCCCCTGTCTAGGCACCGCAATCCTCAAAACACCATCATCCATCCCAGCACTCAAACCCCCCTCCTCAATCTTATCCCCGTCGATTTGACTCCCCAGATACACCGTGCGACAGAACTTGCCCGTCTGGCGCTCCCTCAGCGAGAAAGGCCCCGACTGCTCCGTCTCCTCCTTCCCCTCTTCGTCATTTCCGACTGATCGGCTAACAACACCCTCAATACGGAGCTCGCACGTACTGGGATCCCAACTAACCTTGACGTCCTCCTTCTTCGCACCCGGAAGGGAAGCCTGCACAGAGTAGCTCTCCGGTGTCTCCACGACGTCAATGTCCGGTATGAATGACTTCTTGGTCTCATCGCCCTGGGTCCATGGCATGGGGCCGCCCATCCATCGTGGGCCGCCGCCGCCGCCGCTCATGTGGTGTTGTCGTCCTCCTGCTGCCGGAGACCATGGGCCGGACCAGGCGCCGGGCCAATGTCGGGACGGAAATTGTCCGCCAGCGTGTTTAGAGTTTCCCCAGACGCTCTGGTATACTTTCAGCCATGCCTCGTGGGCTTCCTTGCTGTTGTGAGCGGCATATGGGTGGCTGGGGAAGTTGTGTTGCTCGTGAGGACCCGTGGCTGGGCCTCTGGAAGAAGACGGGCCCAGGGCGGCTAGCCAGCGTTTGTGGGCATCTTCACCCCAGGGTGACATGTCGTTGGTGTTTCCGGCCATGCCTGCGACGTAGAGCGGGTGAGATGTGTTTGGGTGGGCCATGGTAGCCATGGTAGCCATGGGAATGTTGTGTTGGCTTGATTAAGACAAGAATGTTGCTTGTGAGGCTCAGATCGATTTGAGAAACTTGTATGAGCAGATAGACTTGTGAATCTTTTGTGGTTTTTTGGAAGAAGAGGAACTGCATCCATGAATGATCGTATTCACTACTTTATATAGTAAATTATTAGGTATATTTCCTTCCTTCGTTTGCCAAACACCCACCTAGCCAGCTGAGTCCGGTAGACACCGGCGAAGCTCTGTGGCTAACTCCCGACTGACACGGAATATGGTCCCATCTTCCGAAGCTCCTTTTGTGTGGCAACCTCCATAACCTCCGGCAGCCTCTGTCACACAACGGGCCCACAACACCAACCACCGTGGCAACGACATGGAATGCCGGACGCGTCCACCATGAAACCAAATTGAGAGCAACAGTTAATTACGAGATTGTCGCAATCTTGCTACTCATAATACTAAATGTCTAATTTTTGCGCCACGAACGCCGTGTTTCACTGATCATCACTGATCAAGACAGCCCTGAGCCAACATCTGAACTCCTGGAGCTGTTTACAGTGGGACCCCAAAAAAAACCGCAAAACCGCAGCACTCCCCGTCGCGTCGCGTTGATACATCTTCGCCGGCGCATGTATTTTAATTGTTAATTAATCACCCAATTAAAGCTCTACGTATGCATGGTACTCGGCTTCGCATCCAAAAAACACCATGCTCCAGTGCATCAAAGTGATACTGCGTATGGCGTCTCGAAATACATATGCCCAAAGTGACGAGACGAGGTCTTTTCGTAGACGGTGGTCGTACATCCCATTACTGCACAGCCGCAACTCCCGACCCTATACCTCCAAGTTGCCCCCCCACGCGAACCAGTCAAATGTGGTGCCGAAAAAAGGATCGCTCTGCATGATAAGTCGATCGTCGAGGAAACCGTCAACGGGCTGCATTTGCGTGGGATCTAAACTCTCATTGGGCGCCACTATCGGTAAAATTTCCGCTGCTGGGGCAGGCAAGCTCGGATTGGTAGGCTCATCCTGAACTGGCAAAGCCTCTGGAGCTTCTGTAAGAGTTGCACACGGTTAGCATTGGCAGCCTTGTTGTTGCTTTACACCGTTCATGCGTACCTTGCGCGTTCACAATCATCCGGGCCTGCTCCACGATCCTGGCCGTGATACTTTGTAACCGAGCGGCCAGCGCGTGGCGAGAGCCCAGCTTGCCCAGGTACAGCGGCAGACGGGCAATGGCTTCCATACTCTTGAGGCTCTGCTCGGGGTTGGCAGTGGTCTTGATCACTAATTCACCCCACAGAGCCCCGAAAGCAGCTAATGGGCAGTGCAGGTATTGCCACAACAGACAGGCGTAGGGCCCCTTGTGATCTGGTATGGCATCTCCGAGGGCCGACAACAGGTTGAGCATCTCTTGCGAGGGGCCAATGGACTGCGAGCGTAACTGTCGGCTGGATACTGTGAGCAGCACGACGAGGGATAGGTATTGGAAGCGAAGGGTCTGCCGACCCAAGTCCACCGCAGCTGCGCCCTTAGCAGTCAGCAGCGGCCTTTCTACAAGAGCGGCCGCTTCGACAACCTGAAAGAGTATCATCATCTATCATCAGCGCGTGTAATTGTAGATGAGCAAGAGACATGGGGAGCAGAATAGAGAAAGAGCATAAGAGTAGTAGTTACCTCCTTCGCCTGCTGATACCATGCTTCTAGCCGCTCCTTTACTTCCTGGACCTTTTCGGTGTCTTGTCCATACAGCGCATGCCACACATCAGCCATGATGCAAGACACAAGGTGCATCTGGTGCAAGTAGTGCGCCTCAAACAAAGCCGGAGGATAGTCCTTGGTGCGCTTCGGTCGGCACTGCATGAGCCGATTGAGTGTAGGCATTGCAATCTGGCTCGACATCTCACGATGAAACGCGGGCGCTCTGCACAAGATGAGGGCTAACGCTTTGTCCAGCATGTTTAATCGCCAGAAGAGCATTGCGCGCACATCGCTCGTCGCAGTGTCAAGCCGCCAGTGGACAATGCCCAAAGCCTGCAGCATCGTACATGCTTTCGTGATGAGTGACCAGCACACGCAGGGCGTCATGAACTCTTCCACATACGTGGCCAGGATGATCAATGCCTGTATGCGCGCCGGAGACGGCTCAATCAGCAGCCTCACATCGTTGAACGCCAGCCAAAGATTTCTCCGCAGCTTCGATAATGTGGCTACGCGATGCGTGTTTTGGGCTTTGCTATGCTCCACGTAGATGGCGACGCTGTAGAACATGACTAGCCAGCTTCGATCTTGCACGTCCTGTGGCCGGGATGAAGCCAATTGCGCGTAAACCTCTGGAGGAATTGTAAAGATCAAGAGCTCTTCTTTCTCCAGTATCAAGTTGAGGTCTGCATGAAACCAGCCACATCAGCAAAACTAGACAACCACTCGCCAGATTCAGCTCGTCTCATTGACCTACTGTCCAACCAGCACCGAGTCTGCGGCTCGCTAAAAACGAAGAACTCGGCAATGGGTGCTTTGCTGAGTTTCTCAAACGCCTCAGAGCCCTGCCAAGCTTCAGTGTATTCCTCCAACAGCTCGGCAATCACTTTGACGGATTGGTGACTGCGACTTGGAATGATCTGCTGCAGTCGATCGTACGCCGTCTCCGTATTGTCGACACCTTCACATGGACGTCCTGTGGCTTGATCCGAGATGCTCTGTGGCGTAGTATGTGAAGAATACAAGGCGCTTCTGGTGACATCTTGATTGGCCCGGTTCCGTCTTCTCGTGCGATGAATGACTCCCGATCGAGAATAAGAGCAAGCGCGGCCCTCGGATGTGCAGCGGCGGCATCCTGCGAGATGCCGTGAGCACCCAATCTGTGCTCATGATTTGCATTAGACATGGAGACATAGATCCGACCCCTGAGATAATCAGATGGACGCGATGAGACGAGATGAGACGAGAATCCAAAAGTTCGGACCTTTCGTGAGTGGCAGGAATCACACTAGACGCGGTCGATTAGCTATTTTGCCTATGCTATGTATGCTTCGGGCGCGTCGCCGAGTCCTCCACTCACAGAATACTGTGCGTAGGATTCCGACATTGCTCCGAATAAGCTGCGTCGGTCGGAGACGATTAGAGGAGGTTAGGGACAGGGCATGCACGGAAGAAGAGAGACGAGACGAGACGAGGACAAGGCCCCATTCCGCAGACGGACAATGCGGGAGTTGCGGGTTTTATGTGCAAAGGGTGCAATTAGGGGGGAGGTACTCTTGGAGCGTTTTGGAGGCTTGGAAGTTGGCTGTCAACTTCCGCGACTTGGTATGTATTCTTTAACTTCCGCGTATTCGCAACCAACAAGATGACTGCAGCTGTCTGCCACTCGTTGCGATTCCTGTGGGGTCCACCATCTGGCGCTAGACAGGCTAAGACAGCCCCTGCATAATCCCTGGAACCTCACTGTGCATTGGGGTGGCGGGGCTGCCGCAGAATATCTTCCGTAACCTCCGTCCACTGACAACTGACAGGGTGTGCTGCCGATGCGATGACCCCAAAAAGATACCACCTTGTGAGACAACTAATATTCATCTACTCCATGGACCATGCCGTTTGTACGCTGTTTATTCCGTTCCCGATCTCCCTCCGTGCGAGGCTCAGTTCATTCTTTTAAAAAGTGGACTTGATCCGTGTCTTCACGCTTTCGCCCATGTTTTCTTCCGGCAACTGAATCCCACAAGTTCACAACCGACTTTGGTTATTCTTGCTTTCAATATCTCTTAGCTTTCCCGCCTCGAAGGATACTCTCAGACATAACATCATCTATTTCCTCTATCTATATTCGTTCAATCATAGGTGACGGACTCGTCCGCTATTCACCACCATGTCCGCCATGGGCAAACCCGAACACGGCAGCGCAACGGCCAGCGACCTAGAACACCGAGCCACCGAAAGCTCACTTGAGAAACAAGATGTCGAGGCCGCACCTCCAGGGCCTGTCAAGCCCGTCGACCCGAGCCCGAAGCAGTCGAGTCTGAAAACGACACTTCTCCTGGCTTCTGTTTTCTTGGCCATGTTCCTAGTGGCCGTGGACAGAACAATCATCTCAACGGTACGGCGACCCTTAAGAAGAAACATCATGCCTTTTGACGCAAGCTAACTCGGTTCATTCGAACAGGCCATACCCAGTATCACAAACGACTACAACTCGCTAAACGATGTTGGTTGGTACGGCAGTATATACCTATTGACCTGCTGCGCGTTCCAGCTGCTGTTTGGAAAGCTCTACGCCATGTATTCTGCCAGAGTGGTCCTCCTCGTCAGCCTCGTCATCTTTTTGGCTGCTTCTGCGCTTTGCGGCGCGGCGCCCAACTCAGAGGCCTTCATCGTCGGCCGAGCAATCTCCGGAGTCGGGTCTGCCGGTATTTTCGCAGGAAATGTACGCTCCCTCCCATTTTTTTTTTTGATCAACATTTTATCGTTTATTTGGCCTGCGGCTCGCTAACACGACTTCTTTTTTCTTCTACTCAGATCGTTGCCATTGTCCACACAATCCCACTCGCGAAGCGTCCCAAAATCCAGGGCTTGATGGGCGCAGTCATGGGTCTCGCTACCATCATTGGCCCTTTGATTGGCGGTGCCTTTACTACAAAAGTGACCTGGAGGTGGTGCTTCTACATCAATCTCCCCTTTGGTGGTGTGGCCCTGGTGGCTATTTTCTTCTACTTCAAGGTTCCGAACCGAAGCCCGGCAGCAGATCTATCGCTGAAACAGAAGATTCTGAGCTTGGATATTCCGGGCACCATTCTCCTTGTGCCTGCCATTGTGTGTCTTCTTCTAGCGCTTCAATGGGGTGGCCAAGTATACGATGTGAGTTCGATCAAACTCTTCCTTTCACGTACATCCCGCCAATGCTAACAATTGCTCTAGTGGAACAACAAATACATCATCGTACTGCTGACGCTCATGGCGGTGTTGTTCGTCGCATTCATAGCCGTTCAGATATGTCTGCCCAAGACAGCAACTGTGCCACCGCGTCTTCTTATGCATAGAAGCGTGGTTGCTGGCTTTCTTACCACCATCGCCATTGGGTCTGCCCAATACATCTTTGGTATGTGCAAACCTTTCCATTCCTGAGCTTCGTGTTCCATCGACGTGCTTTTGCTAATCGACCGACTTCCAGTTTATTATATCCCCATCTGGTTCCAGACCGTCCGAGGTGTCAACGCCGTAGATTCTGGAATCCAGCTCCTGCCTCTCATGATTTCATTTGTTGTTGCCTCCATTGTCGGCGGCCTAGTGAACCAAAGAATCGGATACTACACAGCGCTCGGAATCTTCGGCTCCAGTGTCATGGCTGTGGGCGCCGGCCTCATGACCACCTGGAACCTCGACGTATCCCAAGGAAAAGTGATTGGATACCAGATTCTTTTCGGCTTCGGCATGGGTCTTGCCTTCCAGACTCCCAATCTCGCCGTCCAGACTGTGTTGCCTAGGCCCGAAGTCCCCATGGGCATCGCGCTGATGTTCTTTGGCCAGCTGCTCAGTGCAGCCATCTTTGTGGCTGTGGGCCAGAACATACTTGCCAATCAGCTGCTTTCCAGACTCGCCGGTATTGATGGCTTCGAACATCTCAAGAGCCTCATCTTGTCGGGAGGTGTGACGGCTGTGATTGACGCAGTGCCCGCCGAGTCCAAGCACAGGGTTCTGGTGGCCTACAGTGATGCCTTGCAGCAGGTATTCATTGTCGGACTGGCCATGTCTTGCGTCGGCGTCGTTGGCACATCCTGCATGGAGTGGAAGAATATTCTCAAGAAGCCTGCGCCTCCCGCTGGTCCTCCGGCCGGTGCTCCGACCGAGAGTGCGCCTGTTGAGAGCAAAGCAGCTGGGCATACATAGGTGGAGGCCGAGGGCGGAGGCGATGGTAATTGTATACGAGGTGGAGTAATTTCGAGGATCGTGTTTTGATGATTTGATATCCGAAAATGGCTAAAGTGAATACCCAAATAGCGCTCAGTGCATTTAAGCGACGGAGATCAGTGATGGAATGTTCTGTTTAATGGAAATCATGTATATAGCTGGCACATACCTAAGTATGTCTGCGCGATAATGAGAAAATAATTGCTCAATAATCATTGCGATGTGACTGCACAAAAGCAGGTGTATGTACCTAACTTGCTATGTACATTGTCTTTGTAACTACGGCCCTTGGCAAAAGGAATCTCGATCGTCACCTGGGCCCGTGTTGGACAGCCTCACGCAGTAACTTCATTCAAACGTAGGTACATAGACAGGAACGTAGAAAAGCCACTTTGCATGCTGAAGATGCGCAATTGAGCATCATCTATAGAGTTTTCACGGGATAAACAGATGGCGCACGTGGATGAAAGCGATTGACGCGATGCGAAGCCCGTGACTTCGCATTTTTATTTTATTTTTTTTATTTTTGCGCCTTCTGATGAAGAAATGAAGGGTGAGATGCTCGGAAACCAACATTCTGTCTTGTTCTCCCTCGTTACCTAAGGTAGGTACCTACCTAATTTGGGACAAGTCTGTTTCCTCCGCTTGGTCAGCCCCACCATAAAACTCATCCTTTTCACAACACCAAAAACCGCCCTCTCAGAAGCATCCATCATTTTCCATCCACCTCCATCTCTACACGACGACTCAATCTCAAAGATGCCTCGAATGTTCACGCGCACTCAATGGAAGGGACGGGACTCGAGAGGCACCTCATCTCAGAGCCAACACGCTCCTCCAGAAACGCACCAGGCCAGGGCCCCCCCCATCAGACTCGCTCCCCGTGCTCTCGCCTCTTGGGCACTGAGCAGAGGTAGTGTCTCGAGCATCCAATGAAATGCTTCGGCGAATAGTTTGAATATAAATGGTGATGTGTGCATCCCAAAAGGGGGTGCTTGGATTCATCTCACACAACTGTTCCCAAACCGAGAATCGCCTCCCGTTTGGATTGCACACCTCACCATTTATATTTAACCCATTTGCCGAAGCATTGCACTGCATGGTCGAGGCACTACTACCCAACGTCCTGCTGCGACATTACCTCGATGACTTCATTTTCGTCCTCCTCACGGGAGATATCCAGCGAGCACCACTCATGCACGACACCTGGCGGGCGACTACCGACTTCCTGAGTTTGTATCGCAACGACTCGATGGACGCCGAGAGCACGTGTGTGGAAGTGCTCGGAATCGAGGTCGAGGTCGAGGTCGATACGCTCAACATGCAAGCGCGCCTGTTGAGCAAGAAGGTGGCGAAGGCCAATACATAGCCTGATCGCCAATGCGCTCACCCTGACTACGGTGACCCTCCGCAGATTCAAGAGCTCACAGGCTTCCTCAACTTCTGTACAGCGGCAATACTCATTGGGCGTGCGTGGCTAAGCCGTGACCAGGTTGAAGCACTCGGCCGTTGGTCGTCAGACGCTGTCGCGGATACTACAGAACGGATCAACAACACCTACCCACGCTGCAGCGACGGTTCGCTACCAAAAGGTGAAACCAAAACCCAGACAACCAACAGCATTGGGGTATCAGCTTGGGGCCTCCCTTCTCGCACGAATGGCTTGTTACAACGACCGGGCCGGAAGCTCGTCTCCGCAAAGAGCTCCCAAAGACCTTCTCCGGTTTCCGGCAGGCCTGCATACGGCTCACGCCTCCCGCCTCCCCAAATAAAGCGTCTTGAAAACAATACTAAAAGACCCTCTCTCTCCCTCTCTCTGGAGCCTGCATCGGTATTGGCGTGGTGAATAAATCGACCCCAAACGCATGCCCACACTGCACCTCTTTTTGCTGCAAGATCTACTTCGCAATTTCCATGAGTCAAGTAAAGGTACATGCATAGTCTTGTCACAATCTTGAATGCTTTTTTTCACACGCGCTCAAGCTTATGTGTCTTACGAGTTTACGAGACACGCCATGTGGACGACCAAAACGGCTTAGCGTGGCTGTACGCATGTTCAGAACTCTAGGTAGGCTTCAACCTTACGACCAATCTCCATCCAAAAAATCCGCAACTCTCTTCCCAGCCATCATGTCCTCGTGGATCTGCTCAATCGTCCAAGGCTCAAAGGTATGTCCCGGGGGAAGATTCGTATTCTCAAAGTCTGAACCCTCGACCAAATGCGCAAACGCCTGCCCGTACTTCTCGTAGACGTACGCCTCTGGTTCGTGCCTATACAACCACCTCGGAAAGCGGACGCGAACACTCTCAGGATTCTCCTTGATGGCGTCTTCCATGGAAGAGCCGCTGAGGCCTTCCGCGTTGACAAACGACATTTTCTGCACACAGCTCACGCGCTGGTACCGGAGGAGGTTGTAGATTCGAGCGCCCAGAGGAGCGCCCTTGGAGCCAGCGGACGAGCATGAGAGGTGCAGACACGAGGCGAGCGTCACGGCATCCTCAAGAGCTAACGTACCGCCGCTGATTGATGCAGGGATGCTACTATGCGCGGCGTCGCCGACTTGGACAACGCGACCGCTCTTGGATGTCCACTCGCGGCGTAGATTGCGCCAGAGCAACGGCCAGTGCACGATGCTGCCTCTTTGGGTGTTGTTCACGAGGCTCTTGATCACAGGGTTCCAGTCTGGGATGCGGTTAAGCACTTTCGTGACTTCTTCCGGGTTGACGTCTGGCTCCCAGGACTCGATGGGCTCATTGCCGCCCTCGTGCAGGAAGGAATCACGGGGTGTGAGTCCAAAGGCGACGAACTCGGGCGAGATGAAGAGGCCGAGATGCATGCCGGGCCCCATCCAGAATTCATGATGCGATATCTTCTTCTCTATGACGTCGCCCCATCGCGCGCGAAAGGCTTCATCCTGAAGAGCTCGCTCTGTTGGGAACGCGGTGCGGTACACGGACATACCACTTGAACGGCTGGGCGTGTGCGCTCCAGCGATTAACAGATCCGATCGAGTCCTGTTCGCGTCAGCAGCGACGACAAGGTCTGCGAACATGACGGCGCCTTGGTCTGTGATGACGCCTCCAAGCATCGCTGCTTCGTCGTCAAAATATTTCTCCACACGCTGACCGTACTCGACTCGGATTCCTACCCTGGCTACTTGTCGCAGCAGCATGCGGTAGAAGTCCTTGCGAATCTGGTGCGGTGCCGCAAAGGGGATGCCCTTCCATGCAGCGGTGTACTCGGGGTCGTTGTGTCCGAGAGAGGTCGGCCCGAGGATGAGCTCGCCGTTGTGCTTGCGATAATACATGATGCTGTCCATCTTGCTTTTCTCGAGCTCTGCACACATGTCGGGCCAGTGGCGGAATGCTCGAAGGGCGGATGGGCCGATGACGATGACGTCGCCTGGGACGAAAGGGGCACATTGGCCGGTTGTTAGCGGTGGGAGGCTTTTCCGCGAATTTTTCACGATTCATCAACTCTCTCCGTCTATCGGTTCAGTGACGCAAACTCACCAGTGAACACTGGGCCGTTACTTCTCTCGAGGATTTTGACAACATTATGACCTTTTCTCCAGCATTCCAGCGCTGTCATCAATCCGGATGGTCCTGCACCCACGACAAGCACATTGAGTTGAGTTTCGGGACACCGTTGGGGGAGCCGATTGGAGTCACCATTCTTCCACAAATCGGGTTGAAACTCATTTTGGTCTGTCTCGACGAGAAATTTGTCTACCATGGTGGAATCACTTTTTGCTTGCACAGTATGGATCGTCTACTACTCTGCGGGCGGAAGCACTTGTCCCTGCAGAGGGGCCCGCGCTGTTAAGAGTCTACCAGGAGATACGCGGAACAATGAGGCGCCATTTCCGTATCAAGATATTCTTTTGTGACACGTTCGGGTATCACTAAGCAAGGCTGGAGGCACTTTTTGCCACCAATGTCACGAGGTCATATGGGCACGGCTTACTTGATTGATGTCGGTGCTCGGGCTCGGCTCTTTCAGCCGAACACCGATGCTTTTTACTCGAGAAAAGATGCACAGTGCTTTTTCATGATCTTATTCTCCAACAGGCAAATCACTTACTCAGATTGTCTTTGGGTCATCACCAGCAGCGAGCGCTTGAACGAAAGTCTTTCTACATGACTTCTTGTTTGGTGCTGCAACTATCGTCACAGGAGTTCCTCTGCTACTCTGCTGCTATCAACCAGTCGAAACAATGGAATCGACCACCCCAGCCAAACCCGATTTTTCAAACAAAGTCTTTGCCAAGGACGAGAGGTTCTGGCTCAACTACCTTGAGGGCAGGCCCACAGCGCCAAAGTCCTTCTTCGACCGCATCTATCGCTACCACGAAGAGCATCGTGGCCATTTCGGCACGGTCCACGACGTAGGCGCCGGCAATGGCCCCTATGCGAAAGAGCTGCGGCTCAAGTTCTCGCACGTCATTGTTTCGGACATTGCTGCCGAAAACGTGGCGCTCGCACAGGAGCGTCTGGGTGACGACGGGTTCCAATACCGCGTCAGCCGCTTGGAGGACGCGGGCGACATCCCGCCCGGAAGCGTGGACATGGTCTTTGCCACCAACGTGTTGCATTTCTGCGACCAGGACGTGGCTATGAGAGCACTTGCCAGACAGCTACGGCCCGGTGGGACTTTCGCATGCGCAAGCTTCGGGTCAGCCTATTTTAAGGACGAGAAGGTGCAGGAAATCTATACCCGTATCGGCCGAGCTGGGGCCCGCCTGCTCCTCAAGACGCTGGACGACCCCGAGAGGCTTCTTCGGGCCATGGACCGCACTGACGGCACCTACAATGTTGCGCCGCTGGATGAAAAGCTCTTTATGCCGGGTGCGCAGCGTGTGGGCCTGAATATGCCCGAGAGGGGTATGCTGTCACCTCTTCCCCCGGAAATGGAGGTGACGGAGCGGGATGAGTCGCACGTGAAGCCGAGTGATGTGCTCATCCAGGAGGAGGAAGATGGATGGAGATTTTCGATGGACATTGGACAGATCAAGGCGCACATCGAAACGTTTCCCTTTGGGAAAGACGTGGCGACTGAGCTGAGTCCGCTGTGGCGGGAGATGGAAGATTCGGTGCAGGACAGACGGATTGACGGACATTGGCCGGCCAAGATTATCCTGGCGACGAGAGCCGAGGCGAGTGTGGAGTAGCGGAAGCTGGGTCTCGGAGAATTTCATTCTACGTCGGCGTGTTAATCTACCGGTAATATTATCATGCATGCATGCATGGCGATGTCGTCATCGAGATACGGTCAAATGAGTCTTGTCCAATATCAAGCACCTTCTTGCAAAGCCTGCCAACACCGGTGATTGAGATCAATCTCGGCATGTTCCGAAGACCGAGACATACCCACCTACCCTGTGCAATGACAGTCCACACAATGGACCGAATCTGGGGCAAATCTTTCCCCATTCCCCCCCCCGCCACGGTTTCACATGCCCTCTTGTGAAATGCCGTGCAAGATGCCGGAACGAGAAAAGATTGAAAAGAGACCTGATTTGGCATGTCTATCTGCCCAATGCCTGCTTGTCCAACGTTCTACAAAATCCTCGACAGAATTCTCCACATTTCCTTCCTCCACGAATAATCTTGTGTAGAAAAAAGATCCTCGCACCAGGTTTCCCGGAAAATGCCTGCCCCTGCCGAGGTCCAGCAAGCGACGCTGAGCAAGTTCGTCGATGCGTGGAAGAGGTGGAACGCCGACGACTTTATTGGTCTCTGGTCTGACTCGTTCACGTTCAAGGTCCTACCACTTAGCGATGGGAAGCCGACGAGGCCACGGGACAAGGTTGCGCCGCTGTATAGGAATCTCATTGGGACGCTCACGGACTACAAGGTACGTTTCTTGTGAGCATGCGCAATACATGTGGATGAAAACGGATAAAACATCAATACATGATACAAAAGTAAAGATGAGGCTATTAAAAGCATGGAGACGAAGGCTGGGGCATATCGAAAAAGCGTGTTCATCTGTCTTCTTCCTTGTCTTCTTCCATTTGACACGGATTAAGGGAGTTTCCAGCTGACCCATTTATTGTTGCTCAACAGCTTGACGTCAAACACATTGTTCACGACGCCTCAAAGGGCAAGGCCTGTATCTACGCCGTCGCGAGCGCCAACGCCCCCTGTGGGGACTACAAGAATGAGCAGGCCATATTTATCACCTTCAACGAAAGCGGAGACAAGATCGAGAGCATGGAGGAGATGAATGACAACGCGTTTCGGAAGGAGTGGGATCCCAAGTACCACGCGTATCATGGGTATGGACAGCCTCCCAAGGCGAAGGCGGCGGCAGGTTCTTAGAGTGGGCGGCGAAAATGCTGTGCTCTAGATGAGCTTTCTGGTTACCTGGTACATTAGATGATAGCTTTGCATGAGTGCTTTTGGTGCAGACGCGGTCGCGCGAAACTAGCAAATGAGTCACGATTCACGAACAACATGAGACTTGTACGGTGTAATAAGCCAAGGGTTCTACCTAGATCTCGTGGAGAGTGCATGTCGGGAGCACGCCCAATGTTCAGAATACGTTCCCACAAAGTTATGTTCCGAAGACTGAGACATACGTACGCTATCATCTATGTAGGTAGTCTAGACAATAGGCCGAACTTGGGCGAATCATTTCCCGTTGGGACGTTTCCTCCGCCACGGTCTCACACACACGGTGACACCCACCCTCTTGAGAATGCCGTGGTCCGTGGAAGATGCCGAACCAACAGAAGATTAAAAAATAAACCCGACTGAGCATGCCTACCCGCCGAGTTCCTTTGTCAAATGCTTCAGAAGATCCTAGACAGATTCTCCACATTTCCCTCCTCAACAAAGAATCTACACAGGTTCCCGAATCCCGGAAAATGCCTGCCCCTGTCGAGATCCAGCAAGCGACGCTGAGCAAGTTCATCGATGCGTGGAAGAGGTGGAACGCCGACGACTTTATTGGTATCTGGTCTGACTCGTTTACGTTTCAAGTCCTGCCGTTCAGTGATGGGAAGCCGATCAGGCCACGGGACATAATTGCGCCAATGTATAGGAACTTCATTGAGACGCTCACAAACTACAAGGTACGTTGGCTTCGATGTTTCTAGAAAACCTTGAGAAGAAGAGAGGAGGAAGACAGATGCGAGGCTCGAGCATGCTGCACGTTCACTACCCTTGGAATTAAATCGAGTAAACCATGACCCAAACGCAAAGATGAGGCCATTCAAAGCACTTAGCATTGAGGCAAGGCTGGGGCGCATTCAAAACGTGTCCTGTCTATCCATCTTTCCATTTGATGCAGATGATAGATGAAGGGAATTACGGCTGACCCAGTTCGAACCCACCGCTCGACAGCTTGACGTCAAACACGTTGTTCACGATGCCGCGAACGGCAAGGCCTGCATCTACGCCGTCGCGAGCGCCAACGCTCCTTGCGGGGACTATAAGAATGAACAGGCCCTATTCATCACTTTCAGCGAAAGCGGCGACAAAATTGAGAGCTTGGAGGAAGTGAATGACAACGCGTTTCGGAAGGAGTGGGATCCCAAGTGCCACGAGTATTGGCGTTACGGACAGCCTCTCAAGGAGAAGGCGGTGGCAGATTCTTAGAATGGGGCCATGGGATGCGAGGATGCTGTTCTCGAGATGGGTTTTATACTTCTAGTCCATAGATGATATCATCATGATAGCTGTATATGGGTGTTTTTAGAAATTCGGTGCAGACGCGGCTACGCGAAACTAGAAAACGAACAACTTGAGAGTGACAGCCGTCAATGCTGAAAACACGTCCCCACAAAGTCAGTGAGATCGCACCACCCTCTGCCGAAAGTCACCTCGAGGCTCGTACGAGGATACATACTCGTCATGTTCACGACATCATGTAAGCGGGCCTTTGGCTTTATCATTTATGTACGACGCCCATAACAACCCGGAGTCTGGAGAGCCACCAATCGCTGATTCGCTTTGTCCCGGAGATTCGGTTAATGAAAAGCTGAAAACTCGTAGGGTGTGATTTGGACACAGTTCGATACATACTAATACACCGTACTGAGCACAACTCATCAGCCCACTTCTCGTCGACAAATAGCCCTTACTATTCTTTAGCAGACCGAACCCACGGACGGATTTTGACTTTTTTCGTCAACCCCGCTTTCTTGACTCTCGCAGAACTCTCTCCAAAGTAAACGGAACAAAAGCATCGACCAGAATAAGCGGCAAGTATGGCATCAACTACGGGAACAGAAGCAACGCCATCGCGCATCAGCCTGTCTCAAGATCATCTCGGGATCCTTCACGATGTCAAAGTCAATACCGCGTCCATCGAGATAGCCAACAGCCTTCTGCAGAAAAACCACGAAGAATGGCACATGTTCTTCCGCGACCGGGCTGGACACAACCACATTTCACACTCCATTCTCACGTGCCTCGCCCTTGGCGGCTCTCCCGAGGACATCCAGCGCGCGTACGATGACGGCCTAGAAATCCAACGACCTATGCCCCCCCTTGACGACGCCCTGGTAGCGCGTCTGGGCGACGACAACGTCATGTACGAGTCCCTAGGCTCCATCTCACAGTACAGATCATTCCTGGCCTACTTCCAGCACCACATGGAAGAGCATGGGTGGAAAGCCACAGTCACAAAGTACCTCTTTTCGCACACCAAGCTCTCCGAGAAGATGCTAGCACGAATGTACGAGGGCGCATACCACCCCGTGATTCATCTCGGCCTGGGCTTCGAGTTCCAGCAGCCAGCCATCGTGGCCGAGGCGCTCGCCCAAGCGGCCGCCCACGACGACAGTAACCTATACACCTACTTCATTGCGTGTGAGCAAGAATCCGAAATCGCGTACCCGTTGCAGCAGGCGAAAACTCTTCTGCAGATCATGGCCGATGCGAGCAGCAGCAAGACGATCCGCAATGCGCCGCACTGGGAAGACTACGGGAATAAGATGCGCGATGGTGTTCTTGGCCGTGCATGCAGGGAGACGGCCAATGTGGCGTCCAAGTTTGTCATTCGGAAGACGCCGGAGTCTTTGCGCCGTCGCACGGCCGAGATGATTGACACGTGTGCGTATGTGGCTACCTCGAGTCAGCGATCTGGCCGGAAGCGCAAGATTGACTTCTTCTACATGCACATGGTTACCAGCTCGCTCTTCTTCAGCGTCATTGGCGAGCAGGATTGGATTCCTCTGAATGACCGAATCCGCATGGTTGAGTGGAAGGCTCGACTCGACGTGGCATGGTACGTTGTGTGTGGCTGTGCCGACATTCAGCAGCTGGCTCTCACGGCTTATAATGACCCAGTTACGGATGGGATGGGATGGGAGGAATTGTATGCGGCGGTGGTGAAGGAGCATGATGATGGGCATGTTGCCAAGATGATTCGCGCTCTGAAGAATGGCCAGGAAGCTGCGCGGCCGTTTGAGAATGGGCCGTACAGGAATGCGTTTCCGCTTCATGGCGATATGTGGCTCAAGGCGGCGCGTATGACGCTGGGTACGACGACGGGGTGTGATGAAGACACAAAGTTTGTCATGTTCACGGGCTTCGATATCCCGTGGGAGACGCGTCCGGATTTGCAGTAGTGGTGGTTTACATCACGGGTCCGGACTCCGGGGTGACGGGATAGTAGTGGCTGAGGGTTTGGGTTCTCGTTTGTGTATCAACTCACCGAGATCTACATTGCATTTAGGCTTCTTAGTTTTAGTTAATTGTGATCATCCGAATGCTTGTGAGCGACAAAGTAATCTCAACGTATGCCAAAGTATCGCAACGGTCATTGACACGGACGAGACGCGCGATGCACTGAAACTGACTGCATGCTTCTCACCATTCCGACAAGTCTCGCGAGTCGCGCGAAATGGACTGAGAAGTCAAGTACGTGATACCAACGCCATCATTTCAACGTCACGTTGAGCTTGTCAACAGTCACGTCACGTATTGTGTTACAAAAGACAATCGCCATCAACAGTAGCTAGATCTTGCTATTCTTTTACACTACTCTCAATGCTCATTTATGAGTCTCAGAGTCTGTCGTCACTCGTGAAAGCTTATTCCATCGCTTGCTACAAGGTGTCATGTCCTCACTTGTGACTTTGACAGTAAGACAAGAAAGGCATCGGATTGAAGATGAGGGAAAAAATGAACAAAAAGAGCACTGGGCAGTGAGAGTATCTTTTATTACTACGCCTCAAGGCTCAGTGCTAAAGGGTTGAAACTTGAACGAAAGACCATGTAGTAAGCCCCTGGTAATCGGACATGCTCACTCTGCAAAGATCTTGTCGAGGTCAAACTCGGCCCACCGAATCTCGGGCTCAATCCCCGCAAACTTCCAATCGCCATCTACTTTCCGAAACCACGTCGTGGCTCCCCCGTGCCCGTGTCCCTTGAGCACAACTTCCTTCATCTGCGCATCTGCATATTTCTGATGTGCCACCCGCATCTGGTGACGACCCGTGATAGAATCCTCGCTCGTCTGGGTCCAGCGCGTCATCCCCACGAAATGCTGCGTTTTGATCAAGGGATTTCCTAGGAAGCCGGGGCTGGAAACCATGCCGACGAACTCGTCTGCTGGCATGGCCTCCCAGAATTGGCCAAACACGGCGCGGTAGTCAATCTGTCATGAGAGTCAGGCAGTGGTATTGAGAGCGATAGTTATGCCGGGTTCTTTCGAAATTAAAGGTGTCGCAGACGGTCGCCGACGAAACTTACTTGAAGCGTGGGTGCTATGCATTTGGAAAGACGATTCCAGTCTTTGAGATCGTAACTCTCGGCCCATTCAAAGAGGGCTACTTGGCATGCTGTCGCATCTGGAACAGACAATGAGTTAGCATTTTGGAGCGACAAATGCGAACGAGTGGATTTCAGCCGACCTTCGTACGAGGGAGTTTTAGACATTTCGAAGGTTCGCTCAAGGGTCCAGGGTATGCGATTGTTCTTTTGAAGTTGGTTCTAGGCTCGAAAAGTGTAATTGTATCAACAGCTTAGCTCTCGCAATTTGAGAGGGGAAACCGAGGGGGATACCTATTTTTTGACTCCGATTTCCGACAGTAGACAAAAACAGACGTCTTCGGGCCTCAACAACATATAATTGACTCCAATCAAGAGGCTCTCGGTCATTCGCTTGTGGAACCAACTTCAACAGAAGTGATTCGACCGAACTCATAAGCGACCGACGGGCCCGACGCAACCCCCCGGGTGTAGCCACTATAAAGTCCGCTCCTCCCAAATGAGCAATACAAGAAAAATACATACAACACAGCAATCGTAATAGATATCAATTTATACACATCCAGAAAATCTTCAGTCATGTCGGAAACTCACATTCCATACCGCCTGGACGGCAAGATCGCCCTCGTAACTGGGTCGGGCCGCGGCATCGGCGCCGCGATGGCTGTTGAACTCGGCCGTCTGGGCGCCAAAGTCGTCGTCAACTACGTCATCTCAGTCGAGTCGGCTGAAAAGGTTGTAGAAGAGATCAAGGGCCTGGGTTCAGATGCCGTAGCCATCCAGGCGGATGTTCGACAGGTGCCGCAGATCGTAGAGTTGATGGACAAAGCTGTGAAGCACTTTGGAGGGCTGGATATTGTGTGCAGCAATTCGGGAGTTGTGAGCTTTGGCCATTTTGGAGATGTTACAGAGGTACGTTGCGAGTCTTGGCTTTTAATCATTGTTGTCTGCACGATTGAGATGCCCTCTAGGCTCTTCTATCGGAAGTCCAGTCACCAGTGTCTTCTGCAATTGAGAAGAGGAAAAAGAACAGGACCAAATTTAGGGAAGGAGGACATGCACTTATCACCAGACATCTAAATAGGAAGAATTCGATCGCGTCTTCTCTCTGAACACCCGCGGCCAGTTTTTCGTCGCGCGCGAGGCATACCGCCACCTCAACAACGGCGGTCGCATCATCCTCATGTCCTCCAACACGGCCAAGGATCTCAGCGTGCCCAAGCACTCGCTGTACTCGGGCTCCAAGGGGGCTATCGACTCATTTGTTCGCATCTTCTCCAAGGATGCTGGCGACAAGAAGATCACGGTCAATGCAGTGGCGCCGGGGGGGACGGTCACGGACATGTTCCATAGTTGCTCGCAGCATTACATTCCTGGCGGCGACAAGTACACTGCCGAGGAGCGCCAAGCGGTATGTTGAGACAGTGTTGCAAATTTTCGTGCCTTCGATGAACGTCGTAGAGGAAAGTCACAGGCTATGATGGCTGACACTATGGTAGATGGCTGCTCACGCATCGCCCTTGACGCGGAACGGATTCCCCCTCGACATTGCCAAGGTTGTGTGCTTCCTGGCCAGCGATGAGGCGGAATGGGTTAATGGGAAAGTGCTGACCTTGGATGGAGGAGCTGCATGAGCGTACCCCATTGTTCACTGTAGTCTGTTGCTCTGTATGGCATATGAAAGACAGCTTTGGCCATGGGTTACTTGTAAAATTGCACTTCTGAAGTGTAAGAGGCCACAATTACTTGCGGATTCTCTTAAGCCCTGCAGTGGATCATGATGTTTCTTCATCTTGCCATAGACTTGCGATTGTAAAGACGCATGACCGACGATAATAAGCTTGCAACTGAATCTGTCCCTAGATGATCCAAACATTCAGATCATGATGTCCGAGCCAGCTGCTACATACCATGTACCTAAGGGCCTTCCAAGTTCCAAGTGCTGGGCCCACGTGGGTGGTGGGTCTGAGATATGCACAAACATATTCGTCAACGAACGCAATGAAGCATTATTTCTGTTCTGCTGCCTTCTGCAACATTGTGCATGATCTACACACCGATTGTTTCAGATACGGTCCTCTCAGACCCAAGAAAGACCCCAATAGGCCCCAAAAGGACCTTGAACGATTATCTATCTGAGGATACCCCAACATTGCCACAATTCCCGACACCGAACGAATAATTCCCCGAGCGTGAGCAGACCCCACTACACCTGCCTAAATAGGAACGATAGGTACGTACCTTTACGGCACGGGCCTAGCGCACTTAGTGATCCACCGAATCACAACAAGCGTCAGCAAACACCGTTGCACTTGCCTGCAATTGGTCCGCATCAACCCCAACCCGAAGCGATGAACGTTGAGGACCGTCGGGTTATTAATCTCGTGCCCGGAATATTGTGTCTTGGCCACGCCCCGCAGTGACAACCTATCAAAGCTTGCCGTTCCTCCCGATCGGCGAGCTTCCGGTCCGGTTTCCGGCCGGTTAGTCTTCTCCGAAGGGGTCCCGCTTTTTACATTCATCGGGTGGCGAACACGAACAAGAAGAAAGGAGACAAAATCCGGGAACTCGGGACCCCGTGGCCCCTAGTCAGCCTAGTCAGGGGGGGACCGGGGGGTTCCCCCATGTAACAACGCTGTGCGGCATTTAGGTATTATGAGGGCAAGTGGGAAGTTGGAACACAATCTTCGGATTGTGATCAAGATTGACTTGAGATACTGAGACTGGGGCTTGGCTTTGAGATGAAGATGAGCCTAGCCGGCAGCATCTGCAACATTTGCAGCATCTGCAGCATCTGCACCACCACAACTGAAAATTAGTGAGACCGGTTCTCCTTCCGGGTCGAAACACGCTCTCTCTCTTAAGTCACGGATTTGCATCTCGGCTCTTGGGGTTTGCGGCCCGAGCCCGATTTCGTGCGACACATAAAGTCGGGGCCCCGTGAAATGAACCCCTCTTTGTGTCATCTTTCTTCTGCTGTTTTCTGAAATTCTCGTGTGAATTAGTCCCGTTGATTATGTATCAAATGTTGTCTCAAAGAAAAGCACAATTGTGTACATGCATGCGTAATATGGCATCCTCATTAATGATTCATCAATTCATCAGTGGTGAACGCACGTATATCTTGCATGAAGCTAGGCAGCATGGAAAATGCGTAATGCTGCGCGGCCCGCGGGACATGATGACGCTGAGGGTAAAAGAAAGAACCCACCCGTTCTTCCGCTTCGAGCTTTCGTGGGCCGTGCTTCGTGTGAGGGCAGAAATGGCGATCCGATGGGTTGTCCCGACAAGAAAGGTGAGCGTGAGACGCGCTGTGTTTACAATGTTTTCGGTGATGATCCTCATACTGTCATACATACATATGTACATACATACCGGTACCGGCGGTACGTACGCCGATGGCCATTGGCGGGGCAGCACGAGAAAACAAGAGTTGTTGGGGTCAGTCCTTGGCCCCAATTAGTGCGCGTCATTTGTCTCACCCTTCCCGGGGTTTCTTCCATATTTTTCTTTCGTCGCTTGATCGGGTGTCTGCTTATCGTGAGATGTGCCCTAGGTACGTGTTGCCCAACTGATGATGAAACAGAAAGCTCCATCTCAGCATCTTTCACGATATAACATTTCAAAACATATCACAAAGCAATTACAAAGATCCCTCTGATCTCGGCATTGTACCCACACAAGTTACAACATATATAATGGCCTCATACGCAGTGCTGGGCGCCACCGGGAATTGCGGCTCTGCGCTGATCCAGCTCCTGCTGCAACGCCCCGATGCCTCCATTCACGCTTTTTGTCGGAACAAGCCCAAACTCATTGGCATTCTGCCCGAAATTGAGAAGAGCGACCGTGTCACCGTCTACCAGGGCAACATCAAGGATACCGACCTGCTCACGGCCTGCCTTCGTGGCCGCCGCGCCGTCTTCGTGGTCCTCTCCAGCAACATCAACGAGCCTGGCTTTCGAGCGGGCCGAGACGCCAACAAAGCAGTCATCGAGGTGCTTCGGACTCTTCACAGAGAAGACAGCGGGTCTACAGTTCCTCCTCCAAAGATCATCTTGCTGTCCTCGGCGACAATCGACGATACCTTGTCGCGGAAGACGCCCTACCTGCTCCGACAGATCTTGCACATGTCGGCATCGCACATCTACAATGACCTGGCAGAGACGGAAAAGTTGCTGCGTGCGGAGCAAGAGTGGCTGACGACCGTGTTTGTGAAACCGGGGGCGTTGTCGGTGGACGAGCAGCGAGGCCATGCGTTGAGCTTCGTCGAGTCAGACAATCCTGTCTCGTACTTGGACTTGGCGGCCGCGATGATTGAAGCAGCAGATGATACGACGGACAAATATGATATGAAGAATATTGGCGTGGTCAACACCAATGGCGCGGCAAAATTTCCCACGGGAACACCACTGTGCATTGCCACGGGGTTATTGCGACATTTTGTGCCGTCTCTACATCCGTATTTGCCGTAACACAATGCACATTGCGGAACTTGCTTCATCGTGCGAAGTTTCACCTTTTGGCTCAGATGGAATCGGATTCGAAAGCTCCGCTCCCACGCAAGAAAAGGACGGGCTTTGCATGGGCCGAGAAGGCAAAGTTGATACGGAGCTTACGACGGAGCTTACGGAGGATCCTGCCCTGGCATGGAAGCTGTCTATCAAGGGTGGCGCCATGAGAAAATGACGCTGGCCAATAGGTACTTTAGCGCCTACGCCCCCTTTCATTCTTGCAGCAATCATTAGCATACAGTTACAAGGTATATTTGTATTAAAAAGTTCAAGAAGAATCTACCAATCATGATTCATGGCGGTGTATTATCGTCATAGCGGGATCATCCAGGTGCTTGGTGGCTCTAGTTTTAATTGATCACAAATGATCCCATGTATGTAGGTACTGGCGGGCGATTCAATTTCATCCCCCCCTACAATCGCCCGCCAGTAGTCATCTTTCTCGCCAAACCATACGTGTGGAGGAATGGCTGGTTCGTCCATCCCATCCCTCACCTTGCATGCATGATTATTCCGTCTACGACTCGACTATCTTTCTGACTATTTGTCGCATTATCATTTGGCGCTCATCAGGTTATATCGGCGACATATAATAGGCGTCTCATATCTTGTGTTCTTGTGTACGCTCGCAGGCGAATACTGAAATCAGCATGGCCAACTCGTCAGTGTACGCTGATGTCATTGTCGTGGGTGCCGGCCCGGTCGGCCTCTTTGTCGCATGCGAACTGGCACTCCACGACGTGTCAGTCATTGTGCTGGAACGAGACGCCGATTCCGATAACGTGTGGAAAAAAGGGCTTCTGGGAGGTCGCGGCATGTACAAGCCGGCGCTCGAAGCCTTCTACCGTCGTGGTCTCTTGGCCGACCTGCTGTATGATGAGAAGCGAGTCACCCATCTGGAAAAGACTTCCGGATTCCAATACGCTGGCCATTTTGGTGGGCGACTTCTGAACGCCAATGCGGTGGACTTTTCACGCTTCAAGTACCATTTGCCAGGGCCTACATTTCTTCCCGCCAAGACGACCATTGCGGACATCGAATGCGAGCTCTCCAAACGGGCAACAGAATGTGGGGTGCGTATCGTGAGAGGTGTGGAGATCTCTCGAGTCGAAGATGAAGGCGATGAGGTAACGGTCTGGACCGACAATCAGAGTTTCAAGTCCAACTGGCTTGTTGCATGCGACGGTGGGAAAAGCACAATTCGCAAGGCTGCAGGATTTCAGTTCACGGGAACTGACTCTGAGCTTACCTGCTACATCGCTGTATGCGATGTAGATAAGCCAGAGCTACTCGGAAAGGGCATGAAGCCTACCGACGCTGGAATGTATATAGTCAGCGGGCCACGACACTTGTATGTCATGGACTTTGACACCACCTTCGACCGCTCTCAGACCGTCACCAAGGAACATCTCGAGCGGGTCCTGCAGCGGGTATCGGGAACGAGTGTCAAGATTGAAGCACTTGAGCTTGTGTCAACATTCACCGATCGGTGCAAACAAGCGACCCAATATCGCAAGGGTCGCATCTTGCTCGCCGGCGATAGTGCTCATATCCACTCTCCACTGGGCGCCCAAGGCTTGACGACCGGAATAGCAGATGCTCTCAATCTCGGCTGGAAACTAGCATCTACAGTCAAAGGCTATGCATCCGCTGACCTTCTCGACACATACCAACGCGAAAGACAGCCAGAAGGCGCATGGACGTTGGATTGGTCTCGCTCGCAAGTCGTCATCATGCGCCCAGACCCTGCCGGAAAGGCCATTTCTCGCCTAGTCACTGACTACATGGCTACCGATGATGGTACTACCTTTTTTGTCAACAAAATCTGGGGGATTTCTCGACGATATGACCTTGTGGGTGCCCAAGCGCACCCGCTGGTGGGCTGCAGTGTGCCCGATTTTCAATTCGAGGATGGATCGTATCTTGGCAGCAAGCTTCATGAAGGAAAGTTCATGACCGTCGACTTCAGTGGCAGTAAATTATTGGAGGAAGCCACTGATCTTGTTCAACCTTGGGTGGGATACTTGTCATGTTCTGTGAAAGATCGTCTTGGCATGAACGCACTCCTCTTACGCCCAGACGGGGTCGTGGCGTGGGTGGCGGAGGATGAAGTGAAGGTTGATAGCTGGAAGGCTGCATTATCACAGTGGATAGTTCTACCTGGAGAGACTTGAGAGGCTGCCTAACTCAAGACTGTGTGCGTCAAGTTAGTCGAAACGTCGTGACGAAGATATTAGAAAGATATTAGAACCACCTACTCTGTACGCTGTCAATGGACGTCTGGAAAAAAAAAGGGGGTGGGGGGGGAGGCACTAGTTGACGCACCCGTGGAAGTATCATGAAATGTTTGAATAGAATAAGTAGAAGCAGGTGTTTAGGCCAATTGATACGTCCTATACGCGATGCGAGCTTAGAATTCATGCGTGAAAACAGTCTGGTGATATGATACACGTTGCGGAAGATCAAAGAATCAAAACGCTCCGAGGCCCCACAAAGTGATGCAGTTTGATTGGCCAAGAGCAGTGGAGCTAGGCAAGGCCGATGCAATCGCACGTGACCCGATCGCGCTCTCCTTCCTCTTGGCGTTCACCCCCTCTCTTCACAAGCCAAACTCAACTTGCACCTCCGACCATCAGCTGGTACTTTACCACCACGGCGACTGTCATGCCGGAGCCTGAGCGTAGCTTATGGACCAGGACCAACTTTCCCGCACTATCTCGAACCGTGTCTAGCATCTGCAGCAAGGAACACAGGTCCATTTCCACCTCGTTGGACATCTGATACATGATCAATCCGCGGGCATGCGCCACCGCTGCATGCCTCGCTCGTATGGGCTCGTCCTGACCCGGAAGAACTCGACCCGACATGATGAGCATGACGCCGTTGCTCATCCGGAGAGCGGGCAGGTGAACTTGGAGCTCTTTCAGGATCTGGCTCGGCACGGATGATGGTAGATGGAGGACATATACGGCAGCATTGGTCACCGATTGCGGCGAACCTGGCACACGATTGGCAATCGAAATCTGTCCTGGCTTGATCGGATCTGAAGGGTCGCACAAAATCGATTCGCAGCTCGACGCTCCGGCCGGAAGCTGAACAAGAAAGCGGAGTTGCGGGAACAAACGAGCCAGCGGCTTGGCAGCCAAGAACGCTCCGACCTGTTCGTGCAACCATCCGCCGTGCGTAGCAGTTCGTCAGTTCGTCAGTGCTAAGTGCTAAGTGCTAAGTGCGCCTGCAGCCTCATCGAAAGCCATTGGAGGTAAGACTGAGGCCCGCGAACAAACCCGAGAACGAAAAAGGGGGCGGGCCAGTGAGAGTATGAGAAGACATAAAGCAGGTTGAGGAACAGGGAGATGGTGAGGGCAGAGCGGCGTAAAATGCGGGGGCAAGTCTGGTGCGACGTCTCACCTCGACAACTTGTCCTCCTGCTTTGCTTATATTGCTCCAATGTAACTTGGCCATTGCGTCGGCAAGGGCATGATCCTCTGGCAGCCCGCCGGCATGGTGTAGATATGCAGCCCACTGTCGGGAGAGTCTTGGACTCTGCTCTTGAGCCGCTTCAAACGGTACCTTGGTCCTCGTCGCCAAGCTAAACGCAGTCTCGTTGTTCGTATGAGACTCTGTAAACCTCTGCGTCGCCGTCGCCGCCTTGAGCGCCGCGGGAGCCGCTTGCTCAGCTAGAAACATGGCTGCATCCAAATGGGACGGGTTAGTCACGAAGCTCGCCGAGAGAGGCGTATGAGCGACATAGCCTCGTCTTGGTTCGATGAGGAAGCCACATCTGGCTGTGAGGCCTATCATCTGCGCGAGCTGCTGTTCTGGGACGTTTGAGAGATTGGCTACATCCTGGATCGGGACCTCCTGGCTGAGAGGTATGCAAGCCAGGATTTGGAACTCGCCCAGCCATTGGATACTCCCAAGCATCTCACACTGACACGTCATTTTCGGCAGTCAGTCAAGTCCTTACTTTTCTTCGAAGAAATGAGAAAACAGACAAAGTTCCTACTCCCCCCCCCCTTCCCCCCCCACCCTTTACGGGGCATGTAGCCGCCGGCCGCAAGAATTTCGTCGAGCACATAAGAAGGGCAAAAGGCCACAGACCTGGATGACAATATTCTCAAGGAACTCCTTGGGGCCACGGACGAGGGCCTCGATTTCGCTCAAGCTCGATAAGATGTTGCTTCTGGCTTCACTTCCGTCGTTCTGGCTCTCACATGCTGCTGCCAGAAATGGATGTTGACAATCAATACTTGGATACGAGCTGACTAAAGCGTTGACCTCTGCCAATAGTCTGTTCGTCAGGCCATGCAGCCGTTCGGAAGTAGCGGCGTCCATTATTGTTGGTCAGTCGCTTGGCACACGATGATATGATGATTTCGAGGTGAGGAGTGGACGTAGAATGGACAGAAGCTTTCTTGAGTGCTGCGAGCTTTTCCATGATAAGGAGAAGTCGAGGCTAGGCTGTTTTCCATGTTGAGACAACCTTCGGGGTCTCCCCGCAAAAACATCTGCGAAATTCTGCTTCTGAATTTGGCATTGCCGGATTCATCTGCACTCGCTTCTTGTCACAACACCACTGCGTCCGGAGCACCAGTCAGTCCTTCCGCATTATTTGATCTACATCTAGAACTGCGGGGCGAAAGGCTCATCTCTCCCGTCACAATCTCGTAACTTCACTCATATGCTGCCGACAGGGTTCCCTCGCGTGTCACAACAGATGCGCAGGCGCAGGGGTCTTCACGATCGGGCATTACTGGTTGGTCCATAAACATGCATATGCATGCAGGCTTCTTCTTCAACTTGGCATAAGCGTTAAAAAGTACCGTGTCCCAGAAATGGCCCGGCATCATCGCGCGTGGGGGTAGTGCGTTGTCCTTTTCTGACTTTTCCGCCACTTCTCCTTTTCCGCCACATAGGTATATCAAGTCCCTTTGTATTGGATGATTAGTCCTCCGCTAACGATTCTCAAGCATAGTACCTAACACGCAAATGGACCTTCTCGATTTCCCCTGCATGGTATTTCTGCAGCTGCAGAATAGAGTACGACGCAGACCCGTTCTTCAGCTCGAGAGTCTGGATCGACGCCGCCATTCGAGAGTTTATTCCAACCCGACCAGATTGCTAGATAACTGATAGCGATGTTGGGTTTCTCGAGATTTGTACGACGCGACCCAGGTTGGCAGCCTCCTAACCAGCAGTTGAACTGAACGATGTTATCGGCCTCGACTCACCTAGAACGTCTTTTACGATGTATAGAGCTACGGATGTCACATCACCGTCGGTTTGAATGGCGCATGCACTGACATTACCGCAATGTGGGACGTGGCTCACGTGGAATTAGACGCGCCAAGTGAACAATAAAAGGAACCACTTTGCCACACCTCCCCCCACCTGCTTACAAAAAAAGAAAGAAACAAGAAGAAGAAAAATGAGTAATCGAAAAATGATCGATAGTTAATCATGATATGATTAATGCGCGCCATGAGAAGGCGGCGAAGAAGCTCACCCACTCCTCATCGCAACTCGAGATGGCTGAGTAATACTATACTGCCATTTGCTCGAGGGAATAAGTCGAGGCATTCTTCAGTGCAGTCTTACCTCGAGCTGAAACATGCATGGCCGGCTGTCTCAATACGCTTTTGGCGTTTTCTTTCCTCCTGTTGTGCGTTCCGAACTTGTCTCACATCTGACTAGCCGTGTTCACAATCTCGAGGTGTAGCATGCAGATCGGTCCCGATTAGAGCCTCAACATGCATGTCCAGCGGCTACCTTAATCAGAAATGCAACACCGCGGTCTCTACACGCAGTAGATATGAGGATTGAAATCCTTTTTCTCCCACGCATGGCCGATATTGGCGACCAAGAGAGACCTTTCCGCAAGTTCCTCAATCACCCGAGCACTTGTATAAGGCGAGTTCGACACATTGGATTACGCGTCACGCCGCAAGCTCCGTCCTCGAAGGGAAACCATTCATTGCCCCCTATCCCTTTTCCGGGTCGTCCGCCTTCGCCCCCCCCCCCCCCCCCCCTCGTGGACCCTCTCTTACCCTTTATTTCACCGACATGGACCATTCTATTGGCGGCAGAAATTGCCAGAGCGGCGGGACAACGGCGTCTGCTCCGCGAAGCACAGGCTCGGATGAATTCCCATCGAAGTTACGAGAAACCTGCCACGCATGTTCTCTGTCTAAAGTCCGATGTTCCAAGGAGAAGCCGTCTTGTTCCCGGTGCGCAAAACGAGGAGTCCCTTGTGAATACATCGTCACGAAGCGGCCTGGACGCAAGCGTGATCCCACCAAATCGGCGGGCCTCACAAGCAGCCACTGCAAAAGTTTTGATGCTGCCACGGCTGCGCCGAATAATACCAATGCGAATTGTGCCTGGCTCGAAGACGTGTTGCTCACGGATATGGGCGTGAGTGGAGGAGGAAGTGCCAGCCATGCGTATCTTGACTCGACACAAACCGACACAGACTCACCCATGTTGTGGCCCTTGACGGCCAACGACGGGGCAGATATTGCTGGTGATATGTCTGATTTCCTCATGCCTCTGATCACGCCGCTGTCTTGTACCTTTACGGCCAGGACGCCAGACTTTCTTAGTGCCGCAGCCGAGTTTTCGGCGCCAATCTCCCCGCCCAACAACTTCGACGACAAAAACAACAACCAGCCTATGCAAGATGGCTCCAATGTGATGCAGCTTCTTCTCCCAGACGACGTACATGGAGGAAATGCTGCCGAGCATGCTGCCCAGGAGGCGCCGTCTGTCGATTTTCACTCCAGTTGCAGTTCTAGATCCCTGTCCAGTGTCCCTGAGTCGTTCCTGAGCAGTAAGATTGCGAGCAATTCAGACTTTGGCTCAACCTCAAGCTCATGCGAATGCCTGATCAAAGCACTGGACATCATGGCCAAGGTCTCTTCAACCGATCTCGCCGTCACGCCCGACACACCGAGCACGAGGAGAAATTCCGTCCAAGACGAAGCAGTTGTGGCAGGCCATGACCAAACCAGTCCTCTGCTTCATGCCACCTTCATGGCGAACAAGCAGACCATTGAGGCTCTCAGCAACATGCTTCATGGTTCCTGTCAAGAGAATGTATATCTCCTCACATGCATGTCCATGATCGTCTTCAAGGTTCTCCGAAGATACGAGATGGCTGCGGGGCAGTCCATGTCCTCTGGGGTCCTTGACATGTACGAGGCGGCGCGCCCGCGACACGGGGACCTAGATCGGGATTCGCTTCGACGTGCCGCCGCCCAGTTGGTGCTGGGAGAGTTGCACCTAGTGCAGCAGCTAGTCAGTCGCTTATCTCGCCGGCTGCAGCTGAGCATGGATAAGACACCCAATGATGGAGCGGACTCGGAACTCAGCGATAGCACCCTGGCGACCCGGGTCTTTACGTTGGACGACGACGATAAAGCGGATGCATCGGCTTTTTCCGCCGCCACCTTGTCTCAGATGGATCATGATCTGCGCAAGGGTCTCGCGAGGCTGTCTTCAAATATAATTAACATGCTGCGAAGATTGTAGCGTTTTTTTTTGTCTTCCTCCATTTTTTTGGATACACATGTTTTATTTTATAGTTCTCGGTATGTACGGGGCAGACTGAATAGATATCATGGCACAACGTAGTTCTCCGAGCGATCCAATGTCCGTAACCTCCCTCGGGCATATTTGTATGTCCCTCGGGTTACACTGTCCCCCCAAGGGCCACGTCACTCCCAGCCGGCAGCCGGGAGTTTGCTGGATCGTAGCCTCAAGTGTCTACACGGCCTTTCCATCCACGACAAACTCTTTGATCCATCCAATCGTCATCCTGTACGGGGTGTCAACTTTGTATTTGGTAGAAGACAACGCAAATGATGTTCACTCATTTCTTTTCTTCAGGGCATCGTCACGTGCTTACATGCTTCTCTTTGTGTCCGCAAACTTCTCATGGTCATGCATCAGGTGCTTCTTGTACCATGGATCCTGCTTCATGCGCTTGTAGTCCTCAATATTGTCAAAGACGACTTGGCTGAAGCAGTCGAAATCGGCGAGTCGGCACATTTGCGGATCAAACAGTTCGGCCATCAGCGCTCGGGTAGCATTCTGATTGTGGATCTGCGTAGGTACAACGGAGCATTAGAAACGGTGTTGGACGGCGCGCAGTGGCGAGCGCCGAGCATTGATGAAGAGGAAAGCAAATGGAGACAGAAGCGGTCAAGTTTGTATGCAGCTAATTCACAAAACATATTTCCCCGACTGGCCCATCGCCTCTGGGCAAGGAATTGAGATAGAGAACGCAGCAAGTAGGTTAGTTGCTAAGGTGATAAATCATACCTGTGTCCAGCGACGTATCCCGTACTTCACCATGAGGTCTTTCGTCATGGGAGCAGACACATTCACCATGTGGTCTCGGTAGGCGTCTTCGGACATGCCTTCCTTTCGGTAGCCACAAATTGTGAGGCACAAGTACTCCTTGTTGCGGGGGCTGTGCTTGGCCATTCTCATGTTGAGGAAGCTGGGCATAGCATATCTCGTGTTCGTTTTCGTAAAGCAGAGTGAAACAGAGAATAAAACTGCTGCACCAATGGTGCAGATAACCAGGCTTGACATTATCGTGATTATTTTCCAGTGATTATTATCTGATTCAACGAATTGAGACACACTGAGAGGATGCGGATCCGTCTCTTCAATCTTGGACCGAGTCTTTTGCGAAAACTTCTTCGCTGCGCTTTGCATCATTTTAATACTAACTAGAATACCGCGTTTCAAACCTCGTTTAGCCCATTCAACAAAATGGCGCAGCTACATCAGCCTGGACACGCGTCTCGACTCTCGGCTACCGACAAGTATCATCATGTCTTAATCCAGAATGATGGGTAAGGTCTTAGGTCCGTAGGCTGTCTGCTTGAGGTACATATCTTTGGAATGATTGTTTTCCCCCTATCGTCGCCTCGTCGTTGTACAATCCGAGCCAGCCCCAGACTCAAATGGGGTAGGACGGTCTTCGCGTCGGGCATGAGAGACATACACGGGTGGTTGCATCGGCAAGCCGGCACGGTAAAGACCGAGATAAGCTTTCTGTTCTACAGTTCTGAGCTTAGTGACTTTCTGTCGGAAGGATGTGCCGCTCTTCCCGTCGCTCCGACCGCTACGCCGTACGGTACATACAAGCAAGTCTAGGTATGTTGATGTGCCGCTCTGATACGACTTGCTAGTTGCTACTGAACTCCTGCTCCCCGCCTCCCGCAAGCTGCAACTGGTGATGACTTGAGACGTCAGCCGAGGCGACCACTTCTTGGCCTTTCTTCCACCTTCATCATATCTTTTTATTGACAGCTATCGTATTTACGTCGTCATACACGTCTCCAGCTTCCTTTCCAAGACATCAGAACCTTTACGGGGTGGCGTCCAGCATCATAACTATGTGTGCCGCAATGCTCCGAGGGTTTGCCCCGACTGGTGTCCATGTTGTCGCTCTGGCATCAGGAGTCTTCCTATCTGGTAAGATGTGCCCAAGGCGATGTTTCCTACGATGAGAAACAGTAATTCGTGTCGCTAACCCGGTATCTTGTACCAGGGGCCATGTTCTGCATCTCGGCAATCATGATTCCTACACTGCTCGACACGAACACGGAACCAGCTGGTCTTACGAAGCAATGGGCGAGTCTGTACCATTACGGTTCCGTGCTGATGCCGTCCATGTCTGTTGCGATTGCGGCCGTCTATGGATTTGCATCAACGCAGTACGGACAGAGCCCACAAGGGATGCGTTGTTTGGCAGCGGGCGCGTTGACCCTGGCGATTGCACCCTACACTTGGCTCGCCATGATTCCCACCAACAATGCCTTGTTTGCCATGGCGGCCTCTGCCCCAAGCTTTGCTGGAACGCAAGACGCAAATGAAAAGGCGCGAGGCCTTGTGATGAAATGGGTGATATTGCATTCCATTCGCTCAATTCTGCCGCTCGCGGGCGCTATCATGGGATTCATGGGTATTTCAAGCGGACAGGAAGGTGTCGTCGGATCCGCGAACTGAGATGCCAATTACCTCGAGGCTCGAGCGATGTTGGTAGATGATCTGGGACGTGGTAATGATAACCATCTGTAGAAATGGTGTGTGGTCACTGGTGAATAGATGACTACGATGTAATCAAGTGACAAGAGAAAGAAGGAAGAGATGAAAGGCTAAAGCGGAGCATGAAGTCAGAACATATTGGTGTGAACAATTCATCAACGTTGCCATAATTGAATATATACATTTGGAACCATGAAAGTCAAGATGGATGGTTCTACTCTACAGAGTACCACCGCCTCTTGCCCGCTCGCACCTCAAACGCCACCTTGAAATCACCCGCGAGCTTCCGCAAAACCTCATCCGTGAAAGGCGTCAAGGCCAAAGTGCGTGTGCTCTCGTCCATAGACTCTCCATAAATCTCCGTAACCAGGTCTTCGACAGTGATGCTCTTCTGGCGCCTCTGGCGAACTCGTCCTAGTGCTAGCAAGATCTGCTTCTCCCGTCTCCGTTTGTTGGCCAGCTCAGTTCGGATCTTGCCTGGCAAGTCCGCAATGACAGATCCGTGGGCCGAATAACCCGTCAAGCAGCGCTGGTCGAGCATGCGCTGCATACTCGCCATAAAGGTACCAAGATCTTCCACAGCGCTTGTCCCGTGGCCCAGGATGTTGTCTCCGGTGAACATGGCTTGCTCTTCTTCGAGGATGAAGCACATGTGGTCATCAGAGTGGCCCGGCACGTGGAGAGCGCGGACTGTGGCACCCTCTACCCGAAAGATCTGGCCATCGACGATGTCCTGCTGGCCACTCTCGGGCTCGTTCTTGTATATGTCGTGTTCAAGGTGTGGGTAGATTCGTAGGAGGTCCGGAACTCCACCGGTGTGATCGCCATGCCAGTGCGTTAAGAGAACATGGCTCAGAGATATATTCAGGGAGCTCAATGTGGACTCGAGGAGCTCAGCCCATTCAATCTCGCCGCCAGAGGTGTCCACGATGAGGCGGTGTTTGCCAGTGCCGACAATGTATGTATTGGTGCCCTGGTACGTGAACTATCGACATGGTCAGGACTCAGAAGGACAAAAGACTGGCGGTAAGTGAGAAGCTCTACGCCCTTGGGTAATGCTAATTTCGTATACACGACACATACCTTGCCTGGATTTTGGCCGAGGACGCGGAGAACTCGTGGCGTGATCTGCTCAACGTCTGGCAGCTCCGGGAGATTGTCGGTCTGGCTTTTGAGATAGTCTTCAAAGGCGCAGATGTTGAGAGAGCTATTTATTTGTCTATATCCGCCCTTGTCACCCGCCATGGTCGCGCCATTACGATCTATCTCTGGCGCCATGATCATTTACTGTCCAAGACAATACACAATACAAGTCAAACCCTTGTTGAATGTAACCGCTAGAGACAGAAAACACTCGAAAAAAGAAGTGAGAAAAGAACCAGTCGTAAAGAATTCAGACGAAAACAAGTCCTGCGGAAAGAGAACCTGTCGGAAAGAAGACGAGACGAAAATGAAACCGCTGCAAAATAAAGTCATCGAGTCATAGACCCCGTTACGACTTCGGCTGAGAAAAAAGTCCTAAGCTGCATTGACCCCCCAACTCAGAAGCAAACAAGCAAGCCCCTGTCCCCAGTAAGTCACACAGAGCTTCTTGGCATCCGAACTTGTTCACTCCAGCCGCAGAAGACGGGGCAACAGTCTCCCCCACAATCTCAAGGAGGTGGCTCGGGTCTTTGGACTCCGTATCGGGAAAGGCAGTGTAGGTGTCTCGGGGGTCCGAAGCGCCCATAACATTACATGTGGTATCACGCTCACACAGCGATCAGGTAGGACGTGGTTTTCGGAATCGGTCCAGCCCTCAATGATTCGCTCTCGGTGTTGCCTGGTAGATCTCTGTAAGCCCGACAACGGTGACTGGCCGATTGTCTTTGGGGGCCGCCCACCCCTCTCCAAAAGGCATTCCCAGCGGGCGTCATGCAACACAGCATCAGCTTGCTGATGTACAGCGGAACCCGTCGGGGGAAAAAAGGAGGACGATTGGTGTGCGAGGCCACAGATCTTGCGCCATCTTAGCGCCATCTCTCATCGGCATCTAGATTATGCGGATAGATGATTCCTTTCGCGGGCTTATAACGTAAAGCTTCACATTGCACGACACCTTGGCCGATCCCTTCCCATTCAACATCCCCCCGATCAAGAGGACGGATAAGCCAAGTAAGGGATCGAAAAGTAAGCAAGGACGACGTGAAAGAAAGGAGAAGAAAAAGCAGAGAAAAGAATAACTCCTTGGAATTTCGTTGCATTGAAGAAGCTCGGTTTCTCCTACAACGGCCTCCTTCAAGAGATGCTCCATCGCAGGCCATATTCGTAACGACGACAGCGCCTCTACATCCGCCTTCCCAGTGTTGAACTGAAAGGAGGACTGTATATCCCACCATGGCGATCTATACCCCGAACAAGAGCTCTGATGCCAACAGCGAATCCAGCAGCCTGAGAGTAATCTTTTTCGGCAATGAACTCCCAAATGACGACTTGCAGACTCATTTCCGTCGTCTCCACACTCGTAGCAAAGACAGGAATCATCCTCTGCTGGCTCGCTTCATCGACGAGGCTACGCTGGTTCTGAAAGAAGAGATCTCTGCCCTGAGCACTGACCTCGGTCGCTTGATTCCGACGTTTGAGACGGTGCTCCAATGGTCGGAGGATGCGAATGCGAGTCTCCGAGAGGGGTTACTGTGTGGTGCAATTGACGGCGTTTTGCTTGTCGTGCTGCAACTGGCTTCCTACATCTGGTACTGTTCAAATTTCCTTTCGCTTTTCTTTTTTTTGCTGGTTTCGCTTCGTCCTGTCGCCTTTCTCCCCTTTCATCAATGTAGTTCCTGTGTCCCCCTTGTGGCCACTCACTAACCACGTCCACAGCTACCATGAGATCCTCACGTACGATAAAGAAGAGTGCGTACACACAACTCTTACCGGCTTGGGCATCGGCTTGCTCTCGTCGACGGCCGTGTCCCTTGCGCCAACCCCGGCACACCTGCCACTGGCGGGAGCAGATGTCGTTCGACTCGCTTTCCGTCTCGGCATTCACGTGCTGGGCGTGTCAGAGCTGCTTGAAGCGCGAGACGTATCAGGAAAGCCCACTTCTTGGGCTTATCTTGTGCAAATTGCGGATTCAGACGCCGCTCAGGCCGAACTTGACCTCCTATATGGCAATGCCGAGTCGTCAGCCAACTCGAACAAGATAATCATCAGCGCCGTGAGCCAGACGTCCATTGTCGCCAGCGGACCACCTTCGCGGCTCAAGCTCCTGTTCAATAAATCCCCGCTGTTCCGTAACGCGCGGTCGACGGCCTTGCCTGTGTATGGTGGGCTGTGCCACGCGGCGCATATCTACGGTGAGAACGACGCACGGAGCATCGTAGAATGTGCTTCGCTCAATACAGTCACGGAGAACTGCACGCCTCTGTTGCCTATTTACTCAACCAGCACGGGGAATCCATATCTGGCCAACAATGCGACCGAGACCTTTGAGTGTGTCATTTCTGAACTGCTGAGGAAGCAGATTTGCTGGGACAATGTCATCAACGGGATTCGTGAGCGTATACATTACTCGGGTGCCTCGGCCGCGGCAGTTGACCATTTTGGCAATTCAGCCTCGCTTCATGATCTCGAAGTGGCTCTGAAAAGCGTCCTTCATGAGTCTCAGGTTACTCTCACAAACATCCTGACCATGAGCTGCGTTCCACCTCCAAAAGAAATCTCCCCGCGCAGTACTGGTCTTTCGAAGCTCGCCATCGTTGGCATGGCGTGCCGCCTTCCTGGAGGTGCCACAGACACGGAGAAGTTCTGGGACATTCTCGTCAAGGGTCTGGATGTGTCCCGCAAGGTTCCGGCAGACCGCTTCGATATTGAGACGCACTATGATCCCACGGGCAAGCAGATGAACAAGAGCATGACGCAGTACGGATGCTTCATTGACGAGCCTGGCTTGTTTGACGCACCCTTTTTCAACATGTCGCCTCGTGAAGCGCAGACGACGGATCCGCAGATGCGCTTGGCGCTCGTCACTGCATATGAAGCCCTTGAGCAGGCTGGCTATGTCGGGAACCGCACCAATTCCACGAAGCTGGAGCGCATCGGAACGTACTATGGCCAAGCTGCGGACGATTATCGTGAGGTGAACCAGGGACAGGAAGTCAGCACGTACTATATCCCGGGCGGTTGCCGAGCCTTTGGTCCCGGTCGGATCAATTACTTTTTCAAGTTTGCCGGTCCCAGCTATAGCATTGATACGGCTTGTTCGTCTGGACTTGCTGCGATAGAGGTATGTGATCGCTTGCACCCAACTATTTGCCTTTTCTGCAGCTTTCTGATTGAATGTTGTATGTTTCGAGCCAATTGCTGACACAATTTTTTTTGATACAAGGTCGCCTGCCAAGGTCTTTGGAACGGCGTCATTGACACAGCAGTAGCCGGCGGTGTCAATGTACTCACGAATCCCGACGGATTTGCCGGCCTCTGCAACGGACATTTCCTGACAAAAGGACACAATGCATGCAAGACGTGGGATTCAACTGCGGATGGCTACTGTCGCGCAGACGGCATCGGCTCCTTGGTCATCAAGAGGCTCGAAGACGCCGAGGCAGACAACGACAATATTCTGGGCATCATCCTCGGAGCTGGCACAAATCACTCGGCGGAAGCAGTGTCCATCACGCACCCCCACGCCGGACACCAGGCATACTTGTCCCGCCAAGTGCTCCGTCAGGCAGGCGTCGATCCCTTGGACGTATCCTACGTGGAACTGCATGGCACCGGCACCCAGGCCGGCGACTACGAGGAGATGCAAGGCATCTTGGACGTGTACGCTCCATTGACTAAACGCCGCAGCGCGGACAATCCACTTCACATCGGTGCCGTCAAAGCCAACTTGGGCCATGGAGAATCCGTCGCGGGCACGACAGCCTTGATGAAGGTTCTGCTCATGTTCCGAGAGCAAGCTATCCCGCCTCACATCGGCATAAAGGGGGAGATCAACCCAAAGATCCCCAAGGATCTGGCGAAGCGCAATCTGCACATTCCAATGAACTTGGAGAGTTGGCGCCGCAGGTCGGACAAGAAGCGCCTCGCTGTCGTGAATAACTTTGGAGCGGCCGGTGGCAACACGACCATGGTGCTGGAGGAGGCCCCGATACGCTGCATCGAGGAAATGGACCCGCGACAGACGCACGTCATATCCGTCTCGGCCAAGACGAAGAATTCGCTGGTTGGCAATATCGAGCGGCTCATTGCGTACCTTGATAGTAATCCCGACACTTCGCTGGCGGACTTGTCGTACACGACCATGGCGAGGCGCTACCAGCACAGCTGGCGCGTGGCGATGGCGCCGTCCACGATGAAGGATTTGAAGAAGCAACTGTCTGCGTATCTGGAGAAGATTGATCTCGTGAAGCCAGCTGGGAAGTCTGGCCCACCCACCGTCGCTTTCACCTTTACTGGTCAAGGGGCCTCTCACAAGTCCATGAACCTGGCGCTATACCATGACGTACCGTCGTTTCGCGACTATATCCAGAGACTAGATGCTATCGCTCAGGGTCAAGGCTTCCCCTCGTTTATTCCCGCGATTGATGGCTCTCATCCCCAAGATCACCAACATTCCGCCGTCGTCACTCAGCTCGCGCTGGTCTGCTCGGAGATGGCCATGGCGCAATACTGGTTTTCTCTCGGCATCAAGCCTGACGTCGTTATCGGACACAGCCTGGGCGAGTACGCTGCCATGCATGTCGCTGGTGTTATCTCTGCGAGCGACACCATCTTCATGGTCGGTCGACGGGCTCAGCTCCTGCAAGAAAAGTGCAAGTTGGGCAGCCACTCCATGGTAGCTGTGAGGGCATCTCTGGAAGAGATCAAACAAAACACGTCATCAACTGATTCAGACGCCGAGTTCACCATTGCTTGCATCAACGGACCTACAGATACCGTGCTGAGCGGCACCAAGAATGCCATTGACGCCGTGTCGAAAACACTCGAGCAGGCGGGCTTCCGATGCACCAAGCTCGATGTCGCCTTTGCGTTCCACTCGGACCAGACGGATCCAATCTTGGACGAGTTTGAAGACATTGTCAAGGCAAGCGTTAGCTTTCAAGAGCCCAAGATGCCCGTCATTTCTCCCCTGCTTGGTAAAGTCGTCTTCGACGGCAAGACCCTCAACGCCAACTACGTCCGTCGGGCCACGAGAGAGACGGTTGACTTCATCTCGGCGCTGCACAACGCGCAGAAGATGTCGACCATTAGCGAAGAGACCGTTTGGATCGAAGTCGGCCCGCACGCCGTCTGCACCAACATGATCAAGAAGATCCTGCCGGCCACTAAGCTGGCGCTGCCATCTATGCGTCGCGACGCGGACAATTGGAAGACAGTTTCGGATAGTCTGGCTGCACTGCATAGTTCGGGCGTCGAAATCTTTTGGAATGAGTTTCATCGCCCCTTTGAGAGGCGTCTGCGCTTGCTCGACCTCCCGACGTATTCGTGGAACAACCAAACCTACTGGTTGCAGTACCAGGGAGACTGGTGTTTGACCAAGGGCAACGGCTTCTATGGGACCCTGGGCCAAGGCAGTGGAAGTGCTGCGTCTTCTTCTTCTCCTTCTTTGTTAGCCTCCTCGGTGAGCAGTTTACACACGTCGACGGTCCAGTGCATCATCGAGGAGACAATCGACGGCGCGAACGGGACGGTCGTCATGCAATCCGATCTCATGCAGCCGGATCTATACACCGCGGCCGAAGGACATCGTATGAATGACTGTGCCGTGGTAACATCGGTAAGTTATCCAACCGCTTTCTTGTTTCAATCTTTTCTCGCCGGGAGAAGTGCGATGCACTGCTGACTGTTTCGCTACATGTAGTCGATCCACGCCGATATTGCCTTTACTCTCGCGGAGTATATGCTACCAAAGCTGCTGCCAGGATCCAAGAAATTGAAAGCCATTATCCAAGACCTCGTGGTCACCAAGGGGCTGGTGGCAAATCATGATAGAAACTCGCCTCAACTATTCCGCGTCACCGCCACAACCACAGATATTCTGCACCATGGACTTGATTTGACGTGGCAGAATGTTGACAATGACGGCACAGTCCACGAGCCGTTTGCGACGGCCAAGATCACATTTGGTGACCCTGAGCAATGGCTTTCGTCGTGGAGCCCCATGGTCCACCTCGTTCAAAGCCGAGTCGAGGCCTTGGAGGCATTGGTCGCCGACGGCACGGCAAATCGTTTCTCGCGCGCGATGGCGTATGGCCTATTTGCCAAGAATCTGGTCGATTACTCAGAAAAATACCGCGGCATGCAATCAGTAATCATGCACGGCCTGGAGGGATTTGCCAACGTGCGCCTCACGGACAAGGAGAGCGGCGTCTGGACCGTGCCGCCGCACTTTATAGACAGTGTAGCGCACTTGGCTGGCTTCATCATGAACTGCTCAGATGCAATCAACACCGTCGACAATTACTGCGTGACGCCCGGCTGGAAGGCGATGCAGTTTGCGAAGCCACTCACCCCGGGGGCGCGGTACCAGTCGTACGTGAAGATGATTCCACAGGCTGATAACTCGGGCACATACCTGGGCGACGTGTACATTATGCAGAACGGAGACATAATTGGGAAAGTTTGGGGGATTGAGTTCCGCCGCTATCCACGCTTGTTGCTCAGCCGCTTCTTTTCAGCACCAGGCAAGTCGTCGACGACGACAACGACCAAGGCGAGCGCCGCTGCTCCGGCTAAATCGAAACCTGTAGAGACGAAGCCTTCTGCAGCGAGCAAGCCCCCCACAGCAGCACAAACCGGAATCGCACCTGAGCAGAAACCCGCGCCCGAAGTCCAGCCCGTGACAACCAATTCTCCAGCAACAGCAGCAGCACCCGCGTCGACTCAAGCAGCAGATACAGACACTGTCTCCGCAAAGGCACTCCGCCTCATTGCCAACGAAGCCGCCCTAGATCTGTCCCAGCTCGAAGACGATGCCGGCTTTGCGGAGCTCGGCATAGACAGTCTCATGTCGCTTGTGATTGCAGAGAAGTTCAAAATCGAGCTTGATGTCAAGGTCGGCGGCAGCTTGTTCTTAGACTACCCGACGATTGGAGATTTGAGAAAGTGGCTCGAAGAATATTATAGCTGAAGCATGGTTTTGTATGGTTTTGATGCGCGGCGGGTAGTTTATGCGTTCGGGGGGATCTCGATCTCGTGTGTGGGTGGATAGAAAATGGTCGCTCGTTGTCGCATAGTCGATTGGATTGGTGTAATAGCTTATTTTGTTCTTAGACAAGAGATGGGCATGACGGACGCGTTCGGTGAAGCTCTGCGGAGCTGTAATCATCTGGATTCTGGTGTTTGCTCTTTCGGGGAGAACTCGTTTTGTACATAATAATTGATGTGGGTTATTCTATCGTCACGTCACGTGCTGGTGAAACAGTCAAATGATGAAAGAGGTAATGTACGGAGTACATACCTTAGGTACATATGTATTCACCTCATCGCCCTTAGGTTCGCCTATCTAGAGTAATCAATAATAATAATACTCTGCGTCCATCGTGCCAATAACCTCATTCCAAGCCATGAATGCAGGCTAAACTGGAACTTGTTCCTGGCTTTTTTCCCATGCCGCTCCCGTACAGCCACAATCGAAATCACAATTACATCCCGCTCTTCCGTAGTTAGCGTTATCTGTAGGTACTCTGTATAGGTAGGTAGGTACCCAAGGTTAGGTAGCTGTAAGCTGTACATAGCTTCCTCGGCCCGTCGGACGTCATCACCCTACATCTTCCGTCCACCATCTCCATCTCCTCGCGTCCTCCCTCATTCATCCTCACACCTTCAATACAACTACATATGCAAACGCTCCCCTACTCGTCCGCCATATTCACTGACACCATGTCTCTCCCCAACGTCCATCTCTCCAACCACCCCAGTCTGAAAGCGAAGCTCAGCCAGCTACGCTCCCACTCCACCACCTCCCGCGACGTCAAGACCCTCGTCCACGACATCTCCCTCATCCTCGCCTGCGAAGCCCTCGCCGCGAACCTATCGTCCCACGACGGCCCAAAAGTAGTGAACCCTCTTCTTTCTTGTCCCTTTTTCGGTCCGGTCATGGGGAAAGTCTCATTGGCTTGGCGTTCTTCCCACAGGTGCCTGTGAGGTACAGTGTGCTGACTTGTGGATGGAACAACGACAATGAGCATGTACATTGAATCAAGGATAAAACACCGCTGGGATTCGAGTATACTACTTCAACTGTCGGTCCTCAAACTATTTGCATTGTGCCTATTCTGCGGTCCGGGCTAGGCATGGTAGATGGTATGTACTATGTTGCCGTGGTTTCTTGTTTGAAGCGCTTTCACTATCCGCTGCTTCTTGTGAGAGTTCAGCACACCGCCTCGACATGACGATGCGTCACAACGATGGGTGCTTGGCTTGATTTTCTCTTCCATCATGTGTCTCATGTCTCGCATGATAATTTGCCTGATCTACTGACACCCCCAGCCATCCAAACTATTCTCCCTCTCGCAGTCCCCGTCCACCACCTCGGCATGTATCGCGAACCCGCCACCCTCGACGCAGTTGAATACTACAATAATCTCCCGCACCACATACCCGGCTCCAACGACACCGCTGCCAGCAGTCTCGCCATCGTAGTGGATCCTATCATCGCCACGGGGGGAACCTGTGTGGCCGCTATCCAGACGCTTCGCGAATGGGGCGCCAAGAAGATTCTCGTGTTGTCGATCTTGGGCGCTGAGGAAGGCGTGCGGAAGGCGGCAGAGGAGTGGCCCGAGGGTACGGAGTTGTGGATCGCTGGCTTGGAGAGTAAGTTGACGAGGGAGGGTATGCTGGAGCCGGGGTTGGGGGATATCGGGGATAGGCTGTTCTTGACGGTTGGAAGGTGAGGACGGAGTATTTCCCAGGCGGGATTGTGCATGAACTATACGTTGGTGCTTCGCAGGACTTTGGTGAGTTGGTTCGCTCGTCGTACGCATGGCTGCGGTTGGCCCACAGGAGACTTTTCACGATTGATTTGATCTTACTTTGCTCGATCCGTGTACGAGTGAGTGGCATGTTGAAGCTAAGACATTTCAATCGTTATCGGATTAGACTTCTCAGACCTTTAGACTTGTTACAGTGGAATTATAGGCCTAGAGCAGAATCTTTGAATCTGTGCTTTTCCAGTTTCTCATTTTCTAATCCAACTTGCCCGACTTACCACAGGCTATTCATCTCAGAGCGGCATCCAAGAAGAAACACTCTCTTACTAGTATCAATCAGACTTGTCACACTTAGTATGGGTAACGATGTCTACACATTGGAATTTCAAGCAGCAACCCGACGTTAAGGCTCTCTATCTAGAAAAAAAATTAGAAAAAATCATCAGACTCACCACGACTCAAAAGCCCTCACTCGTGAGACTCCCAGCTCCTCGCCTCACTGAATCGCAAACGCCTCCTCATCCAGCACCGTCTTCTCTCTCCAACACTCCAAAATCCACTGCTGCCCCACCACCCTAGGCACCCTCTCCCACGACGAAGTCGTACTCCTGACTTCATCCGCCATGGCCCCAACTTCCATCGCATCATCCCCAACCAAAACCACATGCGAAATGGCAAACTTCTCCTCCAAGCACCCTTCCACCCTACCACCCGCATACTTGAGATAGCGAACCAGCTTATTCACCAGATTCGCATCCCCCCCTCCCACGACGCGTACATGAACCACACACCGCTGAAACATGAACCCCCTAAAATGTGAAAGATCCTTCCCCCCCGCACCCAATTCATCAAAGAAACGTTGTCGATCAAACGATTCCTCAGTTTTAGGCCGGGGCATATCATGCAGAATACTCCTCAGCTCCTCCAACGAGACATCCCGCGCGAAACTATCCCCATACATGTCTGTATTTTCAGCCGCAATCGCAGCCAACTCCTCCGTCGCATGCAGCAAGTGGCCCTCTTCATACGGCAACAAAAACGAGCCATCCTGCTCGAGACAGTCCTTGATCCACTTTGGTCTGATGATGTTAACGCCCCCGATTTTGATCAGACTGGCTACTTTGACGACCTTCTTGTCTGCAACGAGAACCATGTTTGAGTCCGGCAACACCCGCTGTGATACCGCGCCGCCGTTCTCTCTAATAATGGCCTCTAATTGCGTCTTCGTCTTTTTATACGGCTTCAAAGACTCGGAGAGCACGCAGAACTCTAGACCCGCAAAGACCTTGGTTTTTTCGCCTGGGGCCGATTCGGACGCCAGCGGCGGGGCCGTGTCTTGTCCGGCAATGACCAGTTCGCGCTTGACGCGTTTCGGATTCCTGCGTTTGCGGTCCTCGAGCGTCATGGCTTTTTCTTTGGCTTCCTCATCGACACGCTTCTTGAGCTCCTCGAATTCGTCAACGGACAAGGCGGAGTCCCAGTTGCGATCGAGTCGTAGTCGGCGGAACCGTGGGAAGCGCAGGGTGTACCCGCGGGCAAAACTATCAGAGGGCGCGACGCTGGCTGCTTTTGCTGAGACGACGATGGAGTCTTTGGGGCGAATCCACAGGTCTGGCCGTTCGAATTGTCTGCTTTCGCCGCCGCCGAGCTCAATGTACCTGGTGGGGGGGTTTTTGCGGTCCCATTCTAGCCACTTGCCTTCGGTGAGGTGTCGAACTTCTGCGTAATCTTCAGAGCGAAAGCCTCCTCCGACCTTGAAGAACGAAAAACATTTCTCGGGGTCTTCTCCGGCGTGGATGTGGTTTTGGGACGCGCGGAGTCCGCAGAGAAAGCTGGAGAGGGTACCGCCTCGTCGGCCCGAGCCGTAGTAGCCGCCAATGATGACGCAGTCTAGGGACTCGCCAAACTCGGACATGTATTCTGGCTTCACCTTGAGCCAGTCGTCATTTCGGCTGTTCAGGCGATACATGGAGCGCGGGTTCTTAAGGACAAGACCCTCGGATGCATTCGCCACAACGTCCCGCAGCATGGGCTCGATGGCATCCGGCGACGTTGCAGCGACGTAAGTATGTACCTCGAGCCGACGGTGCACTGATTTGACGACTTTTTCAAGCGCTTTATGCCGGTCACGAAGGGTATACTGGGTAAGTGGTTTGCCATTGAGATATAGAATATCAAACACTCGGAAGAGGGGTCTATGACCAGAGGCGTCCGACGCTGACTGATTGTGCTGCTCCGCGAGGGCCGCCGACTTGAGCGTTCCAAAAGGAACAATTTTGTCCACACTCATGTCCCACGTGATCATTTCGCCGTCAAGTATCAGGTTTCGGACCCCTGATACGAATGCATTTTTAAGATGGCGAGTCAAGCTTGAGGTGCTATCGAATAGTCCATCCCCGTAGAGATACGTGTAGTCTTTGGCCTTGCGTGACCAGAAGCAGAAACGCTTTCCGCCCGGATGGGCAGAATCTTCCACCATGTGCATTTGCATGCGCTCGCCATCCAACTTCTCCTCGATCCAGAATTCGGCATCGTCTGCGGTCGGTCGCATGAGATCCGTCATTCTTTGGAAGGAGGCTGGCATCTGGAATTGGGCCAGCTGAGGTTGAAAGCACTGCATCAAGGAAATTCCCGCATTCTCCTGCTCCAGTCTGACATTCGGGTCGTACAGCTCCCAGCAAACGCGACGGAGGCTGGACGATACGCTAAATAGGGTCTCGCCATCTGGGTGCCACAGATGCATAAACGTCTTCTCCGTCGCGCCCACCTTGAGTTGCTTGAGAATGATGCGGATCAGCCAGAGCATTTCCTCAGCATTCATCCGGTTGTAAAAAGTCTCCAAAACACGCAAGTTCTCTGCGTCACCGGTAGATGCTGCCAGTTTGTCCAGCTGCTCGTTGACCTCGGCTATCGTCATACCGCCTACCTCTGTCCTCATGGGCCTTTTGGAAATGACCTCGTAGCATCTCCCTGCGAAGTCCCCGGCCAGCCGCGCGGCCATGGTTTGCCCTGGAAGCCTCCAATGAAGTAGATTGTGACCATCTTCGGAATTTCTATCAATCTTGAGCAGTTTCACCAAGAGTTTCCCCAATACATGCTCCCTGAGGCCGTATACCCCACGAGCACTGTCCTTGTCCGGCAAGATGAGTCGCAGAGCAGGGTAGAAGTCGTTGCCTACTTCCTTACGCCACCGACTGATGAATCTCTCAATAATGTGCCGCCGCTGCTCATGGGGCGAAAGAGATGTTGCACCGGGGTGGCCCTTCTTCCGTGCCTGAGCACCGGGCTGCTTCTTAGCGTCCTTGAGAGGATTAAAGAGCTGCAGGAAGAGCTCTGAAAAGGGCAAAGTCTTGGAGTGATTTTTAGGCCGATTCGGGTATCTGCGAGACCAGGTCAGCCGCACGTGGACAAGGATGTGTGATGAAAAGGCGCTCCCACGTTTGCTCTAACTCTTCTTTCGCTGATCCAGCGGTACCATATTGCATCTCATCCTCGCGTTCGGCATCGGCATCAGGAAGCTTGGCCGTGGCTCGACTCATCGTGACGAACGTTCAACGGCGCGTCGACAAGTGGAAGTCATGCGCGGCACGCAGTGAGCAAACCGCATCATTTAGTCACAGGGTAAAGGATCTTGCGACAGTCCTCTCCAGCGCATAGACGAGCGATGGCTGTAATGAAGCCAGCACGAGTAGAAGGCTCACCTATTCAGCATGGTGAGCGTCCGTGAATTTCGAGGTCAATAGCTTGGTGGTGGTTGCGTCACGGCTCACTCATTCTCGCTGACTAACGTCGCGACGCGCGACTCGCGACGGCCCATTTTTCCAAGAGCGTTACTCCGCGAACTGTACGAGTTTACTCGGCGAACTGTTTTTGCCAAAATGCTCCACATTTCCCAGGCTGCTTCGTACCTCGCCGAGTTACAGTGGGAATTAGAATGACAAACAGTACACATTCGCTTTGGGCTTTGAGGCTCGACGCAACTCAATTCGCTCAAATGATACACCACCGGTGTCTTCGATCATTACTTTGAACCATGACACATTCGCGACTGGGCAAATAGCCCAGGCGCCTACTCAATCATTTGCGTAGCCGGGATGGATTACTCGCTTTCACCGTCCTCACTGTGCGTGGTCAGATCCTGCGATGCCGAGCCACTGATTCTCGCAGCCTTCACAGATGAGGACGGCCGTGATCTCCCCTTGTCTCTTCCGCGACCTCGCGTGATTTTCCTGTTTCTTCGAGACACGCAATGTCTCTGCCTTGTCACTTACAAACTGTGAGTCAGTGACGTTGGCTTGGCTTCGAAAATCGGCTACGGCGGCGCGTCGGCTGCCTCTACGCCGCAACGACGGGCTGTAGCGGATTTGGCAGCGAGGAACTCTGCGACAGGTGGTTTACCATCGTGTCGTCATCGCTCATGGGACGGGACGGTTGAGGCACATCGGGATCGCTTTCGGCCGCGACGCTAAAGCCTATATGACTGACAGCAACTCGAAAACGGGGTTGAAACTGCGGTACTTCTGTGGAATGAGTTGCGAGGCCGAGCACGGAGGTTGCGATTACGGACGCACTGAGGGGGTCTTGGATTCGGAGGAGTGGCTGACCGTAGTCCTTGAAGTCATGGTTAGTTGATATCTTTAGCTACCTAGTCGATGATCTGCCTTACCAGGGACTTCTTCAGCCATCAGCATGGCAAACGTTTTTGCAGGTCGAGGGTCCCATCATGATGTGCGACGTTGACGAATTTTGGTGATGTCAAATGAACAGGTACTTGGATGGATAGATGAATGATTTGGAAATGTCAAACCAACGGTGTCAGCAGTGTGCATTGCCTGAAGCACTGTCTTGGAGCGGGGAGATACAAAGGACCCTGAGAAATGTGGAGCATTTTGGCAAAAACAGTTCGCCGAGTAAACTCGTACAGTTCGCGGAGTAACGCTCTTTTCCAAAGCCACTTGGCCTCGTGAACATGGAAGCTTGCCTCCATTCTTGAACCCTTCCGTTTGATTGCCAGCTGCGCAATCGGCCGTCATCATTTAATGCTGAGTTGCGTTGTTTTCGATATTCTCTACCAGATTCCGACAGCACGTGATGGATCGCTCCTTAAAAGGAAGGCCCCAAAGCTCGAAGCCCTAACAGAAGCGGCGGGTGATCTACCCATGATAGGCGCCGATCGCGGCGCATCACCCCGCGCAAAGGTACCTATCTTGATGCCCACAGATCTCGTGTGGGGATGAACGAAATTTCGGATTATCGTTAGAGCGAGGTCAAGCCGCGCACAATTCTTCCTCTTGGATAGGATACATAGCCGATCTGTCCTTACACTAGACTCCCTGCGACTTCGGATAGATTACAATCAGCTTCATTTGAATATTTGCCTTCGAGTCTCTGGGAGCCATCATTTTCGTCTTGCTGGCTCGCATCGCATCGCCCCACGATCTCCATCGCTTTGTTGCTAGACCGGTTCCCTCGACACCATGGCTACTATAGTTCTTGGCTCACAATGGGGTTTGTCTCTCCTCTTGCGCATTCTCTGGCTAGGATGTGCCATGTTGCATCGCAGCGATCCGGATCCCACTTCACCCGCACTCATTGTCTTGTCGATTCATCTGACTGACCCCGCTGGCTTTTGGTAGGAGACGAGGGCAAGGGAAAGTTGACCGATATTCTTTGCTCCAACACGAAGCTCTGCGCCAGAGCGGCGGTATGTTTTCGTTCTCGATCGAATTACGAATATGCGGTTACGAGTCCCTTGACTAAGACTTCATAATACTAGGGTGGACATAACGCTGGACATTCAATCATGTAGGTTCCCGTTGGACTAGAGCGAATATATAACTCATATTAAATTGGACGTAATGTGCTAATGCGACTCAGCGCAAACGGTGTCTCCTACAGGTAACGATCATCACGCCTCCCAGTTACGAACCTCTCGATTCCGAACGCTCTCTGACTTGCGCGTGAATATATCAGCTTTCACCTGCTGCCTTCAGGACTTGTCAACCCGCACTGCGTGAACCTCATCGGCTCCGGCGTCCTCTTCCACGTGCCCAGCTTTTTCAAAGAGCTCGGAGAGCTTCACGAAAAGGGCTTAGATACCACAGACCGAATCCTCGTTTCCGATCGCTGCCAGGTCAACTTTGACCTCCATGCCGCCGTCGATGGTCTTGAGGAAATCGAGGTGAGCTATCCTCTGGCCCCGAACGAAAAACCGGAGGCAGAATGAAACATGAGGTCCTCCACGGACACACGAACTAAGAGGGAACTAGCTTGGAGAGCGAAAGATTGGCACGACCGGTCGCGGCATCGGCCCCTCGGCTTCCACCAAATTTGCTCGCAGCGGTGTTCGAGTCCACGAGATCTTTGACGAGCCGACTTTTGAGCGCAAGCTCCGCCAGCTTGCCTCGAGCTACAAGAAGCGATATGGAGACCTGCTCAAGTACGACGTGGAGGAAGAAATCGCCCGATTCAAGGAGTACCGCGTAAAGCTTGCGCCATACTGCATCGATGCCGTGCAATTCATGAAGGATGCGCAGGACCGAAACGAGAAGATACTGATCGAGGCTGCGAATGCGCTCATGTTGGATATCGACTACGGCACCTATCCCTATGTGACGAGCTCGAACACTGGTCTTGGTGGCATCATCACTGGTCTTGCCATTAACCCAGCCAAGATTGAGTACGTGCGAACTGCAGCGATGCTTTACATCAAAGTGTTCTTCGTTTTTGCTTTTCCATCTTAGCTAACGATTCATGCAGGAACGTCATTGGTGTCGTCAAGGCTTATGTGAGTACTTTTTGATATGTGCGAGGTTCCAAAATTAACAGCTTTCAAGACGACCCGTGTTGGTGGTGGCCCGTTCAAGACGGAAGATTTGGAAGAGGCTGGCACAAAGTTGCAAGACATCGGTGCGTAATTTCTCGGCTTTTCACGGCTGTATCTTTCATAGCATACTCCTCCTTTTCTTCTTTGGTCCAGGGGGTGGTCCTATTCATCATTCTTCCCTACGTTCATTCTTGCATTACATCTTCTAACGCAAAACAGGCCGCGAATGGGGCGTGAGCACCGGCCGGAAACGTCGCTGCGGCTGGCTCGACCTGGTTGTGCTCAAGTACTCCCACGCCATCAACCACTACACGCGTCTCAACCTCACGAAACTCGACGTTCTCGATACCTTCCCTACCATCAAAGTCGCCGTTGGTTACAAATCCCCCGAGGGCAAAGAGCTTGACTACTTCCCCGCGGACCTGGGCTACCTGGACAAGTGCGACGTCGTGTACAAGGAGTTTGAGGGCTGGCAAAAGCCCACCACTCACGTCAAGAACTACGTAAGCAAGCGATGACTAAATTACACAGACTGACTAGACTAACGCTTTCTTCAGTATGACCTGCCCAAGCAGGCACGTGAGTATGTTGAATTTATCGAAAGTTTTGTCGGTGTAAGTACCATCTGTTTGGCCCGTCGTGTATTCTGAGAAGGGCTTTCACCTTGTCGCTGCGATCTTTTGCCCTTGCTGTTGCACACATAAACTAATGCGCAATTCCACACAGGTCAAAATCGCTTGGATCGGCACCGGCCCCTCACGCGATGACATGATTTCCCGAGCTGTCTAGACCACTGGTCAATCTGAACGTAGCAGTTGTTGCCTGCTTGCTTGCCATGCATAGAGTAAAGTATATCAATCATCGTTTTATCCGCCAACCCAATGTACAGGTTGTTCTTGGCATTTCGCTTTTTTGCTTTTCCACCGTTTCTATATAAATATTGGACACACGAGCAAGTAGAAACAAAAAAAGAAGTCAGCGTGTTTACTCTTCATCTTTTTGGGAGGAGATTGGCCCGGTCTGTTGTTTCATGGGTCTTTCTTTGTTGATAGGTTCGTAAGACATGGGGATGAAATGGCATTGTCACATCATCGATTGAACACTCAGCGCTTGCCGGCATAAGCTTATGAGAGGCAGTACCTTGATACAAGGCCCCGTCCGAGTAATGATGCCCCCCCATGGAAAAGCATAGAGTCACACGCTCACAGGCTTGCAGGCCGGCCTCACAGCCTGCGACTGGCTAATTGTACACCCAAACAGACCAGTGACGTCGTATTTGCCCGAGAATCACAGAGTATATATAATATACTCCGTACGGTAAAAGTTATCCGAGTGAAGGATGTTTCGGGCAACAATAGATCGAGGCTGCTGTGCTGCTCAGTGCTATCTCGACAACGACCTACTTGAAAACGCAGCGAGACATATTCACGATATACTCAACTGCCTCTTCGTGAATAACTCAAGTTGATTACTCCGTAGTTAAACTTACGAGCGGCGATCTGGAATACAGGATAGACGGCATGATAGGTATGTATGTACATATGTATGTACTCGGAGAGTCACTTTCTCTGACCGGGGATTCAGACCCCCACTGGTTCGTGCCGTCGATCCCCTCGGCAGAAGAAACAATGCCGGCGGCAGGAGAGATCCGAGTCTTGATGTCGCATCTCGATACTACGGAGTATATGCATATGATACAGTTACATCGGAGAACAAACCACATGCGGAGAAGAAAAGCTCCATGTAGTCCGTACTGACGAGTTCTGGAAAGTTGAATCCGAAGCCCAGGTCCAGGCTCCAGCGGTGGGACTTTCAAGTTAACAGCCACGCCCTTTGGTCCCGTATTTTTCCCCAGTGGAAAAAGAACTTTCCATTGTGGGTTTCCATTTGGCAGTTCCAAATTCCAACAGTGCACACACCCCCCTGGGCAGGCCCTGGCCCTGGCTCCTGGGCCGCGACGTGACATGGAGATTCGAGATTGGAGAGTGAATGGAATGAACTACGTAGGTACCTATAGTACAGAAGTTGTAATACCTATACATCTCTACTATAATTCCCTATCGAGCTCGCTTCACATTTCGGCTTGACGGCATCTACGTACATAGATGGGAATTATGCCGCCTCATCCGTGAGTACTCGGTAGGAAGCCACAATATCAGTCAAACTGGCATTGCGATCAGTGCGATTAGGTAGGTAGTATGTACATAAATTGAAGAACTGGTGGTACTTTCTGTCATGGGTCCCAGGTCGTTGGACTGCCAAAGGAATCAAGGATGCAGTTCTGTGATGAGGGCATGGCCGCATGGGGGGAAGTTGATATATGTATCCTGAAGAAAACACCCACACGCCCTCATTGCGCTTCGTGGCGAATTAACAAAATAATTTCCATGGACATTCCGGGTTTAACAGGTACCTACTGTGGTCCGTCATATTGCCACCCCGTGCGTATAGGTACATAATTGAATCCTAAACGCAACGCCCCTGGTCCCTGACCCTTGCTCTTTGTATACGCCAAATTCAGCACACAAACGTCAATGGATGCATGATCTGCCCCCGCCGATGTACATAACGGAGTACGTATGTATTGCGAGATTCGCGACGTTGCGTTGGGTACATAGCCATTTAAAGAAGCTTGATCTTTGTGAACTTTATCCTCGTGGTGCAATGCATCGGAACGTACGCCATATCCAATCAAGTTCATAGTGTAGGTGGATTGCCCGCAGGTGCACATAGCCAAATCTTGAATCGCCAAATTGATGATCTGGCGGCAAGCAATTCGTGGAAATTCAAAACGAATGGTATTGCGCGCCCCACAGTACAGTGCTCATGCGCGCGATCCCTCGCTGAAAAATAACGTGGCAGTTGCCCATGCGGAGGATACAAAATTAGCCTTCCGGGAACGGTTTCTTACGGAGTATGTAGGTACTCCGTACACCAAAACATTTCTATGAGATGAGACGAAACGAGACAAGGCATGGCGGTTTTGCATGCAGGGAAGCGAACTTTCCCTGCCCCAATGACAAAAGTCCATGCCGTTGGAATTCGATTATGTAGGTAGGTACCTACATACAATAGGTACACCGTACACCTACTCCATGAACCGGAATGCTGCAACGCCAACTGTGAACTCTCCGCTTGTGGTCCGACCCGATTGCGGCAACAAACCCACCACATTGTCAGCTCGGCTTGACGGAAAAGCGCCACATGGCCGAGACACCAGCACCACCAAATAGGCACACCTAAGACCTTAGACACCTTTTGGGGGCAAGTTTGTTTCAACGTCGACAACGTCGGCCGGCAGACGAGCTCTCCGGGGGTAGGTTGTGAGTTGACAGACTGTACGGAGTCTGATAGGTACATATGTACATCATCAAGCGCGGTATCTCAGGGGCCGACAGATAGGGCGTGCAGATTGACAACAGGACAGGCTTCATCGGCTTCACCGGCAGTAAGAGATACGAACAAGGATTCGGCGCGGCGGCAAAATGGCAAGGACGACTTATGATGACAGGGCCTAGGGAATTCAGCCACAGAGGCCAAAGTCGGGGATGGAATCATGGGAGGTCCGCGAACGGCGTCCATCTTGGCCTTGTACGTAAGAAGACTTGACGACCGTCGCACGCATATTTTCTACGGAGTAGACGAGATGGCGAAGTCAGGGAAAAGCACAGGGAGGCCAGTCCTGCTTGTGGCGCACAGCGCTACGAGGTTGAAAAGGTCGTGTCGCGTGTCGCGTAGCCGCATAGAGGATAGTGCTCAATTGTTCCAATCCCTTGGACAGGAGGCGCAGCCAATCGTGTCACACCTTGATAGAGAGTGAGTACATGGGCTTTCCATTCAACTAGTATGTCCTGACAATGTACTCCCTACGTGAAGGGTGCAAGCCTGGACCCCAGGGAATCGGCTCCTTCCCGGGAAGTCCTCCCGGAGCATTCCATCCCTGACAAGGAAGCCCTGACGTATGTACATACCTACAATTGCAGACCGTCCTCCCGGAGCGGACTCCTGAAGCCTCAGTTCTACAGCACGTCTCCCCTCCTGGCTCTAGCTTTGTCTATTATGCACAGAGGCAGCTGCCAACCGGACCGGAATGATGATTCGAGATGCCGCCAGGAAAGAACAGGAGGCGTGATATCATAGGGAATGCCCGGGCGATCGTAGGATAAAGTGATAACCAAGGTCAAGCAAACTTCCGCCCAGCCACCGTGCAGTGGGTGGATCGTACTCCGTAATTTCGAAGCGTTTTTGCACCAACAATTTCCTGTCTGGGCATGCTGCTCCGTACTCCGTACACACTGTTGGAACTTGTGAGTCGCCTGACAGATCTCCTCGCATTTGGTCAAGGCTGAACAGTGAAGCTGATAACGTATGACCAAGGCAGCGAGGATATGTACCAGAGTACCTACACATTGATCTTACTGCTCCGAGCAACATTTCGGAGTACGAACCACGGTACATGATGTCCCCGCTTTGATGGATCTTAGTGAATTGTGGATCCGGACTCGGCTCGCCCGCACCCCCACCCCGGCTTCTCGTGAGTTTGACAAAATCATCCAAGGGAGAAGGATGAAACTGGCGAACAGGCACGAGTCAAGCAAGGCCTTTCTTGGGATTCGGGAGTCGGGACTCGGGAGGCAGGCTGATAGGCTGGCCGTGGTACATATGTACATGAGGAACACAAGTCGTGAGCCAAAATAGAACGGACTGAACAATGCCCGCTTTGCCTTGGTTTTCTGCTAAAGTTGGTCACGCGACACCGTGCGAACAGCGCTCGTCGGCGTGGTCAAACAATGGCCAACCGTCTGCTCCAAAGGCAGGAATCTCGACGAGACAGGATTCGAAATGCATGAATCCATGATTCGGCCGGGAGCGGTAGCTGCGCGCTCCGATCGGGTCGGCAAGCCAAGGGAACTTCCCGCGGAGAATCAATGACCTCTCGAAGCGCAGTCAACTGAATCAAGATTCTCTAGGTATCTGTAGGGCGAGGGAGCGGACCAGCTTTTGATCCGAAAGGGTTGCTGAGCAGGAAGGACAATGCAAAACCTGTCCAGAGTATACAGACGCAGAGACTCTCAAGTTGATCAAATTTCAAGAGGTGGGAATAGGCAATTGATGTGGCAGTTTTTCCTCTTGGCGTTGTGAGGGTTTCCAGTTGAGATGTCTCGCAAAGTGTCTGAGTGGCTGTCTCACGGAGTCGGGAGGTACCTACGTCACACCTTCCCAACCGCCTTTGTCAACGGGATCCGAGAATGCCATTTGCGGTGCATCGAACGTCTGCAGTAGATACCTGACGTATATTCGTACCGTATAATTGACAGGCAGCCCTGCGAACGAAACAGGGCCTAAAGAAGGTTCAAGGCCAACCAAGTAAGAATTACATACCTGCTTGGACAATGCCAATGCAGTAATGAAAAGGCGATACAGAAACAAAGCGATGCAGAAATAAAGCAGGATGTACTCCGTATGTATGTACCTGCCTACAAAGAAACAAAGCAGACATGAGAACTCGCAGTCCGCGGGTGGCAAGTAGCCGTGTCGTTTAAATGTTCCTATTCCCACGCCCTCTCTCGAGACACCCTCCCTCCGCTGCACCCGCCATCGTCACCTCCTTTGCACGCACAATCCCATCCTCCTTCGTCTCGGTAGGCCGACTGGCCCTCGTCACTCCGAGCGCACTCATTAACTGCTATTCCTTCACCCCTCGTCGCTGGCTTATTGTCTGCCTTGCCTGCTTCCCCTTTTGCCCATATCGCCGCACTCATTCACACTCCTCCCAACTCGGACTGCTCGCCCGTTTCTCGTCCGCTCTTCGCCCCTCGACGCCTCTGTTGACCTGCTGTCCCGTGATCGCATTTCTCGCGTCCGATAGAAGCAGCCGGTCCAAGACTTCCGCTCACCTCCCGCTTTTTCCTTTCCACGCAGGCATCATACGAAAAAAGGCGACAAGAGGGCAAGAGGCAAGAGGGCACGAGGGCGATACAACACAGCTTCAACAGCGACCACATAAGACGCGTTTCTACACGCTCTTTTCTTTTTGGGGGTTTCGGTCTTTTTTTTGCGGGGGATAATCATTCGTTTCTCACGTATTCGTCCGACGTCCAACATACCCGAGCCATCTCCGAATTTGCGATTTCTTCCCTTTCGGGCTTTCGAGCATGAAAGGCTCTCTCGGCTGTGCGCCTGTTGTTAGTCTGCCTTTATGATGGAATCGCAACATCGCCGAACCGGCAGTTCCGTGGCCTCACGCTTCGCCAGCAGACGGTGCGTCCTGACGAATAGACGTTTATTAGCGGCCGTAGCTTCGCGCTTCATAAATCGACGACTTGTCTTCTCCATTGCTGCGGTGTCAATACTGAGCGCGAAATGGGTCCACATCTACGCACACATCACCGCCCTCCCGCCGGCCGAGCTTGTTCGATGGGGGCTTTCTTTTTTTGCACAGGATACAGCACTGCTGCTGATGCTTCGAGTACTGCTCGATGCTGAATTACCCTTGTTCGCGGCTGTAAATTGCCTGCGTATTGTGGCCACCACTTGGGCCAGCTCCATTGCGATTATGCAACACATGTTGGCGTCGATCAACATCTCATTCTTCATCGTGGCTGGATCGGAACTTCACTGGCGGAATATTGCCCTTGCTAGTGACTCGTCGTCGTGGTCAGTTCTCCTCACCGGGCTTGTGTCTTGCTCTGTTACGTTTGTCGTCATCATATTCTTCAGCTGGCTGCTTCAGGATATTGCTTTTTCTTTGGCCGGCATGGCTGTCGAGCTGGTCAAGATGCCTTTTACCTTTTTGCTTAGCAAGATACCCTACTTTCGAAAACAACCGCGGGCATCCGACGCCACGTACGATCACGTCTCCCAGAAGGAAACCGATTTGGAAGACGGATTCGAGGAGGGCGACGAGGAGCTTGCCGACCAGGCCAAGACTCATAGCATTGGTCCGATTCCATCCAGCATTGTCGAAAACAAGATGAAGTGGCTTGTGTATACTGTTCTTGGAATACTCCTGGTCGTACAGGCTGTCTCGGCTATTGTGCGACCCGCCGAGGGCTCGCTCATCTTTATGTCATGGACTCCGATTCTGCTGCCCTTTATCGACTTTGCGCACTCGGCACCAAGCCTTGCCAGCTTGAACCCCCTGTACGGCCAGGGTATTGGCTGGGGCTGGGACAACCAGACGGCATTGGCCGATCCCATTCGCTGGGATTGGCTCCCCTCGGTCGACAAGCCTCTCGATGGCTTCAAAGACTGGTACGAGCCGGATAGCCAACACTACAACGCGGCCAACGACCCGCTCAAGATTTCCAACCTCGACGAGGGCCTGCTGGCGGCGTTGAAAGGGAAGCTGGGTGACGTCAAGATTCGCCACGTCGTCTTGGTCAAGCTCGAGAGCACGCGCAAGGATGTGTTTCCTCTCAAGAAGGATGGCTTGATTTGGGAAAAGCTGGCCGAGACATGGCCAAACGGCACCTTTCCCGAGGCGGTGCAGGAGCGATTGTCTACTCTCACAAAGACGGCCAGGTTTCTCACAGGCGACTACGACGACGGCTTCCAACACAACGAGACGAGACGGCGCGGCGGCATCAATGCGAAAAACGACCATACGACGGCAACGTATACGCTCAAGAGTGTACCCGGCACTCTCTGCGGCATTACCCCCTTGGTTGCGGACTTCAACGTCGAGTACAACCACCACGTGTACCAGCCTTGCTTGCCGCAAATCTTCAACTTATTCAACGCCATGAACGAACCCAAGGAGTCGGCTAAGGGCGAGGCCAATGCTAGGGCCGACGGCGCGGAAGCGGACGAAGACTTTACCACGTATAAATGGAGAAATCAGTTCGTCATGTCGGTCACCAACATGTACGACAAGCAGGATCTCTTGATGCCCGTGCTGGGCTACAAGAAGGAGGACATCATCTCCAAGGAATACCTGCAAAGCGACAAGGCCAAATTCGGCAAAGTCACCCTCCCCGACATCAACTACTACGGCATGCGCGAGTCCGCCACCGAGGACTACATCAAGGACGCCTTCAAAACGGCCAAAGAGAACAAGGAGCGCGTATTCCTCACACACCTAACCAGCACCTCCCACCACCCCTTCAAGATGCCCGACGAAGAAGTCTACGTCCCCCTCGCCTCGGGCGACTCCCTCGAAGACGTCTCCCACTACGTCAACACAGTCGGCTTCGTCGACCGCTGGCTCGGCCGCATCCTCGACATCCTCGACGAACAAGGCGTCGCCGACGAGACCCTCGTCGTCATGGTCGGCGACCACGGCCTCTCCGTCGTGGAAACCGGCTCCGTCACACCCTACTACCAGCCCAACATTGGCAACTTCCACGTCCCCCTCGTGGTCTCCCACCCAAAACTCCCCGTCATTGACATTGACTCCCCCACCAACTCCATCAGCATCCTGCCCACGATTCTAGACCTACTCATCGAAACGGGCTGCCTGGGTCCCACGAACCGCAAAGCCGCGCAAGACCTCGTACGAAACTACGAAGGCCAATCTCTTCTCCGGCCCCTCTACAAAGCCTCCATGCACACAGGGCAAGCGGACTGGCAATTCACAATTATGAATACCGGCCGCGCACAGGTCGCGACGCGGAGTGCCCGAGATCCAAAATGGAGGCTGATTGTGCCGGTGATTAAAGACACAGAATGGCGGTTCAGTAACGTGGAGGAGGATCCGCATGAGATGGCCCCGATATTGTCGTTTGACTTTGGGGCGTTTTTGAAGATGGTGGAGGGGAAGTATGGCAAGGAGGCGGCTAAGTGGACGGAGGAGGCGTCGTTTATTACGAGGTGGTGGGTTGATGAGAATGCCAAGAGGTGGCGGTATGAGCCTTAGGTCTAAGGTCAGCCTCCAGCGTCCAGGGGTGGGGTTTGCTTGAGGCTTGAGGCTTGGGGCTTGAGGTTGTATGTGTACGTGTACTGTACGATTCGAAGGGGTTAAGCGCCGTGCGGATTGTTTTTTTTTTGTTTCGTTTTGTTTGGTTTGGTCTTTATAAAGACGGGATGCATGCATTGCAGCATTTTTTTGTGTCTTCTCTTGTTTTTGGTGGACTACTACGAATATATCGACAGGAGGGGCGATGGCAACATGCGAGTATTTGTTATTCTTTTTTTATTATTATTATCAAGGGCCTTGTACATATCTCGTGGTCTGGGGGGGGGGAGATGGGGGAAGAGGACTACCTAGAAGAGAGGTGATGATGAAGTCTGGAGAAGGGCATTGTTTTGCCCATGATGTACATACATACATACATACATATTCATTGCATGGACGTCCCGTCTTGGATGTGAGACGGGGGGTCTTGGTTTATACATGTAATTAACTACATAGCTAATCTTCTCTTCTCTTCTCTTCTTTCTTGAGCTTTTTTTGCTTTGCGTGCGTGCGCTGCTTGTAACTTGTTTCATGTTCAGTTTGGCTTTGCGTTTATTTTCAGCACGATGGCGGACCGACCGCTGTCTGGATCCGTTTTATGTTCTCTTTGTGGAGGTCTTTGTGGGCGTGATAGCGTTTTGGAAGTGTGATGAGAGGGTGTTTTCAATGGTAGGTGTGCAGCAGAAGTGGTGAGTCGTGACTATTCTTCATCTTACTTCGAGATGACGCTTCAGACGTATGCGGATGACGTACTTTCAGGATTGTACTTACTGTATACTGCTCCGCACGTCTATTTACCAGATGGCAGAGAGTGTTACTAACTTGCTGCTGCATATCTAGGTAAATCAACAGTAATTGCTGCATGATTGTACTTGACCGCATTTTGCATCTAGTGTTACACTTGTGGCTTGTTGCATTTCATACCTGTGTGTTTCCTTTTACTGCACCTGCTTACTGCATCTTGAGTCCTTGACCGCATGCATCTACGGGACTCCGGCCCCCGGGAGTACTTGGCCACCGAATCTACGCATCTCACTGCATCTATTATCCTTACTGCATCTGTACACTCGGAACGCACATCCAATACCAGCTCCGTCGCAATCGTAGATCATACCCAACATTCTAATACATAGTCAAATCCATTCGAATTATCCCGTGCGGCAATTCGCGGAGTCGACGGGACGTAATCACTGCAAATGGTCCATGGCGGGTTGTTTCGCCGCATGCAGCGCAGTGTGCTTACGTAATTGGGTCAGCGTGATTTGGGGCTCGAGAGTCGGGCCGGAAGTATTATACCCAGGTGCAGGCAACGCGGGCGTGTATTTATGCATGTACCGGTACATACTGTACATGTATGTAGATACCATGTACTCTTTTCATGTGGCTGAAAGTTTGATAACCAAGAATGTGTGCGCGGCGGGCGGCGGGATGCCTTTGTGTCTGGTCTCAGGGTGTACCTACGCACACGATTTGAGACGGGTCTTGGAATTTAAAATTTCACACTCAGTACAGGACGTTGACGTTGATTGGGTAATGCGGGTAATGCGGGTCGCGCTGCTCGCACAGATTTTTTTTTCACCTGTCTACGGAGGACCAATCTAGTTTTCCAACCTTCTCCCTGACTCCTCACTCACCTCACGCACACACACGTCCTCCACCAGGATGGCCATCGTGGGCGTGCAGCTGTCGAACAGGAGTGGCAATTCATCAGAAGAAAAGCAACGATGCTGTAAGTCATTCTGAATTTTTTCTGTTGCCGCATTAACATAACTAGTACATACAAAACTTCTTCCACAATGACGATGACTTCCTCACTGCAAGACGATACAACTCGACATGAACTACAAGCGGGTCCAGAGCAAGAAAGAACATGAAATCATATTCGCAACGAGGATGGTCGATTCTTGTGGCTTTAAGTTTCCCGTCGAGGCAGTCGTGTCTTCTCTATCTAATCATCACAGAAGGAGGTGACAGGTTTTGCCTGGTAAAAGAGCGAGATACTGAAGTGTTTCGAATACTGGGGAGAACGAATCGCGTCCAAGGCGAAGTCAGAATTGCGGCGAATTTTGTTCATCAACTTCGTTTCCAGCTTGGCAGATGGAGATTTGGACGAACGTCTACCGGTATCTGATCGTCTCATTTTCAGAGAAATATACAAGCGGTAATGGCGCCCAAAGATCTGGATACTGGCCTTGTCAGACCTGAAGGTCCTTTTGTACGACTGCCATTCATCAGAAAGAATCCGGCCAATCCCAGCGCGCCATACATGGTGGTCCGTGGACGGGAAGTGTTCAAAGAAGTATCCAAGGTCCTTCGCTGCTTTCACCACTGTCGACAAGGACGGTTGCCCGACACTCGCCCGCCCCGACGAGGGCGATACCTTTGTCGTCATAGTGGACAACAGGTGGACCGTGCCGTACACCCTGTATTTACTGTCCAAGTTCCGCGCCCATATCAATGCCGAGGTACGTGGGTCGATCGATGTGCCCGCGACTTAACGTAGAGTTCTATCTCGTTTTGGCGGTCTTCTACGTGGATGGTCGCCCGATCGTTGCCCGAAATACATTTGTGTCATCTGTAAGGGCAACGATCGGGCGACCATCCACGTAGAAGACCGCCAAAACGAGATCGAGCTCTACGTTAAGTCGCCTTACGTGACCGCTGGAGCGCTGCATCGAAAGGCCAACCTAGGCAAAATCTTGACCTGGTAAGCAGTCAGGCTACAGATAAGGAAAACGTTCCAGATTTTGCCCCGGGAAAACACCTGGGTGATATCATGGCTACAACCACGGTTCTGCAACTTTAGACTTGGCTCTCGTTCTGCTGGTCATTGTGTTGGTGGGCAAATGGGGCACCTAATGCGATGCTAGGGAAGACTGAAGGGGGGTGATGCAAAGTCTTGTCGTTCTCATCTGATGGAACCATACGAGGAAGCATTGCAACCGATGGCGCCTTTCCTGCAAGCGGTGCATGATGTGGTTATATGGAACGATGCCGCCAAGTCAGAGGCGAAGTTCCGTCCTCACTGAGATACATCACAACACATATCAAAGGTGTGACGGTTACCCGTAACTGCTCTGTCCGTCGTTTGCATGTACCTATATATCCCCCACTAAGCTGGTTCTCATCAGTTTAGTGTTCTGACCTTTTGGTCGGGTCGGTAGGGATATCCGACTCCTCACAAAAGGTAATCAATGCGACTCGGCCTTGATCGATGGAGGATCAAATGTCCAACTGGTCAGAGAATCCCGTTTGGCAAAACATAGGCTTTCAGCCGACCGCATGGCCCAGGAAAAGCAGATTGAATCGAAAATAACGCCGGGCCTCGGGTGCCAATCCATTTGTGTATCAACCTGAGAATCGCCACTGGAAGAATCTTGGCTTTGGTACAGCACCCCCTGTACTCGCGCAACGAGATTGGAAACTCTCGATGGGTAGATTTGGCTACGTCGTTTGAACGCAATCGAACATCATGGCAAGGAGAAACTCACGATCGCGGACGCAATCGAATAACAGACGACTCCTACACTGACGAGTCCTCTCTTTTCTCCGGTCAACACAACTCGCGATCAACGACCAAATACTTCGCGATACCCAATTGGTCGTTGATTGTTCACGCGTCGCCATTTTATTTTCTCAATCCTCACGGTTGCACTTTGCCATCTCGTTTCACTATCTCGACATTTGGCACGGCAAATCCGTACACATTCGACTCACCTGTTATCTGACAGGCTTGGAGCCCGGCGCTTTCAGTTTGCGCCATTTTTCGATTTTACTTGCACTTGATCGTGAAGTCCTCTTGATGATATACACTCATCTGATCTAATTCGGTACCACATTTTCAGGGGCGGGTGACGACCTTTACCCCATTTTCAATACAACCTTGTTTGAGACATTCTCGACGTCTCCGGCAATTTTCCCGGCAAAGAGTACCTACTCGGCGTTGCAATTGCACCCGATTTTTAATACTCTAGGTTGTACCTTTTTCTTGTCTGAGACAATTCTTGGACATTCCGGCATATCTTCCGGCATACAGAGTACGATTTCATACTCTACCTTTTCTTGTCTGAGACTATTTAGAGAAGTCCAAAAGAGGTAGAGTATTAAGGTCGGGTGCAATGGCGAAGCCGAGTACTCTGCGTGTCGGGAAAATGTCCCGAACTGTCTCGAGAATAGTGTCGGGAAAATGACCTTTCTTGTCCCGACACTATTCTCGAGACAGTTCGGGACATCTTCCCGACACGCAGAGTACTCGCATTTTCCCGACACTATTCTCGAGACAGTTCGGGACATTTTCCCGACACGCAGAGTACTCGGCTTCGCCATTGCACCCGACCTTAATACTCTACCTCTTTTGGACTTCTCCTGACACTGCTCAAGGCCGATCATGGTCTCTGACAGTCCTCCACGACAAATTAACATCAAACACCAAGCCGATGTCATCCTTGGACCTTCGTGACCGTCTCATAGAAAGAGAAGACAAGGAGACCAAGCCGCAGGACTATTCTGCGGCGCAACTGGCGTGAGCCGATACGTCAACGCTATAGGTCAGGCTGCCCACGGACTATGTACCGTCGTCCAAGACGGTGCCCAAGCGGCCCATCAGTGATGATACGGATGTTTTCTCCCTGGCCGCCGAGGTCGCCGCTGACCCACGTCAAACTCGCTGGGCGCGCATCCCAATCCCGAGCAGTCCCGTCCCGCTCATTGAACTGCCTGAGGGCGTCGTGACGACGTGACCATCGCAGAGGTCTCAACTGCGCCTGTCTCTACGGCCAAGAGGGAACACGACGGGATCAAGACGTTCGATGGCAAGCATATTCTGTTCCCTGAAGGAGAAACCCCTAAGCACGTCGAGCGGGTCCGCAAGGAGCTTCCCCGCCGGCTGCGGCACCTGGAAGGCTTTTTTCTCCAATACGGCGTCTACCAGACTGTGTGACAAGGACTTTATACTGGGCTTGGAACTGATGAATGTCAATTCAGAACGCAATAATCGACTGTGGCTCTACAAGGAACTCTAGAGGCGGGTGGTCTCTCTCTGAGTCCTCGGGGAAGGCCAGCGATGATATAATGTACAATGCCCTCTACGTCCTCCTATCGGTCCCCGACCAACGGCCTGGATATCCCGAACGATCTCGGGGTGACCAAAGTCCACTACTCGCCCCCCCGTGTCCCCCAATCCTGCGCCCTGGCCCTTTTCCGTGAGTCGCATACCAGGACCGCGGAGTGGTCTCAATATCCTAGCGTACGCCTACTGGGTAGCCAACTCTAATAAAGTAGGCAACTCCGCGGGAGCCAACGACTCTGGACTCCTGGAGAAGCCAGCCTCTCGGGTGGCGAGCCAACAACACTTTAAAGGAGCCAACTGCTGGTTACTGCTCCGAAGGACGTATCTTCGGGGAAGTCAACAACTCCGGATGAGCTAGTGTCACACGTGTGGACACACTGGCCCCACTGTGGACATGCATGATGCTGCATACGTCATTGAGGGCATTCGCATTGCAGAAGCGGCACGGAGCTCAGCTCCGATCACACATGACATTCCGCATGTGTCATTGAGGATATTCGCGGCGCGTATCATCTCCGAGCCAGAAGGGAGCGGAGGAGAGTTATTGAGGAGTCCAGACATGCTAGTCTGGCGTTCATGACTTCATGTATCTATAGATGGTAGAGTCGCCCTCTCAAGCCTTGGGGACAAATGAGTCCGCCAGAGTCCTTTTGAGAGCCAAAGCCAACTATTGTGTTTCGTCTTAATCATCTATATCGTTCAACTTCCAAGCCCCGCGAAATCGGCCCATCCTACAGCCAGCCATGTGTTTCAAGAGTCGGAAGGTCAGCGTCTGGTTCAGTGATATGTGCACGGCCGTGTGACACCATGTCTTTAGAGCTTCTCAGTCGACAGGCCATAAACCAAGCCATGTCCGCTGCAAAATCCCCTCTATCCTCCAGTAGTTTTTGAAAACAACACGCCGCGACGTCTGTGACCTGTGAATCCATAATCGCGGCTGAGTACGACGCCACCATCTTCTTCAGCTTCTCAGGGCACGATCTTTCGTAACAATAGCTCACCAAGGACACGATACTGCCCATCCTCCGCACCGAGAGCCGAAATTCGCACAAAGCTTTGTGGAGCTTTTGCATCGCCAGGTTCAGAAGTCCCGCTACGCCATAGCAGTCTGCGAAGATGTATACCTTGGCATGGGCGATAAAGACCTCGGAGAAGTCTACATGCATATTCCCTTCATCGAGTACCGGAGAATCTGCAGTCTTGGCCTCAAATCCATACTCAATGCTTTGGGCGAATTTTTTCCAGTGGTCGTTGGATGGTCGACTCCATTCCTTATCATCATCGCGGTCGTAGGGGGTTGAGCTCTCGGCTTTACGTGGCGAAGTGTCCAATGCTATTGTTTTTTGATAGTCCCCCGTAAAGGCAAACTCGACGAACGCGGCAATGGTACTGGCGTCCTCATCCGGAAGCGTGACATAGCCCTGCTGACCTTCGATAAAAGGACCGTTCATCATCTTGCCCAGTACTTCGCTCTTGCTTGCCACCAGCGCTGAATGCAGGAAAAACTCTTTCTTGGCCTTTCCCACCACGAATTTGAACGGTCGGGAGCTAAGAATCCTGTATGTCAAGTCGTTCGTTGTTTTCGTGAGCATGTGGTGTCAAAAGTATAATGTATTGGGAGATTGGGTGTGCACTATGAGCCTCGCTGACATACTCTTCATATGGTGAGGCCTGCATATTGCCACTGTTTTTCTAGTGTTGGTATTCGGGAACTTGCTCTGTTGTTGGATAACAGGAAGTTGGAACGGTGAGCGAGAAAATCAATCTCTATTCAAATTTCGACGAAGAGGCCAGTGCAAAAAGGAGGCGACAGGAACGATGAGGAAGATTCCAGGATCAAAAGGCGTCAGTCAAAGGAGGAAAGATCCCTTCTGATTTATACTAATGGCGTGAGAAAAGGCAGGATATGTATTTCTGAAGGTATGTACTTCTGATGTAGGTCTAAGGTGGTAGAGATTCTAGCAGGTAGCGTACTTCTCTACTCGAAATCATTTGGTGCGTTTACCTCCATTTACCTTACGTTTTCTTTGTCTATTTCTTCCAAAAATGTGCAGAACCGTTTGCCGACTCTACGTCTGGTTCCTTCCAATATGGCTTTGCAAACGCGCGCCATGACACGAATCCTCAAACGGGCCAGAGGTGGAGGTGAACGGAAGTCTTCGGAAGAAAAGAGCAGAAACGACATCTGTTCTCAATAGATTTCTCCTTTCATAAAGGCACAATGCAAAGCACACGAGCATGGAATTTATTGTTTGTGGAATCTGGTGTCGCGGACCGCACATCAGAGTGGCTAGACGGGTGTCCCACATTTCTGCGCTCGTCCCAGGCTTTTGCCGCCAAAATGATGAGTAGGGCCGGATCTTCCCAACATTCGATAAACAGATACCTACCTACGAAAGCTACATACGATACATACAATAAAGTCCAGTCCAGTGAAGAAGTTCGACCATGGGCTCCGTTTGATGCGCGTTTGCGTGGCGTCTCTGTCAGAAGCCCGCTTCTTCCAATCGAAAAAGGCGAAGAGAGCAGTGACAATGAGGGGGAAAAGAGGCAAACGCACCAAATTATTTTTGCGTACGTGTTCTCCGTGGAAGATTTCACCGTCTGCCTACATCAGAACCATTGCCCTTTGTGTATCACTCTATCACAGCAATACAGTAGGTAATAAGTTCTTTTCTGACTTCTTTGCATCTTTGTAACGGTTCCGAAATCGTTCCTGTCTCTTGATTGACATTTTCCCCACTAAACCTACCCCTCGCAAGGAGGTTGCGCCCACACTGGAGGCGTCGGCGAATAAGTGAAAAACTGGAACAACAGGTCAACTATACCCTCCTGATGAACGCCCAACTCAATGAGCTCTTGGACTCGATCGCTAGCGCTTACGCCGACGACGTCCTGATCTTCACGGGACGACGATGACGCCCACTTCAAGGCTGCTGAGGAGGTCATCTACCGCCTCCAGAAAGCCGACCTCCAAGGCGATGTCAAGAAGTCCTCGTTCAATGTGGCCTAGACTGGCTACTTGGGCATGCAACTGGACGTTGGCAAGGGAGTCCCAGGTTGACTGGTCGAGAAAGTGTTGACGCCGGACGGCTGGCCGCTGCAGAATGACCGAAAAGATGAGTAATCGCCATCCGTACTACGTATGCGAGCCTCGAATCTTGGCTCTACAACTACTTCACTTGCCTTTACCATGTGGTTTCGGCCTAGATGTGTTGCATGACTGAAGCAAGACTGCACTTTTTTTTCGGGCAGCTTTCATGCTTGCATCTATTGTTGTGATGAAGAACTTCTGTCATCTGTGGGTGGACGACGACTTGGGAGGAGCGATCGTCAAGATCAGCTGTGTGATGTGCCGTCGAGCGACGAGGCGTATTACGATCTCGCATGAATTAGGTAGTGCGCGAGCTTGAAGTTGATATCGATGAGCACTGAGCAGTCCGAGTGCGAGCAAGCCACAAAAACAAGACGTGGAATCGAATATAGAAGGTACAGCATAGCATGCCCAAGCCTTCATTGCTCAACCTAAAACGTTGACCTGGATAAGTCTGTTGCAGATGCTGCAAAGAACTACAGGACGGGACTTCCAACGTAAAAAAGAGACGGAAAGAAGAGACCTGGGAGGCGAAGTCCTTGATCCCATGGTGTTCACTGTTTAGACGGCTGCAACCAATATGCGTGTCAGCGTGCGTCACGGATACGAGTCCAACTTTCAGAGTTAAGATATTATAAGAACCTTCTTTGGATAGGAATGCAAGAACGCCTCATAGACAATGGTTGGAAGAGAAATTGGTTTACAACGAAGTGATGTATAGACAATGAATGGTGCATATAATGCGACATGTACAACGAATAGCGAAAGATTCGCTTGGTGACAAGGCACAGACTTCCATGATGTTATTGGGAGCTCACAATAAATCTTGGCATCTCTCGCAACTCGTTTTGTGTGGCGTGGAAATGAGTGTCGCGAGACACTGGGCCTCGGTCGTAAAGAGATGTAAATTGAACCCTTTGGCGGGATTCGGAGAAGCGATTGAGTGTTGGTTGACCATTGTGTCTTGATCCCAGAAGTGGTTCGCGGGGTTTCATAAGCAGAAGCTCAGAGAAGTAGTAAATACTGTCTGGTCTAAATGGACGAAGTCAGAAGGGTGAATGAAGGACATGGGAAAGAATTGGCTTCAATAGACACGTACCACAATTTCAACATGCCTTCGCGGAACTGGACGCCCGTCGCCGTCATCAAGTTTGAGCATCTTTACTGTATGCTTTCCCTGGCCTCTCGTGGGTGACAGTGGGCAGCGATACATCTAGCGCTTAGGGAAATCCTCTCTCCCAGATAATGCCGAAGAAAAGACCGTTACTGTGCGGAACCGGACCCGAATCCGAAAAGACTTGATCGAGCTATTTGCTTTGCCTCAATGCTTCGTTCTCGCGCTTCAATCTTTCGTTCTCCGCATCTACTCGCCTCAACCTTTCGTTCTCCGCCTCTGCTTGCCGCGATCTTTCTCTCTCTTGCCGTATTGTTTCCTTGTCTTGTCGCGACTCTTCTTCAAGTGACTTGATCCTTTCCGCCATTTCTTTTTGTTTCTTATTGATGGCCTCTGCTTTGACTATGGCCCTTCTGTTGTCCCGGTACTGTCTCGACGACGAGGCGTTTCGATTTCGCCGTTCTTGCGCCTCCTTCGTACCCGATTTTGTTTCCAACGGAATGTCCACGTCGGGTATTGCTGACAGGACTGAATACTCTAGTTCCTCCAAAGGTCCTGTGTCACTCGGGTCGGTTGTTGGAAGCTCTGCAATGGGAATCAGAGCTAATTGATCTGCAGAGGGGAGATGATTCGGAAAAGGCCACCCCGCTTCTATATTTGTGTCGTCGCTCTGCCACTCCATCTGCTTTGGGACAGATATGTCCCGCATGAGGGGAAACTCGGAAATCGGGGTTTGCGTCACGTGATGCTAAGAGTCACTTGACGACGAACTCGCCAGGGATTCAATATCGAACAAGAGATCACGAGGTCAAAGAACAGATCCTTGTAGGGCCATAGTCGATTGTTGGGCTCCGATTGACATTCATCAGGATTCAGTCCCAAGTTCCAAACATTGGCCCTTGCGACATCAGTGATGAGGGACCGGGTGATGAACAAACGTAGTGAACGAAGCATTCATGCAGGTGACGCACGATCGTGGATTCACATTTATAATGCATCATGTTTGGGCTCGGAGACCTGGGAGGCGAAGTCCTTGATCCCACGGTGTTCACTGTTGGGTTTAGGGTACGAGTCCAACGTTCAGAGTTGACATATTATAAGAATTAAGACCGGTGGGTCCTCAATTGATACTTTGGATAGATAGAGGAAATGCAAGAACGCCTCATAGACAATGGTTGAAATGAAAATTGGTATTCAACAAAGTGATGTATGGACAATGAATGGTGCATGGAATGCAATATGTACAACGAATGGCAATGGCGAAAGATTGGCTCGGTGATTAGGCGCAGACTTCCATGATGTTGTTAGGAGCTCACAAGAACTCCCGACATCTCTCGCAACTCGTTTTGTGTGGCGTGGCACTCAGTGTCGCGAGACACCGGGCCTCGGTCGTATAGGTGTAAAGTCAACCCTTAAGCGGGATTCGGAGAAGCGATTGAGTGTTGATTGACCATTGTGCCTTGGTCCCAAAAGTGGTTCGCGGGGTTTCATGAGGTGGAGTTTAGAGAAGTAATGAATAGTGTCTGGTCTAAATGGACGAAGTCAGAAGGGTGAAGACATGGAAAAGGATTGGCTTCAATAGACACATACCACGATTTCAGCGACAACATGCCTTCGCGGCGCTGGACGCCCGTCGCCGTCATCAAGTTTGAGCATCTTTTCTGTATGCTTTCCCTGGCCTCTCGTGGGTGACAGTGGGCAGCAATACATCTAGCGCTTTGAGAGATCCTTTCTCCCAGAAAATGCCGAAGAAAACGGTCGTTACTGGGCGGAACGGGAGCCGAATCCGAAACGACTTGCTCGGGCTATTTGCTTTGCCTCAATTCTTCGTTCTCGCGCCTCAATCTTTCGTTCTCCGCCTCCTTTTGCCGTAATCTTTCGTCTTTGTGCCGTGCGTTTTCTTCAGCCGCCAATCGTTTTTCTCTCTCCTCTTCGAGCTCTTGCTTCATTTCTTTTTGTTTTTTAATGAGCTCTGCTCTGGCTTTGATGAGCCTTTTGTTGTCCCGGGACTGTCTCGACGACGAGGCGTTTCGATTTCGACGTTCTTGCGCCTCCTTCGTACCCGACTTTGTTTCTAATGGAATGTCGACGCCGGGTATTGCCGACAGGACTGAATACTCTACCTGTTCCCTCAAAGGTCCTGTACCCGGGTCGGTTGTTGGAAATTGTGTCTCGCGGTGCCACTCCATTTGAGGGACAGATTGAGATTCTGCCGACTCAAGCCCCGCATGAGGGGAAATTTGGTTTTCCGTCACGTGATCTTGAACGTTGATTAACGGGGCCCGCGGCATCTGACGCGGGAACTCGCCAGGCCCAGGGGGATTCAACATAAAAAAGATGGACTGGTTCCGACTCGCCATTATATCTGAGGGACGTCATTCAAGTGTCAGTCGACAAGTGCTAAAGCAAGAGTTCCTACGCGATAAGCACGAACTTCAGAAGCAGGTAGACCTGGAGCGCCGCTCCGTCCGTTCTGAAGCGTCACGCTTGTTCCCATCCAGTCAAAAGATCGAAGTGCCGTCTTCTCAATGCTTCAATGGTACGCAAAAGGATGAGGATAGGTCGAAATCAAGCAGTCGGAAACTGAAATTGGAAGTGTTGGTACGTACCTACTATCTCGTCCGCAAAGGCGGAATGCGAACACTCCAAGAAAAGGGGACGGGCAGTTCCGTGGAATGGGAAGTCAGGCTTCTTCTTCGTGTACTGAAGTCGAGTATCGAATACGATGTTGAGTGAGATTTCTCGTGGAGAATAATCGATTGCTCGGAAATCTTTGGCAGGGAGGACCAATGTGGGCGGCACGTTTATATACACTTCCAAGCGCTGGCGACCTGGGAGACTGCAGTGTTGTCATGCACTCCGAATAAAATAGCAAAAGATCGACTAGATCTATGGGGCGACAAGCAATGCATATGCAATGTGCGTGCTTTGTTCTTGCATGTACTCTGTACTCCGTATCTGCATCATGTATCAGTATGCGAGTATTCGAGGGCAAGGCACGCGGGAGACTCTAGGGAGGTCCTGAGTCCTGGCCCTTGCTTGTCTTTAATACCAACCACCAGTTAACCGACGTGTTATGTAGTCGGAAATCCAGCGTCGTGCTCCCTATGGAACCTCGGCAGGCTCAGCTTGCCCTACAACATGATGACCCTCCCACTTGCGGTCTGTCTCGCCCGCTTCACCAATACACAATCCAGCCAGTAGCTACAGAGTAAATACCATGAACTGGCATGCAGCATTGCCAGCCTCCAGTCTCAGTGTTACCATGGGCAGTGGGCACCCAGACTGTGATAAGGCTGTAACGTTTGGGTGGCTACGGATAATCTGAAGGTGACTCTAACTGGGTGACAAGCTTCCAAGTTCCCTCTCATCACCATGTCGCGACTCGCGAGACATTGTGCCAAAGTCTTAGTGGCTTTCAAACTCCTACCTAGACAAAGCAATTCGCCGAACTGGGTAACTCGTGGTGAGTACTCAGTAGGTGCAGGCTGCCTTGTCAGAGACACCGTTACATAGTAGCATGTTACATCACTTAGCTTGCTGCTTGCCCGGTGTACTCACTACTTGATATGGTTTTCCAGCGTCGAATGTTTCATAGCCAAACAATCCGCCCTGTTCACCGCATTTTATGTTGATTAGTGTTATACGTCAATCGCGGCGTGAAAGGCCATAGGTAGTTGTGCTCACTACCAGCCTTCACTGTCAAGGCATCAGAATAGTCTACAATCCATCGACTCGTATCATGTATGAAACGATGAAACGAATCAACGATGAAGCATATGACCACCTTGATGCATTGGCGGACATGGGTTTTCCTTTCAGGAAGCCAAAAGACATCAAGTTGAATCCCTGTGTGATGGAAGAAAGATGAATCATGAGACGGAGTGGCTAGAGTCCATCTGGCATCAGGAGCAGTCAGTGGCGACAGATCCCTTGGATGGATGAACAACATACCAATTACATAGCTTGATAGTAGCGGTATGTCGCGGGCCGGAATCGTTGGGATGATACGAAACGAGTGATACCTACATTAGCTTCAAAGTAGCGGCCTATCGAGACTCAAATTGGTTGAGAAATTGTTGAGATGATACGACGCGAGTGGCAACACTCTGCACCCAGATGAGACGGAGCAGAATAAGGGGCGCGTGATACACCTATGCACGGAGACGACAAGACATTCGCTCTCCATTCAGTCAGAACCAGGGACGCGGGGATCTGTCATGCCAAATTTAGCTCTTAGAGGCTCTGATCCGCCTCTATACTATGCAGTTCTTTCCTCGATCGACGTCGCCGTCTGCTCGAAACGGCCAGTGGGCTGAAATGGTATCTTGTGTTGAAGCGTAGGACCGTGCGGCGTGAGGCCGAGTTGAGAACTTGGGAGAAACCAGAGGACGCGGGCGGCGGAGGTGGCCGAGCTGTCTTTAAAAAGCCGTCCCAGTATAGCTCATTTTGGAGTGCTTTCACGATTTTTATTCCCAGCCTCGTTTATTTGTGGATGTGGCCAAGCTCAAAGTGAAGAGAAGCGCCGTTGCTGATGAAAGAATCGGTGCAAATTGAGACGATCACCGTTCACGTTCCCTGTCGCCAGCTCAAATCTACGAATTTTGACCAACTGAGATCTCCTCAGATGCAGACATGACCTTGGTTGGAAGGCGTGCCGCTCGACAAGGGCCCTCCCTCAGTTGGGAACGTGGGAATCTGCACTCCGTAAAAACCCGGTGGAGTGGGCGTCGCCAGGGAAGGCCAACTGAAGCCAGCCGGTCAAAGACGGCTTGTCCGTTCGCTCAATCTGCATGCTGTGATAACGTTGTTGCGGCCTGCAGGTCATGAGCCCGTGCGAGGCGTCACAACTGGTGCGTGTTGCTGGAGAAGCCATGCGTCAGTCCGCCATGTATCATATCATGCCTCTCACCGTTCACCGTTGGCAAAAAGCGCCGGCCCTCGAAAACTGCACGTTGGTACGTACTGTATTCTGTAATCATGAGCGTATCACAACTCACAAGTTGCATCATGCAAGGAGGTTGAACGGCGTGCCGCTCGACAAGGGGCTTCGAAGCACCGACCATGATTTGGGTTGTACTGCGTAAACCCCGTGGAATTGGGTCATTGACGTGTTATGAGTGGCGTGAGCTTAGCCAGGGAAGACCAAGTGAAGCCAGCCGGCCGAACATGGCTTGTTCCGTTTAATCTGCAGGGTGTGACGATGTTGCTGCAGTCTGCAGGTCATGAGCCCGTGCGAGGCGTCACGATCGGTGCGTTGGTTGCTGGAGAAGCCATGTGTCAGTCGTGATGTATCATGTCTTGCCCCTTACCGTTGGCAAGAAGCGCCTGCTCTGGGAAACTACACCCTGGTATTTCCTGTATTCTGTGATGATGGGCGTATCAAAAGTCGCATCATGCAGGCACCTCATGCCCGCATACTTTCGACTGACCATAGTACGACAGGAAGGGAGATCCACGATGGTCCAACCGAAGTGCGCAATACGGCGTGTATGCCATGATTAGGCAAAACTGAAGAAATCGTGCGGCGACGCGTAGCGGAGGCGCACATTTCGTGTTTTATCGTAGTAACGTGTGCGAGCCTTGAGAATCTTCAGTCTGCTCAACCTGATTGATCGTTGCGTGAGATGAGAGAGTTCCTGAACAACGAGCTTGGTAGTAACAGATCATGCATGGTGTTGGTGATTCAGTAGGAAGAAGGAGCAACCAAATTCGTGCGGCTCTACGACCCAGAGTCACGTGTTGTCTCAAAGGATGATGTTGCACAAAATGTGGGCGCAGCCGTCTGGCCACTGTTCTGTGCTTGTATATGCCCCTATATACCCTGCGATAGATGACATGGTGCAGTCTTACTTTATCCACTGGCACAAGTGCCTGAAGACAAAATCCCAGCCAACAAATCTTCGACTTCCACGCGCCTCCGATAGATGCCGGCAGCAGCCGGACACTTACCGACCAGCCACGAGTAGGTAATCTACAAACGAATCGCCAGATGACCACAAATGACGCGGCGGTCCGTTGACTCAAACTAACGATAAAGTACTCCGTACTCTGTACAACTGTACCGCCGGATCCGGCATCACGTCCGTCGTCTTGCCGTCAGCTGAGTGCTGATGGTAATTGCGCCTGCATATTCGAGTCTCGACGATTCGTACGGCCGACAGTACCTACCATTTACCAGGAGGTAGGGTGGAGGCTCGTGGGGCAGTGGGTCACGACTTCACGACACCAAGATGTTGGCTGAGCTTGGCTCTGTTCACATTATAGGTACAGTCATTATAGGCGGGGTGGTTGTTATTGAGCGCTTAGAGGTTTGCTAACGGAGGATGTTGGAGATGACCGCATGCCGTATGCAGCCATTCATCCCTGCAGGCTGCAGATCATGTTTCCTCAAATCACAGTCAAATGCGTCTGAGACTCTGAGTCCCTACCGTTTAAATTTGACACCGGCAGCAACTTGCAAGTCAATGTCAATGAGAAGGAAGCCGACTCTGTCTTAGATGACAAAGGAAAACAGAAACCAACAAAAACGACGCTGCTACCTAGCGTAGCGGAATGCCGTTCGAACTTCGCTAACGTTTCTTGTGCTTGGATAGTACGAGTACATACGTACTCTATGCACATGCGTGTGCAGTATGCACGCCAGCGGTCAAGTACACATGACATGAGGTCATGAGCTAGGTATTCATCATTGCCCGGCTAGTGAAAGAGTCGGAGATTGCCTTTGCCACGGATTGCATACTCGCCGCGACTACAACGTATCTAAGCTCCTTCAACCTTGGTGATCAAAAAGCAGTCGGAGTCAGAGCTGACCATCAACTTGTAAGTTGTGTCGATTTGTTTCTGGGCTCAGGCTCATTTCCGTGTTTCTCGGGCTGCGGGCATGTGAGGTTCATCAATTGCCTGGCACTTTTGCAGCTTCAAGTTCCAAAACACTTGTCACTGGGTAACAACAAACAGATAGTCCGATTTCAGTGGAATATGTGTGACCTGGGCTACGTAGGAGGTCGGCCAGGAAGATTCGGCCTGAATGAAAGATAAATCATGCGGCAGTCCAAATCTCCGGAACTGGCTCCGGATTCCCGTCCCCTTTGTTGGGCCCTTGGCCTTTTTTCTCACTTCAAACTAGGGTTGTTACTTTCACGATTTCTTCAGATTCGGATGAAAGTGAAGGCGTGAAAGTACCCACTTTCACATACTTTCACACGTGAGAGTATGCGGGGCGGACGTGGACCCGATATCCCGGTTCGAGCGCTAGCGAGAAGGCCCGCCGCAGGCGGCCCCCGGCAGGGACCCCCCCGGAGGGGAAAAATTTTCTGCTGTTTTCAGCTGTTTCATCCCTTTATTATCAATGTTCATTGTTCAGTCAATCAGATTCGAGCATTAAGGTCTCAAAAGTTTCAGCTGAGATCTGTTGGGATCTTCTTGAAGTTGTCGAAGCTTTTTACGGCGTATGGCAGACTCCGCAACGTGGTCAAAGGTTGGGACGACAGTCTGAAATTCGCCATACTTGAGAAGATCAACTTGCGCTGGCAGAAGATGAACTGTACAGAGATACTACTCGCTTCGTATCTTGATCTCACCCTCGTTGGAGGGCCTGATCAACCTCCGACGATTGGGCCCGAGATACTAGGCTTGGCGATGCAATTCTTCAGGGACCGATACAAAAATGAGGACCTGTCATCAACGCTGTACAAGCAATTCTGTGAGTTGGTGACAAGGTCAGGTGCCTTCGGAGATAGTATGGTGTTGAGCGTCTCTTCAACGTTTGAACCTCTCCTTTGGTGGAAATCGCACTTTAAGAACGAGCTTTCTGTGCTCGCGCAAGAGCTGCTTTCTATCCACCCCAGCTCGGGAGCAGCTGAAAGGAATTGGAGTACTCACGGCTATATCCACAGCAAGTCCCGTAACCGCTTGTCGAACGAGCGTGTTGAGAAGTTGGTGTATATATACACCAACGCACGGTTGCTCCACGAGAGCAAGCCCACAGGGCCGGATGTTTTTTTCGTCCATGATGACTTTAAGTCAGATGACGAGGTAATTGCGTGTCTAGCCGTACCAGTTGGCGAAACCGTGGGCGATCTGGCCGCTTGAACGAGCATTATGAAGTTGGGCTCTAACAAACTATGTACCAACAACTTCTTTCTTTGCCTCATACATAGTTTGATTATATATGTAAATACAACTCTATATGTAAACACATCTCTATATGACTCTATATGTAAATACAACTCTATATGACTCTATATGTACATTGTAAATACAACTCTATATGTAAAATTTATCATTCCAGTGTTCTTGACTCCTTGACCTTGTTGCTCGTTCAATTGCAAAGCGTTTTGCCGTACGCCTGTCTTCAATCCTGATTCCTGACTCTCTAGTCAGTAGTCTCTACTTTGTTATGCATGCGAGCTTGCTTGTGGCGAGGCAGAAGGTGTCATAACTTATAAGTTGCACTGCAACATAGAAGTTTGTGTTTGTCAAGACATATTTTTTAGCAGCTGAGCCTGCTGATATAATATCATGCATGATATGTACTTCTAACGTGTCATTGTTTATGAGCCAAATCACGAAAACAATCATTCAGATTCCAGAGTCGAACAAACCCTCTCGATCCTGTGTCAGGCTGTGTTAACTTGCAAGTTGTGTGCATTGCTAATTTGTTGCTATATGCTGGTCTAGGGTGGTGCGGGCGAGTCGGAGTGACGAGGGGAGATTTTGGTGTAGCCTCAGGTAGGTATGTACATTGTATACATCCGTTTTGAGCTTAGTCTGAAATATATGTGGGGAAAAGGTCCCACCCTCTTTCACATCCTTCACAAAGGGGTCTCTGTGTGAATGATGTGAAAGAGGGTACTTTCACACTTTCACATTCACAGCGTGAAAGTGAAAATACAACCCTACTTCAAACTTGAGACGGCTTGAGGGACATGGCGTAGCGGGACCCTCCCCTCCTAAGCTCCTTGTCTTCTCCGAGTCAGCATGGGCCAACTCCCATTGCTTTGCGCTGGCAACAGGACCGTGAATGGGTGCATACATACCTAAGGCTACTCGTAAATTCATACTACTACGGTCTACCAGATACCGAGCTGCACAAGGCACAAGCCTCAGGATTTCTCACCGTCGCATCTCTGATGTCGATTCTTTTTTCTCTCGCTTGTGATCACTTAGGTATGGTCTCATCTTCCCGAGGATACAGTAAAACCTAGGCCCATGGTATCTGGCGCCGATGGCACAGCTACATACATACCTAGATAGATAGGTACCTATAGGCTATGGAACTCGTTACTTCGTCTCCATCTGCTTCCCGCCCCCAACTCCGCATCTGGTTTCACCACTGCAGGAGTTTCTTTGTGCTTCAACGCATGTCTCCTACTTGGTACAGTATGTGGCTCCCCCCCGCCACCGTCTTACTCCGCAGTCTGTGGCTTGTGCCTCCGACCTCGCATCGATGTAACACTGTAAACTAGAGATTCAACAGAATGGAATTACAATTTACAGCAAGATGTGTGTAACTGGGATAGGAAATCCGAATTGCAAGGGGGTTCATTGCGTTAGGTAAGGTAGCGCCTTACTGCTGAACGAGTGTATAGACAATCTGACTGTCTGCCCCCTTGTTTACATGACTGTCTCGACCACCCGACTGTGTCGCTGGCCAATCATCTTCGAGACCAATTTTGACACAGTCAGGTAGGCAATTACTTAACGTTTCTCAATTTCTCAAACCCGTCTTCAAAACGGTAACTCGGTTCAGTGGCGCGAAACGCACCAGCCACTTATTTCGTAAACACCGACACGGCGCGCGAAAATTTTGCAACGCGTCCCCTCTTCCTCTTCATCTTCTTCTCCCCCCTCACGTTGTTCCCAAAATTCACTTGTCGACGATCCTCTCGTCAGACCCCTACACAACTACGTATTCCGAACGAAACAGTCCGTCCATCCCACTATGTCGGTTTTAGATGACATGCGATCGCACCTTGATGCAGAATTTGAGAATGGTACTTACTACTGAGGTATTTGAGGACGGCACTGAGGTCGTCGAGGACGTTAAATATGAAGACGCAAGTGTTTAAATGGGAGAATTGAGCTGTTAGTTTGTTAACGGGTTATAGGAAGATGAGTTCAGCCATGCGACTTCGAATCTTCACCTCCTCTCCGCCTTCATCGAGCATAATGAGGCCGACATTCATCAAAATGCCGTTTACCGCAACCGTGCACTTTACATTTGCCATTGCGTATTATGCGATCTCGGGGAGCCAGTCATTCGTCACCAGTTTAATCTAGGCCTCCAGAAATAGCATTTCAAGATTCGACTGCGGTTCAAGTGACGCGAAAAGCAGTCCCAGATTCAATTGCGGCTCGCGAGGCGCGGACACGATGACGAGTTGCTTTAACTGCAGCACACACCTCAAGTCGCGGTAAATGATTATGCAATTAAGGCGATAATAATGCAAAGGATTGCAGACGCAACACAAAGCCTGCTGTTTCACTTCCTGCATCAGTCATCTTGGTACTTAGTGTACCACGGGCTAGAGGCTATCTATCACCGCCTGAAGACGGCGAGGCATGCTGTGTATGGGTCTCTCAACGAGCTCAATTTCAATTTCCTCCCATACATCCATCGCAATCTCTTGAAGGTATTTAAGGAGGCCTGGGTCTCCGTCATATATGCCATTTGAGGATCCCTCTTAGAAATACGATTTTTCAGGCAGGACCAAATGTTCTCGATGGGGTCAAGTTCAGGGCTCGAGCCAGTCCGGAGAATCATCCCTGGCTCCTTGAGGCAATTCATCACGGTTTCAGCTGTGTCATTGGGCTCGTTATAGCGTATAAAGATTCTTTAGTCATAGATTATATTTGTGGAAGACATTAATCAAATTCATCGCGATTAACAGCGCATGTCATGCCGCCTCTGTCTGAGTAGGGCCGTCTGGGGGGACCCTAATTGCCGTAGGGAATGTTGCTTCGAAACATGCAACTATGACGGGCGCGTTTCATCTCTTATTGTACACATTTGACGTAAATTGTGTTCGACTCTAGAATGAGCTAATTTCGTCGGTTGGGGACCAAGTTGTCGTAGTTATTTATAAGTTCGGTGTGCGATTTCGACCTCCCGGTCCCCGGACGCCCAACGCCGTGCTCAACAGAGCATTCACCCGTCCAAAAGCGCGGTGAAACGACGCAGGCGACATGCTGCAAGCGAAGAGCAAATCTGAGACTTTTTGCGGCATGCTCATCTGTTTAAACATGGGCGTTGCACCACTTTGCAATGCATGACGCCAGCTTTCAAGTTTCTTGAGGTGCCTCCTAAATGTGTCCGTAGAAACATGAGGCGCGCATTTCTCCTTTTTAAAGATCTCTGATGGTAATGAAAGGCTGCCTATTTGTGTCTGTTTGAAGACGTCGCATATCCTGTTTTGAAAGCTTGGACGGGCGCCCTCGCCCACAAGGTTCCTGGAGATTCCCTCTTCAATCGCGATATGCGCGGCTGACCTGCCTGCTGACATGGCTCACCACACGCGCTTCCTCGTGCGAGGCGTCTTGTGCTTACGGCATGGCATCAAATGGCATCGTGGTGTCGCCATCGCTGCTAGAAGGTGAATGGCTTGGTACAGGACGAAGGTGCATTGACGAGATAGTGAGTTTTTTGAACGACCCCACGTAGCAAGTCGTAACAACCCACCCTAAACCACTTCACGACTTTGAGGCCAGCCAGTTCATCAATGAAATAAACCGTCACGAAATGCATGAAATATACTTTTATAGGTATCTAGAGAGATCTCTGGTTGTCCTGTTCCATTTTTGGCAAGAATTGATAAGTGAAAGCGTCGAGGCGTTGGAGGATATATCGATCAGTGATGGCAAGTTAAACATTTGTTATTGCTGCTTACTGTCTTTGCCAATTCGATGCACCCAATTGCCCCCATTACCATGATTATAACTTGGAACTTGCGTGCTTTATTAAAGAATAGTACTATAGAACTTTTAAGAGTACATATCGAGGATCGAGAAGGTCAAGATTCGGTCGTAATTCGTCCTGGTGAAGGTGTACGTGCACAAGCTGAGTTTACACCCCATCTTCAAATCACCACATCATCTCTGCGCATTCCTCGAAAGCCTCCTTAAAAAGTAATGGCATTACAGTCGCTCAGAAGCTGTTTCTTTTCATGGTAATATTCGCTGCATTGCTTTCTATTTGCAGCCCAAGTGGTGCGGATGACACGGTATGTACAATATTTCGTGAGAGATCTTCTCACCGAGACAATTGACAATCGCAGAAACACGCATGAATTGCTTGTCAATTGAGGTGGCATGCGTGTTTCTGCGATCGCGTTTAAGACAGAACGCGCAGACTTTTCTGCACGGGGGTTTTCAGAGATCAAAGATGTGGATGACTCTGAAGATTTTGTAGAATCATCCAGCGTTGAACTAGGTATCATGCAATTGTTGGCGACATTGCGGTGTGGCTGTCGCACAAATTAATTATTGCCGTTTTGGCGACGGTGGACGTTTTTTCGACGTTTCCAGCCTGCGTTTGCTACTGTACGAGCGTCGCTACCTGACTGTGTCAAAATTGGTCTCGAAGATGATTGGCCAGCGACACAGTCGGGTGGTCGAGACAGTCATGTAAACAAGGGGGCAGACAGTCAGATTGTCTTCACCCTCCTGCTGAACCAGTCGCAGCAGTATCCACTGTCCAGGTGCCATTGTCAGCCCAATGAGGTGTCATCTCGGACCGAGTCGTACCATTAGGTAGGGTCAACGGGCAAGTTGCAAGTTGCAACATGGAGATGGACAAGGGTTGCAGTAACTTGCAGATGATCAGATCTGGCATTTCCGCCGCTTTCCGAGCGCCCGCTCCCCTTGTCGCCGGTCGGTCCCTTCCATCTGACATCTCGTCACACCAGTGACACCACATCCACGTGTAAAACCGTCCCCGCTTCCCCTCATCTCAACCCTTAGTAGGTACCTAGGTATCATCTGTACAGTGGCCCCAAGTGATTCGTGAATAACGCGGAAATCTTTCCACTTTTCGTCGCGACGCGTCAATTTAGCTTCATCCAAAAACCAACCCATCATCTTTGAGCAGCCATGGCTACGATACCACGCCCTTTGAAGCCATTCAAAAAAAAAAAAATTTGACGGCACGCAATAGGATTTGCGTCTATTCATGAATCATTCTTAACAGCAGGCAAATCGGCCAAGCAGATCGCTAATGGCGAGGGTATTCTCCCAAGCCTCGTTTATGGCATTAAAAAACGGTTCACCACCCAAGATCGGGGGATCTCACCAAAAGGGCGATGGCACCCGACCGAGCTAACAAAACACGATTTGCGACACTTCCAGGTAAACATACATCAAGAGCCAATCGCTACTGGCGGGCGATTCAATTTCATCCCCCCCCTACCGCCCGCCAGTACCACCAAAGAACGTCAAGAAATATGCGCCCTATCGTCGTCCTTCTGGGGGACTCCGACCCGAAGAGAGGCGGCGTCACAAGCGCGGTTTACTATGATTGTCGCTGATCATCTTGAGAAATACCTCCCAACCATGCTCGATCGTGACATTACCTTTGTGCATGACAACGCATCGATTAACACAACCAAAATAGTGAAAGAATGCCTCGAGGAGCTAGGGGTGACTCCTCTGTAATGGCCGCCCTACAGCCCCGACATGAATCCCATAGAGAACCTATGTTCATGCTTGAAACAGCAAATTTTTAAGCGGTATCCGAACATGGCGCGTATAAAAAGGTCCCAGGCGGCCAGGCCGCATTGGATCACCTTACAAAAATTGCGACAAATGTTTGGGAGGAATTAGAAATGACGCTTGTCAACGACTTTATCGACAGCGTGCCTCGCCGTCTTCAGGCGGTGATAGATTCACACGGGTGGTATACAGGTTATTAGGTAGTCAGTGACTTGTGATAGACTTAGGTACTCAATTACCCATTTTTTTTGCATTTTCAATGGCCGGATTGCGAAAAAGTGAAATAAATAGGTGTGGTGATCCAAGGACCAAAACGAGTCCAATTTGGCGTTGTGCGTTATTTCCTTGGTGGGTAGGGTCGCACATAAGACACGCCCTCCGACATCCGCAATTCCGCCATATCTGTGTTCGATTGTTTTTTCCCATCCACAATACCTCTCAGTGCACAACACCTGCTCAAGTCGTCTGAAACTAATGAAATGTCATTCAAATCATGCGCGAATGGCCTTTGAAGCCAAGACCTGAGTGTGATACTTCGAGCTGGCGTTGTGCGCGAGGCGGACGCGGGAAGGTCACACCGTATCGTCGCCACTCATCGACCTACATTTGTATCCTATTTCAACGCCAGATAACTCTATGATTACCGTATCAAAATCCAGAATTTTGGTCTCTTAAGAAGCAAGTGGCTAAGGAGATTTGATTCGTATACGTTTGGATCAAGCGCAACCGTAAGATCACACAAGAATTGTTTGTCAATATAGAGAGTAAGATCTTAAACGACACTGCACTGCATCGGGCCATCCGCGACCGTTCAGGCGCAAGTGGAAAGCAGCCATGGACGCAAGTCACTATCATAAGAAGCAGCTCGTCGGTGACTATCGCGTCTTCAATATTTGGAGGATGTTGCACAACTCAATTCAAAATTGAAACGACAGACTAATCGGTACACTCGCCCGATCTGAACCCTAATCATTAATGACATATTCGAGAGCGATTCAAGCTCAAAACCAGGAACATGATCCTTCATTTAATCTTCCTAAGTACAGCGGAGTTGTTAAGCAGCAATTGGTCAAGCACATCAGTTGTCGTGGGCAGCAATCACAGCTGATCAAGTCTAGAGAATGACGATCATGTGGTATTGACGAGTTATCCCGCCATCCTGATGCATGCACCTGCGCACAGGATTGCTATATGTACGACGTATCGAAGAGAAAAGCCAGGTTATCCTTATGATGAAGAAAGCACTAGGGTTGTGCATTGTTCAGCCGTTCTATTGATGAGTGAAGTGGTTGAACTCGAAACTGGGAGGTGGTTTAGGACTTTAGGGTGGGTTGTGCACCGAGGACCCCTCTTACTTAAAAATACCGCACACAAACCGCCACATTCGGCGGAGTGGCAGAGCGACACACAGCTTCCAACCGACCCGAGTGACACAGGACCTTTGGAGGAACTAGAGTATTCAGTACTGTCCGCATTACCAGGCGTCGACATTCCGTTGGAAACAAAATCGGGCACGAAGGAGGCGCAAGAACGGCGAAATCAAAACGCAAGCGATTGAGTGTTGGTTGACCATTGTGTCTTGGTCCCAGAAGTGGTTCGCGGGGTTTCATGAGGTAAAGTTTAGAGAAGTAATGAATAGTGTCTGGTCTAAATGGACGAAGTCAGAAGGGTGAAGACATGGAAAAGGGAAAAGGAATGCCTTCAATAGACACATACCACGATTTCAACGACAACATGCCTTCGCGGCACTGGACGCCCGTCGCCGTCATCAAGTTTGAGCATCTTTTCTGTGTGCTTTCCTGGGTTCTTGTGGGTGACAGTCGGCAGCAATGTATCTCGCGCTTTGAGGTATCCTCTCTCCCAGATAATGCCGAAGAAAACGACCGTTACTGGGCGGAACCGGACCTGAATCCGCACCCGACTTGTTCGAGCTATTTGCTTTGCCTCAATGCTTCGTTCTCGCGCCTCAACCTTTCGTTCTCCGCCTCTGCTCGCCGCGATCTTTCTCTCTCTTGCCGTATTGTTTCCTCGTCTTGCCGTATTCTTTCCTCGTCTTGCCGTAATCTTTCGTCTTTTTGTCGCGACTCTTCTTCAAGTGTCTTGATCCTTTCCGCCATTTCTTTTTGTTTCTTATTGATGGCCTCTGCTTTGACTATGGCCCTTCTGTTGTCCCGGTACAGTCTCGACGATGAGGCGTTTCGATTTCGCCGCTCTTGAGCCGCCTTCGTACCCGATTTTCTTTCCAACCGAATGTTGACGCCGGGTACTGCGGACAGGACTGAATACTCCAGTTCCTCCAATGGTCCTGTCTGACTCGGGTCGGTTGGAAGCTGTGCAAGGGGAATAGTAATAGGAGCTAATTGTTCTGCAGAGGGGAGATGATGCGGAAAAGGCCACCCCGCCCCTATCTGTATACCATTACCAGGTGGGATACGGTCGCCCCTATCTGTATACCATTACCAGGTGGGATACCGTATCCCACCTGGTAATGGTATACAGATAGGGGCGGGGTGGCCTTTATACCTGATTGAGATTGTGCCGACTCAAGCCCCGCATGTGGGGAAGTTGAGCCCTGAGTCACGTGACGGTGAATGTCGATTGTTGGGGGCATCTGTCGCGGGAACTCGCCGGGGGGATTCAATATGTGACATAGGTTCATCGTATCTGAGGGACATCACTCAAGTGTCAGTCGACAAGTGCTAAATCAACAGTTCCTACGCGATAAGCACGAACTTCAGAAGCAGGTAGACCTCGAGCGCCGCTCCGTCCGTTCTGAAGCGTCACGCTTGTTCCCTTCTGGCACCCAGCCATAAGATCGAAGTGTCGTCTTCTCAATGCTTCAATGGTACGCACAAGGATGAGGATAGGTGATATCAAGCAGTCGGAAACTGAAATTGGAAGTGTTGATACGTACCTACTACCTGGTCCGCAAAGGCGGACTGCGAACACTCCAAGAAAAAGGGACGGGCAGTTCCGTGGAATGGGAAGTCAGGCTTCTTCTTCGTGTACAGTACGTACTCAGGTCGAATATCGGTTACGATGTTGAGTGAGATTTCTCGTGGTGAACAATCGATTGCTCGGAAATCTTTGGCAGGGAGGACCAATGTGGACGGCACGTTTATATACACTTCCAAGCGCTGGCGGCCTGGCAGACTGCACTGCCACTGCAGTGTTGTCATGCACTCCGAATAAAATAGCAAAAGATCGACTAGATCTATGGGGCGACAAGCAATGCATATGCAATGTGCGTGCTTTGTTCTTGCATGTACTCTGTACTCCGTATCTGCATCATGTATCAGTATGTGAGTATTCGAGGGCAAGGCACGCGGGAGACTCTAGGGAGATCCTGAGACCTGGCCCTTGCTTGTCTTTAACACCAACCACCAGTTGACCGACGTGTTATGTAGTCGGAATCCAGCGTCGTGCTCCCTATGGAACCTCGGCAGGCTCAGCTTGCCCTACAACATGATGACCCTCCCACTTGCGGTCTGTCTCGCCCGCTTCACATACACAATCTAGCCAGTAGCTACAGAGTAAATACCATGAACTGGCATCATGCATGCAGCATTGCCAGCCTCCAGTCTCAGTGTTACGATCGTCAATGGGCAGTGGGCACCCAGAGAGTGATAAGACTGTAGCGTTTGGGTGGCTACGGGTAATTTGAAGGTGACTTTAACTGGATGACAAGCTTCCATGTAACCATGTTCCCTCTCGTCACCATGTCGCGACTCGCGAGACATTGTGCCAAAGTCTTAGTGGCTTCAAACTCCTACCTAGACAAAGCAATTCGCCGAACTGGGTAACTCGTGGTGAGTACTCAGTAGGTGCAGGCTGCCTTGTCAGAGACACCGTTACATGTAGCATGTTACATCACTCAGCTTGCTGCTTGCCCGGTGAACTCACTGCTTGACATGGTTTTCCAGCGTCGAATGTTTCAAAGCAAAACAATCCGCCCTGTTCACCGCATTTTATGTTGATTAGTGTTATACGTCAGGCGCGGCGTGAAAGGCCATAGGTAGGTAGTTGTGCCCACTGCCAGCCTTCACTTTCAAGGCATCAGAATAGTCCACCATCCATCGACTCGTATCATGTATGAAACGATGAAGCATATGCCAACCTCGATGCATTGGCGCACTTGAGTTTTCCTTTCAGGAAGCCAAAAGACATCATGTTGAATCCCTGTGTGATGGAAGAAAGATGAGACGGAGTGGCTCGAGTCCATCTGGCATCAGGAGCAGTCCGTGGCGACAGATCCCTTGGATGGATGAACAACATACCTATGTAAGTATTACATAGCTTGATAGTAGTGGTATGTCGCGGGCCGGAATCGTTGGGATGATACGAAACGAGTGATACCTACATTAGCTTCAAAGTAGCGGTCTGTCGAGACTCAAATTGATTGAGAAATTGTTGAGATGATACGACGCGAGTGGCAACAAAGTTGAACACTCTGCACCCAAATTAGACGGAGCAGGATAAGGGGCGCGTGATACACCTATGCACGGAGATGACAAGACATTCGCTCTCCATTCAGTCAGAACCAGGGACGCGGTGGTCTGTCTTGCCCAATTTAGCTCTTTGAGGCTCTGATCCGCCTCTACGATAGGTAGCTATGCAGTTCTTTCCTCGATCGACGTCGCCGTCTGCTCGAAACGGCCAGTGGGCTGAAATGGTATCTTGTGTTGAAGCGTAGGCCCGTGCGGCGTGAGGCCGAGTTGAGAACTTGAGAGAAACCAGAAGACGCGGGCGGCGAAGGTGGCCAAGCTGTCTTTAAAGAGTCGTCCCACTGTAGCTCTTTTGAGTGTTTCTCGATTTTTATCCCCTGCCTCGTTTATTCGTGGATGTGGCCAAGCTCAAAGTGAAGAGAAGCGCCGTTGCTGATAAAAGAATCGGTGCAAATTGAGACGATCACGTTCCCTGTCGCCAGCTCCAACCTACGAATTTTGACCAACTGAGATCTCCTCAGATGCAGACATGACCGTGGTTGGAAGGCGTGCCGCTCGACAAGGGCCCTTAGTTGGGAACGTGGGAATCGAGATACAATGATGCATACTCTGTACTCCGTAAAAATCCGGTGGAGTGGGCGTCGCCAGGGAAGGCCAACTGAAGCCAGCCAGCCAAAGACGGCTTGTCCGTTCGCTCAATCTGCATGCTGTGATAATCTTGTTGCGGCAGGTCATGAGCCCGTGCGAGGCGTCACAATTGGTGCGTGTTGCTGGAGAAGCCATGCGTCAGTCCGCCATGTATCATATCATGCCTCTCACGGTGGAGGTGACTCGTGAGGGTGACTCACCGAAGCGCCGGCCTTCGGAAACTGCACCCTGGTACGTACTGTATCCTCTAATCATGGACGTATCACAAGTTGCATCATGCAAGGTGGTTGGACGGCGTGCCGCTCGACAAGGGGCTTCGAAGCACTGACCATGATTCGGAGTTGGGATTCGGGATACTTTGTACTGAGGTGTACTACGTAAACCCCGTGGAATTGGGTCATTGACGTGTTATGAGTGGCGTGAGCTTAGCCAGGGAAGACCAAATGAAGCCAGCCGGCCAAACATCTGCAGGGTGTGACGATGTTGCTGCAGTCTGCAGGTCATGAGCCCGTGCGAGGCGTCACGATCGGACCTCGGTGCGTTGGTTGCTGAAGAAGCCATGTGTCAGTCGCGATGTATCATGTCTTGCCTCTCTGGTCTCGAAAACTGCACCCTGGTATGTACTATCATGGGCGTATCACAACTTCACAAGTCGCATCATGCATGCACCTCATGCCCGCATACCTGTGCTTTCGACTGACCATTAGTATGACAGGAATCCACGATGGCCCAACCGCAGTGCGCAATACGGGGCGTGTGTGCCATAATTTATCGTGGTAACGTGTGCGAGCCTTGACAATCTTCAGTCTGCTCAGCCCCGAATTGATCGTTGCGTGAGATGAGAGAGTTCCTGAACAACGAGCTTGGTAGACTCGAAATATTTGAGCTGAGCAGCCTGAGCTCATTGTCGGGGGGCGGGGCAGAATTGCAGTTGGCGCTAAATTTAGTGGGAAGAAGGGAGCAACCAGATTCGTACTGTACCTTCATCACGATTTGCGGCCCAGAGTCACGTGTTGACTCAAAGGATGACAGGATGCAGTCTTTTATCCACTGTCACCCGAAGACAGATATCCCATCCAGGCTCCAGCAGATCTTCGACTTTGAGGCACCTCCGATAGAGCCAGACACTTACCGTCAAGCTATGAGTAGGTAATTTGCAAACGAATCGGCACACGACAACAAATGACGCGGCGTTCCGTTGACTCAAATCAGCTGTAATTCACTCACGACAGCAGGCAACACGGAGCGCACGCCGCGTATGGGCCGGTCAGGGCTACAGGCACAATTGCCTGGCTGCTGAATATCGATACACGTCTTCTCGGAACAATACATACTACCTATGAGTCTATGACAGCCTACAGGGACAGCTCAGGGGCTAGAAGTCCACTCTTGGTCATGCTGCATGCAGTTTCAACTGACGATAAAGTACTCCGTACTCTGTACAATTGTACCGCCGGATCCGGCATCACGTCCGTCGTCTTGCCGTCAGCTGAGTGCGGTAATTGCGAATTTGCGCCTGCATATTCGACGATTCGTACAGCCGACAATATACATACATACCTATCTACCATGTGCAAGGTAGACGACACCAAGATGTTGGCTGAGCTTGGCTCTGTTCAGCATTATACCTAGGTACGGTCATTATAGGCGGGGTGGTTGTTACTGAGCGCTTAGAGGTTTGCCAACGGAGGATGTTGGAGATGACCGCATGACGTATGATACATGCAGCCATTCATCGTACGTTCGAGTTGGTCTTCGCCAGCTCTCCCGCTGACATTTCTTCACCGCGAAACCGCCCCGACATACATATTCTGGTGGCATACGGAGTGTCCACTGTCGACGACATGAATCCATTTTTCGTCAACCCACAGATCCATTGGGGACTTCGAAAGTTCAGTGACAACTTCGGGTCGTACTCTGTAACGTGTGAGTTGGTATGACTCATGCCTGAGCTCCGTCACCCGTGCATTAGGTACGTATTTGCGCGGCGCCTTGCGAAGAAACATTCTTTTTGAAAAGACAAATCTTCCCTGCAGGCTGCAGATCATGTTTCCTCAAATCACAGTCAAATGCGTCTGAGACTCTGAGTACCTACCGTTTGACAACGGCGGCAACTTGCAAGTCAATGTCAATGAGAAGGAAGCCGACTCTGTCTTAGATGACAAAGGAAAACTGAAACCAACAAAAGCGACACTGCTACCTAGCGGAATGCCGTTCGAACTTCCCTAACGTGTCTTGTTCTTGTGTAGTACGAGTACATATACGTACTGTATACACATGCGTGTGCAGTATGCACGCTAGCGGCCAAGTACACATGACATCAGTGTATTCATCAATCATCATTGCCCGGCTAGTGAAAGAGTCGGGGATTGCCTTTGCCACGGATTACATACTCGCCTCGACTACAACGTATCTAAGCTCCTTCAACCTTGATGATCAAAAAGCAGTCGGAGTCAGAGCTAACCATTAACATGTAAGTTGTGCCAATTTGTTTCTGGGCTATGGCTCATTTCCGTGTTTCTCGGGCTGCGGGCATGTGTGGTTCATCAATTGCCTGGCACTTTTTGCAGCTTCAAGTTCCAAAACACTTGTCACTGGGTAACAACAAACAGATATGTAGTCCGATTTCAGTGGAATTTATGTGACCTGGGCTAGGAAGATTCGGCCTGAAAGATGGATAAATCGTGCTGCAGTCCAAATCTCCGCAACTTGCTCCGGATTCTCGTCGCCTGTGTTGGGCCCCTGGCCCTTTTCCTCACTTCGAACTTGAGACGGCTTGAGGGACGTGGCGTAGCGGGACCCTCCCCTCCTTGTCTTCTCCGAGTCAGCATCGGCCAACTCCCTTTGCTCTGCGTTGGTAACAGGTCCGTGAATGGGTGCATACATACCTACTCGTAAATTCGTACTACTACGGTCTACCAGATACCGAGCGGCACAAGGCCCAAGCCTCAGGATTTCTCACCGTCGCATCTCTGATGTCGATTTTTTTCTCTCTCGAATCTCGATTGTGATCACTTAGGTATGGTCTCATTTTCCCGAGGAAACAGTAAAACCTATGCTCCATGGTATCTGGCGCCGATGGCACAGCTACTCCGTAGATAGATAGGTACCTATGGAACTCGTTACTTCGTCTCCATCTGCTTCCCGCCCCCAACTCCGCATCGGGTTTCACCACTGGATGAGTGCTTCCCCTACAAATATCGACATGTTCAATCTTGGCTAATTTAAAGCAGTAAAAGAGTCACAACTTCTCACGAGTCCGCATTCGATAGAAAAATAACTACCCGCTGCAAGTTGAACAAAGCGCGCCGTCGCTGGCAGTGAACGGAAGCAACATCATCTCGTCGAATTTGTGGGTCCATCGACAATTTCAAACAAATTCTAGACTTGTGTCATGGCAAATGAATCTACAAATATACACGAGAGGCGATGGCATACCAGGTGCTGGAGCAGCTCCGACACAGTACGGTGATCATGACAAGACAAACGGATCCCAGCTCGACTACGTCGAAGCTATTATTGTCAATTGAGAATGGTGCCAGCCTCAGGTTTAACCGTTTAAAAGGTACGATCTACAACTCAACAATGAGTCAACACTGGAAGGCGTTGCGCACAGGCTCGCCCTCGATGGCCCCTGGTCCCCTCATTGATGATTGCATGGTCCTTCGTGAAACTTCTTTCAGTGTCGGATCCTTTGCTCCGGTGTTAAGTTGTAGAATAGTAGATCGTACCTTCTGTCATCTGATCCTGAGACCATTTTTAAGGATGATTCCGCCGTCGTGAAGACGAAATCCGTTTACTTGTAAGTTGTCGTTGTCACCAGATTGTGTCGGACCTCTCCGACGGACCGGCGCCCGGTGTGCCATCGCCCCTCGCCCGACGCCAGTCTTTCAAATTGAGATACATTTACTATGAACTTTCAACCTGAACCAACTCTCGTGCCTGTGACTGGTGACACTGGTCCTCTTAATTGGACGACATATTGTGGCTACCGTTTATCGCCAGCATAAATGATGGATGAGTGGGCAAGACCCAAAACAGCAGAGGCCCTCTCAGGATCCCTACCTACATAGTACAGGCTACAACAAAACAAGAACGAAGATCCACAGAGTAAAGTTTAAACCACCACTGACCAGAGCAGCCATCCCAGTGGATCACAACACGGCTTTGTAAAGAAAAGAAAGGGACAGGACTGTCTATCTACAGGCACACAGTATGACTATGTGCTTACATAGTCATAGATCGCCGTTATCGACACTTTCGCGCCTTATCATGCTCATGGGCTATAGTATTACGTATTCATAATGTCTTGCCTGACACTCGACGCTCGTCCTCCTCCTCCTCCTCTGAGCTGTCATTATTGTCCGAGCCATCAATGATAATCTGATTCATCGTCCGAGCTCGGAGCCATTACCATCTTCTGCGCGTATGGCACGATCTTCTACTGCCCAGTGAACTCGGCGGGCTGTTTCCACAGCCTCATCGTTGGTCAGTCGTAAATTGTAACGGCGTGTCGAACCCATGGCCATTGATCCAGGAGTTCATGACTTCTAAGTCAGTGGTTTCAAAGTGACAGGCAAGCGCCATTAACATAGACTTTCGTACGACGTAGGTATGGCTCTGGTGTGGGGAAAGGGCGTTGATCGTAGTACTTGGCCCAAATATCTTGCCATCCATGGACCATCGCGTTTAACGTCCCTGATACGAACAACAGCCATGAAGAAGTGAAAAAAGAGGAAGCGCGATACTGGACGCTTCTCGTTGTGAAAGGCAAGTAACCAATACAGGCGTTACCATCTTCAACCCAACCGCGGAGCAAATGATCCGACGCTCAAAGCCCTTGCGAGCAAAGACCCGCATGCGGTGCTGTCCTATGCCGATATTCCTCTGGTTGAAGCGCCTGCCGAAGGGGATGTTGACGAAGGGATTCAAGGGAATGACGCAGCCAATGACAACACGAATAAGATGTTGAAGAAGTTTTAGGGTGAACTTGTGAAAAACACCAAGAAGTGATAAGTGATGGCTTACTCAGAGATGGAAGGCGGGGAGGTCATTTGTAGCATTCCCCAACAGACTTAAAAATCGCTTATTCGCGATGCCCAATTTGCGCCGCAAGTTCCTTTGAATCCTTTCCGTCCAGTTCACGGACGCGGTAATCACCACCAGTGTACCTTTCGTTCATGATAGACGAAGATATAATATCTGTTCGCCATAGTGTACGGTGTAATGGGATTCTCGGTTACATCAACCGGAACAATGACAAGATGGTAGGTGTACCGTGTCGAACAAATGCTTAATTCGTTCCGACATGAGAAGTGCATTGCCTGCTCGTCCAATTGATGGCGCTCTTTCGCCAAAGAGAACCCCACAAATGCTTCCGAAATCAAGGAAGAAAGGCACAATGTGACAAGTTGAATGTGTGCAGCTTTGATGTCTTCCTCGTGAAACCATTTGCCGCTTACATGTCACCAAGCGTCTTTACTTCCTTCTCCATGGTAAACTCCATTGGCGTTATAATCGATTAACGCATCCCGACGCCAGTTCGTGGCTTGTCTTTTCGAATGATCAAGGCCGTCGGATTTCCTATAGAGAGCCACGTCCACGAGAGTGACGAGACACTCGGATACGCTCGTTGCTAGGGCGGCGTAAGTCCGGTATGGGTACTTCTTCAGAACCAGGGTCGGCAAGTCGTATCTTCTGCTTTGTATGTCTCCAATGTCCATAGGCCGTCGCCGACAGAAGAGAAGCGTTGTGTGGCGTCTCGCAATAGTTTACTAGCCGCCTTAGGTGATATAAAACCAGCAGCACGCTCTGACGCTATGAGATCCATCATCTCGCTCCCAAAGAATTGTTTTCTTCTCCTGTAAGGCTAGATCAACACCATGTGATGCTAACCGAAGGCTTGCCTTGGGATCAACTTCTGGCAGGTCCTGGTCTGGCGCGATATATGGCTCAACTTCGCTCTGTAAAGCCTTGAAGACATCCTTGAGGCTTGAGCTGTTCTGAGACACGTCGCGCGGTGTCATGCTCTTTCTACAGTCTTCTAGTGTCAAGATTTTGTGGACGGATAGTTAGTGCGAGTGGGCGGCCCTTGGGCGAACCCGTAGTCGTACCGATTGGCAGCGGGGAGTCTGACATTTTGCTTCTTTGCCGATGATGTCGTCTCTGCGTTGTTGAAGAAATCAGTCTCGCGTTGGGGACCTGGGGTGCTACTTATGGGCAGTAAAAATAGTAGCGCGGCATGGGAAAGTACCTCTTAGTATGACTCAAACTTAAACTTTGCGCATTGATAATTCGGACGCATACGTGGCACCTTTGAGAGGCTCGGCAAAACGCAGCCACATTGAAAAATCGAAAATTCAGAAGATCCCGCATTCAAATGTTGGAATCGCTGCCCTTTACGGAAAAGCGGGGTGTTCTCTTGCTTGGTTCCTGCCGTTGTTGAACGGTTGACCACTGGGTGGCACCACTTTTTACGCGGGGCAACCTTCGCTTGTTGTTCGCTGCTTCTTTCTTCCAAGATTTCGGACAGCAGCTTGCTCTACATTTACCCCCGTTTGTTTTGCTTGGAGGACCTAGATAATTCAACTCAGTTCAGTTCTTGTGGTGTTGTGTCGAGACGATCCCCGGATCGTGCATTGTTTGTCATTTCCGTTACCTGCTTTGCAGATTCTTTTCTTTGTTGTGTCGTGGGGTTCCTGAGGGGATCTCAGCTGTTTGTGTCCTCTTCGTTTATCCACCATTTTCTATGCGGACGTGACCACTGACAAGTTGACAACTGTACGTGGCTAGCCGCTACTATAGTCTGTACGTGGCGGCGTCGTGGCCACGACTAGGTAGCGGTAAGTATGTCCTCGGACCTCAACGATCACGTACATACGTTGCCTCATACCTCGTGGTATGACACCACGCGTGACGCCGTAAGGCTGTTAACTCTTTCCTTTCTCTCCATTTTAGATAGCTTTTATGAATATGACAGATTGTTATGACAGTTCACCTTACGCGTATACGGCGGTACGCAAGTTTGAACTTTGCAACCCTCGTGGATTTATTCCAAGTTGCAACACTGATCAGTGATTCTTGAATCCGTTCTTGAAACACAGATTTGCGAGGATACTCGAAAGGAAGAGACTATCTGTCACTGCGACTCTTCGTGTGAAAGGAAGAAGTTCAACCTGGTTAGAACCGTTTCCGCGACGCATATAGTAAGCATGTGCTTACACAGACCGGTCACCGTTATCAACACTTCGCGCCGTATCATGCAACTCAGGTTTCCCCACGGCGGCTTACACCCAAGATGGATCACTGCGGTCTGTCTCCTGATTGCTGCAGGCAGAGAAATATCTTAAGACATCTGACACATGTCTGGCAACTGCATCTTGCGTGTGACTCGTGAGAACTCTGCCCATTGCAACCCATAAAACCTCAACTCACGGCTTATACTGCGCTCAACATCGAAGCCAAGCACATCAAGCCTATCAAGGGCCAAGTATAAACTCTCGTAGCTTGGACAGCCCATAGAAATCATTTTCAAACCGTGCGTACTCAGTCCCTTTGATACACCAGTCGAGAGTACCAGACTTAAAGCCAAGCTCCTGTCCTTCTCGCTGCCACGAGTCAAAGTCGATAATAACCGGGCGATCCAGCTCGTCAAACATGATATTAGCCGGGTTGATGTCATTATGGACAATGCCCAAGGAATGCAAATGACGAACACCGCGCTCAATGCACTCGAGACAAAGGTCCTTATCAAAAGCAGTGCCCTCGTCCATTCGCTTGCGAAGGGTCATTTTGTATTTAGCAAGACAAAGCCCCTTGATCCGACCGTCGATCACGACGCAGCCTCGGTAATCGACGATATTCGGATGCGAATGCTCCCTCAGCAGCTCATATGCTTCGATTTCGTGCAGAACTAGGTTACTTAGAGGCTCCGCGTTTGGTGTCCTGTCATAATCTAGTAGGCTTGGTTCCTTTATATATGAGTCTTGGGGTACGGGCGTTGGGGCTCGCAATAGTCGGTCTGAGTAAGGTGGCCAGACGGTGTCGGTATCAACGGCAAATTTATCGAGCTTCTCTAGGTCGATGGTGAAGGCCGCGATCCTATCTAGTTCAGTGGTGGCAAGAAAAAACTGGTCATCTTTCCCACGAATAACAAGTTCTGTGTGATGGAATACGGGTTCATCGCCGCTTGTGTTATAGGCCTCGCATGCTGTTTGAATCTCCATCTTGATTGCTGCACCTCTTAGGCTCTTATCAGACAGAATTACGGCCAGCAGAACTTCAGAAGTGGCGCATGGAGAAAGTTTTCCGGAAACTTGAAAGCTGAGTCAGAGTAGAAAGTCGGGGACTCGCGCTAAAAGGTTTCGCGACCAAAGTTGATGCGGAATTGATGTGAACTGAATTGAAAAGCAAAGACAACCAGTTCCAGAATTGGAAATACGAGACTCTTTCATAGCGTGAACTGGTCGGGCGCAGCTTAGTCATTCCCGTAACGGTGTCACCAGCGCAAAGTGTTGCAAAACACTTGTGCATTGCGCAGTCCGTGCTACGGTTCACTACCTATTGCACATTCCGTGCCAACTACCAATTTTAAGTTGGGCTTTCACATCTGTTTTCTTGGTCTTTGACAGGTGCCTGATCACTACCAACACCTTATGACTGCGAATGACGTCTGTCTCAAAGTAAGGGGCTCTATTACATTGTTGCTTTTCGAACAGTGAACACGATCCGGCCTTTTACATACCGCTTACAGATTACTTGTCCCGCTGTGACGTTCGTAAGCAGGCGTCAGCCGGATAAAAGATGTCGTGCCGAATCCTCAAGGCTCAATGCCCAATGCCCAATGCCCATTTACGTTTTCAAATGCCTGAGCCAAGTCCAAAAATTCAAAATAACCCGCAACGGCTGGTTGACAGTTATGAATTGTCCGGCCGAGGTGCAGCGCTGCAGGATGCCTTAAGTTCTTGACTAATAGCGCCTTGGCCCTTACGTAGATTTCGCCCGCAAGGGTGAGTCCTAGGTGAGTCGTAGTGAGTCCTGGGTGACAAATTGCTCACGACTAAAGACCCTGCGAGAGTCGCAGTTGCACGCACCTGCCATTTGAGGCGAAAGCGGATAATTCACGCGCACCATGCAAAACAATTTTCAATTCCAAACTCTGATCTCTCATCAACAGTAAAAAATAGTTTCGGGGCATTCAGAACTTTTTTGGCGGCTAATTCTACGACACTATAATCTACTCTCTGAAAAGGTAACAAGGTTTACAACTTTACCGTTTGGATCCAGACATCTCTTTCGTTTACCCTTGAGCCCTCTTTGTGTATCCTTTCTCTAAGAAGCCAGAGGCCTAGGCCGTAAACTGCTTACTACTTAGATGTATCATACAATCGTTAACACGCCACAAGTTACAACAGATAAAGCTGCAACCAAGCATGATGCCCCCGAAGGTACCTGGAACCGGTGTATCCAAAATCTTGTCTGCAGCGCCAACCAAAATACCAAAAGCGACGCCAGAGTCTGAAAGCATCCCAAAAACGACGTCAGAGAACATCCCGGCGATGACGCCTCCGAGTCCCAACTTCAAAGGAACTAAAAATCGTCGGCTACGAAACGAAATAACGTCCCCCATCAGCTCTTAAGGCTCTGGAGTGGTACTGTGGTATTCTAATTTCTATCCACGGGGCTGTGGAGGTAAGCCGTCTTCTATTCCTTTTGCCCTACCCGCAACCCACGGTTGCAACTTGCGTTGCAGCCAGTGACTCAGTGGTCACCAGTATACCAGTGTTGTGCAGAATGAAACTCACAAACCAAATTAGAAAGTTGGCCCGATTAGAAGAGTTAAGATGGTAAGCGAGACTCCAGGTGGTGTTTTGTAAATCTTTATTTCCTTACTGATAAAAATTCCTCTCTTGATAGGACCAGGGGCGACTTGTGCCCCATACATATGTCATCTTACAACCCGAAAGATAAGGACAAGATAATCAGTGCAGTATTTTGCTCCGAAGACACGATAGAGAGTCCCAGTATCCATCATATGATATATCATGTCTACCCTAACGGTGAAGGCCGAAATGGCGTTGCAAACATGTAGCAAACAAGCCTCAGGCTTCAGCGTGCCGCATCGCCCGGCATGCGGCATGGTACACCGGGTCCGTAAGCGCCCATTGAAATTTGAGGGCAGAGATTCCAGCTGCCATCAGCTTCCATGAATCCCCGTACCTCGTGAGTCGCCACCGTGTACAATCTACTTCTTCCCCTTCGGAGTCCGTGCCAGGGTGACGGGTCGAATATTCTCGCTTACCTTTTACGCCGTTTCAGCCTTCACCGTTGAGGTAGATCGTAGACATGATGAATACTGGGACTCTCTGTCGTGTCTTCGGGGTAAAACACTGCACTGACTATCTTTTCCTTATCTTTCGGGTTGTAAGATGACATATGATACAGATAACATATATGTATCCGGCGCAGGATCTAAGGTGAGTCAATGCAGAGCCATAGCAATAAGCTATTCTTCTAATCGATATAACGGCTGCCAAGTGATTACTGAAACATGGCTATAGCGAGCGTCGGCATCATGCATGTCGCTCTTTAAAAGTTAAGCTCCATGAGGTCCTTGAGTCCATATAATATATTGGTCCTTGGATGATGTCACACGGCCGTGCACATATCACTCGACCAGACGCATACCTTTCGGCCCGGAGACATTGCACCTCGAGATCCTCGACGTGGCTAGCTCCTCCGGAGGTGTTGACTTCTCCGAAGATACGTCCTTCGGAGCAGTTGGCTCCTTTAGGAGTTGTTGGCTCGCCACCCGAGAGGCTGGCTTCTCCAGAGTCATTGGCTCTCCGAAGATACGTCCTTCGGTGCTGCTGATTCCTTTGTGAGTTGCTGGCTCGCCACGCGAGGTGCTCGACCGTTCGAGGTTTTCGGCTTCCCGAAGATAAGTCCTTCGGTCTCGCCGGCTCCCTTAGGAGGGTTTGGTTCCCGTGGAGTTGGCTACTTATTAGAGATGGCTACTCAGTAGGCGCACGCTAGGATATTGTGACGAGGGCAGTATACTGGGCTTGGAACTGATGAATGTCAATTCAGAACGCAATAATCGACTGTGGCTCTACTGGGAACTCTAGAGGCGTGTGGTCTCACTCTGAGTCCTCGGGGAGAGCCACCGATAATATAATACAGAATGTCCCCCTATGTGCTCCTCATCCATCCCCGGCTGCTGGCCTGAATATCCCGAGTATCCTCGGAAGGCCAAAGCTCTCTGCTCAGGCCTCCGTGCCTCCCACTCCGGCGCCCTGGCCCATCTCCTGTGACTCGCACACCAGGTGCCCGGAGTGGTCCCGAATGTCCTGGCGCACGCCGAATGAGTAGCCAACTCTGATAAGTTGGTGTCTCCGAGGAAGCCAACCAATCCTCAAGGAGCCGCCAGCCTCATAGGACGCAGCTAAGAGGGAGACGGCAACTGAGAAGGAGCTAGCCACCTCGAGTGGCGCGCGCCTGGCGTACGCTAGATCCCTGAACTCGAGGAAGCCAGCGACTCCTAAAGGAACCGGACGCTCCGTAGGACGCAGCTATGGAGGAGCCGGCGACTCTGGAGAAGCTAGCCGCCTCGAGTGGCGCACGCCATCTCGGGGTGCAATGTCTCCAGGCCGAGGAGTGGGCGTACGGTCGCGATATGTGCAGGACCGTGTGACACCACCCCCCCCTTCAACAAAGCTCGCCCCGAGCGATATCTGGACGTTAACAGTTGTCGACCGTGACGCGATCGTCACTCGGTTTGTCTGGATTGTCAGTTGCAAATCGTTTTACCATCAATTTAGCCTCTTCTCCCAAAAAATGTTCGAAAGGTTCCCAGGTCCAGTGTCTTCGTGCCGGATAACCTTCCCACTTCACCAAATATTTAACGTTGCCGTCAAAAGTCGCGAAGGTTCCCAAATCTTGTCCACCGTATAATCTTCGCTTTCGATTGATTCGGCTTCTCGTAGCACCTGGGCTGGGTCGACACTTTGTTGTTCGCCTGAGCGGAAAGGTTCGATTAAAGATACGTGAAACGACTTGTGAATCCGCCAATTCTTGGGCAAACATAACTGTACGGCCGAGGGAGAGATGACTTTCTCGATTTTGAATGGTCCTAACATCTTTTTGTCGAGCTTTCGGGCCGGTCGTTTCGTTCGAATGTTCCTGGCATTCAGCATGACCAAGTCACCCACTTCGTAAGTAGGTGCTTCAGTGCGTCGCTTGTCCGCCCAATCCTTCATGCGTTGTCGGCTTCGAGTCAAGTGCTTCTTAGCATCGTCGTGAACGTCTATCATCCAATGTGAGTAGAGGCGGCTGCCTGGATTCAACGGCGCTCCCATCGGTGGGTTATTGGCTGCTGGGTTGTAACCATAATTAGCAAAGAATGGGCTCATGCCGGTCGAAGAAGAATTTGCGTTGTTATAGGCGAATTCCGCAGTGGGTAGCAAGTCCTCCCAATTTGACATCTCATAATTAACGAAGGCACGGAGATAAATTTCCAGGATCTGGTTTGTACGCTCAGTCTGGCCGTCCGTCTGGGGGTGAAAGGCTGTGCTCATCCTGGCTTTGACTCCTACCAATTTGAGAAAGTCTTGCCATAAACGAGAGGTAAATCGCGAGTCGCGGTCGGAAATGATATCCAGGGGGGATACCGTGATGTTTCCAGTACTGACTGGCGAAAATGCGGATGAGATCCTCGGCACGTTTGCCGTCGACTTTGAGTGGAACGAAGTGTGCCATTTTGGTGAAGGGGTCGATCATGACCCAAATGGAATCACAGCCGTTCGAAAGAGGAAGATCGGTGATGAAATCCATAGCTACTGACTGCCAAGGCTTATAATGAAGCTCCATCGGCTGGAGGAGTCCGTAATACGCGTGTCGGGGAGACTTGTTACGCTGACATTCGAGACAGCCTCTGACGTAATCTCGAACTGTAGCTTCGAGTTTCGGCCACCAAAAGTTGCGGGTTATAAGTTCGACAGTCTTATCCATACCCATGTGTCCGGCGACTTTGGTATCGTGTTCCGAAGTAACGACCTCGATCTGTAGCGGTGTGGGTATCCATAGTCTGCCTCTTCGGTATAGGAGTCCTTCTTCCAAGGAGAAAATGTCGTCCCTATTGTCATCATTAAGTATAGTCTTGTAAGCGTCATCAAGAATTCCGGCGTCTTTGATCCTCTTGATAAAGTCTTCGTTCCATCTGGGAGCTGAAATGCTGCACAGGCGAGCGGAAGTGAGTAAAACTGAAGAGGAAAAATGTGATGGCTTCAACACCGTCGATACTGGCTGATCGTCGCTCCCACCTTTTTCTGGTTTGTGTTGAGTTAACCTCGAAAGTATGTCGGCTTTGTCATTATTCTTGCCTGGTCGGTAAGTTATGATGAAGTCATAACTTCCCAGCTCTTGTGACCAGCGTGCTTGACGGCGATTGAGAAGACGAACCTTTGTGAAGTATTCGAGGTTGTGATGATCGGAAAATACTTCAATGCGGTGTTGAGCTCCCTCAAGAAACTGTCTCCATCTTTTGAAGCAATCGACGATGGCTAGGAGTTCTTTGTCATGAATCTCATAGTTCATCTCGGGTGGGGAGAACTTTCTGGAATGGAAGGCAACGGGGTGGATCTTCCCATCGGCGCCTCGCTGTGATAGAACACCGCCGAGTGCAAAATCAGAGGCGTCAGCTTCAACAACTGCGGGTACTGAAGGATTGAAGTGAACAAGTATAGGCGCAGTAGAAAAAGCATTTTTCAAGGCGTCGAAGGCTTCTTGCATTTGCGGCGTCCAACACCACGATTTGCGATCAAGCTTGACAGAGTCAGTAAGAGGCTTGGCAATCTTGGAGAAGTCTTTGATAAATCGACGATAGAAGTTCGAGAATCCAATAAACTTCTGAACATCCTTCAATGATGACGGGGGCGCCCACAACTGAACACAACGAGTTCTTTCGGCGGTCATAGAGATGCCATCAGTGGACACATCATAACCGAGAAACTCCACTTTGTTGACACACCAGTGGCACTTCTGTGCGGCTACTGCCAGATGGTACTTCGTCAACCTTTGAAGTACTTCCTTGACTAAAGCGTCATGCTCCTCCTTTGTCGCGGCATAGATCAGGATATCGTCGATATACACCAAGACTCCGGCGTCAAGAAGATCGTGGAAGATATTATTCATGAGCGCTTGGAAGGTGGCGGGAGCGTTCATCAATCCAAAGGGCATAACAAGGTACTCGTATAACCCATATTTGCATTTGAACGCTGTCTTCCACTCATGACCCTTAGCCATCCGAATCAAATTGAAACCAGACTTAAGGTCGATCTTCGTGAAGAATCGGGCTCCCTGTAGGTGATCTTGCATCTCCTGGATCAACGGAATGGGGTACCGGACCGGGACCGTCATTTTGTTAATTGCGCGGTAGTCAACGACGGGTCGAAGAGGATCATTAGGGTCCTTCTTTTCAACAAACATCAAGGGTGCTGAGCAGGGCGAGGTGGACTTGCGAATTCGACCGGATTTAAGCATCGAGTCCAACCAAGGCTTGAGGGCAGCTGATTCCCGTTCACTCAAGGCATACAGCGGGCCAGAGGGAGGTGTTTGGCCTTCGATTAAGTCAATCTTGTGGTCCCATGGTTGATGATCCGGAAGTCGAAGGGCTGCTTCATCGCTCATGATAGGGAGCCATTCCCTGTACTGTTCTGGAAGGGCGGCGCGGCGGGCTTCCAAAATGTCCTTAGTTGCTGAAATACGACTTGGTGAGGGCTTTTCGAGGTTTTCCAGACTGAAACAATGTTGGCGACAATGCTGTGAGGAGAAAACAATGCGGTCGGAGTCTTTGTCGAAAAGGTTTGCAGGCTGGTGTTCCTGCATCCACCAATGAGGAAGGATCGCGTCGCAGTCCGAAAGGTTACTCAGCTCAAACGACAGCCGCGTATAGTGGTCCTGCTGATGTCTGAGAATGAGAGGCTTGGTAACGTATCGTCCCCCTGTGTCATCGGCCACATCGTTGAAGGCGTAGAGTGTCTTCTTCCAATTTCTTTTCTGCATGGGAATGTGGGCTCTCCTAGCCGTCGACAATGAAAAAACAGGGAGACTGCTGCCTCCGTCCAGTAAAACTCGAATGGGGATCTCGGAACCATCAATTACCAATGTCATGGTGACAATGGGCCTGTCGCCTGAGATTGGCTCCTGGATAGGTGACTCCTCCCTGGTTTGGCGGATCGAGCTGCAATGTGTTGATACGTCCTGTACTGGCCAAGTGGTTCCACCGGACGAAATGTGGTGGCCAATTATAAATCCGAATCTGATTCGAGTTCCTCGTAATAGCTAGCCTGATCCTCAGTTAATCTCAAGGTTTTCGGGGGAGTTGTCGAATCGTCATCGTCCGGAAATCGTTTCAAGGCAGCGACTCTGGGAGTTGAACCAGATAACCGAAACGGCGCAGGTGGCAATGGTCGATCTTCCAAGTCCAAATTAGCGAAACACGACAGGGTGAAGTGCTCATCTCGACCACATCGCCAGCAATTCTTTCCGTCTGCCTTTCGTTGATCAACAGCTGCTTGAAGGATGCCGACTAGGGCTTCTTTCGTCGAGGCCCAAACTTTGGGACCGCCTGACTTCGGAAGGCTCTTGGTGTCTGTCTTTGAAGCTGGGACGCGTGTCTTGGCTCGACCCGTGGTTGTACTAGAGTCAGTGCCGACCGAGGGAATGCGATTGTAAGCCTTTCCGGCTTGCTTCAGTGCTTTGATGAAATCGTGATCTGACTTTGGCTCCTCCATGTGCCGGGCAAACAACAAGTCGATGATCCTTTGGGGTATAGCTTGGTAGATCAACCGTCTTTCGAAGAAACCAAGGCCGTGTCCGGATGTGTTGAGCTCCTGAAATTGCGTGAGGAAATCGTGGATGTCACCTTTGTAAACAAGGGTCTCCATCTTCTTGTGGTTTTTGTCGTCTAAGCTGATGTCGGTGAATCGTTCGGTCAATTCTTCCGAGTAGGACTTCCAAGTGTCGGGTTGATTCGGAGGAGAATACTCGTCTAATCTAGCCAAATGCCAGACCTGGGCTTTACCGGTCAGAAAACTTCCGACCCAATCGATCTTGATTTTGTCGGTTGCAAGGCTGTCGGCGTTTGCATCCAAGTAGGCGGTAACCGAAGTCCACCAACCGCGAAAGATGCTCAAGTCCTCGCCGCTGAAGCGAACGGGCTTCGGAAAATGGCCTGTGTTGCCTGAGCTGGCCTGGGGTCGGTTCTGCAGCGCACGAATGGATTGCCATAGCTCCGCATTATCCTTTGACACCCTTTGTACTGACTCGGTCAATACTGCGAATTGGTTCGAGGAAGATTGGTTAAGGACGGCGAATTGATTGTCCGTGGATCGACTCAGGGAGTTGATCTGATTCGCCAATGCCTGCAGGAGAACATCCGAAGTGGAGCTAGGGGGGCGAAGAGAAGTCTCAGTCGATTCCGGAGACGGAAACTGATGATCGGTCGCAGGCTGACGACTTGCAGAACGTCTGGAAGAGCTAGCTCTAGTCGATGCTCTGTTAGCAGGCGCCATGTTGGCTTGGAAAAATAAAATAAAAGAAAATGGAAGTAAAAAATGAAAGATTGATTGACAAAGCTGAGCGTGTCAAAATGAAATGTGTGTGCGTCAAGTCCGAAGAGGAACAGTCGATTATTTGTGACGAGGGCAGTATACTGGGCTTGGAACTGATGAATGTCAATTCAGAACGCAATAATCGACTGTGGCTCTACTGGGAACTCTAGAGGCGTGTGGTCTCACTCTGAGTCCTCGGGGAGAGCCACCGATAATATAATACAGAATGTCCCCCTATGTGCTCCTCATCCATCCCCGGCTGCTGGCCTGAATATCCCGAGTATCCTCGGAAGGCCAAAGCTCTCTGCTCAGGCCTCCGTGCCTCCCACTCCGGCGCCCTGGCCCATCTCCTGTGACTCGCACACCAGGTGCCCGGAGTGGTCCCGAATGTCCTGGCGCACGCCGAATGAGTAGCCAACTCTGATAAGTTGGTGTCTCCGAGGAAGCCAACCAATCCTCAAGGAGCCGCCAGCCTCATAGGACGCAGCTAAGAGGGAGACGGCAACTGAGAAGGAGCTAGCCACCTCGAGTGGCGCGCGCCTGGCGTACGCTAGATCCCTGAACTCGAGGAAGCCAGCGACTCCTAAAGGAACCGGACGCTCCGTAGGACGCAGCTATGGAGGAGCCGGCGACTCTGGAGAAGCTAGCCGCCTCGAGTGGCGCACGCCATCTCGGGGTGCAATGTCTCCAGGCCGAGGAGTGGGCGTACGGTCGCGATATGTGCAGGACCGTGTGACAGATATTGAGACCACCCCGCGGACCTGGTGTGCGAGTCACAGGAGAAGGGCCAGGGCGCGGAGTGGAGGCACGGGGGGCCGAGCAGAGGACTTCGGCCTTCCCTAGATCGTTTGGGATATTCAGGCCGTTAGCCGGGGATGGATAGGAGGACGTGGAAGACATTGTACATTATATCATCGCTGGATGCCCCCAAGGACTCAGAGGGAGATCACGCGCCTCTAGAGTTCCTTGGAGAGCCACAGTCGATTATTGTGTTCTGAATTGACATTCATCAGTTCCAAGCCCATTATACTGCCCTTGTCACAGTATCAACGGCAAGTTTATCGAGCTTCTTTAGGTCGATGGCCGCGGTCCTACGTAGTTCAGTGGTGGCAAGAGAAACTGGTCATGCTTCCCACGAACAACAAGTTCTGTGTAGTGGAATACGGGTTCATCGCCGCTTGTTAAAGACCGCGCATGCTGTTAGAATCTCCATCTTGATTGCTGTGCATCTTATCAGACAGAATCATGGCCAACAGAAGTGGCGCATGGAGATTAGATCATTAGAAAGTGCTCCGGAAAGCTGAGTGGAAAGTTGGGCTGCGGGCACTCACGTTCAAAGGTTTCGCGACCAAAGTTGATTCGGGATTGGTGTGAACTGAATTGAAAAACCAGGACAACCAGTTCCAGAATTGGAAATACGAAACTCTTTCACAGCGTGAACTGGTCGGACGCAGCTTAGTCATTCCCGTCACGGTGTCACCAGCGCAAACTTCAAATTGTGGCCCGTGGGCTCTAACGAATATACAGATGTTTCAGAAGTGTATCCCGTTGGGTCCTTGCAAACACTTGGACGTTGCGGTTCACTGTTGCGCATTCCGTGCCAACTGCCACTTTTAAGTTGTGGCTTTCACATCTCTCTTCTTGGTCTTTGACAGTTGACTGATCACCACGGCACCTTATGACTGCGAATGACGTACGGCTCAAAGTAATGGGTTCCTGTTTGAGCCTGTGGACTGAACCTGGTGGTCGGTGGTCAAAGAGCTCTTTTAGTGTCGTGGAAATACGTCGGATATGCTACCAAATGGCAGACCAGTCGCCACGGGCCGCGGCGCCGCCAGACCAATTAACTATACCATCGGCCGACGACTGCTACCTGTGATAAATTCAACCCAACTATCTAAGTAACTGCCTGTTTTCCTTCTCATTTTTACATATCGTTCGGACTGATGCACCACCGGCTACTTACTCTGGTGCCAAACAGGGCCGTCACTGGTCAGCCGGATAAAAGATGACTTGCCGAATCCTCAATGCTCATTTACGATTTCAGATGCCTGAGCCAAGATTCCCCGTGACGGCTGGTTGACAGTTGTAACTTGTCCCGCCGAGGTGCAGAATGCCTTAAGTTCTTAACTAACACTGAACAGCGCCTTACATGGATTACTAGATGTCGTCCGCAAGCGTGAGGCCTGGATGAGTCCTGGGTGAGTCCTGGGTGACAAATTGCTCAACGACTAAAGACCCTGCGAGAGTCGCAGTTGCACGCACCTGCCATTCGAGGCGAGAGCGGATAGTTCACGCGCATCATGCATAACAATTTCCAAATCCAAATTTTGATCTCTCAACAGTAAAGAATAGTTTCGGGGCATCCAGAACTTTTTTTGCGGTTAATTAGTAACTCTGCGACACTATTATCTACTCTCTCGGCTCTGAAAAGGTTTGCATCCAGACGTCCTTTCATTTACTCTGGAGCCCTCTTGGTGTATCCTTTCTCTAAGAAGCCAGCGGTCTAGGCTGTAAACTGCTTAGATGTATCATATAATCGTTAACGCGCAACAACAGATAAAGCTGCAATCATGCCTCCGAAGGTACCTAGAAACATTGTATCCAAAATTTTGTCTGCAGCGTCAACCAAAACACCAAAGGCGACGCCAGAGGGCATCCCAACAACTACGCCAGAGAATATCCCAGCAACGACGCCTCCGAGTCCCAAGGAACCAAAAATCGTTGGTTACGACACAAAAAAACTTCCCACATTCGCTCGTGAGGCTCTGGAGTGGTATACTACCCACGGGGCTGTGGAGGTAAGCCGTCTTCTAAGTTATATTCCCTGTGCCCTACCCGCAACCCATGGTTGCAACTTGCTATGCAGTCAGTGATTCAGTAGTCACCAGTACACTGTACACCAGTTTTGTACAGAATGAAAGTTGAAACTCACAAACCAAATTAGAAAGTTGGCCCGATTAGAAAAGTCAAGATATTGTAAGCGAGATTCTAGGTGGTGTTTTGTAAATCTTCAATTCCTTACTGATAAAATCCTCTCTCTTGATAGGACCAGGGGCGACTTGTGCCCCATACATGCATCATCTTACAACCCGAAGGATAAAGAAGAAATCATCAGTGCAATCTTTTATCCCGAAGACAGGACAGCATATCCTGAGATTCATCATGTGTACCTCGACGGCACAGGTCGAAAGGGGGTAAAAGACCAGCGACAGTATTCGACCCTGGCGAGGACTCCGAAAGGGAAGAAGTAGTCTGTAGATTTGTTGCTGCCCATATGTGGGTCCACGTATGATGTACACAGTACCAGAGACTTGACACATCACATAATGTGATTATGGTGATTGAGATGGACCATGACCAGTTATTCCGAGCCATTACCATCTTCTGCGCGCAGATACGATCTTGTTAGCTTCTGCTGCCCAGTGTGAGTGAATTCGGCGGGGTGTTTCCACAGCCTCATCTTTGGTCAGTCGTAATGGCGTGTCGAACCCATCATCCATGATCATTCATCCAGGAGTTCATGACTTCTAAGTCAGTGGTTTCAAAGTGACAGGCAAGAGCCATTTAGATTTAACACAGACTTTCGTCGGTATGGCCCTGGTGTGTGACGGTGACACCGTGACGGACAGGTACCTACCTACTTCGCGGGAGGCCTCTGTTGTGTGTAAGGCCTCCATCAAAGCTTATGTGCGGTCCATAAGCTTATGCGCGGTCCATAAGCCTTAGTATAGATAAGGAAAAAACGCGATTTGCACAAGCTTGTGGATTGATAAGCTTGTACAACAACGTCGTAAGCTTACGCTGCGCGCCTACAGGCTTAGGCATTCCCACAAGCTTTCACAAAATGTCGCTCTTAACCCTTCCTTAAGCTTGTAGCCTCCAGAAGCTTGAGCGTACCCTCCCCAAGCTTATCGACAGTCCAAGCTTGTGCAAAAAGTGGGCCCCATGCGAAAAGGAGCCCCTACAAGCTTACAGCCGCCCCTAAGACTGGCATTTCCTAACCAAGCTTAAGCGTGCGTTCTACAAGCTTCTACACAACATAGGCCTCCCGCGAAGGTAAGTTTAGACGATAGACCCCACCTCACGAGTGACCACTGACGACCTACGCCGCGCTCAATCTCCGAGCAAAGCTCGTCAAGGAGCATGAAGAAATTCTCGTAGCTTGGACAGTGTGACAAGGACATTATAATGGGCTTGGGACTGATGAAATGTCAATTCAGAACGCAATAATCGACTGTGGCTCTACAAGGTTGAAGGAACTCTAGAAGCGGGTGGTCTCCCTCTAAGTCCTTGGGGAAGCCTGAAGGCCAGCGATGATATAATATACAATGTCCTCTACGTCCTCCTATCGGTCCCCGACCAACGGCCTGAATATCCCGAACGATCTTAAGGTGACCAAAGTCCACTACTCGGCCCCCCGCGTGACTGTCCGTGTCCCCCACTCTTGCGCCCTGGCCTTCTCCGTCGGCGTGACTCTCACACCAGGTCCGCGGAGTGGTCTCAATATCCTAGCGCACGTCTACTGGGTAGCCAACTCTACTACTCTAGTGGTGGCCCAAAAGAATTTGTTCTTCTTCCCACGGGCCACTGGGAAGAAGAACGAGTTCCCACGAATAACCATTTCGGTCTCGATGAAGTTTGAATGCGATATCGCCGTCGATGTCGTCGAACTTCGAAGACTTCGACTTGTGATTGAATCTCCATCTTCACTGCTGCACATCTTGTAAGACATCATAACAACCAACTTTTTTTTTAGGAAACCGAAAAACGAAGAAGGTGTTCCGGGAAGTCGATTGGCAAGTTGGGCACTCATGCTCAAAGATTTCGCATCTAAAATTTGTGGCCTCAATGCAGCGCAGGTCTATCACTTGGTGTGAACTGGAGTGAAGACTCAAGAGGGAAACATATACATTCAAGCCTCAAGGAATGGGAAGTTGGAGACTTTTTTAGGTAAAACTCCGTAGGCAGATGGCCCAATTCGATAACCTGACCGGTAGGGTGCTCTGCTGACACTCTGTAACGCAGTTATAGACTATAGTGTTGCATGATGCATGTCACAAAAGAGTGATGCGCTGTGATCTGACACTTCTTGCTCCCGAGTCCCTGTCCTATCGGCGGTCCAGAGGCTCAATTCAAGTATGTGTGACGGTTACCCGTAACTGCTCTGTCCGTCGGTTGCAAAACCAGCATGTACCTATATATCCCCCACTAAGCTGGTTCTCATCAGCTTAGTGTTCTGAGTCCGACTGACCTTTTGGTCGGGTCGGTAGGGATATCCGACTCGTCACAGTATGTACCAGAAAGGGACTGGAGTCCTGGACTAATCTTGTTGCAGCTCGATGGGCAGTAGATGTATGAATTTGACTACATCAGTGCATATGTACCTACCTTAGGTAGGTAGGTAGGTATGTAGGGTTCCTACCATTTGGTCGGGTCGGGACTCGGTAGGGGTATCCGATTCCTCGGACCTCACATCCCGCACTAAGCCGGTTTCCTGAATCCTGCCAGCTTAGTGTTCTGGCCTTTTGTGCGGATCGGTAGGGATATCCGTCGATCCGATTCTCATACCTTATACTTATAGACATACTGCCCCGCCGTGAGGTAGGTACATTAGGTACCGTTAGGTACATACCTGGTAAACAAAAAACCTAGTAGCATACCTGGTAGCCTCGTAGATAGTCTCTCGTGTATTTCGAGTTACCTGAAGGCTGAGGCTGATGAGCCCCCGAAGAGAGACCAAATGGCAAAGCATTCAGCAGCAGACATGGATGATGACTGGACAGTGAAGATCAACCACCTAGGTACTGAGCTCTTTGGCTATATGCATAATTTCAAAATTGAAAACAGTGCCTAGGACATTAATTTCCTTGATCTAGATGCTTACGTATCCATTCATCCTCTAACAACTCCTTGGCAGAGCTGCGCTTCTCTGGTTCCCACTGTAGCATCTTCTTCATAAAACGTAAAAAACAGTCCCTATCTTCTCCCTCGAGGACCGTTTCTCTCTGCTCGAGCGGTCTTGATTCTGGAATCGAGATCCCTGCACAAAATTCGCCTTCCACCATTGAGTTAGAGAAACTCAAAGACTTAAAAGTACTAAGTAGCGCGTAACATACCGGAATCAGAGAAGAACTTGCTTCTGAAGCCCGCTCGGGCAAGAATGCTCGGCGGCGGAGGTCCAAGGAGCGCTATCATTTCGGCAAGATGAGCCCGGCCTCTGTACGTCTTCAGTTCTGGATCGTGACCGGTAAAGAGATGCCCGCCCTGGAAGCAGTCCCAGATCTGAGAATGATAAGTTATAGAGCGCTAAGTCAAGCCATTGGTACTTACCATGCAACCCACGTTCCATATATCAACACTAGATGTCCACGGGATGCCCAAGACGACTTCCGGCGCTCGATATACATCGGGCTGGATATCTTCCCGGCGCGCAATCCCATCATCCAGACGCATGGCCGACCCAAAGTCACAAAGTACAAGCGCATCGAAATTTTTCGCTTGGTTAAGTTCACGCGACTGATGAACGGTTCTCCCCTCGAGCTCCTTTCTCGGGCAAGGATTGTTGAGCTCTTCTTGCTCGAATTCTCTGAGTACAGATTCGTCTGCTCCTAGGAGCATGTTGCTCTCCTGTATGTCCGTGTGTGCGATATGGCACTCTTGATGCAAAAGATCCAAAGCCTGAAAAAGGCGCTCGAGCACAATGGCCATAATCTGCCCCGGAAATCTCCGCATCGGATTGCGGTGTCTGAAACCAAACACGCTATCCCAGAGTGGTGGGTGTACAAGGCACTGATGACTCCCATTGGGACCGTCGACGTGGAATGAGTCAAGCAACGCGCGGACGGCGGAGCGGCCTGAGTGCTTAATCGAGGAATTTTCAATGCGCTTATAAGCGTCGAGCTCATTGTCCAAGGATCTAACCATGGACCCTGAACCGATATAGAGCTTAAGAGCTACATGCCGACGCTCGCTATAGCCATGTTTCAGTTGGCAGCCGCCATATCGATTAAAAGAATAGCCACGACTCACCTAAGATCCCGCGCCAGCCATACCGTTGATGTAGTTCCGAAGCCCAGTTTGCCCACGACCTGGTAACGAGCACGGAAGATCTCGCCAATCGTGACCGGATAGTATTGAGAGGTGGCGTAGTTTGGCAGTGTCTCTTCTTCGATCCTCTCGTCGGCGGGAATGACGGCGAAACCCTCACTGGGGAAGGCAAGTGGCTTCCATGCTAGGCGGTTGGCAAGAGGCTTGCATGTGCGCCTCAAGATCGACGTAGCCATTGTGGTGCGAGCCGATGGTTACGTGAACAGACTTCTCGTGTTAATGTTTAATGGTCAGAGTTCACAAATCCGCGGATCGAATTATTTTGAGGATGGATGTGATGTTCGTTTGGTCTTTCTTTGTCGTGCACGGGCGGGGTAAAGCGTCTCAGATTTGGCTCTGTCTTGACTCTCACCTAGGTACCTAGGTACTATTAGCAGCCTCAGATCAGGCGTCACGTGCCTTCTTCGAGGCGTGTTTGTATGTACGTGTGTACTCCGTAGTTTGTAGCACATTAGGGCAAGAGACCTTGGCACTTGCCTCCGTAGGTAGGTATGTATAGGTAGGTAGCGGCTATCAACAGGTAGGCTACCGGGTAGAAGAAATCCTCAAGGGCTTCGTGTGGTGGAAACTGTCATGAGCAATCTGTTGGAGCTATCTGTTGTAGGTATTCACGGAAGCTATGTCTGAAAGAGAGAGAAGGAAAGAGTGAGCGGACTTTACCGCGTGATGTTGATACCAGTGACCACTATATGTCGTACGCTTTGCGTCACTGTGGCCGCATCCACATGACGGAGGGTATAAAAAGCTTAGGGCAGCGATTCCAAAACTACTCGTGGGTGTCCTTTTCAAAAGGTTACCTACACCTACGAGTAGGTACCTGGTAGCCTCATCTTGGTGTCGCTCGCTCCGCGGAGGTACAACCTCTTGGCAAAAGAACCTCTCACATTCACTGACACGCGCCAAAACGTGGGTGAGAATGTGAGCTTTTCTTACGCCTACGCAGTGTATGTACCTAGGTACCTGATATTGAAGCGGGCTCACCTTTCACATTTTGTCCTCAGCCTCAATCAATGATCATGATTCATTCTTCTGTTGTGATCTTCCAAGCCTTGATAATTGGAGAGTAGTACATAATGCATACTCATTTGGACTGTGGAAAGGTCTGAGGGCCACGCGGTTTTAGTACAAGGTCATTGCAAAATCGCACTGCTTCGTCCTCTGACTTGATTTGGGCGAGGTACCTAGTAGGTACAAGTCCAGCCAAAATTGCTGCACAAATGAGTGGGCGCAGTCGTCTCAGCCTGTCTGGCCAGTGGTTTGTGCTGTTACCTGTACATGCCCCTATTGTCGCGACTCACAGCACAACGTGAAGCCATTCTGAGCCGTATAGATCCCAACTTCTACATGATGAATAGCATTGACGACCATGGCTTCATTATGACACACATTCACAATTTTGCTGTATGGGCGGAGACCCATTGTAATTTGTGCAGACCTGAATGGGATGCTTCGATTGTAATAACGATTTGTTCTATTCATTTTGGCGCAAGATGCCCCGTGACGGCTGGTTGAGGTACAGGAGTCGGGAAGAGCAAAACTATTCACCAAGCAAGTTTTTGCAACAGAAGTTTTGATTAGTGGGTCAGCCATACGGCCACGCCCCAAGCTCACTAGGTACCTATTCGCTTTGCTTCGGCCAACGGTCAACGTCAATCCATCAACCATCAAGATACGAATTCATCGATATTGACCTTCGGGTATCATGTTGTATCATCGTCATGTCTTTTATAGTTCTTCTATCGAATTGCACAACAAAGTGGTCTTTCCACACGGCACAGCGATCGACGCACACTTCGTAGGCGGTAGGCGAGCGAATTCCAGATCCTCGCCCTTCAACGACATTCGAATCAATCGAGGAGCTTCGAATCGGACGGCGGTACACAGCCCGTAGCAGACAACCTCGCTTTGCAATAGGGGCTTCCAGTTTCCCATCTCCTACTCAGGGCATTTCTCAGAGTACTTTACAAGGCAGCCTCCCTGGAACCGATGCCATAGCTGCCGTCAACACCAGAGTCAGATGGCGGACAGCGGCTCAATTCGAGCATCAGACGCGCGAGAACGCATATAAAATGATAGAGATACGATCGAAGATCCCGTATCTTGTGTCGAGAAACATGAAGAGGTCGTGCTATGGTGGTTACATTCCCTAATTGAATTGGCTAAAGGAGCTGGAACCAGGCATCAAAATCTGGAGTCACCCGCGCACATATTCTTCTTCCTAGCTGGCCACCTCTGGATGAACGGACTTTTCTCATGCTCATGCATGATGTGCATTGCATGGTATTTTCTCCTCCGGCTTGTCCAATACACACTTTCAAAATAAAACATCGGAAATCGTGATTTGAAAATGTGCCATATACAGTTGTCAGATTTAACGTAGTTTTGGTGATGGGTGTTGTTGTATTGATTGATGTGTTCACTGTTGTTCTGTGTGTGTTCTCCCTGTGTTCAGGGGCCATTCTAATTACAAAGTAGATGTATGTGTTCACGTGACTTCTGCCCTGTATTACCGCCCAGCGTATTAGGGACCCATGTCCGATAATCCGACACACCCCCTCAGCTTGGATAGCATATGCAAGCTGGAACCCGTTAATGACGCGTGAGGTCCTCCAGCTGGTCCTGAATCTCCTCCAACCGCGCGTCGTTCTTGACTTCTCGCTTCGTAATTTCCACCAGTCCGACTTGCTGAATGAACTTCGGCCACTTGTTGACCGGCAGTACCTTCGTGAATCCGTCCGCAATCATCTCAGCCGATTCAACGTATTCCACGCTGATATTCCCTCTTGACACCTCTTGCCTCAGCCAGTGATTATGGATGTCGACGTGTCTGAGCTTGGTTTGAAGCTTTGCTATCTCCTTTGTTACTAGTCCGATCGTCTGCGTGTTGTCGCAATCGATGGTAATGGTATCCGAAGGCAGTTGAATTTTCAGCTCCTTGAGCAGGCGAACGGTGAACATGGCCTCTTTGGCGACTTGTGACAGCGCCAGAAGTTCTGCCTCGGTCGTAGACGTGGTGACCGTGTCCTGTTTGCTTGCTCTCCACGCTATAAGGCCGTTAAACAACTTTATCGCATAGCCCTGCGAGCTCTTCCTGTCCATGGTATTGTCAGCGAACGATGCGTCACTCGCAATTTGAAGCTTATCTCCGCCTCCTAGTTGCAATGCCAGCCATCTGGTGTCAGATAGATATAGAAGAACGCGATCGGCCGCGTCATGATGCTCTTCACTGGGGTTCGTTAGAAATCGTGAGAGTCGCGAAGTGGCAAAAGCTATGTCCGGACGTGTCGTGACGGCCGCAAACAGGAGTGACCCGATCTTTCGTTGATATCTATTGATTTGAGATGGTGATGATAACGACGTCGACGGCTTTAGCTCTACTGCGGCCATGGGCGTATCGTGTCGCAGATTAGTTTTGTCGGCCAACTGGTGAATCTTGTCTATGTACGCGGCCTGTGAGAGACGCAGCAATCCATGCTGTCGATCTCTGATCACCTCCATTCCCAGGAACCATTGCAGGTCGTCCCCGCCAGTCATGGTATATTTCTCCTTGAGGAGCTGGATCACTCGGTTAGCTTCACTGGCGTTTTCTTTTCGGTAGGCGACTATGATATCGTCAACATAAAAGAAAATGATAATGCCGCCCTTGATCAAGCAGCACGGTTCGTGCGGCACAGTCTGGAAACCCAAAGTCTTGAGAGTTGTTGTAAACTCTTTCTGCCACAGCAAAGGTGAGATGCGTAAGCCATAAAGGGCCTTTTGAAGTTTCACGATCGTCCCTCTCTTCTGGTATCCCTTGGGCATCATCATGTACACGTCGCGGTCCATACTCGCGTGAACGAAAGCGTTCGTCACATCGTATTGCTTCAGTTCCAGATTGTGCTTGGCTGCAATGGACATGAGCATGCGGAACGATCGATTCGCTAGAGTTGCCGCATATGTATCCTGCGATGAGATGTGTCGTTGCTGATCTCCACGCACAACCAGCCGGGCCTTGCACTTTAGGTAATTGTGGTGCTTGTTGAGCTTGTAGGTATACACCCACATGCAATCCAAAATCTGAGACCCCTTGCGTTTGACTGATGAATGGGAAACCTCGGTCCAAGATTGCATCTGACGGTGGCTCGCCAGGTGATCAAGTTCCGCTTGTTTAAAGAGAGGGCCCATTGGATGATTTTCAAGGTTGGTCTTCTGAGTTGGTAGAGGCGGGAGTTCACTTCGGTGGATCTTTTTGCCTGCTGCCAGTGCCTCCTTCAGCTTTTTCTCGTCAAACTTCTCTCCTTTGAATTTTCCTATGCCTGTAGCCAGCATCCTTTTCTTCTGTGCCTTGTCAACACCGTCTCCTTCAAATTGTCCAACATTTCCCGCTTGAGTACCCGCCATAAACGCCGCTGCCCACGGGACAGTTTTCGATGACCCTTGCGACGTCAGTTGTGGTTGTGCGTGTGTCGTCTGCGATGCATGACTTCCAGACATCAGTGCTGCCAATAACGCAACCGGCGGTGGTGGTGTAAGTGGTGGAGATGGATAAAAGCTAGTAGTGTTCTTTCTTTTAACTGGTTCTCCCTTTGCTTCCGGTTCCGACTCGTCTTGTTGCACGGTGATGTCGTCGATGTAGTCATCCTCAAAGAATGATTCGACTTCAGGGTGAACTGTTGGCGGCGGTAATGCTATGGTCTGCAGTCGCCTGGCTATCTCTTCAGGTGAGACGTGCATCAAATTGTTTTCCAAAGTTTTATCCTCGCCATCGAACACAACGTGCTCATCGAACACTACATCGCGAGAACTGATTACCCTGGCTAACGATGGTATCCAGATGCGGTAGATGTTCGAAGATCTGTATCCAACAAGGTAACCAATCCATGCTGTCGGATCTAGTCGTTGCAAGCGATTTCTCCCGCGGTGTGCATCGCTGGTCATTGCGAATGCCTTGCATCCATATGCTTTCAAATGCGCTAGGTTGGGTTGTCGATGTGTTTTGACGATCCCGTTTCTGAGAGCGCTCTGAGTGAAAAATATCTCGTAGGGCGTTTTCCAATCATTTGCGTATCTGGGAGTTCTGTTAAACAAATAAACCGCAGCCCTCGTTATTTCCGGCCACAGTTGTGCCGGGAGATGAGCATCCAATCTCATCGCGCGTGCCTTTTCCTTGTTGACACCCCCTGAGCGTTCTGCCCCTCCATTTTGTGCTTGTGTGTCAGGGGCGGAAGGCTCAATTGTGATTCCCTTTGTAATCAACCAATTTTTCACTTTTGGTTTGACGATGGTTATCTCATTGTCACACTCAATGACTTTGACAGTGATGTTGAAGTGATTCTTGAGGAAAAGGAAAAAATTCGTCAACTTGGTTATGACTGAGGCTGCGGTCCGATTGTCCGTGAAGTAAATGTCCCATTGAAAACCTGAGAACCTGTCTACGATCAGCATCTGACTTTTCTCTTTCGTGATGCTGTCCGGATCGTAGCTGTGAAAGTCGATTGCCAGTCTCTCCCCTGGTCCTTCGTCGTTGATGCGAGGTGCGCGACGTATTTTACGTCTGGCTTTGGCTTCACCGCACGCGTTGCATTCTACCGTGGTGATACCCTTGACACGCACCCCCTCAGTTTGCTGGACAAGGTGTTCAACCGCGGCCGGGCCAGGATGGCCAAGTCGTTTATGCCATATTATCGCTGTCGTTTTTTGAGGTGCGCGTGCCGTGCTCGAGCTAGTGTGGAAGGCGGCATTGGACGCAGGACTTGAATTGTGTTCCAAAACCCATTGGCCATGGATCTCAGCAACACTTCCGATGATGGCTCCATCCGGCTTCCTTAGAGTGGTCGGGTCGTTTTGCGTTTCCCACCAGATTCCTGTTTGTCGTAGTAATCGGAAAGACACTAAGTTGCAGAGGAAGTCTGGACAAATGGCTACATCGTGAAGGGTTATTCTGGTCGTGCTTTCTCCGTTCGTCAAATGCAAATCGACTGAGCCATATCCGGATATCCAAATCTGAGTGTTCCCGGCCCATACAAAGTCACCTTGTGCAGGAGGTCTGAATTGGCGGATCCGCTCCGGAGTGTTTGTGATATGACACGTCGATCCCGAATCGAGGATGAAAGAATGCCTCAATGGATAGTCATTTGAAGCCCCGACTTGAAAAGATGCACATATTGTCGTAACTTTCCGACCTTCAAGTCACAAGTTCGACCGCTTGTCTTGTGAATCCCGTATTAGTTTTCGGAGAGCAAGGTCGGACTTCTGGAGACGCTCCATGAGTCCCACGGTGGTTCTGTCTACACGAAACCATGCCGGAGCTAAATCCTTATGGATGTACCAACATTGATCGAGCTTATGCGTATCAGTCAAACAGACGGGGCACTCATTCGCGAGAGTTAGGCTTGACTCATGTGACGTCGAATGGGCTTTCGCCTTATTCGCGAGAGTCGGCCTTGACTCATGTGTCGTCGAATGTGCTTTCGCAGGTCCCTTGCCTGCTGCCTTCCGCTTGTTTCGTTTCGCCGATGGTGCGCCATCCGGAGCGGAAGAGGCGTCCCTCTTGCTCCCTTGGACAGTAGTATCTGCCGACCCATCGGCGACATATGAATCATCCTCGGCTGCCGCGAAGGCGGCAGGCCGGTTCCTTCCTGAGTTAACTGGATGGACGCGATTCATATGCTCACGGAAACTGTGTAGCATCTTCTTTATGGTCATATCCGGGGATTTCCGATGGTGACTGAAAGAGTCGCACCATCCCTGCTCCGACCTCGGGATCGCTGCCATAAAGTCAGTTGTAATAGAAATCATGTTGGCAACATCGGAGACACCCCAGAGTACTGCCGACGTTGAGGCTCGGTCGAATTCGTTGACCCATGAAGGCCAATTGTTGAGGTTTCGCATTGGTTTGAGTGTCGTTCGATACCACGCGCGGACTCGCTCGCGTTCAGTATCATCGTCCGCCCCAACACTGTTCTTCAGGTTGGAAATCCACTCTGAAAGTGTTAACCCTGCGAGGCAGCTCGCTTCCTGTAGGTGTGAAGCTACAGATGTTTGAATGAGGGTGGTCATTTGAATGACCTTGTGTCGCTCTTCCTTATAATGTTGGTATCGAATCTTCCAGTCATCGATAGAGTCCTTATAGTCTTGTTTGTCTTCTTTATATGATTTTAGTCCCTCTTTCGACAGATGAGACATCAGCGTTGGCTCCTCAATGCCAGCTTTAGCTTCGTAGTCCTTCGGGTCTGGTTTCTGCGGATCGGTTGGCTGTTCCATCAAAGTACTCGGGTGATCCGGATTTATTTTGTTCCAGATTTCCAAAGATGAGGCGCGACCTTGAATCATGTTGAGCCAAGGCCTCCAGTCCTCCTCGTTGCGTAGGAAGGCAAGCTTTTCGTTCGTGGGGAAAATGTATGTCGACATTTTGGCGATAGTTCGGAAATATTCTCAAATGCTTAGTAGAGGCAGTGAGACTCTTAATTGTCAGATTTAACGTAGTTTTGGTGATGGGTGTTGTTGTATTGATTGATGTGTTCACTGTTGTTCTGTGTGTGTTCTCCCTGTGTTCAGGGGCCATTCTAATTACAAAGTAGATGTATGTGTTCACGTGACTTCTGCCCTGTATTACCGCCCAGCGTATTAGGGACCCATGTCCGATAATCCGACAACAGTAGGCACGACAATGCGATTTACGTGCAAGGTGGGTGGGTGTGCGGGCATGGGGGTGTGTGGGGTGTGGGAGTGTGGTTATCAAGCGCGCTAGCCAGATGAGGTAAGGCTCCACTTTTCCAAAACTTCTGTTGCAAAAACTTGCTTGGTGAATAGTTTTGCTCGTCGGGAAGCCTCAGAAGTTAGCACCTTACGAGGTAGACGTCGGTGTACGAAGGAAGTTGGAACAATGCCCATTGCCCGCACACGTGACACAGGTCACACTGTCAACACACACACACACACAGCTAATGTTGTTAAAAATTTCAAATCGATACGCTGGCGGCTGAATCCCAAATAGAAATCAATGCTAAGCTTTGATGATTTGATCTAGCAACATGTTTGGTCATGAACCATGCGCTGAAGATACGTTCTTGGCTGTCGCGTTCATTCCTCTCGCGAAACGACGCGGCAGCCAAAGGAGTTTTACTATTCTCGAGCGACGAGCTCCCGCCTCACGACGCGCATGGGATCCAACTTCATCCAGTCGCATTATTCGACCATACCAGCACCACCTGTTACGTACGGAGAATTTGTCGAGGGAATAGAGAATATCAGGGGCTATCGATTCGGCAACTACCTACCAGTTCATATTGACGATCAACTCAACAAACGATATCGAGTCGTACACAAGCTCGGCAGCGGCACATTCTCCACTGTTTGGCTTGCTATTGACGAGAAAACAACAAAATATGTTGCTATCAAAGTCGGCACCACGGATGCGAGTCGCAGCGAGATTGATATAGTCTCCCAAGTGACGCAGAGCCCCGCGATAGCCAATCTGCGGCCAGATCAAAGGTTGTTTCCCACCGTCCTGGATCGATTTGAGATTATCGGGCCGAATGGTACTCATCCTTGCCTCGTGACCCTTCCAGCACGATGCAGTCTGCGTGATTCGCAAGACGCAGGAAGTTTCCACTTCTTCCATCTCGATGTTGCCAGATCATTTGCCGCGCAACTCGTTATAGCACTGTCAATCGTCCACGAAAGAGGTTTTGCCCACGGAGGTGAGCTTTTCTGTAGTTCGGAGTTCCACAAGCTATTGCAGCTAATCTTGGGCCCTTGGCCGTTTATTAGATCTTCATCTCGGCAACATCTTTCTACAGCTGCCCTCATCACTTGATGGCCTGTCAGTAGAACAACTATACGCACGCTACGGTGAGCCGGAAAAGGAGCCGGTGGTATATCTCAACCCTGAGGACGTATTGGCACACCCCTCAATTCCATCTTATGTGGTGCATACAGCACGGTTGGGCATACCAAGCGATGATGTAAAGCTAGGCGAGGCAAAGCTTATACTGAGCGATTTCGGAGTTGCCTTCCGCCCGGACGAGAAATCTCAATACGTTTCACACGCAAGCCCTGTCAGGCGTCCACCTGAGTCACAGTTTGAGCCAGAGGTGCCTCTCACGTTTGCCTCGGACATATACAGCCTGGGCTGTGCGATTTTCGACCTTCTCGCGCATCGGACGCTTCTTAACGGGTATTGGATCCTAAGCGATGACGACATCACCGTACAGCAGATTGATTTGGAAGGGCCTATGCCACCAACGTGGTGGAGGAGATGGAAGGGGCGGTCGGAGTACTTTGACGAAGAAGGCAACCTGTTAGACAAGCTACATGATCCCTGGACATGGGAGCGACGATTTGGGGAGTGGGTGCGAGACTCGCGACAGAAATGGGGAATGGGAACATTTGCTGAAGACGAGATGAACGCGCTGATTAAGCTTCTCCGGTGCATGCTTGTATGGATGCCAAGCGAGCGGCCGGACATATCAGAGGTGCTACAATCAGAATGGATGACAAATGGGCGTTGCCTGCACATCAGAAAGGCTTGCAGGAAGATGCCTCACGTTCGAACTAGGGTATGTGGCAATTACTTTTATGACAATCTTATTTACACCTTTAGTCAAAGCTATAAACAGTTGCAAGTTTTTGAAGTCTTTGCGATATGTTTTTGTTGGTCAATTAAGTGTGCCGACGAAATCAAGTGGTGGCCGGTGGGTGGGTGCGCGGAGCAAATTTCAAAATGAAAGACTCGGGTGGTCAAGTTCCGAAAATTCGGCTCAAAACTTTGGGATCTCTTCGCATCTTGGGAAAAGGTACAAATAGAAGGAGGCAGACAGTCCATGCGCACATTTCTTGAAGCACCCTTTTTTCACACGCATCGGTCGAATAGCAGACAAACTTGAAACGAGCAGACGCGAGATATTGTGTGTATCAGAGAAAGAGATCTGGGCCGATTCAACAATTGAACCAGAATCCGGACGTTTCAACCTCAAACGGCCAAACTACTGATCAACGCCCAGAAAAGGACAACGTCTGTAGCCGCTCCATGCAAGCATTCGCGCCCCCCTCCCTTTCAAGGTTTCGAGGAGATGCAGAGCAGAGACGTCAAGCTACTTGGCCAATTAATGATGTGTAAGACGTGGGAGGAGACCAGAAATTGCCCATCCTCGATATGGAGAACCACCAAGATTGTTGCTTACGCCGCGTTAGGATTGCCATCTACAGCAAGGACCTGACTATCGCCATCGAATTCACCAAGCACGATTCTGCTTGGATGAATCGAGAAGGTGGCGCCGTCAACGCCACTACAGCATCGACCCGGGACCGCCGCTACATCGACTGCCGCCGCATGGCCCGCATCGAAGGACTCAGAGATTGACGATCTGACTAATCGATTCGAAAGACTGGGAGGATCTTGAAACCTCGAGAAAGCGAAGGAATGGAACCAAGCAATGAGCATATGCCAAGTGCCCTGAGCCCAAACAGCAGCAGCAGTCTTATACTCGTCAATGATGACTGCGTCGTCTCAGGTCTGAGCTCAGTCCGTCAAGCATAATGCTTAGGCACTTAACACTTGCTTGGTTCCACTCCTTCGCTTTCTCTAGTTTCCAGGACGGTGGCAGGACCTCCCAGTCTTTAGACTTTCGAATCTATTGGTCAGATCGTCAATACATGTACATACCTATGTTCTATTTAAATTTGGCGCAAGATGCCGATGCCCTGTGACGGCTGCCGAGCATTCTGATTCAAGACGCTGCCTCTATTCAGTGTTTACAATGAATCGAACATGGCCCATATTTTTACACCAGGTACACAAAACTCTGGTGGCGTATTACGCGATACGGTTGTAACGGTTCACTATTTCGCAATTCTGATGCACTGATTCCTTCGTTCTACGAAGCGTTCACTTCAATCACGTTGTTCGTTGTTCGAAACATGACACTTGAATCTTGAAGATCTGTCTGTTCACTAGACTAGTACCTATACTAGAGGGTGTTTTCGTGGTCTACCTCGTCTCCTCTTCGGCATTGGTTGCTGATCTTGATTCGGAGATTCGTGGTCCTCATTTTCAGCTGCGGTGGGTTCCTCTGTTTCGTCAGTGTTGAGAGCAGGTTGTTGGGTATCCGCGTCGACGCTCTCGTCCTCTTCACCATGGTCTCAGGTCTGCTTCTTCTTGTTGGGTCTCCACGGTCACAACTTCCAGTTCCGGTTCCCGGAAGTACGGTTTCACAACTGTAGACCTGAAATCCGTAGGTCCGTTCGGTAAGTCTAGCGTGCAAGTCTCACCATTAACAGCAATGAGGTTGTATGGCCCGTGGCAACCGCCTTTTTCGCGCCAAACTCGTACTTCCGATTGTAGTGGGAGTTCGTGCAGTGGTGTTGTATCAGGTCCAATGCCGAGCCTTCAACGTCATTACAAGTGCCCAGTATATATATTTGGGCCTCTCCAGAGCTGCGTTTTGTCGGGCCAGACGTATCTGTTATTGGTTCTTTTAATAATAGTATCCGGCTTTACGCCGGTCAAAGTCGCCTCCCGGAAAGTCAATGACTTCCTGCCCCAGGTGTACCCATGGCAGGTGGCATGGGTTCGACGACGGATCATCTCCGCCGTCTTGTAGCTAATTGTTATGTGATAACCCAAAGGGTCTTTCACATAACAACATTCGCTCTTCGACCAGGTCGTATTATGCAGATAGCTTCTGCCATATGTTAGTCGTTGCAAATTCGGGTCGAATATTGTCGCTGATCTCTTAGACTCTTACCACCTTTCGGCCTCCACCGTCGAGGTACACATGGTGGAAAGTGGGACTCTCTGTCGTGTCTTCAGGGTAAAACACTGCACTGATTTTCTTTTTCTTATCTTTCGCCGTTCGGGTTGTAAGATGATATGACAAGTCGCCCCTGGTCCTATGAAGAGAGGGTTTTTTATCAGTAGGGAAATAAAGATTTACAAAACACCACCTAGAAATTAGAATCTCGCTTACCATATTTTTATTTTTCTAATCGGGCCAGCTTACTAATTTGGTTTGTGAGTTTCATTCTATACAACACTGGGCATGGTTGCAGCTTTATCTGTTGTTGCGTGTTAACGATTGTAAAGTACATCTCAGCACTTTATAGCCTACCTAGGCCTCAGTGTTCCGAATCGGGCCGGGACCATTCTATTGGGACCGGATTGGGACGACTTTGGTTGATTGCGGGACACCCCTGCAAACGCTTTCAAAGCGTGGGTACTTGTCCCTTGCGACATGCCCGAGGTGCGTAAGGTTGATGAAATTGAGGGATTTGCTAGGCTTCCTGCCGCCCTTGCACTGGTACTGCATGCCTTCCTGGATATTGCCTACGACGTGGAATATTACGCAGTTCCCGTCGACAGATGTCTGGACAAAGATGGCGTGGTGATTCAGTGGTATCCCGATATATTTAACGCGAAAAACATCCCCGCAGTTGAACCGGGACTTTGAAACCTCGGTGTCTGACATGATCTTTTCTCAGTGTCGTAGAGTTCAAGATCTGGATGCTGTATAATACTTTAGATGATGTGACAAACGCTACGTCTCGATTTATCACGCGGCTTGGAAACGTACTGGTTGTGAGGAGTCGGATATCCCTACCGACCCGACCAAAAGGTCAGAACACTAAGCTGATGAGAACCAGCTTAGTGCGGGATATATAGGTGCATGCAACGACGGACAGAGCAGTTACGGGTAACCGTCACACTGGTCAAGGGTTGGAGAGATGGCCAAGGTTGTATGAATGTTGTCACGTTTTTGAGTAAGTTGGATGAGAAGAGAAGAACGGGCTAGAATTTGGGGGGCGAGGGAGCGCCTTTTATAATCGTTCACGGGGTAGCAGTGCTGGACAGTGGAAGGTGCGCACCTTCCTTCAGTTTTGCAAATCCGTCCATTTCGCCGAGAACACGCATCTCGGCTGGGTAACAATCGACACATACCTCCTGTTACGGATCCACACTATTATGGATCCTTCACACATATATTATGTATATATGGATCCCCTCCTGTCACATACCTTCGCGTGTGACCCCTTCTCTGTAAGAGCATTGGTTACCTTGTGGGCCCCCCGTAAGAGCACCCAACCTGCAAGTACCACACAGTGTAACAGGGGACTCCGCTGTAAGGGCACGAATTTCGGTCATATTGCAGAGCATGGAAAGCTTGTACAAACCGTGCGAGAGCCGTCCCCCACAAGATTACATTACGTACCCGTAAGCTTTTACACGCCTGTAAGCTTTTACGCGCTTGCAATATTTGGACACGAGTGAAATCTTTGCACAGTCAAAAGCGTGTAGAAAAATGGCTGTCATACAGGTACCTAGTATTAAACTCTATATAGCAGCTTTATATTACATCCAGTTTACATTGTCCAACTAAGTACTACATAAGTATCGAGCAGCTCTTCCTCTGCCAACTGGGAAAATGGCTGACGTTTGTATGCAGTGGTGCTTTGCCTCCTCCAAAACACAGAGAGTGTCTCCGTCAATTTCTAGTTGTTTCTTGATGAAGATTCGCACTGCCACTGCGCAGCCGCCAAATACATTATACGCATATCCCTCTTTACCAGAAGCGCGGGAGGTTTCCCAGACAGACTGACCTTAAACCAGTTGACATCAGCGATAGTTGAAATCTGGAAAGAAGATGAAGAAAAATGAGCCTTATTTTACTTACCAGTAATCCCAGATTCCATATATCAACCTTGTAAGACCATGGCATGGGCAGCTCCCGACTGCGCGAGTACTGTTGGCGATTGCGGTTCATCTTGAAGGTTAAAGCCGCAATTGGTGTGCGGCTATGCCAACGATGCAGTTTCTGCGATGGCGAAGCTCAGAGCGGATCATGATATCATCTAAGATAAGTTTCTTTTGCGGGTACGAAAGCCCGCCCCTACTTCCGACGATGCAAGCTTCACTGTCGGTGTCAGGTTACGATATACCAGACCCGTTGGGATTTAGAAATGGCACCACGCGTGAGCTGTCAGCTCTTGAAGACCATGAACTAATAAGCAAGGGGATCAAGAAGTATCAAGATGCAAGTTCGATCATAGAAGACCTGCAGAAGAAATTAGTTATTTTTCCACAGCTAACAGCTATAGAGTATTGGTGGCAAAGCTTTGGCTGCGTATAGAGAAAATGCATCCTCGCTGGTGTGCGTTCTAAGTTAGTCGCCGTGAAGATATATTATGTGCCTGCCATACCTGGCTTCCTATGGAGTAGATCTGATCCTGGCGGTGGCTGTGAACTGCGTAGTAAGGCATAACTGATACACAGGCGCGGACCCAGATGCTAAGATGTTCGCCGCGAACAACAGCTGGCGAGATGACAAGATGCAACAGCCAGAAATTTCAAGGGGTTCCACTCATCGGCGTGCCGTGTGAACGGATCCTGAAATATCGATTGTCGATGTCGTGGGCCTGACGTTTGCCCTCGGGCTGACTGTAAAAACTGGTCCGGACATTGAGCCAGGTCGCTTGCGTGCGAGGTGAGCCAGTTGGAACTTGGCAATGAAAGACTGCCCGAATCAATATGTCCATTTGGTTCTTTCTAAGTATGATGCATTATTGAAGACTTCACAGTCTCAGCTGGGGCCAGAGGTTGAAGCATAATGAGACATTGTCAGAGCGGGCAGAGACTCAGCCTCGAATAGCTTGCAACAACGCAGAGTGTGAAGTTAAACAAAAAGAGAGGAGGAGGAGGCGGAAAGAAGACATTTTCGGTCGGGTGTGCGTTGTGCGCTATGTGTGGCAGGTGCTGTGCCGTGAAGAAGGTGATAGAGAGGGAAGGTGCGAGGCCACACAGGTGACAGCTTGAGGCCATCCATCAAGTTCATCAGAAGTCACCTTGAGATCTGGTGTAAGTTTGATTGCCAGCCAGTGGGCGCTGAAAATAAGATGAATTAGTATTTGTAGGATACCCAGCAACTGATGACCATTAATTTACTCTATCAAGACTCGCTGTAGCTTGCCCAGGTATTCAGTAACTATTTCTAGCCAAGAACTGGATGGATCCGTAGATCGAGAACTCCCGGTTGTCTTTGTATCCAGGCGTGGCCGCGATTCTAACACAGTCTTACAGCGCTGAGGCTCGAAGGCAGCGGTGCTGGAAATCTTGTGTGGCGGCGTCACGTCTTCGTTTCTGCAAGAAAACAGCCGCAGTAAGGGCAGCGCGATGCACAAGCTCACGCGTGGGTAATATTGTCACGCGTGCAAGAGAATCGACGCTTTTTGTTGACCCGGTAAGAGCTCGCCCGTGCACAAGATTGTGGGCCTTCTGTAAGCTGACCAGCCCCCCCTGTAAGCTCACTCAGAATGGGGGTCGCCCGCGAAGGTATCTTTCCTCTCTCCTCTTCATAGCTTGACAGAGATAGACTTTATTGAATGCCTGTTTGAACTCCCCGTTCACAGTCGTTTCGTGACACATCTCTGTCAAACTATGCCCCTTCTCCGGGTCCGTCGGTGTCGTCCTCTGTGTTTTCTGATATTTCAAGCTCGACATTTTGCATTTCCGATGACTCAATCCCAACATTCTGTATTAGCGGAAGAGCCGCTCCCTTCCGTTTCTTCCCTGTGGAGCCTGTATAGCCGCTTGTGCCAGCTTCTCCCACGTCGTCGCCTTCACCATACTTCTTGACAAACTCTCGGAAAGCGTCTGTCAGTGTGAGGTTGGCGCGGTGTGTCCATGACGGTTCTTTGTAGCCCGCCCACTTGACTAGCATGCCACGTGTCCCCTTCCATGGTCCTGCGCGTAGGATGCGTTCGACGGTCGACCGCGTACATGGGCCGCATGATCCTCGTCACGGCGGCTGGGATGCACTGGTGTCCCGCCGTCACACTGTGACGTGTCCTTCCTTATTTTATAGTCCCCCGTGTAGATGAACTCGGCGAACGCGACAATAGTCTGGACGTCCTCATCCGCAAGCGTTGCATAGCCTAGCTGACCTTCGATGAAAGGACCTTTGATCATATTACCCAGTACTTCGCTCTTGCTTGCCACCAGCGTGGAATGCAGGAAAAGGTCTTCCTTGGCCTCACCCACCACGAACTTGAAAGTCGGGGACTTGAGAATCCTGTCGCGTCAAGAATTAAATTGTGTTTTAGTAAACACCGAAGTATTGAAGGATGGAGCGCGACTTTGCCAAACATACTCATCATATGGTGGAGCCTCCATATTGCCAGTATTGCTCTAATGTTGATATTCTTTGGTTGTTCGTGCCTCTGTCGCAGTCAGGCGAGAATTATCAACCTGTTTGCGAAGGGCGGGTTAGTGGAAGGTTCAATCAAGAGACAGGAACGATTTCGAAACCGTTACAAAGATGCAAAGAAGTCAGAAAAGAACTTCCTACCTTCTGTCTTGCTGTGATAAAGCGATGCACAGGCAATTGACAATTGTTTTGATGCAGGCAGACGGTTAAATCTTCTACGAAGAACACGTAAGAAAATAACCTTGTGCGTTTGTCTCTTTCCCCCCTTCATTGTCACTGATCTCTTCGTCTTTTTCGATTGGATGCATCGGGCGTCCGACAGAGACGCCATGCAAACGCGCATCAAACGGAGCCCATGGTCGAACTTCGTCAGTGGACTGGACTTGATTGTATCGTATCCGTTTATCGAATGTTGGGAAGAGGAGGCTTTACTCATCGACTTGGCGGCAAAAGGCTGGGACGAGCGCAAAAGTGTGGGATACCCAGATATCCGGGATCCCAAGCATGTGTGTAGAAATCCCGTGCTCGTTACTGTTGCATTGTGTCTTGATGAAAACGAGAAATGAAGTTGGGGACAGACGACGTTTGTGCTCTTTTCTGTCGTTTCTCTGAGGATTCGTGTCATGGCGCGCTTTTGCAGGGACTTTACCATAAGGGCCAAAGACCAGTAGGTACATACTCGGCAACCAAGACATAGGGGTAACCAGAAGGATTCAGAGATTGGAGCACAGGTTCACGAGTGACGATGTCCTCTTAGGTATGTACAATATATGTCAACACAGAAATCTAGACATGAGGGAACCAACGTTTTTTTTTGATATTTTACTCTCACTCGTTGCCCCTTTGTGAGCTCCCAAGTCTTGACATCTGCTGAAGTAATGGCAAGCTAGATGGAACCACGATCCACGGATGAGACACTTTAAGCGGTGACCACTGACTCGTGAGGTTGTAACTGCGTTCGAGAGCGCCAGGCCAATCAGACATGCATCTAGAACTTCAAAGATTGAGGTTACGCCAGACGCCGACAGATGCGACAATTGTTTTTTGTGGGGGGTTGTGCTCTGCAGCAGTTATTAATATCGCGCAAAGTGTATTCACAAACAATCGCTCGCAATCATTCTATTTCTCATTCACTATCGAGAGGATCGGCCGATGAAACTCGTCATCGTCGATAACCTCGTCGTAGACCCCAGCATCTCTAGAATAGTCGTATTCTTGGGCCCCGCACAAATCTTTTTCCTCCAACATCCGCACATCCACTTCGTCCTGATCAATCACCCAGACTCGATGTCCTTGCCTGTCCACCGATGTCTGACGATTGTGAGCGATTGTTTTCCTCCGCAAAGATGCTTCTGCCCGACCGTCGGAGTCGCTTAGATTATATAAGATGGATATCACCGAGGCAGGTGAGCGCCTGAGGCAGTGGCTCGGGGTGATTGAATCATTGATCAGTACGAAGAGGATGTTCGAATATTGGAAGAGAAAGCTTTGTGCGAGGCCCAAGACTACGACTACCTATATGATCGAGAGCCATCTGTTGACACCGAAATTAGCAGGAGAAGACAATGCAATCGAGTGTGGCAGTGGCTTACCTGTGCAAGCTGCGGCTGTGTTACCTACTCTGACAGAAGCTCTTCAGAAAGAACTTGATTAATCGTTTTACCGCTCTCATTCTGCATTTTTCATGATCTAGAACGAAAGCTTTCGTCAATTGATCAAGTTTTCAGGTATGGACGATCGAGATCTGCTGCTATGAATGAAAAGAGTCACTTTCGTGGACTGATCGAATTTACAGTTGTTGGCGGCGCAAGCATTCTGCCTGGCTGCCAAAGAGCGCGGATACGTTGCGAGCCTGAAAACTCGATCAATTCACGAAAGCTTTCGTTCTCGATCATAAAGAAAGCAGAATAAGAGCGAATAAAAAAAAATGCAGTGACGCGAAGCTGTGCCAGTGCGCGCCAAAAATAGGCAAAACTGAAGGGGGTGCCACGTGAGCGTGAAAACATCTTTCGGGGTTTTTCAACGATGCTGACCAATGGGCAGAGGAGAAGGCAGGAAGACTCCACACCATACCCTCCTTACCTACAGCCTACAGGTACTCACTGAGAACTCGAGCACAAAGAGGCAAACACGAAATGTACGCCTCCGCTACGCGTCGCCGCACGATTTCTTCAGTTTTGAACAAGGCTACAAGGCAGACCCTACCCTTTCACCCCACAATGCCCCGGCTCCAGCCCCCCCTGTGTTCCCCGGGTTCCCCAGCTACCCCAGCCTCTCCACTATCCGGACTTCGGTTGGTCGAAATTCGCGCTAGGAGAGTTAGGCTTGGGACTTTTGGGTGACGAAGACATTAATTAAGTAGGTATGTAAGCCTCTTTTCGGAGATTTGCTGCCGCTGCCACGTTTTCGGAGATTTGCTCCTGCTGCCACATGGTTCGATCGTCTTCAGACTTCCGGTATCGCTTCGGGGCTGAGCCTTGAGGAAGACTCGCCTCGCTTCGGGTTGGGGAAGTGAGGTTTCGGAATGGAAGTTTTGCGCACCCTTTTCACCGTCCCTCTCTTTCCCGACGCAAGTGTCCCTCCGGAGGCCCTTCACAGGATTGTCAGGCAGCGCGGGATGGCGTGTGGAATCACTGTGGATTACCTCACGGTTCACCTTCAAATTGCAATCGCAGACAGAAGAACACTCAATCGCAGGCCGCAGTTCGGAACTCGGGCTTTTGTGGCGCGTTGCAAAACAAACACGAATTACCTTCTAGGCAGGTGTACTTCACATTTACGACAATCTTGTTATATTGATCATGATTGATGATGCGAGCAAGATTATCAACGACCATTCTGTCGAGGGACAGCAAGGCTACGTCTTTCTCGGGCACGACGATGCTAGAACCATTGCCACCTTCACCGTCGCAACCTACACTGTTGACACTTTATCTGAGTAGAATTAAGCGCAAGAAACAGTGTCACGCGCAGGATTGTGTGGCACCGTGCACGTAGGCAGTCAGAGAGCGACCACTGGGTCAGATTCACCTAAAGTAAGGAGTATGGATACGACATAAAGCTGCAGCTATGCCGTATCTCAACACAGGAGACCTGGACACGGACTGTCCTGTTCTTCATCGCCAACGCCAAGGTCGTCACCTTCGCGGAATACCACGGCGTAGTGAGACTTCTGGATCTGGCGATACAAAAACTCCACAATGCTTTGTGCAGATTCATCATTCCGACTCTCGAGTGTAAGATTGGGCGACATTCTGGCCTTGGTGCGCTTCTGCTACGAACGGTCGGGTTCAGAGAAGCTGAAGAGGGTGGTGGCATCGTACTCGCAGTCTGCGATGCCTTTCTTGCTCCACATTGCATCTCGACGTTTGCCAACTACAATGCACAATCATTCGCTTCTCATGCCTGATATTTGCCTGCCACGATCATGTTTTATGAGATTCATAGTTTTCGGCAGGCTGCGTCCGCCGTCTTCACCGTTCAGCAGCTCAGCGCTCACGCGCCAACTTGCTTCTTCCCGCTTCCTGTGCCTCAAACACAGCCGTGCTTACCAAGCCGTTACGATTTTCTTGAGAACAGACGCAGTTTCTGCTTTTTTTTTCCCCCGCAAACTTCCGTTCTCTTGCGCGTGTGGCCCGTTCGAGGACTCGTGTCATGGCGCGCGTTTGCATGGCCACATGGGAAGGAACCAGACGTCGAGTCGGCAAACGGTTCTGCACATTTTTAGAAGAAATAGACGAAGAAACTTAAGATAAATGGAGGCAAACGCACCAAATGATTTCGAGTAGTTCAAGTACGCTACCTGCACGAACTTCTACCACCTACATCAGAAGTACATCAGACCATCAGAATTATCGTCCTTTTTCTCACTCAGTTAGTACAAACCCGAAGCGATCTTTCCTCCTTCAACTGAGTCCTGACGCCTTTGGATCTTGGAACCCTTTTTACCGTTCCTGTCTCCTCCCTGAGACTGTCGTGGTCTTCATGTTCTTCTTGGTGAAGTGGTACTCGAAATCCTGATCCGCCAAGGAGAACACGTCGGCGTACGCCCTTCGAGTTGATAGAGTGGGAATATATTCCCAGGATGGGCGTCATCGACGGTGATGTCCACACGTCGAAGGAAATTGAAATGCTACTTGCCACCTCCTTCAACCCCTCCATCAGGCCGCGGCGTCTTGCAAAAAACTCCGACATTATCCCTGACCTTAGCGTTCGCGAGCTCCTTTGGAGCAGATCCCGGTTCAAGGTTGTGTATCCCAGAGAACTCGTTACTCGATAAGACTCCGGAAGTAGAACAAAGTAAGTATCCTCCGTTTGCATCAAATAACCATTGTAGATCATCTCCGCCCGTCAAAGTATATTTCTTGCGAAGAAGATTCATTGTTTGACTTACTTTGTTCTACTTCCGGAGTCTTATCGAGTTCTCTGGGATACACAACCGGGATCTGCTCCAAAGGAGCTCGCGAACGCTAAGGTCAGGGATAATGTCGGAGTTTTTTGCAAGACGCCGCGGCCTGATGGAGGGGTTGAAGTGAGCTGACATAACTCCCGCTACTAACAGCGCAGCTGGGGGCGGTGTCGGTGGAGGTGTTGGATATGCAGTCGTGGCCTTACTAGCATGTTAGTGTCCTTCCTGGTTCGAAACGCGTCTTCGAACAACAGACTCGTCCGCGGTGTAGTCGTCAAAAAAATGATTCAACTTCTGGATGACCCACTGGAGCTGGAAGCTCCATCATCATAACTCGTGAAGCAATTTTGTAGGAGTGGAAATCAATCGCTAGTCTCTCTCCTGGTCCCTCATCATTTATGCGCGGTGCCCGACGTATTTGTCGGTTGACTTTGGCTCTCCCACAGGGTCGCACTCAACGGTCGTCACACCTTTGATGTGCACCCGCTCAGCTTGCTGGACTAGATGTTCGGTGGCTGCTGGACCGGGATGTCCCAGGCGCTTATGCCACAAGATATCTGTGGCTTTCTGGTGTGCTCTCGCTGTCCTCGAACTTGTGTGAAATACGGCACTAGGTGCGGAATTGTGCTCTAACACCCACTGACCATGGATCTCCGTGACGCCTCCAATAATGGATCCATCTGGCTTTCTCGACGTGGTGGGATCGTGCTGCGTTTCTCACCAGATTCCCGATTGGCGGCGTAGCCGGAAAGATACGAGGTTGCAAAGAAAATCTGGACAGATGGCTACATCCTGGAGGGTTATATTGGTAAACTTTCCATCATGCTCAGCCTCCAACTGTAATTCGATTATTCCATCACCTGTTATCCATACTCGAGTATTTCCTGCCCAGACAAAATCGCGTTGTGTAGCCGGTCTAAAATATCGTATTCGGCCAGGAGTGTTGGTGATGTGACTCGTAGAAGTGTTTAGCATGCTATAGCCCAAAGCATCGGATCGAAAGATGCTGGTACGTCGTCAAAGGCGGTGCTCGAGAATCCTTCATTCCAAGCGAGGCGATTGTATTGTTTATTAAGTCCAGGGAGATGATCCAGCGCTCCGACAAGCGAATCCCAGGACCTACGTGTGTCGTAAGGGATACTCGCAGTGTGAATCAGCTTGAAAAGAAGCTTAAAGAGCAGCGTGTACCATTCAAGAAAAGGACGACTGACCCGAAGGTTGGAAAGTTGTCGAGGTACACGCTGCTCTCTCTCTCTACGCTTCTTTTCAAGCTGATTCACAGTACAAATCTCTGCATGCAGCCCCAGTTATTATCTGCCCCTTTTTACCGCCTAACCTTTAGGATCTCCCAGCACCCGACAATCTGACAGATCTCTTGCTGCCGCTGCCATCTTGACATTTGGCTGAGGCGTAGATTGGCCGTCAGAGTCAGTTTCACTGACACTCTGCTTCTGCTCTTTGAGGGTCGACTCGTCGCTAGCCTCTAGACTCTAGAGTCGGCGGAGGCCCAAAAGACGTGCCGCCCAGCGCAGAGGGTAAATCGCTTGAGCAATGAGACGAGTTGCGCGCCAGGTACTTCCGTACGACCGTACGATTTCAATCGGCGCCAGGTACGGTCCCTCTTTCACTCCACTTTTCTCCTCGAATTTGTACAGTCCACCAGCCGAACTTTTCTGCCCTCATTTTGTACAACCCCTAACAACTAACGAAGAAACCCGCCTATCTGATATATAATAAAGAGGCAAACACGAAATGTGCGCCTCCGCTACGCGTCGCCGCACGATTTCTTCAGTTTTGCCTAACAAATTTCGCACAAAAAAATGGGCGAATTCGTTATTCCGGGGTCAGCGTAACCAATTTTTTCTCGCCATACCATTCAATTTCACATCGCTCTCCTCATCGCTCCAATGGCTCCTACGACTCCCATAGCTCCTGTTAAAATGAGAAAAAGTATTAGAATTACCAACGGCCAACGACTGACCCTTCAAAAACGCCACGAGAGATTCCCTCATCTGAGGCAGACCCGACCCAGCTAGCTGAATGGTTCGAAGACCAGTTCAAGCACCGCCCCTCTCCGGGCACAATATCCGAGTCTCTGTCCGACAAATACAAGCATCTATAACATCCGACCAAATCATTGAGATGTTGAATCGGTTTTTGAACCGAGTCAGCCATCCGCTGGTGAAATTCGGACACGGTATGCATTCGTAAACATCCAGCTTAGGCCATATTTGTTGGGCTGCCCAGATTATGGAGTCACCCGAAATGCTGACGTCTGTTTCATGGCGATGAACTCAATCGTACATAGCCAACTCTAGATCTGGCCGTTGTCCCTGTAACACTCTTGTGGCCCACCCATGGAATGGTTTGGTCGGATCTTCTAGATGCTTGTATTTGTCGGGCAAAGACTCGGATATTGTGCCCGGAGAGGCTCGGTGCTTGAACTGCTCTTCGAACCATTCACCTAGCTGGGTCTGCTTCAGATGGAGGAATATCTCGCGGCGTTTTCGAAGGGCCAGTCGTTGGCCGTTGGTGATTCTAACCCTTTTGCTATTTTTACAGGGACGAGGACGATCGGCCTGTCTCGGCGCAATTGACGGTGATAGAAATGTTCATCCAAAGGCCCTGTCGCGCACTTCACCTGCTCGTATGGCCTCAACACCCCATTCCATTTCTCTTCTTCTAAGCTAGCAGTTGAGAACTTCGTTGACGCCATTAGTATCCGTTTCGACCTCGACTCTCTTCCCTGCCCTTCCGGGGGATACCTGCGTCGGATCTGCTCTGCGGATTTTATTAGGGGCCTCTCATAGCGCTGTCAGCAGCGCGGGATGGCGGTCGGCGCGGCAATGGTCATCCATCCCTGCAGGCTGCAATGAGTCCGTAGACCCTGCGCTTTGTGCCGGTAACGGGAATGACTAAGCTGCGCCCGACCAGTTCATCAGTGTAAAAGAGTCTAATGTTTCTCAATTCTGGAAATGGTTTTTTTGTTTTCTAAATTCAGTTCACACGAACTTCGCACAATTTCGGTCGCGAAACTTTCGAGCGTGAGTGCCCAACGTTTCAATCGGCTTTCGTGAACACTTTCTCCATGCGTCACTTCTTTTGGCCGTGATTGTGTCTGATAAGAGGCACAGCAATCAAGATGGAGATTCTAACAGCATGCGCGGTCTTTGACACAAGCGGCGATGAACCCGTATTCCATCACACAGAACTTGTTATTCGCGGGAAAGATGACGAGTTTTTTCTTGCCACCACTAAACTACGTAGGACCGCGGCCTTCAGCATCGACCTAGAGAAGCTCGATAAATTTGCCGTTGATACCGACACCGTCTGGCCACCTTACTCAGCCCGACTATTGCGAGCCCCAACGCCCATGGGCCGTACCCCAAGACTCATATATAAAGAAACCAAACCTACTAGATTATGACAGGACACCAAACGCGGAGCCTCTAAGCAACCTGGTTTCGCACGAAATCGAGGCATATGAGCTGCTGAGAAAGCATCCACATCCCAGTATCGTCGATTACCGAGGTTGCGTCGTGATCGACGGTCGGATCAAGGGGCTTTGTCTTGCCAAATAAAAATGACTCTTCGAGAGCGTCTGCGGATGAACGAAAGCACTTCTTTTGACAAGGACCTTTGTCTCGAGGGCATTGAGCGTGATGTTCGTCATTTGCATTCCTTGGGCATTGTCCACAATGACATCAGCCCGGCTAATATCATGTTTGACGAGCTGGATCGGCCGGTTATCATCGACTTTGACTCTTGGTAGCGAGAAGGACAGGAGCTTGGCTTTAAGACTGGTACTCCCGATTGGTGTATTGAAGGGACTGAGTACGCACGTTTTGAAAATGATTTCTATGGGCTGTCCAAGCTACGAGAGTTTATCCGCAATCCTTAGCCTTGAATGTGCTTGGCTTCGACGTTGAGAGTTGAGGTCAATTGAATCAATTCGTAAACAACACTAGCGAGGAACATACATTATACCAGGCGTTCAACATCAACTTTTCCAGGATCTCCTCTAGGCTCTAGGCTCTGACACGCGTATACTCTTCCCACCTCCATCATGCGAGTCGCGACCGAGATTCCCCCACTGCATCGAAGAGCTCGGAGGCTATACAAACTTCACCGTTCACGTATACTTCGTCAGGTCATGATAAAGTACTGCCTCCAGTTTACTGCCACGCCACTCGGCAACAGATGATCCTCGTGCAGTAGGATTACATAGCACTTTAAAGCTGGCGAAAGACCCCGCAACAGTGCAACTTGCGTACGATATTCGGTGGAGAGCGCAGGTACCTACGTGCAAATCCGGCCATCGAGAACGGTACAAGTCTCAGCTCGCCCGACGCCGGGTGATCATTTTCGACTTCGCTCTTCAACCAAACGGGACATTGGCGATGGTATCGGATCCGTCAAGGTTCAGCCATCCGAATAATCACGGCACAGCTGCTATCCGCGACACCGATGACGAATCTGACCGTCGCCGGTGCATGCCATTGAGGCACCTTCCATCGAAGTCGGCGGACACGCAGACCGTAGACGATGATTACGATCGTTCCAGTATAGAGGGTGAGTCGTGACAATGCCATGGCAACCCTGAGTTTGAGCATTACATCCGCCTACATTATGAACGTGTTACGTGGCCATAACCAGTCGCTACGCAGTGTTTGGTGATGGCCGATACGGTATACCTAATCCCCAATGACGGGCGTATGCAAAATAGGTCCAAAGCGCCTTTCTCTTCTCAGAACTCCGGCTTGCCCGCCAGCCGGCAAGCCATAATCCAAGCCATGTCTGCCGCAAAATCACCCCTCTCCTTCAAGAGATTTCGAAAACCTTCATCCACGATGTCTTGGCCTCCCGAGTCTATAATCGCGGCCGAGTACGATGCCACAAGCCTCTTCAACTTCTCTGGGCATGGCCGCTCGTAGCAGAAGCGCACCAAGGCCATGATATCGCCAATACTCTCCCTCGAGAGCCGGAACCCGCACAAAGCTTTGTGTAGCTTTTGCATTGCCTGATCCAGAAGTCCCCATACGCCGTAGCAGTCCGCGAAGATGAAGATCTTGGCATGGGCGATGAGGAACTGGGAGTAGTCCGTGTCCATGCTCCCACTGAGAACTGTAATAGATCCGCAATTTCCATACTCCTTGCCCTGAGTGAATATCTGCCAGTGCGTGTTACTTGGCCGTATCAATACCTTTCCATAGTCCCCATGACCGGGGCTGGGATGATCATCCACTGGTGTCCCGCTGTTACGACGTTGCGACGTGTCCGGTTCCAAGACATATTTGTGTGTGTAGATGAACTCGGCGAACGCGACAATAGTACTGACGTCCTCGTCTGCAAGCGTGACATAGCCTTGCTGACCTTCGATAAAAGGACCGTTCATCATCTTACTCAGTACTTCGCTCTTGCTTGCCACCAGCGCCGAATGCAGGAAAAGCTCTTCCTTGGCCTCACCCACCACGAACTTGAAAGTCTGAGACTTGATAATCCTGCTGCGTTTAGTTTTTCATTGATCCAGTGAGCACGTGATATTGAAGCGTTGAAACTTTGAAAGATGAATCGCGAGTTTGCAAAACATACCGCTTATATGGTGAACCCTTCATCTTGCAGACTTGCCAGTATTGACCCAGGAGCCAGCGTTGGTCGTCTTTGAAGTTTGTTCCTTTGTCAGTGTCTTCGCGGTCACAATGACGGTTAGCGAGAAAAGAAATCTGTTTGCGAAGATGAGCCAGTTGAAAGGTTCAATGATGAGACAGGACGATGAAATGGTTTATGGATACAAAGATGTAAAGAAGTCAAAAAATGAAAAACAGGTCAATGGCCATGCCTTTCTGGAATCTGGATAGAAGTGATGGAGTGAGAATGTTTTGGGCAAGAGGTCCTGATGCATCATGTGCGTAGACGGTTAAATCTTCTGCAGAGAATTGAAAACGTACGAAAAATAATTTGGTGCGTTTGCTTCTTTTCCCCCCGGGCCCCTCGTCTCCATTCTGTTTTCTTCCTCTTTTTCAATGGGGTAACGCCATGCAAACGCGCGCATCAAACGAGTCCATGCACCATGGCTTCATGGTTGAAGTTCGAAGTTTCAACCTTTTTATTGAATTCGGCTTTACATATATCCGTTGCATAGAGATGATGTAGAATCATGTGATGTGAGGAACATATGGCCCAAGCCATCGACTTCAACGACTTGGCGGCAAAAGTCTGGGACACCCAGATGAGTATCATACTCCCAGCATGTGTGTAGAAGTCCCGTGCTCGTTAATATTACCATTGTGTCTTTATGGAAAGGAGAAATTGTATTGAGAACAGACGTCGCTTGACTCGCTTCTGCTCTTTTCTGTCGTTTCTCTTGAGAGTCTGGTGTACGAGAATTCGTGTCATAGATGATGGCGCGCGTTTGCAGGGCCCCGGCCACGTGAGAAGGAGTCACACTTCTAAATTCTAATCGGCAAACGGTTCCGCGCAAATCGGAAAATAGACGAAGAAAATATAGGACATCTTGGAATCCTTTTCATTAATAATTTATAGGAAGTGTCGCAAATCGTGTTTTGTGCTTGGTCGGGTGCCATCGCCCTTTTGGTGAGATCCCCCAATCTTGGGTGGTGAACCGTTTTTTAATGCCATAAACGAGGCTTGGGAGAATACCCTCGCCATTAGCGATCTGCTTGGCCGATTTGCCTGCTGTTAAGAATGATTCATGAATAGACGCAAATCCTATTGCGTGCCGTCAAATGTTTTTTTGAATGGCTTCAAAGGGCGTGGTATCGTAGCCATGGCTGCTCAAAGATGATGGGTTGGTTTTTGGATGAAGCTAAATTGACGCGTCGCGACGAAAAGTGGAAAGATTTCCGCGTTATTCACGAATCACTTGGGGCCACTGTACAGATGATATGTACCTAGGTACCTAAGGGTTGAGATGAGGGGATGCGGGGACGGTTTTACACGTGGATGTGGTGTCATTGGTGTGACGAGATGTCAGATGGAAGGGAGTCAAGGGACCGACCGGCGGCAAGGGGAGCGGGCGCTCGGAAAGCGGCGGAAATGCCAGATCTGATCATCTGCAACCCTTGTCCATCTCCATGTTGCAACTTGCAACTTGCCCGTTGACCCTATGGTACGACTCGGTCCGAGATCTCAGATGACACCTCATTGGGCTGACAATGGCACCTGGACAGTGGATACTGCTGCGACTGGTTCAACAGTACCTAGGCGCTACCTAACGCAATGAACACCCTTGTAATTCGGATTTCCAATCCCAGTTACACACATCTTGCTGTAATTCCATTCTGTTGAATCTCTTGTTTACAGTGTTACATCGATGCGAGGTCGGAGGCACAAGCCACAGACTGCGGAGTAAGACAGTGGCGGGGAGGAGCCACATAGGTACCAAGTAGGAGACATGCGTTGAAGCACAAAGAAACTCCTGCAGTGGTGAAACCCGATGCGGAGTTGGGGGCGGGAAGCAGATGGAGACGAAGTACATAACAAGTTCCACAGGCATGTATCTAATTAGGTAGCTATGCCATCGCGCCAGATACCATGGGCCATAGGTAGGTTTTACTGTTGAAATCCTGAGACTCGGGCCTTGTGCAGCTCGGTATCTGGTAGTAGTACGAATTCACGAGTAGGTATGTATGCACCTATTCACGGTCCTGTTACAAGGGAGTTGGCCGATGCTGACTCGGAAAAGACAAGGAGGAGATGGTCCCGCTACGCCATGTCCCTCAAGCCGTCTCGAGTTTGAAGTGAGAAAAAGGGCCAAGAGCCCAACACAGGCGACGAGAATCCGGAGCAAGTTGCGGAGATTTGGACTGCCGCACGATTTATCCATCTTTCAGGCCGAATCTTCCTAGCCCAGGTCACATAGATTCCACTGAAATCGGACTATCTGTTTGTTGTTACCCAGTGACAAGTGTTTTGGAACTTGAAGCTGCAAAAAGTGCCAGGCAATTGATGAACCTCACATACCCGCAGCCCGAGAAACACGGAAATGAGCCATAGCCCAGAAACAAATTGGCACTTACATGTTAATGATTAGCTCTGACTCCGAGTCTCCGACTGCTTTTTGATCATCAAGGTTGAAGGAGCTTAGATACGTTGTAGTCGAGGCGAGTATGTAATCCGTGGCAAAGGCAATCCCCGACTCTTTCACTAGCCGGGCAATGATGATTGATGAATACCTAGCTCATGACCTGATGTCATGTGTACTTGGCCGCTGGCGTGCATACTGCACACGCATGTGTATACAGTACGTATGTACTCGTACAGTCGTACTACACAAGCACAAGACACGTTAGGGAAGTTCGAACGGCATTCCGCTAGGTAGCAGGGTCGCTTTTGTTGGTTTCAGTTTTCCTTTGTCATCTAAGACAGAGTCGGCTTCCTTCTCATTGACTTTGACTTGCAAGTTGCCGCCGGTGTCAAACGGTAGGTACTCAGAGTCTCAGACGCATTTGACTGTGATTTGAGGAAACATGATCTGCAGCCTGCAGGGAAGATTTGTCTTCTCAAAAAGAATGTTTCTTCGCAAGGCGCCGCGCAAATACGTACCTAATGCACGGGTGACGGAGCTCAGGCATGAGTCATACCAACACACACGTTACAGAGTACGACCCGAAGTTGTCACTGAACTTTTGAAGTCCCCAATGGATCTGTGGGTTGACTAAAAATGGATTCATGTCGTAGACAGTGGACACTCCGTATGCCACCAGAATATGTATGTCGGAGCGGTTTCACGGCGAAGAAATGTCAGCGGGAGAGCTGGCGAAGACCAACTCGAACGTACGATGAATGGCTGCATACGTCATGCGGTCATCTCCAACATCCTCCGTTGGCAAACCTCTAAGCGCTCAGTAACAACCACCCCGCCTATAATGACCGTACCTATATTGCTGAACAGAGCCAAGCTCAGCCAACATCTTGGTGTCGTGAAGTCGTGACCCACTGGCCCACGAGCATCCGCCCTACCTTGCACATGGTAGGGTAGGTATATTGTCGGCTGTACGAATCGTCGAATATGCAGGCGCAATTACCGCACTCAGCTGACGGCAAGACGACGGACGTGATGCCGGATCCGGCGGGCCGCGGTACAATTGTACAGAGTACGGAGTACTTTATCGTCAATTAAAACTGCATGCAGCATGACCAAGAGTGGACTTCTGGACCCTGGGCTGTCCCTGTAGGCTGTCATAGGTATGTATGTATGTCCTGTTCCGAGAAGACGTGTATCGATATTCAGCAGCCAGGCAATTGTACCTGTAGCCTTGACCGGCCCATACGCGGCGTGCGCTCCGTGTTGCCTGCTGTCGTGAGTGAATTACAGCTGATTTGAGTCAACGGAACGCCGCGTCATTTGTTGTCATGTGCCGATTCGTTTGCAAATTACCTACTCGTAGCTTGACGGTAAGTGTCTGGCTCTATCGGAGGCGCCTCAAAGTCGAAGATCTGTTGGATGGGATATCTGTCTTCGGGGCACTTGTGAGTCGTGACAGTGGATAAAAAAGACTGCAACCCTGTCATCCTTTGAGTCAACACGTGACTCTGGACCGCGAATCGCGACAAAGGTACGAATCTGGTTGCTCCCTTCTTGCCACTATATTTAGCGCCAACTGCAATTCTGCCCCGCCCCCCGACAATGAGCTCAGGCTGCTCAGCTCAAATATTTCGAGTCTACCAAGCTCGTTGTTCAGGAACTCTCTCATCTCACGCAACGATCAATTCGGGGCTGAGCAGACTGAAGATTGTCAAGGCTCGCACACGTTACCACGATAAATTATGGCACACACGCCCCGTATTGCGCACTGCGGTTGGGCCATCGTCGATCCTGTCATACTAATGGTCAGTCGAAAGCACTATGCGGGCATGAGGTGCATGCATGATGCGACTTGTGAAGTTGTGATACGCCCATGATCACAGAATACAGTACATACCAGGGTGCAGTTTTCGAGACCAGAGAGGGAAGACATGATACATCGCGACTGACACATGGCTTCTTCAGCAACCAACGCACCGATCGTGACGCCGGACTGCAGCAACATCGTCACACCCTGCAGATGTTTGGCCGGCTGGCTTCATTTGGTCTTCCCTGGCTAAGCTCACGCCACTCATAACACGTCAATGACCCAATTCCACGGGGTTTACGTAGTACACCTCAGTACAAAGTATCCCGAATCCCAACTCCAAATCATGGTCAGTGCTTCGAAGCCCCTTGTCGAGCGGCACGCCGTCCAACCACCTTGCATGATGCAACTTGTGATACGTCCATGATTAGAGAATACAGTACGTACCAGGGTGCAGTTTTCGAGGGCCGGCGCTTCGGTGAGTCACCCTCACCTCCACCGTGAGAGGCATGATATGATACATGGCGGACTGGCGCATGGCTTCTCCAGCAACACGCACCAGTTGTGACGCCTCGCACGGGCTCATGACCTGCAGGCCGCAACAACGTTATCACAGCATGCAGATTGAGCGAACGGACAAGCCGTCTTTGACCGGCTGGCTTCAGTTGGCCTTCCCTGGCGACGCCCACTCCACCGGGTTTTTACGGAGTACAGATTCCCACGTTCCCAACTGAGGGAGGGCCCTTGTCGAGCGGCACGCCTTCCAACCAAGGTCATGTCTGCATCTGAGGAGATCTCAGTTGGTCAAAATCCGTAGATTTGAGCTGGCGACAGGGAACGTGATCGCCTCAATTTGCACCGATTCTTTTATCAGCAACGGCGCTTCTCTTCACTTTGAGCTTGGCCACATCCACAAATAAACGAGGCTGGGAATAAAAATCGAGAAACACTCAAAAGAGCTACAGTGGGACGGCTCTTTAAAGACAGCTCGGCCACCTTCGCCGCCCGCGTCCTCTGGTTCCTCCCAAGTTCTCAACTCGGCCTCACGCTGCACGGTCCTACGCTTCAACACAAGATACCATTTCAGCCGGGAGCCCACTGGCCATTTCGAGCAGACGGCGACGTCGATCGAGGAACGAACTAGATAGCTATCGTAGAGGCGGATCAGAGCCTCTAAGAGCTAAATTGGGCAAGACAGACCCCCGCGTCCCTGGTTCTGACTGAATGGAGAGCGAATGTCTTGTCATCTCCATGCATAGGTGCATCACGCGCCCCTTATCCTGCTCCGTCTAATTTGGGTGCAGAGTGTTACCACTCGCGTCGTATCATCTCAACCATTTCTCAATCAATTTGAGTCTCGACAGACCGCTACTTTGAAGCTAATGTAGGTATCACTCGTTTCGTATCATCCCAACGATTCCGGCCCGCGACATACCACTACTATCAAGCTATGTAATACTTACATAGGTATGTTGTTCATCCATCCAAAGCATCTGTCGCCACGGACTGCTCCTGATGCCAGATGGACTCGAGCCACTCCGTCTCATCTTTCTTCCATCACCCAGGGATTCAACTTGATGTCTTTTGGCTTCCTGAAAGGAAAACTCAAGTGCGCCAATGCATCGAGGTCGGCATATGCTTCATCGTTTCATACATGATACGAGTCGATGGATGGTGGACTATTCTGATGCCTTGAAAGTGAAGGCTGGCAGTGGGCACAACTACCTACCTATGGCCTTTCACGCCGCGCCTGACCGTTGACGTATAGCACTACCTATTCAACATAAAATGCGGTGAACAGGGCGGATTGTTTTGCTTTGAAACATTCGACGCTGGAAAACCATCACCATGTCAAGCAGTGAGTTCACCGGGCAAGCAGCAAGCTGAGTGATGTAACATGCTACTATGTAACGGTGTCTCTGACAAGGCAGCCTGCACCTACCGAGTACTCACCACGAGTTACCCAGTTCGGCGAATTTCTTTGTCTTGGTAGGAGTTTGAAAGCCACTATAAGACTTTGGCAAAATGTCTCGCGAGTCGCGACATGGTGACGAGAGGGAACATGGAAGCTTGTTATCCAGTTAGAGTCACCTTCAGATTATCCGTAGCCACCCAAACGTTACAGCCTTATCACAGTCTGGGTGCCCACTGCCCATGGTAACACTGAGACTGGAGGCTGGCAATGCTGCATGCCAGTTCATGGTATTTACTCTGTAGCTACTGGCTGGATTGTGTATTGGTGAAGCGGGCGAGACAGACCGCAAGTGGGAGGGTCATCATGTTGTAGGGCAAGCTGAGCCTGCCGAGGTTCCATAGGGAGCACGACGCTGGATTTCCGACTACATAACACGTCGGTTAACTGGTGGTTGGTATTAAAGACAAGCAAGGGCCAGGTCTCAGGATCTCCCTAGAGTCTCCCGCGTGCCTTGCCCTCGAATACTCACATACTGATACATGATGCAGATACGGAGTACAGAGTACATGCAAGAACAAAGCACGCACATTGCATATGCATTGCTTGTCGCCCCATATCTAGTCGATCTTTTGCTATTTTATTCGGAGTGCATGACAACACTGCAGTCTCCCAGGTCGCCAGCGCTTGGAAGTGTATATAAACGTGCCGTCCACATTGGTCCTCCCTGCCAAAGATTTCCGAGCGATCGATTGTTCACCACGAGAAATCTCACTCAACATCGTAACCGATATTCGACCTGAGTACGTACTGTACACGAAGAAGAAGCCTGACTTCCCATTCCACGGAACTGCCCGTCCCTTTTTCTTGGAGTGTTCGCAGTCCGCCTTTGCGGACCAGGTAGTAGGTACGTATCAACACTTCCAATTTCAGTTTCCGACTGCTTGATATCACCTATCCTCATCCTTGTGCGTACCATTGAAGCATTGAGAAGACGGCACTTCGATCTTTTGGCTGGATGGGAACAAGCGTGACGCTTCAGAACGGACGGAGCGGCGCTCGAGGTCTACCTGCTTCTGAAGTTCGTGCTTATCGCGTAGGAACTGCCGATTTAGCACTTGTCGACTGACACTTGAGTGATGTCCCTCAGATACGATGAACCTATGTCACATATTGAATCCCCCCGGCGAGTTCCCGCGACAGATGCCCCCAACAATCGACATTCACCGTCACGTGACTCAGGGCTCAACTTCCCCACATGCGGGGCTTGAGTCGGCACAATCTCAATCAGGTATAAAGGCCACCCCGCCCTATCTGTATACCATTACCAGGTGGGATACGGTATCCCACCTGGTAATGGTATACAGATAGGGGCGACCGTATCCCACCTGGTAATGGTATACAGATAGGGGCGGGGTGGCCTTTTCCGCATCATCTCCCCTCTGCAGAACAATTAGCTCCTATTACTATTCCCCTTGCACAGCTTCCAACCGACCCGAGTCAGACAGGACCATTGGAGGAACTGGAGTATTCAGTCCTGTCCGCAGTACCCGGCGTCAACATTCGGTTGGAAAGAAAATCGGGTACGAAGGCGGCTCAAGAGCGGCGAAATCGAAACGCCTCATCGTCGAGACTGTACCGGGACAACAGAAGGGCCATAGTCAAAGCAGAGGCCATCAATAAGAAACAAAAAGAAATGGCGGAAAGGATCAAGACACTTGAAGAAGAGTCGCGACAAAAAGACGAAAGATTACGGCAAGACGATGAAAGAATACGGCAAGACGAGGAAACAATACGGCAAGAGAGAGAAAGATCGCGGCGAGCAGAGGCGGAGAACGAAAGGTTGAGGCGCGAGAACGAAGCATTGAGGCAAAGCAAATAGCTCGAACAAGTCGGGTGCGGATTCAGGTCCGGTTCCGCCCAGTAACGGTCGTTTTCTTCGGCATTATCTGGGAGAGAGGATACCTCAAAGCGCGAGATACATTGCTGCCGACTGTCACCCACAAGAACCCAGGGAAAGCACACAGAAAAGATGCTCAAACTTGATGACGGCGACGGGCGTCCAGTGCCGCGAAGGCATGTTGTCGTTGAAATCGTGGTATGTGTCTATTGAAGGCATTCCTTTTCCCTTTTCCATGTCTTCACCCTTCTGACTTCGTCCATTTAGACCAGACACTATTCATTACTTCTCTAAACTTTACCTCATGAAACCCCGCGAACCACTTCTGGGACCAAGACACAATGGTCAACCAACACTCAATCGCTTGCGTTTTGATTTCGCCGTTCTTGCGCCTCCTTCGTGCCCGATTTTGTTTCCAACGGAATGTCGACGCCTGGTAATGCGGACAGTACTGAATACTCTAGTTCCTCCAAAGGTCCTGTGTCACTCGGGTCGGTTGGAAGCTGTGTGTCGCTCTGCCACTCCGCCGAATGTGGCGGTTTGCGTGCGGTATTTTTAAGTAAGAGGGGTCCTCGGTGCACAACCCACCCTAAAGTCCTAAACCACCTCCCAGTTTCGAGTTCAAACACTTCACTCATCAGTAGAGCGGCTGAACAATGCACAATCCTAGTGCTTTCTTCATCATAAGGATAACCTGGCTTTTCTCTTCGATATGTCGTACATATAGCAATCCTGTGCGCAGGTGCATGCATCAGGATGGCGGGATGACTTGTCAATACCACATGATCGTCATTCTCTAGACTTGATCAGTCGTGATTGCTGCCCACGACAACTGATGTGCTTGATCAATTGCTGCTTAACAACTCCGCTGTACTTAGGAAGATTAAATGAAGGATCATGTTCCTGGTTTTGAGCTTGAATCGCTTCCGAATATGTCATTAATGATTAGGGTTCAGATCGGGCGAGTGTACCGATTAGTCTGTCGTTTCAATTTTGAATTGAGTTGTGCAACATCCTCCTCCAAATATTGAAGGGCTGCTTTCCACTTGCGCCTGAACGATTGCGGATGGCCCGATGCAGTGCAGTGTCGTTTAAGATCTTACTCTCTATATGATTGACAAGCAATTCTTGTGTGATCTTACGGTTGCGCTTGATCCAAACGTATACGAATCAAATCTCCTTAGCCACTTGCTTCTTAAGAGACCAAAATTCTGGATTTTGATACAGTAATCATAGAGTTATCTGGCGTTGAAATAGGATACAAATGTAGGTCGATGAGTGGCGACGATACGGTGTGACCTTCCCGCGTCTACCTCACGCACAACACAACGCCAGCTCGAAGTATCACACCCAGGTCTTGGCTCAAAGGCCATTCGCGCATGATTTGAATGACATTTCATTAGTTTCAGACGACTTGAGCAGGTGCTGTGCACTGAGAGGTATTGTGGATGGGAAAAAAAAATCGAACACAGATATGGCGGAATTGCGGATGTCGGAGGGCGTGTCTTATGGGCGACCCTACCCACCAAGGAAATAACGCACAACGCCAAATTGGACTCGTTTTGGTCCTTGGATCACCACACCTATTTATTTCACTTTTTCGCAATCCGGCCATTGAAAATGCAAAAAAAATGGGGAATTGAGTAAGTCTATCTCAAGTCACTGACTAATAACTTGTATACCACCCGTGGGAATCTATCACCGCCTGAAGACGGCGAGGCACGCTGTCGATAAAGTCGTTGACAAGCGTCATTTCTAATTCCTCCCAAACATTTGTCGCAATTTTTTTAAGGTTGATCCAATGCGGCCTGGCCGCCTGGGACCTTTTTATACGCGCCATGTTCGGATACCGCTTAAAAATTTGCTGTTTCAAGCATGAACATAGGTTCTCTATGGGATTCATGTCGGGGCTGTAGGGCCGCCATTACAGAGGAGTCACCCCTAGCTCCTCGAGCCTCGAGGCATTCTTTCACTATTTTGGTTGTGTTAATCGACGCGTTGTCATGCACAAAGGTAATGTCACGATCGAGCATGGTTGGGAGGTATTTCTCAAGATGATCAGCGACGATCATAGTAAACCGCGCTTGTGACGCCGCCTCTCTTCGGGTCGGAGTCCCCCAGAAGGACGACGATAGGGCGCATATTTCTTGACGTTCTTTGGTGGTACTGGCGGGCGGTAGGGGGGGGATGAAATTGAATCGCCCGCCAGTAGCGAATGGCTCTTGATGTATGTTTACCTGGAAGTGTGGCAAATCGTGTTTTGTTAGCTCGGTCGGGTGCCATCGCCCTTTTGGTGAGATCCCCCAATCTTGGGTGGTGAACCGTTTTTTAATGCCATAAACGAGGCTTGGGAGAATACCCTCGCCATTAGCGATCTGCTTGGCCGATTTGCCTGCTGTTAAGAATGATTCATGAATAGACGCAAATCCTATTGCGTGCCGTCAAATGTTTTTTTGAATGGCTTCAAAGGGCGTGGTATCGTAGCCATGGCTGCTCAAAGATGATGGGTTGGTTTTTGGATGAAGCTAAATTGACGCGTCGCGACGAAAAGTGGAAAGATTTCCGCGTTATTCACGAATCACTTGGGGCCACTGTACAGATGATATGTACCTAGGTACCTAAGGGTTGAGATGAGGGGAAGCGGGGACGGTTTTACACGTGGATGTGGTGTCACTGGTGTGACGAGATGTCAGATGGAAGGGACCGACCGGCGACAAGGGGAGCGGGCGCTCGGAAAGCGGCGGAAATGCCAGATCTGATCATCTGCAACCCTTGTCCATCTCCATGTTGCAACTTGCAACTTGCCCGTTGACCCTACGGTACGACTCGGTCCGAGATGACACCTCATTGGGCTGACAATGGCACCTGGACAGTGACAACTGCTGCGACTGGTTCAGCAGTAAGGCGCTACCTTACCTAACGCAATGAACCCCCTTGCAATTCGGATTTCCTATCCCAGTTACACACATCTTGCTGTAAATTGTAATTCCATTCTGTTGAATCTCTAGTTTACAGTGTTACATCGATGCGAGGTCGGAGGCACAAGCCACAGACTGCGGAGTAAGACAGTGGCGGGGGGGAGCCACATACTGTACCAAGTAGGAGACATGCGTTGAAGCACAAAGAAACTCCTGCAGTGGTGAAACCAGATGCGGAGTTGGGGGCGGGAAGCAGATGGAGACGAAGTAACGAGTTCCATAGCCTATAGGTATCTATCTATCTAGGTAGCTGTGCCATCGGCGCCAGATACCATGGGCCTAGGTTTTACTGTATCCTCGGGAAGATGAGACCATACCTAAGTGATCACAAGCGAGAGAAAAAAGAATCGACATCAGAGATGCGACGGTGAGAAATCCTGAGGCTTGTGCCTTGTGCAGCTCGGTATCTGGTAGACCGTAGTAGTATGAATTTACGAGTAGGTATGTATGCACCCATTCACGGTCCTGTTGCCAGCGCAAAGCAATGGGAGTTGGCCGATGCTGACTCGGAGAAGACAAGGAGCTTAGGAGGGGAGGGTCCCACTACGCCATGTCCCTCAAGCCGTCTCAAGTTTGAAGTGAGAAAAAGGGCCAAGGGCCCAACAAAGGGGACGGGAATCCGGAGCCAGTTGCGGAGATTTGGACTGCCGCATGATTTATCTTTCATTCAGGCCGAATCTTCCTGGCCGACCTCCTACGTAGCCCAGGTCACACATATTCCACTGAAATCGGACTATCTGTTTGTTGTTACCCAGTGACAAGTGTTTTGGAACTTGAAGCTGCAAAAAGTGCCAGGCAATTGATGAACCTCACATGCCCGCAGCCCGAGAAACACGGAAATGAGCCTGAGCCCAGAAACAAATCGACACAACTTACAAGTTGATGGTCAGCTCTGACTCCGACTGCTTTTTGATCACCAAGCTTGAAGGAGCTTAGATACGTTGTAGTCGCGGCGAGTATGCAATCCGTGGCAAAGGCAATCTCCGACTCTTTCACTAGCCGGGCAATGATGAATACCTAGCTCATGACCTCATGTCATGTGTACTTGACCGCTGGCGTGCATACTGCACACGCATGTGTATAGAGTACGTATGTACTCGTACTATCCAAGCACAAGAAACGTTAGCGAAGTTCGAACGGCATTCCGCTACGCTAGGTAGCAGCGTCGTTTTTGTTGGTTTCTGTTTTCCTTTGTCATCTAAGACAGAGTCGGCTTCCTTCTCATTGACATTGACTTGCAAGTTGCTGCCGGTGTCAAATTTAAACGGTAGGGACTCAGAGTCTCAGACGCATTTGACTGTGATTTGAGGAAGCATGATCTGCAGGGATGAATGGCTGCATACGGCATGCGGTCATCTCCAACATCCTCCGTTAGCAAACCTCTAAGCGCTCAGTAACATCCACCCCGCCTATAATGACTGTACCTATAATGTGAACAGAGCCAAGCTCAGCCAACATCTTGGTGTCGTGCGACGTGAAGTCGTGACCCACTGGCCCACGAGCCTCCACCCTACCTGGTAAATGGTAGGTATTGTCGGCCGTACGAATCGTCGAGACTCGAATATGCAGGCGCAATTACCATCAGCACTCAGCTGACGGCAAGACGACGGACGTGATGCCGGATCCGGCGGTACAGTTGTACAGAGTACGGAGTACTTTATCGTTAGTTTGAGTCAACGGACCGCCGCGTCATTTGTGGTCATCTGGCGATTCGTTTGTAGATTACCTACTCGTAGCTGGTCGGTAAGTGTCCGGCTGCTGCCGGCATCTATCGGAGGCGCGTGGAAGTCGAAGATTTGTTGGCTGGGATTTTGTCTTCAGGCACTTGTGCCAGTGGATAAAGTAAGACTGCACCATGTCATCCTTTGAGACAACACGTGACTCTGGGTCGTAGAGTCGCACGAATTTGGTTGCTCCTTCTTCCTACTGAATCCCCAACACCATGCATGATCTGTCACTACCAAGCTCGTTGTTCAGGAACTCTCTCATCTCACGCAACGATCAATCAGGTTGAGCAGACTGAAGATTCTCAAGGCTCGCACACGTTACTACGATAAATCATGGCATACACGCCGTATTGCGCACTTCGGTTGGACCATCGTGGATCTCCCTTCCTGTCGTACTATGGTCAGTCGAAAGTATGCGGGCATGAGGTGCCTGCATGATGCGACTTTTGATACGCCCATCATCACAGAATACAGGACATAGGTACCAGGGTGTAGTTTCCCAGAGCAGGTGCTTCTTGCCAACGGTAAGAGGCAAGACATGATACATCACGACTGACACATGGCTTCTCCAGCAACCAACGCACCGATCGTGACGCCTCGCACGGGCTCATGACCTGCAGACTGCAGCAACATCGTCACACCCTGCAGATTGAACGGAACAAGCCATGTTCGGCCGGCTGGCTTCACTTGGTTTTCTCTGGCTAAGCTCACGCCACTCATAACACGTCAAAGACCCAATTCCACGGGGTTTACGCAGTACAACCCAAATCATGGTCGGTGCTTCGAAGCCCCTTGTCGAGCGGCACGCCGTTCAACCTCCTTGCATGATGCAACTTGTGAGTTGTGATACGCTCATGATTACAGAATACAGTACGTACCAACGTGCAGTTTTCGAGGGCCGGCGCTTTTTGCCAACGGTGAACGGTGAGAGGCATGATATGATACATGGCGGACTGACGCATGGCTTCTCCAGCAACACGCACCAATTGTGACGCCTCGCACGGGCTCATGACCTGCAGGCCGCAACAACGTTATCACAGCATGCAGATTGAGCGAACGGACAAGCCGTCTTTGACCGGCTGGCTTCAGTTGGCCTTCCCTGGCGACGCCCACTCCACCGGGTTTTTACGGAGTACAGATTCCCACGTTCCCAACTGAGGGAGGGCCCTTGTCGAGCGGCACGCCTTCCAAGCAAGGTCATGTCTGCATCTGAGGAGATCTCAGTTGGTCAAATTCGTAGATTTGAGCTGGCGACAGGGAACGTGAACGGTGATCGTCTCAATTTGCACCGATTCTTTTATCAGCAACGGCGCTTCTCTTCACTTTGAGCTTGGCCACATCCACAAATAAACGAGGCTGGGAATAAAAATCGTGAAACCACTCCAAAAAGAGCTATACTGGGACGGCTTTTTAAAGACAGCTCGGCCACCTCCGCCGCCCGCGTCCTCTGGTTTCTCCCAAGTTCTCAACTCGGCCTCACGCCGCACGGTCCTACGCTTCAACACAAGGTACCATTCCAGCCCACTGACCGTTTCGAGCAGACGGCGACGTCGATCGAGGAAAGAACTGCATAGTATAGAGGCGGATCAGAGCCTCTAAGAGCTAAATTTGGCATGACAGACCCCCGCGTCCCTGGTTCTGACTGAATGGAGAGCGAATGTCTTGTCGTCTCCGTGCATAGGTGTATCACGCGCCCCTTATTCTGCTCCGTCTCATCTGGGTGCAGAGTGTTGCCACTCGCGTCGTATCATCTCAACAATTTCTCAACCAATTTGAGTCTCGACAGGCCGCTACTTTGAAGCTAATGTAGGTATCACTCGTTTCGTATCATCCCAACGATTCCGGCCCGCGACATACCGCCACTATCAAGCTATGTAATTGGTATGTTGTTGATCCATCCAAGGGATCTGTCGCCACTGACTGCTCCTGATGCCAGATGGACTCTAGCCACTCCGTCTCATGATTCATCTTTCTTCCATCACACAGGGATTCAACTTGATGTCTTTTGGCTTCCTGAAAGGAAAACTCATGTCCGCCAATGCATCAAGGTGGTCATATGCTTCATCGTTGATTCGTTTCATCGTTTCATACATGATACGAGTCGATGAATTGTAGACTATTCTGATGCCTTGACAGTGAAGGCTGGTAGTGAGCACAACTACCTATGGCCTTTCACGCCGCGATTGACGTATAACACTAATCAACATAAAATGCGGTGAACAGGGCGGATTGTTTGGCTATGAAACATTCGACGCTGGAAAACCATATCAAGTAGTGAGTACACCGGGCAAGCAGCAAGCTAAGTGATGTAACATGCTACTATGTAACGGTGTCTCTGACAAGGCAGCCTGCACCTACTGAGTACTGACCACGAGTTACCCAGTTCGGCGAATTGCTTTGTCTAGGTAGGAGTTTGAAAGCCACTAAGACTTTGGCACAATGTCTCGCGAGTCGCGACATGGTGATGAGAGGGAACTTGGAAGCTTGTCACCCAGTTAGAGACTAGAGTCACCTTCAGATTATCCGTAGCCACCCAAACGGTACAGCCTTATCACAGTCTGGGTGCCCATTGCCCATGGTAACACTGAGACTGGAGGCTGGCAATGCTGCATGCCAGTTCATGGTATTTACTCTGTAGCTACTGGCTGGATTGTGTATTGGTGAAGCGGGCGAGACAGACCGCAAGTGGGAGGGTCATCATGTTGTAGGGCAAGCTGAGCCTGCCGAGGTTCCATAGGGAGCACGACGCTGGATTTCCGACTAACACGTCGGTCAACTGGTGGTTGGTGTTAAAGACAAGCAAGGGCCAGGTCTCAGGATATCCCTAGAGTCTCGACTCTCCCGCGTGCCTTGCCCTCGAATACTCGCATACTGATACATGATGCAGATACGGAGTACAGAGTACATGCAAGAACAAAGCACGCACATTGCATATGCATTGCTTGTCGCCCCATAGATCTAGTCGATCTTTTGCTATTTTGTTCGGAGTGCATGACAGCACTGATGTCTGCCAGGCCGCCAGCGCTTGGAAGTGTATATAAAAGTGCCGCCCACATTGGTCCTCCCTGCCAAAGATTTCCGAGCAATAGATTGTTCAACACGAGAAATCTCACCCAACATCGTAATCGATATTCGACCTGAGTACACGAAGAAGAAGCCTGACTTCCCATTCCACGGAACTGCCCGTCCCTTTTTCTTGGAGTGTTCGCTTTCCGCCTTTGCGGACGAGATAGTAGGTACGTACCAACACTTCCAATTTCAGTTTCCGACTGCTTGATTTCGACCTATCCTCATCCTTTTGCGTACCATTGAAGCATTGAGAAGATGGCACTTCGATCTTTTGGCTGGATGGGAACAAGCGTGACGCTTCAGAACGGACGGAGCGGCGCTCGAGGTCTACCTGCTTCTGAAGTTCGTGCTTATCGCGTAGGAACTGTTGATTTAGCACTTGTCGACTGACACTTGAATGACGTCCCTCAGATATAATGGCGAGTCGGAACCAGTCCATCTTTTTTATGTTGAATCCCCCTGGGCCTGGCGAGTTCCCGCGTGAGATGCCGCGGGCCCCGTTAATCAACGTTCAAGATCACGTGACGGAAAACCAAATTTCCCCTCATGCTCAATCTGTCCCTCAAATGGAGTGGCAGAGCGACGCGACACAGCTTCCAACAATCGACCCGAGTAACACAGGACCTTTGGAGGAACTAGAATATTCAGTCCTGTCAGCAATACCCGGCGTGGACATTCCGTTGGAAACGAAATCGGGAACGAAGGAGGCGCAAGAACGGAGAAATCGAAACGCCTCGTCGTCGAGACAGTCCCGGGACAACAAAAGGCTCATCAAAGCCAGAGCAGAGCTCATTAAAAAACAAAAAGAAATGAAGCAAGAGCTCGAAGAGGAGAGAGAAAAACGATTGGCGGCTGAAGAAAACGCACGGCGAGTAGATGCGGAGAACGAAAGATTGAGGCGCGAGAACGAAGAATTGAGGCAAAGCAAATAGCCCGAGCAAGTCGTTTTGGATTCGGCTCCAGTTCCGCCCAGTAACGGCCGTTCTCTTCGGCATTTTCTGGGAGAGAGGATGTCTCAAAGCGCTAGATGTATCGCTGCCCACTGTCACCCACGAGAGGCCAGAGAAAGCATACAGAAAAGATGCTCAAACTTGATGACGGCGACGGGCGTCCAGCGCCGCGAAGGCATGTTGTCGCTGAAATCGTGGTATGTGTCTATTGAAGCCAATCTTTTTCCATGTCTTCACCCTTCTGACTTCGTCCATTTAGACCAGACCCTATTCATTACTTCTCTAAACTCCACCTCATGAAACCCCGCGAACCACTTCTGGGACCAAGGCACAATAGTCAACCAACACTCACTTGCTTCTCTGAATCTCGCCAAAGGGTCCAATTTGCATCTCTATACGACCGAGGCCCGGTGTCTCGCGACACTCATTGCCACGCCACACACAACGAGTTGCGAGAGATGTCGGGAGTTCTTGTGAGCTCCTAACAACATCATGGAAGTCTGCGCCTAATCACCGAGCCAATCTTTCGCCATTGCCATTCGTTGTACATATTGCATTCCATGCACCATTCATTGTCCATACATCACTTTGTTGTATACCAATTTTTATTTCAACCATTGTCTATGAGGCGTCCTTGCATTTCCTCTATCTATCCAAAGTATCTATTGAGAACCCACCGGTCTTAATTCGTATAATATGTCAACTCTGAACGTTGGACTCGTACCCGTGACGCATGCTGGCATGCATATTGGTTGCAGCCGTTCCAACGGTGAACACCATGGGATCAAGGACTTCGCCTCCCAGGTCTCTTCTTTCCGTCTCGTTTCCGAGCCCAAATATGATACATTCTAAATATGAGTACGCGACCGTGCGTCACCTGCGTGAATGCTTTGTTCACTACGTTTGTTGATCACCCGGTCCCTCATCACTGATGTCGCAAGGACCAATGTTTGGAACCTGGGACTGAATCCTGATGAATGCCAATCGGAGCGCAACAATCGACTATGGCCCTACATGGATCTCTCAAGGCGTGCGTTGTCCCTCTGAGTCCTTGGAAGGCCTGCTCTCTTATACAAATGACGATCTTTGACCAAGTGATCTCTTGTTCGAGGTTGGCACAGTCCTCTGCTCCAACTCTAGCCTTCTTGCTTGCACAAAATGACGCCTCTCTTATTTGTGCCCGGTTTCCGGAGCCTAACTTCCTGTGTTGTCTGAACTCCGACCCTACTACTCTTCATTGCCTGAGCTGACCTTCATCTACAAAGAAGAAGCCTTGCGTCCCATTCCACGGACCTGCCCGTGCCTTTTTCTCGGAGTGTTCGAACTTCGCATTCCGCCTTTGCGGACCAGGTAGTAGGTACGTACCAACACTTCCAATTTCAGTTTCCGACTGCTTGATTTCGACCTATCCTCATCCTTTTGCGTACCATTGAAGCATTGAGAAGACGGCACTTCGATCTTTTGGCTGGATGGGAACAAGCGTGACGCTTCAGAACGGACGGAGCGGCGCTCGAGGTCTACCTGCTTCTGAAGTTCGTGCTTATCGCGTAGGAACTGCTGATTTAGCACTTGTCGACTGACAATTGAATGACGTCCCTCAGATACAATGGCGAGTCGGAATGCGTCCCTCTTTTTTATCTTGAATCCCCCTGGGCCTGGCGAGTTCCCGCGTCAGATGCCGCGCCGGCCGTCAATCCACTTTGAGCATCACGTGATGCCAGAACGGCGAAATCGAAACGCTTCATCGTCGAGACGGTACCGGGACAATAAAAGGTCCAAAGTCAGAGCAGAGGTCATCTGTTGCACAAAAGAATCGGCGCAGCCGTCTGGCCACTCTGATGTGCTTTGTGTACCCCTATATACCGTGCGACATCATCAATAAGAAACAAAAAATGGAGGAAAGAATCAAGACACTTGAAAAGGAGTCGCGACAATACAAGGAAAGAATACGGCAAAATGACGAAAGATTACGGCAAGAGATTGAAAGATCGCGGCAAAAAGATGCGGAGATCGAAAGGTTGAGGCGCGAGAACGAAGCATTGAGGCAAAGCAAATAGCTCGAACCAGTCGGGTGCGAATTCAGGTCCGGCTTCGTCCAGTAACGATCGTTTTCTTCGGCATTATCTGGGAGAGAGGATATCTCAAAGCGCGAGATACATCGCTGCCGACTGCTACCCACACTCTCCCAGGGAACGCACGCAGAAAAGATGCTCACACTCGATGAAGGCGACGGCATCCACTGCCGCGAAGGCATGTTGAAATCGTGGTATGTATGTATCTATTCAAGCCAATCCCTTTCCATGCCTCTCACCCTTCTGACTTCGTCCATTTAGACCAGACACTATTCATTACTTCTCTAAACTTTACCTCATGAAACCCCGCGAACCACTTCTGGGACCAAAACACAATGGTCTACCAACGCTCAATCGCTTCTCCGAATCCCGCCAAAGGGCTCGCCGCCGTCTCGCGACACTCACTGCTCAGTGCCGCGTCACACAAAACGATGCCGCGTCACACAAAACAAGTTCTACTTTTTTCGTCAATGCGGGGCATACAAGTACAGATGCAAACTGAAGAAGAAGTACGGCAAGAGCGGAAAACAACGGCGAGAGATACCAAGATTTCTTGTGACCTCCCAACAAGTTCATGGAAGTCTGCACCTTATCTTTCGCCATTGCTATTTATTGTCCATATTGCATTCCATGCACCATTCATCGTCCATAGATCACTTTGTTGTAAACTCATTTTTCTTCCAACCATTGTCTATGAGGCGTGCTTGCATTTCCTCCATTCATTCATTATGGAGCCACCGGGCTTACTTCTGATTGTCAATTGATCACCCGGCTCCTCATCCCTGGACCCTACTGGGACAACGGCCAATATCTTGGACTTGGGACTGATGAATGTATACCTTGAACGCAATAATCGACTATGATCCTACTAGGATCTCTAAAGGCCTGTGTTCTCCATCTTAGTCCTTGACTCCTTGGAAAGCTCGCGCTCTTACATCCACAATGGCCTCTCCAGAGGTTCGTTTTGTCCGGCCAGATGTATCTGTTATTGGTTTTATTAATAATAGTATCTGGCTTTTCGCCGGCGAAAGTCGCCTCCCGGAAAGTCAACGACTTGCGGCCCCAGGTATACCCATGGCAGGTGGCATGGGTCCCACGAGTCACGACGGATACACTCTTCCGTCTTATAGCTTATTGTAATATGCCATCCCAAAGGGTCTATTATATAGGCCCCGTTGTACCAGGCTGTGTTATACACATAGCTTCTGCCATCTGTTAGTCGTTGCAGATTCGGGTCGAATACTGTGGCTGATCTCTTACCCCCTTTCAGCCTGTACCGTCGAGGTACACATGGTGGATAGTGGGACTCTCTGTCGTGTCTTCAGGGTAAAACACTGCACTGATTATCTTTTCCTCATCTTTCGGGTTGTAAGATTATATATGCATGGGGCAAAAGTCGCCTCTGTTCCTATCAAGAGAGGGTTTTTGTATCAGCAAGGAAATCAAGATTTACAGAACACCACCTAGAATCTCGCTTACAATATCTTTACTTTTCTAATCGGGCCAGCTTTCTAATTTGGTTCGTGAGTTTCATTCTGTACAACACTGGTGTACTGGTGTCAGCTGAGGTGACCACTGATTGCAACGCAAGTTGCAACCGTGGGTTGAGGGTAGGGCAAAAGGAATAGAAGAAGATCTGTAAAGAACTGTTCGACTATTTTCTTTTCGCGCTCTTTATTTGCTTCCTCGCTTTCTGTCTCAGGCTTTTTGCCTAGTGGGATGTCCGCGACTCCGCGTAGGACCATTTGGCGTGTGTGTCGTAAAATAGGATGCCGGTTAGATTACGACAATATTATTCCGGCGACAACGACCGAAAGATCGGCTGCCGCCTAGATTACCGCGATATTATTAAGGAAGAGGGGAGGACAGTCAGAAGATTTCAGCTACAGCTGAATGCGGGCGCCAGAAACCCGACCCTCAAAGCCTTGGCAAATAAAGACACACACGCCATATGGTTGAGGGTCGGGTTTCTGGCACCCGCGTTCAGCTGTAGCTGAAATCTTCTGACCGTCCCCCCCTCTTCCTTAATAATATCGCCGTAATCTAGGCGGCATCCTATTTTTCGGTCGTTGTCGCCGGACTCGGCTTACCTCCACAGCCCCGTTGACAGAAATTAGAATAAGACTTCAGAGCCTGAAGAGCCGATGGGGGGACGTTTTTTCGTGTCGTAGCCAACGGGTTTTGGTTCCTTGACCCTTGAGACTCGGAGGCGTCGTTGCTGGGATGCCCTCTGGCGTCTCCTTTGGTGTTTTGGTTGACGCTGCAGACAAAATTTTGGAAATAACGGTTCTGGGTTACTGAGTACCTTCGGGGGCATGGTTGTAGGCTGTAGCTTTGTCTGTTTTTGCGTGTTAACGATTGTATGATACATCTAAGCAGTTTACAGCCTAGGCCGCTGGCTTCTTAGAGAAAGGATACACAAGGAGGGCTCAAGGGTAAACGAAAGAGATGTATGTGTCCAAACCTTTTCAGATGACAGAGAGTACATTATAGTGTCGTAGAGGGTAGAATAAGCCGCAAAAAAAGGTTATGAATGCCCCGAAACTATTTTTTACTGTTGATGAGAGATCAGAGTTTGGATTTAAAATTTCTTTACATGGTGCGCGTTAAATCATCCGCTTTCGCCTCGAGTGGCAGGTGCGTGCAACTGCGACTACCGCAGGGTCTTTAGTCGTTAGGCAATTGATTGGTCGTCCTTGCGGCGGTGCCTGACATCGAACAGTTGCTCCTGCCTAACTGATGGGAAATTCTCGCAGGAGTCGCAGCGTCTCTCGGTCTGCACGTTCGACTTCGTAGAAATTTTTCTTCCCCATTTTCTGTAATAAAAATGAATGTTCAATGTACGTAGTGTACATGCACTGTGCAGATATCATGTAACCAGGGTCCAGGCTTTGATTCTTATAGTACAACTTAAGGGGACGGTGGACCATGCCACATGGAGATATTGAAACTGTTGGAACCGCTATACTAGCAATAGTCGCAGCCGTCTCAGACAGGGCATATCATGGAGGTTTCACGGTGGTGCCACAGTGTGAGACCGATCGCACAGGAATGGAGTATGGAATGCGATCGGTCTACTATCTAGTCCAACACCACGAGCCACTGGTATATAGCTCGATCCCATCTTCCTCTCTCTGGAAGATGGGGAAGAACAAGAGACAAGCACAATACAGACTCGTTTACGTTATCCTTCGTTCTTGCATGCATGCCCTTTATTGCTTTCCCCTTACGAGCCGACAGAAACAATCCCTTCATTTTCTGGAAGGAATGTGACTTGAGAAAAGACAGTCTAACAAGTCATGACTCATCTTCACCGACAGCATGATTACGTGATGCATGATATGGTTATGGGGGCTGAGCGGCTGATTGAATTCGGGCTGAAGAGCGACATAATACATTGCACAATTTTACAGTGTACGCGAAGTGATGATCAAGTGGAAGGACGTTTTCGCGCTGATTTACAACTGAAGAGCAGGCTGATTTCGAGTCTCGACCGTTCCGCAGCGCTATGTAGGGTTTCCACCTGGCACCAACCTGTTATCCTGCTTGTAAATTGTTGATTCTGGGCTCTGGCGTCCCTTCTGGTCTCGCTCTGCCGCTGTACAGTGCAGTACGATTATGGCCGTCTCGACGTGTCGTTTCTATTCCAGCTTGAGGTCAGAGTTGGTTCTTGCTGCTGCATTGTTGTGCGTCGCCAGGCTGCGAAGCCTAACAGTACCTAGGTACTTAGGTGAGAGTCAAGGCAGAGCCAGATCTGAGTGACTGATAAAATCCCAAATAGACTTCAATTGGTACCAAAATCCCAAATTCGCCAGGATCCATCAGAATTGCCTGATGCGGTAATTCTGAGGAGGCAGTTGGTACAGTGGCCCCAACTTGCGGCCGAAGAATACGCAGCCTGAATAACGCGAAAATCTCTCCACTTTTCATCGCGACGCGTCAATTTAGCTTCATCCAAAAACCAACCCATCATTTTTGAGCAGTCATGGCTACGCCACCACGCCCTTTGAAGCCATTCAAAAAACGTTTGACGGCACGCACAAGGAAACGCGTCTATCCAGACTTAACAGCAGGCAAATCGGCCAAGCAGATCGCTAACGACGAGGGTATTCTCCCAAGCCTCGTTTATGGCATTAAAAAACGGTTCCCTACCCAGATTGGGGCCCACGAGCCACCTCTGCGTGTGTTGCAGTTGCAATCGAAAGGATTGTTGCGTTCAAAACTCGATCCATCTCGCCATCATCGAAGTTGCTTTGATCAAGGTCGCTTTGGTCGTCCATGGTGATTGTTGCAGGTGCGATAGTTGTGTGTTGAGCGTGTGTACCTGTATGTTGGTGGTGGTGGTGGTGTTGTTCAATGTGGGGTGAAAGCTTAATAAACAAGCCTAACAAGGCAATTGGTATCTAGAATAGAAATGCTGGTTTCACCATCAGGCTGATGAGTCTCTGTCATCTGAGACGCTTTACCCCGCCTATGCACGCAGCACAACAAAGAAAGACCAAACAAACATCACAGCCATCCTCAAAATAATTCGATCCGCCAATTGGTGAACTCTGGCCATTAAACATCAACACGATGACGAGAAGTCTGTTCACGTAATCATCGGCTCGCACCACAATGGCTACGTCGATCTTGAGGCGCAGTGCGCACATGCAAGCCTTTTGCCAAGTTGCCAACCGCCTGGCATGGAAGCCACTTGCCTTCCCTAGTGAGGGTTTCGCCGTCATTCCCGCCGACGAGAGGATCGAAGAGGAGACACTGCCAAACTACGCCACCTCTCAATACTATCCGGTCGCGATTGGCGAGATCTTCCGTGCCCGTTACCAGGTCGTGGGCAAACTGGGTTTCGGAACTACATCAACGGTATGACTGGCGCGAGATCTAAGGTGAGTCATGGCTATTCTTTTAATCGATATGGCGGCTGCCCACTGAAAGTTGAAACATGACTATAGCGAGCGTCGGCATGTCGCTCTTAAGCTCTATATCGGTTCAGGTTCCATGGTTAGATCGTTGACGGTTGGACAACGAGATTAACGCTTATAAGCGCATTGAAAATTCCTCGATTAAGCACCCAGGCCGCTCCGCCGTCCGCGCGTTGCTTGACTCATTCCACGTCGACGGTCCTCATGGGAGTCATCAGTCCCTTGTGCATCCACCACTCAGTCTTCAGAACTCTGGGATAGCCGCATAGCGTGTTTGGTTTCAGACACCGCAACCCGATGCGGAGATTTCCGGAGCAGATTATGGCCCTTGTGCTCGAGCGCCTTTTTCAGGCTTTGGATCTTTTGCATTAAGAGTGCCATATCGCACACACGGACATACATGCTGCTAGGAGCAGACGAATCCGTACTCAGAGAATTCGAGCAAGGAGAGCTCAACAATCCTTACCCGAGAAAGGTCCAAGGAGCTCGAGAGGAAAACCGTTTATCAGTCGCATGAACTTAAACAAGCGAAAAGCTTCGATGCGCTTGTACACAGTACTATGTGACTTCGGGTCGGCCATGCGTCTGGACGAAACTTGATTATAGGAGTTGTCAATATCGAAGCGGCGAACAAGCTGTGCCGCGCCGGGGTGGTATACCTATCGGAGATATTCAACGTAGCGCCCGTGACCCCCGACAGTGCTTCAGGTGCCACAAGTTTGGGCGCAATGCATATCGCCGCCTTTTGCGCGGCCCCCACTAGATGTGGCCGCTGCTCCGCTAGGAAACACGCGGGAGGAGAGTCGGAGACATACCTACACAGTGCACTCACCGGAGTAGTGAGAGAAAGCGGCCTCAACTGCGCCCGTGCGCATCCGTCTTGGTCACGCCAGTGCCCTATCGCGAATACACGACGGAAACAAGCGCGAGAACCCTACTTTCGTCGTTCAACGACCGTCGGTTGACCGATGACCTTCTCTAAGTTCTAACCCGGAATCTTTCGACGACCTGCCCCCCAGGGGACGATACGGCGGATGGACTGGATTTAGATTGACATCTTGCTGATGGAGCCGGCGCTGTTGGGGCACTGGGAGATGGTAAGGGGCGCGTGTCTCCGTAACTTAAGATAAAACTGGTCGGGTAAGCACAATTCCATTAGGTACTATGGGAACTCCAAGTCTCCAAACGCCAAGATGGGTCATAGTCTATAGAGGGTTGTAGTTGGGCTATAAGTGAATCCACTGCCACTGGTGTGCCATTAGGGTCCCTCAATTGAGCGAGCTGCGAAACATTGTTGCTACCGTTCACTGCCAGCAGAAATGATGGATGTGATTATGGTGGGCAAGACCCAAAAGTTAAAACAGTTGAGGCCCTCAGAGGATCCCTACAACAAAACAAGACCGAAAATCCACAGAGTAGACCACCAGAGCAGCCATTCTCACTAGATCACAACACGGCTTCGCAAAGAAAAGAAAGGTACAGGACTGAGTTGGATTGATGTACTAAATCGAAGAGAAACAATCGAAGAATCTATATACATAGAAGTTCAGACTGTTCAGTTGAATAGATGTGCTGTCTTGTTTGCTATTCGCTGCTCTTTCCTTTTGAGGTCTCGAACCAAAGTTTCCGAACTTTTATGTATATAGATTCCTTGATTGTTACTCTTCGCTTTGGCACATCAATTCAACTCAGTCCTGTCCCTTTCTTTTCTTTGCGAAGCCGTGTTGTGATCTAGTGGGGATGGCTGCTCTGGTGGTTGACTGAGTACTCTGTGGATTTTCGGTCTTGTTTTGTTGTAATAAGGATCCTCTGAGGGCCTCAACTATTTTGGGTCTTGCCCACAATAATCACATCCATCATTTCTGCTGGCAGTGAATGGTAGCAACGATGACTCGTCCAATCAAGGGGCCCCAGTCACAGGCCCAAGAGTCAAGACTCGGTTCATGGTAAATGTATCTCAATGTGAAAGACTGGCTAGAGGCGAATGGCACACCGGGCGGCGAGGCATGTCCGACACAATCTGGCGACAACGACAAGATAACTTCGCCGTAGTCGAGCTGGCATCTGTTTCTCTTGTCATTATCACCAGATTGTGTCGGAGCTGCTCCAACACCTGTCACCTGGTGTGCCATCGCCTCTCGCGTTTGTTTGGAGATTCATTTGCCAGGACCCATTGACCCAAGTCTAGAATTTGTCGATGCCAGATGGACCCCTCAATTGGACGAGACACTGTTGCTTCCGTTCACTGCCAGCGTTGCAGCGAGTAGTTATTGTGCTGTTGAATGCATATTCGCGTGAAGTTGTTACTCTTGTACTGCTTTCGATTAGACAACATGTTAAAGTTTGTCTTTGTAGGAGCCTGGAGGAGCACTCATCAATTCCGTCGTGATTTCTCTGAACGTTGGCTGAACCTGCATCGTTTTAAGAAGAGACGGATAATTCTGGGGACGAAAATAAGAAGGAGAACTTCCTGCTTTCCTTCTGTAGACGAATAGCTGGAAATTGGAAATTATTTGGAATAGCGCTCCCCAAGAGGTACTTTTCTCTTCTTGCAGCTGCGGCGCACCTGACTTTCCGCTGAACCCTTGTCAGGTGAACCGTGACAGGGTCCTGAGGTCAGTTCTCGATCAATCTTTTAGAAATTAGGCATTGATCGACGCCAGCTGTTTACACTACAATATTCATGATGAAAGTAAGTCACCAGAAATCGCACGCAAGTGAAAGAAACGTGACATCACACTTGGCGACTGAAATCGCAATGGACAGATGAGTATGAAGTGAGGTTCAGGTGATCTAGCAGTCGCATCATACGCGTGGCCTTACCCGGAGTACCGAGTGGGTCCGAGTCAGCCGTCCGAGAGGCCAGAAAGGCTGAGAAATCGGTTTCTCTTTCAGAAAGACGACTCTGCGAATGGAAGAATGCAAAAGAGAAAAATACTACGTTCACAGAGCTGAAATCATGATGAATGCCTCGAGACGCCAGGGGTGGTTGAAGGTTCCTCTGGACTGGCCGCCGCATAGCCCTGACCTACACACACCCCAATGAAATTATGAAAACATGCGGTCTTATCTGACTCACTTGAAGAGTGTTGTCATTACAAGAATTTTGAAATGGCATATATGACGAAGTACCGGACCCTTTCAAGTACCTCAATAGTCAAAGAGCTTGAGAGATCTCAGATTGAAAAGGATCTCGATTCTCGCTGACGGTCAATGTTGAATGTGGCGCTGTGTCGATTTCTTTGCCAGGCAGCCCAGGCTGTATCTGCACCTACAGAGTTCGAAGCGCCCGCCGCCTATTGGTACGTATGTGCGGACAAACAACATCAACTCATCAAGGCCCAAGAATCAAGATATCGCACGCGCGTAATTACGCTTCGTCAAAGTCTAACTTATTGTCTTCAAGCGCAGAAATTGTCGCAGCATTGTAAGCTCGACAATTTCGCCACTGTGCACTCCTCCCCTCCATCATGCATGATGCAAGCCAGTGATCGTTGAGTGTTGACAAAGACCTTGGCGCACGCCTCGGCATCCATTGTAGTCATGGCCTCGAGTGTCACCGAGTAGAGGAGGCGGTCGGAGATGACCATAAGAAAGCGTGGGTCGCCGTCGTTCTTAGCAGGAAGCACAGTCATGAAGTCGATAGCGATCTCACTGTGGATTCGTGGAAGCGGTCTGGCACGGGGAGAGGGCGGCAGCTGCGGACGAATTGGCGTACGGCGAGGTACTGCTGGGGCCAGAAGTATCCGCGGGCGAGTATGGCGAGCGTCGCGTCGCGCCCCAGGTGGCCGGTGATATAGGAGTCGTGCGTTCCCACAAAGTCTGCATTTCAAAGTCTTCAAAAATAGCTGCCCCCTGGACCGGACGCAGAGTGTCGGGTGCCGATGTGGGCGTGTCAGGGTCGGGTGGCGCCACAGGTGTAAGGGAAGGCACATCGATAAGTGCCGGGGGAGAAGCGTCCGAGAGCATAGGGGGGAGCCTCATCGTCGTCGGCGGGTGCATGCGCGGGGGAGGCGGAGGCACGGATCCAGCCTTTGTCGAGGAGGTCAGTGAGAGTGGCTCGGAGTACGAGGAGTTCTTCGTGGGACATATCGTAGAGCGGGCCGTGCGGCGGTTGGAGGTCCTTCCCTTTCTCGTCTTTTTCGAGAGGAATGCTCATATCGAAACCAGGGCGATGGGGTGGGAGGTTCACGCCGGGAGGGTCCTCGGGTCATGGGTTGCTTGGACTCGGCGAGCTTGTCCAGGGCCTTGTTGATATCGGAGATGCTGACCGAGCAGAGCTGCATCACTTCCTCACGACGATGCGCGCGCTCCGCGAGGGCCTTGAACAGCCGCGCAGAGACGACGGTTGCGTCGCGGATGTGTTTGGTGGCTCGTGTACGGCGGGTCGATTCATGCAGCCCGCCTCGCGGACATTGATGCGTGTAGAGCCATTACCGATGCGGAGTAGGCGTTTCCCTGCTTTGTAGACGACGTGATTGGCCTCAGCCCAACCCTTGCCGAGGATGAGGTCGTAGTGAAGGTCTTTGATCACGTAGCCGAAGATGCGCTCACGGCGGCCGTTGATGTCCAGGTTGAAGTATGTTATAGAGTCGATGGGGTGTGAATGGTTGTCGTCCTTAGCGAGTTTGAGCTCGCGGGACTCGACTGGGATGCGTGGGAGATGGTGGCGTTTTACGAGGGAGTCACTGATTGCTGTGTACGGGAGACATCCAGTATCAAACAGGGCGGAGAGCATAAAGTGGTTGTTGATCAGACAGTCTACTAAAACGGGTCTACTGTCTAAACTACTTTTTGCCTTCGTGATTTCCTCCGTGGTAGGCGGCTTATCGAGATCAAGCGCGCCTACAGTCCTCCTCCAAGGCCTCTGACAACGACTTGCGTCAGAGGCTAGGCATTTCCCGATGCGGCGGCGAGGTTGTTGACGTTCGTCCGGCGTGCGCCGGGGACTGTTGGCGACGACTGGAAATTCCTGTAACGACAGTCAGACCACCGGTGCGATGGATTGGCGTCGCAGCGCTCGCAGCGTTTGCTGGCGAGCCGTTGTTGCCGGGCTTCAACGGATATAGCTGGTGGATAGGGCCGAGTGTCAGCCGAGGAGTGACCACCACCATTACCGCGGCGTCCGGACGCATTGCTCTGGAGAGCGGCAATCTGGGACGCCAGCGCGGCGATCTGAGCGAGTCGCGGTCCATGCGCGGCGCTGGGAGGGAGGGGACAGGGACTGGGGAGGGAGCAGGTGCCTGAGCGGGGACAGGCGCACCGGACAGAGAGACGTACGTCGCGATATTGTGGACGTCGATATACAGCGACGTCTTGGATCCCTTCATGCTCAGGAATTGAGGCATCTGCTCGCGCTCGGTGGCGAGCTGGAGCAGGGCCTTGCTGTATACTTCGAAGTCCGTGTCGGAGGCGTACCCCCGAGTAGCGGCGGCGTCCCTGATGGTGAAGTTCAGCGCCATCTTATTCGTGGACACGCGTGCCGAACCCGAGGGGGCAAGTGAACCTGCTCGAGTGCGAACAGGGCAAGTGGCTGGGCGGGGCCCTGCCTGATGGCGATGCGTTCCTACCTTGGCTCTCCGTGCCACGTATGTACGACACTGTTTTCCCGCATTCCCTCGGCCCGCCAGGCAGCGCTTCAGGCATCCTCGTCAAGGGAGACGCCGTTTGGAACGCGGGCCTGGATGTAGGCCGCGCATTCTGCCCACTTGCCCTGTTCATACTCGAGCAGGTTCACTTGCCCCCTCGGGCTCGGCACGCGTGTCCACGAATAAGATGGCGCTGAACTTCACCATCAGGGACGCCGCCGCTACTCGGGGGTACGCCTCCGACACGGACTTCGAAGTATACAGCAATTCCCTGCTCCAGCTCGCCACCGAGCGCGAGCAGATGCCTCAATTCCTGAGCATGAAGGGATCCAAGACGTCGCTGTATACTCCGTATCGACGTCCACAATATCGCGACGTACGTCTCTCTCCGGTGCGCCTGTCCCCGCTCAGTCACGGCGAGCACGAAGGGCGCGCTGCGGGCTGAGAGGGCAGCGGTATGGCGGGCGGGCGCAAAAAGGCGCGAGGCCGAGAATGGGGGTGGCGGTCGTGAGAATTATGCGAACATGGCCTGGTGAGGGGAGAAAGATCGACAGAGATATGTCGCGAAATGGTTGTGAAGGGGAGTTCGAACAGGCACTCAAATAGAATCTATCTCTGTCGAGCTATGAGGAGGAAAAGAAGGAAGAGAAGAGTGTGTGTGACAGGAGGGCGGTCAGGTACCTAATATATACCTCCTAATGTGTGGAGGATCCATAATAGTGTGGATCCGTAACACAAACCGACATTGACGACCCCGGTTCCGTTACGGTCCAGTCATCCAGAGAATCACAACCCCGCTGCTACCCACGACACCGATGACGAATCTGACAGTCGCGAAATACGAGGTTCAATAGGAAGTTGGTGCATGCCATTGAGGCACCTTCCATCGAAGTCGGCAGACACACAGACGATGATTACGATCTGTCCAGTATAGAGGGTGACGATGCCACGGTCCACGGCAAGCTTGAGCTCAAGCATTGCCTCCTCCTACACTTGTGAACGTGGCCGTCGCTAGGTATACAGTGTTCACTGTTTGGTGATGGTCGATATCCAATTCCAAATGACGAAACGGAACAAAGCAGAGAGGACATGAAGCACGACATGTTGATGATGCTTACGAAAGACAAGCTGTTCTTGTCCCCAATTGGGGACCACCCGCATAAAATCTTGGATATTGGAACGGGCACTGGTAGGCAAAGACTCTCTATGATGTCACCATCCTCGCCGTCACATTAGAACAAGCTCAAGAGTCAAACATCATCGCGTGACAAAGTTGCCAACAGTAACGACACGAAGAAAGCATGAACTGAAAAGAGGATCGACGGAGATCGCCCATCGCACAAGTGCCAGGCCCTTGGTGTTTCCGTCTTCTCGCCGGAAACCGAACGGCCCCATCTGCATCCCCGCCACGGCCCACAGTGCCACACCCAGCGCAACGCAAACTTGCCTCATTGAGATTTGTCAAGAGACATGAGTGGACGGAGAGGACCAGGGTTCGAATCTCGATAACCGGAGACCATACCGAATGCAAGGTACAAGGTTAGGTATGGATACCCGACCGGGGGTGGGTACGTACGGCCGGGAGAAGTCGGAGATGGTATCGGAGCCGGAGGCACAAGCGCAAAAGCAAAGGTCCACGTACCAGCCTCCAGGTTCTGTCTTAGCGAGACGCGTCACGCGTGGTACGACTCACGAGGATCAGATTGACCCGGGACCGTCCTCCCTGAGATCGCTCACATTTCGGACGACGGAAGCCAGCCTTGTGAATATACGGGTGTGTTTGCATGAACGTTCCGTCCGGCGTCCACCGCTTGGAAGAGCTTGATTGTTAGGTTGCGACAATGGTGCAGGGGTCAACCGACGAACCGTGGGCCGTTGGTCCGTCATTGCTAATTTGGTAGCTTACGAGCAAATAAGCTATAAAAACTTCGTACGCACTTTTGGCGTTCGCAGATGCTGTGAACAGTGACTTGGGGATATAATCGTGCTCACTGAGCTCCAGGCCCAAGGGTTGAGGTACGAAGACGTAGAGCTCTGAGCTCTCTGGAGTCTGGCATTGACTCATTGAGAAGTGACACTTGTCACTGAGCCTGCTGAAGATTGAACGTAAATGTTTGCATTGAAGATGTTGTACAATGTGGCGATTCACATCGTTCTTCAATTGGCCTTCATGGAACCAGCCAGTTTGGCTCGCTTCTTCTCCTCCTCCTCCTCTGCGTCCAAACGGTCCAGTTCACGTCTGATTTCCTGAACGTCAACCCGAAGCTATCTCGCAAGCAAGAACGAAACGGTCAGCCCGCGAGATCCTTTTCAAACGCATTTATTTTGTTTTCAAAGTTGTTTTATGTCCTAATACGATCCTCTGACTTGCACTATTATCTATACTCGTGGGTGTAACCTTTTGAAAAGGACACCAACTGTTAGACAACGCGTAAAGGGGGTGGGGTCGGGTGGGGCCATCATCCATGGATGATGGCTGAACATTTCTTCACTTTCGCCCCCGATCACGAAGGAACCTAATCTACCTATACCATCCGTTAACTTCGCGGGCTCTTGCAATCCTTTCCACACATCATGCCTCCATCCCCTGCGTCGGAGAAGCCGAAGCCCACGATGGCTGATCTGATCGAGTCGGGCCGCCACTCTTTCGCGGCCAAGAGAATCGAGATACAGTCAAGCGTCACAATTCTTCAGCAGGGTGAGTTGTCGTGGCAATACCGTTCTGAGTTCAGAGAAGTCATCTGCTTGACATATCCGTTTTCTTAAAATACAGGCCATGAAAATCTGCCCATGCGCAAGAGGTGTTAAAGAAGGCCGACCCCAGTGCAAATGTAAACGGTTACTGTACAGTGTTCGCAATTGGGCAGTCCCGGGACGTCCCGACGGCTCCTTGGGATGTCCCGGACAAGAATCTACAGTATAAATCCCGGGAGGGGACTGCAGTCGTGCCTGTCCCAGGGGACACTTTTCTTGGGGGGGCCCTCTCACTAAGAACAGTCAAAACATGAGAAAAACGATTGCAAAGCATCACATGCGCAATGATTAAGCTTCTGCATGATCTGGAGTAGCAGGAAATGACTTGGGAGTGGCTCAGCTCCAATCTGGTAGGTAGGTACCTAAGGGTAGGCTTGTTATATGACCCCCCCCCTCGGTAAAACCCCTGCACTTCCATACTAATGCGGCCTAGCGCGGGACTCATCAGCAGTCCGACAGGCCAGATTGGGCTTAGCACGGGAGTCCCTTCAAGTCACCGGGGCCAAGTCCCAAAGTCCCGCGAGCAACCCAAGACGTCCCAATCCCGTCCCGTGAGCATTGGTCCCGTCCCGATTGCGAACACTGAAACGGTATGAGCGGGTCGCTGCCAGAGAGGGCTCAATCTACAAAGAAGCAATGTATCATTGCGTTTGCGTCGCTGGCAAAAAGTACAGCAAATGCGACAATTTCCACCATGTCCAAGCCTTGGATTTCCAAGCTACCACAACCGAGGCTATGGGTGAACTCTATGAGGCTATTAACTACGCCGAATGGATGCTGGAATTGGCTCCCCAACTCCCAGATGTAGGCAGTGATCACTGACCAGTCCAGCCCCAGCCTCTCGAGGCATGCGCCCTTGACTGACCAGAGCCGACTCCAGGGATATCTTCGTGTGGGAAGAATTGCGCGGCTGCTATCGAAGTATCATTATGCCTGGAAGATATATACGGCTGGAATTGAGGCATATAAGGAGACCGCCGCAGGCTCGTCGGCCAAATTGCAGGTGAGAAGTCGTGGTCTTCCGCCAAAGTTCATCATGATGCGGTCACGTTTGATCATTTATGTCTGACAAGTCGGAGCTCAGAAACTCTACGATGGCCAGAAACTCTTGCACCGGTTCTCATTAAAACAAGATCCGTTTTGCCTGCCCGCCGAGCTTGTCACGGACGTCTTCTCGTACCTGAGTTACCAGGAAATTCTGTGCGTTGATCCATGCCCTCCTTCTTTTTTCGTATTGAGCACCAGCTCGCTATGAAAGTGATCTGGCTGATGCCATAGATGGTACAGCGTGCTGCGTCTGTTTCCGAGTTTGCAAGCAATGGGAACGCACACTCACGAGTCCCCTGCATGGTCAATTATGGAGAAACATGATATTCAAAGCTTCCACAAGTTCCATGTATCCCTCCGAAAATTCGATGCCACGCTTGGACCTACTGAGAAAGATGCTTCTCTGGGCGGGAGATGGAGGTGCAAGGAAGATCGTGGTACCGAGATCTTTTGGGATGACTCAACCGGCGTTGACGCTGCTGCTCGAAGCATCACCCCGCCTGGAGCATTTGGATATATATGTGGAAAGACGTTACGCATCAGAAGGACTGACGCTTCCTTCGAATGAGAAGATAGGGGTCAGACTCAGGCATGTCTCCATCAAAGGGTTTTTCGACCGTATCCCAGTAGACCTCCCAGGGGGATTCCCTCAGATGTTCCTCCAAAATGCTGCCAGCACTTTGGAGCATCTCAACATAACGTCAATTCCAATGGATTGGTACAATAGCGTGCCATCCATACCCCTTTTTCCGAAGCTGAAGACTTTGGGAATACACTGTTGGCAAGATGGCGGAACCCCATTTCCTATAGTCTGTCCCTCCCTCCCTCTCCCCGGACCAGAGAACATCAGTGGAAAAGCTTTTCTTCCTCTCTTGTCCTTTCCGTCTTTTTCTTGTTTGTCGCTACATGTTTGTGGTCAGTGGGCTCTCTTGACCGTGATAATCTAACTCGTTGAGTCTTTTAGTACCCTCTCTCCATCGCCTTCCCGAGGCTCGAACAGCTTTCTTTTGCTTCACTATTAAGTCTGTCTCTGGAACCCGTGACAATTTGGCAAAAAGAACAGGAAAATATCTGGCCACATCTAAAAGTCCTCATGTTCCGGTCGGGCAAATCACGAGTAGACAAAGCAATGACGTATTCGACCCTTCGGTATCTGGCGTCTCTGAACTCACTTCAACATATTCATTTCAATTTACGCGAAACTTGCGATACCAAACAACATGATGACATCTTTGGTGGCAATGGTGATCGACTCAATGATTCAGGCGGTTTCCCGCAACCGCAATTGCAGAATTTGCGTTCACTGCGGTCAGAGAAAATGTGGATCTCGCCCGACCGAGCTCGAACGTTACTCTCCAACGCGGTCAAGAACGGAAAATTTACTTCATTCGACATTATATTCCCCAGGTTTGAAATCAGTGGGCGCTATACTGCAGAGGCGAGTGTTCGCCACTTGAAAGGCTACGACTGGTTGCGCGGCAATCCCACAATTCACACTTTGTCATGCCATGACTTTTACTTCATGTTCGATCGCGAAGACGAAGAGGACCGGCTATTGCCGCGATTTCTGGCCACGTTTCCCAATCTGCGGACATTGACAATTTTTGCTAAGTATTACTTGGACACTCAGCTTAGAAAGATGATCCTCGAGATTCTGAAAGTCACGAATCTCAAGATTATCCACTTGAGTAATTACAAACGCCATGTGGTACTCGGGCTCGAGCTGGAGGATGTTGCGCGAAGCAAGGGCACTAAAATATTATGGGAGCCTGAGCCACCGATCTGGCCGATTTCCCTTGAGCAGTAGGCGTCGGAGCTCATTCGAAAGAGATTGGCGACGTTGCAGGCGCTGTAATTTGGTATGTAGCGACTCGAGAGTCGCGTCGGCAGCAGGCGTGGTCGATTCGGCCGTAGGTAATTGCTCATTGGCACTGTGTCGTCGCCAGGCCCTACCAATCGTTCCACCGAGCTCACAGTTCTGTCAGAATCGCGATTCGATCCATCAAGCGAGAACAAAAAGACCACCCTGCGAGATCCTTTCTAAGCACGTTTGCTCTACGACGTACGTTCAGGTTGGGTGTTCAACATTGTTTCATGTCGTGATCTCAGCCTCAGATGGGGGCGAATGTGACGGCGGACGCCGAGGCAAACCGTTCCTGGCGCCAAGTTCGTGGTCCCTTTAACATTGAAAGACGGACTGTTTTTAACTTTCAAGCCTGCAAACCGGAACCTGGGTCCTGAGGTGAGTTGTCGTCGGTCGCCGCAGCGAGCAGCAGCTGTAGAATGTATATATTCCGCTTACCTGTGTTCTGGCCTTTTGGGCGGATCGGTATGTAGGTACCTAACATAGATACTAGGGATATTCGAATCTCACAACAACTATCCTCAACTGACTCTTTGAGCGTTCTAATTCTTCTGCGCGACACCGTCCGGCGTCAAAGCCTTGATTACGGTAGAAGATGACGCAAAACATTCCGTAGTTGGTGTGGCAGCTGTAGGCAGCTGTGCGGCCCTGTGCCCTGTGCCCAGCGCATCTACTGACTCAGCAAGGGAATCCACCCACTATATTTTCAATCTGGGTTTTCCTCAAACACCCCAAAAGGTCCTGGACTTTACATCACACAATACATAATTCCAGGCCCTTTGTTTATTGTCACTTTCTTTGGCGGCGGCGCTGTCACCTATCACGACACACATTGGATATTTGGATCTAATTCCTCCACTGTCCAGTTGCGATTTGTCATTGGAAAATGCGCATATTGAAGAGCACAACAAAGAGTACCGATTCCCCATCCTCGGGTTAAACATCTCTGAGTACAGTTTCTTATTATCATGTGGATAACCAGCTCGGCCCCCATTCAATACTTCTTTTGAGAATTCTTTGCCCCGAGAGATGATGGCCCTTGATTAAGAACACATACATGATACAGGCCTTGAAGCTTATGAGGCTGAACTATCATACGTCACGGCTTGTCGGCAGGATCCTTATCCGAAAGCTACATTTATGCCATTTATACGGTATACTACCATCAAAATTGTTTTCACGGAACTGACATATAATAGAAGCGATGTGCACAATGCAACGACGTGCAGTGGAGAACCAGGTCGATGTCTTGCGGTATCACGTTACACGTAACACTGAGTTACAAACCCCATTATCACAACGTCACTGTGACCGTATTACCGAACTGACGACCGTTGGTGGCGTAGTGAAAGAACGATCTAGAGACTAGAGCCCAGAGGCTCTGAGGTATATAAGGAGTTTGGGACTCGGGAGTGTTTGATCGGTACACCAATTTTCTATCTCGATACGGTAAAAGACTCGACAAAGAATATAAACTTCTGTAATACTTTGTCGAGGTTTCAAATCCGAAACAAATTTTTCGCGTCCTGTCACCTGGCACGGCCATGTATCCGTGAAATCAATTCGTCTGGTACCTTCCATAACTGCGCATTATCGGGCCATACCGGAATAACCGGCTATATGGCGTCCTCAAAATCAAGCCAGACTCCAGTATGGCCTGATAATGCGCTGATATGGAAGGTCTCAGATGAATTGATTCCATGAATGAACATGGCCGTACCAGATAACTGTATAACAAGACTCAAAAATGTTTCGGATGAAAACCTCGATAAGTATTCCCGATCGGCAGATGGACTCGAAAAAAATAGCACCACCCGAGTAAACCAGCTAGGTCATCATCACACTCGTGTCGACTCGTATCAAGATCGAGAAGAGGTATACCAATCCAACACTCCCAAATTCCACATTTCTCTTCTAGGCTCTAGGTGCACTTTCTTTACCAACAGTAGGCATTGCGATTTGCGATCAAGGTGGCCTTGGGATTTGTAACTCAGTATTACGTGATACGCCAAGACATGCGCCTCGTGACCGTGTTCTCCCGGTACGTCGTTGTGTCGTGTATATCGCTCCTGTAATGTGTCAGTTCCGTGCGGCGTGAAAAATCATCGATGGTCATTGGTAGGTAGTATACTTATTATTGTATTATGTATACCGTTTGACCATAGCTTTTGGACGAGGTCCCTGCTGACACGCTGTCCAGTGTTACCCGTGGCATGTATGATATGTGAAGTTTCGAACCTTTTCACTGCTCAGCTTCAAGGTCCGTCACCCGTGTGTTTTTTTTTTGACTAAGGGGCCAGGGCCATTATTGGCATCATCTTTCGGGGCAAAGAAGTCTTACGAGAAGTCTTGAGTTGCGGCCTGCTAGTAGTAGACATGATTATCTCAAGAAACTATACCCAGGTCCCAAATACGTTCAACACCGAGGATGGGGAATCGGCAATCTTTGCTATATTCTTCAATAAATCAATATGCGCATCTACCAATGACAAGTCACAAGTTCACAACACACTATGAGCACTTTCTCAAGCGCGCCCGTTTCGTTGGGCTCGAGCCACTGAAACATTCAACAGCAGGGAATCGGGATAGCTCACGACGTTTGTTGGTTTTCTGTTGAAACTTGAGTATTACCATTCAATGTTCATCCCATTTGTTTACAATTTTTGCTCGACCTTTTTTCGTTGCGCCGTACACCCAGCTACCGGCCACCACATTGGCACATTCTAATTTCTCATGCGACACATAGCAATTGCACACAATATATTCTTCCATGCAAATCATTTTCTTCAACAAACGAGATTCGATGGAGCTCCAATGAACACTCAGGCTTGCGGCCAACGACGCTTAAGCTGAAGCTATGTGTGCTCAGCAATCATCCACACTGCACAGAAGGAATATCGCATACCAGACTGCCGCATTCGGCTCAATTGGACCCGTTCAATCACTTGAGCATCCGACTTCTCACTTCTTGCAAAGACTTAATACTTATCGAGATGATGGCGCCGCTCTCGCGGCTCTCGCCGAGGCTGGTATAATCGTGTTCCCAAGAAGCTGGAATCAGACTAGCTATATCTTTGCATGCGATCGTGGCTGGCGGCGCCCGTCTGCCGCTGCGAGCGTTTGGCTTGGAAATACATACGCACAAAAATTGACTGCCCTGACACAGCGCTGAGCGGAGACCAGGTCACCAGAATCAGATGAACTCAACAATGAAAGCGGAGCCCTCAGCCTCCAGTGTGAGAGCGATTATCCATAGCGTGCCTAACTATATACCTAGTAGAGGTCACAGTCTAGAGATAAGGACCTTAAAGTACTGACCCCATCCATTGGCATCTTGTCTCAGTCTTCACGTGGTTGTAAACCCCCAAGCGGCCAAGCCTTGACATTGACCGATCGAAATTTGATGAACACCTTGCCCAGCAGCCCCAGCTGGCCGCCCAGAAGTTAGAACTTGGATCTCAAGCGCAAGAATAGACTGCGCCAGCTGATGTACCGTGTACGACGGAGATGCCAGACCTTCCACTGCGCACGTCGCGCGGCGAGCCCAGAGCCTCAAAACATTGAACAATAACTGAGACTTAACTAGTGCTCACTGAGCTCAAGGGGTTAAGTTCCGAGGGTGAAGACTTGTCTGTCACTCTGGCTGCGGCATCAAGAAGGCGAGTCGCGACTCTGAGTCGTTGACACCGTTGAAGTGTGAACGTGAACGTTGGCATTCAAGACGTTTTACAATATCAATATGACGATTCAGTGTTCACGAATCGTCCTTCAATTGGCCTTCATGGAAGTTGGAACCAGCTAGTTTAGAATATTATCTCGCTCCTTCTCCCCCTGTCCTCTGCGTCCAAACGGTCCAAATTACGTCTGATTTCCTCAACCTCAGCAAGGACCTCCTTGGTTGCCTCAGAAAGTTCGTCAATCACCCTCTTGTGCTTATGATGTAGCACGAAGCCATTCAGAGAAAAATCTCTTCCAAGTCTTCTTTTAATTCTTTCCATCGCTTCCATACCCACCACGGCACTCATCGCGTCTTCGTCGATATTTTCGCGGTCAATGGCAGTCAACAGAAGGGGAAAGGGAATGCCTTGCGTTCCCGGAAGCGTTTCCCATTCTTGCTCTAGCTCGCAAGCTACGGCCATATGAAGAGCCTCACCGTCAATAGATAGGCGGACAGCTGTATGGAGAAGCGAGGATGAAGTGGACTTTTGAAGATCGAAGCACTTGAAGATTTTCGGGATCCTGTGGTATATCAAGGTTCTGTACAGTGAGCAGAGGGTCTGATCCCAAAATAAAGCATCAGCGGCCCTCATTGCATCGGCTTTAAGATTGTCATAACCTGGTGGCCAAATTGGGCGCTCGAGACCATGAAGTTGAGGTCCTGCATGCTTCATGAAAGGAGGCTGGTGACTGCGGAAATATAAGGGCGAAAGATCGGTAGATTGCCAGTCGATGATCCCAAAGATCCGGCTTGGATTATCTGGATCCACGAATATATTGCCCGCGTGAAGGGCATCGTGCCAGAGATGCGAAGAACCGAGAGATCGATCGGCAGGTAGGGCGTATTTCAGCAGCTTGAGATAAGACTCAAGTGCAGCGACCTTCTTCTCACGGGTTGGTTGGTAGAGACCTGGACCGCGTAAAGTCAACGGAGACGGCTGAAGACTTGGGAGGTGCTGTACACAGGCAAGTTCTCGATGTCCAATGGCAGCATGGTATTCTTCCAACGAATTCCCTGATACGAGTTAGATAAGTCAATAAGTCCAGCACACCACGTTGTCCCATGATCTCAAAGTTCAGACTTACATGGACCGCGATCAAAGTCAATTCCGCATCTGCCCATGTCGAACATTTCGCGGCTTGTCGAAGGTCCGATAATAAATCTGGAATCTTCCACTCTTTCACCCTTCTCATCCGTGTACACAAGCGCTGGTATGTTTTCTCCCTCGAAGTCTTCGGCAAAGTACAAGCTTCCATACTGCTCGAAGGTAACAGAGGCCCAGGACTCTTGATAGGCAGCGACAGCTTTTACCACTTCCCACCTCTCTTCGGTTGTCATCTTCGGCCATAGCTGTTGCATCTCCACACCATGTAATTTCTCCATGAGTATGAATTCAGCACCCACCGGAGTATCCTGGGCCCTTGAACTCCAATCATAGACTTGAGGCAAATTTGTCCTGAGCACCTCGCGAGCCTATGTGTGTACTGTGTGTGAGTGAGGGTCCTGGACATGAGTTGCTGGGAAGTTACTCACGAATTTCATCGTCGCGACCTCACTTGCGATCGTGAAATGTGGCCGCCCGGCATTGGGATTGGGAATCTTGGCCACAACTTCTTTGCCGTTGTCCATGGTGAGCAGCAGTATTCTGTTGTACAAGCCATCGGGGAATTTCTCGATGCTCAAGCAACGATCTGCTTGCACTGCCCGTGCCGCGCGCCGTGCAAGCTCGTTGAAGTCAAATTCACGATAGCGCTGCGCAAGCTCGTGTTCTTCGTTTTCTACAAATCGACCAGATGTGAAACTGAAGAGTTCTGAGGGATCAGGCATCTCGATTTCCGGGTTGATGTCCATCGTATATGTCGAGTACGTTCTCCGATTGAAGTTTGGAGTTGTGTTCGACTCGCTGGAAGACTTTGCAACTTGTCTACGCTGGGGTCAATCGTCGTGTTGCTGCAAGGGCAGTGAGAGCTCCGATCATACGCAGAGATGACAATCGGCGGCAAGGCCCAACTTGCGTGACTTATGATAGCGCTCTCAGCTCTGTTGCTGGGTCGAAACCACATTCTCAGTCTTCTCAGATATGTTTTTGGCAGGAGGCAAAATTTGAAGGGCACGTGTTTAAAATTAAAACTTAAATGTCCTATATTAGGTACCTGACTGTGTCAGTGGCTACTTACGGCCCAACCTACTGTCAACCACTTGACCGTGCCGCTGACCAATCATCTTCGAAACGAACTTTTGGCACAGCAGTTACTTCAAAACGCCGTACAGAAAAGCTGAAATGGGACGCAGCAACTTTGTACTTTGTAAACACAGGTGTCACATGACACAGGTACATTTGCCCGGTGCGAAGACTTTGCCACATTGACTTCTTGACCATTCTCCCCGACACTCCCCTACACAAATATTCCGATGAATCTGACATGGGTAGCATGCAATTGCACTGATGCTGTTGGAACAAATCCGTCGGGGTTGCGTATACGCGTTGTTTGGACTGACATGAACATTCTGGTATATTCATGGAAGCTATCTAAGAGAGAGAGAAAGGAAAGAATGGACAGCCATACCTCGTGGTGTTATACCACGAGGTGTGTCGGCTTCGTACAGTGACCCCGCACAGGTGGCGGGGCAGTTGTCCGAGGCGGCGGAGTCCGGACAGTTGTGTCCGAGGCGGCGGACAGTTCTGCCCGAGCCCTCGGACAGTATTGTCCGTGTGCTACATGTACGCCAGTGCCGTTGAGGTAGCGATTCCAACAGATGCAGAATTCAAGGCCGTGACTGAGCTCATCGAGCAGATTAATGCTGAAGTTTCGTTATGCATTGGCATCCTGGGTCCTGGGACCTGTTTTCACTTATCGTAACTATTGAGTTATGTCACTGGCGCGCGTCCCCATGTCGGGAGAATCTGCGGAAGACTATCGTCGTCTGTTCAAGACATTATTCGAATATCTTGGGAAGAATGGAGTCATCATCGAGTGGAAGTATGCTGAAGCCTGAAGGCCAAGGCGTAGCGGATCATATGTGACTGCTGATCATGATTCTGGGGAGTGGATATACATATTAAGAGTATGCGGACGATGAGACATCGCTCTCATTTTAAGCAATCAACTAGTGTGACAAGGGCAGTATAATGGGCTTGGAACTGATGAAATGTCAATTCAGAACGCAATAATCGACTATGGCTCTGCAAGGAACTCTAGAGGCGTGTGGTCTCTCTCTGAGTCCTTGGAGAAGGCCAGCGATGATACAATGTACAATGTCCTCCACGTCCTCCTATCGATCGACGATCCCCGGCTAACGGCCTGAATATCCCGAACGATCTCGGGAAGGCCGAAGTCCTCTGCTCGGCCCCCCGTGCCTCCACTCCGAGCCCTGGCCCTTCTCCTGTGACTCGCACACCAGGTCCGCGGGGTGGTCTCAATATCCCAGCGTCACGCGTGCGCCTACTGAGTAGCCAACTCTAATAAGTAGCCAACTCCGCGGGAACCAAACCTTCCTAAGGGAGCCGGCGGGACCGAAGGACGTATCTTCGGAGAATTCAACACATCCGGAGGAGCTAGCCACGTCGAGGATCTCGGGGTGCAATGTCTCCAGGTCGAAAGGTATGCGCCTGGTCGAGTGATATGTGCACGGCCGTGTGACACACATTCATCATGAAGGCATCATCGGTGTAACAGTCGACCAAGGCATGGGCGCTGTTATCGGTACAGCAATCTTTTCCCGTTTCAGTAATGCAACCCTGCAAGTAAATTGTAATTAATTTGTTAGTTCTCGGAGACTACCTTCACTCCATAGACTCTAGTCATGATCTCAACTGGCATATCAGCGGTTGTTTGAGACTTTGCCGAGTACATTTTCAACGGGGAGTCGGTAAGTGAAAGTAAACTCATGCATCGTAACAATCTCATCCTCCTCCTGACCATATCTACAGACACTCAATGTTCGAAGGAGGACACTGCCTCAAGGAGGAGACATCATCATCCTCCGCATACCAACTGATGGGTTTCCTTGTTTGTCCTCCTTCGAACATTGAGCTTAGGGTTAGCTTAAGGTAAGCTAACCCTTACTTACCGAGTCCCCGAGTCCCCGTTGAAAATGTATTCGGCAAAGTCTCAAACACCGCTGATATGCCAGTTGAGATCATGACTAGAGTCTATGGAGCGAAGGAGTCTCCGAGACCTAACAAATTAATTACTTGCAGGGTTGCATTACTGAAACGTAGCGTGAGCGAAAGTTTGCGAAACTAAGATATAGTTAGTAAAATATCACTATGGCTAACAATCGATACATACCTACGCCACGGCATCTCGAAGCCCTCCGACCTCGAAACCTAGGGTCATTCAGAGAGCTCTTAATACCACGTTGCGTCTCCGAAAGCTCTCATGATCGGAGAAGACGGCTGGTTGTAGCAGGGTTTCGTCTAGATGTTCGCAGTGTTCAACAACCGAACAGTTGAACTTGTGCATCGTCACTGGCAGGTCCTCCGGGCCCCAAGAAGTCCGATCTTGACACAGATTTAGGTTGTTTACGGTGCAACCCATACTGAACCTAGAAAGATGTGAGTATCATCGCCTTCGTTCATTGGTAAATGTAATGGCGTTATAGAACTCGCGTATTCCCACGGATTTTCAGCAGCGTGGACTTCCGTGGTTTGCAGATGCACTGCATATCCGTAGCCGCCCATAGAGGCCCGAGGCCATTGAGGAATTGCGGCGATGTAACACATGTACTTTGCAACCGCCGCGATTGGTCCCATGTGCTCCTGGTAGTATCTGAACTCGCGGAAAGGAGGAAGCGTTCATGTTCTTTAGGTTCCTGAGTAAATATTCAGTTTGAATAATCCAATTCGCACATGCAGTAATGGCCCAATGGGTAGATCAGGCTCCATACTTGTACGCCTCATTCTGACGACACGAGCTGCTCGAAATCGATGATCGATGTTTCTTGATCAGGTTCCAAGGAGGACAAGATTTGTTCCGCGGACTCGTGAAGAGGTGCAACGGTATCAGGAGCATAACCATGCCTTTCTATGGAAGGCAAGATTTGTTCGCCGGTATCTTGTGCGCCGGGACCTTGACGAGGTGCATCATTGTCAGGAGTGTGCGCTTGCATGGTGAAGAAGAAATGCCACAAGTGATTTGAGTGAGAAGGGGTAGCAAAGGAATTTTTTCGCAACGCGAGGGTTTGTCGATAATCTAGTGTATTTGTGTTGCAAGGAGACAAGAAAGCCGGAGAAAAATTTTTCGTGGGCGTGCTCTAGCGACCCTGGGGGAAGCAGTGCCCTGGGAGAAGCAGATACATGAGAAAACAAAGGACAAGACGAAGGACAAAAAAGGGTGAGCGGCGAATCTCACAGGATTCCGTAACGTTCTACCGCGAACGAAAGGCGCAAGCCAATGGAAGTCCTCATGACCCCCAAAGGCCTCAACCAAAGAAGAGAAAGACGTGACTGAAATCCAGTGAAGATCTAGACTACGAGACGGCCAACGACCGTCCGGCGTCGACGAGTATGTTTAAATATGTACACGGAGTTTTGGCTGGAAGTTGGAACACAGGACATGACCCACAGCCGCTTCCATCGGCTTCCACGCAGCAATCCCGGGGGCCGGTGCAATATCAGAGCCCAAAAAAACACGGAGTACTTCGTGGCTAAATGCGGCAAGCGCCCCTAGTGGGAGCCGTGGATTTGAAATTGAGAAAATGAGATTTTTTGTGGAGAATCTTCAGCCTGGAGCGATGCAGCCCCTCGCGTTTGATGCATGACGTACCACGGTACCTCCTAGTCGAGCAAAATTCCTCACTTCTTGCAAGCCAACATCCTCAACATCAACTTGCCGTCAAATTACCAGTAACGATCGAAATCTCATCAAAGTAATTCCTCACCTTCAACTTCATCATCATCATGTCTTTCAATCGCTCTTCTGAGCTTCCCGCGAATACGCTCATTGTCCCACACGGCGCAGCCCTTGACTAGGTGGTATGATGGAGGTCAAATCCAAGATTTGCCTCCTTCTGTGCAGTGTGATACTCTTGACGCGCTTTTTGTCTTCCTACAGCAATGGGACTTTCATAATAGGATGGCCTTTGCCAAGGACGCCTTGGGCAATTATCGCATGGTTGACGGGCAGCTCTCCGTCACGTACGTCAGGATTCGTTGTGATCGTGGCTATCAAAGACCCTGAACAGGAACTACATAGCACCCGGCTTATCGGCTGCCCGTTTCGAGTGCGCGGCAGTCGCGAAAAGCGATTCAATGACAAGTGGGTGTACAATGATATCACGGTCCTTCCCTCCATCCCGTGGCTCACCCATCTTATCGCCGCCGCAGCGAAGCGTTGGTCACAGCGAAGGACATTGACAACGAGCGTCAACTACTTCGTCGCGAAGCCCTAGGCCCGTATACCGGCACGCAACGGTTTCTCCGGGCCCTACAAGAGAAAGGGAATCCTCACCGATGCAGACTTGACTGACAATCATATCCAGCTGCGAAAAGTGTTTTGGATCACTCGCGAGTCGCGAATGCCTCACCAATGGAAGCAAAGCAATTTACGAGGTTGTCAGCATCGACAACGCGTACAAAACAAACTGCCATAGCTCTTACCTACCTTAACTCAGATTACATCTATCACGGACCAGGACAAGTCAATCGCCGATATTGGATTTGGACTCTCACTTCTCAGGATAAAGAGAGCCATCAGTATCAGTGGCCCTTGACAACAGGAACAAAACAAACCACCATAATTCTTTCCCAACTCAGAGTCTCAAATTATAGTTTTCTTGGACCAGAACACTTGAAAACGTGACCCCTTCACCTACACCCGAATCTCAAATAATTGGCAACGTAATAACCCTAGTTTATCCTGCCGACCTTGACGAGCAAACTATTCGCCAAGCAAGTTTTCGCAGAAGTTTCGGACACCTGAACTCAGAAGATGGCGGAAAGGATGTGCCACTTCTTCCAGTTGGAGAAGCTGTAGCCCAGTTCATTGTAACTATCGTCCTCGGCGATCTCGTACTTATCGTAAGTACCGAGCTTTTCCAAGGCGGCACCCTTGGCGTTGGCGTCGGTCGACGGTGGGAGTTTGGGCACTTTCGGTTCCATCGGCGGATCCAGTATCTTCATCCGGCGTCCCCATCGCGAGTTTGTCCGTTCTGCTCACCAGCGCAAGGGCTCTTAACGTCAGGTCATGCGCGTTTTTGTTCGTTCACGCGGAGTTAATACATTATACCGACGGGCTAGGGCTCCGTCCTTGAACAAAAGCTCCCCGTACTCGAGACGGATGCCGGATCATCCTGTCGTTATCTCGGCACGGTGTCGGAGCCGCCCTCATGCCAAAGACGCCATTGCCTCGGAAGATTTTGTCCCGGCGACCAGGGCGGACTGGACTCAGCACGTACCGCTCCATCCTGCCGAGTGCTGCCTTGATCGCACGGGACATTGTAAAAAAGTATTTTGTGTCTGCTGTCAATTGAATATTATACTTCTTGTTAGTGTTCCACTGCTCCTGCCGCCTGCGTGTCTCTCCATGTGGTGACAGTGTGGGTAGGACGACGCTGCCGGATCGACTTGGACTTAAACTTACAAGGAACCGGCGGGACACAACGGGTGATACCGTTATATCGATGATTAAAGGATGAAGTTGATAATTATGATCCAAAAAAGGAGTTAAATATATTGCTACGTTGATTTAGAATTTAGAAACACTTACTAAGTTTATTGTCATTATATAGGACTTTCACGATAGGAAATACAATGATGGAAGAGGACTGAGGAAGAAGAAGAAGAAAATGAACTTGTTTACGAGGAGAAGATAAACAGAAAGAATCCCACTTTCAACCACATACTCAGGAACGCCTCCTTCTCTAGACTCTCGTTCCTGACGGAGGAAAGTAGGCGTGTTCATGGCGCTGTAAAACTTTAAAGTTATATTATACTGTCACACGGGCGTGTACACATGTCCCGCCCTGGAGACATTCCGTCCTGAGTAGCTTACGCCACTCGGAGTTATCAGTGCATTGGAGCTGCTGGTTCCGGAGCTCGCCAATGCATCAGGAGTCGATAGACGACGCCGCTGCATTGGGACTCAGCCGGTTCACAGGATGGCGCCAGTGCACTGGAGCCACTAGACCACAGCCGCTTCCAGCGCATCGACGCTTCCGGCGCACCGGAGCTTCCAGCTCATGATTCATCAGTTATTCGAGATATGGAGGCATTGCCGGGGACAGACCGGAGGACAGATCACAGACAGGAGGACAGACAGGAGGACATTGTGTATATATATAACTGGCTCTCCCTTTGGTCTCAGAGGGATATCACACACCTCTAGAGTCCATTGTAGAGCCATAGTCGATTCTTGCGTCTCAGACATTTTAGTTCCAAGCCCAGAATACTGCCCTCGTCACATGTACATAATACCGTAATACACTGGTCAGTGGTCCCTGGAATCGCTGATTCGCTAATTACAAATTCAACCTCCAATTCCCCAATGATCACCGTTTGGTGACGTTCTTTACTAGATCCCGAAAGAACTCCCTCGGAACACCTTCCGGGCAGCGCTGGGAGGGACCGCTCCCTTTGGCAGGCTCTCCGACTAGAGGGACGTCGGCTTAGGACCACATCGCATGCGCGTTCTTGGCCGCAAGGGCTCTCAACGTCATGTCATGCGCGTTTTCATTCACGCGGAGGTAATACCGACGGGCTGCGACTCCGTCCTTACTGTCCTTGAACAGAAGCTCCCCGTACTCGAGACGGATGCCGATCATCCTGTCGTTATCTCGGCACGGGGTCGGAGCCGCCCTCATGAGTCATGCCGAAGACGCCATTGCCTCGGAGGATTTTGTCCCGGCGACCAGGGCAGACTGGACTGAGCACGTACCCATCCATCCTGCCCAGTGCTGCTTTGATCGCACGGGACATTGTAAAAATATGTTGTGTCTGCTGTCAACTGAATATTATCCTTCGTTAGTGCTCCTGCGTGTCTCTCCGTGTGGTGACAGTGTGGGTAGGATGACGCTGCCGGACCGACTTGAACTTACAAGGAACCTGTTACGAAATGGCTGTGAACGGGAGTTCTAACAGGCAATCTATCTCTGTCGAGCTATGAGGAGGAAAAGAAGTAGAGAAGACTCAAGAGTGTGTGTGACAGGAGGGCGGTCTATGGGTATACGTGTGTGGAGGATCCATAATATTGTGGATCCGTAACAGAACCGGCGGGACACAACAGGTCTGAGGTGATATAGATGGTTGGAGGATGAAGTTGGTAATTGTAATCAGAAAAAGGAGTTAAGTATATTGCTGCGTTGATTTAGAATTTAACAACACATTGATCGTTGTATCAGAATTTAGAAACACTCACTAATTATATCATCGTTTGCGCTGAAGTGGAAGCCCAAGAGACGACATTGAATAATTAAGGAGGAGGAAGAAGAAGACGATGAACTTAATTACGAGGAGAGGATGAATAGAAATTTGAAACTGCTTTTCTTTCTATTCATCATTTCATTCTCGTAATTAAATTTTTCTCATTGTTCAGAAATAATAACATCTTAGACTGTAGTCCGTTCGATAGCCGACGTAATTGGACGTGATATTGTACTTTCGTTCGCTGTCAATGTTGGAACGAGTACTTGTTGTACCTTCGTACGCTTGTACAGAATGTGAGTGAGGACTGCGGATGTTGATGCTCCTGCATTGTGTTAGATTTGGCAACACCGTAACACGTTGGTTGGCGTATAAGAAACACTCACTAACGTCGTCGTGGATCATGAATTCATGATTGCTCTTCGAGATTCGCTGAACATGCATCCATTTCAATCTTCAGAAGATGCAGATGAACTTGATTGCGAGGAGGAAAAGAAAGAAAAGAACTTGAAATAAATAATGAAGAACGCCTGATTTAAAAGAAGGAAAACAATCGAGGAATATATAGGTACATAGAGATTCGGTTCGCTTAGCTAGGCGAACTTGCGAAGGAAGGAAAGAGCAGCGAATGGCAAGCGAGGTCGCTTTGAGGCTCGCGTAATCTGTAGCATCCACCAGAGGTCAAAAGGAAGGGGCACCCTGGGCTGCACCCAAGAATAGACCACATCGAATCATCGATAAGGAAGTAAAGCTGAAAAATGCATAGGCAGTAGGTACCTATGTGCATCACGTATCCTTATTGACGTCACTTCAGGGCACCGGTCCCCGACTGTCGACACTGGACTTGTCACTTGATGCCTCTTCAAAACCAGAAGATAGCCACGGCGGCACGGCCCACAAGCGGGGCCGGGACTGGTACATGTCAAGCTTGACCGCCAATTAATCGACGTTCTTCATTAATCTTCGTCCTATTACCATGAACCGTTCGTGGTAATAGTAACAAGACTATATCAGTCGACGGTATATAGTGCCTTCATGAGTAGCAAAAGGCTGAATCACAGTTGCCCGACTCATACTTCGAAGTACCGTCGTCGACCGAACAGTCCGAACTAAACATATCGTCCCTGGAACACGTGTGACGTACCTTCTCAAATGATCATTGATCATCATACGCAGCCATTGAGCCAAGACTTTAAGCGACTCGGAACTCCCAATGCAGCTACTTCAGGAAGCTCACGAAATGGAACAATAAGCCGGGGTTATAATCGTTTGAAGTTTCTGGACCTCCCGGCTCCGACCAGCACGGCTACACGAGAACTTGGAAGTGAACCAGTGCATGGGAATACGTCACTGTACATTGTACAACGATGGGGAAGGAGGCATCGCGCAACGCGAACGGTTCCATCATTCACCATGTTCCATGACGAGACATACACGTCAACAAAGTCAGACTGCTCTAGAGACTAGACTCACGGGCCACCGATCAAGATTGTCAACCGAAGAAGGGGTCAAGTCACCGTCAAGGACTCGGGTCTTTACGGTTTTGGTAGTGCCGAAGGCTCTAAAAAAGCCAAATCTGGTCAAAGTAGAAACACGCTGTGAGTAAAATTACAATCTGAGACTAAGCCTTGAGACTCGTGGAGTCGTGTTAAAATATGCCAACCGGACATTCAAACACGTTGATGTGGGGAAAACCCAACAGGCCCCAACTTCCAAAGAAGCGGCGAAGCGCCAGTGCCCAATTTTTACTGCTTTCGCAAAAGCTATGAAGAGTGACTGTCAACTGAATCAGACTTGGGGGTCCAATCTTCACTCGTGCTCACTCAGAGGGGTGAGGACTCAGGACGTAAAGCCCTGAGCGGTCTGGAATGAAATTATGAAAGTGACTTTGCCCGACCTCCAGAAGGCTGCGCAATCGCCGCGATGTGACCGTTCACGAGCCACTCTTTAAAATGTAGCTACTGTGGCCCCTCCTTTCGTGCGATCAATTCACTTTTGATTGTCTCAACCTGAGAGAGTATCTCATATGTTGCCCTATCAAACGCATCGAGCTTATCTTTCATATCATTATGTGCCACAATCTCGTTCTCAGGGAAAATTTCACGATACTTCACTTTGACTCTCCGTAACGCTTCCATAGATAATGTGGCACGTTCCATGTCCTCCTCGATTGCTTGTCGCTGTGTGGTACTGAGCCTTAGCGGAAAGGCAACGCCTTGCGTTCCCGGAAGGGTTTCCCATTCTTTCTCCAGCTCGCAAGCTGCGGCCAAGTAAGTAAGCTCCCCTTCCACAAGTAGGTTTCGAGCCTGAGAAAGAAGCGACCATGACGTGGACTTTTGAAACTCGAGGCACTCGAACACTTTTGGGATATTATGGTGAAGAAGGGCTCTGTACATTGAGCAGAGCGCCTGGTCCCGATACAAAGAATCAGCGGCCTTCTTCGCGTCGCCCTCAAGATCATGATAATCTGATGGCCGGATTGGGCGCTCGAGGCCATGAAGATTGGGCCCCTTGTGATCGATAAAAGAAGGCTGGCGAGCGTGAAAATATAAGGGGGAAAGCTCAGTGGATTGCCAACCAATGAGCCCAACGATGCGGGTTCGGTTGCCTGGATCCACGAATATGTTTCTCGCATGAATTCCGTTGTGCCAGAGATGTGAAGAGCCGAGAAATTGATCGGTGGGTAGAAGATATTTCAATAACTTGAGATAAGACCTGAGTGCAGCGATCTTCTTCTCACGGGCTGGTACATAGAGCCCGGGAGCGTGTGGCCACTCAGAAGGCGTCGGAAGATGCGGGAGGTGCTGTACACAGGCAGTTTCTCTACGCCCAATGGCAGCATGATATTCTTTGAGTGAACTCCCTGGCATACGTTAGAATAAGACTTTAAGTTCAGTACATCACCATTTGGCATTGTCTCATGACTTACACGGGCCACGATTGAAGCCAATATCACCTCTGCCATTATCGAACATTTCGCGGCTTGTTGAAGGCCCAACAACGAATCTGGAATCTTCCACTCTTTTCCCTTTTTCATCCGTGTACACAAGCGCTGGTATGCTTTTCCCCTTGAAATCGCCGACAAGGTGCAAGCTTGAACTTCCGAACTGCTCAAGGGCTGGTATGCGTTTCTCCTTGACGTCTTCGGCAAAATACAGACTTCCGAACTGCTCGAAAGAGACAGAGGCCCAGGACTTTTGATACGCAGCGACAGCTTTAACCACTTCTAGCCTGTCTTTTAAAGTCATTTCCGGCCAAACTTCTTGCAGTTGCACGCCGTCCAGTTTCTCCATGAGTATGAATTCGGCGCCCACCGGAGTATCCTGGGCATTTGAGCTCCAGTCATAGACTTCAGGCAGATCGGTGCACAATACTTCGCGAGCCTACCCATGTGTGAGTGGAAGTGGTGGACGTAAGTTGCGGGGAAATTACTCTGAACTCACAAACTTCATCGTTGCAACTTCACTTGCTATCGTGAAATGCGGCCGCCCGGCGTCTGGAATGAGAATTTTAGCCACAACATCTTTGCCATTATCCATGGAAAGCAGCAGCGTTCTGTTGTTAACGCCACCGGGGAATTCCTTGATGTTCACGCAGCGATCTGCTCGCACTACGCGTGCGGCATGTTGCGCAAGCTCGCTGACATCAAATTCACAAGGGCGCTGTGTAATCTCAATAAGATCCATGTCACAACGGCGCTGTGCAAACTCGTCTTCTTCGTCTCTAAGACCTCGACCACTCGTAACAGTGAAGAACTCTGAAAAATCGGGTGCGTCTATCTTAGAGGTGATCTCCGAGTCCCTAGTACAGGTTGAGGATGTTCGCCGAGTCAGAATTCGACTCTTTTTCGGCTTGGTGGAAGATACTATTCGTGGTGAGCTTAGCAATCTTCTTGTTGCAATTGCAGAGTGAGGTGCGGCCATGCGAAGGGACGGCAATCGACGAGTTGGCCCAATTTGCATGACTTCGGCCGTCGTCCTATTGCTTACTCGGAACGACCTACTGAATTGAAGCATTTTTCGTGCGTGAGCCGACAACATCATTCGGATGATCGGATCCCAAGTCGCGTGTACAGAGTATAATCATGGATTGGAATCATTGCTCTGCGGTGCATTGGAGGAAAGAGACGCCCAGCCTCCAGGGCTCAGACGGCTTCACTCAAATTTCGTGGTGCGCCAGGAGGAAATGCTCCGAATTCTTTCGGGGGAACGTATCTGTCACATAATAATACGTTCCAGGTACCTATGTATACCCTCTTTACTCCGTACAGGGTTAGTTACGTATATACGTACCAGGTACCTGTGTCAAACGGGCATTTGGCCTACCTAATAAGGAGGCCGATAATGGCAGGAAGTGGATCTTACGTGAGTGATGCTGTGAGGAACAAGTCACATTTTACAAACGTTTGAGGTGAAATACAACGTTTTGTACGACCGTCACGTTCCTGAGGGCAATTTGCAAAGCCCTTTACTTGTTGGAATCACGGTGTGAGGACCATTGGCTTACACGCACTAAAATTGCGGAAGTGATCGGTAAGCTCGGAATGGGCGCGTACGGTGTAAGGCCTATTGGCTCTACTGGCTGGCGATTCAATTTCATCCCCCCCTTCATATACTCCAACGACAATCATCAGAGGGTTTATAAATTTCGAGATGCCCGATGACCGGCGCGCACTGAGCTGCCTGCGCAGTAGCCATGATGTGATGAACATTCAACAAAACAGAGACCTATGACTCATGAGCCCCTTCAAGTTCAAGTACTCAGTTAAAAGCGAGCACTGAGCAGTGAGCACGCACACGGCACGTCGCAACTTGCAAGGCTTCATTTCATGCGCTGAAATTTCCCAGGTTCTCCAGTAATAGGAACTTCCGAACTATGGAAGGACTAAGGACTTCAAGGCCCAAACACATCGATGATCGGATTCCGGAAGAAACGGAAAATTTAAAAAATGGAAAGATTTCTTTCTACACTTTTTGGTTGCTAGTGATAGAGAGGGAGAGATTTTGATACACGGCAATGCTTCTAATGTAGATGATGAACCTTCTGCAGAGGGTTTTGTACCTGCCCAAGATGATTTGGTTCGTTTGCCTCTTTCTCCCTGTTTCAATCTGTCTTGGTTTTCCCGCTCGATTGTTTCAACTGTCACTTGTCCAAGATGACAGGTATGAGAAAGCTGCTCACTTCCGCCTCAGAACGTAAGGTCACACTTCGTGAGCCAAGCGTGATGACGTCCGGGCTCCCGAAGTGAGTAAGTGACAGCGCAGAGCGATTGAGAAGCATTACGGAGGACATGCCCAGGCCTCAGGTACGTCTGTGACTGTATGTCTGAGGTCATTGTGACAGTGTATATAAAAACGCAAGATCAGGCAGATCAGCAGACCGCAAGGCCTCAGAGGAAAAGGAGAAACCTTGAGGCTCGGAGATCATTGATCAGCCAAGTTCCATTGTGTTCTTCTCATCAGTTTCATTTTCCAGGTCCTCATCTTGGCCCTTGTAACGAAATTTTGTTCACTGAGCCCTCTTTCCGAAAGAAAACAGACCAGTGACTTGGCCCTTGGGGGCGACTGTCGAGTCCGAAGTCTACGAGTAACGAGACCAGAAAACGCGCGCGAGACATGTCAATTTATGTGACTGCTAGATCACCTTCACTTCAAACACGTGAATTCATTGTGACTAGTCAAATTGGCGTTGGCGACAAGTCCGATTGTAGCTCTTTGTCACTATGTACACAGTACATATGTCATGCATGATACCGTATACTTGCAAGCAATTGCTGATAATAATCTCTCAAGTGCAAACACTGTAAAGGACTGCTCCGATGCTACTTCGTATTAGCGTCGATAAATGCCGAAATGCGTGTATCAAGTTTGATTATGTGTTCAACAACAACTCACTTCGGGAATCAGAAGTTCAGGTTCCGGACCGGGGGTTTCCGGCTCGCAGCCAAGTATTTCGCCGCTTGATGAGAGGAACAATAGTGTCATCGCACATAAATGTTAGCGCATGTGATGTATATGCGCTTTTGGCTCGGATTGTAATTGGTGAATAACAACAACTGATGGAGTCAGCTGAGCTATGAATCGTGGTGTTGAGGCACTCATGGAGTCACACCAAGGAACAACGGGCCACGGCACTGCCTTTATGGGATAATAGCAAGGTCTTGGCGCAATAGCAAGACGATAATATCATCTCTTGAGTGACGTTTTCCCTGCCATTCAACTATATGAATAGAATTGTTCAACGAGGGAAGCGAGTGCCGGGAAGTTTTGTTCTTTCTTTTCCTCCTCACAATCCAGTTGATCTGCTTCTTCTGACATCGATACAATTTCAGCGATTTGGAAGGGAATCAACGACAGAACAGTAAGTGTCTTTTACACAACGACCAATGTGTTGCCAAATTCTAAGTTCTAACGAATGTAGGGGCAGCAATAACCTCTTATATGCACGCCGCACGCGTACAAAGGCACCACAACTATTCGTTGCAACATTGACAACAATTTGTGAACTTGAACTTCGAATAAACAATGGCTCGTAATATCGAGTTGTCTATGGGTAGAATGGCTGTTTGGTTCGGGGAATGTGACGGTCGGATGGAAAGACTCCTGAGAGGCAATGGCGTGTTCGGGACGAGAGCGGCGCCGACACAGTCGGGAGACAACGACAAAAGAATCGGGACCCGTCTGGACAACGGGCAAGAAATAGAAAAAGATGGGATCAAGTATAGGCGTTATTATCTACAGGCCAACAAAGACGCACACGATCCGACGTTAAAAGCCCTTGCAGCCAAAAACCCGCATGCGGTGTTGTCGTGGGCCGACGTGCCTATCGCCGAAGAGCCGGTCGGAGGGTCAGAGCTTGTTATCGCGGACGGGGGTGTTGCCGCCAAACTCGCCAAAGACAATAAAGCGAAGAACTTTTGGAGTGAACTTAAGAAGAACATCGTCATCAAGACGTGATGGCTGGGCATTCGTACGTAGCACTACTCAAAAGACGTCGATCACTGTGCCTTATTGACCCGGGGTCCAAGGCCCGAATAAACCATTGACTTTTAAACACAGCTGTCTAACTAAATTCTCAAGGTCATTTTTCGCTCTGACACGGTTTTGGATGGAGTGGCGGCTGGAAATACTAGGCCCATCAATCTGTATGGCTTGGTGATATCGCGCAAGTAACTCGGGATGGTTAGGGTGACAAACTGGGGAGGCTTGTCGTTGTCGAGCATTGAGCAACGAGGTCATTAGATCATATGGCCGTTTCAGGCTCTGAGTGAGAGTCTGAGCTAGCAAACGAAAATATGAAGTCATTGTTTGTGTACTTGATGATTCACCTTCCTATAAAAGACAATTATCGTGGAGCCTGGAGGTGAAGAAGAACATTGGATCTCCGCTAAAGTCCGCTTGCGCCGTGGACTGTGTCGGGCCCGGCGAATAACGACATGCCACGGCGAGGTAACGACGGATGCGATGAACAGTGTCAAGGAGTCGTCACCAGAGGACATCGTCTCGGACTCTCGGTCATTTTCTGGTGCTTTCCAGTCAAAGATTCAGAGATCTCAGACAAGCTCTTAGCTTACTTAATACTCATTGACAATTGTCACACGTGTAGACACACGGTCACACCTGGCCCACCTGATCATCTGATGAATTTCCGGCGGATCGGCAATTGGAGCTGGTAATGATGTTGCATTGACACGGAAATTAATACACTGATTGACGCAGAAGATAGCGTCGCGACACGCGATTCCTCACTCGGTGATGATTGATTCGGGAGAGTCTGGGATGCCGCATGCGGTCGTAATCCAGAATACCGATCGATAGTTGATGAAGCTGCAAGCAATCGTATTCGATGTCCAATTTCCTTTCGATGATCAAAATTGAAGCATTTGACCCAGTCACCTAGCTAGTAATCGTCGTGATGCAGTGTCGGATGTTGATAATTGCGTGTATATGGCAAAGATCGCCAGTTGTAATGAGACGCTCTGTCACCAGCAGTCTCACCACATTGAGGCTTCGCTCTAGGGCTCCAGCTCTAATAATAAGCTCAGGCCCGAATTTTCCAACTCTTTCGATAAGCTCTTAGCTCCACATCTACTGCTCTGAAGCGGCCAGTTCATTTCTGATTGCCTCCACCTCAGAAAGTACCTCCCTTGTTGCCTGAGAAAGTGCGTCAATCACCATCTTGTACTTATGATGCAGCACAAAGCCATGCTGAGGGAAGTTTCTACCAAGCCTGCTTTTAATTCTGTCCATCGCTTCCATACCCACCACGGCACTAATTGCGTCTTCGTAGATCTTTTGGCGCTCTGTGATGGTGAACGTAAGCGGAAAGGAAACACCTTGCGCTCCCGGGAGATTTTCCCATTCTTTCTCCAGCTCGCAAGCTGTGTACAAATAGACAGCCTCTCCGTCAATAGATAGGCGGACAGCTGAAAGTAGGAGCGAGGATGGGGCGGACTTCTGAAAATCGAAGCACTTAAAGATTTTCGGGATCCTGTGGTATATCAAGGTTCGGTACAGTGAGCAGAGGGTCTGATCCCAAAATAAAGCATCAGCGGCCCTCATTGCATCGGCTTTAAGATTGTCATAACCTGGTGGCCAGACTGGGCGCTCTAGACCATGAAGCTGAGGGCCCGCATGCTTGATAAAAGAAGGCTGGTGAATGTGAAAATGCAAGGGGGAAACCCCGGTAGATTGCCAATCAATGATCCCAACGATCTGGCCTGGATTATCTGGATCCACGAATATATTGCCCGAGTGAAGAGCATCGTGCCAGAGATGCGAAGAACCAAGAGATCGATCGGCAGGTAGGACATATTCCAAAAGCTTTAGATAAGTCTCGAGTGCAGCGATCTTCTTTTCACGGGTTGGTTGGTAGAGACCGGGACCGCGTAAAGTCAACGGAGACGGGTGAAGATTTGAGAGGTGCTGTACACAGGCAAGTTCTCGATGTCCAATGGCAGCATGGTATTCTTCCAACGAATTCCCTGATACGAGTTGGATAAGTCAATAAGTCCAGCACACCACGTTGTCCCATGACTTCAAAGTTCAGACTTACATGGACCGCGATCAAAGTCAATTCCGCATCTGCCCATGTCGAACATTTCGCGGCTTGTCGAAGGTCCGATAACAAATCTGGAATCTTCCACTCTTTCACCCTTCTCATTCGTGTACACGAGCGCTGGTATGTTTTCTCCCTCGAAGTCTTCGGCAAAATACAAGCTTCCATACTGCTCGAAGGTAACAGAGGCCCAGGACTCTTGATAGGCAGCGACAGCTTTTACCACTTCCCACCTCTCTTCGGTTGTCATCTTCGGCCATAGCTGTTGCAGCTCCACACCATGTACTTTCTCCATGAGTATGAATTCAGCACCCACCGGAGTATCCTGGGCCCTTGAACTCCAGTCATAGACTTGAGGCAAATTTGTCCTGAGCACCTCGCGAGCCTATGTGTGCACTGTGTGTGAGTGAGAGTCCTGGACATGAGTTGCTGGGAAGTTACTCACGAATTTCATCGTCGCGACCTCACTTGCGATCGTGAAATGTGGCCGCCCGGCATTGGGATTGGGAATCTTGGCCACAACTTCTTTGCCGTTGTCCATGGTGAGCAGCAGTATTCTGTTGTACAAGCCATCGGGGAGTTTCTCGATGCTCAAGCAGCGATCTGCTTGCACTGCCCGTGCTGCACGTCGCGCAAGCTCATTAAAGTTGAATTCCCGGTAGCGCTGTGCAAGCTCTTGTTCTTCGTTTGCCACAAATCGACCACATGTGAAACTGAAGAGTTCTAAAGGATCGGGCATTTCTATTTCCGGATTGATGTCCATAGTAAAGGTCGAGTATGTCCTCCGAGTGATATTTAGAGTCTTTTTTGGCTCACTGGAAAACATTATTCGCGCTGAGCTAGGTTGCCGTCTTATCGCAAGGGTAGTGGGAGCTGCGATCATACGCAGCGATGACAACCGACGACATGGCCCAACTTGCGTGGCTGTTGACAGTGCTTTGTTACTGAGTCGCGACCACATTCTGCGATGGGGGGAGGATTTGTGTAGGGGCGAAAAAGATCAAACAGAAGTTCAGAACCCAGGCGCGTGTTAAATGTCCATCATCGGTCTCACTTTTAGGTTACCTCCTTTGTCAGCCGTTTGGCAGCTGCAGAGAGGAAGGAGCACTGAGCACTGAGTAGGTACCTGGTAGCGACTCCGCGTTAACTATTCGTCCTTCGATCAATCGGCACGTGACCATCACGTCATACAACAAACATTTATCGTAGCCACCAACAGCCGTCTCTTAAGCTTCTTGCAACATAATGATTTGTCGTAAGCCTCGAGCGACGAGACTCGAGTTAAAACATGTCAGACGCCGCAGTAAAAATTGGGCACTGGCGCCTTCGTGGAAGCACTGGAGCTTAGAAGTTGAGTCTTCCCTACATCAGCGTGTTTGAATGTCCGCCTGACATGTTTGAACTCAATTCTCGACTCCTGAGCCTTCTGGAATGAAAGCGACTTTGCCCGCCCTTCAGAAGGCTGCGCAAAGTGACCGTTCACGAGCCACTTTTTAATATGTAGCTACTCTGGCCCCTCCTTTTGTGCGTGCAATTCATTTCTGATTGCATCCACCTCAGAAAGTACCTCTTTTGTTGCCTGTGAAAGTGCTTCGATCACCTTCTTGTGCTTGTGATGCAGCACAAAGCCGTGCTGAGGAAAATCTCTACCAAGTCGGGTTTTAATTCTGTCCATCGCTTCAATACCTACCACGGCACTCATGGCGTCTTCGTGGATATTTTGGCGGTCGGTGGTAGTCAACGAAAGCGGAAAGGCAATGCCTTCCGTTCCCAGGAGAGTTTCCCAATTTTTCTCCAGCTCGCAAGCTGCGGCCAAATAAAGAGCCTCCCCGTCAATAGATAGACGTCGAGCCACAGACAGGAGCGTGAATGACATGGACTCTTTGAACTCGAGACAGTCAAAGACTGTCGGCATATTATGGTGAAGAAGAATTCGATAAACTGAGCACAGCGCCTGATTCCAGTATAAAGAATAAGCCGCCTCTCTTGCATTGCCTTTGAGATGATAAAATTCTGATGGCAGTTCTGGGCGCTCGAGGCCGTGCAGCGCAGGCCCCTCGTAATCCAGAAACAAAGGCTGGCGAGCTTGAAAATACGAGGGGGAAAACTCGGTGGATTGCCAATCAATGATCCCAACGATCCGGCTTGGATTATCTGGATCCACGAATATGTTTCCCGCGTGAAGGGCCTCGTGCCAAAGATGCGAAGAACCGAGAGATCGATTTGCAGGTAGGACATATTTGAACAGCTTGAGACACGACTGGAGTGCAGCGAGTTTCTTCTCACGGGTTGGTTGGTAGAGACCGGGACCGCGTAAAGTCAAAGAAGACGGCTGAAGATGCGAGTGGTGCTGTACACAGGCAATTTCTCTCTTCCCAATGGCAGCATGGTATTCTTCCAGCGAACTCCCTAAAACACGTTAGAATGAGTCCAGCACACCATGTTTTTTTATTCATGACTTACATGGACCACGATCAAATTCAACAACACCTCTGCCATACTCGAACATATCGCGACTTGTCGAAGGTCCGATAACGAATCTAGAATCTTCCACTTTTTGTCCCTTCTCCTTCGTGTACACAAGGGATGGAATTTTTTCCACCTTGAAGTCTTCGGCAAAGTACAGGCTTCCATACTTGTCGAAAATAACGGAGGCCCAGGACTTTTGATGTGCAGTGACAGCTTTTACCAATTCCCTTCTGTCTTCTACTTCCATCCTCGGCCATACCTGTTGCAGCTCCACACCATTTACTTTCTCCATGAGTATGAATTCAGCACCCACCGGAGTCTCCTGGGCTCTTGAACTCCAGTCATAGACTTTAGGCACGTCTGTGCACAATACCTCGCGAGCCTACCCATTGGTGAGTGAAAGTTTTGGATAGAACTTGCTTGGGAGATCACTCACAAACTTCATCGTCGCGACCTCACTTGCGATCGTGAAATGTGGACGCCCGGCATTAGGGTTGGGAATCTTGGCCACAACTTCTTTCCCATTGTCCATGGTGAGCAGCAGTATTCTGTTGTACAAGCCATCGGGGAATTTCTCGATGCTCAAGCAACGATCTGCTTGCACTGCCCGTGCTGCGCGCCGTGCAAGCTCGTTGAAGTCAAATTCACGATAGCGCTGCGCAAGCTCGTGTTCTTCGTTTTCCACAAATCGACCAGATGTGAAACTGAAGAGTTCTGAGGGATCAGGCATCTCGATTTCCGGGTTGATGTCCATCGTATATGTCGAGTACGTTCTCCGATTGAAGTTTGGAGTTGTGTTCGTCTTGCTGGATGACACTGTTTGCACTGATCTCAATCGTCGTGTTACTGCATAGGTAGTGGGAGCTGCGATCATACGAAGAGATGACAATGGACGACATGGCCCAACTTGCGCGGCTTTTGACAGCGCCTTATTGCTGAGTCGCGACCACATTTTGCGATAAAAGGAGGCTTCGTGCAGGAGCGGAGAACATAAATGAGAACCTGAGGAGCGTTGAGCGTTAAATGTCCATGGATCGGTCAACCCTCAGGTTACGTACGTCCTTTGCCAGTCGTTTGGCAGCTGTAGAGGGGAGCACTGAAAACACTGCGTCAGCGACCGCTGACTGAGGACTCTTCTAGCATTTCTGTTGCACAAAAGTGTGAGCGCAGCCGTCTGGCCACTGGTTTGGGTGACATGGAAGAGTGTTAATAATTTGGACGAGATTTCATTAGTTTCAACTTTCAGACCACTTGTGTTCGCCGAGAGATGATGTTGTTGAAAAACATTTCGAAATGGCGGTTTTGCGGATGGCGGAGAGCGTGTCTAATGTGCGACCCCACTGTAAATCCCAAAGTGGGCCGTCTCGTCGTGAATGATAATCGGAGACGTCTCGTCGCGGCTCCGAGCTCATCCTCAATCACGGACTCGACCAAGATATGTACACAGTACCATCCATTAACTGCGCGGGCTCTTGCAATCTTTTCCACACATCATGCCTCCATCCCGTGCCTCGAAAAAGCCGGAGCCCACGATGGCTGATCTGATCGAGTCTGGTCGCCACTCTTACGCGGCCAAGAGATACAGGCAAGCGTCAGAATTCTTCAGTAGGGTGAGATGTCGTGGCAGCACCGTTCAGAGAAGTCATCTGTTGACATATCCCTTTCCTTGGAACACAGGCCATCAGAACCTGCCCCTGCGCAGAAGACCCCTCACAAGACCGAAATAGATGCTTCTGCATGAGTTTTGAGCGGGCCGCTGCCAAGGAGCGCTCAATTTATAGACAAGCATTGTCTCATCGCGCCTGCAGCGGTGCCCTAGAGTACCGTACATGCGACAATTTATACCACATTGATGCCTTGGATTTCCAAGCTACCGCATTCGAGGCTTTGGGTCTAATCGACCAGGCTATGGAGAACGCCGAATGGATGCTGAGATTGGCTCCTGAACTCCCAGATGTAGGCAGTCCAGTCTCAGCCTTTCGAGGCATCATGCATGCGCCTCTTGACTGACCAGACTCGACTCCAGGGATACCTTTGCATGGGGAGACTTGCACGGCTGCAAAATAAGTATGAGTATGCTTGGAAGATATATACGGCTGGAATTGAGGCAAACAAGCAAACTGACGCAGGCTTGTCGGCCACATGGAAGGTGAGAAGTCATGGTCCTGCGCCAAAGTTCATCACGACGGGGTCGTGTGGGATGTCTGACGATTCGGAGCTCAGAAAATTTACGATGCCCTGAAACCCTTGCACCGGTACTCGTTTAAAAAAAATCCGTTATGCCTGCCCGCCGAGATTGTCACGCACATCTTCTCTTACCTGTATATACGGGAAATTCTGTTCGTTGATCCCTGCTCCCTTGTCTTTTCGTATTGACGGGTTGTTATGAAAGCGATCTGGCTGATACCATAGATGGGACAGTGTCTGTTGTCGAGTTTGCCAGCAATGGGAACGCACACTCACGAGCCCCCTGCACGGCCAATTATGGAGAAACATGACATTCAGAAAAAACGACGAACAAAACGAGAGTCGCATGCCAAGCCTCCACCTCTTGAGAAAGATGCTTCTCTGGGCAGGAGATGGGGGTGCCAGGAAGATCGTGATACCGACATGTATGAGGATCACTCAACGGAAGTTGACGCTGCTGCTCAAAGCATCACCCCGCTTGGAGCACTTGAATATCGATCAGCTACGAAGAGATTTGACGCTTCCTGTGAATGGAAAGATTTTTGAAAGACTCAGGTATGTCTCCATTGCGGGATTTTTCCACCTAACTCCAATAGGCTTCCCCGGGGGATTCCCGCAGATGTTCCTCCAAAATTCTGCCAGCACTTTGGAGCATCTCGATTTCGACTCAATTCCACGGGAATGGTCCTACAGTGTTCCATCAATACCCCTTCTTCCGAAGTTGAAGATTCTGCGAATGCGGGGTTTGATGGATGACGGAACTCCATTGCCTATAGTCTGTGCCCCCCCCCCCCCTCTCTCCGGACCAAACGGCGTCAGTGGATAAGCTTTTCTTCTGCTTTTCTCGGCATCTCCCTCTTCTTGTTCGCCGCTACATGTGTCAGTTGGCTTACGTGATTCTGAGAATCTAACTCGCTGAATCTTTTAGTACGCTCTCTCCATCGCCTTTCCAAGGCTCGAACAGCTTTCAATCGCTTCAGTGTCAAACTTGCATCCGGAACCCGTGGCAATTTGGCGAAAAGAATGGGAAAACATCTGGCCACATCTAAAGGTCCTCATGTTCCAGTCAAATGAGCCCAGGGGACCAGGCTCCTACGAAACAAGAACGTATTCGACCCTTCGATACCTCACAGGCCTGAACTGCGGCAACTCACTTGAACATATTCGATTTGAATTCGGCTTTAACCCCCAGCCCCTGAGATTAATTGATATTTTTGGTGGCAGTCATGATACAGTCTCTAGTTCTGACGTCTTCCAGCATGCACAATTCCAAAACTTGCGTTCCCTGAGGTCAGAGACAATGTGGATCTCGCCCGACAGAGCTCGGGCGTTGCTCTCCAACGCCATCAAGAATAAAAAGTTGACTTCATTTGAGATTGTCTTCCCCCATCGAGATTACTATGAGGGCCCGAATGTCGCTGCAGATGCGAGCGTTCGCCATTTGAAAGGCTACGACTGGTTGCGCGGCACTTCTACAATTCACACTTTGGGATGTCAAAATTTTTTCTTCTCGTCCGATCGCGAACACGAACTGAACATGCTACTGCCACAGTTTCTGGCCACGTTTCCCAACCTGCGGACGTTGAGCATTTCTTCTATGTATTACAATATCGAACGGACCAAATTTGCGAAGGTGATCCTTGAGATTTTGAAAGCCACGCATCTTCAGACAATCTACACGCGAACTCTGGGAGACGTAAAACTGGGCTGGCTAGACGAGGCGGCACGAAGCAAAGGCACTGAAATAATCTGGGAGTCTGAGCCACCGATCTGGCCGATTCCCCTGGAGCAGTAGGCGCTGGAGCTCAATTGCAACAAAGCGGCAGTGTTCCAGGCGCTGTAATTTTGTCTGTAGCGACTTGAGAGTTGCGTCGGCAGCAGGCGCGGTCGAATCGCGAGGCCCTACTCGACGTTCCAGAAGAGCGAAGCAATCCAGCAAGCGGAGACGTAAAGAACAACTCGCGAGATTCTTTCTAAACACGTTTTTTTTTTAACTTTAGGTTGAGCGTTCAAATTTCAAAGTTATTCTATGTCCCCATACTATTCGGTCCCCTTACGAGTGGTCGAGGTCTGAGAGACGAAGAAGACGAGTTTGCACAGCGCCGTTGTGACATGGATTTTGTTGAGATTACACAGCGCCCTTGTGAATTTGATGTCAGCGAGCTTGCGCAACATGCAGCACGCGTAGTGCGAGCAGATCGCTGCGACGCTGCGTGAACATCAAGGAATTCCCCGATGGCGTTTACAACAGAACCCTGCTGCTTTCCATGGATAATGGCAAAGATGTTGTGACTAAAATTCTTATTCCAGACGCCGGGCGGCCGCAATTCACGATAGCAAGTGAAGTTGCAACGATGAAGTTTGTGAGTAATTTTCCCGCAACTTATGTCCAACACTTCCACTCACATATGTCATATGGGTAGGCTCGCGAAGTGTTGTGCACCGATCTGCCTGAAGTCTATGACTGGAGCTCAAATGCCCAGGATACTCCGGTGGACGCCGAATTCATACTCATGGAGAAACTGGACGGCGTGCAACTGCAAGAAGTATGGCCGGAAATGACTTTAAAAGACAGGCTAGAAATGGTTAAAGCTGTCGCTGCGTATCAAAAGTCCTGGGCCTCTGTCTCTTTCGAGCAGTTCGGAAGTCTGTACATCCTTTGCCGAAGACGTCAAGGAGAAACGCATACCAGCCCTTGAGCAATTCGGAAGTTCAAGCTTGCACTTTGTCGAAGGTGTCAGCGCTTGTGTACTCCGTACACGGATGAAAAAGGGAAAAGAGTTGGAACCTGGAAGACTCAGTTGCATGTGGGGTCAATGTGGGGCGACCGCTTTGTAAATTGTACCGTCCGTTGCATATCAAGTGGTTATTTTCACCGCCCTCTGTTCGTGATCGGGTACCTACCTCGCTGTCCTCGACATCAACTTGCCGTCAAATGATCAGCAACGATTGAAATCTCATCAAAGTAATTCCTCACCTTCAACTTCATCATCATCATGTCTTTCAATCGCTCTTCTGAGCTTCCCGCGAATACGCTCATTGTCCCACACGGCAGCGAATGGCAGGCCGCAGGCGAGATTGCGGCTTGCCTGCAGCCTGAGGGCCGCTCGCGTAAATTGTAATCGGTACTCGTAGCGCCCAATGATCCCGGTTCATGTAAGTCATGAAAACAACACGATGTGCTAGACTTACTCTACGTTATAACTTGTGACAAGGGTTATGCACAACTTCTTTAGATTATTACCAGTCGAAGACTCGGAGTCTCGAACAGCATCGCTGTAAAAGTTATATTTACATAGTACTGTACGCTAATTACAAATTCACCCTCCAATTCCCCAATGATCACCCTTTGGTGACGTTCTTTACTAGATACCGAAAGAACTCCCTCGGAACACCTTCCGGGCAGCGCTGGGAGGGACCGCTCCCTTTGGCAAGCTCTCCGGCTAGAGGGACGTCGGCATACGACCACGGCGCATGCGCGTTCTTGGCCGCAAGGGCTCTCAACGTCAGGTCATGCGCGTTTTTATTCGCGCGGAGGTAATACCGACGGGCTGCGACTCCGTCCTTGAACAAAATCTCCCCGTACTCGGGACGGATGCCGATCATCCTGTCGTTATCTCGGCACGGGGTCGGAGCCGCCCTCATGCCGAAGACGCCATTGCCTCGGAGGATTTTGTCCCGGCGACCAGGGCAGACTGGACTGAGCACGTACCCATTCATCCTGCCCAGTGCTGCTTTGATCGCACGGGACATTGTAAAAATGTTGTGTCTGCTGTCAACTGAATATTATCCTTCTTGTTAGTGCTCCTGCGTGTCTCTCCATGTGGTGACAGTGTGGGTAGGACGACGCTGCCGGACCGACTTGAACTTACGAGGAACCGGCGGGACACAATAGGTCTGAGGTGATAAAGATGATTGGCGGATGATGTTGGTAATTGTAATCAGAGAAGGGGTTAAATGTATTGCTACGTTGATTTAGAATTTCACAACACATTGATCGTTATATCAGAATTTATAAACACTTACTAATTTTATTGTCGGGTCGCTTATGTAGATAATAGGACTTTAACGAAATAAAATACAATGATGGAAGAGGAAGAAGAAGAAGAAGAACTTAATTACGAGGAGAAGATAAATAGAAAGAAACCAACTTTCAACCACATAGTCAGGAACGCCTGCTTCTCTCCTTCCTGACGGAGGGAAGTAGGCATACCTGACTGAGGGAAGTAGGCGTACCTGACTATGTGTTGGTTTTGACGAGGAAAGTAGCAAAGCATTCGAGTTTTTGCCATCTGGCTTCCCTCTCTCCGTCTGAACTAAAAGAGGGAAAGGCAGAGGGTAGCTTTGCCTAATCGTTCTACGCAGCCATTGTGCCAAAGTTTCAACTTTAAGCGGCTCCAAACGCTTCGGGAAGCCAACGAGATGGCCCAGGCCGCAGGCCCATGGGACAAGACAGCACCGAGCACGCCGGGATCATAGTCATCTCGGACCCGGATCCAGCACAGCTGCACGAAAAGTTGAGAACCTAGAAGCTTCATGCGACCCAGGGTGCAATGTGCATGAGAACACGTCGCTGGCGGCTGTACAACGATGAGCAAGGAGGCGACAGTGGTCTCTGGTGATCCCAGATGGCGGTCCCGGTTTTCCTTGACTATCAAATCGACGAGGCCAGCGCCTTGGGGGATGACCAAAGCGTCAACAGCTTCAAAGGCACACTGCGGCCTCAATGCGGTCTTTGGGAATCATGACGAGATCTCGACGGTAGAGATATCAATCGTCTTGTGTCATGGATTCCAGCTTTGGCGTCCCCTTTCATTCGTTGGACACTTACCCGGGGGTGGGGACATCGAAGGGTTAGGGCTCGAGCCACACACACGTGACACAACTCTGTAGGTATTTAGATAGTGCGGGAGGAGCTCACTTCCTTCCTTTCTCGCCTCAAGACAAACAATCCCATTGTTGACGCTAGACTACGACACGTTCTCTAGGCCAGTCCCTCACGAGTCACAATTGTTTGTCTTCACCTTCATTCTTTTCATCATGTCAGCTATCGATTCCCTCGACGAGCAATCGAATGCTCAGATCGAGGCCTTTATCCAAAGGGTCGTTGGGTACGCTGCAGGACCGCCTGCAGCAGAGTGAGGAGCGCTCTGGCCGAGTTGGCCACCATGCAAGCGACGGCGGCCATCGACCCCGCCGTCACCCACCAACGACCCCCCCACGGTCGTTGTTCGACGTAACGTCCTCCCAGTTCCGTAGCTGGCGTATCACGATTTGCGCCGGTCTCACCCCACGACAACGTTGGATATTCGTTAACGACAGTCTCGCCGACCCGGTCCAAAAGAGATTGACGCACTATTTCGAGTCTGGAGAGAGACAAAATTGGTCCACGACCGATTGCATCGCGTACCTCGACACGCTCTATGTCGACTGCACGACTGTCGGGGAGGCCCGCCTCGAACTCCCAAGTTGCGGCAGCGAGCCGGAAAACCATTCACCGAATTCTTGGTCTTTGAGTCCCAATTGGCGAAGGCGAACTGGTTGAATTTTTGACGATGTCGTGCAGGTGGCCCTACACACGGGGTTCGACGCCTACTGCAACAGTAACTCGGATATCCCACCGACAGCCGCCGCGGCCTTGTAGGCGGCGATGACCCCCGCATAGTTGTCGGTGGTGATATCCGAGTTGCTGTTGCAGCGGGCGTCGAACCCCGTGTGTGTGGCTACCTGCAGAAGTTCAATCTTATGATCTTATCGAAGGCCAGGGGGGGGGGGGCAAGGGGAAGGCTCGGGCGCGAGACTGCCGCCTCCAACACCTGCACCCCAGCGGCTGCAGCGGAACGCAGGCAACATCTCAGCGCAAGCACTGGCCCAACCACCGCCGCATAACCACCCGTTCCACCCAAAAGGTCAAGTGGCCAAGTTGCACGTCTGCAGCTTGATCCAGGTTACATAGTGCGTTGCCACGCCCTGCCTGTACAGGTCGTGTTACTACCCCTTCCCAAACATCCTTGAAGGCTCGGGCGCGCCGGTGCTTGCGTTGCGGTGCCGACGACCACCAGATTCGCGAGTGTGAGATGTTGCCTGCGTTCCGCCCTGCTGGGTGCGGGTGTTGGAGGCCGAGGTTAACGACGTGGCAGTCTCGGAGTCGAAAATGACCACCCCTGAGCGCGAGTCTCAGCGAGGGGATGGGCATCCGCGCGTAGATACGCTGCCTTTCCTGTAGTTAGTACAGCGTATGAGGAAATAGATGAAAATATGGAGGTTAGGCCTTTTCTCCTACCCGTTCTCTGCAATGACTCTATGTTCTGTACTGCTCAGGTGGACAACGGTTGTGACAGCTATGCGGCGGTCAGCGAACAGTTTGTTCAGCGTCTCGGATCGGAGCGCTTTGCGCTGCCTAATCCGGAACCCCAGTGACCACGTCCGTCCTTGCCGGGGGCTCAACTACAGATCCGACATTTGCTCCGGTTCCAAGCCGATGTTGATGGATGGGCGTTACCGGCGGTGGTCTGTGTGATTCGCCTCACTCGGGATTGCATCTTGGGGGCCCCTTGGCTCGTCAGGAATGAGATCTTGCTGCATGCGGCCGAACGTTGCTCGGTGGTGGGTTCGCGCAATCATCTGGTGGTCTCAACCTCGAGGATCGGGAAACTGCGAGCCCGACGGTGAGATTGCTCCGGTCAGTTTACACAGGCATGGTGCGGGCGCGCGGCGAGGGACGGGACGGAGATTCGCCTCTTATAAGTTATTAGCTACGGTTTAACTGGCGCAGTCGTCAGGTCCTCCGACGGTGGAAGAGGACGACGTGGCGCTTAGGCTGCCACCGGAGCTACGCGAGTTCTGTGCATCATTAGGTAGCCTTCGTAGATACTTGATGCGGCCTCCAAAAAATATGTGATCAATTGTCGCAGACGTGGAGATATTGGGCGACGAAAATCGACGTAAATTGGTGTGAGCTGGAGTTTTCGCACCTATCTTTTTTTGTTCTCGACTAAGGTCAAAGTTCTCAGCTGGTGTCACCCGCTAGATATAACAGTGCGTGCTCTTTTGATAAGGTTTCACCAACGAGTATGTTTAAATACATAAAGGTTTGGCTGGAACACGCAGCAATCCCAGTGCAATATCGGAGCCCAGTCCAAGACTAACCTCAGCCCTCCGCGGGCTCGACACTGCAGCCATGCATGGCATATGGATCTCGAGCCTGGAAGACTCGCGAGGGGCGGAGGCACACCGGTCAGAGCGGTCCCAAGACGAGCTCGCGATAATGACAAGAAAATCGGATGCCGGTTACAGCGAAACATCTCAAAAAATTCAATTCAATTCAGACACTACAAGATAATATATATAGGTCAACTAGGGTGCAGACGATTCAACATTGGAGGGCTTATCGCACAAAACATCGCCTTCATTGTATGTATGGCACTTCGTCCATGACGAAAGCCCTTCAATGTTGGATCCTTTGCACCCTTCTTGAGCTACAAATAGGGGCGTCTGATTTTGGTTCCGTCTTTACGACAGTTTCGCCGCAATGAAGACGAGATCGATCTTCCTGTCATTATCGCTCGATCATGTTGGGGCTACTTTGATGCTTGCTGTGCCATTTCCTCTCGTCAGTATTCGAAATTCAAGAAGTTTATTTGCCATGACCGAAGTCTCGGCTTCCGTTCACTGTCAGCGTTACAATGAATAGCTACCGTGCTTTTGAATGCAAATTGGCAAAAAGCTACTGCTCCGCCATTGCTCTATGAGATGGCAATATGTTGGTGGTTGTGAGAGAAGCATTTCACGAACCCGGCAGTCCGGTAAGGCAGCCTGTAGTCATCTGATTAAAGTTGAAGCGCCAATCACACCGGAAGGTTACGTGCTGTTCAACAAGCCTGTAATGGCTTCGAATAGAGAGTCTTCAGTTGAGTACATTGCCTCTGGTGACATTAGAAAAGAAAGTGTAGCTTCTGTGACGGCCAAGGTCGTTGCACTGCACTATATATCCCGCACCAAGCCGGTTTTCTGCCAGCTTATTAGTCTTCTGATCTTTTGGGCTGATCGGTAGGGATATCCGATTCTCACAAGTTCCAAGTCAGCCGCCTCAACACTTCGTAGAGCCCGCCGCCCGAGAAGCCAGAAACCAAGCCATATCTGCCGCAAAGTCCCCTCTCTCCTTCAGGAGTCTCTGAAAACAATCCGCCATAAGATTTGAAACCCCTGGGTCCATAATCGCCGCCGAGTACGAAGCCACCAGCCTCTTCAGCTTCTCTGGGCCCGGTCGTTCGTAGCAGAAGCGCACCAAGGCCAGAATATCACCCACCCTCGTCTTCGAGAGCCGGAATCCGCACAAAGCTTGGTGAAGTCTTCGCATCGATAGGTCCATAAGAGCGTCTATTCCGTAGCAGTCCGCGAAGGCGAAGACCTTGGCGTGGGCGATGAAGAATTCGGAGTAGTCCGTACGCATGCTGCCTGGGTTCAGGACCGGTGCAGGTGGAGCCGATGGTGGAGCCAATGGTGGAGCCGTTGCAGGTTGAGCTTCCAGCTTATTAGGTACCTAGTTTGCAAGGGCGAGAAGTTCTGCTCGACCGCGTCGAGAGCGTGGCGTCTGAAAAGCTTCATCTCTACGGCTACGAATAGTGAATACACCGGCCCCACTTTCTCACTGTTGCAAAATAACACGGCGCCGGATAGGGATGGTCGTGAGCGTCATCTGCAAGTTGCACATCTCACTTTGAACACGGAAACTTCACTAAATCATCACCCCCTCCTCAACTAGGATAATCTCTTGCCACTCACCCAAGAGTCCCGAGACTGTCTGAAAATTTGGCATGCTCATTGCGACGAGTGATTTAATTCTTGCCGAGACCCTAATGTACTAAAAGACAACGTGATAAGCTCTCGTTAATGCTACTTCTCATCACTTTCTCTACGAGGCGATCGCGTTGTTCGACACGACAACTTCAAGTGTATCACGCCGAGTGGCTGCGCTCAGACGACGCTCTTTTGAGCCCCCATGTCCGGCATCCGAATTAACAGAATCTGACCAGCAATTCAACAGAAACGACGAGCTGGCCAATATGGGTTATCCTGCTCGTGAGGTGGATTTCATGACCCGGAAAAGGGGTGTTGATGAGTCGACGTGCCCAATGGTCCTTCTCCCACAAGAGATGAAAAAGCAAATCATTTCTCACCTCAGTACACAGGAGTCGCTTTGTCGCCTGGGCCAGAGTTGCCGAGCTTGGTGCGAAGTTACTAATGAGGAGCTTTATAAACGGGATTCCAGAGAGAACAACTCGTTCGCAATCAAATGGATGGCTGCCCGTGCAGTCGACGAGCAGACAACAGACTCCGCAATCAGGACGCTGGAGATGTCTCGTCGGTGGGGGGGCCAGATCGACGCTGTCAAGCGGCGTCTTTCACAATCCGATAGAGCACGATTGAACAAAGACCAAATAATGTACGAAATGTCGACTGCTCTACATTTCGCCGTCTTCCTAGGGAATATGCGCCTCACGAAAACGCTACTGGACATGAAAGCGAGTCTCAAAATCCCTTGCTCAAACCTGCTCCGGGAATTACTGGGCTCAGAGGAAGTCTTGCTAAGAGTCAGCTTCTTCCATTCCGTCTTCTGGAGTCTCCGTTTCGGCTCGGCATTCCCTATTTTCCTGGCTTTCATCAAGAGCCACCCCGATATGTGCAAGCTTCTTCTCGATCATGGAGCCGGCCGTGAAGCCATGATCGTCTACTTGCACGGCGACCCCAAAGCCATGTCTATCCTGCACTTTGCGGCTGCAGACCCGACCACGGATTATCGCCAGTGGCAATGTCTTTTCGACGGATTTCGCGAATACATCGATGAGCCCTGCCCACGAGAATCCAGATGCACACCACTACACGTCGCCCTCGTCAACGGCTGCATCCAAGGCATGCAGATTGCGGTGGAGTCCGGGGCAGACAAGGAGTCAAAAAATGGCGTCTCACATACTCCTTTGTCTTCGGGCATTAGGGGACTCCCACTTTTGATTGTGGATCCGAGGCCGTTTGAAGAGCACATGAGGTGTCTTGGGAGATTTGTGGATTTGGGGGGCAGCGTCAATCCAGACGGAGACTCTTTAATAGGATTTGCCGTGCAGCGCTACGCTGTATTCCGCGTCCAGCGCCCGGAATTGAGGCACCTGATCTCCTTCCTCGTGGAACACCATGCGGATATTAACAGACCCTTCGAGCCGAACACAAACATGGTAAAAGAGATAATCGATGGTATCTACAGGCATCATAACGATCCTCCGTCACTAGAATCATTCAAAGAGTTGTTGAGCGACTTGGTCGATCGAGGCTTGAATCTCACAATCCCTGCGCCGGGACTGCCTTCACCATTGTACCGCGTCTTAGATATTGGTAATGCCGAGCCAGAATGGCTTTTCGATTTCTTATGCGAGAATGGGGCGACGATCCATGAACGCGAGGTGGATTCAGCCTTCCTCTGCTGGTGTGGGATCTCGCGACTGTGGGAGACGAATAAATATAATGCGTGGTGGCAACATCAAGGACAGGAGGACGAAATCTTCCAAAAGTGGTGCGAGCACCCTCACAACGCCTGGTGGTGGCAGCACGCCAAGCAGATATCACCCTTAGTGGTCTCAATGGCTTACGGAAAATCGTTCCAGCAAAACGGACAACTCTATGATGTACTTACACACCTGCCCCTTCCTAGACCATTAGACGACGTATTGGTCAAGACGGCCTTCGTCTCTTTGCAGCCATGGAGCTGGAGGCAAGTTGTGCTACGCGAGTTTAAAGAAGACTTCCTCGCTACGTGGTCTCTCAATTGCGGAGAAAACATGATTCACCTCACGGTCCGTCTGTTCATTGAGGTAAGGGACTACTCAGCCGCAGACGCGACGCGAGATATTTTGCATCTGAGGGATAAGGGTGCGGACATGACCTCGCGGAACAGTAATGGAAAAACTCCGCTGGAGATTTTGCTGGAACGGGGTAGTTCCAAGGATGGCTTAATGGAATTAGCAGCACTTTTGGAAGGGAAGGTGCACAAGGTGCAGGAACTGGCTTGAGGGCTCGGTGAGTTTTCGAGCTTCAACGCGACGGCATTCGAACACGACGATATCTGAACCCGAGGGTCCTAGAACCTGACGACATCTGTGTACGACGACATTTGAACACGGCATTTGAACACGGAATTTCTTCAACGCGACGACACGCGCACACGACGACTCCCAGACACAACGACACCCAGACACAACGACACCCAGACACAACGACACCTAGACATAACGACACCTAGACAAAACGTCATTTTGAGTTCATATGGAGCGATCGGGCTTCTGCTATACACTCAGAAGCGAAAACATCACTATGACGCAGCGCCTGCTTTTGGACGTGACTTTGTTTCGGATAAGCAGTCCGTTGTCAACTGGAAGTTTATTTTGACTCGAGTTTTTGGTCTTGAAAAGCGAGCCTGAGTTGGGCCACGACTGCGCTGGCCTCATCTTGCAGGCTGCACAGCTTTTGTGGTCATATTCTTCGCCCGATCGTCCTTTTCTATACCCCTGGGCTTAAAAAAGAGGGTTTCTGGATAAGGCAAATGCAAATACGAAGATGCGGCGTTCTCGGACTGGGGTTTGCCCTTGTGCTTTAGGCTTGGGTTCGAATTTGATACACACGGTCGACAAACAATGTACTTCCATCTAAGGGTCCGAAGTAGTTGCATCCGCTGGGCTCTGCGTAAGGTTCTATCGAAGAGAAGAGTCTTGATCGAATTCGAGAATGTATGCACTGTGCTATCAGTGGTCAGCGATGACGAGGTGCTCACTCTGACCATCCTAGCCTCGCAAGCAAGCGTCGTTGTAACTTGTAAGTGCGGTTTCGTCACGTCGGGCCCGAGTTGCTGTTCGTAAGCTAATACATTCAACTTTGTTGCAGCTCTGCTGAAAGTGTCGCTCAACTCCGTGGAACTGATTGCAGCTTCATGGAGATGCAATTACAAACATCGGGATTATTAGTGGATCCAATAGCGGCGGGAACCGGAAGATGTCAGAGCCTAGAGCACATGGGAGCAGAAGGCACGAGTTTGAGATATCTTAAGAAGACTCGCAAGAGAACGGGCTCATAATGCCAGTTTCAGTCTTCACTCTGTTGTGAATTCTCAAGCGGCAAGCCTCAACGCTAGGCATTCCGATCGTTCGATGCGTGCGGCTCTGCTCGACGAAGAATGACTAAGCCCATCCGCAGGAGGTGTGACTAGTGAGTTTATTACCTGCAGGCTGCAACGTGTTACGTGTACATGATTACTGTTGGAAGAAATCTGCGAGGGTTGCGTATACGCGTGGGGTGAACTGTCATGAACAATCAATCTGTCGTATTCATGTAAGCTATCTAGAGGAGGCGCGCTGTGGCCACGTACAGTTGTCAGTTGCCACGTACGGCGCTAGTTGTGGCCATGTCCGCATGTGGCGTTGACTCTATTATCGCTACAAGCGCGATACTGTTGTATTGGGTTGGTTACTTGCTTCTTGTTTTTACTCAGGACAGTCAAAGCATTCGCGATGAACGCGATGCTTATTCTCTGCTATTTTTTCCCATCTCTTTGCCACTTGCGATTCCTCTTCTTGACGATAAAAAGAGAGAATTGCGAGTGTTGGAATCGCTGCCCACAACAGCACATGCGGACGTGGCCACAACTAGCGCCGTACGTGGCCACTGACAACTATACGTGGCGCACTGCACTGTACATGTCCTCGACGATCATGTACGTGGCCTCACTCGGACTCACGCCTCGTGGTATAATAAGGCCACGCGGTAAGGCTGTTCACTCTTTCCTTTCTCCCTCTTCTCGATTGATTCCATGAATACGACAGGTTGTTCATGATAGTTCACTTCACGTCTATACGCAACCCTCTCGGATTTTTTCCAATAATTGCTTTGACCGCGAAAACTTCACTTTCAAGTTTAACCACCACCCCATATTCAAGTACGATAATCTCTTGCCACTCACCCCAGAGTCCCGATACTGTCTGCGAACGTCTCATGCTCATTGCTACGAGCAATTCAACTAACCTCACGGCCTTTCATGTAGAAAAGACATTGTGATAAGCTCTCGTGAGTTTTTTTTTTTGCTTCTCATCATTTATTTTACGAAGCGACCGGGTTTTTAGTACCAGGCCGAGTGAGTCCCGTTCTCGCCAATATGGATTCAGCCACTCGTGAAGCGCGTGTTATGGCCCGGGAGCGGGATATCGACGAGTCGAAGAGCCCTATGGCCCTTCTCCCGTCAGAGATGAAGATCCAAATCATGTCTCACATCGGTACACAACAATCGCTTGCTCGCCTAGGACAGAGTTGCCGCGCTTGGTACGAAGTGGCTAATGAGGAGCTTTACAAACGGGACTCAAGAGAGAACAATTCAGTCGCAGTCAAATGGATGGCTGCCCACGCGGTTGACGAGAAGAGCACCGAATCCGCGCTCAGAACGCTGGAGATTTCTCGTCGGTGGGGAGGCCAGATTGACGCTGTCAGACCGCGTCTTTCACGATCGGGTGAAGCAGTATCGTATGGCAAAGACCAGAGAATGTACGACACGTCGACTGCCTTACATTTCGCCGTCTTCTTGGGGAATGTGCGCCTCACGACAGCGCTCCTGGACATGGGAGCAAGTTTCACAATCGCTTGCTCACCCCTGCTCTGGAGGTCAATGGGCTCAGAGCAACTCTTGCTCAGGTTCAGATACTTTCTGAAATACTTAGACGAATGGCGTTTCGGCCCGGCGTTTCCGATTTTCCTGGCCTTCCTACAGCGCGATCCCGGTATGTGCAAGCTTCTTATGGAGCATGGAGCCGGTCGTGAAGCCATGATCTTCGACTCCGACACGGACCCCAAAGTCTTGTCTATCCTGCACTTCGCGGCTGCCGACCTCACCACGGATTATCGCCAGTGGCGATTTCTTTTCGATCGGTTTCGTGAATATATTGATGAGCCCTGCCCACGAAGCGCTCAATTGACACCACTTCACATCGCCCTGAAGACCGGCTGCACCCAAGGCATGCTGAATGCGGTGAAGTCCGGGGCAGACAAAGAGGCAAGAGATGGTCACTCACGTACGCCTCTGTCCATCGGCGTTCTAGGGATCCCATACGATCGGCACGGGGATTTGAGAACTTTTGGAAAGCGCACGATGTGTTTTCGGAAATTCGTGGAGTTGGGAGCCAGTGTCAATCCAGAAGGAGACTCTGTGCTAGTGCGTGCCGTGAAGACCTACGCCTCCCATCCCGTGGACCACCGTCTCATGAGGCGCCTGATCTCCTTCCTCCTGGAACATCATGCAGATATCCACGGAACCGGCGACCGGGAAAACACAAACGTGGTAAATGAACTAATCAAAGGTTTACTCGACTACGATCACGATCCCTCGGCACAGGAATTACTCAAGGAATTGTTGAGCGAATTGGTTGATCGAGGCTTGGATCTCACAACACTGGCGCCGGGGTTGCCTTCACCATTGTACCTCGTCTTGCATCGTCGTAAAGCCACGCCAGAATGGCTTGTTGACTTGCTCTGCGAGAAGGGTGCGACAATCCATGAAGACGAGGTGAACACAGCCTTCCTTCGCTGGTGTGAGATACCACGACTGTGGAGGACGAATCAATATGATGCGTGGTGGCAACATCAAGGGCAGGAGGACGAAGTCTTTCTAAAGTGGTGCGAACACCCTTACAACGTCTGGTGGTGGCAGCACGTCAATCAGATCTCGCCCGGTGCGGCCACAATGGCTCACGTACAAGCGTGCTCGTACGGAGACCGACAACTCTACGACATGATTGCACACCTGCCCCTTCCTGCACCGTTGGACGACTCATTCATCGAGGTAGCCTTCAATTCCTTGCAGTTATGAGTTTGAAGACGACTTCGTTGCTACATGGTCTCTCAGCTGTGGAGAAAAAGCGATTCATCTTACGGTCCATGTGTTCATTTGACATTGAGGGAGTGGGCTACTCAGTCGCGGACGCGGCCTGTGATGTTTTGTGTTTGAGGGATCAGGTTGTGAACAGTGAATATGACCTCGCGGAATAGTGATGGACATACTCCGCTGCAAATTGTATTTAAATCGGGTAGCTTCAGGGATAGCTTATTGAAATTAGCAGTAGTTTTGGAAGGGAAGGTGCAAAAGGTGCAAAAACCGGCCTGAGGGCCCAGCGATTGACGACGAAAGGAATGATTACAAGCCAAGACATTTTACCTTATAACCCCACTACCTTGTATGCCTCACGACGAGTCACGAGTCTCCCAATGAAATGAGCCCGACGGCTCCAAAGATGGTCGTCAATGGACCAGTGCCGAGATCTTCACCTTCATAGGGTTCCTTAACGACGAGAGGAATGATGGAGCGCTGCAGAACACTACCACGAGGTTCGTGGCTCCAACTCTTAAAAAGGCGAGGGATTTGATGACCGAAAAATTTCCGCAGAGGTCTTGGAGATACATCGCTCGCCTTTTTTAAGAGTTTGGGCCACGAACTTCGTGGTAGTGTTCTGCAGCGCTCCATCATTCCTCTCGTCGTTAAGGAACCCTACAAAGGCGAAGATCTCGGCATTGGTCCATCGACGACCATCTTTGGAGCCTTCGGGCTCATTGTTGCTAGGAGACTCGTGAGGCATAGTGGGGTGATAAGGTAAAATGTTGTATTGGCGTGTAACTGCGTGGCTCTGTTGACGATGATGGTTACAACAACTTACAAGAAGGAGCTGAAAAGTTTTGCGAGGGCGTACCTATGTACATATCTGAAATTCTGAAGTGGCCTGTGCTGCCACCGGATATGGTCTAGTGGCTGGGTGTCACGTGACGGGCGTCCTTCACCAGCTGCATCATCCATGGACCATCACACTCACCATCTTTTCCACCCACATGCACCCTCACTGTGGTAGCAATTGCACATTGCGATCTGCCGGCCTTGAGATCTGTTTCATTTTTCTGTTTTCTCGGTGTCCCGTCAACTTCGGTAGAGACTGAAGCTCTTCGCGTGCATTCCGTCCCTTCGACAGTCGGAGTCCGCTTCTTGCCGGAAGGCATCACGCCCGCCATACGCCCTCCTTTTGTTGCGGAAGATTTTACCCAGATCCTCGTCACGGCGTTTATGCCGAAGGACCTCGCCGCGCGTGCCCAGAAGATGGTCCACGCAATCCAGCAGGGTCCGGCCCAGCCACTTTCCCTCTTCTTAAGGGATTACAACAAGTGGTGTACCCGAGCCGGCCACCTTGCGCCCACCGGAGCTGCCCGCATCGAGGTCCATAAGGGTGGTTTGAACGACTTCATCCGTACTGCCTCCGCCAGCTCGCCACCGAGCTCGAACAGCTCCCCTCCTTCGTGAACGCGAAGGGTTCCAAGGTTTCGATGTATGTTGATAGGCGCGGCGCTGTACTCGTCCCAGTCCACGTCCGACTTAAATCCGCGGGTGGCGGCGGCAGTACGGATGAAGTCGTTCAAACCACCCTTGTGTATCTCGATGCGCGGCAGCTCCGGTGAGCGCAAGGTGGCCGGCTCGGGTACACCACTTGTTGTACCTAATCCCCTAAGTAGAGGGAAAGTGGCTGGGCTGGACCCTGCTGGATCGCGTGGACCATCTTCTGGGCACGCGCGGCGAGGTCCTTCGGCATAAACGCCGTGACGAGGGCCTGGATAAAATCCTCCACAACAACCCTAAATACGACAGCTCCTCCGCCCAGCGGATTTGACGTTCGGAGAGCATGCGAGTGGCCATGAAGTACTGCAGATTGCGGTGGTCGGATAGGACGGTAAACGTTTTGCGGCAACTACGGAGCTCAACGCGAAAATGCTTGATGGTCGAGATGTCACAAGAAGAAGTATTCTTCTTAGACTTCGGCTTCTTGGAAGAGGAACGACTTCGTTTGCGTTGGGTAGCGAAACCGATTTTCTTTTCTGCCTGGGGCCTGTTAGCTTCATACATGATACGAGAGAAATTGGAGCATTTCAGACTTGTGAAGGAGATCCTTCGAAAATTCTCCATGACGAGGTAGTTCGGGCTAAGCCTCCTTGACCGCCTTGACGGTCTGAGAGATCCAAATCTTGTCGGAGATGGGTTCGATTTTGTTGATTCGAGCCCAAAGGTCCTGGTGATGATCGAGCCATGCACGAGTTGTCGAAAAGTTGGATCTATTGGATTCAGAGAAGCGAGAAAGTAACACGATGATGGCGATATCGGCTTCAAAGCCGCAATCGACCTTGATGAGATTCATCATTCGAGTGACTGGCATCCTGGCATTCCAACCGGCATGGGTGAGATTGCGCTGCATGCGCTGGGAAAGACTCTGCCAGACAATTGAGGTCAAAACGGCACTATGCTTATCGAGTTACTTTCTCGCTTCTCTGAATCCAATCGATCCAACTTTTCGACAGCTCGTGCCTGGCTCGATCATCACCAGGACCTTTGGGCTCGAATCAACAAAATCGAACCAATCTCCGACAAAATTTGGATCTCCCAGACCGTCAAGGCGGTCAAGGAAGCTTATCCCGAACTTCACTCTTCATGGAGGATCAAGGGTTTTTCGAAGGATCTCCTTCACAAGTCTGAAATGCTCCAGTTTCTCTCGTATCATGTATGAAGCTAACAGGCCCCAGGCAGAAAAGAAAATCGGTTTCGCTACCCAACGCAAACGAAGTCGTTCCTCTTCCAAGAAGCCGAAGTCTAAGAAGAATACTTCTTCTTGTGACATCTCGACCATCAAGCATTTTCGCGTTGAGCTCCGTAGTTGCCGCAAAACGTTTACCGTCCTATCCGACCACCGCAATCTGCAGTACTTCATGGCCACTCGCATGCTCTCCGAACGCCAAATCCGCTGGGCGGAGGAGCTGTCGTATTACAACTTCACCATCAAGTTCCGCGCCGGCAAGGACTCCGAAAAGCCCGACTTCCTCTCACGCCGCGACCAAGTTATGCCGAGGGACGCGTCGGACGAGCGTCTCAGCAAGCGTAAGTTTCAGTTAATTCGCGACCGCTGGCTCACCCCGCCCATGGTTACAAAGGAAACTGTTCACGGCGACATATGTGCAATTTTCCAGATCTCAGCCGTGAGCACCCGCGCCGCCCTGCGTGCCTCAGGACCAACACCACTTCCTTTGCCTCCCTCTCCCTCGCCTGTACCCACCAACGACGAGGGAGGTTCCCGACGAGGATGTGCTTCGTGCTGAGAACGACGGCGACCCGCGCTTCCTTGTGGTGATTTCTGATCGCCTCCTCCACTCACTGACACTCGAGGCCATGACCACAATGGATACCGAGACGTGCGCGAAGGTCTTTGTCAACAGTCACTGGCGCTCCACGGCTTCCCGCGGCTCGAACTGGACGGGTCGTTTTTGGCGGCGACTGTGTCACCTGGTGGGCAACGAACAACGTCTATCCACCGCCTTTCATCCCCAGACGGATGGCGCCGCGGAGCGCTGGAATCAGGAAGTCTTGGCAGTGCTATTATCATTGTCCTTGCAATCGGCTGTGCTATGAGGTTTGGGACTGTCAGGTGGCGACTCCTCGGATGACAGATGGTAGTCCCCTGTATAGACAAACTCGGCGAATGCAGCAACTGTCTTGGCATCTTCCTCTGCAAGGACGGCATAGCCTTGCTGCCCCTCGATGAATAGCCCATTCATCATCTTGTCCAGTACTTTGCTCCACTTTCCCACCAGCGCGGAATGCATGTAGATTTCTTTCTCTTCCTTGCCCACCACGAATTTGAAGGGCTTGAACGCGATAATCCTATGTGTCAAATTCAGTTTCGCTTGTTAGCAGGTGTTGTCGAGGAGTTGGCAAAGGGGCTGCAATGTTGGCCAACATACTCTTCATATGGCGAGGCCTTCATTTTGCTGGTGCTGTTCATGGCGTTTATAACGTTCGTAATGCCCATAGCTTTTATAGGCTCAAAAACGGTAGGCGAGAAAGATGAAATGTTTGCGAAGAGATCGGCGTAATGGGCCAAAAGCATGATTGGAAGAATGAAAATTTGGGACATGCAAAGTATCAAAGCTATTATTATACGATTTCCCAACGCGCGGAGTTACTGTGTGTATAAGTACCGTACGACTCAAACACGGAAACAAACAGTGTCAGTGGGTCAGGTCAGTAAGGCGCGTACAAAGAGTCGGATGAAGCTAACACAAGAGTATTTTTTCCACACGTGCGCAGTGAATCCAAGTCCTCAAACGGGCCAGACTCATGCAATGAATAAGATCCTAGATCAAAGGAAAGAGCAGATATGGCGTTCCTCCATTTCTTGAGTGTGCTCTAGCCTGTAGCCCACATTCACACCCGTCCGGACTGGAGCCCAGATAGGTCGACGATGAGCAAACCTTGTTGCTACTGGCCGTATGCATTTGGTGCTACAGCTTCTCTATATACCATAAAAGATGCAGCGTCTGGTGTCATGTGGGAGGCTGGCTAACCGGCGCAAGTGCCGCGCATCATGTGGCGATCACATAAAGGATTAGCTGGGCCTATGTGGTGTATGTAGCTGGCTGGGTAAGCATGTAATGAAGTTAAGGCGACCCTTTGAAGACTTTCATTTCGATTCGTTTTTGTCATCCTGTCTGACCGTGTCTGGCGGGGAGACGTCACCCCTGATCTGGTCACTTCTGGTGAGGGTGACAGCTTCGAAGATCGTATGTTCCCAGACCTAAATGCCAATCACGGAGAGTGAATGGTGCCGAGTAAGCATGATGAGAAAGAAAGGCATCGCGGCTTCACTGACCATTCGTACATGCCAATAAACGCCCAAGTCGACCACCTCAACACTCCGTAGAACCCGTCAGTCGACAAGCCAGAAACCAAGCCACGTCTGCCCCAAAATCCTCTCTTTCCTTCAACAACTCCTGAAAGCTTTTCGCCACGTCTCTTGAAACCTGTACATCCATAATCGCGGCGGAGTACGACGCCAACAGCTTCTTCAGCCTGTCTGGGCACGGCCGTTCGTAGCAGAAGCGCACCAAGGCCAGAACATCGCCCACCCTCGCCTTCGAGAGCTGGAATCCGCACAAGGCTTGGTGGAGTTTTCGAATGGACAGTTCCAAAAGTTCTGCTATGCCGTAGCAGTCCGCGAATAGGAAGACCTTGACGTGTGCGATGAAAAACTCGGTGAAGTCCGTTTCCATGCTTCCTGTGTTGAGAACCGGCGCCGGCAAAATGGTCATATCCCTCGTCCTCTCCCGATACCCACAGGTTTCACATACGATCCTATCAAACAGAGCCGCCTTAGTGCCGCAGTCTGTACACGTGGGTCTCTGGAAGCCATACTCGTTGGCTTGAATGAACTTTTTCCAGTGGTCGTTAAGTGGTTTGTTCCATATGGAGCACGAATGTCCTATGTCATCAGTTCTTTGGTGAATCTTTGGTTTCTTACTGCTACGTGGCGACATCTCGGATGCTATCTGATAGTCACCCGTGTAGACAAACTCGGCGAACGCGGCAACGGTCCTGGCATCATCATTCTCAAGCACAACATAGCCTTGTTGGCGCTCGATAAAGGGCCCGTTGATCATCTTGCCCAGTGCTTCGCTCTTGCTTGCCACCAGTCCTGAGTGCAGGAAGAACTCTTCCTTGGTCTCTCCCACCACGAACTTGAACGGCTGGGACTTTAAAATCCTGTTGGTGAAGTCGTTAACCTTTTTCATGAGCATGTGATACCGAAGTATACTGTATCGGCACGGAGAGTGTGAGTTTTCTCAACATACCCTTGATATGGTGAAGGCTTCATGATGCCAGTATAGTCCTTGCCACTACTATGATGTTCTTGCTCCTTCTTTGCTGATTGCTTACGAGTGGCCATGACGATGGACAAGAAAGAGGAATTGCTTGCGAAGAAGAGAGCAAGTGCAAGAGATCAACGAGAAGCGAAGTTGGAAGTGTCAAAAAGATGAGCAGGAATTAGAAGACTCGTTAACTGTCCTCCTGGTTTATTGTAATCAGTGAGAGATAGGGCAAATTGCAACAGATTTGATGCAAGTGGTGAGAGAATGCAGTATGCATGTACCTAAGAGGTACTCTTTCACAAATCCTGAAAACCCCACAAAACGCGTCGCGTCGCGACTCGCGACACGTCGTGACTCGTGACTCCAGAGTCCTGACACAGACCATTTAAAAAAAATTCCCACCGTCACTGGAATCAATAGCACACGTCAACAATTTTACCGCGTTCGAGACGATTGGATAATTTTTAAGGAAATACTCGAGGCTTCTGGGATAGAATGGAACGACGAGACAGACACGCAGCTTCGAGCTTCGAGCATATGGGGTCATCCACAAATTCTGGTCGGCGCCAGGGCAAATCGCATTATCGAATCTCGATCACAGTGTTCCGATCAACGAGCTCGGAACGTCTCAACATAAACATAGACACGCACGCGAATATATTCTCTGACGAACCTGACGCCGGCAGAAACATCTCCGACAATATCCGACGCTGACGATATCGTCTGCCTCGACGCGTCGGATAGAGCCGGAGACGTTTCTGCCGGCGTCAGGTTCGTCAGAAAATGTATTTGCGTAAGTGTCGATGTTTATGTTTAGACGTTCGTTGATTGGAACACCGTGATCGATAACGCGACTTGCTCGAGCGCCGAATTCATGGATGAAACCATCGCGTTGAGCCCCTGAAAGCTCGAAGCTCTTAGCTGCGTGTCTCGTCGTTCCATTCTGTCCCGGAAGCCTCAATTATCTCCTTAAAAATTCTCCAGTCGTCTCGAACGCGAAAAAATTGTTGACGTATAGTGTTATCATGATTCCAACAGACGCTGAGGAAATTTGTCTGTCATGAGATCGCTCGCTTTCTTGAGCGGGCCGACGAATTTCAGTGTATGTAGTGTTTTAACTTTTGAAGCGCTCGATCATTTCTTTCATTGTTCAGAAAACTGATAAAAGCAAATAGCTCGGTACTACTCTATGGTTCACACTCTCCTCTGTACTCTCTTCGTTGTTGGATGTAGCAGCGTCACATCTTAGGCATCACCTCCTCTTAGCGGCTGGTAGCGCCTTAGGGCTTTTTCCCGCATGTACATGGCCTTCTCTGTTCCGCACAGGTGGTCAGATTCTAGATTCATCATCATTCATATTCTCACAGATCTATCATCTGACAGGTTAAAGTAAACCACTTAACGTCGTTAAACGTATGAGCGAGTGTTACACCCAGAATCAAGTATGCAATCGTCACGCGTGATGTGTCCACCAGTAGTGGATCTGGAAAGCATAGTGCCGTGAGTGATCGTCATGAAAGAGAGGTTGCTACCAGCAGCAACAATATCAGGGGATGCCGCTGTAGCCGAAGTGCGGGACTTGACGTTGTCCGCCTTCTTCTCGGGATGAAGACGCCAACAATCCTCAGGCAGATGGGTAGGCGACTGGGCTTGATGACACAGCCACAGTCCAAAGTGATGTCACGAGAAGAAGTATTCTTCTTCGACTTCGGCTTCTTGGAGGAGGAATGACTTCGTTTGCGTTGGGTAGCGAAACCGATTTTCTGCTCTGCCTGGGGTCTGTTAGCTTCATACATGATACAAGAGAAATTGGAGCATTTCAGACTTGTGAAGGAGATCCTTCGAAAAACCCTTGATTCTCCATGACGAGGTAGTTCGGGATAAGCCTCCTTGACCGCCTTGACGGTCTGAGAGATCCAAATCTTGTCGGAGATGGGTTCGATTTTGTTGATTCGAGCCCAAAGGTCCTGGTGATGATCGAGCCAGGCACGAGTTGTCGAAAAGTTGGATCGATTGGATTCAGAGAAGCGAGAAAAAGCTAACCAACGTCTCTGCGACAGAACGAGCACACGAATCCTTCCAAGAGAAGGAAGACCAAGGACAAGGAGTCCAGGAACGAAGCGGGTAAGGTTCTCTTGATGGAAGCCAAAGCCGAACGGAATGAATATCTGGCCAAATGCAGCGAACTCGCCTGGGAAAAGCCGAAAAATACTTCCTCACATGCGACAAGGCACCGGCGTATTACCTCTGTGTCGCTCTTGATCCGCGAGTAAAGATGGATTGGTTCCACGAGAGCTGGGATCAGTATCCTGATACAAAGGCTCTGTGGGTGCCTGAGGTGCAGCGTCTGATGCTCCAGGTCTGGGACCAGGAATACCGCAAAATTGAGTCCACCGCTCCCCGGGCTGTACAAGTTGAAGTTCTGCCAAGTTCCGACAAAACTTTTGGCATGTTTCCCCGCGCGCGTTCGGTTAAACATGGGGATTGCGGTTCTCAACAAGACGTCGATCATTTTCGACGGTATCTTGAAGAAGACCCAATCCCCATGGAACAAGGGGTTGAATTCGACACGATTCAATACTGGCGCGCGTCGGCGACACGCAGCGACATGAAGCGGAGGCGCACATTTCGTGTTTGCCTCCCTAAGAAGTCTTGATGCTCTTTCAGCTTTTGTCGCTGTCATTGGTCAGTACCGTTATCGGTCCTTAGGTTAGCAGGAGAAGACAATGCGATCGAGTGTAGCTTACCTTCGCCAGCTGCGGCTGTGTTACTCTACGCCTCAGCCAGTATTGAATCGTGTCGAATTCAACCCCTTGTTTCATGGGGATTGGGTCTTCTTCAAGATCGTCGAAAATGATCGACGTCTTGTTGAGAACCGCAATCCCCATGTTTAACCGAACGCGCGCGGGGAAACATGCCAAAAGTTTTGTCGGAACTTGGCAGAACTTCAACTTGTACAGCCCGGGGAGCGGTGGACTCAATTTTGCGGTATTCCTGGTCCCAGACCTGGAGCATCAGACGCTGCACCTCAGGCACCCACAGAGCCTTTGTATCAGGATACTGATCCCAGCTCTCGTGGAACCAATCTTACCCGCTTCCTTGAATCCTTCTTGGACTCCTTGTCCTTGGTCTTCTTTCTCTTGGAAGGATTCGTGTGCTCGTTCTGTCGCAGAGACGTTGGTTAGCTTCCTATCAGTAATTATAGGGAGGAATGGTACATACTACAATTGCCCGATCTTTGGCTCGTCGTTCCTCGAAGTCGGTTTTGACGTGATTGATAACGTTCAACAGACCATCCATAACGCTAAGCCAATTGCTCAGGAAGGTTTTGTGTCCTTCGACGGCTAGTGTGGCAACACCGAAAACTCTTAAAGCTTCATTCGCGGATCGCAGTTCTTCCCAGTCCTCGGAAGTCAGCAAATCCGGCGTAGGGACCTCTGCGCGGCGGAGGGGATTCCACTCCTGCCAGAACTTTGAAATGCGCCCTTCAAGCGCAATAAATCTGTCTGCGGCCTGATAAAATGAATTCCATCGCGTTCCGTTGGCGTCAATGATCTGGCGAGGAAGGTAGGTAAGTTTGTGGTATGTACATAGGTATGTAGCTTAGGTAGCGACACTGCGACAGCCGGGACTCGGGGGGAGCATAGTGTGATACGAGTCACGACCCTCATCAAGGAGAGGGCAAAAGAAAGTTTGCAAAAAGCGAACTCACCTCCAAATGGTCCCCTTGGCCGCCGACCCTGGTATGTGCGAATGACGAACCACGGAACCACGTGATCATTTTACACATCTTCCCCAGGGCTCCTTTTTCTTTCCACTTATCGTCTTCCGCGGCTTTGTCGTTCACAAAATATCCACGAGTGAACGCCCCCGCGCAAAGGTTCACAATGTGGCCAAAGCACCTCAGCCTGCGTCTTTCTCTCATTTCCTTTGTCCTCAATTCCGGACAACAACGCAGGGTCAGCGCTTCTACGCAAGCGTCGTTGGCACTGGCGTTGTCGCTCATGGTGTAACCAACTTAAACCAAGTCGATCCCTGATTCCATACTCCACGAGCGTCTGTTCCAATACCGACGCAAGATTTATAGCTGTGTGGCGTCCGTAGATCTCCTTCATGCCGAGGAGAATACGTCGGCGCGCGCCCGTGGAAGTTATATAGTGCGCATAAACGCCCAGCACCGCTGTATGGGAGGGTGACGTCCACGCGTCAAACGATATCGTGATTCGACTGACTGCTTCGGACAACTCATCTTGCAGAGTTTGCTTTCTCAGAAAATACTCTTCCATGATCCACTTGCGCAACGTGTCCGCGCTCTTTGGCAATATGCTTGCGCCGCCATTAACTATAAATTCGATCAGTCCACGAAAGTGACTCTTTTCAATGTTTTCATTCATAGCAGCAGATCTCGATTGTCCATACCTGAAAACTCGATCATTTGACGAAAACTTTCGTTCTCGATCATGAAAAAGGAGGAATGAGATCTGATGAAGAAATTTATCAGGTGTTTCCTGAAGATCTCCGTTCGACGCAATAGAGGTTTCGATACTCCGGCGTCATTGTTGTTGTTGTTGTTGTCTCGTGGTATATTGCGAAACGTATTCGTGTCCTTATCGTAGCCATGAATGTCCTCCAAGTGACGGTTTTTGAAGCCTCCCGGTGCCCCCGGCAGGCCTTGACCGCGATTATCTCGCTCGCAGCAATAGCAATACCATTTTAGTTCGGAGCGGGGATAGTCCTTTTTAACTACTGCTTCGCCATACTTCCAAGCTATGGACGTACTTTTGCTGTATTTCATTGGATCCAGGACCTTGTCTCTGACGAATACATCACCCTGGTATGTAAAAGTTGACATTGTTGGAAACCCTTTCCTTCCCCGCGGAACTGTGGATAAAAGGCGGCGCCAGATGCACGTCGTACACGTCACCTTTGAGCCTGGCCTTGCCCTTACCCTTCTCCCTGGCGGTTGGTGGCAGTGGAGAGGAAGAGAGTTGCAGGGACGAAGAGAGTCCCGATGATAGCGTGGTCTGAGTCAAGGGCTGGGACGAGGACTGAGACGAGGAAGCCTCTTCTGACTGATATACGAACCTCTCCATGATCCGGGATGGGCGAGACATTGCGTATGATGGAAACCGAAAAGGTGACTGAACTTCGTAATAATGAAGGTTTAGAGCTGCGATTGAAGCGAAAAGAGTTTGGCCGCAAGGAGAACGAACGGTTGATATCAGATGATCACAATGGGAATGTTGTTGAACTCTTATAATAATATGGAAGTGCAGGAGGCGACTTGTACATACGGAGTACATACCTATGCGGCATGGAAGGTCGCCTCAAACAACTATTTACCTAACCTAGGAGTCTAGGAGAGCTGGGCTTGAGATCGTTGGGACCGTGACGAACTTTTGGAGATTTGCTGCCGCCGCCACATTTTCGTGTATATTTGCTCCTGCTGCCACATGTTCGGTCGTCTTCAGACTTCCAGGAAGACTCGTCGTGCTTCGCTTCGGGTTGGAGAGACTCGAGAGTCGGGTGGTGGAAGTTTTGCGCACCCTTTTCGGCGCCTGGCTTCATTGCCTAGGTAGGTACCTAGGTACATACGTATTTGGGGGCTCCACCGTCCCTCTCTTTCAGTTTCAAGTTTCCCAACGCAGGTGTCCATCGGAGGCCCTTCCGGGGGATTTATTAGAACGCGCCGCCGCAATGGATTCCCTCACCTTCGAATTGCAATCGCAGATAGAAGAACACTCAATAGCGGCCAGGTATGTAGTTCGGAACCCGGGCTTTTGTGGCGCGTTGCAAAACAAACACGAATTACCCTTTTAGGCAGGTGGACTTCACATTTATGATAATCTTATTATTGATGAATTGATGATATTGATGATGCGAGCCTTCGGCTTGGATCTTTTATTAAGAGGGCAACCTCTTAATAGGACCAAAGCGAGGCCATGTGATGAGGACATGGACCAGCAAGATCATAGGACGATGACATGGACCAATCCTACGAGTATGTGAATACGCCTCAAGGATTTCAGAACCTGCCTCAACGCCTTACCCGATTCGGATGTGGAAGTCTTTCACCAACGAAATCATTTGTAACTGTACTTCAAAGGTACTTCCTCTCATTCTTGACCATCGCACGCAATACCTAACTTCACTCATCGAGGCAATTCATCACGACTTTAGCTGTGTGCGCGCTATACATCGAATTCGAGTTGGACACGTGCGCAATCGCTCGGGTCCTTGAACGGCCAGAGGCATGCCATGATGCATTTGGGAAATTGAAAAGAACGGACAAGAAGGTCCTTTCCTCCAAGTCGGCCACCTTAAATCTATGTACCGGCCATCAGTCGACAAGCTAAGCACCAGGCCATGTCTGCCGCAAAATCTCCTCTCTCCTTCCAGAGTTCCTGGAAAGATTGCGCCACGCTCTCTGAGACATCTGGATCAATAATCGCAGCCGAGTACGACAATACCAGTTTCTTCAACCTATTCGGGCTCGGTCGTTCGTAGCAAAAGCGCACCAAGGCCAGAATGTCGCCTATCCTCTCGCTCGACAGCCGGAACACGCGTAAAGCGTTGTAAAGTCTATCTATCGACAGGTTCATGAGTTCTACGACGCCGTAGTAGTCTGCGAAGATGAAGACCTTGGCATGGGCGATGAAGAACTCGGAGTAATCCGCGGTCATGCTCCCTATGATGAGAGGCCTCGCAGCTGGATCGTCCTCTGGTTCTGACGAAATCTCATAATTCGCGCCATGATCCGCCTTGCCATCAAGAAATTCTAGCCAGTATTCGTTTTCTGGGTGAGGCCAAACTTCATGTGATGAATCTTCGAGTTCGCTGTCAGATTGCGCCGGGAAGTCAAATGAGAGTTGATAATCCCCCGTGTAGATGAACTCGGCGAACGCGGCAACGGTCTTGGCATCCTCATCCTCAAGCACGACAAAGCCTTGTTGGCCCTCGACAAAACCACCGTTGATCAACCGGCCCAGTGCCTCACTCTTGCTTGCCACCAGCGCTGAGTGCAGAAGAAACTCTGTCTTGGCCTCGCCCACCACGAACTTGAACGGCTGGGACGTAAAGATCCTGTATCAAGCAATTTCTGTGTGAGCACGAGCTATAAAAACAAAGCAAAGCGGAGCATGAGTTTTTGCAACGTACCCTTCAGGTTTTGAGACCTGCAGATTGCTGGCGTTCTTCACATTCTTCGACTTCTGCACTCCCCTACTGCTTTAAGCAGTGACAACAACGGTGAGTGACAAAAAGTACATCAGCTTGCGCGGAAGACACCGAAGCAAAAGTTTGACAAGGTCATCACAAATGAGAATGGAAAGGGGCCATAGGAAAGTCAAAACATGAAGCGTAGCCACAGGAGTTGTTCCATTTACCTCCGTCTCATTTTTATTCGGTTTCCTTCTGTGTTTGTTGGCTGCAAGTAGCGTTCCGGCTTTTCAGTTCCTAGTCTGTCTCATCAGATTATGCGAACGTGCGCAACGAATCTAATCCTCGACTCGGGGTGCATACCAACAAGGCAAAGGGATATGTATGTACATAGGTACGTCACACGTGCATCGAGAAGAGCAGATGTCTTTGTGCGGGACCATTAGCGTGAGCCCGGACTAACATTAAAGCGCCGCAACGCCGGTTGCGCAGCACCCGTCCCCTGAGGTTTGCGGACAGGCTTCAGAAGCCAACGCGTAGGAACTTGGTCTCATCACGCCCTGTGCCTTACAAGAACAGGACAAGGACATTTATCTGCGGAACACTCCCCGCGCGCGTCTTGCAACGTGTTCTCATATGGCAAGTGTATCTGGAATGGACTTGCCAGAGAAAGCAAGGGGACGCGAGAAACATCGTAACATTTTGAGAAATTTATATTTCATGACCGAAAAAAAAGGCCTGAGTACTACTACGCTGGGGTATCATCGTCCCCGAACTCCGAGTGTACGAAAAGCCAACGACTACCATGAGTGTGCCCCGGGGTTGGTGGCTGCGTTACAATGAAGAGCAAGAAAGCCATTGTGGGCTGTTCACGAACCCTCACAGGTACATGTCGACAAACTCGACGTCGACCATATTAACACTCCGTAGAGTGCGTCACCCGACAGGCCAGAAACCAAGCCATGTCTACAGCAAAGTCGCCTCTCTCCCTCAGGAGACCCAGAAAACATTCCACCACGACATCAGAAACCTGTGAATTCACGATTGCGGCCGAGTATGACGCCACCATCTTCTTCAGCTTCTCTGGACCTGGTCGGTCGTAGCAATAGCGAATCAAGGCCAGGATATCGCCTATCCTCTCCCTCGAGAGCCCAAAACCACACAAAGCCTTGTGGAGTCTTCGCATCGACAGACCCATGAGTGCCTCTACACCATAATACTGCGCGAAGACGAATATCTTGGCATGCGAAATAAACAGCTCGGAGTAGTCCTTGTCCATGTCCCCGGTGTTGAAATACGGCTCGTCTATATCGTCGGTCTCAGGCCAGGTCTTGCATGATGCCTCATACGGAATCATGTATGAGTCGGATGAGTGTGCCTGATTCTTATACTCCTTACTTTGAATGAAACTGCGCCAGAGACTGTTACGGGGTCGTCTCCATTGCCGTGCCTTATCCTCATGATTGGCTCTGCGATATGATTCGTCTCCGCCGTTGGGTGCCGGTATGTCAAGTGGGAGACGATAGTTCCCCGTGTAGAGATACTGGGCGAATGCAGAAACTGTTCCGACGTCGTCATCCCGAAGCAAGACATACCCTTGCTGTCCCTCGGCAAAGGAAATATCGATGATCCTGCCCAGCGGTTCGCTCTCTCTTTTCACCAGCTCTGAATGAAGAAAGATCTCTGTCTTGGCCTGGCCGACCACGAACTTGCAGGGCTGGGATGTGAAGATTCTGTGTCAGGCGTTTTTACGCATGAGCTTTGCTATCGAGAAAATGGGGGAGAGAGCGCGAGTTTGCTCAACATACCCTTCCAACAGCGCCGTATCGCTAGTCTTCATCACTTTGTGTTTCTCCATTGCTTAGCTGTGGCAACGACGGTGTGCAGGATCAAGTAGTTCGCTTGCGATGCAGAGGCCTACAAACATTGAAGATCAACGAGATGACCAAGATGAGAAGTTGCCAAGATCCACAGAAGTTCGAAAAAAAATCAATGGTTCGATGTAGGTTGCGAAGGTCTTCGCAAGAGGATAGCGCATGAAGACTCAAGAGTAATTTGGTGCGTTTGCGTCTTTCGCGTTCGTCATTCTCATTCTTCTTCGTCCTTCTCCATTGGTCAAATCGGCTTGAAGCTTCCCGCCAGAGATACTGTCTGTCCTGTATCTTCAGACGTCCAATTCCTTCTCATCAGACCATGCAAACGCGCGCACTACACCAATTCCAGGTTTGGCATGTGCGCAAAAACTCAAATCTTTAGATGAGGTAGACGATTGCAAAGAAGAAGACAGGAAGAGCTGAAAGTACACGTCTATCTTCCTTAACTATGCTCTCGTCTGAGTTCCACAATAGATGCTGTCTGGGCAAGTCTCCTCGATTAGCGCTTGGAGTTGGTGCTGCTCACGATGAGCGAAATCCGAGCAGATCAGTCCGTCAGCTCCGCGGGCGCGACTTGAGCAATACACTCACTGCGCGACGGAAAGCTGAGTTATACTTCGTGTACTCCTATTCACGACATCCCCTGTTGATAAATCATAAGGAGTCTTGTAGGCCTTCAATCAATGCATCCGCACTTCATGGCCACTTACATGGATCAGCATCGTCACTTCGGCCTCACGACTCCATCAGACGCATCAATTCGCGCGAGCATGAAACAGCCATATTCGTTGCAGCAAAGAGAATCTTCGAATTTCGAGAAATCTCCGTTTATGCTTGCAACGGGACCTTATGGCCGGCCCGGGCACGTGCGCCACAGGACTAGCGATACGCCGAGGATCATTGTACATGGTCTCGAAATCCGAATCGTTTTGAGCAGGAAGGGCCATCGCGATGCATCACCATCCCCTACATGTACGGTTCTACTTAGTACTAGGTGCAAGTCAACGACACCAACTTCAACACACCCCGTTGCGCATCGCCCGACAAGCCAGAAACCAAGCTATATCTGCCGCGAATTCCGCATTCTTCTTTAGGAGGCCCTCAAAGCATTTCGCCACGTCATCTGAAACGCGTAAATCCATAATCGCGGCCGAGTACGACGCTACCATCTTATTCAGCCTGTCTGCATTCTTACGTTCGTTGTCGTAGCAGAAGTACACCAAGGCAAGAATGTCGTCTATTCTCTTCCTTGAGAGGGTGAATTTTTCCAAAGCTCCATGAAGGTTGCTCATTGAAAGGCTCTTTAGTTCATCTACACCATAGTGCTCCGCGAAATCGAAGATCTTGGCATGGGCAATGAGAAACTCAGAATAGTCCGTGTCCAGATTGAACGATGGCGCAGGCACGGATACACCAAGATTACAAGTCCTTGTCTTTCTACCGAATTTTTTTAAATTCCTGTAGTCCGGGTTGGCTACAAAATGGCTCCAGTGGGCGTTTCTTGGGCGCCCCCATTGCCGTCCTTGGTCCTTAAATTTGCCGTTCTGCTGCGAAGCGTCTCCGCTGTCAGGTGATGACAATTCAGTGGACAGGTGATAGTCCCCTATATAAACGAAATCGGCGAAAGCGGTAAAGGTTCCGACATCGTCATCCTCAAGCACAACACACCCTTGCTGTCCCTCAGCTAAGGCGTCGTCGATAAGTTCGCCGAGTGCTTTGCTCGTGCTTGGCACTTGCTACCAGCGCTGAATGCAAGTAAAATTCAGTCTTGGCCTCGCCCACCACAAACTTGACTGGCTGGGACGTATAGACCCTGTGTCTCGAGCGTTTGTTCTCGTTAGCATAGGCTGTGAAAGCGTGAAGTTTGGTCAACATACCCTTCAGATGGCGAAGTCTCCATATTGACAAATTACAGTGATTTTATTCACTTCGGGTTTCTCCTTTTACTCAGTAGTGGAAAATTGAGAATGGCAGGGAAGCAGGCGGTTGAAGGAGAAGAAAAAAGTGCGGTGGTTTGATGTGGAAGTGAAACTTGAAAGTTGTCGCAGAGAATATAAGCATCCTGAAAATACCCGTAATGCGTTTGCCAATCTTCATTTTTATCTCTTCGTCTTCTTCCATTGGCTAAATTGGCTTTATAACGGAGACTGGCGCATTCTCACCAAGTCATGCAAACGCGCATCTGAACTAAATCCTCAAACGGGTGAGGCAGCCTGGCAGGACATCTCTTGAGTCTTCCGTGGCTCCTCGTTTGTTGCCGATTCCTCGCGAGGAGTAGATTCCATATTAACTAGCCCGTCGCATCCTTCTCAGGACCTCAATCGAGCTTCAGGAATATCCCTCGGAAAGTGCGGCGAGTTTGAGCTATGCAGCACACAGCACGCCGGAAAGATGGCCAGATACATCATACTCCGTGATCCCCAGTTTACTTAGTCGCAGGCCTGCCGCGTTTGAGCACCTTATCTACGCGCTGCGCCTACGATACCAGTATAGAAAGGGCGCCTTGAGGTCTTGAAAGCTCATGGTTGGCCCTCTGTCGCAGTCGAAAACTGTGAGCAGTTCGTGACCGAGATAGCCCTGCATCACCAATTCGGCCGATTCAGTGCACGTGAGCATCAACCAGCACATTAAAGGGGCACCGTGGCCCGAAATCTTCTGATTCTGAGAACTTTCCATCTATGATTGACAAAGGAGCCTGGCCCGGTTCGAACTTCGGTTTGGTCTAGTTCGTTAGCCATGGCCGGCCGGAGCACATGAGCCACTGGGCATATGAAAGGTAACGCGCAAGAGGGTTATGCTAATATGGATTTTCGAGTCTCTGGCATAATTGAAGAAACATGCACGAGTCGTTGGGTGCCGACGATGCAAAGATGAGCAATCAAGAAGGTCGCGTTCAGCCTCACCTACAGGCTACGTTGTTACCCCCACCAGTACATGTATGATGTCCGCACGGCGCAAGGTCCAAGTCGGCTACCTGATTAACACTTCGTAGATCCCGTCACCCGACAAGCCAGAAACCAAGCTATATCTGCCGCAAACTCCCCACTCTCCTTCAGGACATCCTGAAAGCATTCTGCCAAGACTGTTGAGACTTTTGAATCCATGATGGCGGCCGAGTACGAAGCCACCAGTTTCCTCAACTTTTCTGGGGCCGGCTGTTCATAGCAGAAGCGGATCAAGGCCAAAATATCGTCTACTCTCGCCCTCGAGAGTCGGAATTCGCATAGAGCTTTGTGGAGTTTTTGCATCGCCAGATTCATAAGCGCGTCTATTCCGTAGCAGTCTGCGAAGATGAAGATCTTGGCATGGGCGATGAGGAGTTGGGAGTAGTCCGTGTCCATGCTCCATGTCTGGAGAAGCGGCGAAACTGGAACTTGGCACTGGTACCCACAGCTTTGACAGTTGAACGAGTTGGACGAGGTTGTCTGATACCCATACTCTTCGCTTTTTGCAAATACTGTCCAGTGGTTGTTTTCTGGTCGACCTAATTCCCTAACAGAGTCACTACAAGTGCCTTCGCAATGCGCTTCGTTTCCGATGTCAGGTTGCAGCTCGTCACATGATAGATGGTAGTCCCCCTTGTAGATAAACTCGGCGAACGCGGCAATGGTCCTGACATCCTCATCGGCGAGCACGACATAGCCTTGCTGGCTCTCGATAAATGGACCGTCCATCAACCGTCTCAGTGCTCTGCTCTGGCTTGCCACTAGCGTGGAGTGTATGAATAGCTCTTTCTTGGTCTTGCCGACCACGAACTTGAACGGCTCTGACATGAGAATCCTATGACAAGTTTACTGCGTGAGTATGTGCTATCAAAGCTTGAGTGGAGGGAGCGAGTCTCGAGAGCCTGCGCAACGTACCCTTCGTATGGCGAAGCATGCATATTGCTAGAATTATCCATGCTTCTCACAATCTTCATATTTTCCCTACTTCTCAGCAGCGGCAATAACGGTGACCGAGAAAAGCGAGTTTGTTTGTGAAGAAGGTGTCGATGCAAAAGGAAGAACACAAGACCAAGATGACGAAAGTTTAGCGAGCACCAAATACTTGACTTAATAGGAGCTGGTTCGTTTGCCTCTTCGTTTCATGAAAGGACCGTGTTTGAGGTTCCCGATAGACAGACTGATTTCTGTTTTCGACGTCATAGGCCTTCTTCCCGGCTGTGCAAACGCGTGCCGACACCGGAGCCATCCAGACGCGACCTGACATATCCAGATTCTCACGGGCCAGACGCATACAGTATTACAATATAGGAGATATGTCTGACATCTCGTTTCCCTTCCTTGGAACTGCTCGAATGCTGGCAGTTGCAGCCCGCTATGACCGGCAGCTTCCATAGCCTTCAACCTTGGCTTCCTCTGGGAAGTTGAGCGGGGATCGTAGCATCATGATTCATTGGCACTGACCAAATCGTCCCGATGCAAGATGGTTTCAAGAATTTTCTTACTGATCAGTCCATTTTGGCATTCCTTCATATTCTAGAAATCTGTGCCACGATAACCCTGTCGCCGAGCCAATTAATCATCACCAAATACACTAGTGGCCACTGGCATGCATCCGCTCTTCTTTCACGGCCGCTTCAAATTCTCTACTATGACTTCATCGAGCTTGGTCACTTGCAAGTCGCAGTCTGGGACGGAGGACACGCATCTCGAGATCGACTCCGTTGACGCAACCTGCTCAAAACGACAAAGCCCATCAGTACTGATCTAATGGCGAGCAAAGCGCTGGAGGATCATGGACCTAAGAACCCGAGGGGCCAAGTTCCGTCATGCGGCCATGCCAAGAAACGAAGGCGAGCTGCGAAATAAGTTTGCATGGAGTCGGTCGCCAAGTCACAAAGATGAAAAGAAATTCGTTGCGGGCTGTTCACGAACTCCCACACGTACATGTCGACAAACTCCAAGTCAAACGCCTCAATACTCTGAAGAGCACGTCACCCGACAGGCCAGAAACCAAGCCATGTCTGCGGCAAAGTCGCCTCTCTCCCTCAGGAGATCCTCAAAATCTTCTATCACGACCTCTTGAATCTGTGAATTCACAACTGCGGCCGAGTACATCGCCACCATCTTCTTTAGCCTCTTTAGATCTGGCTGTTCATAGCAATAGCGAATTAACGCCAGAATGTCGCCTATCCTCACTATCGAGAGTGAAAACCCGCACAAAGCCTCGTGGAGTCTTTGCATCGACAGATCCATGAGTGCCTCTACGGCGTAATACTGCGCGAAGACAAAGATTCTGACATGGGAGATAAATAGCTCGGAGCAGTCCTTGTCCATGTACCCGGCGTTGAGATACGGCACGTCTGAATCGTCGATTTCAAACCTAGATGCCTCATATGGAATCATGTATGATTCAGAATCAGATAGCTTTTCCTGATTTTCGTAATGGTTGCGTTGGATGAATCGGCGCCAGAGGCCGTTATGGGGTCGTCTGAATTCAGTGAATTGTGCTACATTGTTCCCACGATTGCCTTTGTCATGCGATTCGTTTGCACTGTCAGGTGCCGACATGTTGAATGACAGATGGTAATATCCAGTGTATATGAACTGAGCGAACGCAGAAATGGTCTCAACATCGTCATCTCGAAGCACGACATAGCCTTTCCGTCCCTCGGCAAAGGAAGTATCTATAATCTTGCCGAGGGCTTCGCTTTCTCTTTTGACCAGGTCTGAATGCAGGAGAAACTCTCTCTTGTCCTCGCCCACCACAAAGACGCACGGCTGGGACGCGAAGATCCTGTGTATGAATAAGCGTTTGTCCACGTCAGCATGTAATATCGAATCATTGGTAGAAGGGAGCGTGAACATGCTTAACATACTCTTCGGATAGCGAAGCCTCCATATTGCTTGTAGGTATTGTGAATCTCGTTTCTCCCAATTCTCAGCAGTGCAACGACGGTGTGCACAAGGTATGATAACTTTCTCGCGAAGAGAGGCCAAAAGTTCGATGAGAAAGCCAAAGACAGAGGCAAAAAAGACCCGTAGAAGTCAACAAAGCCCAGAAAGATTATTCTTCAACAACGAATTTGATGTAGGTGGTGAAGTGAGCATTTTTGAGGAGGATAGCGCCAAAGAGTACCTGTTTGACGCGTTTGCCTCTGTGTATCCATTTTCATTCATTTCTTCGTCTTTTTCCATTGGCCAAATCAGCTTCCTGAACAGAGTGACTGACTTGGCTTTAGATTCTCATGAGGCCATACAAACGCGCGCCAATAACAGAACGTCCAAACGCGACCTGACATGCGTTTGTACATTGTGACCCAAATGGGCCGGACGCATCTTCGGAGGTATGGCGTCTCTCCACGTATACCGAGTATACTGTATGACTCCTGATCAGTGGTTTGGTGCGACCTGCTTGACGACCTGATTGAGCTCCGCGAGTGTGCGAGTTGAGTGAAATGTATGTCTCGGAAAGCGCGGCATAGAAGATTGCATTTGCGAGCCACTAAGTCGCCGATAACGGCCGTTGAAAACGGCGCTGTACCCCGCGACGGGTAATCAAGTGGAGTGCCGGGATTGACTCTTGAGGAGGGGAAGCATCTCAGATCTGCGATTGATTGATAAGATAAGGAGAGATACGATTGATGAGGCCGATGGCCGCCGGTAGTTGTGCCGCACTTGGGAAAGCACTTGTCCCTAGCACATACTTGTTCCTCTCTGTCTGCCGATTCTGTCTTTCTCATCGTACTCGCAATTCTCGGTGACTGTTGGCCTTCAAATCCCTTCATCGCGTTCATAACCAACAATGGGAGACGCTGCACCGCCGGTTTCGGACCACATTGTCCTTGTAGATGGACAAATCTACCAGACCCCATCAGATAGCTCTCTGCCCCCAATATTCGCCTCCTGTATGGTCGTCCGCGACGGATATATCTCTCACATTGGCTCCGAGAACGATGAAGCCGTCGTCGCAGCGAAAACCGCCGGTGCCACCGTCAAGCATCTGAACGACCAGACTGTCCTGCCCGGCTTCATTGACGGCCACTTACACCTGCTGCTCGTCGGACAAGCGCTCACCAAGGTCCCACTGGACCACTGCAAGAACTTCGACGACATCAAGCGCGAGATTAAAGCCTACGCCGAGGCCAATCCGGACGTGTCGAGCATTTCATGCAAAGGGTGGACGCACTCCATGACGCCAGAAGGCGTGGACGCCGGTCTGCTGGATGACATTGACCCGAGGCCCATCTTTGTCGATACCAAGGATTTGCATTCTACGTGGTGTAACTCGAGAGGTCTGCAAGAGATATGCCGCGTCATGGGCGTTGGGCCTGAATACCCTGATCCAGCTGGCGGGACCATCCAGAGAGATGCGGACGGGAATCCCAACGGGGTATTCCACGAAGGGGCCGTGTTTGATATCATCTGGCCCTTCAAGGCCAGAGTCGCTTCCATGGAGGAAAAGAAGGACGCCATCCGATCTGCGCTGACGGCCTTCAACGCGGCGGGATACACGGGCATGGTTGACATGGCCATGGACGACACCATCTGGGACCCGCTCATCGAGCTGAGAAACGAGACAAACGGGCTACGAGGAATGAGGATCGCGGCATACTGGTTCATGAAGCCCACCGACAGCCTGGACACTGTTCTAGCACAAGTTGATCGGGCGGCCGCGCTGGCCAAGCAGTACAACGCTGAGACCACGCCCGACTGTCGCGTTGTCGGCGTCAAGGTGATCTGCGACGGCATCATCGACGCGTGCACTGCGTCCTTGACTGAGCCGTACTCCAGCGGCCAGAACCCAGACTCGCTATGGCCGGAGCATCTCCTTCATCCGCTGGTGGAGAGGGCTCATGCCGCGGGACTGCAGGTCGCTCTGCACGCCATCGGCGATAAGACGATCCAGATGGCCATTGACGTGCTCGAGAAGAACACGGATAGGTCGCGTCGTCCGCGCATCGAGCATCTCGAGCTCGCTTCCGCCCGTGACGCCCGCCGCCTCGGTGAGCTGGGCATCACGGCTTCCATTCAGCCCGTCCACGCTGACCCGGCCATTCTGGGTGCCTGGCCACGCCTTATTGGCGAGGGCCGCTGCAAGAGAGCATTTGCGTACCGCGAGTTTGCTGATGCAGGGGCACCGCTGGCACTCGGCTCAGATGCTCCCACCGCGCCGCATGAGCCGCTGCCGAACCTGTACGTTGCCACGACGCGGCGCTCCTACCGAAAGCCAGAATTGCAGACGGTCGTCAATCCTGAGTTTGCTTTAACCGTCTGTCAAGCCATGGCGGGGGCGACGCATGGGTCTGCCTACTCGACGTTTGCTGACCAGTGGACCGGGAGTTTGCGTGTGGGCTTGAAGGCGGACTTTGTGGTCTGTGATGTGGTCCTGACTCCGGAACAAGTGGTGAAGGGGGTCGTGAAGGAGACGTGGTTTGAGGGGGCGAGGGTGTTTTGAGGAAGGGCATTTTGAGAAAAGACGCGTATTAGGCGATGCGTCTCGACATAGGAGGCAGGGATAGAATGGACGACATCATGCATGGAATGGGTATGGAAGCGGGAGTTGCGTGATGATATGTAGCATGAGCGTACTGAAGAGGAAAGCGAGAAAGATGGAATATTTTGAATGACAGGCTGAACTGATAGGCAAAGAACCAGAAGATATGTGTCAGGGACTCTCGGGTTCGCGATAGAGTCATCGTTGTCGTGCACTTGGTGGTTTGGTGGTCGCGCAAGGCCGCAACGCTTTGTCCAGTGCTTCGGCTTGAGGCTTTAATTCTCCCTCATCACCCATCTGGATGCAGGAAGTCTTCATAATTTGATCTCTCTTCTCTCTATTCCACGAGATACAGACCGTTGGTCAGGGCAAGATGTCTCGATTTCGTGCGATCTTGAAGAAGACGCGCCAACAAAACCCGGAGGAGCGCATGAACCACTCATTCGGAATTGAGAATCTCGGCCTAATCAACGGTCTGTATCTCTTGTAGTAGAGGCAAAAGACGTCAACTTATGAAGACTCCCTCCATCCAGATGGATGATGAAGAAGAGTAATGCATAGCGCCAAACCGAAGGCTGAAGCACTAGACCAAGCTTTGCGGATCGAACGATTGAAGGAGCACATTGAGCGCGTGAAGTCAGAAGAAGTGCCTCGCGACACGACAACGATGATCCTCTCGCGAATCCGAGAGCCTCTGACAATATGACTGCAAATGAAATGGACTTAGATAGACCAAATCAATGACAGACGGGGTCAAATATGCTTAGAATCGATGGTTGACATGCGATAAGCATTGGGAGATTGGAAAGCATACTCCGTATTTGGTCGGGGAGAAGTCGCAAGATGCTTCGCGGTACAAAAGTGGGCGCAGTCGCAATGAACAGAGTCAACAGACCCGGAAAAACTTTGCCCCACCTCGAACTAACCTCCAACTTTCCCCAGCTCACCATCCAAACCTACCATCAAAAGCTCTATCGCCGACTCGACCCATCACGACAATCAGCTCGTCGCGACCTTTTCGCCCCTTACTTCTCCATCTACCCCTATTTCCAGCCTACCAAACTCGCCTATCATGACTGGTCGCGGTGGTGGTGGCGGTGGCGGTGGTGGTCGTCGCGTTCTTCTCCCGCCCATGTATGTGTGCCACGATTTGTTGCCCTCAGCCCTTTCGTTGTTTTTGGGGGGGACGGAGAATGCCTGACACCAGAGCTAACAGTCGTGCAGTAATATGATCTTCAAGCTTCTTCAGTCTGTGAGTCGGCCCGGACCATTCTCTCGAATACATGTTTCAATTCGTTTCTGGCGCAAAGGTGTGGAATCGCGGAAGGGGAAAGAGGGAGGCGTGTCGTGATGGAAGCGTGCAGATGCAGATGGCAGAGCGATTGCGGGATCGGGTCAAAGCAGCGGCTGCGAAAGCCACGTCTGTCTTCGCTGTATAACGACCGGAGTCGAGCATACTCTGCTTTCGTCTGCCGATCCCGACGCCGCCTCCATCGAGCCCTTCTCTAGTAGTCGCCATAGTGACGCGCAGCGCCCATCGAAGTGTGAGAACGCATGCTAACAAAACATCAGAACGCTACCGTCAGTGTCTGGCTGTACGAGCAGCTCTCTATCCGCATTGAGGGCAAGATTCGAGTAAGAATATATACATAGCGGCGGGCTTCTTTGACTGGCTTGTCCATCTTCTAACTGGTGAGACAGGGCTTTGATGAATTTATGAATCTGGTCATCGATGACGCGGTCGAGGTCTCACAGATTACAAAAACGAACGAGGAGGAGACGAGACGGTCACTGGGTACCTATGCTTCCCGCTCTACAAGTGCTGCTTTAGGCCATGGTTCGCAGGCTGACTTTTTCGAACAGGCCAGATTCTCCTGAAAGGAGATAACGTTTCGTTGATTCAAAACCTGTCGAGTTAGGCTTCTTGGTTCTCACATCTTTAGAGGTCGAGATTTATCCTCTATCGCAGATCCTGTTCGAGGGTTAGGACTTTGCCAAGGGGCTGCGTTGTGCACACGGGACGTGAGGTCAGTCCTGTGGGTCAAATAGGATTAAGGAAGCTACAACCTACGATTGCGAATAAAGCACAGCGGCAGCTCGGGTGTATGTCGCGGCGTCGGCTTCCATTTTTTATCTCGAAAGGTTTTGCAGCGATTTGCGATATTGTTCTGGAATTGTAGAGAAAAGCTGCTGGGAGCGGGCTATGGCTATCCAAAGAGGGCTCACTGAGGAGCAGAGCAGAAAGCTCTGTTAAGCCATGAAATTATATGAAGCCGGCCTGCCGCGCATCGCGCCGTGTGCGTAACGGGCTTCAAGGACGGCAGTCGGGACATGTTTGCATATGTATTGGCAATATTGTAGCAATGCCAAATCAAAAACATTAGTAGTCTCGTTCATCATTCAGTCCTTCATCTCGGACCATTTGGGATACATATGTGATTGCGGTGCAAGTAAATTTGACAATGTTAGCCCCACGACAACAGTGACGAGTCTCCAAATTGTCCATAGGCCTGCGGATATCAAATTGTGTATGCCATCTTCTCCCATAAAACATGACCAGATTCTCTCCTCGATCAATCAGACATCACATCAGCACTCAAGTCCGTCGTAATTCAACGAACTTGCTGGTGCTGCGACAGCCCGCGAGAAGCTGTTTTTCCTGTAGGGTGGGTGATGTCACCTGTAGACCCACTTTCACCTCTCCACCAAAGTCGAACTTCACGGACAAGTTACAACAATCGTCAAGATCGGCAAAACACACGGCATAAACGTCAAATACCACCCTCCGTCGGGAGCATGCTCAAGCCGCCGTCGAGATGCGCGAGTTCATGGACTATGTCCACAGCGCATTCTACGAGGCGACCGGCTGGAGCCGCGACAACTCGTACGCCGCGCTGGATGGCACATCAGCTGGTATAGTACACGATCTTCTCTCCGTCTAGCCAGCTTCGCGAACCGCAGCCTCGTCTCGCGGCTCTCATTCCGTCCTCACTGCACCCCAGAGCGTATACTAACGTCAACCTCGCTCCTATCCGCACAGCGCTGTTAAATTTCCAGACACCGCGCGGTCTGCGCCTAACACTCTCCTCCCTCGCAAGCGCCAACTTTGCCACCTCGTACCAGCTCGGCTCCGTAGGCGTAGTCGACGGCTCGATATCGTACCTCTTCTCCTCGGTGCCTCTACGCATCCACATCACGCCGCAGTCCGAAACCGTGCCGCTCCCCGAACTATTACGATCCTACCGGCCGTTGACGCCCCTGTCGCCATTATCGCTCGGGATCGGGAATTCCTCACAGACGACACCGCTCGAAGGCCATGCTCCGTCACCGTCGCTACCGTCTCTATTTTACGGCAGGTTATATCTCCCGCAGTCGCAGCTCGAAGCACTGGTGGTTAAGAGAATCACACCCGCGCTGCAGGTCCAGCTTAGTGCCGTGTCGGCAGAGTACCTCCGCGACGGTGGCACAGTCCTCGGCCTGGCGCAGTACGATGTCGGAAACTACGCATTCGAGGGCCTAGTCTCCTCGGACGGCGGCCTCCTCGGTCTACGAGGGATTTATAATTTCGGCGGCGACGCGCACTGGGCCGCTAAGCGAAAGACCGAAGGCGCGGCCACGACTACGACGTCGACGACGAATGGCGGCCTTGCAGAACGGGAGCGCATATATGGACGTTTCAGTACAGGAGGGGAGATATACTACGGCACGCTGAATAAGTCGGGGGGTATGAGCTTGGGGGGCGGTTTGCCACGTTGCCGGCGCACAAGGGGACGCCTTTGTGCGCGACGCTGACGATGAACCCTCTGATGGGGAATATTGCGGCGAGCTATGCCGTCAAGGCTGGTAGGCATAGTAGTTTGGCTTCACGGCTGGAATTCAATGTGTTTAGCTATGAGAGCGCGTGGGCTGTGGGCATGGAGCTGTGGAGGAAGCCGCTTCGGCGACTGGATGTTGAGGAGCCCAAGGCCGCGCTGTGGAGGCCTGCGCGGGAGAGGAGCTTCGAGGCGAAACTCGGATGGAGGCTTGATGTACCGGGGGAAGCGCCAGAGTCGAGACAACAGCCTGAGCCAGTGGCAGTGCCATCGCCAGTGCCGCCGGTGGGGTCGTCACAACCAGAGCCGGAATCGATACTCTCGCTGTCCAAATTAGCCAGGCCCGACGCAGAGGAATACGCAGGCGTGCTCAAGGCGCGACTGGATCAGAACCTGCGCATTGGCATCTTGTGGGAAGGACGGGTCAAGTCCTTGCTGTTTAGCTTGGGGAGCGGAATCGACCTCAAGAAGCTGGATAAGCCGTTCCGGACTCTGGGTCTAGAGATTCAATTTTCATCCTGACGTTTCATCCTGATGAGACATGGGATGAGAAGGAGGCGAAATAAATTGAGGGGGGATGAGAAAATAATGAAATAGCGATGAACTTGTGTGTACATGTACATTAGATGGCATGTCTCTTCTTGGAGTTTCTTTTCGGCGTCTTTGATTTACCGGGGATATCTGTCTCAGTTAATTTACTGGGCGAAGGTGTTTGATGAAGCGGTATAGATGGCACGGCAACGCAAAGTAGACCAGATACTGATAGATTTTGGTCATGTTGAGAAGCTACATTACTTTGTGTCCACGAGCGACGAGAAGGGCGTCGGTCATTAATGGCCTTTGCTTGGCCGTTCTCCCTACGCCGCCAGCACGGCTTGTCCAGCACGGCTTGCAGAAAGGCACCGCGTCAGCAAGAAGATAATGGCCAGTTGGAGACCAGATCATTTTACTGTACGCAGGACGATGCGCGTCATTGTGTGAGATTCAGCTGGCGGTCTTGTGACCCTTGTCACACCGTTCGTGGCATTCACTACGACCGCGACCGCAGTCTGTCACACGGCCGTACGTATCATGTTAGACTGCCACGATATTAAACACGCATGAAAGGACTTGTGATGCTTTGAAGCTGTAAGTGGCACGAAGGTCCCAGCTCGCGTTACCTTTCGTCGCTGGCGTTCCCTATGATCTATCTCAGCACGCCACGTTGTCAAGTCACCGTGCTGCGATGCATGAACCGAAGCACAAAACTTTAGTTAGTGCACAGGAAGGAATGAGTGTCGGCAGATACGGACAATTACATGTACCTACATACCTAGCTGTGTGGCGCCACGATTCGTTACTTGCCTCAGCTCAAAGTCGACAACCGTCATATCATCGTGAAAGCGGCGTGCTGAGTCCTGGCCAACACCATGTACGGGTGAGAAATGTCTCGAAGTTGGTAACGCACGTTGAAATCGCCTGACCCTGCTGAAAATCTCTCATGTGATACAGTGATGCAGATAGGAGGACAATGGATTGGTGCATTGATCACATCCAGCTTTTTCCCAGAAGATCTGCTCTGGGCTCATCTACGTCATCGAGAGTTGCTTCACTGCGAGAGACAAAGAAAGCATCCACGACCTATCGCCATGGTTATTTCCGCTGGCGACATACCACGGCGACATCCCGCGACATCCCGGTCGGCAATCTTTGTTCATCCTTGTCTTTGCAAGCCGCCTGATGTGCCGTGCTACGCCACACGCAGGGAGAAAATTGACTTTGATCATATCGGGCCCTGCGCTTCTGCAACTTGTGTGCCCGATTGGCGAAGATGGGGCTGCTATTGTATGTACATTGTACATACATACCTATTGCAGATGTCGCGGAATAAGTGACGACCCATTGACATACAGACGTAGGTATGACTGATGCTCAACAATTCACTTGATGACTTCGGAGATTATCAGGATTCCATCCGTAGCCCGTTATGCCGCAACAGCTGGTGCTTCATCCGGACCGAAAATTTCGGTCAGAGGCTTGACGCTATACGTAGGCATTGTCGGCCTATGATACCGATTTTGACAGCAATAAACTTTATCTGATGTTCGTGCCTCGGGAGGCCATGTGGTGGTGGTTGGCCGCATGGTTGGTTCAGGTTGTGCGATCTGTTGTGTGAGGTTTGGGAGGTGTGGAGATCCAGGCGGCCCCAGAACCTTGATGGTTAAGCATATCCGCATTCGGGCATTGACCGTGCATATCCGCCAATGAAGAGTGGAAGAGGCGATTCTTGATGCAGATAGGTAGCTTCAAGCTTGTACCTACCAGTAGCCAATGAACAAGAAAAATTGGTCAACTGGAATGCAAATGTCCCGACGGGCCAGTTGCGACGGGCTCAACGGTCAATTGCTAGGGACGAGGAGGTAGGTACTCTGTAGTCGACGGTCGTCTTGTCGTGAACGTGAACCAGGCAGCCTGAAAACGCTTGTCAGAAGGAATATCTGCCAGATGAGGATATGACGATTAGGGTCCCCGTCAACCAGTCTTTTTTTCTAACCCCCAGTCTTTCAAGAATCAAGACAACCGCCCGAATGAGCGGCATAATTCGGTCAAGATGATGCGCGGAAAGTTTAAAAGGCCGACCAAAGAAGGATTTCCTCAATCGGCTAGTTCGCCCAACGGTCGGACCCAGCAATGGCCCACGCGGTGTGGTGTACCCGTAATCCCGACCACGATACGGAATATGGCCATCAAGGTTCTCGCGTGGAAGGCTCTGACAACAACCTTTGCCGGAAGTGCCTGCCCTCACATTCAGGCTTCATTCAGCTCGCCACACGTTGTGCAAGAAACCGTTGATCTCATCAACAGAAGCCCTTCTCTTGTCTGCATGTCTCACTGACCACACCACGTCAGCCTAACCGCGAATCCTGCAGAACGCCACGAGAACTTGGAAGCCGATGATGTTTTGAGAGCATCTCTCCCTCAGCCTCACCAATCTCGAAAGCTCCGCCTTGCAGCTTCATCCCAAAGTCTCACGTCCGTTTCGCCGATTCTGGGATCCCTGGTCGCCCTACACGCAGAAAGGATTGGTGCCGCCGCCACCTTCGTTGGTCTTGAAGATCCAAGGACGCATTTATTTTCGGGGGAGGGGGACATTAGACGGCATCTGGAGAGATAACAAGCCCACGACCTACGCAATAGGCGCTCGCTCTGAGCGTTATCTTCATTCGGCAAACGGCGCTCTATAAATACGCGTCACACAGGATAAATCACCAACAGAGACAAGGCTGTGGCCTATCAACCGTCTCGGTGTTGTGGATTGCAGGGCGCGGAAAGAAAATTTGTCTAGACATCAAGGTGCTGTGCGTTTGTCTTGACGACGTGTGGTGCGAAAAACGGTCTGGGTGCGTCAGCCTGTGAATCAAGAGGCTTGACTCTGTCAGCACGACGGCTGGAAACCTTTTTCTACTTCAAGACCTGCTCTGCGCTCCTTGTTGCTTTCGACGTCGGAGCTCCCATTACATTGCCATTGGCGTAGTAAAAAGAAAACACCTAGCCGGCGACGCACTGACGACCATCTATCAACGGCGTTGATCATCAATATTCCCGTTCTGCAACCTTCAGAAACCACCCAACCATGGCTGAACCAGAGACGAACAGCTGCGATGGAGAGCCCGTTGATCTCGGCATGCGCGGCCTTCGCATCGCATCCATCTTCATCATTCTCGTCGCTTCCCTCGTGGGAGCTCTCACCCCGGTGCTCTTGGCTCGACAGAGCAAGATGCATGTGCCCAAATTCACCTTTTTTATTTGCAAATACATTGGTACCGGCGTCATCATATCTACGGCCTTTATGCATCTTCTGGACCCTGCCGTTGACCAACTCGGGGACGACTGTGTCAAGGACCGATGGCTCGGCCACTACCCTTGGCCGCTGTGTATTGCTCTCATGACCATCATGGTCATGTTCTTTGTTGAGCTGATGGTAGCACGCTATGGGGACGACGACGATCACAGCAGCGATTCCGACTCCTCCTCTGACCTGAATGAAGTCCTGGCGCTCAAGAGGCCTAACAAGTCTTCGCAACCCAAAGGCCTCGAGTCCGAGCATGGCGCACACGACATTGAGAGCCATGGAGCTCTTCGTCGGCCTGACTCAACTACCATTCCCGGGAAGCCGGACGATATCAGCTACCCACCTGGCGGGGAGGACCACCTCGCGCATGGCAAGGAACACCACGAGGGTGATTCGCACAAGACCATTCGCGGTCAACTGACTGCTATCTTCATTCTCGAATTTGGCGTCGTCTTCCACAGCGTTTTTATCGGCCTGACGCTCGGGACTACCGGCACGGATAAGCTCTCGATTCTCCTCGTCGTCTTGGTGTTCCACCAAATGTTTGAGGGTCTCGGCCTGGGATCTCGGATCGCCGTCGCCGACTGGCCATCTAGCAAGCGATGGGTACCCTTTGCGTTGGCCATTGGATTTGCCTTGTCCACGCCCGTTGGCATAGCCGCCGGCGTTGGCGCCAAGCCCGCCAATGCTGCCACTCAGAAACTCGTCAACGGCATCTTTGATTCTATTTCCGCCGGAATCCTCATGTACACCGGCCTCGTGGAGTTGCTCGCTCACGAGTTCATGTTCAATCCGCACATGCGCCGCGCGCCGTTCAAGATCCAGTTGTTTGCCTTTGGCTGTGTTGCATTCGGGGTGGCCGTTATGGCGTTACTAGCGAAATGGGCATAGATTTGTGTTTACATTTTTTCTTTTTGTATGTTGTTTTGATTATGTCTTTTCATGTCTCTTATACATCTGAGGAGTTTTCTGGCTTGCTACGCCGCACGCATGCACATGGAAGCTCACTGTGCTGGGCTGTGACGAATGTTTTGAGGCTGGGATGGGTTTCGTCTTAATGGGATACGAAGTCAAGTAAATAGAAATGATACTCATGGGGGGTAATTGACTAGGATTTTGAGCTGATCGCTGCTGCAAGCTGTGTCTTGACTCTTTGCGCTTCTTCACGTGATGTTAGTGCTACATGCAGATGTGTATAACTCTGTAGGTGCATGTGTCAAAAGGTACTCCGTGGACCGAATGCGGCAACTTGCAAGTATCTCAGCGGGAGCCGTGGAATTCGGCTGTGCGATTGATTTCCCGTGGTATCACGTCGCTCGGTCGAGCAATATTCTATGCGTTGGTCTACCAGGACTTCTCTTTTTCAATGTTATCACCATTTATCAAACATCGTCAGCAAGATACAATGTTCCATGAATAAAATCACGATTGCGCTGATGTATATTTTTAAGATACGACTGCTGCACTTCAGAAAGTTCAATGTGCTACCTCCCCCGACTAGGTCTTCAAGCATCAATGAATGTACATCCAGAATCAACGTTCATTGCAAGGCCGGGTCCTGATGAAACGTTCATACCACAAACGTAGGAGTTAGTTCGTATGGGTGGAAGTCCGCCCTCTATTTCTCAGCTCATCCATTATGCGGTATATTTCGTCTTTAATTTCTTCGGCGATTGCTTCTGATCTGGTTCCCTGCAGCATCAGTCCTAGTACCCACAATCTATCCGGAGCAGACAGTTGTCTCCAAAGGGAACTCCGTCACGGGTGCTGGTTCTGAAGGGAGCGCGTCACGCGGACGTCTTGCACGACGTGTTCTGGTAGATGAAGAACGCCCATGTCAAAAATTAACTTGATGCATTAATTATCTTTTGACACTCACCTCATCATACCAGACGAAGTTGCTTCCGAACGGGAAGTCATACTTCTTCGGTATTCAAACGATATCCCAAATTGTGTTGCTCTCTTGAGTCTTGTCATTTGTGACGCGAACTTGCCAGAAGTGGGTACAGCGCCTGGATGTGCCAAGTATGTACTCATTCCGCACTGTAAAGATTGCACTGTCCTGGGTCACCTGCTTCATGACCCCACCAAGGGCAGTAAGCCCTAGTGCCAATGGAAGCAAAAAAAAAGAGCAGTTACCCACACGCTAGTACCACCGCGACGACAAGCCTTGATCATCACCTTCAAGCTCCCAACAACCACCGCAGCACTCGACCATCCCCTTTCAACACCGACAAAATGGCTGGCGGAATCACTGTTCGCGACGTCGATGTAGGTGTTTCCCGAAATTGAAAGTCCAGAATGGCGCGGAGAAGCAGACTTTTTGCCCATGGCGGCGTGTCACACATTTGCCGGACGAAAGTCTTGCATTGAAGCTTCTTCTGCCGGACGACACAGCACGACTTTCCCTCTTGACTTGACACCCACAAACCTTCCGTGACTGCAACGAGCCCTCGATTCCGACGAACGGTACACTGCGAAAGCAACGCGACGACTTTCCACGACATCATACAATCTTGTTGACGTGGCGAATGTGGAAATTCATAGCGGCGACTCGGTAAAAGAGTGGCCACTTGAATGCACCAAAATCGCAAAAAGATAACCGATCGCACGACACCGTCAACATCGTATACAGGTCTCGAGGGCTCACGGCACGGATCGGAATTTTGAGGAGCAGGCGCGAGGGAGTCGCAAGACTTCTGAAGACGGAATGATGCTAATGGGTTTGTGTTTTGTCTCCAGGCGCAAAAGTTCATTGAGTCGTATGCTGCGTTCTTGAAGCGTCAGGGCAAGCTGCCCATCCCTGGTATGAAACCCCCCCTCCCTCACAATTATTCATTTAGCAATCCCCTACCCCCACGCCCGCGGAAGTCGATGCACGCGTGTATAAAACAAAAGATAAGCAATATTCTAACCCTCATGTAGGTTGGGTCGACACCGTCAAGACCGGCCCCGCCAAGGAGCTGCCCCCCCAGAACATCGACTGGTTCTACGTCCGCGCCGCCTCTGTCGCGCGCCACGTCTACCTCCGCAAGACCGTCGGTGTCGGCCGCCTCCGCAAGGTCCACGGTACTGCCAAGAACCGTGGTGCCCGCCCTCACACCACGTTGACGCCTCCGGCTCCGTCGACCGCAAGATCATGCAGGCCCTCGAGAAGATTGGTGTCCTGGAGCAGGACGAGGAGAAGGGTGGCCGCCGCATCACCCAGTCCGGCCAGCGTGATTTGGACCGAATTGCGCAGACCACCGCCGAGGCGGAGGAGGACGATGAGGAGGATGACGAGTAAATCGTGCGTCCTTGTTGACGGCATGGCAAATGGGCATCTTTTTCTGAGGAAACCTTTTTTTCGCAATGGGTTTTGATTCTGTGGATACCGTGGGCGTTTGGGTCTTAGGATTTGGCATGTATGAATGAGATTCTCCCGACTTTGGGTCATTCGGTTTGTTCAATCGGACCCGTCCACACCTTGGGCTTGTGCTATCGTCCTGTTTCTGTGATTCGCAAAGTGCTGGGTGACGTGAATTGAGATGATGAGACGTCGGTTCAGACAATAGCCGCAGTACTCGCCGCAGAATTGTCGTTGGCTGTCGTGGTGTGCTGTTTTCGAATTGATCGTGGTCAGGTGGGACACAAGGGACAAGCACTAGGTCATGATAGCGTCTGAGAGCTGCCTCATCTCATCATGTTGATCCCGCTGAAGCTGCTTGACTCCTTTCCACCCACTCGATTGCCCTTTCTTTATCTCATACTCACTTCAAAGTTCAAATTCTTCAAATCCTCGTTCATTCACAAGGTACTTGTTGGAATCGCTCATCTGTATATTATTCGGTTGCGCATTACGGCGTGCGAGCACTTCACGCGCCCGCACGCTGATTGGCTTCGGCTGCCCCGCAGCTTGAAGACTCTGTGCGTGATCCAAGATCACGCACTTCCTTTCCCCCTTTCTCCTCTTCTCCTGTTCTTAGATAGACACCTAGACACCACCAAGAAACCTTTGTTCGTATATACAACGAATTGAAGGCAGTTGTCTCACCCCCCTAATGATGCGCATCCCAATGTAGATGTGACTATACCTACCCTGTTAACCCAACACTGATCAGTGGTTGAACCAACAACCACAGATAAGCTAGGGAACAGCAGAAGAGCCGTTCGAGACGACATTAGTCCTTACGTGCTACCAGAACGGAAACTGGCACCGGGAAGTGTTCCTCCCCCCACCAGACATATTCTCTGGAAGATTCATCCTGCACGGCCGCGGCCCGCAAAAAGGAACACCACAAATCTGCTCACACCATGGGACGCCAAGGCGCCCAGAAGAGCAGCAATCCCTTGAAGAAATTGCCGAGGCATAAACGACATCGGATTGCCAGTCAAGTAAAGACTGGGAAAACTTTTTCCACAGACGAGGTACACCCGAATCTTGAATTGTCCCGGAAATACGGCACAGCGAATTGGAGACACGACGAAGGAAAGCCCATTGCAAAGCCTAATACAGCCACAGTCGCAGAGCTGCAGGACCAAATCCTCTTTTACCTGAATGAGTACATGGCCCATAAGACCAAAGGACGAATCCTCCACCGCCGCTTCTGCGAGGACTTCGAAGGATGGACAAGACCAATCTGGTCCAAAGTGAGCACGCCACTACGGACCAAGCTGAGGAACGAGTTGGAGAACCGCGGAGTCGTCTTCAGCAACGAATTTGAAGAAGAATCCGACGAAGCGTCTGAAGACCGCGATGACATCGAGGACCCATCCTCTGCCGATCTGGACGACGAAGACCCGTTTGAATACCTGCACCAGGAACTTTGGGAGTTTTCTACATACATCACGGAAGACTGGTACCGTTTGGGAGATCAGCCTATCGACTTGGCTCAGGCCACGGAAACGGAATTGAACGGTCAAATTATCTATTACCTCAGCGAGTATATGGAGTACAACCTCAAAGGTCGACTACTCCACCGCCGGTTTTGCGAAGACTTCCAAGGCTGGAATGCGGAGGTGTGGTGGAGAGCAAACAAAGCGATTCGGACGAAATTGAGGAACGAGCTGGAGCAACACGGACTTTTGTTCAACAGCAACGTGAACCGGGTACCGGAGAAGCTGGCAGAACTTGTTGAACGACGACAACGACCTGCCAAAGCAAGCCCCGCAGGCCATGCGCGGAGACCGTCACCAGCTCATACATCAGCTCCTTCACCTACTACTGCTGACAGCGAAGAAGAGCTTCCTGTTGATGCACCCGAAGACTCCTCTGCCGATCGACAAGAGAAAGAAGAGAATTTGTCAGAGGAATCCGCTTCCGCCCAGCCAGAACTTGTGCTCCCTTTCACAGAAGCACTGTCCGCCGATCCCGTCGACCAGACTGTTGTCGACCACGATATGCCTGTTGCCATAGCATCCAAAGTGAACCTTACGGTTCCACGAGAAAACGAGGACCTTGTTGGTAAAAACGACGAGGAAACACCTGCAACGGAGCTACCAGATTTGGAGGATAGCCTAGCAGACCCCCTTCTCATAGCCCTTACCGTCAGCAAGGGCCATGCCGCTGACGAGGTCCGCGATGATCCTCTTCGAAGAAGATTGGAAGACTTTGAGGGCGATTTTTCCGACGCTGTAGCCGTATTTCCGGGACAATTCAAGATTCGGGTGTACCTCGTCTGTGGAAAAGGTTTTCCCAGTCTTTACTTGACTGGCAATCCGATGTCGTTTATGCCTCGGCAATTTCTTCAAGGGATTGCTGCGCTTCTGGGCGCCTTGGCGTTCCATAGTGTGAGCAGATTTGTGGTGTTCCTTTTTGCGGGCCGCGGCCGTGCAGGGTGAATCTTCCAGAGAATATGTCTGGCGGGGGGAGGAACGCCGACAGAGATCCTGCCGTCAACGAGCCCCCCACCGATCTTCCCGACCCTCCTGACATCCACAGAAAGAGATGCGAAGACCCCAAGGAGGAATGTTCTGCTAAGACTCCGATCAAGGACAGAAGTCAAGAAGATTTCACTCTCACTGTCCCTACCGTCAGCAAAGGTCCTGCTGCTGATGAAGTTCCCAATGATCCTGCTGATCCTCATGATCGAAAGCCCGAAGACCACGAGGAAACCCGCACTGTTGAACCCCCGGACAAGAAAGAGAGCTCTGAAGACCCCGTCCCTGAAGATCCTGCCGTTGGCGGAGATCCTGCCGCTGACGAAGGGCCCACTGACCCTCTTCATCGAAGGAGAAGGCCCGCCGATCCCCCGAATAAGAAAACGATTTCGGCTAACCCTACCGCCGATGGAGACCCTATGCTGAAAGACCCCCGTGACGAGAACCTCTTCACGCCCTTGGATAGAGATCCGTCCGAAATCGCCACGGACTCACATGTCGGCATCACAAGAAAAAGGAAAAAGAAAAGACTCTGCGAGGGGAAATACATTTTCTCAGGTCAGAGAAAGCTTCCACCACCCGGGACGACTTGGGCAGCCTGGGCAAGATTTCTGACGCTACCCGCCCTGCTGATGCTGTTGATCCGGGCAGTACCGTCACTTGTCGTCATCACGTTCCTGTTGATCAACTTCTTCAGGTACCTTGGCAACACTGTCGCTTGGTGGAAAGACTGGTGCCTTGAGAGGCCTCCTACGCATTGTGGATGGCGATGGAGGACTGGTGGAAGATAATTGGGATGATCGCGAACGCGATATGCGCTGACAATTTCCATTTGTACGGATTTGACCATTCATGGCCCCTGTTACGACCTTTGGGGTCCACTCGTTCATTCACTTCGAACCCCCGCGATTTTTCATTCGTTCTTGGGCCACTCGCGATTCATCACGTCTCGGCAAAAGAGAGAAAGTTTGCCAGTGTTGGAATCGCTCATCTGTATATTGTTCGGTTGCGCATTACGTCGTGCGAGCACTTCACGTGCTCGCACGCTGATTGGCTTCAGCTGCCCCGCAGCTTGAAGACTGTGCGGATCTTGGATCACGCACTTCTTCTCCCCCTTTCTCCTCTTCTCCTGTTCTTAGATAGACACCTAGACACCATCAAGAAACCTTTGTTCGTATCTACAACGAATTGAAGGCAGTTGTCTCACCCCCCTAATGATGCGCATCCCAATGTAGATGTGACTATACCCACCCTGTTAGCCCAACAGTACTTGAACTCATTTCACCTTGGATGAGGAGATTGTCAATGTTGTCGAACTCGACTCCCAATGTGTCCATATCCGTGATCGAAAACAGGAAAGGTGTGGGTGCCTGTACAACGTGAAACCCAATTGTACCAAGCGCTGTTGCCAGTTGGGACACGCAGAACCTTTGTATGATGTCGATATGTATACCGAGCATCTTGGTTCATGTACGATTCACTGTGTGCATCCTCACAGACACCAATTTCTTGCACGGCGGCCTAACATACACTCACAAACACGCCTCTGGCCTCTACATTCTACATACATGTCTTCTCCTATCCTGTCAATAACTCCGCCGCGTTCGTCTCACAGTTCAGAGTACATGCCGTCCGAGACCCCTTCTCACCATCTACCACGCCCGTCCGGCGTCAACAGTGTACGTACATGCTACGACTCCACAGCCCGTCTAAACGCCTCCCCCAAAGTACCAACCACGACACTCACATCCGGCGCCTCTACCACCTCCCCATGTGCCGCCTCTCCAGCATCAACCGTGTTGCCCCCCGCGCCCATCTTGCCCATGGTGGTCTTGTACTTCACGTCTCTGCCACACCGAACCGGACCCTTACGCTGCGAGGGCGTGATCGGCGTTTCATCGAGGAGGGACTGCCATCGCGAGAGGTACACACCCGGACCGACTGTGCTGCCACCCGAGGAATCGGACTGTGACGCGGTGACGAGGTACTGCAATCTGGCTTGGGAGACGAGAGTCTGGGTGGATAGGTAGGCGGCGTGGCTATCTATGGCGGTGCGGACTTTGGTTTGCGTATCGGGATCGAGGGCTGTGTAGAGATTGTTAAGGGTGTCGAGGATGGAGGGAGAGGCAGCAGCACCATGCTGGCCATCGCCATCGCCATCGCCATCGCTACCACCAGAGTTTATGTCCCTCGCCTGAAATTGGACCAGCGTATTCTTTGCCCAGACGCGGAAGCTCTCCCAGACGTCTGGACACTGACTAGCCAGCGCATGAACCCATTTATACAGCGAGCCTCGATGCCGCATCAGCAGCGCAAAGTAGTCCTCCACACTAGAAAGTCCTTTCTTCCCATCTTGGCCCCCCTGCGAGCCTTCCTGTTCCTTAGCTACACCCGATCCGTTATCTGCCGCTGCGGGACCCCTCCGACCCGTTTTGAGAAAGTCCTCCAAAAACGCCTGCATGGCATCAAAGTGGTCCCGCAGGTCTATATTGGCGTGGACAGCCCGGATGATGGGGTTATAGGCGGTGACGATGTCTTTCAGCGCCTGGGTGAGCATATCCGGGGCTTGGCGGCAAAACACGGCGGTAATGCAGTCCCTATCCCGGACGGACAGTAGCGAAGAATAGTACTCGAGACACTGCGCGTGCTGCGCGTCTGTCAACCGCGCATTGATGTGCGGACTCGATGCGTTGAAAATCTCCGTCATGATGGACTGCTCGTTGCGCTGGCTGGCCGACCGGATGTCGTCGTGGTGAGACCTCGGCTGCTCCAAGTACTCCCGTATGAGGCGTAGCATTTCATCGGTCGGTGCATCGCCGCCCTTGGCCTTTTCGATTTTGTCGGCGCTCTTTCTGAAGTCGTTTGCGTCCCAGGAGAGGACGAGCGATATGATGCGCTGTACGAGATTCATGCCGTCGTCGGGGTTCTGGGTCAGGCCGAACCAGTTTGTCACGCTTGTCAGGCTTAGCTTGGCGAGGAGGATGCGCATCATGCCGCTGATCATGGTGGCTGCGTTTCCTATGCGCAGTGTTTGCCGGATCAGCTTGTAGGGTATGAGGGAATGGACGTTGTCCAGAAGTTTGAGCAGGTACAGTCCTTCGGGGGAGAGGACGAAGATCTGGTGAATCAGCGTTGCGATGCTGTGATGCATTAGTACCCTTAAGGTTTACATTTGCAAACATTTGGCAAACGTTTGTAAGGAAGAATTTCACGAAAAGATGTGTAAAGAAGAAAAGGGTCACAAGAAGGCATCGGGGGCAAAAGGAAACTTGAATAACGGAAAGGAACGAGCAGAAGGGTGAAGGTGCAAGTAAACATTTGTAAACAATGGTATAAGATCAAGAGAGCACGGGAAAAAGGGAGCACACATACTGCAATATGTTATGCCGCGCCGAAGCCTCCACCATCGGACTCAACGTCTCCAAATCATCCTCCGTCCCAAAATGATCAAACAACTTGTCCACCAAATCCCCATACACCAACTCCTGGAGGACATTTCCCCACGCTCTCTCCAGGTCATCCGCTTTGTTGAGATCATATTGCTTTTCATTCTCGTCTGCCTTTACCCCTGCTTCTGTCCCTGTTCCTTCATCCCGCGACGTGCCCTCTCCACGAGGTAACCCCCCCAACAGCCCCCGTGACAGCATCTCAAGAAGGGCACTACACCCCGTAGCAAGAACCTTTCGCGTCCCCAGCGCACCCTTATCATAGCTTTCGGAGAGATTAGCCTGGCCCAAGCGCGCGAGGAGGGTCTGAAGACGGCTCGTCCAGAAAGCGGCAGGTAGGTCGCTGAGACCGGGCATAGGGAGAAGAAGGCGTGTGAGAAGACTTTGAAGAAGCGGCGCAGAGGGTTCTCGACTTTGGTTCTTCTGGTACTGTTGGTCCTTCTGGTTTTTCTGAGACTGTGACCTCTTCTGCCGGTTCTTTTTATGATCTTCGCGATCGATATCAAAGTCTCGCGCGCCGCCGCCATCTAAACCGCATGGACCCAGACCAGCCGTCTTCGCGCTCACACCCGCACCTGCCCCCGCAGCGGAGGCAGCCGCATCCTCTTCAAACGGGTATCCAAACCGAGTGACTGCGTCGGGGAATCGAAAGGCGGTTATCTCGCGGTATGTTTCGTGGTGGGTCAGAATGTCGAATAGGGCGGTTATTTGCGCGGGGGATAGCCCGGAATCGGATGAGGGGGGAGGATCGTGGGGGGACATGACAAATGGTATCAGATGTATCGAGATATCTTGATATAGATGCGATGAGGAAGTATAGCTCGAGAGAGATCGAGTATCGAAGGTCAAGTGACTCTAACGGGTCGAGATAGGTTGTCAACACGTAAACCGGGATAAATCGAAGTAGCTCGATATAGTCGACGTAACTCGAGAGATTCCCGTAACTCAATATCTCATCACCACCAAAAGTATCACCAAGATTTTCTCCAAAAACGCGGTAAACCCCAATGGCAAAGTAAGTCAAACAAAACACCTCAAGCCAATTACAAGCGTATCCCGCAGCAACATCAATCCTTTTGACCTTGTAGTCGCATCCTGTAATTCCTCTTCTTTTCAAGACACAGAAACAAGCAGGGGCGCATTCATTCCATTGTTCGGAACTCGTTGTTGTTGACGTGATGACGAGTGACGTTGACGTTGGTGATGTTGGATGTTGGACCTTGGAAGTTAAGCGGGTGACGTTAGAATTGCCGAATCGATGCAGATAAGACGATACATGCGGGGCGCCGGGGAATCATGGATGGTGGGGGCCGTGGGGCTTCCTACGATCGAATCACAGGGGGCCCGGACGTTGAGCCTTCCCGTTCCGCGACACTAACTTTGCCGCCGGCGCCATCTACTAACGGATGCAACGGATTCACTAACGCAGCACGCCAATTTAACGCGCCAATGATGCTGCCATTTCGGAATTGAACCCGACAACTAAAGCCACAGGGCACGCGAGCACGGGAACGTCACATATGAACACTTAAATGGATCACCAGATAAGGTTATGAACAAGAACACATATAAAGACTGTTACGGTAGACAAGCTCAGAAGACATGATCATCACAGGAACGCATGATTTGCAAACAACGCGGATCCAATTATTAACATACTAACTACAACAGGGCATCAAAAGATCACGCACACACATAAGGAAATTGGTGACTGCTGAAGTCGGTTCGCCCTCTCTACCCGTCAAAGGTCCCCCAAAACGATCTAATCGTGGTATCACAAAGCAAGAAACATGACTCAATCGCGGTCTGACATGACGAGACTGTCCGTCGCTCAGAGGCGGATGGGACCAAGGAGAACGGGTAGCAACTATCGTTTCCTCTTGCAGTAATTGCTCGCCTCGTGCATGTAGACCTCCTCATTAGTGTCGCCTCCCCGTCGTTGCCCGACATATCATTGCCCAGCTTAGAGGCCCGCCTCGTGAGTCCTTAGGCTTCGAAACACTAAAGCTATCGGGACCTCTAGCGTCCACCGATGGCCTGGAAAGCCGTGACGCTATACACCTCCGCAGGAGCACTCTAGTGTCCACCGAGGGCCTGGCCGGTCGTGGCACTGCCTACCTCAAGAGGAGCACCAAGGGTAGTTTTGCCACCGACAATAGCTGGGACGGTGGTGCCGTGGCCGCTGGTGTGGCCATTGGTGGCCTGTCCACTGACAGCCTGGCTACTGACGGCCTGTGAACTGGTAGCCTGTCCGCTTGGGTGATTGGAGGTGGCAGCACCAGAGTGGACCGTCGATGGGGCAGTCGTCTTGGTTTCAATCTTGGGCGCGGCGGGAATGTGGCTGCTCTTCTTGGCACTGCCAATGGAGAAGACGGGACTCTCCCACTTGTCGCCCTTGCGCGAGAGCTGCTTGTACTCCGTGGCCTTGCTGCTAATTCCGCCTGGCAGCTTCACGTTAGGGAAGATGCTGTCCTCGGCCGTCATGGCAATGTTGACCTTCTTGTCATCCGTGCCAGCTTGGCCGGATTGCTTGACTTGCTTGGTCTGCTCCTTGCCCTCCAGGTAGCGCTTCTGGGCGGAGTCGTAGTAGCGCTTGAAGAAGCTGGCCTTGTCCTCAGCATCGCCCTGGTTGGCATTCTCCGCCTCCTTCTTGATCTGCCAGAGAATGTCGTCGAGCTTGTTGCACTCGTCCTTGATGACCTTTTCCACCGCCTTTTGCAGGGGAGCTCGGAGAACTTTAAGGGCGAGGGGCTTGACGAGGGCAAAGAGGAGTTTGTGGCTCGACTTCTTGACCTTGATGTTGAGACCCTTAAAGTCGACGTCCACCTTGTCGACCTTGAAGACGTGCTGACGGTCATGTTTGTCGGCCGTTGCAACCTTCATGCGGAACGAAAGCCCGTTGCCGGGCAGGATAATATCCAAAACGCCCGTGTCCTTCAGAGACAGGAGACCCTGCTTGCGGTGAACGTAGAAGCTGACATCGCGGAGGTCCATCTGAATACCGGCAACCTTGACGTCCACCATGTTGTGGTTCTTGTTGGCAATCTTCTTGCGGCCCCATCGGAAGTAGTGCTCGCTTGCGACTTCGGCCACGTTGGGCATAAAGTTGTCGCTCTCGAGGACCAGATTTTCGATAATGGCATCAAACTGCGGGTCCGAGTACTCGATGCGAGGAATCGGAATGTAGTTGATGTTGACAAGGACGGCCGGCAAGATGGTCTCAGTCAAGTCTTTGACCAGGTGTGGCTTGAAGACGGACTTGCCGTTCGAGTCGTTGCCGAGGTGGGTAAACAGCCGCTGACAGGCGTCTCCAAACGCCTTGTTCTGGGCGTCCTTGTCGAACTGCTCGGCGATGAACTTGGTCTCGTCAATGACACGGTCAGTGTGAGCGCGGTACTTCTCTCGAAGCATATATCGGCCCGTCTCGTAGATGCGGTCCCATTCCTTGTTGGAGTCATCATCCAGGATATAGCCCTGCTCCAGGAGACAGCGACGGATGAAGGAGTCGGCCTTCTTGAACCAATTCTTGAGCTCCGGATCATTGTCGGCATCCTTGTACATCTGGCCAATCGACTGCCAGAGGTTCGTGGTCGATGTACCGTTGGCAAATCGTTCCAGCAGGGTGCGCAGGTCAGACTCGGCGGCGGAAAAGCCACTACGTGCTTGCTGGACAGTCCCCTGAGAGTCCTTTCCGAGATCTCGGCCGTGCTTGCTATACTTCTGGACCAAGTTGAGCAGTGTCTGGATGGCGCGAGAGTAGTCGGGATGCTGCTGGCACTCCAATACCATCTTTTTGAGGCGGAAGATGATCTGTTCCTGACGTTCTTCGGGCATTTTCTTGTTAAAGTACTCCTTGGTCTTGCGACGATAGTCTTCATTGCGCTGCTTAATCTTCTCCTTGGTCTCGGGATCTACATTGTCGTCCACCTTTTGCTGAACAGACGACTTCAAGGTCTGCTGAGCAGCATCCGAATCCACCTTGTCAGACTTACTTCCGTGGGGAGCAGCGGCTTCCTGGGTGGCATTGGCAACATCCTTGGCGTCCTTCGTGGGATCTCCGCCATAGACACCCTTTGCCTGCTTTTGAAGATTCTCCTTGGAAAAGTCGGGCTTCTCATGCCAAGTGTTATCCTCGGCCGCGCTGTCCACCTGGGACAGCTCGTCCTCCGAGGGACGAATCTTTCCAGCTGCATTGGTAGCGGCATCGCCAATCATATCACGGAAGATGACGACGGAGTCATTTACTAGAGTGTGTTAGCGCGCAAACTTCTGATCGTCGCCATACATGTATACACGTTATAAACATTGAGAGGCATGGGTAGAGTTCAAACATACGGAGCTTACGGAACTGCCCATTGGTAATGAGAAGTGTTCCCAAGGTTCTCAAGCCTTGCAAAGCCTCGTCTCCATCGCGCTGGGCTTGGTCCTTGTTGACGGGAGGAGTAGGGCCTTGGACGCCGTTGGGATCAAACTGCGTGGTTTGCCAGATGAAATCCTGAATGAGGTTGCCCTCGTTCTTGGAGAGCAGGAGTTGCTTGGCTTGCTCAATCACCTCTCTGGTGTCGGCAACCAGTCTCTTGCCGTCTGCAGAAAGGTCCGACGGAGGGTTGGTAAGTCCTTTGGTAGCGAGGAAACTGTTGAGGGCCACATCGATTTGGTCGTTCTGAAAAAGACAGTTAGCGATCCATACTTGACCTCTGGGACGTGATTTGCAGGTGTAACGTACCGAAGGAACCTTGCCCTGCTTGAAGGCGCTGAAAATACCATAAACTTGCAGTTTTCTATTAATGTCGGCCTCCTTGACTTTCACATCAGTGGGCTTGTTGACGTTGGGTGTCATGATGGGTGGACCTTGGTGACACTGCCTGCTTGGGCGATGGGTTTTCGAGATAGAAAGGTGAGTTGGGACTCAGTTATCAATATGAATATAAAGAGAAATATTATAATCGTTATCGGAAAGCGGGAAGACTACAGCTTCTGGGTATGTGCTGTTGCTGCTGCTGCTGCTGCTGCTTCTGCCGCCGCTACTGTTGGTATTGATGTAGTGTGTTGTTGTTGTTTGTTGTTGTTATACAGGTATATTAGAATGGACAAATCAAGACGCCGCGTTCGTCTCGGGGGTATCACAGGATGGAGCTCGACTGTCGTTACGGTCGCAATTGCAGTAGCAATTGTAGTCGCGGCGGGGTATACTGTTGTGCAAAGCGCGGAAGCAGAATTACGAGTTGATCAAGGAGTGGTCTGGAGGTTTGGAGAAAGAGGTGAGCGGCTCAAATCCTGAGAATCAAATGGGGAAAGATACACGGCATACTAGGATGAGTAATGAGCATGGAGGAGGCGTGCAAAGGAGGAAGAAGGGAGCGCTCGCAGGAGGCGAAGCCGGGGGCGTGAAAGAGGCTTATAAACCGCCAAGGTTTGTCTTGTCTGGTCATGTCTGGCCGTGTCTGTAGCGTTCGGTCCATGTCTCGCACTGGGCTCCTGCCGTTTCGTCTTTCATCTGGCAGGGCAACTGCCAAGTGAAGCTCGTGGTGACGTGAAGCCAGCTGGCGAGGACGTCATGGCCACGACAACAGCCAATCATCTGTGAGGCTGTGCCGTAGCCAGGGGCAAAGCCTCCAAAGCCTCGCAGCTGCCAGCTCATTGCGTCGTGAAGGAGACTAGCGATGCGATCCTGCTGCAGGTAGGTATGGAGGTATGTACCTATGTAGGTAGGTAGTTTTGCTTGAGCAGCAACCGGTCAACTGCCAACTTGGTGGCAGTTGGTTTCCAGGGCGGCCACCCCGCTGGAGCCACCGGTCGCCGCCGACAGCTCCAGAATCCAGATGCCGCCTTTGGTGCACCGTGCTAGTGCCGTCTGGCTCCACTCTTTCGGCTCTGGTCCGGTGCATCAACCGACGACGTTCCAATTCGACACTCTGAATTCCTCAGACGGAGCGCAGAGGCACTGACAAAACGGGACAGCGATACCAGTCAGCGATACCAGTCAGCGATGCCTGGCAACGAGAGGACCATTCAACTCGTAACTCGACTCTTAAATGCTGGAAGCGGGATGCGCCGTCGGCTTCCTTGCTTTGCCTGCTCCATTGCATTGCGGTCACCGGTGTGAAACAACTCACGAGACAGCAAGATCCATGACGTCAGGAGCACCGCGGCCACAGGTCAACACAACTTCACAAGCCAAGCCAGGATTGGTGGCGCCCGCTATGCACACAATTCCTTGCTCTCGCAGAAGCCGCTTGCAGAAACATGGTTTCCGCAAAACGATGCCAGCCGATGGAGCGATGCGAAATCGATGCCGATGCCACCAAGATGTTAAACGATGCCCATTGCCCATACGCTGCCGATCAATGAAGCCAGAACAAGCGATTCGCGATATCGCCAACAGTGTATTTTGACGTCTTATACGACACCATGCACTACCAAAACACGTCATGGCCTTGTAGGTAACTTGGAAGTCCAGGTAATTTTCTTTTGATGCACCTCAACGGAACGTGGCTTGTATTGCCTTGCAGTTGGGCGTCTAGTGACCACCGGAGTCTCGTGATGGGCTCAGAGGCAAGTCGAAGCTCATCGAAGTAAACCTATGCTGCGACTAGAAAGGCCCTCGACGCCGTCGCAAGCGTCCGTGTGGTCCGTGGGTGGAAATGGCCAAATAGTCATACTGTCGTCATCATCACTCTCGAGTTGCGCAATTACTGTACGTACTACCTAGGTACCTGGATGTGTGCCCTGCTTTCTGCTTTTTCTGCATCCGATGAGGAGCCCATTTTAATCTCTTTATTTTTTTTTATGAAGTGGAGAGAGGGTGTGTGTGTACGAGTGTGTCTGGTTACATAGCATATTCTGTGACGGCGTGATTTCACGTGAAACAGCCTGGGGGCCAGTTTTGGACTATTCAATTTCTTTTTGGGACGCGCTGCCCGAAAGCGGCATGAAATGCGTTTTTCTTCATCAATAGCTCTCTCGTGATGCTGGCCTTTATACGCCTTCCTATTACAAGCCCATCATTGCACAACCCCATGACAGACCTCTTATTACGGGTCTGTAAGTCGATTCTGCATGGCAATGCACCACGAGAAGCGCATTGCAATTTGCGGGCCAATAATCCTGGTTAGGCTTCTACGGTGCTGTGCATGAAAGTCATGGTTCAATTCATTGTCTGGTCAACGCCCGCTAAGTGTATGTGCTTATGTGTGTGTGTGCCTGTACCTGTATAGTCCGTATACGTTCTCTTGGGTAAAAACGGACTTCCACTAAAAGACCAGAAGAAAAGGAAAAGAAAAAGAAAAAGAAGAAGAAAGAAGGGCGGATGTTGTTAGTTTGCCTCAGATTCTGTCGCAAACTTGTCACCTCATCAAAACCTCTAGTCCCTACTTGTCCCCAGCCCATTAAAAATCTTGGCTTTAACCTCGCTCGCCAAGAGCCCAGTCCTATCTCGACTGGCAATCAACTTTACATCATTCGTCGACTGATCCATGGCATTATCCAACGTTGTCCCCGTGGAACGGTCAGATCCAAAGCTCTGCTGGCCCCTGCTCTTCGTCAGATTCGACGCCACGATGCCCATCTTGCTGCTCATATCGAGCATCTGCTTCGCCCCGTAGTCACGGTTCGTCAACAGCGGATTCTGGCTTAGCGTCTGCACCCAATACTTGTGCCACAACGACTCCAGCAGTTGCGCGTCCAGCGAGCTCTTGAAATGGGACACCTCTAAGCTGTAGTAGCGATTTGCGTGGGCTCCAAACTGTTCAGCCTTCTCCAGAGGAACCGTCTGGAACCTTTCCGCGTTCGAGGCCTCGTGCTCGGTCCCGACACCGGCCGCGTTGCCGCTGCCGTTGGTACCCGGTGGAAACGTGCGGAACGCACCAATCTCGACTTTGCCGGCACTAACGGTGCGGTCTGGGTCAATCACCACGGCCAGGAAGGGATCCTGAAACTGCTGCTGCATGGATTGGGTGTCGACGTCGATGCCGCTCAGCCAGCATCCGTACCCAGGATGGCTATGATACCATCCCACCACGTTTTCCTGCTTGCCCTGCGCGCGGCACAGATCGAGGTACTCGATGATGTACTCGTTGGCTTCGTCCTGAACGTTGACACGCGTCTCCGTGCCTTCGACCGGTAGCCTAAAAGCATCCGTCACGATAAAAGTGTCACCGTCCACGTAGCCTTGCATCAGGCCCATGATTTCTAGACGGCCTCCTGATCGGGCGTGCAGCATCATTTTGATGAGTGCCACGGCGCTGATGCGCACATGTTTGAAGTAATTCCGGTCTTTGGCCCATGGCTTGGCTTGCGCGGCGGCCTTTTGTGCTGCAGCGTCGTAGTTGTAGAGGGCGTCGCGCTTGGGGTCAACGAGCTTGACTCCGTTCTCGAGCTCTGCAATGGCACTTTATTAGACGTGATGGGAAGATAGGACTGTTTTGCTTTGGTTTCCTTACCCCAGACATGGAGACCCTTCTCCATCTTGCTGACAGAGGGGTATTCCTCGTAGCAGCGTGAGCTATTGTTGTTTTTTCCTTATATTGGTCTTCGCCCTTTAAAGAAATGTTCTTGTATTCCTTTTGTTAATCCGAGCTGTGATGGAGAGTGTGCGTGCTCGAGGTGCATTGGTGAACTGTTTCGATAGCGGTGATCACTATCGATAAGAGCTAGCTCCACGCATTTCAAAAATCGCTGGGCTGAGATCACGTGCGACGATTTCCACACATAGCCCCTGCACTGCTTACATAACCAACCACCAACATACATACCTACTCCGTAGCCCATTTCGAAGATAACCTTTGGAACTCACGCATTGCTTCTTGCCCATGGAGCTGTGACCTGTCTAGGTAAGTAGGTATGTACACACCTGCTACAGCATGATACCCGTCTCTACGGACTCCGGAGTACATACTGTCGAGATCAATACCGCTGCCAAGGCTGCAGGCGATATCATTATCGCCTTCGCGGGCTTCATGCGCATGGGGGATTTTACGCACCTCGCCATCGAAGAGGACTGCTACGACTTCGTGCACACCAACACTGTCCCCTGACGGCGACCATTTACAACTGTTCCTACTGCGGAGCAAGGCCGACACAACAAACAGCGGCTTGGCCATCGGTCATGCCCGCAGGCCCGCCATCGGCGACCTGGCATGATCCTCAGCACCCGTTTGTCCGCGATGCCAGCCGAGCCCTCGTTTTCCTTCTCTTGGATGTGTACAGTCGGTTCGACGATCAAGGTCAGCCGGTTCCGGAGAGCGGTGAGGATGTCGTCGCGGTCGAGGCCGGCATCGCGATCGGACGGGTGCTGAGGAGCATTGAGGCGGGCACGTCAGGTCGCCGGTGGCGGCCATGACAGATGATCACGCCGCTGTTTTGTTGTTGTCGGCCTTGCTCCGTGGTAGGAACAGTTGTAAATGGTCGCCGTCGGGTGACAGTGTGAGGGTATGCACATATCTCCCAAAGGGCCCCTCACCGCAGCACTATGAATAAGCCTCTTCCAGATGGAGCAGCAGTAGCTTGATCAAAGACCTCTGAGAGTGCAATTTCTGGCCATCTTGAGACAAGGAGTACCTAATTCGTGAACCTATCATCTACCTATCTCGTGCCGCGTGCGTAATCGCGGTAGATTTGATGCTCCTGAGACCCAGGTACCTTCCCTACGGCCGGGTAATATACCCCTGCCAACACAAATTATAGCCCGATTGAGGCCGCCGTTGGGCCTGTATCTCACACCCCAGGTTCCATGGTCTAACGGTCATGACTGCGGATTCTGATTCCGCCAGCGAGGGTTCGACTCCCTCTGGAACCTGAAGTAGAATTGTCCATCCTTTTTGGGAGGGCGTGATTGTACATTTTGCCCGGCGAGCTCTACGTTGAACTGCTTTGCATCGACAGAAAGGAGTACATAAGTGGTGTAGTCATGGCGAATTTTTTTTTTTGGTCGTGCCACCCTCCGTGGCGGCGTGCCGCGTGACCGGCGTTCAGGTGAAAAGAGAGAAGTAGGTAAGGGCAAGGGAAAGAGGAACAGAATTTCATTTTGTGTTTTGTCGGCGTTGTACATTGTGCGCCGGCAAGATGCTGTGAGTGACCTGTTTTTCTCTTTTCTACCATCTATTCTTTGCTTCAAATGTGTATTGGGGCGATATTAGGCACAACTTACAAGAAGAGTAGGAGCCAGAAGACAGCCACAACTTCCAAGAGCCCGTGAACTTGCAAGAGGAAATGGAGTAGGGTTTCAGACGGTAAAACAGTAGGTATCAGGTAGTCAGTAGCATTTCAAACTTGTAAATAGGGACTTGTCACTTGTGTCACGAACACCAGCTCGAGAGACAAAGGCCCCCAAAGCAAAGGAACAGAAGCCTCAACTTTCAAGTGAGCTTTACTAATTAATCAAAGCCCAGACGCTATGCAAAATCGACAATTCACATCATCCATCCCCCAATCCCAACCTCCCACACCACAGGCATCGTGCCATGCGCACGCTAGAACGAAATAAGACATGGAAATATATCGGTGCTCTTTTTTTGGGGAGCGAACGAATAGCCATGTTAATACACCCATATTATATCAACAGCACCGCCATGAAATACAGCATATAGCCAAGAAGGCATGCAAACAAACTCTCAAGCAAAAAAACTATAACACCACAAGCAATCACCCCCCGGGCCCCCCTTACTCCATCTCAACATCTTCATCAGCCTCCGCCTCCGCCTGAGCCTGCTTCCTCGCCTTAAACATCGCCGCCCAATCCTGCGCCCTAGCCATAACCCTCTCCTTGCCCTTCTTAGGATCCAGCTTCTCCTCCCACGCCGTCCACCGACGGAACCACTTCTCAGCCTGCTGCGGCTTCAGGCCCTTGACGCGGGTGCGCCGCTCAAACACGTCACGCACGGCCGTCACGTCGGCATCCGAGGTGCCCGCAACGCCCATCTCCAGATCGAGCAGCTGGTTCCAGAGATCACCCTTCTTGGGGTACGCGGCCAGCAAGCCCTCAAACATGGTTCGCCCGCGTTCTGGTTCACCGTTGGAAGAACGGAATTCGAGAGCGGCGAACCGGCTAACGATGGTTTGGTGGTGGCGTTTGTCGAGCTGTTGCATGGCGCGTGGGAGGAGGGCTCTTGCGCGCGCGGGCTGGGCTTTGGTGACGAGGAGGAAATGGGCGTAGTTTGTCCATACGGTGGGGACTTTGGCGCCGAATTTCTTGAGCATGGTTTCGAATAATTCGTCGGCGACCTGGTCAAGTTAGCGGAGTCTTTCCAGAGAATAAGGAATTTAAGAGGGAATATGTAAGATAATTTTGTGCGTGCGTGCGTGCGTGTGTGTGTGGTGGGGGAAAGATTTTGCAGTGACATACCCTGAGCTTCTCTGATTGAATATAAATACTCGCCAACCGCTCATGCACCTCCTGCTCATCATTATACTGACAAGCCCGCTTGAATACCTCCTCGACAGTCTGCTTCGTTCCATACGCAACCTCCAGATTGAGGTACGCTACCCACACGTTGAGCTTCTCAGTCTCCTCCCGGATATTGATGCTCTTTATGGCCCGCTCGGCAACTTCTCTCGCCTTGGGCAGCTCGCTCACCTGCATCTGGAACGCCATGTAGGCGATCCAGAGCTCTGACGAGTCAGGCTGGCCCAGCAAGAGTCGCTCGTAGTCGCTCGACGTTTGGGGGCCGTGGGCGTCTAGCTCGGCTGTGCGGTCCACCTCGATTTCGGCCTTTCTTGCCTTCTTCTTCTTCTTCGTCTTGTCGTCCTTTTTCTTGTCACCTTCATTTTCGGATGCTTCCTCGTCGTCTGAGCCGGGGCCTGCCTCATCGAATGGATCTGCGGACCATGCACTCTTTTTGCCGAGACTTAATCCAGTTGACTTTGTCGGTGGGGCGTCTTCCATTTCCTCATCCGAATCTTCGTCATCATCGCCGTCGTCGTTGTCATCTGAATCGTCGCCGCTGCCATTGGCCAGTAGCTTCTCAAGAAGAGCTCTTTGTTCGTCGTCTAGGTCCTCGGGGCCAATCTCGTCATCATCATCTTCCTCTTCCTCTTCTTCCTCCTCATCGCTATCGCTCTTGAGAGGTGCACCAGCATCATCAGAGTCGTCCGAGTCCATGGCTGTGTCTTCCTCAAATAGAGAAGGCTTAAGACCGAAGCTGATTTTGCGCTCTGCTGCCTTCACCTCGAGAACGAAAGCCTTGACAGCGTCGCCCTCCTTGTAGAGCTTGGTGGCATCCTTGACAGCTTGGTCTGCCATTTGGCTGCGGTGGCAAAGACCGCTGACATTGGCAGACTTGTCCACGACGATGAAAGCACCAAACTCCTCCACTTTTCGTACCTTACCAGTGACGATTTGACCCTGCTTCAGGTCGCTATACGTGAGGGGGGCAACAAAGTTTTCGTCCACCGCAGACGACTTCAAGCTCAGCTCCAACTGCTTCACCGCAGGGTCAACGGACAGGACGCGGCCCTTGACAAGCTGGTCGACTTGGAACTGGTCTTTCCAGTCCTTCAAGAACCTGTCAGATAGGTTGGAGATCTTGACCATGCCAGTAATGTGCCCTCCGAGAAGAACAAACAGGCCCTTGTCTGATACGTTCTTGACAAAGCCACGAACAACGTCACCGCCGGTGATTTGTGAGAAGCTCGAAATCTCCTTGTCTGCGACCGGGAGCGTGGAGCTCAAGATGCGGGATGGACGCATGGACAGTCTCAGCCTCTTGTTGCTGACGTCCAATTCCACAATGGCAACTCGTACGATCTGGTTCTTCTTGTAGCTCAACGTGTTGATATCGTCGTAGTTATCGGCCATGTCAGGCAGGTGCACAGGGCCGGACACGATATCACTTAGCTTGACCATGATCTGCCTCTCGTTGACCTTGGTGACCTTACCGGGCAGAACCATGTTTTGCTTCAGCGAAGTCCAATCAATACCCACGGACTCAGCAGACGAGCGCGCCGACAAGTCGAGGTGGTTGTTTTGAGCGTCGACGGATATGACCCTGGTCTTGAGCGCCGATCCAACAGGGAAGTTTGCTTCGAGGTCATTGAGAAGTGACAGATCGTCCGACGCGTCCATCAGAGATACGCGGCCTCGAACTTTCGGTGACAAGTTGACCCAGAGATACTGCGACGTAACATTGTTGACATAGGCAATGTGCGTGTCACCGACCTTGAGAGATTCGACAGAGAGCAGCGACGTAGAGTCGTCCTTCGCCTCCACTTCGCTTCGCTTTGCTGTCAATTCCAGGACAGAATGAGCTGATCTATGCGAAAATGGCAGATATTTGTGGTCCTTGGCATTGTGCACACCAATGACCTTAACTTTGATCTCCTGCTTCTTTCGGAAAATCTCAAGAGGTTCCTTGGGATTCGTAATGTCCTCCCACTTGTCAAAGATTTGGGATACATCCACTCGTCCCTGGACCTGGCTGTCCACGAGCTGAACGTTCAGCTGGGTGTCCTTGATGGATGTAATCTTTGCCAAGGTAACTGTGCCTGGGCCAAGACCATCCGCAGGGGCGGCCGACTTTTCTTTCGACTGCTGGGCGGGCGCGCCGCCGTCAGAGGCTCCAGAGGCGGCGGGGGCCACCATGATTCGACGCAGGTCGTTCATCAACGAGACGACCTTGACCTCAATGGACTTGTACTTGTACAAACCAAAGTCGGGCTCGGACTGCAACTCTACAGGGAGGCGATACTTGGGCAAGAGAGCGTTGAGACGACCGGCAAACTCGACAAAAACAGCGGTTTGGGTGACGTTTCGCACGAATCCAGGTACCACGGCGCCTTCCTTGACGTCCTCAAAGACACTAAGCAGTTTCCCTTCCTTTGCAGCGGTAACAAGACTCGGCTTCTGGGTCAAGATAATGGCTCTTCGCTGCTCATTCTTGTCCAGAACGACGAGGTCGGTTAGAGTCTGACCGGCGTTGATGCGCTTCCAGGCGTACTGATTCTTTGACACGGACTGATCGGTGAGGTGTCCCGTAGGCAAGATGGCCTTGAGCTGGCTATCCGCGAGTTCGACAAAGACTTGGTCCTCGGTCTTTTGAGTGACCTTGGCGGTGACAAGATCGCCCAGCTTGAGGTTCCTCAGTGCAGTCTGCTTGTCCAAGCCAAATGCTTCGGGGTCTTTGCAGGACACGATGAGCCGGCGCTGTTCAGGATCGACGACCAGTACGTGCAGACTCACGACCTGACCGAGGCGGAAATGCTCAGCAGGGTCACGAATGTATGCCTCGCTCATCTCCGAGATGGGCAGAAAACCCTTGAGAGAGCCATAAAACTGCACGTGGGCACCGTTTGGCTGGAGTTTGATGATTGTTGCGGGTGCTTGGGTGCCAACAACAGCATCTTCGTACGCCTTGATGACTGGTGCGTCCGAATTCACAAGCGTCTTTTTAAGCGTGAGACGAATCTGCTTCTTGGATGGGTTGCTGGAGAGGACTCGTGCTTTGACCTTCATACCCTCTCGGAACTTCTTTTCGGGATGTTGCAGCTTGATGTCCGACAGGTGACGCTCGGCAACGAAGCCGGTGATTCCTTCGGCAATCTTCAGGATCAGACCACTGACACCATCCTCTTTAATGACCAGCTTCTCAATTTCGCACGTGACGACTGCGCCAATAGGCACGTCTTCAAGGCGGATGTACTGCTGTTCGAGGACGCTCTTTTCAAACGACAGATGGAAGACGCCGTCCACCTCACTGTATCCAATCACGCGGCCCTTGTGGACCGAATCTACCTGAAAAGGTCCGCTGGCATCGTACAGGGCGTCGACTTTGCCGTCCTTGACTCGTGAAATGTGAACAAACCCAGATAGTCCTGCTATGCCGATATCGACAAAAAGACCAATCTCGGCCTCCACATGCTTGACAGTACAGTTTTCGACCAAGGATGAAATAGGCAGCACTTCGGTTGGAAGTTTCTTGCTCTCCTTGGCAGGGTGTTTCCGTGAGAGCGATGTAATATGTGATAGCAAGGAGATGCCCAGCTTAGGCTCCCTTGCGGCCGGGAAATTGCAAATGACCCTAGCTTTTATTCTGGAGCCCACTTTGTAAGCACTCTCGAGGTCAGTGTTGTCGGGTCCTACTCCTGAGTGAACCAAGTCGGCGGTGACATCGAGGTGGCCGAGGACCTTGCCTGCCAGGCCACGCCTGTCCGTGTGGGTAACGATCACGCTCACATTGGTGCCAGGCAAGAAGGAGTTGATGGTGTTAGCGTCCGCGGGTATACTATGAGCATTGCCGAGTTTCTTTTGCAGCAGGGAGAGTTGCGCGACATTGCCAGTAGACCCTTTGCCAGTTACGTGGCAGAGAAATACGGCACCTTCTTGAAGCCTGGCTTGATCAATCGCGGCATCGATTTCTGCGTTGGGCAAGAATGCTCGAAGATCGGGAATTCCGACGTCCATGATACAGCCACGATCTTCGACACTGACGACAGATGCCATGATAGTACTGTTTGCAACCACCTCATCCTTGCTCAGTCCTGTGTTGGTCTCAGATGGCCTGAGAGATAGCTCAATCTTTCGTCTGTGTCTGCCTACAACTGACTCATCCATGGTCGAAACGACGTATGCTCGCAGATACTGGCCGACTGAAAAGATGGTCTTGAGATCGACGTCAGTTTCGTCATTATCGTCGTTTTCGTCGTCGTCTTCGTTGCCGTCTTGTTGGTCAGCGTCGTCTTGCAGTCGGTTAGTCAATTGCTCGGAGACGGCGACTATGGACACATGGCCAGTCAGATTGTTGGGAAGCGCAACTTCGAGATCCAGCGCATTGATTCTGGTGACTTGACCGAGGACGAGAGAGCCTTTGACAAGTTTCTACACGGGCACGTTAGCATGAGACTCAAAAGGACGTCTCCGGCACCTGTGAGTGCTTCTGTTGAATCTTGTTTATACCTTGAAGCTTAGACTGTCGACTTTGACAGTGTCCTCAGTATCCTTCTTTACGTTTCCCTTCTTGTCTCCCTTTGTGGACGTCGTCTTCTTCCTCTTTTGTTGTGGCACCTTCTTCTGGGTCTTACTGCCAGCAGTCTCGAACTCATCTTCGCGACGTGCGTCGGCCTTGGCTTCCAACTGAATTTGTCTTTGTTCCAGTGGCGTCAGGACGCTTCCACCGCCTCGAGGGAAGATTGGCTGCTCATCTTTCAACAAGGAAACGACAGGAGCTTGGGGGCGCGTATTGCTGGATTCCGCAGGCTTGCCGGACTGCTTGCCCGTCTTGGCGGGTTTGTGAGCGGCAGAACTGTCTGATTTCGAAGGTCGACTTTCTTTGGAATTCCTGGCGGATTTGGGAGGAGGCTGATCGCCGGGCGCACCCTTGCGCTTGAGATTACTCATGATCAGGATTGGCAGCAAGAATTGTGATGCTCGCCTACCGTGTCTCCAACACTCTTTTTCTCCTGCGCTCAAACGGACCGGATGGTTTTTTTTCTTGCGCGGGATGCCGATAAGATAACGAACGCAGGTACATGCACATGTACCTAAAACTCAAGACAACTTTGCTGTGGCGTGGCGTATCATGTATGATCTGGCGACCTGTGGCGCAGCAGGCGTCGCCACTCGGCAGACGTCACAGTCTACAGATGTCACAAGCGCTGCAGCAACGCCCCGCGCTGACCTTATTATGCCCGCTCCAAAGCGGCGGTGACCGGTTGGCCATCACTATGTAATAACATCTGCGCTCGATATTTAGCACCGCCAATTGTTGCTTGTTCTCTCATCGACAGGTTCCGCGGATGCCGCTTCAGTCCGTTTCCAACTTCGTCGTCAATTATCTCAATTTTCGATCCCGTCAATGCCATCGACTGCCCCCGGGAACCCTCCCGCCACGGCTATTCCTGACTCCACAGCCCAGAAACAGGTATGTACGCGCATGCCACTTATTGGTTATGTGATTCTTCCTCGGCACGCGAGAGATGAACACAGGACAAGAGGCTCAACTGGTTCTGTTGGCTGATTCTCATGCTGACATCTCGTAGGTCCGTAGGACCAAGAGCTGGTACGGCCAGTGGCCTAATACGCCAAGGAAGGCCTCGGCCTCGACTTCGGTTGCACGTGAAAACATTCTAGGTGGAACTGTCCGGTCCTCCGCAGCTCCCGATCTGGGCCGATATGATTCACTCAGATTGAAGTCTGCAGAGGCTGCGAGTCTTCGCAGTAGTTCACGGTCTGTCTCCCTGGCAGAGGATTCCCAGGATGGCAGCGTGCGGCGCGGAGTGACGACGCCCGATGGTGTGGTTGGTGATGTTCCATATGGCAAGAGAGGCAAACAAAAACGTACCACGAAATCAACGGACCCTGCTGAAGGTCTGCAGAACACCGATGAAACCACTGCGGAGAGTGCTCCTCAGGATCCAACCACCGAGTCCAACTCTACACTGCCACTCCAACAACGCCCTACCTCTTCAGCCAGTTGGCTCGGCTGGTGGTCTAAAGCACCGCCACCTACGGATCAACAGAAGGACACGACAGTTGTTGAGCCCGAAGATGCCGCCGAGCAGACAGTCGACGATCGGCCTGTCACACCCCCGGCTGAGGTAGCTCCCGACGCGGTGCCTCGAGAATCTCCAAGCGCTCGACCAGCATCCTCGACATGGTTCGGATGGTGGTCCTCTACGGACGCCAAGATGGAAGAGACTGATGGTGCGAACGTCAACACGAAAGAGGCCGATGTTGAGAAGCAGGACAAGCCCGAGACTGACAAGCACAAGCAGAGCGAGCATGCTGCGCTGCAAGATGTTCCGGAAGAGGCCATTTCTACTTCAAAAGCATCGGAGCAAGCAACCACTCCTAAAGCTGGTTCAACGTGGGTGTTCTGGGCCAGAGCAGCACCTAGTAGTGCCAGTACCAAGGACTCAAGTCGTGAATCAGGCGAGATGGCCGTCATGGGGGAAGGATCCGAAGCACAACCAACTAGGATGAGAGAAGGCGACGTTTCTGGACCTCAGACTAAGGACCTGAAGCCAAACCACTCTTCTTCAAAAGCTACTCAGCTACAACGCGCACAGCTACAAGATGTTCAGCCAGAGACGAAATCATCGTGGCGGAAAAAGAAGCGAGCACGGCCGCCGTCGCTGGATGCAATCGGAGACTCGGACGTATCGACGAACGCTGCCTCCAGCACGACTACCCATGAGCCCCAAGGCCTTCCTCCTCCGCCCACCAGGGTACGAAAGCTAGATGCGCCGCCAGCAAAGGCCGAATCATGGAATAATTCTACAGCAGAGTTGGAGACGGGGTCAGTGTCGAAGCATCCGCCCAATCTGCTGCTGCCTTCTTTTTCGAGTACGTACCAGATGAAGGAGAACCCATCTATTCTGCAGCAAATTACGCAACTGCTGCTGCGTACTTCGCAGCCACCAGCAAACCACGTATTTCGGGCCAACCGTCCGCCCCAGGTTCGAAAGGCCATCGCTATCGGCGTGCATGGTCTGTTTCCCGCGACCTACCTCCGGCCAATGATCGGTCAGCCGACGGGAACATCATTGCGATTCGCCAATCTTTGCGCAGAGGCCATCCGCCGATGGACGGATGCGCATGGCTCTCCAGACTGCGAAATCGAAAAGGTGGCCCTGGAGGGCGAAGGAAGAATCAGCGACCGCGTCGACAACTTGTGGAAGCTGATGCTCAATTGGATCGATCACATCCGCAACGCTGATTTGATCATCATGGCATGCCATTCCCAGGGTGTACCTGTGAGCATTATGCTCTTGGAGAAGCTCATCGATTTGGGCATCATCACAGACGCCAAGATTGGTGTATGTGCCATGGCAGGCGTTTCCATGGGGCCTTTTCCAGACTACAAGTCGAGCTTGTTCATGGGCTCAGCGGCCGAGCTGTGGGAGTTTGGAAATCCTCAGAGTGCTAACTCGCAGCGGTTTGAGACATCGCTCAAGCGTGTGCTAGATTACGGCGCGAGGGTGACGTTCATTGGCAGCATTGACGATCAAGTGGTGCCCATGGAGGTGAGTCCGACATTTCACAGTATATGAAAGAGACCAAAGGAAGAGTAACAGAGACACGAAAAGAGGAAATTGAAAGATAAGAAAACGAGGGGCAAGTCAATGCTAACGCATAATCTAGTCCGCCGTCTATTCCCCTGCCAGCCACCCCTACATCTACCGCGCCGTCTTCATCGATGGTCGCATCCACGCCCCAGACTTCATAGCCCACCTCGTCGGTTTTGCCCTCAAACTACGCAACCTCGGCGTCAAGGACCACGGTCTCGTCCGCGAACTTTCCGTGGCGTTGGCTGGATCACTCTACTCCGGCGAGGGCCACTCCCGTCTCTACTACGATCCAGCAGTGTACGACCTGGCCATTTGCCACGCGTTGGAGACGACCTCTACGCCGAGCCCTGTGAGCTGTGAGGTGGCGAGGCGGGAGGGCCTTTCGTCTACGAATCCGTACGTGCTGCCTTGGATCATGCGCGGGATGCTGGAGGAGGATTTTGTGAAGACGGAATTGAGCAGTGAGACGGACGAGCTGCTTCGGCAGTTTGATGCGTGGAAGCCGTCGAGTAAGGCGTTGAAGGATGTCAAGTATCGTCTGGAAGCCGTGCGGTCAAAACTATAGGCATCACGACTGTTGTAGTAATCGTGTTTTGCGTATTTTGCATCCCTTTTCTGTATTCGAGTATACATCGAGTCAAGGGATTTTCTGAGGAGCAAAGGCGTTATAATGGAAGCGTGCGATAGCGTGATGGTATATGGGTGGTCATTTTGCGGGTGCATTGATACACGGAGCAGCAGCACAGCTTTTTGGAAAGGTGGAACGGGTGTTTATAGTTTTATATTTAATCAGGTATAACGTACGATATGGAAGAGTCTGGATATTATTTCGGGTTGACATCTTTCTTTACATCTTTCTTACCATACTACAATTTCTCAAGATCATACACCGAGTTGTGCATATACAGAGCATACCGGCCCATCTTGTAATAAGCGGACATCTTGAACTCAACGACCAGCGTTTCATCAACGCAATTATCACCCTTTTCGATTTGTCATGATATGATGGTCATATATATGATGCATGGGTATACAACGTCCCGTCCCGTCCCGTCCCGTCCGTCCGTCCGCCCTATCCACGACTACATCTAAGTTGCTTTCCAATTAACGACTCCAGATCATCATACCCCTCTAGTCAATACATCGTACACACAAATCTATACATCCTGCTCAGATCAAATCGCAGAGTCCTCATGCTCACGTCCACACAAATCTATACATCCTGCTCAGATCAAATCGCAGAGTCCTCATGCTCACGTCCACATCCACATCCATATCCACATCCACACCACGTCTACATCCGCCCATCCACATCCACCACAACCACCTCACGCCCTCCTCCCCAACCTCCACGCATCAATACGATCCTGAATCTGATCCCACGTCATACTATGACTCGTCAACCCATACGCCTGCGCCTCCTGCACCACCACCGTCGGCGCCCCAGACCCCCTCCCCGGATTCTCCACTAACCCCCCCACCACCATCGAAGCCACCCTCCGCAAATCCTGCACCGTCAACGCCTCAATCTTAGCACACATATCCCTCACCGGCACCTTCCGCCCATGAATCTGCACCGACCTCCCCAGATCCTCCAGCTGAATCATCCGCGACTCCAGATTCATAAGAAGACTCGACCGTAGCTGGTTCTTCGCCCGCGTGACCTCCCCGTCTCGCAGCCGCGCAACCCCATTGTCTAGAGTCAGAGCCCGTAGTTCCTGGCATATCACGTCCAGCATCGAGGAGGTATGTCCTGGGAGACACGAGGCGGAGATGCCAAAGAGCCCGGAGTCGGTGTAGCAGTGGTTGAAGGAGAGGCAGGATTCGATCCAGCCGTGTTGGTTGAGGACGTTGGTGTATAGGCGGGAGTACATGCCCTTGCCGGGGCCGCCGGCGGAGAAGGAGCCACCGCCACCGAGGAGGGTCTGGAGGGTGGCGAGGGCGTAGATGTCGTCGGAGCCGACGGGGAGGCCCTCGAAAGCGAGATGCATGTGGGTGTATTTTTTGTCGTTGAGGGAGGCGGGTTGCGCGGGGAGGGAGAGGAAGCCGCCTGTGTAGTGGGAGTGAGGCGAGGTCGTTAGGCCGGAGGTGGTGCGGTCGGCAGACTTGAAGAGGGAAGCTAGAGAGAAGGAGGAGGAGGAGGAGGAGGAGAAGGCGGAGGAGGGTGTAGGGGAGTGATATGTCGAGGTGGTTGAAGTAGAGGAGGAGGAGGAGGAGGAGGAGGAGGAGGTTGAAGTGGCGGATGAGGCGTCGGAGAGCACGCTTTCCGCATCACTTGTTTCTGAACCTGCTGTCGAAGACGCTGAGGAATCTGACGGCGTTGGTAACGGCCCATTTTTCATGTCTCCGAAGAATTGCTCCGCCAAGCCTACCGCCTCGTTGTGATTGACGCCCGCAAACGACAGCACCATCCGGTCAGGCGCGTAAAACTTCTCCCTGTACTGCACGACCGTGTCGCGTACTATTTCCGCTAGCCTCTTCTCCGGGCACAGCAGCGGGTTTCCCAGGGAATTATCCTTGTAGGCCGCCAAATGGACGAGTTCCGGCAGAATTAGCTCCGGCTTGCCCCAGATTTCCGCGATTTCGTACCGCGCCGTCTCGATCTGCGCGGCAACTTCCTCCTCTGTGATGAGAGGATCGCGAATCGTGTCTGCCAGGAGCGCTACCGTTTCCGGTACGGCATTGTTGAAGGTCGCGGCCTGGTACATCATGGATTCTCGGGACGAGGCGCACTGGATATTGCCGCCGAGGTGCTCGACGCGCTCGAGCATGGCGTCGGCGGTGTGCTTGGAGGTAGATTTGAAGGCTAAGCGATCCATGATGTGGGAGACGCCGCTGAGGGAAGGTGTTTCGAAGCGCGAGCCGGCTTCGATGTAGATGCCGACGCCGGCAAAGGACCCAGGGAGGGCCTCGGAGGCGACGCGCAGACCGTTGGGTAGGGTGGTGATGTAGTCGAGGTCAGTGGGTTCCTGCGATGGAATTAGCAAAATACTCTCGTGAGACGCCTTTGCTCCGGGTTCTATTGGAGAAGGCTGTTGGAGTTGGTTTTGTTCCCCGAAAGCTTCAAGGCTATCTTTCCACCAGAGCTCATGATGAGGCATTCACCCCAAGTCCGAGGCCAGATTTCCCGCAGAAGCTCACATCCACGAGGCATAAGCACATACCTTTTGGACTCCCTCCACCTTCACACTAGCCATCCCTCTCTTCTGCAGAAAAGAACCCCTCGGCAAGCACGATGCCAACCTCCCGGGCCCGCGGGCGCGCTGTCCCAACCGCGCCGAAAGCTGTCGCAGCATCTTGGACGTCGTAGTGTGCCACTGGTATATTCTCTCGGTGCGGCGACGGCACAGCAGACAACGAAGTGAGACTGCGAAGAAGTGACTTGCTCTTTGGATGAGGACTATTCACGAAGCTGGCATGGACAAAAGATAGAGGAGGAAGGCGCGATTAGTTCGAGAAGATCTGGCGACAGCAATGGCTGATGGGATTTTGTGATGCAGGATCCGGATGACGGTCCTCGGTGGCGATAAATTTTTGGATCCTTGTGCCTGGGCCGTGATAGGTGTGTTACAGGCGTGGGTGGACCCCTTTGGTACCTACGTCACCGACTCACCGCCGTACCTGACTTGACCCTGACGGCGTTGTTACGGTATGGAATGGAGCATTTCAACAAGGACACAAAAGCCATACTATTCCCAGTCTGATGCATACATGTATCATGTATGTATTTTCTACTCCATACACATACTCCAGTTAGAGGAAACTACAGCGTAGGGAGGAGGGAGGAAACCCTATGCTACTGTAGCTGTGGCTTATCTACTTAACACGTAGCCTAAACGGAAATGCACTTACTCTTCACGATGAATCGTTTACGCGCTGTCTTATTTCGACCTTAAATGCGTTGCCAAATAGACAAGATAGATGGTACATGGATAAAGAGCTCGCAAGCATGGAACTAGTAGAATAACCATTTTCAACGCAACTCCCAAGTCGAAGTCGCATTCGCAATCGTATTCGCGTCCAAGTAAACTCAGTACTCCAACCACATGAATAAACAACAACAGCCACAATGATATTTCACCACAAGCCGCCCATGCAAAATAAGATGGATGTGTGTGTATGCTCCAAAGCAAGAACAAGTACCCAAGACCAACCCCCCCCCCCCCTCTCCCACACATATACGACCCATGAAACGAAAAACAACTAAGAAATGCATATCATTAAGGGTACTTGTCCTTGCAAAAAAACCCTCGCACAAACAATGCCACGGACATGATAAAAATAAAACCCCCAGAAAAAAGGGCCGGACTCCCAAAAACACACAGAGTAAAGGACAACTCAAAAGTAAAGTAAGATGAGTCAAGTAAAGCAACAACGCCGGTCCATGAGCCCATTTCCCACCAAAGCAAACCCAATCCCAAAGAAACACCGGAAAAAGGTAGAAAAAAAAAGAAACAAAGAAAAGGGCCCAGCATGCTCGCTTGCTATGCTTTCTTGGATGTACGCGCAGTACGATAATCATGTCCCCATGTCTCCCCATCCTCCCTCTCGTCCCAGATCTTCCATGCAGGTCAAGGTTGTCCGGCATCACCACGCCATGCGTGATAAGCGAATCGAGTACTTCAGGACCAGGACTCTCGTATCCCTCCACTCCTTCATTATCCCGACTCCTCAATGCATGATGCCGTGTCCTCAATCCAGGATGCCATCTCGGCCTCTGGCTTCAAGCAGCGTCAGCAGTCCCTTAGCTAGGTAGAACCGCCGCCATCAGCAGCAGCATCCAGACTCCTCATCTCGGCACTCTCAGTCCCAGCTACGACGCGGCGTCCCGCACTCCCATCAAACACCCACGGTCCCGCATTATTGCGAGGCGTAATCGGCCCCTCGGCCCCGCTGGATGAAGGAGACGGCGATCGATTTTCCCGCTGTAGATAGCCTACTCGGTTCGTAATGGGGAGGGGCTCAGATGTGCCATGCGCGTGCGGGAGTGCGCTCGAGGGATCAGAGGCATCGAAACTGACTGTTACGTCCATGGCATCTGGATCGGGCGTACTCGGCGTAGCATCTGTAGTCTCCGGAGCGGGTGATGGCTCGTCATGCGAAGACGTCTCCTCGGGATCCTTTCCGTCAACGTCCATGTTTTCTTCGTCGTGCATGTTCTCCCAGTCCTCGGTTGGTTCGTCGACGTCGGCTTCTAGGTCTGCGCCGGCGCGGCAGTTGGGGCAGACGAAGATGGGGTATTGGGGGGATGTGAGAAGGGAGCGGACGCATTTGTAGTGCCATGTGTGGGAGCAGGGGGCGACGAAGAGGGATTGGCATGGCTATGGGTGATGTTAGCGGAATGTTTCCGGAGTGCAGGTGACGCGATGTGAACGCCGCGAGGGAATGAACATCCGAGGGGAAAACAAAGGAGATCCCGGGCAAAACAAATCTCCAAATGGTAACACAGGGGGGGACAGAGAAAGAAGGAAACCTACAGCTATCGAGTTGAGACAGATGGAGCAATCCTGAGAGCTCGAACTAGCAGCCCCAGAAGCGACGTTATTGCTCGTCGCCATAGTCCGCAATCTCTTGTGCGCAGCCACACTAAAAAGTCGAAAGTCAGCCTCCATCACCGTTACATCGAATGACCGTTTTTCACACCAGAGGACCGAAAATTGGAAGACATACTTGAAAGAATTCAACTTATTCTGCCACCCCCGATTCAACTCCAACCTCATCTTGACACACCGAAAGATCATCTCCTCTCCACCCTTGAAATCAATACCCAACTGGATGATATCCCCATCGTTCACCGGATACGCCTTACTCTCCTGCGAAGGCGGACTCAGCCGGATATGATTCAAAAACGTCCCAGACGAACTCTTGACGTCCTTGATGAACCACTTGCCGTCCTCGCACCAAAACTCGCAGTGTCGACGGCTGACGACTTTGCTCTTGAAGCCGACCGGAGCCGCAGTGGGGGCATTACTGTTCTGGGTGGCGGTCTGGCCGTCTCGTTCGGAGTAGCGTCCCACGCGAATCACCTCAGTCCCATTGGGGAGTGTTCTCGTCATGGGCGGAAAGGAGAGCGATGGCCTGGTGGATCGGGGGTCGTAGTAGGCGGAGAAGCGTATCGAGGCGACGGCATCAGCGGTGTTACCGGCGGACAAGGCGGCGGTGTTGTTTGGGGTATTGCCACTGCTGACGGCGCGAGGGCGGGTGGCCATCATGTCGGATGAGTCCAGGGCGCTTGATGATGCCACCGGCAACGCATGGAGAGTGGCGGATTGGGTCAAGGAAGAGGAGGGTACTTCGGATATGGTGGGCGGAGGCGTCGTCGAGGCAGCGTCTCTCGAGGGAGCGTCGGCGTTGCGCGAGGGCGAGGAGCTGACGAGGGTGAGGCGGTTGGGATTCTGCGAGGCGGCAGAGAGACTCGACGAGGGCGTGTAGCTCATGGACCGAGTCAAGTTGCCGGATTGGGTGGCAGCACCGCGAGGTGAGAGCGTGTTGTTTGTGGTGTTGCTGGACGAGTGGCTCGAATCCCGCGACAGGAGGTGACTGTGCGTGTAGTTTCGCAAGTAGCTTAAGCCGCGCAGTCTGCTGTGTCGGGAAGGCGACACTGTGTTGGCCGTCGGCGGGCCGGGAGGAGGCGACGAGACCGGTTGCGTGAACATTTTGGTCGGGATCGGGGGTCGGGGATCGTGGGAGGAGAAGTCGAAGTTGAGATGAAAGTTGCGATTGAATTGAACAAACACAAGGGGTCGGGACTCGGGAGTCGCTCGTAACGGATAACTGTTCTGGACGGAACACCGTTGGCTCGTCTTGTGGGCGTTTCGCTGGCGTCTTCTTGGCGTCTCGTTGGCGCGAAGCACTGACGGTCCCGGCGAAAGGGTTCGTTCAGGGGAGAAGCACTAACTCCGCGAACAATCGCCAATAAATGACCGGTAATTCCTCGAACCGACCACTGGAATAGCCCTAGAAGCCACTGAAGACCACTAATAACGACGGCTGAACTGCAGTGGACGTAGACTGTAGCCGCTATTTCTGCAACCTGTCTCGCAATTGCAATTTGCCGGACACCCTCACACTTTCCGTCTCAACAAGGCCTACTCTGCCTCTGCTTCCGTCTCTGCTGATGCGTAAATTATCGGACGATGACCAGGTCGTGCAAGAATTGGTTGGCCGAGGCAAAATTGCGCAGATCGAATGGACTTCGTGGCCGGATGTCGGGTATCGGTGACGGTATCGGGTCACAGGTGAGGTGGCCAAAGGGAGCGAGTGACGAAGAATGCAGATCCACGACCAGTACGGAGTAGCGACAGGAAAGACGAAATCTTCAAGGTTCCAGATGAAGCAATCCCGAGACCGCGGAGGGGTGCCGGTCTCTCTTATTTGCGCTGGATGCACTCGTTGGTTGAGAACCTGAGTCTGATGTGACCTTATTGCTGGTCGCCGCATGATGCATCTTGTTTGTACTTCTTTGTACTACGTGATACTGTCTGTGCTGTCTCATACTTGTCGGTACATTTTTCGCTGTTTGCGTACTCTCTCGTACTACTTTGTACTCTCTGGCGCGTCCGGCCCTGTCTCGTCCTGTCCGGTACTGCGCTATACAGGCCACTACCTGGGTCACCCGAACGGACGGCGCGAAGCCCAAAACCAACCCAAAACTTGCTCCACTACTCTTCTCTTTCACCCGCTTCCGCCACTCGTCTCGTCCGCCCTTTTTCGACCACAAGCTTTGAAGTTTCCACACGTCCAGGATCCCTTCTTCTCGTCTGCTCTGCCTCAGCGCCACCAGACCCAGCTTTCTGGCCCGTGTGGCTCACGGATCACGGTCATACATATAACGAATACTTATTACCTCGTACATACGGAGTAAGTTCACGGCTCACGCGACCGTTGCCTGCATGGGCGCAACTTGCTACGGTCGACGATGGACATGCTGATTCGGTGCGCCCGCGACCTCATATCACGAGACATGGCCAAGAACCTCATCCTCCCATGCTACCTCTGTTCTCAGGACTCTTCGCCATCTTCCATGGTCTCTCAAACTCAGCTGCGGCTGTGTCCTTCATCCTCATTTCGTCAGCTCCAGTCCTCCTCCGCATCCATCAGCGATTCAGCCCGAACGACTCATCGCGCTCGCCGTCTCCGCCGCTAAGCCTCGCGTCAAGGCTCAACGGGTGGTTAGGTGGCGGCTAGCCCCTAGGCAAGCCCGTTTGTCGGCGGCTCCTGGACCGTCACCCGGTCGAAGCACGTGAGCGTGATGGAGCTCAGGCGTTGCGTGTGGCGCTGGGGTCTCCGAGGAGGGCCAGCACAGCTGCACGGGATGCGCGAGGTTCTGGTGTGGTGCATTGCATCCAATGGCAGGAGGTAGGTCCATCCAGGAAGATGCATCAGGAGGTTGCATCGGAGGATAAATGGAAAGGCTGGGACCTACAATCGCGTTGAGAGCTCTCGAGATGCACACTTTCGGCACCGTGCCTAGCACCGGCTGCCTGGCCAGAAGACGAGGAAATATGGTATGTATGTAGGTAGTTGGAGACCTGCCACTCAGTCAGATCGGCGACTCCAGCGACCTGGAATTGGTTTAACGGAGAGCCATGATCGATGATCTTGCATGATGCGCTTTTAAACATATCCCAAGCCTCTCCCTGCATTGGAAAACATATCCTCTGTATCGTCCTAATGAGATCAGTCAAGATCGTACCGCCTTGCGCCCTGCTCTCTGCTGGCTCCCCTCCATCACCTTCGGCTGGAAACAGGAACTGCAAGCTCTCAATTTCACGCATACCTACGCTGTAGCCTCCGTCCAGCCTCGGCGTCCCGGATCCTTCAGGGTGATGACCCGGCATATGGCCAGCCGTACGCTCGCCGTTCCCGCCCCTCACGGCATGCACAATCCCGCCGGGACGGGGGTGCCTCCGGGGTGCCATCAGATCGCGCATCTCGCATTTTGGCCAATTGGTCTTTTGCTTTAACGGTATGGCTTATACGTACGAAATAGGCTCGGCTTCTATGTTGGCTTTGCGACTGGTGCTCTTTTGTGCCGAGACTACGGGAAAATTCCTTGCCGTGCACGCACTTGACCTACACCGTACATGCGCGTCAAGACCTAGGACTAGGAATAGGATGCCATTCTATGAATTCTACGTTTCAAGTATCCGTTTGCAACGTTGCATGGAGTTGTTACATGCCAAAATTGCACACAAGATCAAAGGGATCAGTGTACCTCGAAATAATCCAGCTCTGTCTAAGCCAACTTCCAAGATGAAACGATCGTGGTGGCTGTGCGTGTAATACCTAGAGGCTAGTTAAGGTAAGTGGGTAGTCCGCAAGGCCGCCCGCCAGGACTGCAGAACAAGGAGCGTGACAAACGACATGCCGCTTGACTATTGGCGAGAAAGAACGCAATAAGAGATGAAAATCTCAGTAGGATGTATCGAACAAGATAGAGAAACAGCCTTGAAGGACTGACAGACGACGTCGGCAATTCCCCTCAGGACACACAAGAGACAAAGGGAAGCGTAAACAAGAGGAAAGGTTAAGAAGAAGAACTTGGAAGATTGGTGGTTTCGGAGCATCACGCCTTGTATTCTCCTCCGGTGTTCAAGGAAAATGTTTCTAGAGTCGTATTTAGAAGATAGAACACGTTGGCGGTCCGCGGAGTATATACAGCAAGGATGAGTCCGAGTCTCGACTCTCGAGATGGCAACGATTAACATTCCTCACACCTCACATTGGCCTTGTGTAGGTAAAACAATCAGGCAAGCGAGGCGTCCTGCATCAAAATCTCTTTATGCTATCATCTATGGCGAGACGAGGACCCCTGAAGGCTGACGTCTAAGACCATGTATCACTCCGAAGCTTGTCGTGCCATGCATACTCATTTGGGTATGCCTCCATGATCCGCGGAATATATTCATACCAATCATGATCTAATCCCAGACAGCCAACTGTTGCCGTTGCAAATTCCCAATAGGCCGGGTACCAGCCCGCAGTCTCCCAATCCACCATCACAGGTTGTCCATCTGGTTTCAATATTATATTCTTTAGCTGCAAGTCGCCATGAGTGAAAACCGCGTCATGCCCGTGCAAAACAACAGGAAGCACACGGCGATAATAGTCAGCTCGAGCATCCTGGTCCCGTCCCCTATTATAAAGAAGCTTTCGTACCAACGCCTCATTTAATTCAGATTCAGTCTCAAAAGGCCCGTTGACTATTCCGTCATCCAAACCATGCCGAGGGGAGGTCCAGAACATGGTCTCTTCAAAGGGCCGTCTTCCGATACAACCAAAGTATCCTGGCGCAGGAATCTTTCGTAAAGTTTCGATTTGAAGGCGCAATTCACCTGCTATTCGGCACTTTTCTGGCGTATCCAGCGTGGCCCAAACTTTGTCAAGCCCATCCCCTACCACATTATCCATTATGATATAGTTTACTCGCCCGCCTTTGTCATTCTTAACAGAGAAGAGGGCAAATACCTCTGGTGCTAGAAGCGGTTGCGTTTGGCGAACGAATAGCATGTTCTCGCCTTCGGTTAGGCTCACTAGCACGCCATATTTTATAACAAAGTGATTGCCGTAACGAACTACTCGGCAGCCGGATCGTTCGAGCAGGACTTCTGCCTCGCGTTCAATGTCTTGCACCGACGGAATTGGTATTGGCAGACGCGATTGAGGTGCGAAATAGGGCAGTTGAGGCGGTTGGTAGTTCACATCCATCGTCACGTTTCTTGCTCCAGGATCGTTTTGTAACGAACAACTTGGCAGACGAGATTTCGGTGCGACACAGGAGCAGTTGAAGGCGGATGGAAGTTGAAGAGCGACCTCGGCAGTCTACAGCCTCAGCTATTTTAAGCAGAACTGGCTGGATTAGTTTGCGAGGATGATGAAGAGAAGAGTGTAAACAAGGAAGGTGCGCCTCCGCTGCTGCGCTTCGGCACACCATCTTCCTTCACAGCGGAGGCGCACCTTCTTTCACTTTTGCCTGGACGATGGAAGGAGCAATGAGGCATGAAAGTGAAGTGAAGCCTTCCCGATGGGTCATGTAGGGCCATGGGCATGGCAAGTGAAAGTGGGTCGCTGTCGTGCCCTGGAATTGTGAGGATCTAACGTCAGCCTTCCTGAGTGTTGATGTACATCATTTCTCGCACATCGTTCTTCGGGAGCTGGGAAAATTGCAGCTTCGTCGCCGCCTCGCTCTCACGGCTTGAATCAAATCGACGCCAAGGCCCAAACGGACGTTGACAAGAGCGTCGCACGACGCAAATTAAGTTCAGCTTTATTGAAAAGCTTCATTTCACACATCTCTTCTTTTACTTATCGGTGAAGATTAAGTTCAGCTTTATACGTTACGGTCCTGCAGTAGAAAAATGGACGACCAACCGCTTCAGCTGCCCTATTTCGCACCCCAATCGCGTCTGCCAATACCGATTCCAGCGGTGCAAGATATAGAACGCGACGCAGTGGTCCTTCACGAACGAGACGGCCGCCGAGTCGTTCGTTTCGGCAATGACTTTGTCATAAAATATGGCTTGGACGTGAGCCTAACCGAAGGCGAGAATATGCTGTTCGTTCGCCAAACGCAACCGCTTCTAGCACCAGAGGTTTTTGCCCTGTTCTCGGTCGAGAATGCCGAGGGTGGCCAAGTAAACTATATCATAATGGAAAATGTGGTAGGTGATCGGCTTGACCAGGTTTGGGACAGATTGGGTACGCCAGAAAAGTGCCGAATAGCAGGTGCATTGCGGCTTCAAACCGAAATTTTAAGAAAGATCCCTGCGCCAGGTTACTTTGGCTGTCTTGGAAGACGGCCCTTCGAACAGTACATGCTCTGGACCGCGACTGAGGACGGTTCCGATGATGGAATATTCAACGGGCCATTTGACACAGAATCCAAGTTGACAGACGCGTTGTTACAGAGTTATCGTGTTTGCAGTGGACTAGACCAGAGAGTCGGTTTTTACCGTCTGTGGCTTCCTCTTGTGTTGCGCGAGAATAGCATAGCTTTCACTCACGGCGACTTGCAACGGAAGAACGTTATATTGAAACCAGATGGACAACCTGTGTTAATAGACTGGGAGGCTGCGGGCTGGTACCCGGCTTATTGGGAATATGTAATGTCGATGTTTTCGTGGGTGGAGGGGAAGGATGATTGGCATGAATATCTTGCCCGGATCATGGACGAGTACCCAAACGAGTATGTGTGGTTCGATATGATTCGGCACGAATTATGGTATTAGATGCAATCATCATGCAAGGGTTTCGACTCCGACTCGTCATAGCATAGATCGTTCGATGTATTACCATATCTGAGTGACGAGCCATTACGAATTAGGCTCAGAAACTTGGGATTCATGACTGTATGACAGCGTGGGGTCGTATATATCATATATCGTCGATCGATCTAGTCGTCTTCCTGAAGTTCCTGTCAGCATGTGCAGAGGCACCAGCAATGGCTCAACGGTCAACGCTCATGCCAGTCCTGCTCATGGCTATCGCCAGGTCCAATGCCTTGACTATCAGGTTAAGTTCTTCTTTGGCGTGACATATCGATAATCGTCCTACTATAATGACAGCGTTGTCGCGATAGATTCACGTCTGGCACTTGATACAGTCAAGGTGGGCTCGTGAACCGTGTTATTTCACCGGCGGGATCCTTGAGATTGCTATCCTATTGGCCCACGATCCGAAGCAGCCATCAATTGATACAATTCCCCTCGCACGTATGAATCATGATCCTATCGCAGTAGGTATTCAAGTCCCGTGCCCGGGTGCCTCCGTCCTTGAGTAGAGACATCTGCTGCTACTGCAGCCCGAATAGCTCCATGCCGCGATGCCCATGGCCGAGATTGATAGTCATGATCAGCCAATTCTTCTCCCCAGCGGCCCAGCCTGCAGTCATCTGTAACCTGTTTGAAGCTTAGGCATCAACCTGGGACCATACTACTTAGACAAGCGCCTATGACTTTTCAGCGCTGCAGGCTGAAGCTTGCACTGTTCGGTGAACGCACCCTTGGCCTGCCGGCGGCCTCTTCGTTGCCATTGTAAATGTAGAATGCATTATACAAAAGTTATGAATTACCAGTTGTTCAAGGGAAACGTTGGAGTTTTGTCTTTGGATGGAAGCATTTACGGAGACTGGAGTACTCTGTACTCTGTGAATGCAGCAATGATGAGAGCCGTGGACTCGTGATGGATTTAAGCTTCAGAGGCGCATACGGTGTGAGGCTTGAGCCCATTGGCTCTACCGCTGTGCGGAATATATTTCTGTCTGTCTGTGCCTTTGTTAAGTGTCTTGTTGGATTAGGTAGTCTATCAAAATGTGGAGTGTCATGCAGAATGCGCGGCTAGATTCTAGACACACGAATAATGATGATGATGATGATGATGTGTAGGTATGTAGTCCAGGACTCCAGGTGTCCAGCAAGGCACCCAAGAAAGGAACAAAGGCACATACCTATATCTTTATCTTGGATCTAGGTAGATAGAAGGTCAACACATCGGCGGAGTCATTGGCGAGTCGAGGACCCCATGACGTCCAAGACCATGTATCTCATTGTGTATCGCTCTGGAGCTTAGCGTGCCATGCATACTCTTCTGGATATTCCTCCATGATCCGCGGAATATATTCATGCCAATCATTATCAAATTTCCGACAGCCAACCGTTGCTGATGCATATTCCCAATAGGCCGGGTACCAGCCGGCAGTTTCCCAGTCTATCAATACAGGTTGTCCATCTGGTTTCAACATTATATTCTTTTGCTGCAAGTCGCCATGAGTAAAAACCACGCCGTGCCCGCGCAAAACAACAGGAAGCACACGACGATAATAATCAGCTCGAGCATCCTGGTCCCGTCCCCTATTATAAAGAAGCTTTCGTACCAACGCCTCATTTAATTCGGATTCAGTCTCAAAGGGCCCGTTAATTGTTCCGTCATTCAAACCGTCACTAGGGCGGGTCCAGAACATAATTTCTTCAAAGGGCCGTCTTCCGATACAGCCAAAGTATCCTGGCGCAGGAATCTGTCGTAAAGTCTCGATTTGAAGGCGCAGTTCACCTGCTATTCGGCACTTTTCTGGCGTATCCAGCGTGGCCCAAACTTTGTCAAGCCCATCCCCTACCACATTTTCCATTATGATATAGTTTACTCGCCCGCCTTTGTCATTCTGAACAGAGAAGAGGGCGAATACCTCTGGTGCTAAAAGCGGTTGCGTTTGGCGAACGAACAGCATATTCTCGCCTTCGGTTAGGCTCACATTTTGGCCATATTTTATGACAAAGTGCTTGCCGTAACGAGCGACTCGGCAGGCGCTCCGTTCGTAGAAGACCTCTGCCTCACGTTCTATGTCTTGCACCGACGGAATCGGTATCGGCAAACGCGATTGAGGTGCAAAGTAGGGCAGTTGAGGCGGTTGGTAGGTATCGCTCATGTTTCTGGCTCCAGGATCTTTCTGGTGCGAACAACTCGGCTGCCGTTGTTTTGTTTCAGGAGGACGACTGCCTCGCGTTCAATGTGTTGCACCGCCGGAATCGGTGTTGGCGGACGTGATTTCGGTGCGGCACAGACTCACAGTCCAGGCGGATGGAAGTTGAAGAGAGACCTTGGCAGTTCCCCCAGCTTTTTTTTTCCTTTAGCAAAACTGGCTCAATAAGCTTGCGGGCAATGATGAAGAGAAGAAGCGTAAAGCGAGGCGTAGTCGATAATAAGCAAAGTTGAATTATTTATGGCAATGATGAAATTGGCTGAATTGATAGGAATGATGAGACGATGAATAAAAAAAACAAAGAGCCAAGAACAATTGAAGCGTTCAGCGTTTACGGACTCCGGAGTACCTAACGGAGTACCTACCCCCATTTCTGTTGTTCAGTGGTTCACCAACCGCCGGTACCGGCGATACTTGTCTTGAACCCGTGAGCCGTGAGTCGTGACCATTTGGCACTGCATCCCGATAAAATACCTACTGGGGCAAATGATTCAAAAATTCGATCGGTCGCGGCGGTTGTGTATATACTGAACAATAGAATGAGGGTACTGCATAATGAGATCTTAATCGGCAACCTGGTCAGAGTTGCCAACTCATGAATCACTCAATCAGAGCTGCCAACCCACCAGAGTTGCTAGCTCAGCGGAGTAGACAAGTTCACCGGAGCTATTAGCCCACAGGCGCCGCCAGCGCATCGGAGTTCTTATTAGCCTCAAGATAAAGTGTTTGTTGCAAGACCATCGTGATGGCAAACGTGTGACAAGGGCCAGGGCCCAGAATAGGCCCAATAGGAGCTTGGAAATGGTGAGAGAAGACATGCCAATCCAAAACACAATAAATGACTTTGGTTCGCTCTCTATTCGAGTCTATTGTCTCTGGAGCCTCAGCCTGGAGGTCCTGTCCTATGAGTCCTGGGAGTGCGCGCTCTATCTCTATGTACAAGAACCTCTACGGAGGAATAACGGGATTACGGGAATGGAGAGGTTCTACAGTCCGGTGTTGCTCTTTGTCCAGTGCAGCTCTTTGTTGAAGAAAATAAGAGTATTAGTTAGATAACTACCGAGACGAGCAACATTCTGAGATTCTCAACTCGGGATTTGCATCAAGGAGCAGAGCATGTCACAAAGCCATGAAGACCTTGAAGCACGTCAGTCGTCAGATAAAATTTTCAAAAGCCACATGTTTTGTGAGCGAATTCCTTGTCCGTGACCTCCAACATAGGTAGTAAAACATTCATCCTCATACGCTCTCATGTACAGGACCAAACGTGCCCTTTTTCACTTCCAATTCAACACGTCCCGAGGGGTCCATGTAGTAGTACGGAATTGCGCGCCATGTTTGATCGGCACTCCCGGAATCAAGGACACCTTCCCCCTCAAGATGTAAGACGACCTTGTAGACCCAATATCTACAACCTATCATTTCAGGGGTGAACGTGTATTCCTGAAGGCCTTTGTTGTTGATCAGGTCGACTATATCTTTGACCACTGGTTTGCCCTTGGTTGGGAAAGACAGGCGATGAATGGCGTTATTGGTGTATGCGTCTTTCTTAGATGAGACCAGAATTTGGCCTTGCAAAAACTTATCACCAAAACCCATGGGACTCATATCTACGCGCACTGAGCGGCTAGATGTGATCTCTAAGAAGAGAATCCAGTGATTGACAGGCGGACGTTGTTCGTTTCCAGTATTATCAGTGCATTCATTCCTGTTAGCACAGACATGAACGTGTGTGACTATCTCCTTTAGATCCTCTTGGTTGAAACCTATTGGCTGCCAGTTGCTATCCATTACTACATATAGCCTTGTTAACATTGTGGTCAAGTATCAAGACGACTGCAACACAACTCACCTTCTGAGTAGGCAACGGAAAGAGCTTCAATGATCAATCATCAATGTTTTGTACTAGAATTGAGATTGATGAAAAATTTAGTCTCTGAAGTAAAAAGTCTTCAGTAGAGTGATAAGCACCAGGATGGAGATTGATGGAAGTATAAGTCTCTGAAGTGATAGTTTTTCTATCGATGGTGGCGCTGTATCCGTTCACGCTCGTTTCTCGCTGCTGCCTGAGACAATTTGCGTCCGGAGGTGCCTCTGGCCCGGGGCTGTGAGAGAGTGCCCCAGGATGTTGGCAGGCCTATACGTGCGAGAGGAAATACCCCAAGCTCACACCCCAATGTTGTTGGATTGTTTGTTTGCTTGTGTGACGCGTCGTTGCTCCAGGATCGTTCTTTAGCGAACAACTCGGCGGCCGAATTGTTCGAGGAAGACTCACCGCCTGACGTTCTATGTCTTGCACCGCCGGAGTTGGCGTTGGCAGACGTGATCTCGATGTATCGTGTGACCCAGTAGCAGTTGAGCCTTGAGGTCTTGAGGTGGATGAAAGTTGAAGTTGAAGTTGAACTTTGAAGAGCGACGTCAGAGTTATTTTAGCAAAACTGGCCGGATTAGTTGGCGACGATGATGAATAGATGCAGCGTGAATCAAAGCTTTTTCTATAATCGTCAAAGCTGAATTAATGGCAATGATGAAATTGGCTGCACTGACATAAGAAGATGAAAAGAACAAAGAGGCATGAAAGTGAAGCCTTCAAGTTTCATCCGTAAGCGAAAGTGGGCCGTTGTTGTGCCCTGCAAGGAATTGCGTGATTCCAACAGCGACAAGTCCAACGTCGGCCTTCTTCTCGTAATGGTGCTGACTCCTGGGTGTTCATGTATGTATGTACATACATCATTTCTCGCACCTCATTCTTTTGGACCTGGGTCAAATGCAGCTTCGTCGTCGCCTCGCTCTCACGGCTTGGATCAATTTGGCGCCAGACGGACGCTGGACAAGAGCGTCGCAAATTAAGTTCAACTTTACTGAACAGCTTTATTTCACGCCTCTTCTTTTCCTTGTCGGCGCAGATTAAGTTCAGCTTCACACATCACGGTACTGGAGCAGAAAAATGGACGACAAACCGCTTCGGCTGCCCTACTTCGCACCTACATCGCGTCTGCCAATACCGATTCCAGCGGTGCAAGACATAGAACGCGAGGCAGTGGCCATACACGAACGAGACGGCCGCCGAGTCGTTCTTTTCAACAGTCACTTTGTCATAAAATACGGATGGGGCGTGAGCCTAACTGAAGGCGAGAATATGCTGTTCGCTCGCCAAACGCAACCGCTTCTAGCACCAGAGGTTTTTGCCCTGTTCTCGGTCGAGAATGCCGAGGGTGGGCAAGTAAACTATATCATAATGGAAAATGTGGTAGGTGATCGGCTTGACCAGGTTTGGGATAGGTTGGGGACGCCAGAAAAGTGCCGAATAGCGGGTGCATTGCGCCTTCAAATCGAAGCTTTACGAAACATTCCTGCGCCAGGATACTTTGGCTGTATCGGAAGACGGCCCTTTGAAGAAAACATGTTCTGGACCGCACCTGAGGACGGTTCGGATGATGCAAATTCCAAAGGGCCATTTGACACAGAACCCCAGTTCAATGACGCGTTGGTACAGAGTTATCGTGTTTGCAGTGGACTGGACCAGAGAGCCAATTATTACCGTCGTGTGCTTCCTCTTGTGTTGCGCGAGAATAGCATAGCTTTCACCCATGGCGACCTGCAGCGGAAGAACATAATGTTGAAACCAGATGGACAACCTGTGTTAATAGGCTGGAAGGCTGCGGGCTGGTACCCGGCCTATTGGGAACATGTAATGTCGATGTTTTCGTGGGTGGAGGGGAAGGATGATTGGCATGAATATCTTCCCCGGATCATGGAGGAATACCCACGCGAGTATGTATGGTTCGACATGATTCGGCACGAATTATGGTCTTGATGTAAGGATATCAACTCCGACTCGTCATAGGCTATAGCATTGATCAATGATCGTTCGACTCTCGACTCCTCGAGGCAGAGCGAGGATTTTGCCAAATTGTTTCGCCTATATGATAAGGATGTGAGGAATAACATTATTGCCATATCTGAGTCATTACTAATTAGGATTAGGAACTTTTTTGAGAGTCATGCAGCCGCTTTGTTGCCATTGCAGAATGCGCGGCTAAGTTCTGGGCACATGAGTGATGATGATGATGGATACGTAGCATTGTAGGTACAATACAACAAGGCTCCTAAGATAGGAACAAAGACAAATACCTATATCTTAAAAGTTAATAGGTAGGTAGAAGGTCAACGCATCGGCGACATGCAGCTGCCAGCAAGGGTAGGGTGACTCACTGCTCAGAGATGGCAACAAACAACGATCCTCACATTGACCTTGTAGGCTTGTGTGGGTGAAACAATCAGCCAATAAAGGCGCCCTGCAGCTAAATCTCTCTATGCTATCATCTATGGCGAGTCGAGGACCTCCTAACGTTCAAGACCTTGTATCTCACCATGTATCTTGTGTATCGACCCGGAGCTTGGCGTGCCATACATACTCTCCTGGGTATTCCTCCATTTCAACTTCAACTTCAACTTTCATCTGCCTCAAGACCTCAAGGCTCAACTGCTACTGGGTCACACGATACATCGAGATCATGTCTGCCAACGCCAACTCCGGCGGTGCAAGACATAGAACGTCAGGTGGTGGGTTCTCCTCAAACAATTCGGCCGCCGAATTGTTCGCTTAGCGCTACAGAACGATCCTGGAGCCCCGACGCTTTATATATGAGTAAATAAACAATCCAACAACACTGGGTGTGAGCTTGGGGTCTTTTCTCTCGCACGGCCTGCCACAGCCCCGGCCCCCGGGCCAGAGGCACCTCCGGACGCCCCCAATCGGAAGCTTGTCCTACGACGAGTCACCACACCTGTCACGACCTGTCTGAGGCTGTACAGGCAGGGTGGCAATGCGCTGCAGCCTCGATCAAGCTGCAGACGTGCAACTTGGTCACTTGACCTTTTGGGCGGAACGGGTGGTTATGCGTTCCTCACAGCTTCCTCACAGCAGGCACAATGGCTGTCGTCATTGGTGACCCGTTGACGGCCAGTTTTGCAACACTCATCACTGCTTTCGCCTCGTACCTTTGCCTATTACTCAGAAATTGGATCGTCGGGCCATCGGGTAGCAGAAGCATATCCGCCGGCTCTCATATTGCATCGACGTCCCGCGCCGAAGTGCCTGAACCTAGATCTTATAATTTCCAGCCACCGGCACTCCTTGTTGTAGAGCCCGCCAGCAATCCAGGCAAATAGATTCCATCGCCACCTTGCGGATCTGGTCCAACGGCAACCCCAGGGTATAAAGTTATGCATGCCGGCATATTCGAAAGACTCGGGGTAAAATCCAGCTATATCCCAATCAACAATCCGCAGTTGCCCCTCCGGGTCCAGTATCATATTGCGAGGTGCCAAGTCATGATGTGTAAAGACAAATGGACGATTGTGTGAGAACATTGGCCTGGGACAAGTTGCGTGCTCTGCTGGTGTCTTCTTGACCTCGCGGTGGAGCCCGGGAAAGCTGGCCCAGAAATTCAGGAAACCATTGACTTGATGGATAGTTGCTCTGTCCGGCAATTGAAACCAATCTTCGAGAAAGTATGATCCAGATCTGCCTGTCGGCAGTGATCCAGATGAGGTTGACACGGCTGATCTCAAGCGATGAACAACGCGACGCAGTTGGAAGGCCAAGCGAAGGCTTGATAACCAACCAAGCTCGTGCCAGGCTACATCAAGTGTTCTTCCAGAAATTCGGTCCATGATGCAGTAGAAGGATCTGTCATGGACGACAATTCGGTGAACGTGTGGGACATGGATGCCAAGCTGAGATGCGAACTTCATGGCACTTACAGCATCTTCCACCTCGTCCCATTCTGCATATGCCTTGGCCAAGTACTTGTGGGATAGTGGTACAATCACCCCATAGTCCGGTAACGAGGGAAGACAATTGATGTATTCGTATATCTCTGAATCCGTGTAGCTGAAGAGTTTTGCGTCGTCAAATTTCAGCTCCATTTTAAGGTCGTTGTAAGTACTTGAGTCTTCTGTAGGAAAGAAAGAAAGAAAGAGATCCAACAATTTCCGGGATCAAAAAGTAGGTTGGGCAGTATCCTCAAATCGCCGCGAAAAGCGATCTTAGTCATAAACACGTGTCATACCTGGCAGCTGACATGCGGGGCCAATCCCTCAAGAGTCAAAACACCACAAGTTGGTTTGGGCCCTGGGGTGAAATCAACTAAAATTATCCAGAAAGCCTCAAACAATTGTTCCGCCGCCGAGAGACAGTGGCCACTGGCACGTTTTGCTCGGCCCTGTTTGGAGAGACCGACACGTTAAAAAAAAATCTTCGAAACAAGTTCAAAGTTGACAAAATCATTTTATAACCATTTTTATAATAATCATGCTTTTTTTCGAACTCGAAATCTACAACGTAGCATTATGTACTATCTTGTACTGGGCAGTCCATACCGATGACCATGCCGACTTCCTCGAAGAGGCCCTCCTGGCCCACGCCCTCAATAGACAGATGTCAGAAGGAGGCAGAGAAGAATAATTAATTTGTGACGCTCTTGTCCACATCCGTTCGGCGCCAAATTGATCAAAGTCGTGAGGGCGAGGCGGCGACGAAGCTGCAATTGACCCAGCTCCAGAAGAATGAGGTGCGAGAAATGATGTACATCAACACTCAGCACCTTTTACGAGGGTGAATGCCGATGTTGGATCCTCGGTGTTGGAATCACGCAATTCCAGGGCACAACAACGACCCACTTCCAAGTAGGTACGAAGTAAACGTTGAGGGCTTTCACTTTTATGCCTCGTTGTTCCTTTCATCGTCTTATGTCAGTTCAGCCAATTTCATCATTGCCATTGATTCAGCTTTACCGATTATGAACATAGCTTCGCTTCACACTGCATCTCTTCATCGTCGTCGCCAACTAATCCTGCCAGTTTTGCTAAAATAAGGGTGCGTTTATCGGGCACCAGCTCTGGCGTAAATGGCACCAAAAATGTGGCTGGGCTCCGGTGGTCACCGACATCGCCCGGTCCACCCAAATTGGCGGTGAGGGTTCCCATACTTTAGCTTGTAGTCCATTAATTGAAGCTGTAAATCCACGAAGTCGCGATACACGCCCGCCAACACTGACTGCAGCGCCGCTTGTAAGTGACTATGGAAGCCCTTTATCGCCAAACCTTCAGCAGCCTTGAAGCTATCAAGGCTGCGATAAATTCTACGTGTGAAGACCTCGGCTTTAGTGTTGTCACACATCAAAGCCTTCCAAATGCAACGAATCCATCGCGAATTCAGCTTCGATGCTGCAAAGGCCGGCGATATCGATCACAGCAAGGCACGGCCGGCCGACTAAGACCAAATACGAGCTCACAGATGACTGGATGCCTCTTCAAGCTCGAGATTCGCGTTGATCGCGGCGTTTATGTTAGAATCTGGCTATGACGTTATCTATCACGTGATCCTCAGCCATCCGATCACCTATATGTATCCCGGATTCCCCCAGTTCTAGTTCCTATAGTTGCTCCTTCAATCAACTTCTTCACATTTGATCCTCACATGCAAACAGTTTATGCCCTCAATCGTGTAAAGGGCTCGCAGATATGTGATCATAGTCATGAACTTGATGCCGCGCCTCTTTTACAGGTTCGTAATAAGAGACTTCAGCAGAGTGAAGAGAAAATCCCTTCCCTCTGGAATAGCGGCATTCCTCCACTTCAGATGCTGAAGAACCTTTGATACGATGATGCACAAGCCGCGAAAGGTATCACAAGGAACGATATCTACAACCTAATTCGTCGGCATCGTCAACGCGAGCTTAACGGCCGCACTGAGGTTGAGTGGCTTTATGACCAGCTTCAGGATAACCCTGCTTATCTTTTTAAAGATATCAGGATAACCCTGCTTATCTTTTTAAAGATACAAACAGCTATAGGGCTCCAAAGGCTAGAAGCTGGTGACTCTTATGAGCCTGGAACTGTACAGCCTCGGGTGTATATGAGGGCGGTCAATCGAATTGAAGATATCGAGGATGACGCCGGTGAGGGCGCTGAAGGTAGCCCCCCTGCCTCGCCGGGCCCTGCTACGTGCGATGAAGCCGGGAATGAAGCGCCGTCTTGGCCTGACGAAGAGATGTGCAGTCAAGATGCTTCAGGTTGGATTTATGCTACACAGATACCACCGGATTACGAGGGTGATATTGACGAATATATCACAAAAGGGCTTGAAGAGCAGAGGGCACTGCTTGAGGCGTCACAAGATATAATGCAGTCACTGTCGGACGTTGAGTAATTCTTGCGATAGCTTCAATACACATATTCAATTGTGTGGGTGGTGCACATCACGTGACGCTTTTCTGCCAGTCTCAAAGACAATGATTACGTGGTTTGTATGTAAATTTGCGTGCGCGGCCGATAACGGCTGTCGAACGCCACGGCGCGCCACATTTTTGGTGCCATTTACGCCAGAGCTGGTGCCCGATAAACGCACCCTAAAATAACTGCCGTGACATGTCATCCCACTAGAATGGCAGCGTTGTCGCGATAGATTCACGTCTGGTCTGGCACTCAAAGTCGGCACGTGAATCGATTATCGTGTTATTGAAGCGGCGGGATCCTTCACTGTTCAGATTACTTTTCTATTGGCCCACAATTGAATCTTGATGCAGCCGTCAATTCCCCCTCGTACGAATGATCCTATCGCAGTATTCAACGACGCTGCTGCTAGATAACTGTCGCCCGAATTGTTGGACAGGGCTCCGATATTGCACCGAGATTGCTGTGTTACAACTTACAGCTGACAGTGGTGCTGGGACACGTGCTGTGTTACGGCGAAAGCTCTTGTATGTATTAAAACATGCATACAATTTAGATTTTCGCTTGAATTACAGTCACGTCTTTCTCTTCTTCCGTTCAGGCTTTTGTGTACGCGTCCAACGTTACGCAACTGCGAAAATTGCCGCCCATCCTTTTTTGTCCTTCGTCTTGTCTTTGTTTTCTTGAATAGCTCCACGCCGTCATGCCGAAATTGATAGTCATGATCGGCCATTTCATCTCCACATCAACTTCGACACTTCTTTCAAGTTCCCTTGTCTAGTGGCGCGCTGCGATTCGGGAAGGCAGCTGCAGTCCAGTGAGTCATCTATTTGAAGTTTAGGCACCGACCACGCTACTTCTTACTGACTCGCGTCCAAAAGCTATGTGCTGTTCGACAAGCCTGGAGAACCTCATTGAGAGAGCGACTTTGGTTGAGAAAACTGCGTCTGGCGGCAAGGCGTCACAAGAGTACTCAGCCATGGTCATTGGTGTTGAGAGCGGGAAATGGCAGACAGACCTGAGGCAAGACTCATGAGCTGCAGCCTGTCAAGATGCCATTTTTTCAAGAAGCTCCAAGCGGCGAAGAAATGCAGAACTGCCGGATCTGGATCAAATTGGGAGCACAACCGTCCGGCGACTACCCATCAAACGACCCCTGCGATGCTGGAGCATCTCCAGGCTGCAAGATACCATTCGAGGGCAACGCTTCTCTTCGGCCGCTTCGTCGGTCCACTCTGAGCAACGACGCAGTGACCCCCTCGGGAAGAGTCGCTTGTGTAGGTTGAATTGTCTCTCGAAACTCGGGAGGCGCAACACTTCTGCGAATACTCTTCGACGTATATACTATGGCCCTATGGGTACTTGTTGTTTGTTACCCAGCCGAGATGAGATGTTCTTTCTTAGTGAAACTGGCGGATTTCCCGTGTCGTTTTGCCTGACTTGTGCTCAAAAGTCATCCTATGGTAGAGCGCGCCACTGCCGCCGGACTTTGTTTGGACAAAGATGGCGTGGTGGGTGAGGGCTATTCCAAAAAAGAAAAATCGCCTCGGAACACGTCATCGTTGTTCGATAATCGGTTTCGACGTGCTTGCGAAACTCGAGCCTTGGATGCTGTATAAATTATGATATGGAGAGGATGATTCACAAATATGCAGTTGGTAGGATGTTTTATACAGCATCCAACGGTTCAAGCTCACAAGCATGTACAAGCCGAACAACGGTGACGTGTTCCGAGTCGAATATGTTTTTTGGAATGGCTCTTCCCCACCATGCCGTATTCGTTCAAACAAAGTCCGACGGCAGTACGTAGTAGGCGACATACAGAACGGGATGATCTTTGAACACAAATCAGGCAAACGACCCGAGAAATCCGCCACTTTCACCAAGAAAGAGCATCTCTGGCCCTCGGCTGGGTAACGATATGGAAAATGGTTAAATGCTGGGTACATTGTATGCAATGGATGATCAGTGTTCAAGGGAAACGTTAGAGCTGTGCCTACGGAGTATAATGGAAGCATGTACGGAGTACTCTGTATCCTTTGCATATAGCAAGGATGACTGAGAGTCTCGAGATGGTGTGAGTCGTGACTCTTGATGGATTCGAGTTTCAGAGGCGCGTACGGTCCGAGGCTATTGGCTCTACTCGTGTGCTGCTGGATGTGTGTGTGTGTGTGTGTGTGTGTTGTGCCTTCGTTAGGTGCCGTCTTAGATTATAACCATGATTAGACAATGTACCATATAGAATAATGCATGCCAAACAATGAGTCAACAATCATCAATTCTTCGACAGACTACCTACGAACAAAGGTCACACGGTGACTGGGTGGCCAACCATGTACATACGCGCGTGGTTCCGTGCCATGAAAAACGCTCTTTCTGACCCCCTCTTCTTGAGGACTTTATCCGCCGTCTGTGATTGCAATCACTCTCAAATCAAGATTCCGGACCGCAGATTTGGCACTTCTGTAGCCTTCCCCCTCTGCAGCGCCAACTACATCAATATCCCGCCCCAGAACAATTAATCACCCACCGCGCTTGCACCCATCTCAGCGAAAATCACCACATCTATGATCTCATGCCACAAAGCACCCAGATCAAGTCCTGTTCTTCATAAACACAGCACTCCCCAACCGCTCAATCTCCCGTCCCTCCTGCGAGCCTCGCCCAGCAGCAACGAGCAACTTCTCCCACGCCTCCACATCTTTGAGCCGCACGGCTTCCTCAGCTGCCTTGAGCCGCAGTCCGCATTTCTCGTACATGGTGATTGTCTCGCCGGGGGGCAAGCCCGTACATTTGGGTACGAAGAGCGCGGCTACGCGGGGGCTTCCGGCCTGGAGAGTGAGATTGAAGAAGGGCTGCCGCGCAGATATTTGAGAATTAGCATTTATTATATGGGCATCCAGCATGTCTCCATATCGTCATGTCTTAAAGGGGGGAGGCGGGGGACATTCAGACCAAGACTATGTTCTTTTTTTGTTCTGTTGGTGAAACATACCTCCCAGCCAATGGGGCTCTTTTTGATCTTGGCGATTTCTTCGATTTCTGCCCAGTCTCGCTTGGCGACCAGTGCGCGGAGGCTACCTCGTGTCAGTACGTTGTAATTATTCCTCTCCGGTGAATAGGCATCATAGATGTGAGCGGCCACGTACCGGATCCACCATGCCACCTTTTCGGGAACTTTGAATTCGCTCTGCATCTTCTTAGCGCGTCCATGGTAACCTAGTCGAATAAGCTTAAACATGGTCTCATTGATACTGAGACCTGTGAATGAGTCTCCCAGTTCGCGGTCTAGAGCTTCTTGCATTCGGAGAAGCGTCGTCGTTTCCTTGAGCGCGTAAAGCTCCGTGGTGTGTTCCTTGGAATCAGACAGGAGCTTGGCTGCGAGTGCGAGCTTGTCCGCCGATGTGCGCGCATCTGGCTGCTGCAGCGACTCTCTGATAAACACGTTCGCTCCGTCCACACGCCGATCGTCCTGATAATACAGGTCTTTCAGGAGTGCGTTGTCGCCTTCAGCAAGGGCCGCTGATTCTATCATGGCCGTTGCCGTTGGGCGGGAGTTGATGACGCGGAAGAAGGATGCCAGGGGGAGTTTCACCTTGAGTTTGATGAGCACCGAGAGGATTAGGTCGCTGTCGCCGCTCTCGATGGCTTTGTCGAGAGCCAGCTCATCTTCCTCCATGTCCAACAGGAGAGGGACCTGTCTTCCGCCGCGGGGTTCGTGATTCAGTAGTTCGGTGGCAAGACGGCTGCGGCCCTCGTGGTAGGCAGCTCGCGCGATCTCCTCGAATGAGATGCCGGGCTTACCGGCAAGCCTGTCGACTACTTGTTTGCAGGCCGTGTCATCATCCTCGGCACCGATGCGGACCTTGGTGGACGCCCAGTGCACGTAGATCCTGTCAGTTGGTAGTTTTAAGTATCGGGCAATCTTGAGTGCCAATAGATACTCATGGCGTTGTAAAAGGCGCCGGATTAGTCGCTCTGGGGTGAGGCGATGGAACTGCTCAAAGGACAGGGGTATGCCAATGTTGAAGTCGCGCACGGCATTCAGCACGCGTAGGGTTTCGCACATGTCGACAAAGTCGTCGCTGTTGTATATATCGAGGACTGATTTTCCGAATGAGGCAGCCTTTAAGAGCCTCTTCTGCCACTTGACCTCAAACTCACGCCCCGCTGCGTTGACGCACGTGTCGACAGCCTCAGTGAGATTGGCTCGAATTAATTGGATGTAATCATCCGCCTTGGGCGACTCTAGTTCAAGCTGTCTGACCGCATCCAATAAAACTGACGCGGGTGAAGACTCAGATGCGTGACCAAACACCTCGAGCGTGTCTGGCGGTATCCTCTCGAGGAATTCGCAAAAGTCATTGGTAATGATTCGAGCGCCGTCGTACTCTACACCCTCTCAGCAAAAATATCCGGGTTGTATATAATCACCGAGAACGAATAATGGAAAGGAAGACGAAGGAGTACGCACCAGATATTACATGTACTCCGGTGCTGTCGTATATATAAGACGAAGACTGGCCGCCGGATCCAATGATATGGACTTCATCTTCCCATGCTATCAACGCATCGCTTCCACACCATTCGACATATCTCGGCGGTGCCTGAGAATCCGAGTTGTGCTCAAAGATTTTCTCTTGAAAATCGCTCGAGATAATGTGTGCAATGCCAGTCTTGGAATACAAGTTGATGAAGCGCCCATCCGGGGACACGCTCAGGTGGCTAAATGGGCCACTGTCCACATACTTGTCTTCGCATTCGGAAGTGTCCACCATGTATACTGTTGAACCAATGCTTAGCAGAACCTCAACAAACCGAGACAAGGTATTCTCCGGCGATATGATGGCCCAGGAATGGACCTCCCCTTCAGGTATGGGGGCCAACAGTCGTGGCCGCGGCTCAGTGTATGACGATACCGCCACCAGAGTATTGTTGCCCAGCAGAGCCACAAGACCGCTGTCATAAAAGCTACTCAGAGATCAGCGACGATGTACCGCATGAGAGCTGTACCTGAGGGCATACCGGCAGGACTCAACACCGTAGTGTTCCGCACCATGGCCGAGTGTGAAGTTGCTAAAGTCGCCTTGCATGTCATAGCAGCGTACATTTCCGTCCGCCGTGACAACCAACAGGGACTCGTCTTCCGACCAACCCAAGCCTTTGATAGAGCCCTTTTCCCAGAGTATAGACCGAAGCTTCTTCCCAGCCAGGCTATAGATGTCTATGGTGGGTTTAGACGACCGCCCAGCCTGATGAGCTTGGAGCTTGGAGGAATCCCGCCACAGAGCTGAGGCACATCAGAAATGTCTCGGAAAGTTGTCATCTCGAAAAGAAATGAGAGAATGAGAAACAAACTGAGCAGTATCATGAGAGGCAAAGGTGAAGAGAAAATGAGAATGAATAGGGGGTGCTCGTTGTCGGCTGGGACTCAATATGCCACAGATGCTGCACTGCAACACAAATAGGGGAGACGAAGCAGCTTCGCAGTAACAGATGAACCCAGCCAACGATACACAATGCACAATGCGCTGCTTGACAACTTGACGGATGGAATGCTCACCTAAAGCCCCAGCATACGGCGCTCCTGCTACGACATAATTATCGAGGTCCAGATCCTGGTCAAAGACTTGGGTGTACTGCTGTGTCTTGCGAAACCACTTGTCTCCCACGCTCTCCCAGTCGGCTCTCGCATGCAAGGTATCCATCATGAGGCGCGGCGCATTCTGAATTGCATCACCTCACAAGCGCATTCTCCCAGGAATGAGCCAGTCAGGTAGGTTAGAAGTCGCGAGTGATGTCGGCGCGCAATGATGTGCGATATCAGCTGGGCGATGCTATCTTGGGCGATTGCGAAGGATAGTCTCGAGCTTGTGTGTTCCTCGAGGCAGAGCTGCTGTTATTAGCGCCAAGACGGCGTCATTGTAGGAGCTTGGATAGCGTGCTATGCTCCCCCAGCGCGGGGCTATTCCTCGGGTAAACGGGGCGACCATGTACCCCCATCAACTTCATCACTCCATTGCTTGGAATCATCGCCGCATCACTCCCTTCCCTCACTTCGTCACTCCGTCATACCATGATGAGCCCGTTGACGCTGAGACGCGCCAACGGTTTTCACTGAATAATCTCATGCAGCGATCCAGCAAAACTTCCGACCGCCGGGCGTCTGTCTCCTGCCAAGCGTAGTCGTGTAATCCATCCCCGCTCATCATGTCGAGCTGGAGAGACGAATACCTCACGTCTCTCAAGGACGCTGAGCTCCAGAGTCCTGTGAACCAGGAGCTCATCCAGACATGTCTGTCCTCCCAAGAAAGCTCACATCTCACCTTCCTTCCGTCCAACACTCCGTTTGTTTCTTCTTCTTCATGCAAAGTCATCTTTCCATGTAAAGCTGAAGCACAAGTAATCAGGAGCCTAGCTTACCAGTTCCGGCAGGCTCCCAAATGGCCGATCGCATCTCTGCCCTGGAAGCCTCCAACGCGGCTCTGGAAGCCCGTGCCTCCAAGGCTCCCAAAGCCAAGGCATCCAAATCAGGAGCCCTTCCTATCACGGACGATCCAGCCATCGCGCAGCTGCGTCTGGATCTAGCCGAGTCTCTCCGCTCCAAGGGCGTAACAGAGGGTCGACTTAGAGCCGCAGAAGAGGAACTGAGCAAGCTGCGTACCAAGACAAAGAATGACGCGCGCTCTGTCAAGGCCCTCAGTACGGAACGGGCCCTTCTCACGACGCGGTTGAAAGACAGGGAGCATGAATTGCGTGAGAAACGGAAACTGCTTGAGGTAAGGAGCTCTTGGTTGCGCAGTCGCTTGCGCATGATGCCTCATGAGTGACTGAGAAGTCTGGTTGATTATGTACTGCTGGGGCGGACCATGCAAACTGGACATGCACACTGACACGAAGTAGGACGTGCAAGATGAAATGATTACCCTGAATCTTCAAATGTCCATGGCCGAAAAGGAGAGAGACAAGGTGAAGAGGGAGAATAAGGAGCTTGTGGAGAGGTGGATGGCGCGTATGGCTCAAGAAGCTGAGGCCATGAATCTTGCCAATGAGCCTTTATTGGGGACTTAGAGAACGGGACTCCCAGATCACTTTTGTATTCCAGATCCGGGTCTATTTTGTAACACGATGTCATGGCGAAGGTTCAAGAAACGAAACGGAGGGAGGGATAGGAATTGCGAGCATGCATGATGGTGAGGCGATGCTCGCATAACATGTTTTGGCATAGTATGTTACGGGATCACGGTATAACGCGGTATGGAACAGGATACATAGTGCGGTATGATATGGATTGGTACGCCACGGTGGGTGCGGCATGGTATGTCATGGTATGGCAAGGCATGGTAAAAGAGGTAAGGGCCAAGATCACGGTGATGTGGTGTGGTATGTGCGGTATAGTACTGTATGGTATGTATGTACATCTTTACGAATCTGCTGATTTTTTTGGCCACAGTCTACTCCAACAAAGTACAAAGCCAAGAAAAACAGAAAGACAATGCCAGCCCTTTTTTGTATTGGTATCCAAAACGCTGCAGTACGTGATACATCGTATATACTGACCGACGAACCAGCCAAGCTCCCTCGGCATAGCTATACGCCTCGCCCCCATGTGTGTGTCATCTTAGCCCCCTAGCGAATGTCTGCCACAGCAAATGTCCGTCTGTCAAATATCTGCCCCGGCAACACATACCTTGCCAAGCAAACACATCCAACGCATCCGCATCCATCTACTTCCGCGTAGATATAAAATACTCCCCTCCCGCATTCGTCCAACTCACAAACCCCTCCGGATACGAACACTCCTCCACCTCCAAAATCGTACTCCCCACATCATTGATATTATGACTACTCTTACAGTCCGCCACAAACGACTTGAGCGAAATGACCCTGCATCCCGGCTTCAAATCCAAAAACATGCGCACCAAATCATCATTCAGCTGCGCCGTAAACGCCTTATTATTCACAAGCACCACATCCGCCCGCTTCAACGCCTCGTGGATGATGGTGTTTTTGCGGAAATCCCCCCGTTGGAGGTGCACCTTGCCGGGCTTGATCCCCCAGAGCATGCACCGGGCGTCGAATTCCTGAATCTGCAGCTCGGCTAGGTTGCATGCGTTTTCCATCATTTCGCAGCCCCAGCTCTCGCAGCCTATTTCTAGGGCGGCCTGCAGGCAGACGTTGCCGACGCCGGAGCCGAGATCTACAAAGACTTGATCTGACGTCATTTGGGTTTGCTCGACGAGGAGTTTCGAGATGAAGGGGTGTAGGAGCTCTCCGTAGACGTAGTCGGTACCGTTTTCGTATTTCGAGAGTAGATCTACGCTTGGGGCGACGGTGCGGTCGTAGATCTGGTCTAGGATGAAGGCGACGAGTTGCTGGGGGAGTTCGCGCAGGGCGTCGAGGTTCTTTGCGATGATGCCGTCTTCGACTAGGCCTGACAGCGTCTCGTTGTACTCGTGTAGGGCGGCTTTGAAGCCCGCTAGATCTTGGATGTTGCGGTTCGATGCTTTCTCGAGGCGTCGAATCAGGCCCGTGTTCATGTTTGTGAATGGCTCGGCTTCCTCGTCGTTGAGGTAGGTCTCGGCGACGTGGCGAACGATTCGTATGCTGGCTTCGACGGCGTCTATTTTGTCTTTGCCCCAGACGAGTTCGAACCTGCAGCACAAAGAGATAGTGAGCATTGCGACCAACGCCAGAAAGGTTTGGGTAGGGGATGAGAATTGCAAATGAAGAAACAACAAGGGGAAGATAGATGCGGGAAGGCGGCACACTGAGGGAGTCGTACTTTTCTCTGGGCTGCATACTCGGATACTGCAGCTCTATCGCAACGTCTTCCTTTTGCGCACCCATAACTGGCACACATTTTGCCTCCAGCGACGCCACCTCGACAGCATGTATGAACCGAAGACCGCTATTGCGGCCCTCAAACGCGCGCAAGTGTCGAAACTTGCGCTTCGAGTCCAAGGGCTTCTCCTCAGACGTAGCCCTCCGCTGCCTCTTGCGCGTATCCAGACTCATCCACCCATCGTCCTCATTGTCGCTGTCCTTGTCAAATGCAACCCGCTCCGCTCCCGGTGACGGTTTCGCCGCCGCCGCATGTCCTGCCGCTCCTCCCGCACTAGGCTTGCGCTTCCGGTGCAACCGGCTCTCGTCCGATGACGACGGATACGGCGAGTGGCTATTGTGTCGGAAAGAGAAGGGCCTCGGCGATGGTCGCGTACCAGACGCGGACGCCGCGGCAGATGATCGCGACGACAAGCCCGTCGAGGCTTGTCCTGGACGCGGCTTGGCCTTCGACCTGTTCAGCGCTGGACCTGTCCGCTCAACTGCCACCTTTTCGATCCGGATCTTGGGCGGATCAACCTTGAACTTGTTTCCCTTGCCGCCGAGAAGAGGCATGGCGGCGAACAAGAATGGAAAGAAAAGGCACCTTTCTACCGGGCGTGATTTGTGGTCTTCGTGTCTTGCCTCATGCAGGAGGTTATTTGTGGCCGATATCGGGACGTTATACACTATATTATACGAATATTGAGAGGACACGAAAGACTGGTTATTGAATTCGCGCGACGTCCAAAAAGAGGAGGTGAAGTGGAAAAAGGTGTCGTATTTATGTACAAGTGTGCGATGACTGTTCGAAAGGGTAGTATTTCCAAGAAAGTTGAGGTACAGCTGGAAAAATGGTATAAAAAAAGAGAAAGAAAGGCGATAAAGTTCATTCGTCTGAACGGCCTTTGGTGCTGTGCAATGAAGAAAATGCAGGTCGGCTCGGGGCTAAATACGATGTTTGTGGTTGGTGGCAGAACTCATCCAATATTCCGGGTTGCTTGCTGATGCAATGCAACTTTGGACCCTTCCGCCTTGTTGTGCCACGCTGCTGCCTGGCACGTGTTGGCTAACTCGCTAACTCTCAGGGTATCTTGCCTTTGATTGGACGATCACTCAGAGGAAGTGGGGCAGACGAAGCCTCGAACACAACATGCAAATTGTTTTGCTTTTCGCCTGTTTCCTCCAGAGCCAGTCAAACGAACCGGGCAATAATTCACGCAAGCCTGCCGCAAAGAGGGCCGTGTTGATCACGAGTTCATTAGGTTCCGAACGCTCTGCGTCTACTTGGCCGAGACGCGTGGCTTGTTCATGGAAGGGGCTCGCGCGAAAATATACCTCAACGCTTCGTATGACTCATAAAGCCTCGCGGCTCGTTTCCACGTCTCCTACCCTGAACCAAAAACACTTTTGAGACCATTGGAGTCACAGAAACACAGATCAAGTAGCACATTATGCGCGACGAGTAATCACTCTTGGCAAGGTTGTGACTATAACTTATTACAAAAATAGAATGAATGAAGCGATGACCGAATCGAATCGACTCGGAACCAGCCAAGCCATATGCGCATATCTCACGCGCCACGTCCTCCTTTTAGCCAATTGCCTTGCTGAATGCGAACAACGGCACTTCTGTGCACTGTGAACAAGATCTGTACATACCTACATACGGAGTACATACCCCCAGAAACTTGGGTTCGTGGTCGTACCTTTGGTGCGAAAAACGTCAACATAAGATAATGGACCCAGTTGCGCCTCCAAAGAACAACAGATTGGCAAACAAGAAGAAACAAAGAGAAAGCGAACAAGGCCTGCGCCAAAATCAAATCAAGTCGACATTGCTGTGGCTGAACGCCGCCCGAGGATGCTAGGTAGATCCGCCCTCTCTACAAGGCGCGGACAAAAAAAACTGGAGATAAAATCCCATTCATGACTTGTGTTGATGCCGATGGTACGCATTCTGATGGATGTGGTCCCCAAAGTAGCGACTTCGGACTTGCGGTACCGACTCGCCCGTGTCCCCGGCCCAGACGCCAGTGTAATTGCCCAATTCTACGGCAACTTGGTCGTCTTCAACAACGCAATAGTCGACACGACGCTTGATCGATCCCTGGTACTTTGTTCTATTATCGTCCATACTTTGTGCTTGCCCTTCGTCCGAAGAGGCGGAGAATGAGGACAGTTGCCGCTGTCGCTGTCCATCTGGGCCGCAAGCAGGCTTGTTGCCGGTTTCCATCGCATCAACCAGTGTTCTCTCGCTGTCGTTTATATTCGATTTTGAAAAGCATGGTCCTGAGGTGCGGGAGATGGAAGAACCAGCTTTGGGAGATTTTTGGCAGAGGGACTTCCGCGAGTTTTCCTGGGCGATGGAAGCGCCCATGTTGACAGATGTTGGCATGGTGTGTAGCTCGGGCGTGGGCGGACGGGATAAGTCGAGTGGAGACGAGCGCGATGCTCGTTGTGTAATTCACGATGAGGACAGACGGTGAGCAGTCGGGACGAGGCGACGACGTGCCACCTTGTATAAATATAAATATATATGAATAAACAAGCCCCTCAGCTGGAATTATCGGTGGTAGAAAGACAATGTTCGGCGCTTGGGCAGGCGGTTAAAGGTTTGCGAGAGCGAGTGGAAGTTGGACCAATCTGACTAGGCTCTGGGCGTGTTAGTCGGTGGCCGCGCGAAAGCGAGTTGAAGGAATGAGGCAAGCAATAAGGGAGAAGGAGAGAAAATACGGCCCCTTGAAGAAAATATATAAAAATGTCGGATCGCACACAAGAGCAGCGTGGAAGCAGTCTCCGACTATGTATATCTGCCAAAGCACCCCCTCCAAAGGCCGAGAGCACCACCATCATCAACCCACCAACGATCAGAGATCCCGCCAACCAAACTGGGCCTGGCTCAGGTTTTGCTTCCGAAGCCGCTGCCCAGGACCAGGGACTGGCCGGCAGAAGGGCAGCAGCCACATCTTGAGACGCCGCTGGGACGCCGCTGGGACGCCGCAGGGTGGATGGGGTGCGACACCGTACATACACACCGTACACGACAGGACTCGGTCATGGCTTTTGGTCGTAACAATGTCTTGCATGGCGTCTCGCCGTCTCACCTGCTGGCGGTGTTTCAAGTACAATGCAACTGGTGTCTGGGCGCGGCAATCTGTCGTTGTCTGTCCTGTGTCTGTGTCTTGTGCTTTGTGTCTTGTGGTTTGGTGTTTGTTCAAGTCTCCCTGTCCCGTCAAAGTCGGGGAAGGAGCTAACCCCGGACTTGCTCGACTTGCTCTGTCCGAGGCACCCGTGACCCGACAGAATCAACCTCCACTCCAAGTGCACGGTCAGCCGGGAACAGAATATTCATGCGAATACAGACATCACCACTTCTTCCTCAGCGAGACACAAATTTGGCCATCTGATCCGAAGTTTGGCTGCCGCTGATGCTTCTTTTCTTGTCATGAGCCTTGGGTCTACCGTCTGACCGACGTCCGCCCGTTACCCGCTGCCCGCCTTGTTCAGTTGCCGCTCCACCGCAATTCGCTGGCGAGCCGGCCAAGTCATCAAGGGACCTTGTCGCGGTCCAATCAAGATTTCTCCTTTAGGTAGTTACCAGACATCTGCAGGCCGCTGACGATTTCATCTTGTGACGAACCGGCAGGAGAAGATGTATTCCTGGATGTGGAGTGGGACGAATCGAGACAGGCCGTTTATTCGTAACTGCCCGAACCCTACCGACTAGGTACCTACCTGCTGTCAGATGATGGTCCTGTACACAAAACGGACTGCTCTGCCGACGAGAACCTGCAACATCGAGAAGAGAGCTGAGAGAAGCTTCAGCATCAAGGAGACAGACAGACTCGATCATCAGCGATGGGAGGCCTACGATGTACGCTCACGGAGCGCACGGGGGTATACGGGTCCGAACTGGCCGCGCATGTCTTGTTTTAAACGCCCAAGAGGGAAGTCGTCTCGCTGCTCGTTCATGTTTTCACGTCATACGCTGCACGCACGCAAGTGGACAAGACATTGAGTTTCAATCGGCTTTCGGCCTCTGCAATCTGGCATGTGCATGCGGCGAGGCGGTCATTGAACAGTGAAGGGGTCCACGAGCAGTTGCCGACGGGGTTGCATCGATGATCAAACAGGTCGTAAAACGGTTCCCCGCGCAGGCCCCCGGTCTAGGTATACGCATACGCACCCTGGCCGAGTCAACCAGCCGCATCGCAAGATGAACAGACAGCCTGGGTGACGAATGGCAAATGCATCGATTTAACAACTTGACATGCAATCCAACCTCGTGCTTCTCCGAGCGTCGCGCATTGCCTCCTACGAGCGCAGACACGGGAATTGTGGCCGACTCTGTGCCCTTTCTCCTTTCTTTTTCTCCCATTCGTATCGAGGCACGGCTCATTCAATTACGGACTGGCTCATCGCAGGGCCAGTCGGGCACAAGAACTTACGGAGTAGAGCACTGAACCAGCATGGCACCGAAATTCCGTCCGTCTCGGGTCGGGAGGGGGAAGACCGGGCGGATCACAACTGTTCCAAGTCCTCGTTCAAGCAAGTCAAGCAGGGCCGAAATATTCTCGCTCGCACCAGGCCACGTCACTGTCACTCCCTTCGGAAAGTCTTGCCGATGCCTCATCCTTCTCGGCCGGAAGGAAGCGATGGGAGTCCGGCCGAGGACCGAGGACACGGCCCAGACTCAGAGCCATCTGATGTTCTAACTTCTGGCCAACACCACAGGGCGGGATACGTTACGGGCGCGTACCTGAGGCTTTTAAATTGAGCAGTCTACCTATGGAGGGTATGTTGGCTGCCTCATCGAGAAAACAGAGATGATTTCTTCGCCGACCAACCTGATTCGGACGCCTCGCTCTGCCCAAAAGGCCTCAACACATGAATTGAAGTTTGACCCGGTCTCGGAGAGACATTCTGAAAAGTCGCCCCCCCGTCATATCGCAAGGGGCGTTGCAATTGCGATCTAATTACCAGGGATCAATCTCGACAATGTGACGCAGACTTCATGCGGGCCTGTTTCCGACTGGTTGCTTTATTCCCCGCGCCGGAACCCACGAAAACTAGCCAGGCACCAGACCAGGTTTGAGAGACAACGGCTTTTTCACGCCATCTTTGCATCGCATCACATCATGTAGGCAGGCTGGAAACCTTTTCAGCCTCCACATGTTCCAGTTGAACCCTTCGCAAGAAAAAAAAATACGAAGAACAAATGAAGCCATCTCGCTTTGCCGCATCGCCACAATGAAATCGCGATAGTCAGACTGATGTCCGGTCCGGGGTTTTGGTAGGCCACTGCTCGTAGATTTGATCCCTTCACTGCTCGTATAATTCACCTTGCTGAACTGGCTTGTCGTGAAGAGAATTATGTTTTGAAGGTTTCTGCAAGGCACGAAAGATGATGGATGTGCTTGTTGAAACGTGCACGTGGAGCTTTGCTTTGTTGTGGGTGCTTGTGTATGCCACACACAACGTTTACATGATACTTGTGTGTACTTATGCTTGATCGATCGTTCGTTCGTTGTTTGCTGAATATAGTTAGTTAGGCATGTATTTGTTTAGATACTGTTTCTGGTTGGCAACACAGGTTCCTCCATCCCACTGGTAACCTGGTTATCATCACCAAACTCAATCCGACCTCAAGAGCTCAAGACACACAGACAGACAAGTCACCATTGCCATGCCTTACGTTCTCCAACTGGACCTCAAGAGTCACGTTCCTTGTCCATGTAGATTTTCTCGCTCCCTCCCATCTATGTACTCCATGCCCGTAAGACTACACATAACCGTGAAAGATTTTCCCGCTCCCTCCCATCTATGTACTCCATGCCCGTAAGACTACACATAACCGTGAAAATTCCACGCCCAATGCCCATACGTTACGTCTCCACGACAAGTTTACCTCTTCAAAGTCCTCTGCTTTTCCGCATTAGTAGCCACATTCCTCCCCTCCACCAACAAGCCCTTCTTCCTCCTCACCCCATCCATATACCTCTTCGCCACATTCTCCTTATCCGCCAACTCCCCCAAATCCTCCAAATCGTCCTCCGTAAACGGCACCCAGAATGGATCCTGATCCAATACCTCAAACCCCGCAAACACAAGCTGCGGCTGCGCAGCCCCACTAGTCCGCTTCCGCATCTCGTCCGCGAAGCCAAAACTCTCCGCGACAGGAAGAACAGCCTGTATCGTGAAAAACGGGGTCCCTTCCTTCATGGTTTCTGCAATGACACGTCCGCGTCGGCGGGTGAGCACATCGTAGACCCGGCCGAGGACTTCCGTCGCGGCTTGGATTTCGACGCTGTACATGGCGAGCATGAGGCGGGGGGACCAGTCCAGGAAGGCGGACCGTAGGGATGTTTGGAAGGTTTTGATGATTTCGCTGGTGAGACGGCTGAGCTTGTCTGGGGCGGGGGTGTCGTCGTCGGTGAGGTCGAGAGCAATGTCTTCGAGGGTGACGGCTACGCCTTGGACGGGTTCGTGGCAGAGAGGGCCTTGGGCCATGGCGAGTTGGAAGGCGTGTACGATTTTGTCGGCAAGGTGGCTTGGGTTGAGGGCCTCGCCGGCACGGGGTGCTGTGGTGGTTGTGTTGTTGTCCGGGGGGGTTGAGCTGAAGACTTTGGTGAGTATGTTGTCTTTTGTGGCATCGAGTAGTATGTTGGGGCCGGTTCTTCTGGGACCAAAGGCGGCGATTTGATCGGTGCGTGTTCGGAAGGTGTCACGGCCTGCTTTGGCGGTATCAAAGAGCTTTTGTAGCTGCTTCTGGATATCCTCGACAGAAAGCCTACTGGCTGCGGCGGCTGCTGCTGCATCGAGAGCAATGGCGTCGGCTTCATCGTCGGCTTCCTGTTCTTGTCCGTCTGAGGACCCGGTGCGCCTGGTTTCCGTGTAGAGATGCTTGATGGAGTCGGCGTTCTTGAGCAGGAACTCTGTCACGTCCGAGGCTAATGGACGGATGCGTAGCGTCATGGTGACCTGTTTCGAACTTGTGCTTGCCACGACTGCTCCCCGGCCGAGCTCCTTGTTCACAGGAGGACGCATCTCGTCAGCCCGGACAATGGTTTCCCTGTATGGGACGATGGGTGCACCGGCCTGGATATCGCACTTTGCGAACCTCTCCTTGAGATCCGTGAGACATCGTTCCAAGTGCAGCTCCCCTGCTGTGAGAAGCACATGCTCACCACTACCAAATTGTTCGTATTCCGCGCACGGGTCGCTCTGAACCAGCAACTCAAGGCCATGGATCATCTTGTCGAGATCCCCAGGGTTGACTGGTTCCAAGGCGACTCGGACGATGGGCTTCCCAACCATGCTGACGCCTGCCAAGTTTATGGCACCGTCGAGCTTGCTGCAGAGCGTCCCGGACTTGAGAATCTTGCCTTCGAGACCTCCGATGCCAAACACCACGCCGGCGGGAACTGAGTCCAGGGACTCTAGATTTCGTCCCATGAGCATATAGAGAGCCGAGACGGTCACGGCTTGCGGCTGCGGGCCTGCCGTGGGATCAGCCGGCGACCACTTGGGCGGAACGACGTAGAGGCTGTCGCCGACCGAGATTGTCCCAGAGTAGATGCGTGCGAATCCAATCAAGTGTTCCGGCTCGGCCTGTTGGGCTTCCTCGTCGTTGGCATTATCAATGTGAGTATTACCCAAAGCCTCTGTGATGCCGCCATCCACGGTGCCTTCGCTTGCGTCTTGCGCAGCCGCCGCTCTGAGGGCCTCGGCTCGCTTTTTCCGCGCAAGCTCCCGTGCCTCTTCGCCAGTCATTTGACTGCCGGGTTTTCTCCTATTCTCGGGCAACTCGCTCTCCGGGACCGACACCATTTTGCTGACATAGGCGACTACAGGGTCTGATGGGCCATGCTTGAACGAGACCATGGCATCTTTGACCTCCTTGTCCACGGCCTCGTGTCCGGGAGATTGCGCGATGAGATCGGGACATCTCTCAGCTTGCGCGGCAGGTGGTGAAGGGAGAGACTCGATGACGGAAACCAAGAGAGCTGTTGAGAGGGGCAGCCAAGAGGCAAAGACTGTTGTCAGAAGCAACCGTGGGTCGCGCGCGCGGAGTACGTGAGGCGGTATCGAGAGGTTCAGGGACTTGGTAACTTTTTCCAGCATGGCTGCATCGCCTTTACCGTGGTCACCGCCGCACGTTGCCTGGTATACTGTCCAGACGGGCTCCAGAACGAGCTGCCCAAACATAGGCTTGAGGTTTCGACCTCTAAGATGTTTTGGGCCAAGAATCTTTTTCGTCTTTGGATCCAGGTAGAAGTTTCCCCATAATACTTTCTCCATCAGCCCACGCTTGATGCCCAGTTTCTTTTCGTATAAGCTGGCGAATTGGCGACATGTGAATGCCCACCCGTCAATAGCACTGCTGAAAATGACATTGTTTTTTTCGGGGGCAAAGTAGATGTCCTCGTCGTCTCGCTCCTCAAATTGCAAGTTGATCTCGCCGGTCTGTGATGACAAAGAGTCGTCTTCTTCTGCGGAGGCTTTCGCAGCAGCAGCGGCTGCGGCATTTACACGCGCCTCCATCTTCTCCCGCCAGTTAAGATCCTCTTCCATTCGCTCGCCTTGAAAGAAACTGCCCAGCACGGCGTTCACCTGCTCGAGCAATTTGCTCAAGTGCACATAGGCCTCGCCAGGCGTCATCTTTAGCTCCGTGATCAACCGGTCCATCTTGTTGATGACGAGAAGAGGCTTGAGCTTCTCCATCCAGGCTTGTCGCAGAACTGTGACCGTTTGGCTGCAGACGCCTTCTACGGCGTCGACTAGCACCACTGCTCCGTCGCAGAGCCTCGACGCCGTAGACACCTCGCTGCTGAAGTCAATGTGTCCTGGTGAGTCAATCAAGTTGATGAGGTACTCTTTTGGTTGCGGGGCAGCCTCTGGCGCAGACCGTCTCATCATGGAGAAGAACAACGAGATGGCGGATGATTCCATGGTGATGCCTCTCAGCTGCTCATCAGGACGGGAGTCAAGATAGCGGATCTTGCCGGCGAGTTTAGGCGAGATGATTCCATTTGTGGCGAGGAGGGCGTCTGTCAGCGATGTTTTTCCATGGTCAACGTGTGCGAGAATGCATATCTGTATCACCATCAGCTCATCAGCCCGCTGAGTTCAAAGAGGAGACGGACGAGAGGACGAGACATACGTTTCTTATGTCTTCGGATTGCCTTTGCAGGCTTGCCAGCTTGTCTGGCGTTACCACCGGCATGATGGGATTGATGGGTGTTGAAGAAGTATCTAGCAGAGACGTCCTGGTCACCACTGAGCGTTGCTCCGATGTCCTCTTTGTCCCAGACTCGAATCTCGAATCGGGTTGAGCTACTGGACGGTTTGGTCGGCTTGTTAGAATTACTCGATCAAGAAGCCGATCCAGACTACTACCGCTCAACTAGATGCGTTCAATTGCATGGGTATTTGTATTGTACCACAGCTCCTTTATGAAGCCCTCCGCCGTTTGTCAACAGAGCTCTCAATTTTCTCTTCGTCACTGTGCTCACAGGCTCAGCCTGATTGGATCATGGTATGACTCCTTCAATTCACGCTTTCTCCACATGCACAGTCTGTGACGCACTGGGTCGTTCTGCTGGACCATGGGCCATGCAAACCAACAACTAGAAAAGATAAGGATGCGATGCTCGATGACTGGAAATGAGTCAAAATACGACGTGGCTCTTGGGTTCTATCAGAAGTGTAAGGCTGTGGAGATACTTGGAGTCTTGGAAGAGAAGCTCCCAAGTCCAATCGTCTTGTCGCTTTGTGTTGCCTTCCCGCTTTCCCGTCGTACCTCAGGCTTCACTCCATGTTGCCCCGCCCCTACCCCACCATGGAATTAAAATTGCTCGATAAGTGCAAGCGATATGCATACAGCCCGCATCTTATGCACGATAGATGCATATCTACACCACAAGCCCTAACGGCACGAAAATTCCGAGACCGCCATCGCCAGCCCCTCGGATTGAGCGCAAAATCAACCCCTGCCGCTGCCTCTGTATCCCGCGCCTTCGATTTGGACTTTCCGGACGAGACGAACGTCGGAAGTGGAAGAAGAACACTTGAAAATGTCGACGTACCAGAACGGCGTGGCTCCGGCCCGAGCGATAGATGATGACAGCGATGTCGAGGAGGAAGCCCTGGTGGCCGACTACAAGGAGCAAGTCCAGTATGAGGACGGCGACGAGCTCAGCCAGACGATGTCTTTGACTATGGCGCAACAAACCGACGATATCCAGGCCCGCCTCGTCCAGGCTGCCCAGCCGCTGGATTTCTCAGCACCTCTGGAAGTGAAGTTCCAGAGCTACGATTCTTACTGCAGCTTGTTCCACTTCATCTTGAACTCGGATGGACCTGTGGATTTGGAGCCCCCTTCGGTTGGTTTTTGTCATCCCCAGCAGCTCGTGGAGGAGCAGGGTGGCATGAGAGCGAGATATCAATGCTCGAGTCTCGGGAAGTGGAAGGCATGTGGAGAAATGAAGTTACGGAAAGCTAATTCATAATGATTCTTTTAGTACTACTGGGCTTGGGATGTCATTGATGAATTCATCTACCAGTTCAATACGTTCTCGTCATATCGACTGCGAATTGCTCGCCAAGCGAACAACGAAGAAGAGATTCAAATTTTGCGGGAAAACCCCAACACGTGGGGCTCGTACAGTGTCCTCAACGTTTTGTACTCGCTGATCCAGCGATCTCAGATCACTGAGCAGCTTGCTGCGATGAAGAGAAACGAGGACCCCGCGGCCGTCGCAGGCGAGTATGGCTCAAAGAACCTGTATAAGATGCTGGGTTACTTTTCCATCATTGGCCTGCTCCGCGTGCACTGCTTGCTGGGCGATTTCAGCCTGGCGCTCAAGACGCTCGACGACATTGAGCTTAACAAGAAGGCCATGTTTGCGCGTGTCATGGCCGCCCACTTCACAACATACTACTATGTGGGATTCTCGTACATGATGATGCACCGCTACGCGGATGCCATCCGCATGTTCAGCCACATCCTGATCTACGTGTCGAGGACCAAGAACTTCCAGAAGAATGCACAGTACGACTCCATCACAAAGAAGAACGAGCAGATGTACGCCCTGATCGCCATCTGCGTGGCTTTCCAGCCCACGCGACTGGATGACACGATCCACAGCGCCCTGCGCGAGAAGTACGGCGACCAGCTGCTCAAGCTGCAGCGTGGCGGACCCGAGTCGCTGCCCATCTTCGAGGAGCTCTTCCGCACTGCTTGCCCCAAGTTCATTACCCCCACGCCCCCCGACTTTGACAACCCCGAGAGTAACATCGACCCCGTTGAGCACCATCTCTCCGTCTTCATGGATGAAGTCAAGACCAACATGTGGAGCCCTACCATCAAGTCCTACTTGAGACTGTACACGACCATGGATCTGCACAAGCTTGCCGGCTTCCTCGAGGTCAAGCCCGATGAGCTACGCTCGTGGCTCCTGGTGACCAAGCAGCGCACCAAGCAGCTGCGATTCCAGGACCAGGGTCTTCTCGACGGCGACCTGGTCAATGTTAGCGACCTTGACTATGCTTTGCAAGGAGTAAGTCGCGACGCGTGATTTCTCATATTATTCTCAGCCTTTCGAGCAACAGGTACTGACTTTTTTCTCTTTTCAACAGGATCTGATCCACATTTCCGAGGCCAAGGTTGGACGCAAGCTCGTCGACTGGTACATTCGCAACCTGTCCCGTACATACAACTAGACCAACCTCCATAGGGGCATCCAAAAGTGAACCTGTCACGATACCAGGAAGTCAGATTTTGTTCACAAACTTGAAATACAAGAAAGGCCCCCAACAAAACAAGTTATGGAAAATCCACGGCCGCTTAAAAATGCCTGCCACCTCTCTACCACGTCCCCAAGTTCTTGGCCTTCAACACACGACCAAGTCGTCATCTGCTTGTCTTCGCGACGAAAGGAACGGAAAGGGGAGGGGCGGCACACCTTACGGCGGAAACAGAAAAGCCTGGGGGTATGTTGATGCAGGCCATTACGGTCACTTGCATGGCATTTGGCGTCTCGGAGTTGGGAATCGTCTCTTACGCAAAGCAGCGGATGGGGTAGGGCAGATGGGGGTAGGCTGAGGCAAGGGTAGAGCCCATCTACTTCTCGTCTGGAGTCGGACGTTTATCGTCTGGGAAGGTGTAGGGTCCATATCACATGGATCAGTATAGGAGTCAAATAAGTCTTGTTCTTTTTTCTTACTCTTTCTTGTGAGTGCGTGTGTTGAGCCGTACTCAAGTATGATGGTACTGCGTCTGTCTTGACATGCAGGATCGATGTTCTCTAGTTATGTAGCTCATGCGTACGATCTAATCATTGGTTCCTCGGCGTACTGTGCCTACTGTGCAATGTAGGTTCAGCGAGCCTCAATCTCAGTTACAGCCGGGAGCGCCCGCGTGACACTCATATGCCGCGTTACGTATGGTCATTGAGAATACGGAGAAGTAAGTACTCTTGTTCTCGTCTTTGCCTAAAACCGGGTATAGCTTCTCTGCGTACCTCTTCTTCGATTCCAATTCTCCATCTGCCTTGTTCCCTCTTATTTTCTTCTTTCTGCTTTCTTGTCACTTCCTTGTTCTCCTTCATGCTAAGTAAAAGCTTTCTTCTCGAATTCTCTTCTCATCCTCTCATGCCCCTTATATCCTCTTGCCCCGTGCGAGAATCCCTAAGCGAGGTCCACAGCTGGTATAACGCTGGCCAATGAGCATGCACACGCATAACCTTCTCTTCCTCGTCCCTTCATTTCTTCAACATCAGCGGCGCCTATCGATTGTTCTTCAAATCAATATAAGTTGACCGTCGTCGTGCTGGCGCTACTGTCGCCATGCCGTTGCACAGCACCTTTAATTTGCATCAGGTAAGTGAGTGAAGCATTATTCGTAAATATCTCGTGAGTTCTGCTAACTATCATGAGTGGCCACCTTACTTTATCTACGCACAAACGTATCGCGGGACGTGGGTCCCAGCTTGGAAGGTAGGTACTCAAGCAAATCCATTACCTCGTACATGATGCTTTTTATAACGGAATTGCTCATCAACTAACGACAATTCTTTGGCAGGTGGTCGATGGGGAGGCTCAGGTTCCCGTCGGTGAAGTTTTCTGCCGCTACCCCAGTGGCGATGGTCTTTGCGCTCGTGACGTAAGTTGCAATAACTGCGGTACGGTAATACATGATGCTGATTCATTTATCAGACGAAGTTCACCGACCGCAGCTGCCTCCTCGCCCATGTGAGACACGCCCACGGCCCTTTTGCGCGTCGCCGAAAGGGTGGCCTCACAGCCGCCGAAATGGAGGAGGCCCGAGGTATGTAATTAAGCGCATCGCAACTATGATGATGATTTCGTGGTTGAGAATGCAGTATAGCGTACTATACCGAGCTTCTGGCGCTCTATCTGGGCAGACCTAATCCCGGGACGTCTGAGTTGTGTCCCGAGAGACATCTTCCCGCAAGGCGTTCACCATCAGCAAAGGATGGCTACAGCACATTTCCATCAGGAGAAAGTCTTTCTAATAAGTCAAGGTAAGCGTTTGGCGGTAACGCGGTATCGTATTGCGGAGAGACTGATTCTTTATGCAGGTTTCCACCATCTGCGTCGACTAGGTCACATACTGCGAGACCTCCGAGCCAGCAGATTCCTCAAGCTGAGCCCCCTCCAATACCAATTCAGCTACTGTCTCTTTCGAGGAAAATTGAAATAATGGTCGATGTGCTTGGTCTCGAAGGCCTGTCTGAGGCGGAACGTCAAGACGCTCAGGCCATTCTTCAAAAATTCGTTAGTGAAATGGACTAATGATGATGAATTGATCATTCTGCTCTGCGCGTGATGAAAATGCGGCGCCTCAGCCAATGGACAGCCAGAAGATTGAAGTCGACATGTTCAGCGAATATCTGCCTTCATTATGATGACTCGCGGCAACAAGTTTGTCTACGGCTTGTGCTGGAAAGCCGTGTAATTCCCGCAGTTAAAGGGTTTTCTTTTCTATTTCCGGTCTTATCTCCGGTCTTATCTCAGCCTTAATAACTCCCCGGGCGCGAACAACGGGATGCTCATCTCATGTTTGTACACATGTCTATATGCGCCTCTGTGCGAACCATGTCATACTGTGTCATAACTTATATCTTTTGAAACTCCTGAAAAGGGACTCGTTTCCTGTCAGTTCGACACTTCACTCAATGGACAAGCTCGCGAGTCGCCATAGACAGCACAAGTCATGCACTTTTGTTCGTCCATGCATTTCCTCGCGAACAATCCTGTCTGGTCCATCTCCACTTTTTTCACTCCTTCTATTTTTTTTTGGGTCTCATTATACAGGAACCCCATTCTGTTACACAGGAACCCCAACCGCCGCGACCGGCGATATTTTGTCGTACACGTGACCATCCGCCCCCTGCATCTGCTTTCAATTCTCAGCAGACCCTCCATCATCCGAATTCATACCATCCCATCGCAGTTCCTCACGAAGCTTTGTATGTAACGCCATTTTTCTCATGTATGAAGCAGTTGCGCCTACGGCTAACGATATACGAAGCGCGTCTACAGTGTTCTCACCATGGATCGTGCCTCTGAGCCAGTCCCCGAGCAAGCTTTCGAGCCATTGCAAACATTTGAGTCGTACGAAGACGCGATCGAGTCAGCCAAGCAGCTAGCTTCAATTCAAGGCTACAGCCTCGCAATCCAGCGGCGGACGAAAAATTCCGAGGATGTTGTAAGCTCTGTTCGTTTACGCTGCTCGAAGGCATTCAAATTCGTTCCCTACGATACCGGCACGCACCCCTCGAAGAAGAGGCGCACGAAAACTCGCAAAGAGTCATGCCCTTTTCGACTTCTCATCGCCCGTGATGATCAAAACCGCTGGTTGATTACGCCCTCACCAAATGCGGATGCGAGGAAGCATTCCCACGAACCGGATAAGTTTGGATCGTTTGCCGCCGACCGAGGGAAGATTGTGAGAAGGCATGCGGCCTTCATTCTCACTCAGTGGAACTCTCGCGTGAAGGTCTATCAGATCCTTTCAGGCCTCCGACAGACAAAGGATCGTGATACTTGGCTCTTGAGGGGCCAGGATATCGCAAACTTCCTTCGAGCTCACGATCGAGCTATGCTTGGGGGACGAACCTCGATTGAGTGGCTCATTGATGAGCTCCGCGAGAATCCATATTTTGTCTCAGCCTCTTGCACCGATGATGGTGGCCGGATTCAATGCCTTTTCATCGCTCCACGAAGCGGCATCGATCTTCTGAGGAAGCATCCGGACGTACTGCAGTTTGACTGCACCTACAAGACCAACAAGTTCAAAATGCCTCTTCTGAACATCAGCGGCATTACGAACACGAGGAAAACATTTTCGGTTGCTGCTATATTCTTACCCAACGAGGTCGAGAGCACCTACGCATGGGCTCTCAGTCAATTGCGCCAGCTGCTACATGATGAGGCTATTCCAGGCCCTCGCATTATTTGCACGGATCGGGAGAAAGCGATCATCAACGCCCTGAGTAAGATGGAGCCTTTCAACGAGTGCCCCTTGCACATTTGCCGCTGGCACGTCAACTCCAACGTTCTTGCAAAGACGAAGGGGTATTTTGGCCCTGCAAGGAAGGGGCCAGACGGGAAGATAGTCCGTGATCCCCTATTTACGGACTTCCTCCACGCATTCTCCGAACTGACTTACGCACCTACGGTGCCAGTGTACGAAGAGCGACTTCAGGAATTTCAAACTCATGGTTGGCCCCCTGCCGCAGTCAATTACTGCCTCAAGACCTGGATTCAGCCGTGGGCCGAGCACTTCGTGACCGCTTTCATTGATCAGCACCGTCATTTTGGCCTCACAACGACGTCGTCGGCTGAATCAATGCACGCAAGTATCAAACGGCACATTTCTGGCAGCACAGGAGATCTTCGATCAGCAACGGATGGCCTTGTCTCGTTCTGGAAGGCGCAGGGCGCTAGAATACGCGCGGAAGAGACTTTTGTTAGCGGGCGGTTTGGTACTGACACGCTGGGTGTCTTGTACTCAGAGCTGAGGGGTAAAGTGAGTGAGATTGCTCTTTCCTTGATTGTCAAGGAGTTAAGGTCGCTTCAGAAGCCCAGGCCCGGAGTCCCGATGCCTTCTTTGCCATGCGATTGCGGGATTAGCATTGGTCTGGGCCTTCCTTGTCGGCATCGCCTCTTCCAGTACCAGGAACAAGACGTTCCCATCCCTCTTGAAGCCGTAGATCGATTCTGGTGGCTCGACCGGACGCGGCTTTTGACCGGAGATGATCTCCCTCTTGGACCGTACGATCCCTTAATCGTTAAGGGCAAGGGGAGGCCGAAAGGTAGTCTTGGTCTAGGCTCACGATCGCATCGACGCGACCCGACGCTGCTTGACAGAGCTCTTAATCAGGAGCGCAATGAAGCATTGCAAAATTCTTCATCCGCGCCGTCATCATCGGCGCCTCCAGTTCGAAACCGAAAGCGACGTCTTCCACATCCGGAGTTTGCTGTCCCAGATGCGCCTAATTCGCCTTCCGCGATCACGAATGCTTCGTCCACAATCAAGGCTTTGGAGTGGCTGGACGTTCATGGGGATACGTATGAGGCTGGTACGCAGATGCCTCGCGCGTCTCAACGAATGGCGCCGCCGTTGGAGGACCCAGAGGCGCCATTCTCACTGGGAGGCTCGGGAGACATCATCTTAAGAGATAGTGAGGGGTTAGCAATTGAAGTCGAGGATGACGTTACCAATGAAGCGGAAAATGAGGCTGACATTGCAGCTCATGATGGCACAGGAGGCGATGATGTCGCCACTCGGGAGTATTGGGATGGTGTTGCGCAAGAACATTGGGAAGTCAATTAAGCATTTTGTATTTATTTTCAAATTTATTTTCCACATTTCAAATTTACAAGTCGATCAATTGATCTTTGAAGCATTTGCCCAAGTATCGTTGTGCGGAATGGTCACGTGTTTATGACAAATATCGCCGGTACCGGCGATTGGGGTTCCTGTGTAACAGAATGGGGTTCCTGTATAATGAGACCCTTTTTTTTCCTTTTCGTCTCGTCTTGTTTTCCATGATTCTTCTTTGTCAAGGAAAATAATTACCCGTATTCCCATGGCTGCCCAACAAGGGAAGACAACGCCAAGTGTAACCGAAACGGCCCACTCGACCCATTCTATTCCCTCCGGCTTCTTTAATCCCAGGCGCAATCCTGGCCTTGTTCGGCTTGGCAGTGGCAGGAAGGATGTTAGACTGTTAGTACATAGCACGGATGCGCGGTCTTGGGCCTGTTGCTGAGAAGACATGTGTCTGCTTGAAGATTTTTCTTAGAAAAATTATACATACATGAATTCGAATTTCGAAGCCATGATTGTGTGATTTACGCTAGGGAATTTTTGGATTTTTGTGACAGATGAGTCATGACGCTGCGTCGGTTGAGTACCTATGCATGTCGGACTAAGACTTGAAGTGAAGGCATCTGACTGTTCAACACTCATAGAAAAAAAAACGTGAAAGATGCTTATATCTTGCTAGTCTCCACTGTCCAGTAATGCAGTATGCAATGAGTTCATATGTATGGTGTTGAAGGCTACGATGCCGAATTGACATGTCAAATCGTGAAGCAAACATGAAATGCTAGAAGCGACTAATAACTGCTTGTTTCATAGCTTCTACAGTGGAGTCCTGGGCAATTTCGAAACAAGATTCGCGCCAAGTCCCGTCGACATGATTGCAAAAATACTCTGCACCTGACTGATGAGCCGGGAATACTCGCCAGAATGAGTGCCATCTCCTCGTGAGTCGTGCATCTCTCATCCCCGTCCGGCGTCGCCTGGTTAGGAAGAATGGGAGAAGGCAAAACGAAGAAGAAAAGAAAACGGAAGACCAAAAAGTTAAAACACAGCAGCGGGTGATAAAAACAAAAAACCCCGTCGCTCCTATGTACCTATTCGTGGACTCTGATACATAACATGGGTTCCTGACCGTTCCGGCGTCCGCAACGCCCGACGAATGGACCAGGGTCGAATGAGATGCCTAGGCAAGCCACCTTTTGGACGGAGATGTCCTGTGACTGTCACCTGTGCAGGTACATACCCTTTTTCTAATACCTCTCGTCGTGATTGTATTTGTAGGTATATATAATGTGAGGCCGTGGTGTCTTGAAACTTGGAATGAGGTTTGCGCTTACGTTACACTGCCGTACTCCGTACTCACCCCTCACTGACTGTCACTTCGCTCCATGTATGTAGGTAGGTAGGTAGGGACTAGTAGGTACATATCTGAATGTCTTGGATCTTGGATCGTGGGAGCCTGATGACCCTATGAAGCATCCCACGTGGATCCTGACGAGGGGCGGGGACCAACGAACCCATTCCCCCGGGTTTACGTACGAATACATAGGTATGTAGGTACTCCGTATGTATGACTGGGAAAGGCCGCGCTTCTCGCGCTGCGAATTCTTGAACGGTACTTCGTACGAAGTACGGAGTACATACGGAGTTATTCAAGGGCAAGATGGCCGCGGGCAAGAAAGAGAGACATGGTGAGGCGGTCAAGAAAGAAACAAGCATCGACTCCCGAGGGGGCATCTTATCATTGAAGCGAATGATGAATGATGGCAAACTGCCATGTATGCATGATGCATGTACATGTGTGCTTCAAACTTCAACTTCTGCATTCGATCCGCCGGTGTTCAATCACATGATGCTCGGCGCGCACCACCCATGTCTCATGTGCTTGTTCCAACTTCCTGCAGGCTGCAAGTTCACGTTCACGGTTCGACGCGTTCAGAACTCGGACTTCAACCACTGTACACACCTACTACGGAGTAGGTATGTACCTATTGTACCTGGGTATGTACAGTAGGCAGTGAGGCACTCATACGCGCGTTCGAGGCAAGGATGTACGTGTCATCGTCACCTTGTCTGGTTGGTCAACAGGCGCGCGAAAGCAGAAAAGGGGCAAAGCTCCAATCTGCTTTTAACCAGGAATCGCAATAATAAGGGAATTAAGCCACTCGGATCTACCCATGGCTGGCGCACACGGGGGCAACCGCCGACGGGTGCAAAAACGGCCGCCGTCATGCCATTGTCATGTTGATCCAACTTGCTGGCGTTCCTTAGCCACGTTGCCATGGCACGGTTGCACGGAATTAACGGGATAGCTTCCTAGGCTTCCTGAATCCTGGGTGTGTAGAAAGTTGGTGTTGTCGGCTTGTCTTAGCGTTGGCTCCGGCTCACATGCCCTCAAGGTGCCGACGAGCAAGGGTACGAAGACGTTGGTGGTGGACGCCGGAGATTCGCACATTCGCATTCACATCGCGGACTTGTAACTGGCGGAAGTTGCGTGATACCGGTTGCGTTGATGCCGGCCGGCATTTATTTCCACTGCCATCCAGTCGTACTCAATGTATCACAACAACCCGCCCCCACCCTCTTCTCGGCTTCGTCTGCCATATGGTGCAATGCCGTATTCCTATGTACGGAGTACGTGCGTGATGGAAATCCCATGATGCGCTTGCCATGCCATGCTATGCCGGCCATGCGTGTGGTGGGATTCAAGGGCCAACAAACGTCGCCATGACAGAATTGTCTTGGCGGTATGGCTCCGACTTCCGCGTGTTCTTGGCAAAGTGGCAGATGTCCTTGGCTGGCCTAGCGCCTCGGTACGACAAGGGCTCGTGGAGAGGGAATTGCTTCAAGATGCAAAAAAGACAAGAAAGATCAAAGCAGATGTTGATCAAGTGATGGAAAGCATCAAAAGACAACGCAGTTTACTTTTCCGCACCCCTGGATGCGCACCCCTCGCGCGCACGGACCCTCCGAGACCGAGATCGCAGCGGCCAAACAGCGAAGGTGGATCCACGAGGGGTCTCATTGGCTGCAGCGTTCTCAGCGGCAATGGCACGCTCTTAGAGTGTTGATGACTTTTGCAACGGTTGTAGAATCTGCTATGTATATGAATCTGCTATATACATACGTGTAGACGCCAGAGGAGATTGTAAATGTCCTTGCTCTTCATGATGACACCATGCTCGCGCTTCATGAGCAGTTTAAGGACACGAGGAGGTTGGCCAGCGTCGGACAGCGCAGCCACCAAGGCTTCATGGTTCTTTCGACTGCGCCGACGGTGTCCCACGAGGGCAATAGGATTACTCGGTCCGTGATTATGAATCCTCGTCATCGTCTGGCAGAGACAGACTTCGAAGGGGCCGGTTAAGTCAGAGGGATCAGACGCTACTACAGCAACCTTCCACTTGCAATCGGTCTTGATCGTGTGGCGCCGTGAATCTGCCTTGCGTCGGCCATCTTGCTTACGACCACGACAGCAGCGGAAGAACAGCCTAGACATCTTGCCAGTGGACTCGTTCTTCCTGCCATACCACTTCGACCGAGCGACGTCGAAACCAAGCGGCACGGCGAAGTCATGTAGATAAGACTCCAGCGCTCCGAGCGAGGCGAACGTCTGCTCTTGTGGAAGGGCTGGCTGACCAAGAGAGCCCTCGTCTTCGCTGTCAAAATCGTCTTCTTCGACCTTCATCCTCTCAATGTCCTCCACATTGACCTCCTTCTGCTGTAGGTCGCATTCCGATTCAGTGTCATCATCAATGGTGATGGGGTCCGCCGGCGCAGCGTCGTCTTCGATGGTGATGACCTCCGCCTGCCACGGCGACGGTGAAGGCGGTGACGGCGTGAGGTCCTTCAGCAGCGCTTCAATGTGCTCTTTGTTGGACTCCATTGTGATGGCGGTGATGGCGGTGATGACGGGTAACAACGTTGTGCAGCTTGTTGTGGAAAGGCTAGTTGTAGAGTCACGTGTGCATTGCCGGTATCGGCCTCGGGGGGTCCGTGCGCGCGAGGGGTGCGCATCCAGGGGTGCGGAAAAGTAAACTGCAAAGACAACTATGCGCCGCGGTACCTATGCCGTCCCGATTGTCCCTTCGGCGCTTCGGGGCTTCGGGCCCGGACGCAAAAAGAAACGTAGGTAGGCCGGAGTTGACGCCGGGATGAGCGCATTCGCAGGCTGCAGCATCGCAATTCGCATCCCTTCGCATCGAGTCAAATGAAACCGCCTCATGCGTGCTCTGTACTCTGTACAGGTTACATAACACACGCCCCCGTTCCAGATTGCGCCACGTTCTTGCATCGAATGCCACTTCACTTGACGCGGACAAGGCTGCCCAGTGCCTCTCCAAGGTTCGGCAATGTCGGTGGTGGCAATCTGGATCTGTCTTGCTGCATTGCCCGCACATGCCGGAGACAGACATGTACATACATATGTACATGCATCAGAAACATCAGACATCAGAGACATGCAGAGACATGCAGAGACATATTTGATGATATACTCACACAGAATATGTACACACGCAATCGCCGGTTGCCTTTTTCACTCGGCCAACCAAGTTGAACCAACCTCAATCTGCGTTGTTGTCCAGTCTGCGACTCTGCATCAGGTGATGCAACAAGCGGTGGCTGGACTTCTCGGTACGGAGTAGATCTAGATAGACTTGGGTACATGGGACCCTCTGAGAGGTACATTCTCGGGTCGCGGGCTCCGGGGGCCACGAACAACGTTGCAGCCGCATTTGTCCTCCCCGTCGGGCCTCTGGAGTCTGCATCATCGATTGCGTTTCTTTGCAAATGAAGGTTTCCTCGATCATGCCATGTTCTTTAGGTATTTCTGTGCCCTTTGCTTCCCCATATTGTTTCCACATCGCGCCACCTTCCAACTCATCGCGATCCGCCACTCTCCCTTGTTTTTTGCTTCCAACTTCTGCGCAAGCCTTTTCTCCTCAGTTGTAGGTACATACATACTAGGTAGGTAGGTAGACCGTAGGTAGTACCTACACAACTTGTCGGTGACTCATTCGTCATCCTTGTTCCGTTTGTTGCCCAAGCGAGCACAGGGCATCGTTTATTTTACCTCCGCGCGCCCGAAAGCTGACCAGGGCAGGGCTGTAGCCTGTGCAAGGCAAGGCAAGGCGAGGCGAAGTCAAGGCGAAGAAGGCAAGGTATGGCGGAAAAATAATTCAAAATTCAAACCCCAAACCTAAACGGAATCCACCACAGACCTTCCAAGGCTCAAGCACCGGACAGGGTTGGGAGGACAAGACGTGAAGCTATGTACCTAGGTAGGTTATTTAGCTACGGAGTACCTAGGCCAAAGACGAACCTTGGTCCTTGGCATCCGCACAAGCCGGCATTTCGCCTTTGGTTGGGTTGAGTTTCTGAGGTCCGGTTCCTTGGTGACGAGTACGGAGTACAAACCACGAATATCTCGCTTTTTTACCACGTGCGCGTGCGGTAAGTACTGTTGTTCCCCGGAGGACCATGCTCGGTGCATATCTGCAGCCCGTTGTTATTTTTACCTCGAACGGTACTTTGTGACTACTGACGGCCCCGGAATAGGTACAGCGCGGAATCCAGCTCAGATTCATCTCAGATTCCATCGCAGGACAGGAACCAACACCACACGGACCGCGAACCCAGATCGGCACGCGAGATACGCAGACGCCACCAGCAGCAGCAGCAGCAGCAGCAACGAATAAAGCACTTGGCCTTTATATGAAGTTGAAAAGCTCCAAGTTGTCAACATCACTACTGTCTTACGTTGTTGTCTTCGCTGTCCATACATACCAAGCCCTGGTACCGGTACTTGGCTGGGTACTTGGCTCTTGGCACTTGGTACTTGCTCTAAGCTGCTCCACCACGCTACCTATTGCTGCGCTGCTCCTGCCGTCTGACCTTGTCGCCAGACCTTGCTGGGGGTGGCCCAAGCTCCCAAAACTCCCAGCTTCCCAGCTTAAGCTCCATGGCCCCACCATCACGCACACCACACCAAACACACCCAAACACACCAAAAACACACCAAGAACCGGGCAATACGGACTAACTTGACTGAACAATCCACATCCCACAACCCCCCAGTCGAACCCCCAGCCGACCAGCCACGGAGCAGACAAACAAGGGAGACGGGCGTTGACTTGAATTGATTTTTCTCTATTTCTCGGTTTGCCTTCAAGTCTGTCCTCTTGCACAACCTGCTCTGTTGTTCTACAGACGTCGTTGGAGTCACCGTGATTTCGAGATATCGACCTACATCCCGCCGCCCGCCTACGGAGTACTCGCATTCTCTCCCCGCCCGCGTTTACCTGAGCTTGCGTCCATCGCATTGACGTCCTGCCTTTGTGCGAAAGCGGAAGTGACATCAGCACCGAGACAAGCGCCAAACGACCAAAACCGTGTCATCATCACGGGCATCAAGGCTTGGTTGTACAATCTGAACATCTAAGCATCTATCTAGGCTTTGAACATCGGCTCTGAACATCCATCTCATCTGGCCTTTGCGCAACTAGCCACTGCTTCATTACGTAGCTCCCGTTATAGCTCGGTCCAACACGCTCTCGCGCCATTGCTTTTTTCTCGTGTGCGAACCCAGTCGACTCGACATCGTGTTGCATCGCACAGCACAAGCAACCCGGCGGCCAATCCAGATCAACGCTATCCCTTCAAATCTCGGAAATCTGTTTGACCTGTGACGCTGCACCTTCCCGACCGTGGCCACTTGGTGTCTCCTTGCTCGGCACATGCGTGCCGGAGAAAAGTGAACCAGCGTGGTATCGCTCCAGAAACTGCTGTTGTCTTAGATTGCCCAGTTTTAACCCCAGCGAGCCCACGGGAAATAGTGCCGTCAAGACGTTCCATTCATATAAACACGCCACACCAGCCAGTCGCCTACGAGTTTCGCCTGTGCCGGCACGAAAACTTCATAGCACGACAAGCAGGACGGACGAGCCTGAGATTTAAAATCCAAGCTGCCTCACGGCTGGCTGCCTGCCTGGCGCTTCCTGTCTGTCTCTGTGTAGTGGTGCCTCGCCATCCGACCGGCTAGCTGTTGGTGGTCATCATCTCACCGCACATCGAACCGGCTGTTATAGCCCATTTCGTCATTCCGCATTTATCTTCTTTGTTTCTTCGTCTTCTTTAGCCACAAATGCTCACCTTCGCCGATCGCCCAAAGTCTTCCGTATTTGGCAGCCACAGCATGAATATGGGCAATTCGAGTCGCATCATGGGTCAAGGAGGAGGAGGAGGAGGCACTTCGCGGCTCAAGAGGCTGTCCTGGATGTTGCATCCGTCGCGATTGTCTCAAGGACTTGCCTCTGGGCCATCGCCATTGTCGTCTCTGCCAGCACCTAGAAAGTCATACAGCGAACCGATTAACGAGCCGATCCGCGAGTCGACCAGCGAGCCTTTACAAGATGCCGAATTCGCATCACGTTCGATATCACAAGAAGACTCAAAGATCCGACCTTTGACCTTTGCTAATGACGCGTCCGACGCCGAAACACCCGACCCCGACACCAGCATGAGCCTGGCTAACGACACCGAGCCTCTTCCTCAGCTGATCACGACGCTTCACACATCGGCCGCTCCATCCGCAGCCACCTCAGCGGTACCCTCTAGCTCGAGCTCCACGGCAAGCGAGGAGGGCTCCTCCCCAACCGAGGCCAGGAAATCGAGTATTTCTTTTCCGACGGACCTACCGAAGCCTGAGCATTCGCCCTCGATTCAAACGCCTCTTGATGGATGGTCAGAATTCTCGTTTGGTCGAAAATCTTCCATTTCATCGGCTTCATATCGACGGTCGAGGAATCCTTCTGTTGCGCCTAGTGTGGTTAAGCAGGGGGGGGACGGGATGCGTGTTCGGACGGCGTCGCCGCCACCACGGAGGTAAGGGTTTTTTTTCCAAGACGCCCGTCTTTTACGCTTCACATCATCATGACTTCATTTGTTGTTTCCTTCATTTCTTCATGTCTTCGTTGCTTTGTTATGTCACTTCTTCACACCGACATCCCTTTTTTGTCTTGGTTCTTATTTTCGTTTTCGTTTGGTCATATTAGTTGTACTTTTCCCCTGTCCTCTACTGCATCAACTCAGCCCGTCAATTGCAGAATTGGCCGCGGCTCGTGGGAAGCCCCGCGCTCTATCTGTCGCAGGAACCGAAGAGTCAAGATAATGGCGGTGCAGCGGTGGTGCGCTATGGTATGGTGTCGACTATACATGCCCTCGATTACATGAGAGCGAGGGCCGGCACTCGTCCCCCTGTCTACCTCGGCTCGTTCGGCTGCTGCTGTGGTGCACCACCAACCACTTATTCGGCGAGCTTTTTTTCCGATCGGATCTGCTGCGGCTGGATGCAGAAGGTTGCTTTGCGTCTGCGTCTGTGTCGTGCGTCATCGGGCCCTTGCTCAGGAGTCAGAACTGCGAAAGGCATCGGCCAACCGCGAAGGGGCATCAAGTGACGCGCCCTGCGGCTTGCATCCAAGTAGACTGCTTTTGGAGCAGCACATTTTGATTTAACATGATGGCGGGCATCGCATGTAAAGTTTGTCGGCGATTGACGAGGCTGTGCTTTCGGCAGCGCATCTCGCGCCCATATGCATTTTATGGAAGCCTAGCTGCGATCCAAATGTGCTTCTCTCGCCGGCTAAGTGCGCGTGTTCGTCACGCATGATGATTGTCAAAGCGCCGCGGAGTTGCATCAGTGTATGCAAGACGTTTTGGCATTTTGACCTCGGGCCTCAATCCGAGCGATCACTTCGCGAGAGTCATCGGCCGCTTCGGCTTTTGGCCGCAGGGAGAGAAGACGTCTCCACTTCTGCCTCAGCCTCCACCAAGCCGCCAGTGGCCACAGACCAGCGCAGATGAGAAAAGCTTCCGAGTCCTGATGGGGCGGCACCGTGCCACCGCTTACGGTGCACCGTGGGTTCAAGAGCGGGGTCGGGCTCTCTTTCTTCTTCAGCCTTCAGACTCCTCGCTGTAGAGCACTGGGCGTGACCTGACAACTTGATTGTACAGTATCCACGGGCTCACTCACACAGTATGTACTGGGAGGGGTCAGGCAGTCGCGACAGACAGCCACCAGTGAACCTGTGGAGCGCAGGAAGTCACGGTCATCGTGCGTCAGAGATTAAAGAGATTGAGATTAGGCTTGTTGCTCTCTCCCTTTCGAATCCGATCCACCCGCATTTGAGGCTGCCTCATCAGTCTTCTTCTCATTATTGTTCTGTTTCTTGCGTCGTCTTGTCTCCTCTAGGCGCTCTCATTCCTTCTGGTCCTTATCATTCCCCGCTTTATCTTCGATACTACCTTCGGCTGATACCATTCTTACTATCCTCTTTCTTCATTCTTCATCCTCATTTTCATTCCTCACACCATGGTGATGCTGACCGGGTCCATGAACGACAGGTTTCAAAACCGCGTCGGCTTCGATAACGTGCCCAGCGGTGAGGCCACCAAGAACAACACCCCGTCTCTGACACTCAATGTTCGACACACGGGCTTCTATGCCCGCCGACGATCTCGCTGCTTCATGGTCGGCGTGGATGAGCATGTGTATTCCGACTACGCAATCCAGTGGCTCTTGGACGAGCTGGTCGACGATGGCGACGAGGTCGTCTGCGTCCGCGTCGTTGAAAAGGAGATTCGGAATGACCCATACCAAGATGACGCAAAGGATGTCATGAAAAATATACTGGCCAAGAACAGCACTAATCGAGCTATTAGCTTTGTGCTGGAATATGCCGTTGGCAAGTTACATGCCACTTTTCAGAGGCTGGTGAGTCACTCTTTCAAACCAGAACAGGAATCACAGACTGACCCTGTCACAGATTCAAATGTACCAACCAGCAATGCTCATTGTTGGCACCAGAGGCCGCTCATTGGGCGGCATCCAGGGCTTGGTCAACTCTCGGAATTCCTTCTCCAAATACTGTCTGCAGTATTCGCCTGTGCCGGTTGTCGTCGTGCGCCCGACGGAGCAGCGCATCAAAAAGAAGGTTAAGCGCGCTAGAGATGCGAGCCGTCAAACATATGTGTCTATGCTTGCCGCCAATAACGGACTTCACGAAGCAAACAGCGAGCCGAGCGGCACTTACGAACTCGAGCCCCAGAATACCCCCGATGAGGAAGCCCACCAGGTGGCTAAGGTCCTCGGGCTGCCGGCAGCCTTTGACCCAACCATTAAACCGCTACGAGACAACCTGCTTCCACGATCTCGCCCCTCCAGCCCTGGCCCAGCCGCCAACGGACCCACAGAGCGACTCCCTCAAAGGTCGCCGGGCAGTGCGCCGGGCAGTGTGGCGGGCGACACTGAGGAGGAGGAAGAGGAGGAAGAAGAAGAGGAGGAGGAGGAATTCGAAGTGACTGACGGAAGAGAGGCGCTCAACCAACAGGAGAAGATGAAGCAGCTGCACAACATGGAGGTTGGAGAAGCCGCCGCTCTTAAGATGGGCGTCGACGATGAGGAAGAGGAGTCTGATGAAGCCCACTCCACGAAGGAGGCGTCATAGAATGCTGCAGTTCGTGCTAATTTGGGCGGTGACGGCCCGGCCGAGACTGTCGATCCTGCTTTTCCTGCCGACCTCGTTGTCTAGTCGACAACTAATGATGGCGCCGTCGAATGTCCTTCAGAGCAGGGAGCCGAAGGTGTAGAGGCGCGCCAGACACGGCCCGTGGACAGTCGACAAGCAGAGGTCCATGACGGGTGGACACCACCGAAATCGCCACCGAAGCAGACACCAGGTGATGATGTGATACGGTCTCAGTCGGTGCCGTCGGCAGACGAAAATGGGAAGTTGCCACCGCAAGGGGCACCCGGTGACGATAATTCTGCGCAAGACGGTGCAGATGGTTCCAGGACACTTTCCGTGAACCTTGTCATGACGGACGAGACGGAGAGGTACATGAGGCCGGACGGCTCCTCGTCACGTCCGGCGTCCTGTCCGCAAGCGTACCCGACGTCTGTGGATGATTTTGCGCCACTGCAGCAAGCTACTTCGGCGCCTGTGTACCTACGAATCGAAGAGCCTAGTCCTCGCATGCATAGCAGTCGGCAACGCCTGGATGCCTGGCTTCGTCGCAACCGATTGTGTTTCACGTTTCTCAGTAGCAGAATTCGAGCCGATGTGCTCGCTGCAGACGCGGTGCAGATGCAGCAGCAGGACCTTGGCGCGGAAGGCATACTCACGAGGGACTTTGCGCTAGAGCCATCTGTCCCTTCATCTGATACGCCTGAGGAACATGTCATGATGCCTGTGCAGTCTTCGGCCGAGCCACAGGACTCTCCTTCTGTCGGCTAGAGACGATGGCTGGAGGCAGTCCGTCGATTCCGGCAAACGCGGTGTGGGTGCTTTTAACGAGCAGTGGTGCTGAGGTGCTGATTTAACTTTGGGGGAAACAGGCTCGGGATATGAGGCTAGCAGGGTCAGGAAAGAGTCTACAGGACACAATAGGAGGATTTTACAGGTTTCATTTGTTCACGGGAGGTTCATTAGTGTTTTCGGGTGTTCACAAAGGGCTTTCACCAACAATGGGTCTATCAGGAGTTGATCAGTTTTTTCGGAGGTTCACAGGAGGGTCCTCATCAGGGTCTGTCGACGGGAGTTTATCTGTGTTGATCAGTGTTTATTGGGTGATTTTAAGGAAAGGACTAGTACAGCGAGAGAATGGGCTACAGTTAAATTAGCGCAGTAGAGGCGGCTATTGTTATCGAAGCGATTTACTTGATGGCTACTTATTCTGGGTGTGAAGTATATGTGCGTGGCGTGACGTGACTTGGACGAAGTCATTCCGACGTCTGGGTGATGTGGCGTGTACAAGGCAACAAAACTCCAAGAGGACCTCATGTCCCATTGCAAATCCAGACTTGTCATTCTACCATGTATGATGTATGCAGGCTCAGCAACACGAGCAGCCCGGTGTTCGCCATATCTTGCTTGCTGTCTCTTCACGGCCGTCGTACCAATGAGTTGAGTGTACATTCAAGCTATTTCCATGCTACGTAGAAGAAAAGGAAAGGCGAAGGGAAAAGTGCATGGCACAAAGAGATGACAAATGGAATTTGGAAATGATGGCAAAAAAGGAGAGAGAGTGTGTGTGAGTGAACATTTGAGAAGATATTGCCAACAAAAAAAGAAAAGGCAAAAGAAAAGATTGTGTACATACAACAACCGGTGTTCGCTGGTCGCCACCGACCCAACTACTAATCTGTCGGTTGGCAGCTTATCTATGGGAGAGCGGACGGGATCCCGAGTTTTCTACCACCTATGGTCGTATGTACCAACCAGAGGAGTAAAACTGATATATATAGAGTGCTTGAACTGGTAACTCTTTGAGTTTCCGCCTTGATGAAACGTGCTTGTTGATTCTTGAACACTGATTTTATTAGGTACCTTGTGGCCCGTGGGATCGGAGCTCGTCACGTGCGATCCCGCCCAAACCGGAATGTCCGAGGAGATTCCGTAATTCGACAAGGGATTCCGGCCACGTTCGGGAACGAATTTTTTTTGAGCGTTACTCCGCGAACTGTACGAGTTTACTCGGCGAACTGTTTTTGCCAAAATGCTCCACATTTCCCAGGCTGCTTCGTACCTCGCCGAGTTACAGTGGGAATTAGAATGACAAACAGTACGCATTCGCTTTGGGCTTTGAGGCTCGACACAACTCAGTTCGCTCAAATGATACACCACCGGTGTCTTCGATCATTACTTTGAACCATGACACATTCGCGACTGGGCAAATAGCCCAGGCGCCTACTCGATCATTTGCGTAGCCGGGATGGATTACTCGCTTTCACCGTCCTCACTGTGCGTGGTCAGATCCTGCGATGTCGAGCCACTGATTCTCGCAGCCTTCACAGATGAGGACGGCCGTGATCTCCCCTTGTCTCTTCCGCGACCTCGCGTGATGTTCCTGTTTCTTCGAGACACGCAATGTCTCTGCCTTGTCACTTACAAACTGTGAGTCAGTGACGTTGGCTTGGCTTCGAAAATCGTCTCGGCGGCGCGTCGGCTGCCTCTACGTCGCAACGACGGGCTGTAGCGGATTTGGTAGCGAGGAACTCTGCGACAGGTGGTTTACCATCGTGTCGTCATGGCTCATGGGACGGGACGGTTGAGGCACATCGGAATCGCTTTCGGCCGCGACGCTAAAGCCTATATGACTGACAGCAACTCGAAAACAGGGTTGAAACTGCGGTACTTCTGTGGAATGAGTTGCGAGGCCGAGCACGGAGGTTGCGATTACGGACGCACTGAGGGGGTCTTGGATTCGGAGGAGTGGCTGACCGTAGTCCTTGAAGTCATGGTTAGTTGATATCTTTAGCTACCTAGTCGATGATCTGCCTTACCAGGGACTTCTTCAGCCATCAGCATGGCAAACGTTTTTGCAGGTCGAGGGTTCCATCATGATGTGCGACGTTGACGAATTTTGGTGATGTCAAATGAACAGGTACTTGGATGGATAGATGAATAATTAATTTGGAAATGTCAAACCAACGGTGTCAGCAGTGTGCATTGCCTGAAGCACTGTCTTGGAGCGGGGAGATACAAAGGACCCTGAGAAATGTGGAGCATTTTGGCAAAAACAGTTCGCCGAGTAAACTCGTACAGTTCGCGGAGTAACGCTCTTTTTTTTTCTTGAAACATTCACAGTCACCCACCAACAACATACGTACCTAGAAGCAACCATCAACTAGAAGCAACCATCAACAATCATCTATATTATACATACCTAGATACAAGGCTAAAGCAGGCTTCTTCGATATCGTCTCTAGGTTATATTTGCAGTAGCGGGATCTTGGCATAGGTACCTAAACTAACGAGGCATCACCAGACGTCACCGACGACTTCGCTGCAGCCGACTGCTTCGACGAACGAGACTTTTACAGTCTTGAACACCAGCAGCCTTCCTCGCCCGGAGTGGCAAGGGGTATCTCCCTAACACCTGACAGCATTCATTACGACTGGGTAAGAGACCGAAACCGCGATGCCATTGAGGCTTTCTTATCAGTAGGAAAAAAGGTTTTGTGAGGGTGGAAAGCAAAGGGCGGCGATGGCGCAATTACGACGACAGACTTGCGAGTGCGCCATTGGCAGGAAGGCGTCGCCTTTTATTGGGCGGATGAAGATGATGATGAAGAATAATAATTCAGGCTAGACTAGGATGTTCTACTTCTACATCGACAATGTCACGAGTTTCGATTCTACGGCGACCAGCCTGTCAACGAGTTCTTGGGTGGAAAAAGAAGGGACTCGTTGACAGGCTGGTCGCCCACAACATTGAAACTCCTCACGTTGTCGATGTAGAAGTGAAAGATCTTAGTCTAGCCTGAATTATTCTTCATCATCTTTATCCACCCAATAAAAGGCGACGCCTTCTTGCCATCGTCGCCCTTTTCTTTGCTTTCCAACCTCACAAAAACCTTCTTTCCTGCTGATAAAAAAACCTCAACGACATCGCGACTTCGGTCTCTTACCCAGCCGTAATGAATGTTGTCAAGTGTTAAGGAGATGCCCCTTGCCACTCCGGGCGAGGAAGGCTGCCGGTGCTCAAGACCGTAAAAGTCTCGTACGTCGAAGCAGTCGATTGGGATGCTGTGCTGCGTGCAAGCCGCCAATGAAAATATCGGAGAGCTCGCTGGAAATGTGCCTTGAATTCCAACGAGCGTAGGCGAGGATCAACATACATGTGACGGCTACTCTGCTGCAGCTTTGTCCGTTGCACTGCACCTATATTTCGCACTAACTTCGTAGAATCCAAAAGAATGCTTTGACAAGAGCTTTTTGCTTTTTCTTGCTCTTTTTCTTGATCCACCATTGTCCGGGGTCCCCTACTTGGAGTTTCTTCGGCACCTTGAAGCAATGAAGAAGGTGACCGATGTGTAGCGCTCTTATCAGGCGATGTTTCTTTGCACTCCATGCATGACTTTTCACTGTTCAGTGTTCCCAGATGGTGAATAGCACGTTTCTTCCAGGCCCAAACTCAAACACAAAGTCCCCAGTCCAAACACTCTATATATATCGGTTTTACTCCTCTAGTTAGCACATACGACCATAGGTGGTAGAAAACTCGGGATCCCGTCCGCTCTCCCATAGATAAGCTACCAACCGACAGATTAGTAGTTGGGTCGGTGACGACCAGCGAACACCGGTTGTTGTATGTAAGCATTCCTTTTTGTACTCCGAAATACTCTTTTGCACTTTTGAAATTCTCCTCTGTCTTCGTGTCTTGCAAAGTTGCACTGGGCGGCGTTGTTGGCGGCGTCAATCGTCCTCTCGGTTGTTCTCTGCCAATGCGGCGATATTCTGCTCGCGCACGGGGGAATTCAACGAGTGTCAATCGCCAAAGAAAGAGCCTCGATTTGGTATAGGTTTCTTATCAATGAGCCATTTTGGGAGAAAGTGTGGTGAATTGAATTCACACGTGGCAGCTCTCACTTATTTCAGGGGTTTGTGTCATGGTCTGGGCTTTGCCCAGCCCTCAGCAATATAGGTGTCAATTGTACAGAGTTCAGGAACTTGTACAATGCGTATTCTTTTGTTCTTTTGTTGTCTTCCATGGCGCAACGAGATTGGGCACATCACCCAGACGGCGGCGCAGACACCCGCGATTGGCTCTTGGAGCCAGGCCATCACAGCTCGTGGTTTGACCAAATTCACGGGTCGAGTTTTGGCATTCGAGCACTGCCTGAGATCGAAAATCAAAATATAAGACACCAAGAGGAGGAAAAGGCAAAGCAAAAGGAATGACAAAAAGGGAGGAGAATGACTTGGAAAAAAAAAAAGTAAAAAACATACAACAACCGGTGTTCGCTGGTCGTCACCGACCCAACTACTAATCTGTCGGTTGGTAGCTTATCTATGGGAGAGCGGACGGGATCCCGAGTTTTCTACCACCTATGGTCGTATGTGCTAAGAGATGCAGTAAAAGTCAATCATATACATGCCAGATAGTGTGTGGAATTTTCGAATCTAGCGTCGCAATGCCAAGGTACCTACCTACCTGGCGACCTCTTCTTGAACGTCAGCTCGAGCACGCTTCCCACCTCACATCATTGCGACCGTCCTCCAGACCGACGAGCCCGAGCCATTGATGCCGACCCTGACGCTGCTGCCGATTCAGACACCGATACTGATGCTGATGTGTCTGTCGCGTCCATCGCGCGAGGCCGGCCGTTGAAGCAGAGGGACGGAGACGTCGGATAAGGGCAATGTCCCACGCAATAGCGGCAAAGGCGAATCGCATACCTACGAACGCAGGACTTTGAGGATTCGGTTCTTGTGTGTAAGCTGGTGTTTCCTCGCCTGGTGCGAACTTGTCCTTGGTTTCTATTCCTCACTGGGTTTTTTTTCTCTTTGCATGGCTTCTTTCTGTGTTTCCTCTCTGTGGACGTCCACTTCATCCGGTTGATCCGAGGAATGATACCGCCTTCCTAGGACGAGTTGATTCCACTTTCGTGAGAGCAAAACAGCATCTCGATGCGACGAGCAAAGCGCTACTTTCTTGCCAGAACAATACCTCAAGACGACGAGTAAGCCATTATTTTCCGGCGGCCAAAGCACACTTGCTACAGCGAGTGCACCATCGCGACACGTGGAGCATACCTACCATACTTCTCTACGAGCGAAACATCTTGCCACGTCGTGTTAGGGACCCTTTTCCTATGCGCAGAAATCGCCTCGCTACGACGAGAAAGCTGCCACTGTCCTCGAGAAATATCACTGTATTACGAGAAAACGCATTGCTTCCTACAAGTGACACCACTCCTACAAGTGACACCAATCGCTCCTACGAGCAACACCATTCCTTAGAAGAACACCATTCCTACGAGTAACACCATCCATACGAGTCGCACCACTCTTACGAGTAATATCCCTCACAAGTAACGCCCACCACCATGTGGCCCTTTTCGAACTGCGGCGCCGATTCATGCACAGAAGAGCTCAGCTCCAAGTCTCTTGCAGCTTTGCTCCCCCTAGCCGCCGTCTTCGTACTGGTCAACCTTCTCGCCGTCCAGCACATCTTTCCTAAGCTGAGCGGCTCGCATAGATATGTCGATGGACAGGACCATTACCTCCCGGCGCATGCACCACTTGCGCTGCGGCAAGCCCACGCGGAGCACGAGCGTAAGAGCGGGAGGCGACGCGGCGCCGCCTGGGCATTTGGCACAACCGTATCCCTGGCAGTAATGCTCGGCCTGCTCATCCTGGGAGAGATTCTCCAAGTGGTAGATCCGGTAGCCAAGAACGTGGCCTTGCGCATTACCGTGCCGTTGCTGCTGTTTCTGGTCGTCGCATTGGTGCCGTGGCTTCAGTGCCGGGCCATTGTCGCCAGCGCGGGATGGAGCTTCCAGCGCAATGCTAGGGGTTCCGTCTCGAGAATGGCGTGGGTGCTACAGCTAACGCTCTTTGGCGCCTGGCTGTTCAGCTTTTGGACCATTGGGCATTCCGTTCCGCATGCAGAGACGGCGAGTCGACTGGACCTACACGAGGAAACACCCAAGCCTGGCATGGCTCAAACGCTGACGAGGGGCTGTCTCGAACGGGTCGGCGTAGTAGGCATCTGCCTCATGGCGCTGCTGGCCGGCTTCGCGTCGGTATCGACACCGTGGCACACTCTGATGGATGGCCCAAGTAAAAAGCGACCCGTGACGGACGCCGACATCAACAGAAAGCAGGCCGGGCTCGAGGCCAGCAGCGAGATGCTCATCACCAAGCGGCACCAACTACAGCAGTTGGAACGAAGGGCCCTCGACTCAACGGCAGCATCCGAAGCAGCCGGCAAGACATCCATAGGCCTCGTGGGCAAATTGATGGGTGCTCTTCGCCCGACATCCGGTGCCGAGGCCGAGATGCGTGTCCTACGGATAGAGATCGCCGGTCTTGAATCCATGGAAGCTAGTCTCGCTTCTCATCTGTCTCTCATGCAGAACCAACGCGCTGCCGCGGTGCGAGCATCCACCCTCGGGGGCCGCATCACGATGCTCCCATCCCACGCCTTTGCCGCGTACTGCATCTACCGCATCCTAGCTACCCTCTTCACCACCCTACGGCGGCGCTTCTCCAGCCTGACAGCTTCCTCCCCCGCTAGCTTTGCCAGCTCGGACCCGATCAGTCGCTTTCTAGGCCTGCTCGCCCGCCACTGGGACCCGGCGCTGGACCAGCTTGCGTGGGCTCGAACGATTAGCTTCGTCCTCAGCGGGTTTATCCTCCTCGCGAGCGCGAATAGCGTCCTGCAGACCCTGCACCTGTTTTCCAAGTGGACGCCCGGGCTGCTGCGTCTGCGGCATGCTCATTCCCAGACTAATCTTGCCTTGGCGGTGGGCCAGATCACGGCCACGTATGTCATTTCGGCTTCGCTGCTCCTGCGTAGCCAGTTACCTGCGCGGGCTGGCGGGGCTGCTGTCGCGGGAGTCCTGCATGGAGCTCTCAGTCCTGCGTTTGTGGACCGCTGGTTCGAGACTTGGTTCTTGCTGGGGAGTTTGCTGACGGGGTTGGGGATCTGGATGGGGCGGAAGTTGATGCGGTTTGGGGATGAGTGGGAGGATGATTTGGGGATGGAAGAGATGGGGGCTAAGAGGTCGTGAGGTGGCGTCTTTTCTTTTCTTTTCTTTTCTTTTATAGTTTTTTTTAGGCATTCTTGGGGGGGGGAGTCACTTGTTATTATTGACAGGATGGGCTTGTTTGCGTTACATGTCTGCTGGCGGGATGTTTCTTTTGTAGGCTTTCATGTTGAGAACTCCGAGTACATACATATATTTGCATACATGTACATAGACATAGACATACAATATATTCTTTTGTCTTGGACCTTTTTTGAGTGTCTACGTAATTATCTGCACGTGTGACGTGCCATTTGTTTCCATATGTCTACGCTTGTTGCGGATGTCTAGATGAGCGTCTACATGTGCCTAGTGCGTGGCTAAAATCTGATTTCTGGGAGAGACGGTGATCGGATGTGGGTATTGTTTGTTTCCTCGGGTAGGGAAAGATGGGAAGATAGCGGTCTTTGCACAAATATGGGTGTTGATGAGTTGAAGGCTGATTATTCGGATGTTCATAGCCTGTATGTTGAATAATTGAATGAGTTACAAGGTATGTACATAGTTAACTTGTGGGTTGGAATGAGATGGACGGACTGGAGGAAATGGGGAAATGAGGAAATGGAATATGGGAAACGGAATATGGGAAATTGTTGTGGAGTCGTGGACTCGTCACGGATAGTGGATGTATGCGCGGGAGTGTACTCTCTTCGAAGCAGGTTCGCAACACATTTCCGACCACGTCGGCCGGCCTGCGCAACGAGTCCAAAACACGACTGGACCGAGAAGAGTGGCCAGCTGCCTACGCGGACTTTACGGCACTCCTTTAAGGATTCGACGTTCAGCTCAACTGCCGCGCCCGTGCAACTTGCGTTTGCGAAAGGAGTGCCGTAAAGTCCGCGTAGGCAGCTGGCCACTCTTCTCGGTCCAGTCGTGTTTTGGACTCGTTGCGCAGGCCGGCCGACGTGGTCGGAAAAGTGTTGCGAACCTGCTTCGAAGAGGGTACACTCCCAACGCGAGACGTACGCGTGGAGGGATTCGTGCTGTCCCTGCCGCATCTTGACCAAGTTAAGATCGCCGCTCCTTGTGAGTCTCCCCGAGCGTGTCGCTGATGTACGTAAAAAAGGCTGCCGGCTGGTGGTTGGAGTCGGTCGCCCTCGTAACGTAGGGGAGGAACGTTGCCTGGAACGTCCCGAGGCGCGAATAGACGCAGTAGAATTGGGCCATCGGTTGCCCAATTGCATACCCGTCGATTGCGAATTTCGCGCGCATCGACGCAAGCCATGTGTCCAGACCCGAACGAGAGGTGAGCGGTTCGGGGGCGGGCAGGATTTGGCGTTGTTGCTGTTGGTCCATGATCTTACTTTCGCGGACGGTCAGGTCACGAAAGGAGTTTTATTGATTGTTGTGGACTCGTCACGGATAGTGGATGTATGCGCGAGAGGAAATGGTTATCAATAAAACTAAAGAAGAAGGAAGGAAAGAAAGAGAAAGGACAAGAATGCCCTCCCTTAGTTTAAGTATGTACCTCCACGCCCAGTGGGGGGAGTCTCAAGTAATCATCCCAGGCTATCTATCCACGATTAGTCAAAGACTACTCCGTAATCCATAACAGAAATGGAATATGGGAAACGGAATATGGGAAACGGAATATGGGAAACGGAATATGGGAAACGGAATATGGGAAACGGAATATGGGAAACGGAATATGGGAAACGGAATATGGGAAACGGAATATGGGAAACGGAATATGGGAAACGGAATATGGGAAACGGAATATGGGAAACGGAATATGGGAAACGGAATACGGGAAATGGGAAAATTACACAGCCTAGCAATCACACCGCACACAACTCGCAGATCGTGTCCCTTTAAATTAACATCTCAAGAACCTAAACAAACGCAAGCAGCAAAACAACAAAACAACAAAACACTAAACACAAAAAGACAGAAAAGTAAAGCCCCTCGAGACCCCATCCCCGCTGTTGCAACTTGCCCGCCCTCCTCGCACTGAACACCAACTAGCCACCCCCCCTCCTCCTCTTTTCCCACCCAACTCCATACCTAATCTTGCTCCGCGCTTAATGCCCTTCATCATGCCATGCAGAACGTCCGAGGGGGGAAGGCCTTTCTTATTCATGACCTCATGATGCAGCATAGAATGGCGTAGACAAGACGTGATGTTTTTTTTTTGGAAGTTTCTTTCGTCATTTTCTTCTCGCGAGTCAAGAGAATGGTGTATCAGAATGGGAAGAAAGAAAATACAAATACGCTCAGAAAAGCAGCAGCGCGAGAAACTCCCCGAATGCTTTTGTGGGAAGGCCGTCCATTGTGAGGGGGGACGTTCTTGTTTTGCGAAAAAGAAACTCTCTTTTAGGGGGGGCACTGCTCTCTTGGGTTGGCTGCTTGAAAAACAACAACGGGGGCACAGAAAGAAGAAGGGGTGATTGGGGAAGAAAAAAGAAGGGGAAGATGAAATCGGATCAGGAAGACGTGTCCTTTGTCCCATCTCCCGCAGCGTAGCATCAAAGAGCACAAGAACGTAGCGTCACGTAGCGTCATCCATTTTTGGATGGGTTTCCTCTTGTCTTTCATGCTCCCTTTTCCTGCCGTCTTTCGCGCGGCGTATTCTTGCACATCACATCCCCGCTAGAGTGGCACGAGGGAAGAGGCATGAGTTGAGAAGACGTGAAAGAATCTGAATCTGAATTCCATGGGCGCCATCATGCGTCGGCATCTATAAGTCGTTGGCAAACAGCGGAGATGGAGAAAAGAAAAGAAAGAAAGAAAAGAAGAAACAACGCATGTTAAAAAAGTCGTAGAGGGGTAATCGTTCAACCATGCGTTATCCATGAGGGAGACGGGACACTTTGAACTAGAATGCACAAGCCAAATCTCGTTGCTTCATTTTCTCCCTAGGCACGTCCCTGACGACCCTTCTTGTTCGGCACAGTCGTCCATCCATCCTCGTCCACGGACTTGGCTTCGCTCTGACCTGTTCCTTGTGGGGGAGCAACTTGCTCTCGCAACGGTGTCCCGTTGGCACGGGCTCCTCGGCCTTCGAAGCGTCCGCCTCGGGGCGCACCGCCACGTCCGCCTCGAGGACCGTTGTACGCTCCACGAGGTCCGCGCTGATCGCTGTGGCCGCCGCGGGGGGGACCTCGTTGGTCATTGGAGGCAGACCTCCAGTTGGACGACTCGGTCGCCTTGGATTTCGGAGCCTCCTTGGGCGGCTCTCGCGCTTCTGGCACCTGCGTTTCTGAGGCCTTGGCACCGCCTGTTTGCTGGGGCGCCGCTGGCGTGGCCGTCTCAGCTTTGCCATTCTTCTGCTCCGGCACAGCAGCGGATTCCTCGCTCTTCTTGGCTTCCTCTACCTTTTTGGCCTCCTCTGCTTTCTTGGCCTCCTCTGCTTCTACCTTGGCCTTTTCGGCCTTTTCGACCTTCTCAGCCTCTTCCTTCTCAGCTGCAGCCAACTTGGCAAGTCGTCGCTCCTCCTTGGCCTTTTCCTCGGCTTCCTTCTTCTCGAGCAGAGCCTGTTGACGCTTCTCTTCAATCGCTTGCTCCCGAGCAGCCGTGTTGATGGGGCGGGCCGCGCCGAATGGGCTCGCCTTAGCATCGCTGGTGGGTGTGTCGACGGAAGCGTCAGGAGCCTCGGAGACGGTTCGCTTCTGCAAGTTGAGGCGAGGGCGGCTCACTGGAGCGGGCGGCGCAGCAGCGGGTGTCGAGGCAGAAGCCGTCGACTCGGTCTCTTCTTGAGGCACAACAGCGTCGGGCTTCATGTTGGTACGCCATTGGAAGTCCTTCTCGGCAGCCGTGGGTGCTCGCTCAGGTTGGTCGGGGCGTCGAAGAGGGCGCGCGCCGGCCTCCTGTCGACCTTCTCCCCAGGCGGCGGGGCCTTGGCGGCTGCCACGATGAGAGTCGCCACGTTCGCCGAGGCCGTCAGGCCCGGGACGAGGTCGGCTACCGTCTCGAGATCCAGGGCCAGACTCTTGAGGAGACAAAGGAGCCAGAGGTCCGCGTCGCTCCCAGTTCATCTCACGAGGAGCACGGGGTTCGGCAGCAGGGTCCCGAGGAGAGCGACGCTCGCGGTCGCCACCAAAGTCGGAACCAGGACGTCCACCACCATTACGTCCGGGGAGGTCGGGAAGCGGCCCCTTGCGAGACCAGTCGCTGAGGTCGCGTGTGGACTCGCCTCGACCGTCACCGCCTCGAGCTGTATGCCATATTAGTTTACTTCGACTTCGAAGGAAAAGGGTGCTCGGCGGCGCGGCGTTGATCAGATGTTGATGTAACAACTATGAGAAAGAAAGAAAGAAGATAAAAAACACTCACGAGGATCGGCAATCTTGATTTTAATCATGCGGCCCTGGAAGGACTCCCCATCAAGAGTCAAGGCCTTGGTCAGTCCCTCAGCATTGGTGAACTCGACATATCCGAATCCCTTGGGACGCATCAGCTCACGGTCCTCGATGATGCGAACGCTGACAATATCACAGCCCTCGAAAAACTCGGTGACGGTTTCGGTAGTTGCGTCGTACGATAGGTTTCCGAGATGAGCAGTATAGGGAGGCTTATCAGGGAATCTCTGAGGCTCGCTTTCCCGGACAGAGTAGCCTTGCGCTGAGATTAGTCACAAGGGCCCAATGTCTGTGTTCAACCCCTCAACTCCCGGCTGTGCTTACCACGGTCCTGCCAAGACGATATGCCAGCGCCGCTGGAACCTCCATAGCGAGGGCGGTCACTGGGTGGCAAAGGCTGTGTGCCGATGTTCCCTCCTGCGCGAATTAGTGATGAGTTCGATAGAGGTGTTGGTCATGCGTGACGCATCTACACTCAGTCTCTCGTACCAGCGACTGCACAAAAAAACCTCTGGTTAGCTGGTTGATGCTGCAAGGACAATATGCTTTCTTAGCAAGCAACTCACTATAGGTTTCCTCCACTTCATCAGCCCAGGAATTTCCGAATCCAACTACTCAGCGTTAGCAGTCTGTATGTCATCAAAGCCAGGTGGGACGCGGGGTTGTGATGAGATGCATGACAACTCCGCGACTCGAGGACAACGTACCACCATCAGTCAGAAAGTCCCCCAGGGACATCTTCTGCTGCTCCTTCTTCTTGGGAGCTAAACGTAGAGCCAACAAAAGTCAGTTATATTGTACAGTGATTCGAAAATGTATCGATTCGGAGTCGGGATAGTGCGTACCCATGATTGCGGTTCGGATAGCCACGCGCAACGAGCAGCGATGCGCGCAGATTCAAGCGTCGAAGAGGGTGAAGAGCCGGACCAAAGCAGCTCTCTCCTCTTTCAGCGGGCGGGGCGGGAGATGAACGAAGCGACAGAGTGCGGCCGCTCGGTGGAATATAAAGTAAATAAGATGCGAGTTCGAAGACCGGGATTTGACGTAGGATCGGAACGATTCGCGGTGGTTGATGAAAAATAGACCCCGACGAGCGTTGCCGTGTCTGGGGTTGTTTCGAGTCGAATTTTGCTCAGGCGTGGGAAAAATGCTGGAGAATATGAGGGTTGCCTCAATTTTCGCCAGCCAGGGAGTGGGAGGCGCTAGTCTGGTTCGGGAATTTGTGGGTCTATGGCTTGACGGACGACGAGTGATTTGATTGTTGTTGGGGACGTCGTTTGTGTGCGGGCTTCACTGCCATGATTGACCCATGCCCTTTGACTTGAGATGATGCTTCACCAAATTCAGTTGCAAGTTGTCTTTCTTTCTGGTGTTATGCAGATAACTCGTATAATGCATTTACCTGGTTTTTTTTCCGATTGTCAATTATTCTCGTTTCGACGGAGTATTCTTTGGAATCGCGTAATTAGCGGCCATTTCGACCAAACATGTCGTGCCCACTTGGTTTGTGCGCTCCGCCTGTCAGGACCCACTTTGAACCGCAGGCGGCAGAACACTGAATGAGGCTTTCTACGCGATGCTCATTGCTCCGTATCACATGCAGGAGAACGTGAGTGCTTCGGAGCCATTTTCTATGTCCCTCGTTTGCTTTTTGCTACCGCCACCACCATCATCGTCGCTGTTGCGAAGTCTCAGGAGAAATTCCCGTAGTCTCTCGCGACAGCCTCACGAGAGGCCCTCCCCCCTTTCATCATGGCCCCAGGCCATGAATTATATCACGCCGACTCGATGTATCCGCAGCGGAAACCTGGATTTTTCCCTCCCGAGGTCTTGGACCTCATGATGCCCCCATTGAAGGTCGGAGCGTGCACTGGTGTGTAGGATTCTCCCGCTTGCTGTCCCGCGGAGCACGTGCTGGGTTTTCGCAGGCATTCACAAGAGGCGACATAATCTAATGTAGATACTAGGCACCGCGGGCATCTTTGGTGGCATGGCAGGAGCAATCTTGAGGGATACCAATGTATTTATTAGTGCCTCATCCTCCGGCATACAATTTTTTATGCTCGGGAGCGGGTTCTGGTGTATGTTTCCGCGAGCTGTGTTGCATTACCCCTTTTCCCTTCCACCCTTCTCCTTATCCAAGCTCTTTCTTTGAATGAAAGCGAGCAAGAAGTCAAATAACTAGACGGTTTGCTCACAAGTTCGCATGATCGAAATAGTTACCCGCAGTGTAGGAATAAGAGCCTACGGCGGCGAAGACAAAATGCGACCCATAGACAAAGTCGCAGTCAGCGGCGTAGCTGGCTCTTCGGTCGGCGCTATATCTGGCTTGCTTCGTGAGTATCTTCTTCTTGTCCTTCTCATGACTTTCTGTTTTCTACTATTCGTCTTGATTTCGACTTGCAAAGCCTACTAGTATCGTTTTGTGAAGATCCCAAAATATTAAACCAAGCAAAAATTAGGTGGCCCAGCTAGAATCATACCCGGCATTATCACATGGGGACTTATCGGGTCAGGCGGCCAAGCCATCACCAACTTCGCCAGCAAATGGATAGCCGCTTCACGCGCGAAAAAGCGCAGCAACGAGTCCTGGTTATGGAGGTGGAGCCCCATGAAGAAAATGTCAGACGAAGAGTACGTGGACATGATGGATGAGAAAATCCTCAAGCTCGACGCAAGGCTGGCGATTATGACAGACAAACTGAACGAAATGAAAGCCGCGTTGGAAGCGGAGGAGAGTGCGAAAGGTATTGAGCACGACCGATAACTTCTCATCAAGCGAGAAAGACGGTTTCTCATCAAGATGAATGCGCGGAGTCGAGGCCGCTGATGCAGGGCACACGTCGTCGATGACAAGGACGGGTTGTGCCGAGAGTGCGGCGAGAAAAGGATTCCCGAATCCGGCTCTGGCACTGCTCAAGGAATCATTCATGGGTGTAATGAGGCGATCACTACGCAACGCCCGAGATGTAAAATATTGGATGTTGCCTCTCTCTGAGGTATTTGTATAACATGGCAGGTTTCGAAGGCTGGATGCAATCATGTATCATACACGTATACGGAACTAGAGGTCGCTGTATCGACAACAAAATCTAGCCGCCTGATCAAGACGAACTTACGCGAACGCGTACTTCTTCTCAAGACCGCACAATGGCCAATTCCCTGCATGAGACTCTTGCGGGTGTGTACATAGTCTACAGCTGACGAGATGCGCTCTACCACCTTGTACATTACCTCTGGGATGTTCTATCCGACAGGTAGCTTCTTCTATTCAAAAACAAGTTCTTACCCATGAGAGGAAACGACAAAGGGCCCGAGAAAGGAGTCACCCAGCAATTCCGTGCCCAAAGTCGAAGTCCATTCAGGACCTTTTATTGGCCCTCTTCTCCAGTGCCTCGACCCGATCGTCAATCTTCTTAAACGACCAGCTCTCAAATGAAGGAGGGTATAGAAACGGGCGGAGGTCGAATCGGTGGTCATCGGGGCTATAGGACTCGCCTGCGTTGCGCCATGTCAGTCAAGAAAAGTCGGTGATCAGGTTGGAGTTGGCTCACAATGGTATGCTGGCGTCGAAACCGTTTGCTTATGGCGGTTAATCGCTATTAAATAGTATCAAGTTAGTCCGCGAATACATTCTTGATTGATGCTGAGGAACCGCCGCCACCACCGAAATGAAGCAGCGGTCTCGTCACAGAGCTTTTCTTTTGAGGGAGGAATGCTTGTATACCGTGAAAGTGGAAGAACCTCTTGACCTATTCCACAGTGTCAGTAGTTGCCCATTCGAGAACAAATAACTCTCAGGAAATGATGCCTGGATAACTCACCTTGTCCGCAATCTCACGTGGCGTCATACCCTCAGCGTGCCATTCGCTCTGTAAGCGTAGGAAACAGCCATAAGGGCCGAGCTTGTGGACCTTGCGGAGAGCTCCGAATCTAGACAGCTCTTTGTATGTAAAGCCCATGTCTGCTTCGTCAGATTGAACCTGTGCATGGAGTGTGAGTTATGTGATTGTGATGGAGCGCGCGTAGCAGCGGTAGAGGAGCAACTGACATAGTCCGACGTGATGGGCTCGAGCTCAGCCGTCGGGATGGCATGGATGAAATCTTCGAGAACAGGCATGTCGAGGTTCTTGACAGACCACGTGATGAATCTCACGAGGTCGACCTTGCTGATCGAGCCGATAGGGTTGATGTCGGCGGAGGAGCCTGCGTAAATTAGCTCGGTCTCTCAGTGTGCCGCTTTGAGATGCTTTGTTCGAGTTGTGAGGTGTGAAGCCAGGAGGATGAACATACAGTCATACTTGGTGAGATCTAGACAGGATATCATCAGCATATGGATCGAACCAGTTGCGGTAGTTATCTGACTTACATCCGCGCAGACATTCGTCCACGTTTGAGCTTCCAAGGACTAGCAAGGAACCACCGCCGGGCCGCTCTCTGATTTCGCAGAGTTGTTGGGCAAAGAGGTAGGTGAGTACCTATTATTTCTCACTGTGAGAAAGCGATAAAAGGGGGTTTAGATGAGCTATGCGTGGCCGGCATGCTTGTAAAGACGCACCATTCGGGATCTAGCTTGGATGTTTTGCAGAGCCAGGTTTTGCGTGCTGGTGCCCCCATGAACTATCGGTCGACGTGATCTTTTAGCAGACGAACCTGACTCATGGCTTTGATCCTTACTCCCACAGCATCGGGGAGCGTCTACACTGACCTTTAAAGTTGGGAGTGAAGCCGGTAGCTTGGGTGAGAACATCTTTGGTAGAGTGGAACACGCTGTCAATATTCACATCCTTGTGATAGGCCCCAATTCTCGCGGCCAAGTCTTTCGCTCGTTGCCGCGTCTCCTTGCTGCTCTGAGTTTCCATTCCCAAATACACTGTGTGCAGGATCTGGTTGCACAGCGCCTCTGGCGTTTCAGGCAACTCGGTCGAGTAGGCAGCGATCCGCTTCATGTCAGCGATGACCTGCTGATTCCCTTCCTTCGCGGCGGCGACGGCCAATCTACACATGGAGTATACAATCGTAGCCGTGGCGCAACTATCGATACCGCCGCTCAGCGCGATCTGGAAACCGGCTGCTCGAGATCTGCGGAGGAAATCCCACAACCAACAAGCGGGACCGAGGGCGATTTCTTCCTCGGGGAGATGATATCGTGGAGGCCGTGCAGGAGTTGGTGCATGCAGTAGATCATCGTCGCTGCCACTCAAGCTGAAATCAACTTCGATGCGCGTGTATTCTTGGGATTGTACCGCTTGTTGGCCTCGTGAGGGAGAGCATCGGGCAGCTCGAACTTCACCCAAGTCTACTGTGGCGACGACAACTTCGACCTCATTCAATCTGCTCACCATCTTAGCAACGCTTTATCAATCACTTGCAGGGTGAATGTGGGTTAGGCTACGTGGGCGGGATCTTACGAGAATTGCGACGACTGCCCAACAAGTTCTCCATTGACGAAGATCATGGCACAACCGTCGTAATACAACCTATCACCATCGCACTGGAGTCCGGAAGTAAGCTCATGTCACAAAAGCCCGGGGTCGTAGATATTCGCCATCCAAGCAGAGGGGAACAAGTAGCCTGGACAGTGGACAAATCATCTATCGAGAGCGAGGGACGTACACCTAACTGGTTGGAATAGAGGTAGACGCCTCCGTTCTTGCGAGTAGCCTCCGATATAAGCGCAATGCGCTGGTCCAGCTTCCGAAGGGCGTGATGGCTGCCGCTGCTGTTGGTGAAGATCTCGACGCCGTTGAGTCCCCTTTAGAGCTCTAGTCAGCTCCATGACTGTAATGAATAGGCGGCTGTGAAGTAGCAACGCCAACACGTCAGACGTACATTTCGATATGGGGACTATTCGGCGTAAAGAGCTCCTCGCAAGTCTCGGCAGCCAGGCAGGTATCTATCGTGGAGAGAACGACATCGCCAATGGGGACCTGGCGACGGCCTTGTTGCTCCTGAATCCGCGGCGGAAGAAAGTACTGCTCAACGTGGCGGGGTTTTTTCCACGGCGTAAAGAAGCGCATCTCGCGGAAGTTGCCCTCGTTGGCGAGGTACAGCTTCGGCCGAAAGCAGAGAATCTTGCCGTTGAGGATGATGGCGCGCGCATTGTACCTGCAGTTGCGGTGGAGAAGAGGAAGACCGATGTCGATGATGATGCCATGCAGAGTCTCGTCGGTCAGGATGGAGTATAGCGAGTCCCATGAGTTCTCGTACACCTCGTTCTCGAGGAAGTGGTCCAAGCAGCCGTATCCTGTGATCTCGAGCTCGGGGCCGACGCGCAAGGTCGCGCCCGCGTCCTTGGCATCGTGTATACTCTGTTTGATCCTGCGGAGGTTATTCTCATAGTCTAGGGCCCATTGGTTGAGCGCACATGTGGCCACTCGGACGAGGTGCACCATGGTTGCGTGGTACGAACGGGCGACTGGAAAGCGAAGCTGGACGTCGTGATGTCACGGGATTGTTGCTGCGCCGATAAACGGCGATCGGAGCTGATTGTGGGGTAACTTGAGTGGTGATTGGGCAAATCATAAATGTATTGATGATCATGTGATCTCGATAGTATGGGTACAAATTTCCGATCATCAACTCTGCTCTACGGAGTATGTAGGAAGCGCTGCATGCTTCAAGAAGACTCGATGGCGAGTAGGAAGCGCTGCATACTTCAAGAAGACTCGATGGCCAGGCTCACTCGGAAAGAAGAATGATTGAGGCCCGACGCAGATGCCACTCCCGCGACCCGGACTCATCTCGCTCCTAGTCCTAATGCATTTCATCCAGAATATCTGAAGCGACCCGTCCGACGAATTCCACGAGCTGAAATACATAGAGGCTATAGACTCATAGAGAAGCTCGAGGGCTTCAGTAAACTGTTGTTACGCCGTCATGCACTCCTCCCACAAACACAGCCTTGACTGCCACGCCCCGCTTCGTATCATGGCTCTCTGATAGACTTTGAGTCGTAGTTGGAGACGAATATCGACATGATAGTTTCTCTTGGCTTGTTCCTTCATCGAATCGATTATTCTAACGACCTTAGTAAGTCACGGCGCTGTCAGTCGCTTTGCAACACCTAGCCTCGAATTGGGCATCAACATACCATCACAACACCCTAAACACGGCCTCCACGAGCAGAAACATCAACTCCAAAACTCTCAAAGAGTTTTGGGTTTATTGCCAGCGTCACAGCTGTAGCAACAGGTTCAATCAAAAGGATGACAAAAAAGTCGCCCTCCCCTGCTTGGAACACGGAGCATAATCCGACAAGGAGCTGCCACTCTCGCTCTCTATACGTCTGTTGACTCCTCTGCGTCCTCCCTTCGTTTGTCTCTGTTCCCGTCTCGCCTTTTCTCCGTATATATGTTTTCCCGTTCAAGTGTTACCTGGCGTGGTTCCATTGAGCCAAAATGCGCGGCGCGTGGCCAACCTCCCCCCCGGGTTGAATGCCTCAAATGGGCGTCTAAGGCGTAAGCCATGACCGAACATTAATGGCAACATATCTCCCAATCCGCTCCGATAACTCCGAGAAATGGAGGTGGGGACAATAGTGAGCGCCATGGTATCTTCGGATGGCAAGAATTCGACTATAGCTGCTGCCATCAGCGAGATGCGAGGTCGGAAGTAGGACTTGTCAGCCGAGAAAGTTGCAACCAGTGAGACCGATCCTACGCCAAGCAGTCGCTCAGGCGCACCAGTCTGCTGGAACTTGGCACGCTGGTCGGACGAGAACCTTTCAAAATGCGGATGCTGAGCCTGCGTTACTCTTCAGAGTTCGGCTCTTGGTCCGACACAGGATGGTCGGCCGACGGCACATAAACGTAATCCATTATCCCAGTCCCTGCTGACACTTTTTCCGGCATGGCAATTGCGGAACGTGCCGGGACGAATTCCCTGCTTTTGACCTGTTTCGTTCTGCTTGATGCGTTTGCATTCGGTATTGATAACGATTGGCTGGTGGTGTTCTAATACAAAGCGTCCTCCAATATCGATACTGTGCCCGTTTGATACGTGGTGCATAACGTACTCTATCTCCATCTCCCTCCCCCTAAGTATGTACCTATGCTTCACCAATCTTGTTGCCTCAACTCATCGCACGACCAGTCCTCGTAGCAGCCGTCAGCATGGTACCGTCGCACAATCATGGGAAGTTTCTTTTCGCGGAGTTCCTTCAGCGCAATCTCAAGCGGATCTGTCTCGCCTTCGAGATCTACCAGCACGGGTGCGTTCATGCTGATTTGCATGGCTCGTGTGCCTAGAATGCGCGCTCGTTCGAATTTGGTCATGTATGGGGTCGTCGTTCGTTCGTCTTTGGGAATCTTCAAGTCTTTGATGGGATCCTTGTTGCTTTGGAGGCCGTTGGCCACTGCCGCTGTCGGTGCCGGCGAGTCGCTAGATACGGCCACGTGGTCCGCATGACCGTCATTATCGTTCTCAATGCTATTCACTATACGTCCGTCCTCATGGTCAACTTCGGTCTTGAAGAACTCGGTGGGCTCCTCGTCCTCAATCTTGAGGTGTTCGAACGTAACGCTGACATCGTCTTCGCCAAAATCGTCTGACATTTTGAAGAAAGCAGCAGGAGATTGAGAGCGTTGTTGCGAAGGAGAGAGGGGATGGTAGAGTGCTGTTTGTCGCTTGCTTGCGGGCGTGATGGTGGTTTGAGTAAAGGACTGGCCTGATCGATATTGCAAAGTAGCATCGAAATCGGTGTGATCTTGATTTTACTCATGAGGAGGGGAAGAAAAAAAGAGAACTTCCTCCTTCTCTCGCGCCTACTTATAGAAATGAGCCACAGGAATACTCTTCACAGAGAGATTGCTTTTTTGCGCTATTGTTACATCGCCTCGCACTGATTCATTGCCTCAGTATTGTGCCACTGCCTGGCAGCTGGCTATGTTTCTTAGCCTCGCTACCTACGTGTGAGATGTTTGTGACTTGAGGCTCGTGACACGTCATGCTACATGATATCCAGTGTGATGGTCATTGGTTTCAGCTGTGTAAGTTCGGTGAAGCGTCCGATCGTCATATGTAGCTCAGCTTATGTCTCTCTGCATGACGGTTGGTGCGACCATGGCCGTGAGTCGATTGCGGGGTGTGATTCAATGGATGCAATCAATGGATGCAATCAATGGATGCAATCAATGGATGCAATCAATGGATGCAATGATGATGATGTGATGACGAAAGTCATTGCAACTGCATTTTGAATTGAAGTCACATCAGTCTCAAGCCCCTAATTAGGCTGTCGCAGCTCTGCGAAGATGTCGATGGCTATAAACGAACATGATACCCAAGGTAGTAGGCTTATCCTATGTGTGTAACAGGCGCATCTGCATAAGCGCCACTACTGTGACCTTCCGACTTTGTTCCATTGCTATGTCTTACAACCGAAAACATCAAGCGCCTCATTACTTCAAGAAAGATGTTCGAGGTACCTATATCTACATATGTACAACACACTTCAGACTTAATTCAAGCTCGGTTCAGATTCGTTTCAGTCTTGGAGCTTGGCGCATGAAGACAACACACACTGTTTCCACAAGACGCAAATTGCCTCTACTCATGAAGGAGGCCCAGTCCCTTAAGAAATATGTTGCTGAGAGTCCACGCACTCCTTCCATACCAACACTGCCTTCACTGCCGCGCCCTGTTTCGTATCTTTTAGGGCTCTCTGGTAATCTCTGAAGTCGTAGTAGGAGACCAGCTTGTCGACAGGATAGTTTCCCTTGGCATGCTCCTTCATTAAAAATGGAATCATCTGAACAGCGTTGACAAGTAATTATGCCGTCAGTCGCTTAATACGCCTGAACTCGTAGAAATCAACGTACCTCGCTCGGAATGGCATCACCCTCACAACAGCCTGAATAGCGCCTCCCACAGATCAAATGAGTAGCAACGTCGATTGCAATTTTCTCACCAGGCTTTTAAAATAGATAATCAGTGCCAGAATAATAGCGCCCGGTAAACCAGAAGAGTGGGAAAAGCCACCCTGCTAAAGTCTGGGGCACATACCGAGGGGGCCCCGACTGACGTTGCGTGGCCACGATTCCCAAGACAATGAACCATATTGTCAACAACAGATGTGACGCCGGAGCAATCTACGGCATAGTCCACACCGTTATGAGAAGAAATTTTCTTGATCTTAGAGACCAGCTCGGCATCATTCCCAAACAAGAGTGTGCGTCGCGCCGAGCTCAGACGCAAGATCCAGCCGAGACTGCTGCACGTCAATGGCAATGATGGGGTTCGCTCCGCGCATCTTGGCCGCCATGATGGCACTCAGGCCTACGGAACCTGTTCCGAAGACGGCAAGACTCTTTCCGACTTTCACGTCTAGGGCGTTCAGGACCGCGCCCGCACCTGTTTGCAACCCACAGCCAAGGGGTGCGAAGAGCGCCAGATCAGTATCAGGGGGGACCTTGACGAGACTGGACGTCGATACGATGGCGTAGCGAGCAAAGGAGCTCTGCCCAAAAAAGCCACTGAAGAGAGCCTTGCCGTCCTGCGTATCCTGCTTCATGACAGTGGACCCGTCGAGCCGTTTTCCGCCAAAGTTTAGGGGCATGAACGAGTAGCAGTAAGCGGGATGACCATCTTTACACTGCGCGCATTCTTGACAATGCGAGAATGAGAGGAGCACCTTGTCTCCGGGGATGACGTGCTTGACTTGGGATCCGACTTGCTCGACCACGCCTCCGCCTAGTACTTCATGCTTCAGCACAGCGACTTGGTGAGGCTCCTTTTGCGAAATAAAGAGGGATCAAGAAGTAGGGAGAAAGATAGAGGGAACTCAGGAAAAAGCACCATCTTCACATACCCTCGTGGCCTAATACAGCTGGTGCAGTTGCGGTTATTGTGCCATCAGCAATAGATAGGTCAGTGTGACAGATGCCGCTGGCGTGAATTTGCACGAGTGCCTCTGTCGGGCGCAAAGCATCCAGCCTGATCGTCTCGAAACTGAATGAACCCTTAATCTGATGTAAAACCAGTGCCTCCGTCTTCATCGTCATGGTCATCGCGTTGTTGGACGAATTCTGAACTGGACCATCTTTGTAATCGAGGATGCGGAGGGTTTTAAATTGGCTTCCCGCATCAAGAGCCATCCCTTCAGCTCTCGCCGTCTCTCTCTCTTCGTCTGTCTCTTTCTGCCTCGTCTGCTTCCCGTATATGCCTTTTTCCGTTAAATATTACCTGGTGTGGCGTAATGGGGTGAACCGTGCGGCAAGTCACGCATCCGCCCTCCGGGTTGAATCCTTGAACCGGCTTGAGGGCGTACCTATGCTATGAACGGATATTGACGACACATGTCCTCTGATTCGCGGCCGCTTCGGGGGCACTGCGAGGGCACTCCAAGGGCAGGAGACGAGGGGATGCCAGATGGTGGGATCATGGCGCCCCTACAAATCGCATGAAATGGAAGATGAGTCGAGGCCATCACGAAGATGGAGACGAGACTCATCGGCCGAGAACGGTGCATGTATAAGCCCGATCGAAAGATGCCCGTATGAGCGCAATCCTGCAATCAATCCTGCGCCAAGTAGTGATTCTGGCGCGACAGACTGTTGACACGCTGGTCGGACGAGAGCATCGCGCAATGTCGCCTCGACCCTTCAGCGTTTGGCGGTTGATCCTACATAAAACGCTCCCCGACAGTGGACACACGAACACAGTGCCAGTCGCCGCCGATGGGTACCGGCGTAGCAATGGCAGGACGTGCCTGGACGAACCGCAGCGCCATCGGCTCGGTTGGAAAGAACATGGTTCTGGTCGGTATTGGGGATTGGCAATGATAATTATTGGTGGCGTTGTTAATTCATGATGCACCTTCCGATATCAAGCCAGCGTCCCGGCTGCCGCTGAAGCGCCGTTTGAAACGCACTCCTTGTTGCTATGTAATTATCCATTAAATGATGGCATAATTACACATCAATGATCATACATACCTCACCTATCGGGTGGTTCCATCGGCACCAAAATTGGATGCCACCACTGCCACTGACCAGCATGCAAGTGCGGAATTCGAACCAGGCATGGAAGGTACAGCCGGCACAAATCAATATGTATGATTTCCTAGTGGTACTCTGTCGGCAATGGGCATTAGGTACATATCATGATCATTTCTACCCTACTTTTTGTTCGGTAGTCTTCATGGCGATAGCTATGCCCGTGCGGTGGTCTACAGGATTCTGGCTCAAGATGCCTCTACGAACCCGAAACAGATCACGGGTGTTGGAAGAAATCAACTCAAGCTTCCGGCCTCCAAGTCCTGCCCTGTTGACTTGATATTGCTTACCTAACCTACTGTACCTATGTGCAGAGTATTACGTCACTGCCCCGTCGCCGTCACAAATAGGAGGTGAGAACGAGTGTTCGGCGATCAACTTCTGTGACTTCTGCATTCAAATCTGTCGGAATGATGGAAAGGAAAATTTTAAACACACATATACACGAACAAACAACAACAATCAAAGCGGCGCCACGTGCAGAAGGGTCAGGTAGTATTCGCCCGCTTCATTTCCACCCGCCTTGGTCGAATGGAAGTTGGGAGACAAAACCAACAAAACCAAGTCAACAAGTTGTACGCACTTCGTTGTTCCGCAAAGATGGTTGCCCGTGTTTCTAGTTGGTCTCTTTGATACCTATGGTTAGATAACGTCATTTTGTGGCGAGTTGAGGCAGCTTGGGATCACTTCATTGGACCACCTGGACGTTCTGTGCGTGGTGTTGTGTACGGTAGACTGTAATACATACAGGAAGAATCAACGTGTCGCTGGGTGCGGATGTTGCATCGTCTGCTCCTTCCCCAGATTTCTGTGCATACATGGAGCTGCAACTGCAAGCTGCAAGCACAGCGCTTTCCGAAGGTAATTACCACATTAGTAAGTACCGTAAGCTCAGCCTCGGAACCTGCCCTCTAGGTATCCGACCATACAATAATACCCGCCCAGATACCTCACTTCTAGGTACCCCACCTGGCATGTCGAGCTGTCTTGCCGCAGCTGGGTATGTACATACCCGGACTTGTCTTGGTGTCCATTTGATTGTTCAACTTCGTCTCCTGGCCTCGGCTCACATCTCCTATTGCTGCAACAACAGAACGCGCTCGCCAACTTGCCATCCATTACTGCTTGCTTGCGAAAGACAAGCTTAGACTACGCTTCGCCCGGCCTTCGCGTCGCTTCTCCTTCGGCCGATCCGCTGCGTCACAAGCACCCTGCACAATCCCGCGCCCGTACTCCCTGACTACAGACTGCTATCACGCTTTCAGCACAACCCATTCGCTCACTTCGAGAGTACGCTGTTCTCGTATCGGCATCATTGAGCCGGCTTACGCCCAAAGACTTCTTTCATACAACGAGCCAATACACAGAGCTGCGACAGTCAAGAATCCGTCCGCCGCGACGCCCAGGCGCCCAGGCGGCCGTTCTGTGCACGAGAGCGGCTCGTCTGACCTCTCGTTGCGTACCAGCTGCGGACTCGACGTGCCTGGCCATGGCGCACATCTCTTTCTTAAGCCAGTGACACAGCTTGGAGATGAAATGATCGCTTTCCTAGAACGACCACGTATGTTACCCCTGCTCGTGATGTGCTTTGGTGACGGTTCAGGAATTGAAGCTGACGGAGAGAATTTGCAGAACATAGTATCTAGATCCGAATCCTTCAGGCACACGTCGAGCTCCCGAGTCTGCATGCCATAGTGCCATGGCTCTATTCAACCCGACCTTCCTGCTGGGAGTTCTCGTCCTGCTCTATCTATCTTCGTTCGTCCTGTTCGCCGTCGTTCGAATCCTTACTGGCCTCTCCATTCAAAGAATCGGCTACCTTTCACTGCGACGACTGGCATACACACCTCGAGATGGATGTCGCGTAGAAGTGAGGGGGCTGGGCCTAAACATCCATCGACCCACCTTTGCTCAGCCGACATGGATCAGCCTGGTCCTTAGCGAACTCGTCGTGACTGTTGATCTGGCCGAGTTGGATGGACACAAGCCAGCAGCAGCGGGTGAAGGTACCAATGATGCAAGTTCACGGAACGAGGGCTCCCACGAAGAGTCAACTCCCTTACCGCGTACTCAAAAGCCCCGCCGAAAACCGACTGCTCAACCCCGGAGCGATACCTGGCAAAACCTAGCCAAGCTCAAGGATAAGATAAAGAGCTTGCACACCAAAATTCGTTGGCTGCGTATGGTGGATATCGTTGCTACCAACTCAACGGTTCATGTTGTTGGCGCTGGCAGTGTCCAAATTGGCAGTTTCACAGTTGCAGTGGATACGAGACGCAAGACAGCAGATCAAGCTCGGGTGTTTAAGTTTCATCAGAAAAAGAAGCAAGCCCGACAAGCTGAGTGGATCATATCGTTGCGCAGCGTTTTATTCACGCCCGAGGGCCATCACTCTCTCGAAATTTTGGACCACTGCCTGTTGAACATCCATGGTTTCTTGTACGATTCAAGACAAGGTCTTCGTGATGCCACCATCGCCTTGAAGCTCGGGCGAGTCCATATTCCCTACGATGAACTTCATCTTTGTGCAACTAGGTACAAGCAATGTCGCAGAAAATCGCACGATGCCAGTGCGGAAAAACCTCTGGGCTCTGTACTGGCACGAGTCCCCGAAGAGACCGACCCGAACGGCATCGCAACCGACAATCTGATGAAAACAGTCGCCGACTCCCGGGAACTTGTCAACTCCATCTTACGCGGCATCAAGGAGGTTCAATTTGCCGTCAGTTTTGTTGGCATGACGAAGAACGTGACCTCGGTGAAACCGGAAGGTCACCCGATACTACTGAACGCCTCGATGAAAGAGGTTGGCATCGATCTGCATCGGCTGGATCCAAACTCACCCGCACATCGCATGTACTTCTCGTCAAAGGATATCGCCCATGAAGCCCTCGCGGCTGCACTGTCCATCTCCGTCGGGATTGATGACGGCAACGGCACTCCTGACCGACTCTTATATATACCCATGGCTACGACAACAGTCCGGACCACTTTGCTTTCTAAAACCGTTCAGTTGGTTGAGAATGGAGCCATCGGCGAAAAGAACGCCAACATGATGTTTGCCAACTCGGTCATAACCTCTCCATCCATTGATCTCAATCCGTCACATCTCCCTCTCCTTATCGCCATGTTGCAGCCAAAACCTAAGGCTGCAAAGGCGTCCCGCCCCGGGAACCACAGCATCATTTCGCGTCTTCTTCCTAAATCAAGCATCAAACTCTCCATGCATGAGCCAGTGCTGCGCATGAAGCTCAAACCATTACAAGACACGGAGGACCCCGACGACTTTGATCTCATAATTTCTTCCATCTCATCCATATCTTTAGATGTGGAGTCATCTCATTCATCTATCGAGGATATGCACTACTTCTTGGATGGGGCAATGAGAATACAGTCTCACCACCTCTACTATCAGACATGTACAGGGGAGCGATTCAATCTCATAACGACCGAATCCTGTGATGTCAAGGCGCATCTAGCCGCCAGACCCGATGTCAACGTGGAGCTCACCGGCATGATTCAGTCGCTCGGTATAAGCATGGTGCGGCCCGAAATTACTGACGGCCTCCGACAGATCGTGCGTCAACTTCGCATTGACGTGGAGCCCGAAAAGCGAGTATCTTCCAAGACAGCCACGAATAAGAACTTCTTGCGATCTGTGCCCGAGTGGCTCGTCAGGTATCAAGTTGAGGCTACCGATGTCAATGTCGAAGTGGCCGGCATAGACGAAGACATCTCAGATGATACGAGAGGTGTCTCCGTTCATCTTGACACTTTTGGCGCCGAGTACAGGGCACATCGCCTAGAAGGCCTCCAGCGACGGGCTGGAGCTCGACGGCGGACTTTAAGCAGGTCCGTCGCACAGTCCGATTCTGATCTGACCCCGTCACCCATGTCTCCTCGATTCCGGAAGAAGCCAGTGCAAGTCATTGGGGATGGCCGCCGACTCACTCTGCACGCCAAAGGCATCGAGGCACAGATTGTTGAAGCAGCTGGCCACCTCGAAGTCGAGCCCTTTGTCAACATCCCTCGCCTCGAGCTGGCCTTATCTGCCACCAGTGACAGTCACGGACCCATGTTTCAAATACACTCGACCATCAGGACAATCATGGTGCAGTACTCTCTCTATCGGCATTATGCAGTTGGCGTGGCCGTCATGACCTTGCGACGCGCCTTTATGCGCACCAGCCGTGATCATCCGCGACCCAAACAACAGGGCAGTATTGCTGATGAGGATCGTTTGTGCCTTCCGATGAGCCCGGGCTCGCCCGAGGCAGATAGGCTCTCTGCTTTTTCATCGGAGCTAGTCACCGTCGACGTCAAAGCAACATTGGTTCAAATCAAGGCGGAGATGCCCCATGAACCTATGATGATGCTCCGGGTGTACGGACTAGAAACTGGACGTCACAGATGGTCGACTCCTTATCTAACTTCAAAAGTCATCAGGCTGTACGTTGAAACTCCTCGGATGCATCATGTCTGGTCGAGGATGATAGGCATTAAGCATGGCCGTGTCGATCTGCGAGAATCCAAGCACAAGTCTTCCAGCGGCGAATACGTCTCTGAAAAGTTAATTGATGTATCAACAGAGGCAGTGCGTATCGCTATCCCTCATGAAGTCCTCGTTGCCAGAATCACCGATAATTGCAACAATGTGATCAAAGCAGCCCAGCAGCTGCATCATCGGTTCCGAACAGGAACAAATGAGTACATTCTGGATAAGAAACCCGAAGGCCCCAAGCGTGTTCCGAAAATTTCCGTTCGCGCTCGAAATTTCCTCTTCGAGCTGGAGGACGGCGCCTTCGAATGGAAGCTCGGCATCATCTATCGTGCGGGGCGGGAGGAGCAGACACAGCGACTGGCCAGAGAAGAAGCATTTCGCATGAAGTCAAAGAAGATTCGCGACGACGAGGCTAGGAGGGGCGTTGGTAAGCTTCGCTCTCGTTCTACATTTACGCGCGGCCGGTCGGATGAAAAATCATCACGCTGGTTCAGGAGCAGAAGTGCAGATGCGTACAAGGCAGATGGCAGCGGGCACAAGATCCAAGGTGGCACCATGCCCCGATATGATCCAGAAAGAGAGAACGTTGGCATTCATGGTCACTTCAAGGTTTCTGAAGAGGAGGCTCGTCTTGCGCTTCACAAATTCAACTCGCAGGCATGGAAGAAACGAATCAATAGCGCGTACGAGTCATCGCAAAACAGCATGCGAGAGATGCGACATCTCTTCTGGGGACCTAACCAGCTCCCAGATGATGTGGAAGAGACAGAAAATATTCTCAAAGTACCTCAACGACCAGCCTTGTTGTCTGCCATGATTTCGGACCTTCATTTCACGATCGACAAGCCATCATTTGCAATGAAAGACTTACCCAGCTTCATTCACAAGGTAGGCAAGGGAATGCCAATGGATATGAAATATGGCCTCCTTATTCCAATGCACTTGGCTATTCATATGGGCGAGGTGCAAATCTCGCTGCGCGACTATCCACTGCCCCTGCTACACATCCCCGGGCTCAAGACGGGGCAGTCTTCCAGGGTTCCATCTGTATCCCTCAACGCCAATTTTGTGATAGGCGAGGAATTCAGGGGTAACGAGTCTACTCGCAAAGTCCGAGTCAATGTTGTACCCCCGCGTAGCAGCGATCCTAGGACGTCTAATGAAGGCAGCTTTGCCATCGAAGTTCGGCGAACTATCGGACCAGTCAAATCGTTCTCTGAAGTCTTCATGGACATCAACACATCCTTACCAACACGGATTACGTGGGGACCGTGCTACCAACCCGCTATCCAAGACATGATGATGGTGATTGAATCGTTCACGAAGCCGCAGGTGGATCAATCGGAGCGCGTCGGCTTCTGGGATAAATTGCGCCTCAATACCCATTCACGTGTCCATATAGCGTGGAAGGGGGACGGCGATATGCATCTGTCATTAAAAGGAACGAGAGATCCTTACCAGGTCACCGGCAATGGCGCTGGCTTCCTGATGTGCTGGCGCAACGATGTCAGGTGGCACATCAATGCGGAAGACAATCCCAAGCAGTTCATGACCGTGGACAGTGGCGAATACATACTCGCAATTCCTGATTATAGCCAACAGGTTCGTGACGCTGCTCGACGTAGAGAGCAAGGCAACGGTGATCATGGAGCTCAACACTCGGTCAGAGATGCGGCCATCTTTAAAAAGGTTGTCATGAAGCTTTCCGGCAAGGTTCAGTGGATGACAGGTCTGTTGTTTGAGCGGGCCATCGAGAATGGGGAACGCAATTTCTCCTTCAAGCCACACTATGATGTTATAATGAAGAACCCGATCTATGCGAAGCCTACCGAAGACGGTCTGCCGTATGACGCCATGCGAGGCTTCCGAAGTCGACATATCCATCTCTCCATCGCCGTGCGTGCACCCGTTGATCGAGACTGGATGGCTGGAGATTCCGATCCGTCAAGAAGTTATAATACTGTTCATCTCACGCCGCGCTTCTTTACTCACTTTTTCCACTGGTGGGGGCTATTTGGGCAGCCGCTGTCCCTCCCCATTCGACAGGGTAATCTGTGGCCGGGGCGCGAGAAGAACAGCAAGAAGTTTGGCAGACACTTGGCCACCGTCAAGTACAACCTTCTTTTAGCTCCCCTGTTCCTCAGTCACATCTACAAGCATAAAGATGCAGAGGACTACGCAGCAAACGCGGTATCGGCCACTGGTCTCAAAGTGCGCTTTGACAGCTTCATGCTTGATCTCCATCAGCGCAGAGAAGAGTTTAATACGCTCGTCAAGGCCAAAAATACGCAGAGCAGGACATCCGGTATCAAAATCCACGCCTGCCAACTCGACCTCTTCAACTGTGACGTGCGGGCCGTTTCAGCAAGCTTGAAAGGCACAACTACGGAGGCGATCAAGAAGGGATCCATCTCGTCTCTCATATCCGACCAAGATGAGAAGCCCGACCTGTCGCGCTTCACCATTCCAGACGACGACTTGAGCTGGATCGACATGGATGACTTCGTCGAACTCGACTGGATTCTGCCCACCGAGCCTCATCCCGACACAAAAATTTTGCCACTCGCCTTTGCACCACGCCTGACCTACTTCCGACAGACGGACATTGGTGGTGTTATTGCGGGCGATCCGGCCAGGACGAGTCCTTTTGGCGACGAACCGACGCACTTCTGCATCATGAGACATGACGACGACCCTAAGAGAGTCCAAAGCGAGCTTATTCAGGAACGTCTCAATCAAGTTGCGCTGCAGACGGACACGCACTCGAGGGACATTGGCGAAGCAGAACTTAGGGTCATACAAACCAATTCGGAAGACAGGGAGCTTGTAGAACAATTTGAGGCGTTGAGAAAGCACACAAACGTCTTGAAAGACAAGGAGCTGTTTTTGAAGACGATGCTAGATCAGATGCAGACCAAGACGAGCGTCAATAGCAATGGTGATGACAGTGGAACTGGCAACGGCAATGCTAATGGCGACGGAAATTCCTTTACAAAATCTTCAGGGGCGTCTCCGTCATCGTCTAGCTCAAATGGCCAAGTCGAAATCCCGCCCACATCAGAGTTCGAAAGTGAATTCAAAAGCCGCTTCGTCATCCACAACATGCAGCTGAAATGGAACAACTTGCTCCGAAACATTGTGCTTCGATACATACACCAAAACAGCCAAAGACGCGGTTTCATCTATTACCTGTCCAGACCTGCCGTTAAGTTTATCCTCGACATTGTTGAAGAGCAGAGCAGGGCCAAGGCCAGCAAGGCCGATAAGACCAGCAAGGCCGCCGCACCTACTGCTGCAGGTGATGACGACAAGGCGCCGCTCCAACCGACAAGCTCGGCAGACAAGAAGACCAAAGCTGACTTGGAGGATCGCATCAAGAGCATTCTCGGAGATGGCACCCGCTTTACCAGTACGACGTTCGAGTCGAACGAAGGCGATGCTAGCTGCGGATCCATTGAGGACTTGGAAGGCGGGATATCGAGAGACTTTAGCCCACAGTGCAGCTATCACGTCCGGCTAATAGCGCCGCAGATTCAGCTGCAGAGCGAGAAGAATAAGAAGCACGTCGTCATGATTACTGCCAAGGGCATGGAGCTGAAAGTGGTCGAAGTCATGGACAAGGAGAGAATTTCTGACACAGTCAGTGGCCTCGTGCAGCGTCGATTTCTCGTCAACATGGACAGCACGCAGTTCTTTGTCACGCATCAGAAGTGGTTTCAAACCAACCTTGTTTCCATGTATGCGGGGAGCAAGTACGGCGCTCCCAACGGATCGTCGTGGCCTCCGTGGGTTCCCATGGAGGTCATGTTTAACTTTCAGACTGATCCGTTCGGGTTTAAGCGTGTTGTGCAAAAGACTTCGGCCATGCTGCGTTACGACAAGTACAATAATCTGCGTCTCAAGTACAACGACGAAGTAGGCGGAAATGACGATGGCAGCGAAGATGTCGAGTCTATTGAGAACACCGAGTGTCGATCTGACAATATCTGGGTCGAGTTCCCCCAGGCGCGCGCCCTGTGCAACAGTTCTCAATACTACGCCATGTACGTGATTGTGCTGGATCTGCTCATGTACAGCGAACCGCTGGAGAAGACGCGCAGCGAGCGACTGGAAAAGATTATCCTTGCCTCGGACTTTAGCGACCTCAGCGGGACGCCTCGCATGGTGCAGAAGCTCCAAGAGCGCATCAGACAGCTGGAGGAGATCAAGGGTTACTTCCAGGTCTACTCCAACTACCTCGACAAGAAGGGCTGGGAGGATCGTCTCGCGCTGGAACGGGACCTGGCCTCGTGTGAGGACGAGTTATTCTTCATGATGAAGGCCATTAGCACGTCGCAGCGCAAGTATGGCACGCAGGACAGTGACACGAGCGCACTATTGAAATGGAGCATCTCAGCGCGGGACATTGTCTGGCACCTCATCCAAGACTCGTCCGAGCCGCTCGTCGAACTGCAGCTCAAGGACGTGGAGTATGACCGCACCGATAATTCCGATGGCTCTCATATGAATCTGATTCGCGTTGGCAAAGTCCTCGGCCTCAATCTGCTCCCCGATGCTACGTACCCTGCCATCATTGCGCCCTACAAGGAGCCAGACAAGAACCCGCCGCTGCGGCCATCAACATCAGCGTCGGTATCAGCGGCGTTGGCGTCGGTGTCAGCAACTGCATCTGCATTAGATGCGGAAGGAGACATGATTCGTGTCTATTGGCACATGCTGGAAGCCATTGCGGGCATCCCCGTGATGGACCGGTTCGAGGTCAATCTAGTGCCAATGAAGGTTCAGTTAGAGCGTGACGCGGGCAAACGTCTCTTTGAATACATATTCCCCGGCATGGACGAGGTGGAGAAGGGGGCCAAGGAGAATGCCTCTGACACGTCATCAAAGCACGGCGGTGTGCTGTGTCCCGAAGAGGATGACAACGTATCTTTCAATGGCTCCAATGGCAGTCGTCTGGCCACGCTTGCTCCCGAGAGAGATTCGTCTGCCGGCTTCGATACAAGAGCCGGATCGCTCGAATTACGTCTCCGGCCAACCCTGACATCCAACAACGGACAAGAATGGAGTCCGAAGAAAGCCTCCAGCGTCAACAGCACGGAGAGTCATGCGTTTAGACTGTTTCGATCAGGTCACACTGGAAAGACGACGCTTACCAAGAAGGCGTCTCACGAGTCCCTTGTCAGTGCGAATGGGCCGCGAGCGCCCAGCGCGATTGTGCGTTCTTCCACTGGATTCTCCGGCAAGGACAGCAAAGAAACAGCCGAAACGAATAAGAAGTCGTCGCGTTGGCGCGCTGGCAAGTCGCAAGGGGACGACAAACAGCAGCAGCAACAGCAGTCAGACGACCTCACCAAGATGATGAAGCGAGCCAGCAACTACATGACATTTGCACACATCCGAATGCCATCTGTCGTTCTCTGTCTGAGCTACAAGGGCAAGGACCAGCGCAACGTGGAAGACGTGCACGACTTTGTCTTCAAACTGCCCACGATAGAGTGGCAGAACAAGACGTGGTCCAACCTCGATCTAGCGCTCGCTCTGAAAAAGGCCGTCGTCAAGGCGCTCATCTCACACACAGGCGCCATCATTGGCAACAAGTTCTCCAAGCACCGCCCCAATGCCGAACAGCGCAGCAAGTTGCGCGAAATGGCCAATAGTTCAGTGCTGATTACCCCGTCGTCTTCGTCACAGCATTATGCCGGTAGCGTCAACGACAGTGGGGATGATTCGTCCAGCGCGGGTGGAACGTCCCCGGTCGACTACTCGAGATCGCCGCCACGGTCCACGCGGTCTACGCGCGGCAGCACGCATAGTAGTATCCCGGCACCCCGATCCATCAGCCGCAGTAGTAGTGTGACCAGCGGACGGTCTCATCTCACGGGAGGGTCCTCCGCCCACAACGCACCGAGCTTCCTGTCCATGACGACGCCGCCTGCGCCGACAGAGGGTCGATCTAATGCCGCGGGCGGCCTGGGCATCAACTTCTTAAGGCCGTCTTCCAGTGGCGGCTTCACCAACCCGTCGAGTCATCGGCGGACGTTGCGCACCGTGCCGGGTGGTGAGCCCAGACCATTCACCAGCGCTGGAACCTCCGAATCAAGCCAGAACAGCCTAAACAGCCAGAATAGCTTACACAGTCAGAACGGTCTGAATGGCGGCCAAATCAGTCTTTTTAAGAGCAGCGGCGGCGGCGGCGGTGCCATCAGCAGAGGAGGAGGCGTAGCGGGCCTACGAGATCGACTCAGTGCTTTCACGGGGCGTAAACAGCGCGAGAATAATGGACCTGCTCCTGTTGCTGCTGAGAGCACGTCTACGAGTAATACTGAAGTAGTAGGTGGCGGCGGTGGTGGAGGTGACGACGAGAGTACATCAAAGGAGGGGAAGATGACGCTGCGAGGGAAGAAGATATCAGGGTGGGGTCCTGGACGGAATAGACCTTGAGGGCTGGTTGAGGGCTAGTTGAGAGCTTGTTGAGAGGGCGACTGATGTAAATAGAATTTTCTCTTCTTGTCCTATATGGATGTGGTATATTACATTTGTAGTGCTCTTTAACTTTGGGGGCCGGGGTTGGGGTTTGGGAAATTGGGAAAATGGGATTAGGGGGGGTTGATTGCATAGAGGGGGGTTTTCTGTGGAGGGTTGATTGTACTGTATTTACTTTTTAATTTTATGGGATTACCTTTGTGGGATCATTTCATGGGGGTTTTGTCGTTATGTACTACTTTTGTGAACGTGATTGTCTGTTGTCTGTTTGTTGTCTGTTATTTGGGCAGGACTGAGTATTTTACTTTGTTGAGTTGTGTTCTCTACTTGACATGGTCTGCGCAAGATGGCCAGAAGGGAATAGGTATTAGAGATCTATCATCTCGCAAAGGCTACTTTGAGCTATGTATCACAAATTTTGTATATAGAGTATAGTCCATGAAGTATATGAGTTGGACAAGCAAAAGGTAAGTTGGATGCTTCGAAGACAGGCACGAATATGGCTGTACATGTCAAGAACTCGCAGATCGTTCAGGGAAAGCTTCTTGTATAGGGATTAGGACCTATACTGAAATACGATACATCTCACAGAAGGTGCATGAAGCTGGTGTCCGCACAAAAGGAAATGTATGCATTAACAAGCCTCACGGTGATTAGTGAACGAGATGGATGCATACGATGATCTTGAATGAAATTTGGTTTGTCCGAATAGTAAATGTGTATTCTTTGGCTTGTTTCTGAAACGTTCTCAGCAGTAAATGATAAGACTTGCAGACTGCCCGACGGAGCAAAGAGGAAGACGAGATATACTCGTGGATCTAGTGGGCGTCTTTTTTAAAAGTTTCACCCACGAGTATATCACAGAATTCTCTCAAAGAGCGACATGTACCCGAATGTATGTCACAAGACGCGCAAACTCGCATTCCTGAGTAGGCAATAGAGACGAATCCGAGGCATGAAACAAGATAACGAAGAACAAGAAAGCCAAGCAAAGGAGTTCATCAAAAAAACAGTCTTAGCTGGCATTGGGCAATACCGTCTTGGCAAGAAGCTCAAGCAAGCCGTACAGTGCATATGCCCTCAACCTAAGTTATTGCCCAATAGGCTGCATCATCTTGTTCACTTACCAAGCCAATACGCACAACTTCACAAGGCAGTAAGTTAAGGGAGCAGGCGTAGGTAGACCCGTACATACCAGAAAAGCCATTGGATGGCAAAGGCATGAAACATGCGCGCGGCACTAGCCTCCGCCAAGAGATTCATGCGCAGCACGGTTCGAATGAGGACAGCTTGCCCGAGCCTTGCTTATTATACATGCCGGATTGTGCGACTGTTCAAACTCATGCGTATTGTTGCACACGAGGAGGCGTATTTACAGTAGCTTAGCTTCTCAGCCACTTCATCTAGAGCTTCTTCTTTACTTCCTGCATGCTAGAGTACAATACCTAGGTAGTGTACGGGGTGAGACACGCCCCTGTTTCGGCTTGCGATGTTGACGTGGTATTTCCTGCATAGTCAGACTCCCACATCTCAAGTTCTCAACTTGTTTGCATGCTGCATCCCTTGGGTGGCTACAGAAAGTCGCAGCTTCAGACAATCGAATCCTGGATAGTGGCGTGTTCGCAGTACATATTGTAGGTCCATAATGTCGCATGCCACAGAAAGGCCGTCAATTTAGCGTTGCCCCCCGCATCTGCCTTCCGGTGTGGGATGACGGCATGATGCAGGTCGCCCCGAGTTTCCGACACAATGCCGTGATACCAGGTATGTATGTAAGCTTGTCTGTGTGGAGGCCTGCAAACTGCGAATGACTGGATCGTGCAGCCGAGCCAATGCGCCTCTAAAAATCAGGTACATTGCTGGCGCGATGCACAGTGGCCGAGTCTGCGCGAAATTCACCATTCGGTCGAGTGGCTTTCGTGGCTGCATCATGAACTTGCTGGGATCGGCCGATCGATGATGGTCTTCCCCACGGGTGCCTTTTTGAGATTTTCGCCGGGGCCGCTACAACAAGTGTTTGCGGGGGCGGGGATAGTGCGGTTGATCCCAGAGATGGTTCAAGTTTGAATTACAGTTGTTGTGATGGACGAATAGAATGTTCCCCTCGTTGCGCTCCATGATGGCAATGCCAGATCATGTAATGCAGCATTCATGAGGATGAGGACACGATCTCGAGTACGCTGCTGCTGTGGCCTCCAGAAGTCGCACGGCAGGGTCCTTGGGCACCCTTGAAAGTCAATACTGTGCATACACCCGTCTGACAAGCTCCGCCGCCAAGAATAAGATGCGACCCTTTATCGACGGCATACGAATGTACGTGGCCTCAGCGAGGTTCAGGTCAGCGATCTCGGCAAACAATCGTAGAGTCACAGATCAGTCTCATACGATCAGCCGCGGGCCACCCCTTTGAGCAACAGATGCGCCGCTCCGTGTAACACATTGAACGACTTGGCGGCAAGGAAACGGAATGCCAAAGGAAAAAGAAGAAGGGGGCTTGTCACTTGAAAGAGGGATGTGCGAAGGAGAAAAAGGGGGAATAGTAAATACTGTAAAAGAAAAGAAAAGGGAATCAAAAGGCGACTCTCGAGGCATTGATCCGCTTGGACCGTTTCACATCGCGAACGACGCTCGTGAGTCGTGACTCGCAGGGTCCTGGAAATTTGCTGGAATGGTGACCACCTTTCTTTTTGCCTTTTTTCTGCCTTCCCTTTTCTCTCTGAGTCTCTTCCCTTTCCCCGTGATGCTACTTTCGCACGGAGAAGAGGTCTCGTGTCGTCATGTGGCCCGAGGTTGGCCGCCCGGCTGTCGACCCCCACCCATGATGCAGGTCAAGTAGCCAATGATTATTCGTGGCAGCCTTGTTGTTCTGCGTTCCTGCCCCAGAGCAGGCATGCGTGACAGCCAAGGCAGTCGCGTTCTGCACAAGGAACGCGCCGCACAGGGAGTCAGGGAGCCACGGATGGCTCCTTCCGTTCTCGCACGGCAGCGGACAGCTGTCTGCCAGTGTAACCTCTCCTCTCCGTCACTGCCCAAAGGCGGGTGTCACTCGTACGATCCAAGCGTTACTTCAACTTGCCGCGCAGCACTGGGGACGACTTGGCGGCTATCGGGAAGCGCCCTCGTGGTGGCCTCTGATAGCTTGACTCGCACCGTTTGTTAGATGCTGGTGTGAAGGTTGTCATTGGCAGACGATTGCAGAGGATCGCACGCGACAGCAGTGAGGCTGTGAGCACACGACTTGAACCGGCCCCGACTTCAACTAAGCCATGATTAAGGCAGCTGATTGATGCGGGCCAATTGCCGAGAGACTCGAGAAAGGCGCTTGTCTGCACCGTGCTTTGGCCTTATCGACTGCCCCACCTGTGACATGCAGTGGGACGAGGTGCAGCCATCTGTCCAATCAGAAGTCGTTGGCTGTGGTTGAAGATAACGGCCAGAACTTAGAAGGCATTCCCCGGAATAACGTTATCTTCAGTCTGTTCATCTGGTCTGTACGTACTACGGAGTGATAGATCTCTCTTCGGCCTGGACCTTGTTCGCCGTCCGACTTCATCAGTCTGGCCTTCTTCTCTCCTCGCTACCAAAACGACAGTTTCAGCATCTGATCCGACGTCCTCTGAACAAGACTCCTCGTCAGAAAGCCTGTGGATCCCGGGCTGGGGTTCTTGGCGTTCGTCCACACAGGGTCCGCCCGTATAATCTGCGAGCCGCGAAGGCCTCGCTCACGATTGCCACAACCCCTGTCCTTCCTGGTCCTGTTCAGGTTCCGTCATCACAAACAGTCCCTGAACGTCTTGGAGCGTCTGTTGCAGCTAAACAGCGCTGCATCCTTCAGATTCTTATCGTCCCTGTCGCTCCCCGTCCCAGTTCCGAAAGTGGTCCCTTTATCGCTGCAATGCTCCAGTCTCGTGTCGTCGTCACTGTCTCGTTATGAATTCCGTCTTCTTAACCTATCCGAGACAGCCCAACTCATCCCTCTCGCCATCCTTTCTTCATTCACCATATCATACCACTTGGAGTCATTGCATAGCACAGGCGAAGCTTGTTTTTGGCGACACGCAGTGCGCAGCATCTTCGACTAGTCGACACACCAGCGCAACACCCAAGTATGCACTGGGATTTAGTCTTGACGAACAGCAAGAAACTCAACAAGACGCCGACTACGACGATATCGCCTTGTCCGTTACCGACAACCGTGCTGGATCCTCTTGTTCCAGCAACTTCTCGTGCTCGTCAGACTTACACGCCGCCATGTCTATGCGCAACAAAGCTACACGACAAGTCATGGATTCTTTGTCTGCCTCGACCTCGGGACACGGCAGACCATCGACGCCCACCGTCCCGGTCCAGATTCCGAAGCGAACCCATGGCGACAACGCCCATCACACAAAGAGGCCGGCCATGCACTCTCGACGGCCGTACAAACACACGCATTCACCAGACGCCGTCTCTCCCTCGGTGGCGGCCCTGTTGGCCATGACTGACATTCCGCGGCCACGGACGCGCCGTCTTGTCAGTCGCCGTGCTGCCGCCCACGGCATGACGGTCCACGACCTGACGAACGAGCAGCATGTTTCCGAAAAAACGCTGACCTTGAGCATTTCCAACCGTGGGCCCTTGGACTTGCTTTTATCGCCGCCAGAGGATCTGCTGGACGATGACCTCAGCCCGACGGAGAGCAATGTGGGCTCGTTGCTGACGAGAACCATATCGGCCGACTCGGTCATTTCCTTGGGTGGCGAAAGCTGCACCACGGACATCTGCTCGTCCGTCGAAACTCCACAGAGCATTTCTATATCGGCCAAACGACGCCATGGCCTTATGCGCAGGTCGCTAGAACCGGTCCGCTCTCCGCCCGATGCCACGGAAGAGCACCCTCTCGCGACGGTGGACGATAAAGACCTCAAGCTGGACGAGCTGGCGCTTCCTTATGTCGAGCACTCCGAAGGCGGCTCGTCGTATCCTCTGCTACAACCTTTCAAACCTCTGCGGTCGGTGTTCAAGTCCAACCTGACAGCGTCGCTGCGTGCACTCAAATCGGCTGCCAAGTCGCTGTCAAGTATCAATTTCTCCTCGATTCCCGCCGACGACTTCCTGACGCGGTCTATCCTAACCATGAATCCCAACGTGCCATACATGGACGAGCGCCGTCCTCCAGTCACAGAAGAGATGCCGTCTGCTGAGCTACGCCGCTACCTAAATCCGACCACGAGCAGCCACTTCGACGCTCCACCACCAACGCGCACTGCCGGAGCATTTCCCGCATCCATCCAGTTGGAAACGTACAAGATCCAGCGTCTCAGATCGCCCGCATCCCCCCCTCGCTCGCCCTTCATCTCCGGCAAAGCATCCCCATCGTCTGCTTCGGCAGGCCAGAGCGCCAGCAGCAATCATCAGCGCTCCCAGCGCAGTCCGACCACCAAACCGCTCCCCGGCATGCGCCAGCGAGAAGTGCGCGAAAACCCCGACTTCATCCGCATCGCCGTCATGGAAATGGCCATGCGCCGACGCGGCAAACTCGACGAACACAAGCCAGGACGTGCTCGCTGGGCATTACCGCCTCGCCAGCCCTTAACAAAGCCTTACGAAGTTGGCTCGAACGGAGTTCCCACGAGGTGGATCCCCATGGTGTACTAGAAGTATGCGATATCGGCCCTCCTATTCCACGTATCGGCGAGGAAGGAATCAAGTTTTTGTTGTTTTAGCCGAGGTCTTATTGGCCTTTGTGACGGTTTGGGATTCGGGAACTTGCAATCGCGTCGCTGCGCCAAAAAAAAAACGTGGTGAAGGAACAAGGGGGAGCCGTTTGACACCGCAGGTCCCACTTTGCAGACTTCTGGAAAAGTTTGTTGACGGCGATGTCGGGGACTGCACCGGACCGGGGATTCATGGACAGGCCGGCGCATTTCTGCGGTGACCGGTCAGTGGTTGGCTGGTCTTGCTTTTAGGGGATGTCGAGTCGTCTTGCGCTGGGCTAATTATCTCTACGAAACGGAGAGCGTTGTCGTCCCCGCAAAAGGCATTTATCCGCTTAGGGGTCCTTTCTGGTGGGGCCTCTGGATTGTTTACGCCGTACGAAAGTTGCATCTTTGACTCGAGACCGGATTGTGCGAATGTCCTGGACTCGAATCTACGAGGAAGCAGTCGACGCTGCAGCACTTCGGATCAAAGGCCACGACTTGGACTCACGAGCCGACATCTCACTTTATGGGCGCCGTCCGCTGAATCGGGAATGCTGATGGACACTGCCTGGGCTGCCTGGACTGCCTCGCGTGCCGCTGTCCCGTTCACGGTCCAGGCCCTGTTCCAGGGAATACGGAGTCATCGCCAGTGAGCGGTAAGCAGCAAGCTGGTGCCGGTGAGCCGATGTCTTCTTTGCTTGCGCTTGGAATGCCTCTCGCAAATATTCCTCGCACAGGTTATTCCGCCTGTCCACCATTCGTCTGGCCGTTATTCGCCGAATGCCACTGCTGTGGTAATAACGCAGGAAATATAGGGATTGTACTCCCCTGAGTTGGCTCGTAACCTTCTGTACTTCGTACAAGTCACACTGTGGATGCCCCACGACGACAGCAACAACAACTTCTTTTGGACAACTCGCACCCTGGACGCAATTTGCACACACTCGCGGGAACACCCGATGCCAAGGCCTCCTTATCCCTTATCAGGCGGTCAATCCGAAGCCCGACCGAAATGGCCCTGCCGAGTACAGTCCGGGTGTGCTAGGCTCTAGCGCACTGGACAAGAACGGAGACCGCAGGGGGTTGTCTTTTCTCCGACTTTTGAATACCTAACTTGTGCGAAATTCATTGAGCAGGCTTGCTGGTCACGCCATCTCTCATCGGTGTGATGACAGTGCGGCTCGCTTTGCAGGAGAGGCGAGCAAAGTAAGGTGTGCTTCTAGGTATTTTTTAGGTGTTGATTTTGCGATGGTGCCGAGGAGTTTGTTCCTTTTTAGCTTGTCTATTTCTTTCTAATCATACCATGTTGCATGCTCTCTTCCTATTCTTTTCAGAGTTCATCCATTCATCCATTCATTTATTATCTTTCTTCTTTGGGTTTTTCATAGCAACGTATTGGTTGCGGGATTGGATCAGGCGCCTGGATTGAGCGGGTAATTATGTATGCGTCTTTCATAGCAATTGCGGCGGTTTCTTTTGGCATGGTGGCGTTGTGTGTTTTCTGTGAGCGAGCTTGGCCGTGGGATGGCTGGGATACATTGACGGTGGTTGGCGTTGTCTTCTTTCAAAGAAGTGTTGGAATTGGTGGTAGCATGTTATGTGCGGCGTGTCGGCTCATCGAGTACCATGGCAGGCTGTTACACTACATATTCAATGTTCATACGTATGTATGTACTAGTTACAAGAGCAGTTTCTTAGCACTACATCAACAGCCGTATGTGCAGTGAGGACTAGTTGTATTAGCATTGCATGAGCAGTCTACGTTTTCTCATTACATGAACAGCCTATAAACAACATGAGCAGTCCAGCGCCCATCGCAATACATGCATCACATTCAATCAAAGAAGCTCCATGAATCTCGACTCGCGAGACGTCATTGTAGAATACATCACAACACCGCATGGTGAAGGTTTTTGCATGATCACGGATCTTTCAGAATAGTTGTCAAGGAACTTGTGTTTCACGGAATCGACATGGTGTTCTCTCACTGCCTGCGCAAGAATCAGGCTCTGTTTAAGTCCACAACGTAGTTAGTGCGCGATTAATTGTCGCAGTGCCAGATGTCCTGATTAGCAAGAGGGTTCTGATACATCATTCACATAATCGTTTTGCATGCCCATAGCCCCGTTACGTGATGTCCTAAGTCTTCGCACCGCCGTCACTGTTGAAGATTGTCTTGATCACATGGGTGTCAGGTGACGTGTGTGTGTTTTACTTATCTGGGTTAGAGGAGGTGCCTGCCCTTGAGATAGTCGCCGAAAGTTCATTCAAAGTGCCTGGAACGGGCCACCATGCTGAGAGTGTGTCCTACACGGATCACATCTCAGTAGTGCGGTGAACAACGGAAAACGTTCCGTACGAGACATCATCCGAAAACGTGTCCTGTACGGAGCACATAAAGAGGGCTGTGGTGGACGAAGAGTTCATGTCCAAAGTTTTCTCTTAGGGGCCCGTATGTGTGCTGGCCGCAAGAGAGACGTAAATCTGCACACGACAGTTGAAGAGAGGAGGATATGCATGCAAAAAATCTGCGGAAGCACATCAATGTGAATCGACCCGAAACACATGCTGACGCTGCTCAGGCTCGACTGGATAGAGCTGACTTACCCAAAAGATGGGCCATGGCGCGAATTCGAAGGTGCAGAGGTCCGAGTTCACTCGCCGCATGCAAGTTGTAACGAGACACGACTTGTTCTAGACGGGAGCACTGCCTCTCCATCGACCAAGATTTTGATTCTATCGCCGCTCCCGAGGGTTCGAATGGCTCTGCTCTGGCTTTTCCGAGTCTGGCAAAAAATAAGAGATTAATCATGTTGCTGAACACACTCATTGAGACATCGGGCATAGATTCTTTCCGCTTTTGTAAAAAGACCTCGTATTCCGTGTCACCTTGCTGTTCCCTTTCTTTAGACGACAGCAGGATCTCCGAGGCGATGACCCTAGAGCAATAGAGCAGGCCGGCGACCATGAAGCTACATTCGTGTCCTTCCTTGTATCGGGCCTCCTCTCCGTAAATGCCGAGAATGGCCATGGCGTGAAACATCCGGCTATCGAACAGTTCGTAACACACGGATTGAAAGATGAATGTTTGGCTGTAGTCCAAGAGTGCGTTTCTTATACTATCATTGCCTGATGCGACGGATTGGAGTAATTTTTTCGCTTGTTCCTTTTGTCTGTCTCTCCATGGGAAGAGGCGACGGGCGCCACTCATCTTTCCGCGTGCACGATGGGGGCTTTGGCATCATCATCCTCCATCTTTACCAATGGAGACGGACTTTCCGCCTTGCATGAATGCTCGCTTTTGACTACGTCCTTTTATTTATCTCTCCGTGGGAACGGTTGACGGGCGTCATCCATCCTGTCCCCACGCATGATAGGAATTTCGGCGTCATTCTCCTCCTTCTTTACAAACGGAGACGGGCTTTCCACCTCGTGTAATTCCTCGCTCTGCGCGACTCTGAGCGAATAACAGATGAGTCTCTTCCAAATATTCGCGTATTTGTAGTGTACGACTCGATTCGTCGAGCGGCCTATTGGACGCGGGTGCATTTCCGTCGGATGATCGCTTCTCAACCATCGACGAATGTCAAGCGGCAGCGACGCCAGTCCTTTGACAAAGTCCCCGATCAAGTCTTCGATCGCGTCGGCAATCACTTCAAGCTCTGGCTCATCTTTGCCTGGTAGCCGGGCGGCATGGGCCAGATGCTCCAAGTTGCTCTCCCAAAGATGTAAAACCCGGCCCGTCCGTTTCAGCCAGCACGACTGGTACATGGGTGCAATTTCGAGGTCCGTCAAGGGCGTGTTAAGCATCGGATACATTCTGGCATCCCTCTCGTCCTGTTATCGTTCTTGCTTTGCTTGGTACACGCGTATTCGCGCTTGATCTCGTCCAATATGGCCTGAATCTCGGCGGAACGACGTTCGTCCGGTGGCAGAGGTTCTTTGTCGAAGAGACGGGGAACCACCGTTGTTTCCCCGGTGTCAAGCAGAATGACTGGACCCAGATATCCGTCCAGTACTCTCTATCGTCTGGCGTCGCAGTGTCTCGCAATGGTCGCCCGTTGGGAGCTTATCCATCCACAGTCCTCTTCGAAGCACAAATCCCTCCCGGGGGGGAGCCAGCCCCTCGATGGGGTCGATGGGGCGTCCATACCTTGCGTTCGGCAATGGAGCATCCTCTGGTGCAGTCCGTGGGAGACTGTGGAATTGTCGCGCAATGGCTTTTCGGATGCTGAGCGAGTAGTTGTGGTAGTCTCACATGTGCCGGTCAAGATTTCGGACGGCGTATCCATGTTCTTTGCAAATGACCAGCTCATGTTTATGGAGATACTGAAAGTTTTCCATCGCCGTAGCTTCGTGGCTTTGTTGCGGAGCCAATGTGGCTTCCGTATTTGCGAGGTGTGTAGTCAGAAGTCTACCTAATAAAGACGCAATCGGTATGTCTCGACGTGTGGCTTCAAGTCATCGCTTTTGTCACTTGTGTGCCCGGGCCAATATAACGCGTAAACGCGTCTCTATAAATACTAGGCGTCACGAAAAAGTCGCGTCATTGTGATGCTCCGCAAGTTGCGGATACATATGGACCAACCACACAGTCATCAGTGCTCAACGCAACGTCAACCAGTTCGCGCAACATGCGCCGAACGACGTCGACGACTACGTACTCCGTTAACAACTTACGACGGCAAGCTTTTGACTCCAAGGGTCGTTACGGCATCAATAACTGTTCGCAAGAGGATACGGCATCTCCTCTACGGTCCGGATTCCCGACTACGCGCGCCCGAGACCCCTCACAATGGTCAGATACAATCATAAGAGGTTACGCCGGCAGCTCAAAGTCCTGAGCGTCAACGTGCAGAATTCAGACACAAAAAACGATGACGTCCTGGCGCTAGGAGCCCGGGTAGAATACGACGTCATTCACGTCCAAGAACCATATGCGGTGTGGGCGAACGACAGCCTGATATTCAAGGATCATCCTTGGTACATGGCATTCGCTCACCCAGCCACCTCCGAACATGACACGCCCCGAGTGATGACATACGTTCGCGAGGGACTTAAAGCAAAGCCACTGGCGATATCAGAATCCAGGTACACCCTTTGGGTGGTCATCGAGGGTGTCACCTTCGTCAACGTATATTGCCAACCAGAGCATCACGAATCACTGGAGCCTCTTCTGCAATGGCCTCCCGACGCGCGTACTGTCGTAACGGGTGAATTTTACGCGGAAGCTGGGATGTGTCGATGGCCCAGCGACGGCAAGTCATTATCTGAGTGGGCTGAGGAACATGCTCTCCAACTTATCGACCCTCCCAAGGTGCCTACTCACGACCAAGGAGGCATCTTTGATCTCGCTTTCAGCAACATGGAAGATGTTGCCTATACTCAAAGCGGTGCCAAGGACCTCTTAAAGTTAGGTTTTGATCGCAGGACTCTTGGTCTTTGCATTACTCTTAGAGTGGTTAAGCCGCGCTCTGAACGGAAACACATCCTCGGCCACGACCCTGTGTCTGTGGAAATGTTTGAGCGTATGGTCAAGTGCTTCATCAAATGTGTCGACACCAACGTCCGAAACGGCGATGATGTCGATCGTCTAGCGACCGGAATTTCTGAAGTGCTCCGGGGTGGCCTGCATGTTGCCGGGCGTCTTAACACTCCGAAAGGGAACAGGAAGGTCTGGTGGAATGAGGAATGCAATCTTGTGCACAAGGAGGTTCTCAAGGCTCGACGGTCCTGCTCCGAAGACTTGCCCGAGATTATAAAGGAGTTCAAAGGGGCTGTCCGGCGGGCCAAGAGGGCCTATTGGGGAGAGAAAATAGATGTTGCAGATACGAAAAGGGCAGTTCATGCCATGTCGGCATGGGCGGAGCGCACGACACCCAGCACCGAGTCTCCTCCACTCGTCAGCGGCGGCAAATACTTTCTCACCGCCGAGGAGAAAGCGGAGGAATTGCGACGCGTCAAACTTCAGCGTGTCGGTGCGGGAGACGACCATCCCTTGGGGGGAATACCGACCGCACCGCGGCGAAGTATTGCCTTCTCCCACGAGGTTACCCTACGTGAGGCGTGGCTTGCGACATGCGCCTCAGCAGAACACACGGCTCCTGGCACCGACGATATAAATGTTCGCCTTCTACGACTCGCGTGGCCATGGATTGGCGAACACGTCCGGATCCTCGTATCCAAATCCCTGGAATTGGGGCACTACCCACGCGTTTTCCGAGAAGCCGAGGTGGTCATGCTCCCTAAACCAGGAAAGACTGACTTCTCCTCGCCCAAATCTTACCGACCCATTTCTCTTACATCGTGCTTAGGCAAAGCACTAGGAAGGATCTTGTCCTGGAGACTCTCCTACGCAGCCATTCAAGAGGGAGTGCTGCACCCTGACCAGATAGGTTCGCTCCCTAAGCGCGCCGCCACAGACATAGCCGCCGCCCTCACCCATGACGTCGAAGTGGCTCTGGAGAACGGTGACGTTGCCACTATGGTCACTATGGACGTAGAGGGCGCGTTCGACTGTGTGTTACCCAACAGGCTGGCCTCCAGACTCCGCGAACAAGGGTGGCCGGATCACGTCACCAAACTTGCCGCTAGCTTCATGACTGAACGACGATGCCGAGTCCGATTTGAGGATTACGTAGGGGGCTTCCACGATCTGGAGTGCGGTTTGCCCCAGGGAGCACCTGAGTCTCCGATTCTCTTCGCCCTCTACGTACAGCCTATTTACCAGTTCCTCGATATAGGCAACCGATATGGCTACGCTGACGACACGGCACAACTCGTGGTGGGCTCCTCACTGGAATACACTGCCCAGCGGGCAGCTCTCGGTGTTGAGGAGCTCTTGGCATGGGGACGAGACAACGCGATTGCCTTCGGCCCCGAGAAGACAGAGATTATGCACTTCTCCCGACGTCCGTGCGATGACGACGTGAATCCCACAATCATCCATGGGGATCGGGAAATCTCTCCGGGGACCGACATGCGGTGGCTGGGGGTGTTTTTTGACCGGAAACTCACATTCAGCTCACACGTGGACCGATGGATTGCCAGGGCCAGCGAGGTCGCTTGCAACGTCCTGTCCATGTCCGGAACTAGCAGCGGGCCTCCTCCCTGGTTTGCCCGACAAGTGGCCAAGGCCAGTATCGAACCAATCCTGTACTACGGAGCAGAAGTCTGGTATCCGGGGGTCTCACATTCAGACATACAGGACGAAAACGAAGTGATGCCCACTGAAGTCGCGCAGGTCGTGGAGCGTATGGAAATGGCCGTCATGACTGCCGCGCGGGCTATCCTACCGGATTGGGAGACCTTGCCTATTTCTGACCTGCACCGCGAAAGCGGAATGCTGCCCGCACAGCTCATGCTCGAACACATCAGGCGGCGGCACGCGGCGAGGCTCCAGAGCCTGGACCCGGATCATCCCCTGGTATCCCGCCTGGAGGGGGACATGCCCACCCGCCTACAACAGGCCTGGTCTCTCTTCCCGAAAGCGGAGAGACCAGTACTCCGAAGCAAAGGTGAACCGCCGCGGGCACCACCTGAAACTGGCTCGAAGGAAGAAGAAGCCAAGGCTTTCAAAGCTTACCTCCTCACCCTCCCCAGCACCGACCTCCTAGCCTTCACCGACGGCTCCCTGCTAGACAATGGGGTCGCGGGTTGGGGTTTTTCTATTCGGCGTCTCGGCACGGATTCCCCCCTACGGCTCTCCAACGGGAGGCTGGACAGGGTGGAAGTCTTTGACGCTGAGGCACATGCTGCTCTGCACGGCCTTCAAGCTTGCCTCGAGCTCAGAACTGACCCGGGTCAGTGTATCCGTGTGTTCCTGGACAACCAGTCAGTCGTGGACTGCCTGCTCGGTCGCCCTGCGGATAGCTCCCAGAAAGAGTTTCTGACCTTTCAGGAACTCGCTGCTGGGGCAAACGTTCATGTCAGGTGGGTTCCTGGCCATAGTGGGATTCGAGGGAATGAGGAGGCGGATGTCATGGCGAAGCAGGGTGCAGCGCGGGCCGAGCCGTCGACGAATCCGCCTTCGCTGGCTTGGGTGATGAGGAGGGCGCGGGAAGCTACTTTGGAGACTTATGAGGAATGGGCTGCGTATAATCTTGCATCCTTATAAGTCTACTGTCTAAGTATGTACCACATGATCGACCTGGGCGTCATTTTGAGGGGGACTTTTTCTGGAGCTCGGGCATTGAAGGTTACTCCTGTGGCATTCCGCGACCTATCCGGGAAGATTCCCTGACGCTGATGTATCGCTCTTCTGCGTCTGTGTGCGGGAGGCGGTGACGGGAAGATTCCGCCTCAGTACCGAGTTATGCTCAAGCAGACGCTGGTTCAACAATCACGGAGGTCATGTGCCCTAGGGGTTTAACGGCGTTCGTCGACCTCGCTGAGCGAAAGGGTGCGATCTGTCTGCTCGGTCAAGAGGGCTCTAGCTGTGCAACCGCAGCACTCAAATCATGTATCATCTGCCACGTCACTGGCATATACAATTCTGGCCAAGCACCTACATATTCTTGGGATATACTCTGTATGAACTATGAATGCTGTTGAATTTGAGACCCTGTATCACGAGGCTGGGTGGCAGGACAATGTCGTTATGTATCATCTACAGAGTACCTACTCTGAGAAAAGATTCGGTGGCGCCTCCGCTGTGCGTCGCCACGCATTCCTTCAGTTTTTCCTACCTACCTAGTAAGGTCTCACGCGCCGACCACGAAGACACAGCCACGCATGTGACCTGGATACACTTATGTGCATGTACTCCTTCAACAAAGTGCTTTAGCCAAGAAAAGTTGGCTGGTAAGCTACGTGGTTCGCATTATGTCCGGCGTCCTCTGGGATGACATGTTCCCCGAAGTACGTATATATTTGTACTTCACGACAAAGCCAGTTCGTGTCGATGTACACCTCCGTTCGCCGAGCCGACGAACCGAGCATCGCAGGCTTCATGGATTGAGAGACACCGAAGACGTCTTGTCAACGTGCAATCACGTCAACGGCCGCTCGGCGCTTCCCACTTATCCCGCCCAATCACATCCGAGACATCCCACTCGGCCGGTCAACTACCTAAAACTGCTGCTGTGCCGGACTTGGCGTTTCCTGTTCTTCAGCTTGCTTCTTATCTTTCATCTTTTATCGAGCATGAGTTTTTTATGGTCTCTTGTCTCTGAAAACAGGCCAATAAAAGGACGCCCAACGAAGACAAAATTCCAGATTCCAATGATGCCCGGGCAACGCTGTCGCTGTGGGAGGGCAGTTGTCCGATGGACTAGGACTTGACTCCATTCATAGATGGGCCTTTCTTCACCGTCGCATTCTTCTTTAGGGCATCATGAGCTGTCGAGTGTGTCGGGCTCGAAAGGTAAGCAAGCTGTCTAGCAGAGAGCGTCCTTTTTGCGCAGATTTCGTACTTCACGTGCTCTCGGTCGTAGAATCACTGAATCCAGTTGACTAACCTCCAGTCCTCCACAGGTCAGATGCGATGGCCGTCCGGATGGCTGCCGCAACTGCGAGCGCCTTCAGCTGGAGTGCGTTGCTGACGATGGGTCAAAGCGGCGTGGAGTGAGCACCTCGTCGTCGTCCTCCGTGTCTATGCGCAAGCTGCGCACGTATCGTTCGTGTCAGAGATGTCGGCTGTCCAAGACAAAGTGCGATGGTGATCGCCCCAAGTGCTCGAGGTGCGCGGTTAAGTTGGTACAGTGTGTCTACAATGGGGGCGCGGCGCCGAGATGGACGCGCAATTTGAACAAGTCGAAGCGCATGTCCATTGAGGCCGAGGAAGAGGCCCAAGGAAAAGGGGGCAGTGAAACGGAACGCGACGAGACGCCGGTGACTGAAGTCGTGCAGACTGCGCTTGTATCGAGTGATGGCGACGACAGCGATGCTTCGGACCGAGAAGCCTCGCTGGAATGTTCTGACCAAGTTCACGGCAAGCCATCTATCTTGTCCGATGCGAGATCGATGGCTGTGGCGGCGTCGTGGTCTCTCAGTGACTCAAAGGACTTACTGGCATCGCATCCCCTCGCCTGGTAAGTTTCTGCATATTGTACTGCCTTGTAGCAACACTGAACAGGGTTATCTTGGCTTGCATCTGTTATCTGACCTGTAGAAGGCTAGTCTCCCCGAGTCTGCCAACAAGCAGCAATCTTCGCCGTGTGGTTGAGCAGTACTTTGCCAACGTCCATCCTCTTCGTTGCTTCGCCTTTGTGCATAAGCCCTCTTTTATGAGGCAACTCGACAACGGGCTCAGCTCTGATGATGAGTCTGCGCTTTTGCATATTATATGCGCCCATGGAGCCAAGTATGTACGAGGTTCTTCTCTACTTGAAGCAATTGGAATTTCTGTAGATGGATTTCTTTCTTCAACATGAACGACGTCAAACAACACAGGTCTTTTTGAGAAACAGAACCGGAAGATAAAGTGAGAGACTAACAAGTACTAGATTCCTGGTCCTGACCGAAGCCCAAGAATACCATGACGCTCCTCCTCTATTACAAGACGCCGGGAACGAATGGGCGAAGCGAGCTGAGTATCTCATGCTGGCAAACTTTGGTAAAATATCTGTGCAGCGCTTGATGGTATGTACATGGCCAACCTCACACTACCTCGGTCAGTGCCTGTGTCAGTGAACTGCATAAGCTGACCTTTTCCAGACTGCAATACTCCTCCACGACTTTCACTTTCGCCTTGGTGAGTATGGTCAAGCTCTGATGATAAGTGGCTTGGCCGTGCGCATGGCACATGCCCTGAAAATCAACACGGAATACGATTCCGACATTCTCTGCACGCAAGTAGACATAGCCGCACCATCCGTCGCCTCCAGAGAGAGCCGTCGACGTCTCATGTGGGCGTGCTATGTCCTGGACGCCTGGGCCGGCAGCGGCGTCGACCAGCTCACTCTGCTGCGAGAAAACGACATCAAAATCCAGCTTCCCTCCAACGAGCGAAATTTCGGACTGCGAATCTCCTCCGTCACCGAAACACTGGGCGTCGGCCACGTCTTGCAGTTTCTCCCACCTGCTATTGTCCCGCGCCGTCCCGCGGCCAACATGGGCATCATGGCGTATTACATCCGGGTCGTTGCTCTCTGGAAACGCATCGTCCGCTACGTCAACCATTTGCACGCCGCATCGCCTCCTCCCTGGAAGCCAGACTCTCTTTTCGCTGCGCTGGAAGCAGACCTGCACTTGTGGCGTCAAGAGCTGCCGGATTTCGTCGACTACACCACCGAGACGATTTACGCGTGCCTTGACTCGAATCAACTAGGTGCGCTGGTGCTGATGCATTGTACATATCACCATAATTACCTCGAACTGTACAAGCTCACCATGCCCGACCTATTTAAGCTGCCGAAGCCGTTGGCGTTTCCGCCGGAGCACCAGGATTTCCTGCAAACAGCGCAAGCGAACTGCTACTATCATGCTCAGCAAATTGCCGACATTTTGGCAGAAGCCGCTGAGCATGGTTCAAGGCTTCTTTCAGATAGCTTGTTGCCGTTTTTTGTCTACGACAGCAGTCGACTTATGCTATACTATGTGGCACGGCTGCTGGATCCGAACCGGCCTGGTGCGGAAGCCAAAATGAGGGATGCCGTCAAGGCGGTGGGTAGCAATAGTCGGGTTCTGCGCATGATGTCGGCTTTGTTTCCTATTGCACAGTCACTGGTACGTTGCCCCTTCTTCATTGTGTGAAGTGTGACTGACGAGGCCGATGTCTGAATGCCGCCCACAGTCTGCGACAATCGAGCGATGGCTGTCCAAGATTCAGGTCCAGCAAAGTGTTGTACACGACGATTTGTTGATGAGTCTAAGGTCTGATGATCAGTTGAGAGCTAATCGAGCGGTTATGTAAGTGCCAGCAAGCAAGCAAACAACCAAGCAAAGGATTCTTTTTTTTTCTCAAGATCTAAAGAGCAGAATGAGGGGAAAGAAAAAGAAAAGCACTGACTCATGTCATCTCTTGTAGATCGGACAGCATAAACAATACTCGCGATCCGACAACATCATCAGACTTTGTTCTTCCGCCACTGCTTCTCCCTTCACTAGCCCACTCCACAGCCAGAGCCAACTCCAGAGCCGGAGTCGAAGCCGATAAACCGCGAGCAGTATCCAAAGCCGTCGCCGCCGGAAATACAAGCTCAACCTCAAGTTTCAGCACGCAGAATCCCCACGCCGGAGGACCAGCATCATGGGACGGAACCAGTGTAGCTCACCCACGCACGAATCTCAGCAAAGAAGTGCCCCTCAAACCAAGTCTGCAGCACGAGCGACCGGTGCTCAACCCACACCCACATGGGAAAGCGATTCCCGGAAAGTCCATGTGCGACGCTCTAGATCTGGACGACTTGCAGAATTTTCTGTCCTGGGATCTGTATGGTATCATAGAGATGGGCGGATCGGTCTCGAATGAGGACATGGATGACTCGGTGTCGCAGTCGTGGACGGGGGCGATTTAGATTGCGAAGCCAAGACGAAGAGGTTCATACTATGTACCTATTTACAAGCGGTTTCTCGTGTGGGTACAAGGAAACGACGAGGGAAAAAAACCCCTCGAGATCGGGGTTTATTCGCGATTGAGTCTGTCGACTATTTCTTACGAATCGGTACATACAACGGAGCATTGCAAAGCAAAGAGTGTGGAAGACCCGGCCCTGGCAGTTGCCACTGGCCAGTGAGTGGCATTCGTCCCGCTTAGGTACCTGTCCCGACTCCCGCCTACGGACGGCCCGTCCCGCAGAACATTCCAGTCGGTAGGTTCCCCGAGCTTGGGAGACTTTCCGTCGCATCCGAAGTTCCGAATACAATCCGGCATTATGTTAGGTACTCCGTGAATACCGGCTTGTTGGGCTGACCAAATTTCGCAGGCCATTCCGCCACGGGAGATTCGTTGATTTGGTCCAGCGTGACAAAATTACATACATATCTCGGCCGCTGGTCGCGAGAGATGACGGATTCATTCGCGCAAGGCGACGAGTTTGTTCGTAGGGTGGACGGATCGTGTGGACGTGTGGAGGCTCTCATGTGAACACTGAAGAGCCTTTCGCAGTGTACGGCGGGACCGCGGGTCACGGGCAAGGCATGACTCGCGCTTGTGATGGTGATGACGTATATTCTGTTATCGTTGGTGTGAATTATATGCGTGATACCTCTTGCATCTGTTGCCAGTACATATGCAGATCTGTCTGTCACTCATGCCGTGACAAATTTTCTGTTTGGCATGTCATTAAGAAATCTTCACATATCCGCCCCTGCGCAATAGGTATGCCATTTCGAGCTTGCACGAGAATATCCTGTGAATGTGATGAGAGAAACAGCGCAGCCTATCGGCCACTTCACCTTATAATCACAGACTCACATCACAGTCAACCCGAGCTGGCCAGATATTAGGCGAAGACCAGGGACTTTCAAGGTTCACCGTTCCCCCCCCCCCCCCCCCAAAAAAAAAACCGTCCAGCAAGCGAACGATAGGCCAGACCTGATCGCCTGTGCGTTCTCGCTCAAGGCCTTGTTAGTTCTATAAGCGATCAAGGTCCAACTTCCAAGGCAGGTCTCTTCTCTTTCGCACGTATGTCGCCCACGTTCATGCAATTGAGTATCAGAAGCGAGCTCAACATGTGCAGTAAGGCTCACTTCTTGTAACTGAATTGTGTAGACGTGGACCGTGGTGGACCTCGCAGCCGCGTAACGCGTTCAATTGTCAGACGTTTCTTGCACGTCTCACAGCCTGTGACCTCAGACCTGTCTTACTCTTGACGCACTTCAGCCGCAGGACGATTCCGCCTACATATGGAGCAAAACTTTGCGACGGAAGGATTTTTCTGCGGCGCGTGCGGCTGTCAGCTCTCACGATGCTATCTCATGGACCTGGAGGCTGGACTTGTATCACTGATCAGTGATGATGGTGTGACGTTGGTGTCGGATGTCTGACACAGAAGTGCAGGATCAATGTAGAATGATGATTGATTTAATTTGAACTGAATGATTTGATAGAAGATCTATCTATGAGATTGGAGGACGAGAGACATTGCCCTGCCATAGGTTACTGCGATAGGTATGCAGCAGCTCATTCCACCGTAGGTATTCTTCATCATTCCATGAGCTTAAATATCCACGCTCGGGCAGAATATCTACGCATTCCTCCAGAATGCCTAACCCGAGTGACCTCCATTGTCCATGCAGAAGTCATCTTACGTAAACCCACGGAATTGCCCCGGCCGAAGACTCCATTTGAACTTTTGAAGAGCGCATGTGAGGTCAAAATTCTGACGACCCCTTTGCATAGTATGTAAGCATAAGCACAATGTGTCATTTAGCTCCATGGACATTGGAGAGCTCTGTAATTAGGTAGCCGAGCGTCAGATTCTCCGTCTCGTCGCGCCACCCCAGCCCGGTCTCGGATCTCCCATCGGATGTGCATATCATCGGGGAAGCGGAACATATGTAATGGTCGCGAAGCTTATCCGACACGTCGCGGACTCATGATTACCTTGGGAACTTGGAAGACAAGGTCACAAGCCCAAAATGTCCGGGGTTGCGTTGGCGCGGTCCTGCCAGGCGGGCGTGACATTTACAGCTTTTTTGTAGAGATGGCATGACTGGAATGATATTCTGGTCCGTATAGCTTCTCAATGTGATTATACTCGCCAATGCGTAACTTGTAAGATGCCCACACACATGTTCATTTCGCAAATTTTTTCAACCAGCATGACCGATCCTGCTTAAAAGTTAAGCCTGCTAGCTCACTGCTCAGAATAATCACGCACAACTTTGAAATGACTCCCAATCTTGCATTGCTCACAATAGGGCTGCCTGTCTGGCACAGTAGCTATACTGAAGCATGTACAGCCCGTAGATTCGCCTAACGCCTCTTTGCCATCTTTTAGGTCGGAGGACATATTCCGGCCAAGACGCTGTGCATGGCCTTTGGCACATGACACGAATTCGGAATGAGTCTCTGCTGCAACAGAGTACAGATATCCGCTGCAAATTTCTGTTTGCGTAGCCTTTTAAAGCTTTCTGATGCCCAGGACATACGGCGCGAGCTGTCGAGAGCGAGGCCTACACACTGCCAGTTTTGTGTGGATAGATGCGAATATTCGTCGTGCATGTTCCACATCCTTTCATCGCCTGAGCCCGGCTTGCCTCGGAGCATCTAGACTACAAGAAATTGTCTCCCTCAGAAGCCCCTCAGAATCCTGATTGGCAATATGCGTGATTTGCGCCCTTCGAGTCTCCTCCGCTATAGCTATTGCGTAGCATGGCTTTATGATCCCAGTGCGCATAATCCGTCATGACGTCCCCTGTCATCCAGCGTGGATCAAACAACTCTGAAGACGGTATTGGCTGACTCGGGTTCGAATTACTCCCGCCTCCTTCCAGTTCCATGTTATACTCGAACGAAGAGGAAAAGGGGTTGCCTTTGTTTTGCACAAACACTGGAGTTTGGACTTGATAGGATGGCTGAGAGCTCGGTGACAGAAGACCCGGTTCGTAGGAGACGAATAGGAGTGGATCAACCGGACTTTGTGGCGGGCCTCTGCTGAAGCCATCTGAAAAGGGTTGTGATGAAGCCTTAAATGTCCAATAATCAGAAGCGGCCGACCCAGGCCCTGGATCGGACAGGCCGCCGCCAGGTAGCCTCGACGACAGCTTCTCGCGTACTTGATGCATTGCCATAGCAAGCGGGCAATGACCGAAGAAGTACTCATGCTGCTGATACGAGGCTTCTATAATCGGCCACGCTCGGCGAACCAATGCAATATCATTGCATGTATTGCACTCGTCTATTGCGATCGACAGCGCCAGCCAAGGAACGGTGACTGTGAACCAGCGAAATCCCTCTCCACGTGGATCTGAGAACATGAGCTGGAACTCTTCCAATGTCTGCAAGGATTTTCGTAGCAGAACTGTGTCACTGCCGCTCGAAACTGACGGTGGGGATACCGGAGACAATATTCCTGACATCTGTTGGCTAGAAAGATAGTTGAATGAGAGTCGCACAGAAGATACAATGCATTGGGTGCTGTGCCATGTGAACCAAGCATATGACGAGGATTCGGGGTTGCAAAAGTGCAAAAGTGCCAGCGCTTGTTGCTGGAACTGGCTGACATAGTTGCGTCGCTTCTGTTGATCGGGGAGATTGGCCCACGCCGATGGTGAGGTGTCGCCAGTACTGCTGGCATTAGACATGGGCATGCCATCAAGCTTCCCTGAATCGGCAAAGTTCAGAAGACGCCCTGCTACTTGTGCGCGATATGTAACAAGAGCAAAGGTGGTCTCGGTAAGTTCTTCTCGATCAGGAACCTGCTCCGAGGTGGCTAGGTCAAAGTCGAAGTCATTGACGTGGCGAACCTTGGAGACGGCGGCCTCAACATCTTGGTAGCTAATCAGTGGCTTCGTTGATTGTGCAAAGGCAGCTTGCAGGTCGAGAAGACAGATTGTCAGCCATAATCGCAGTCTCATCTGTTGATGGAAAAAAGTCTCTGCTGCTGGCCCTTCACTCGGTCCTCGGTTCACTCCCATGGCCAAGGCGATTTTCACCGCCGACGCCACCAATGTCCAAACCGCGGGGCCTCTCTCTTCTGATCGCCTACCGAACTGTCCAAGGGGGGAAATGTTGTCAATAGATGTCGTGACGCAAATATAATCCTCAAGAGCTTGGAACAACTCACCAAGTAAAGAACAAAGGACTGGAGGATGATCCTACACCGCGTTGACAATAAACCAGCCCTCTCAAGGGCTACTTCACACTGCCTGCGGTACGTTGAGACTATAGTGGACTTGCTCGTATGACACATGGCTTGGCATTGTGCTTCGCTCAACGTGTTGGCGGCAGCATAGCACACCGCTGCCTCTAGGGCTTGTACAGAGCTGTGGTCCTCGGGGTAGCCCAGATATTTTTGGCCGTCCATTAACCACTTGCTTAGTGAAGGACGGTGTAGAATTTTGATGACGGGGTCTACATTGCGCAGATAGACGCAACAGACTTGCGACATGATCGATCTATCTCCGAAGGGAAGTACAGGGTTGCTCGGAGTGTTGATGCCCAAGCAGCTGTTAAGGCCCAGCAAGTTAAGGCAATGCAGGCCGTCTCTACCTTGGCCCTCCTGGTCCAGATCATCCGTATCGGCATCTCCGTCGTAGGCTCCGCCGATGGGTAGCGCTCCATATTCACCAAGTCCTCTATTCTGCAAGGCCAAAGAAGCGCACGAAGGCGTCAGCACTGATTCAGCGACCATACACAATGAATGAGTCTCACCTCAGACATCAAGCCTGCGTCGAAGTGACCGGATGGCGTAAGGAAACCGCTCTCATGGTGGTCACTGCCAACAGAAAGCTCTCGCTCCCCAGATGAGGGACTGGGTAGGCTCGCCGCTGCAAGCTGTGCATTCGTGAGCTCGGTTGGGTCGGTACTCTGTGTTGTATATGGAAACACAGTCAGCTTTGTATTCCCTGGTTAGATTTTGGCAGCCGCCACCTCCTGCAGGCTGCTCCCCATCCCCAAGTCCCCCTTCTTGCACTGCAAGCATCAGAGGGTCACGATGATGTATATCGAACGAAGGTTTTGGAAGTTAAGGAAGTCGGAGAAACCGGGGATGTCGGGTTTATCGCACCAGTGAGCGGGTCCCACCTGCCACCGGTGGCATCTGTTGATTTCTGCTTGATTCGCAACTCTTAAGGCAGTCGCGGCTGTGGCCACACGAGCCCATTTTCTGCACGAGGCATTCCAGCCTACGAATCCGTTCCACAACCTTCTGATGCCCACAGTCAGCCGCAAGGCAGATCTTGCCAGTAGCCATTCGCCATTTTCTTGATGCTGCAAGCACACCTTCATCATTGTCTTGTTGGACGCACGAAGGACCCATCAGAGGAAAGGCAGACAAACAACAGCACGGCACTTACAGAGTCCTTCTTTGATTCTCCAATCGAAGCGTTCCCGAATATCTCCGGCATGTCTTCGCCTGGCACTATGGCCTCGCAATGCCCAAGACGGGATCCAAGTCCAAGTTCAGTAGCCATATGTTCAGCGGAATCGGTCGGCGAGGACGTGCCTGCCGCTGAGCCTGGGCCGACGGTATCTTGTCGACGTTTGATAGACGGAGGTAGTGTCGTTGACCTCTGAGATGGAGTTTTTCGGGATCGACGAGCATGGCGCCCTCGAGGCAATCGTGGACGATACACGGGCATACAAACGACCCCAGACGAGGTGCAATTGGTGCAAGGATCGAGTTTGTCGCATTTGAGCTTGCGATCTCGACACAGCGCGCAGCTAAGTTGCGGGATCGCTCTCTCCCTGTGTTGGACCTGACGTTCGCCCATTGTCATGTACGTTGTATGTCCGACACTCGATGATGGCTCATGTGGCAAGCTCATAGCAAAACCCTCGAGGCTGTACAGCAGACAGCAAAAAGGTTGCCTGCAGGCATGACATTATATACATACTGTTCGAAAAGTGCTTTGCAACCCAGCGCTTATATTTCCAATGCACTTGTGTGGTAGTCATGCGGCTGTATGCAACTCGGTGTGTTTGAGGGGGGACGGATTCGCTCATCGGGAAATGCTGATCGTGAATCAGGGGTCTGCGGCTGTTGTAGGTGGTCCGAGGCTGACATTCCTGTGCAATGTCTATGCATTTCGCACGGTCATCTTTTCGTCTCATGCCTTGAGACGGGCCATGATGAATCTGATTGACTTTGCAGCGTTTCCTGTAAAAGAGACTCCACGCCCTGTTCAGAGCATGGCCGCAGCAAGTGTGGCCGCGTGTGTAAATACTGCCTTGGGATCCAGTCGAAATGCACGCCACTTTGTTACCAGGAGCCTGCGACTTCAGATTGGTGTTGCACCTCCCGGGTGTCCCGAACACGGAGTGTCATCGAAGCACTTCTCCAGCTGCAGGAAAAAGTCCATCGATTCGTCACAGCGGCGTGCATCTCGTCACTCCCGTCGTCCAATGCCACCTCCCGGCCACTTGAGCGCCGCTCCACAATGAGGCTGCTTCTAGATGGCACAAGACGGATCATGGATGAAGAAGGATGAAAGAACACAGCAAGGTCTGCAAGGCTGGTCCGCTCCAGCGCTGATGCTTGTTTTGCCAAGCAAGATAGATCATAGAACCTTGGCTGAGAGAGAATAAGCGCTGTTCCATTGCAAACGCTTCTGGCGCTGGGGGTGCAACCATCTCGGTTCATCATTCCGCGGTCCATTCCGCGGCAGGCTGTGCGGTCCATTCCGTCAGTGGTGCCTTGATGGTGGCGCTTGACAGGTTGAGAGTTGAGACCCCTGAGGCATGTCGGAGTCGGAGTCGGAGTCAGGTCCGGGTTTGAACTGGAAGCTCACAGCATCACCGGGGGCGCATCTGGTGGTTCCTAATCCGTTTGCCTACAGATCCGAAGTGGATCTTTGGGGCAGGTTCGTACAAGACGTGATGGGCTGGCCATGGCAAACAACACGATCAGCTCTCCTCGATCTCACATCTACTTTGCTTTTGTATCTGCATGAAATGGCCAGACGTGACCAGCACTGAGGAGCGAATAAGGAGAGGCTTCTTCGACAGAAATCACTTCGAAGTGCCAGTAGTGTTGTCTACAAGACGTCAGCAAGACTTTCGAGCCTCGACTGCCCTCGAGCAAGTGTTCCTATAAGACGCGGTTACTCATGCTCAAACAGCACGATGCTACATTATACACGTGGACTCGACATATCGCACAGCATGAAATCGATTGGGGAAAGGGTCCAAGGGATGACGAGACTCTGGAGTAGCGGGTCCCTTGCAACCCCCGTCGCTCTTCATCCATCTCTGATTCCTCTCTGTCAGAGCTTGGGTCGGCGCTTCAGTTGCATTACTTATTGCGAGCCATCAAGTTTGCACAGCCCGTCTGTCAACCTTGGACGGAGACACAAAAGGGGCAAACCCAATGAGTATTCCCATTGAATATTGCCCGACTGGTAACCCGAAAAGTGGGCGCTAACATCGACGAGGCCGAGCGCAGTACGGACTACGGACGTGATACACAACAGCCGCATCTCGAACAGACAGACTTGGCTACGTGTCACAAGTAGCTGTATGTAGCCGCAGGGTTTCTTCGGTAAAGGAACAGGCAACCAGTTTAAGTTACATAGGTACAGCAGAGTGCTTAAAAGTTGAAACAGTAATGGGCTCGCGTCAGGCTGGAGAAAACCCAGAGCGGGGAAGTCGGTGACGAAACACTGTTTCTGACCATCGTTATGTGGCATCTATGCAGGTCGTCGGACGTATCCGCAGTTCTTTGCATCACAGTTTCTCCGGTTTCGCAAATACCCGCACTTGCTCTCTCATATTATCGCAAGAAAAAGGGCGCAAGGCCTGTAGCATCATGTGCAGAGTTGGCAGAAAATGCCAGAAATATGCCATAGCCCATGAGTGCGTTGCGTACCTACAGTAGCAATGCAGTTCATGGAGTCTGGAACCCGGGGCCCGCCAAGCTGCACGTCAATCACTGTTCTGTTCGGTCACGCGGTCAGGTCACGACCCCGAGATCGCTGCACCGTCGACCGATAACACTCACGCGACTCAGGATTGTCGGATCCGACATCGTCGGTTACGTGTGACAAGTCGGGGAAGATATGTGTGACACTGTACACAGTGCACGACTCCAGCAGAAAACAAACTTGATCATGCAACAAGATGTGCGACACAAGCGTTCTCTGAAAATTGGTTCCGCACGGTTCAAACCGCCGAGAACCGTTGGAATCCCCCAGGCTAAGACAGTTCAGCGAAGCTCAGCCTGAAGGCACGATGCTTTTAGCTGTGTATGCTTTCATTACCACGCGAGGGGTGAGGTTATCCCGTCTTCAGCTGGGCAGTTACCAGCCAAAGGAACGTAAGTAAGCAGAGAGGATTCGGAGCATCTCTGTGTCGCAACAGCTTTGAGGGTATTTGTCACTGATGGCGGTCTTGTTGCAAGGAGAATGCAGAGTTCAAAACTCTAAATCTGCTCATTCGCTGTAGGGTACTTGCAACGCGGAGAAACTGTGCCGGATACTCTGTCGTACTTGTTGTTTTCATGACAAGGAAATGTCTGTCAATCCAATCGCCGGATTTCTTCCTTTTCTGGAGCGATCATCATGTTAAGCATAACTGTAGCCGGTGATACAAATGCATTCCCCGCAAATTGTGCTCCTCCGTCATCCTGGATCCATGTTTTGCATGCAGAGCATACTGGGAGTGCTAACTCAAAGTTGCGGCTAGTTAGCTAACCTGTTCTTCTCTGCAAATTAAAATCCAAGACTGAAATACTGTTCTAGAAACGCTTTTATACAATCGTCACATCGTGTCACCGGTGCTCTTATAAGAAGGACAATTTACCACGACAAAGACACTATAATAAGGGCCTCAATTGGGGACTTGGAACTTATCCATTCAAGATGCGAATCATGCGATAATAGGCTTTGGCTCTCTACGGGTCTCTGGAGGTCTCTGGTATCTCTCTGAGATAGTCGGAGTGTCAAGTGATCTCATGTTCGAGGTTGGGACATGTCCTTTGCTCCAACTCTTGGCTTCTTGGCTACACACAGGGTGGCCCTCGGGCCTTCTCTTATTTTTTCCCTAAGTTGAAAGCTCCGGCGCCTAGCTCCCTTGTTGTTTGGACTCCGGCCCTGTTCCTCTTTGTTACAACTTACCTACCTGAGTTCTGGCGCTTTAAGCTTACTCTCCTCGGTGCCTGAACTCCGAATCTTCTCATCTAACTTCTAAGATCTTGATTCTTTGCTGCAGCCTGCTGTTCTATGGGCTTGTGATGCTCTGCTGCTGAAGTTCACGGGCCAAGCGTACTCATCCCTGACTGAGAACCGCCAGGGGACTGGTCATGCCACGTGCGCTTGCCACTTGGTCTCGTTTTGTGTATGGCGCTGGAAGCTTCCTTGAGAGAATGGATGTGTGAATTCGTGGTTCTCAACTTGTTTTGGCGATACTTCTGTATGGCAAGTTTATACCTTCTTCTCCTTATAAACGATCTTGGCGAAGTGTCATGTTAACGAGCTGGCAGAGCAGCAGAGGAGCACATACATACCTATGTACATTGTTCGGTGGAAGTTAGCAGGACAGGGGGGGAGATATTGTAGTGTTCGTTTGGCACACTAGCACACCGTTCCAAGTACCTTATCTTGCCAACCGACTATATCGTATAATTCCTAATACATAATATGTCAGGATTACTCCAGACTCCCAGTTCAAGCTACAACGAGTAAAACATTGCTTTCGAGGAGGCAAGGAAGATAACATAGCTTGAGTGTCCAACCTACCCTATGCTGAGAATAGCAAAAGCGGGAGATGGCGACCCTACAACCACAGAGACAGTGGAAACAGGGACATGAACACAAGTACCTAGAGTGAGTTGTGCGATAGACAAAAGGCCGATCAAGCAAGATGTGCTACTGCGAGATATATCGGACACTCGAAGCCCTTATTAGCCTACCACACATCTGGTTCACAGGTGACAGATCGTAATCGAAGAAAGGTATCTCCTCGGTTGCGATGGACGAGGACGATCTCACCTGGCATTGCATTGCTTTCAGAGGAAACTGGTTCGCATACAAACCATAAACTACGCCATGTGCTCGGCAGCGAATATTTCCGCCAGCTCCAAGTACCTACACCGGCTCACGTCGTTGCAAGCGACGTTGACCGCCTCACTGCTCGAATGAAAGGCTAAAGCATGATGCCATTGCCACACCGTCTGTTTTGATAGTCACGTGCTTATCTTGTTCCCCAGGTCGCCAAACCGTAAACGGACCCTTATCAGATGACAGAGAGGTTGGAAAACTGAGATGCCACCACAGACAGCCACCCAGCCAATTGCCGACTAATTCGGCGTCTCGCCACGTCGTCAAGTGGTCACATCGCCAGCCTCCTGCCATTATGGGGGTTGGGCGTCGCGGCAATGGGAATAAGAGGTAGGGTACATAACCGGAGAACTTAACGCCTTGACAAGGGCTTCCTCGGCTATTTCACCAAATGGGGTGGAATTGCGGGTGGCGTTGTCAGAAAGTTCAAAGGACTGAGCTTCAGCTCGAAATTCTTCATGCATCAGCGAATCTGCAACGAAGCTTCAGCCTTCGACACTTCGGCTACGGGCTACCTGGTATTGTGGAGCCCCGCCAGATAAAATCCCGTTCGATTCGGTGGTGCCGAGGTGGCGCCTAAAAGCAATGACGTCACCCAGATCATTGAGTTACATATCCAGATCATAAAATGCATGCTTCGCAGCGAGATCGGTAATGCGCGATTGTAAAGAGACATGCGGAGTACCCAACTGGAAAGAGAAACAGGAGAAGAAGATGAAGAAGAAGAGTGAACCCTACAAGGAAAAATAAAGAAAAAGAAGAAAAAGAAGAGACGAGTTTGCCACCTTGTTATCTCGCCGACAACGGCGGGTTTCGGAGGCGGAGTTGATTGATTCGGTCCTGTTTCCTCGGAAGGACTTCGCGCGGAAGCTCCTTCCGCGACGCGCGGTGCTCCGCAAACGATAAAAGACCGCTCGGTGATTCGTCCATTGGGAAGCATGAAATGGGATCCCTGGGCAAATGGACATGGGGGGGCGGGACTGTAAGTCGCGCGAAGATCCCCGAACCCTTCACAATCTCACAAATGCTATCTACATACCTACTCCGTACGGTGGATGAGGTAACGTGCCCTATCGGCCGGTATCCATGTGGAATTCATCACGAGTCAGTTCGCTTGTTGGCTACACTGCAGAGAAAGCGCCCTATTCTGCTTCGCGCTTTGTGCCCTCTGGGCCACTTTCGGGGCTTGGCCTCGATACGTGTTGGGGTTTCTCTGCAAGACCGTTTAAATATGTAGTTGCCGCTCGTCTTCTTCCCCACCCCGGCGCGAAGCTGTTGGACTTGTTGTGATTCCGGCTTTCTCTGCTCTTGTTCTTTGTTCTGCGTTTTTTTTTTCGTCGCAAGCCTGAGACATTCACAGGCAAAACACCAGGCTACGGGTGTTCCGTCGTCCTGTTCATAATACCGCTGCTATGGCCCAGAATCATGAGGACGCGGCTGCCGAGTAAGATTTTTTCTTCCTTTTCCCCTGAAAAAGCTCCCCACCCCCGGCCGTTGATGGACAAGATGGTGGCCATATCGTGCGTAATTAGGGTTTTAACCCCCCATGTTGTAGGCTTCACGGCGAGTTCAAGGCGCGGTTACCCAGCCGTGACGGCAATACCGATTCGGCAACCGGTGACATCGAGAAGACATCTCTGGGCGGTAAGCACGATCTCACTATAGATAATGAGACCGGGCCGTCGGCCGATGGGGAAGAGCCCAACGACCACGAAAGGAGTACTCTGCGCCGCGTTGGCGAGAACTTGCCCGCTTCAGCATTCTTGATCGCTGTTGTCGAACTCACGGAGCGATTTACCTACTACGGCGCCCAGGGCCTGTTTCAAAACTACATCAGCTACCATAAAGACGGGCGCGATGGTCCCAAAGGTCTGGGACTTGGGTCTCAAGCCGCGTTTGGTCTCAATTTATTCTTCCAATGGCTCTGTTACGTGACGCCTATTCTGGGCGCCATCATTTCGGATCAGTATCTGGGAAAATACAAGACAATTGTCATTTTCTGCGGCGTGTACTGGCTCGGGCTGGTCATCCTCTGGACCACGTCACTTCCTGTTGCGATTGAGAATGGCGCAGGCCTGGGGGGGTACATCACGGCCATCATCATCATCGGTTTCGGTACTGGAGGTATTAAGTCCAACATTGCGCCGCTTATTGCCGATCAGTACCAGCGACGCACAATGGCTATCCGGACCGAGCCGAATGGCGAACGGGTCATTATCGACCCTGCGATTACTTATCAGCGCATTTACATGGTTTTCTACTGGTGCATCAACGTCGGATCCTTGTCCCTGATGGCCACCCCGTTCATGGAGCTGTACACAGGGTTCTGGACTGCGTTTCTCATGTGCTTTTGCACGTTCAACGTCGGTATTGCGATTCTGGTGCTCCGGCGCAAGTCGTACGTCATTCGACCACCACAGGGCCAGATCATCACGGATGCGTTCAAGGCGATTGGCATGATGATTGCGAATCGCAAGATGGATGCTGCGAAGCCGTCGTGGCGTGCGCAGAATGGCAAGAACAGCAATCTCAACTGGGATGATCACTTTGTCGATGAGTTGAAACGTGCGCTCATGGCGTGCAAGGTCTTCCTCTTGTACCCCGTCTTCTGGGTCTGCTATGGACAATTCTCGAGTAACTTTGTCACTCAGGCTGGACAGATGAAGGTCGGGGGGATGCCCAACGATTTCATGCAAAACTTTGATCCGCTCTCCATTCTCATCTTCACGCCCATCTTGGAGAAGCTTGTGTATCCTTTTCTGAGGAAGCGCGGCATTGAGCTACGGCCCATTGCACGTATCACGATTGGCTTCTTCTTTGCTTCAATATGTTTGGGGTATGCCGCCATCGTGCAACACCTCATTTACAGCGCTGGGCCTTGCTACGACTCGCCGCGTGATTGTCCGGCTGGGACTCTCGCAGATGGAAAAACGATCCCGAATAACATTCACGTCGCCATCCAGACTCCCGCCTACGTCTTCATTGGTCTTGCCGAAATCTTCATTTCTGTCACGGGTCTCGAATATGCTTACACTAAAGCTCCGCCTACTATGAAGTCGTTTGTTCAGAGTCTGTACCTGTTCACCAACGCGTTTGGATCTGCCATCTCCGAGGGTCTTGTTCCTGTCGCCAAGGATCCCAAGTTTGTGTGGATGTACACGGGTGTCGGTGTCACGGCGTTCATTACTGGGTGTGCCGTGTACGCCATGTTCCGACACTATGATGCTAGGGAGGACGACATGTACGCTCTCGATCGCGACTTGCCTGTTTTGCCGCTGCCGGCTGAGCAAGAAAAGAAGCAGGGGGAGTAGATCAGCCATGGGGTTTCATGATATTTTTAATGTTGCAGGATATGTATTTTACGTTGTTAAGATGAATGGGTCATAAGTAACGATTCGGGATTGTACATTTAACAGCAGAAGAGGAATGACTTGATTTTAATGAGATGTACGGTTGAATGGTCACGGACTGGTATCCCATAAACATTCCTGTTGTCAACACAGTGCGGCATAACTCCCACGTAGGCAGAAACGGATATGGAATGATCACACGAGCATCTCAGCATTCACCATCCAAGGAATGAGAACCTCGAGTGTCGAAATGATCTATTTAACGCCTTGCCTTGATGTTCTATGCTCTATATATTCTGAACAAGATGGCTATAAAAGAAAACATATTATCAGACGCCCCCAAAATCCTCACAAGAATGATAGAACCTATAACCGCGAAAACTGGCCAGAAAGGTATGAAAAGGGGGGATTGCCAAGGTCGCTTGGCCATAAAAAGACATGTAATTACAGAGGGAAGTCGAATCCAAAGTACCAGGGTTATATTTCTCAACTCGAGGTACCGTTTGCCCCTCTACATGGGACGTATGTGTTGTGCTGTGATGCGTGTGTTTTCACAACATGTTTGCTGTGCTTGTGTGTGTGTCTCGTGGCCCCTCGCCCGTTCAATCCGGAAAGTGCGTGCGCTAATTTGTGTGGCGCCGATATAGCAACCATGTGCTGACTTTGTTTGCGTGTCGATCTAGCAAGCATGTGCCTCTTCTGTCTGCGTGTCCATTCCCATCGACGGCAGGGAGAGATGCGTGATGAGGGGAAAAATGTTCAATAGGGGAGAGAAAGAAGAAACTCAGGAAGAGAAGGTAACACCAGAAAAGAATAAACGAAATGATCAATAAGCAAAGGGCCACAGGGAAGCAGTCATCTGTCTCGTCCCAGTCGTTCTTCGTCGTCTCGTACAAGTTCGTATGCTGGCCGGAACTCGGTGCCTAGCGCGTCAATGGCGAGAGCTGGATTCGGCCGCGTGTTGGTGACGCCACCGAGGGAGGAGTAGCCTTGCTGGTAGAGACTGCAAAAGGGGACGTCGAGGCAGCGAATAAACTAGTGTGCAACATGGAAATTAGCTTTTGCCGGTGCAGAGAATGGGCTTACACAGGGTGTGATAGGGAGACAAAGACAGCCAGAGAGAGGCAGAGACAGAAATGGAAAAACACACGTAGATAGTGTAGTGTGATGAAGAGCGAATGGGAAAACAACAGACGAGGAGACAGAGTCAAGCCGGAACAAACATACAGTCCAGATATCAACATAGTGCCAATCAAGTATAGGATTCACCCGCATAAACTGCGGCCACCCCTTATCCGTCTGCGCAAACGGTGTCAAAAACTCGCAATGTGGATCGGTCCGTCTCGTGCCCATAAAGATGGCCTTCACAGAAGGCTTATCCTCTCGATACGCCTCAAGAGCGCGTCGCATCGGCAGCGCATATCGCGCCAAATCCAACTGGTATTCCTTCGTAGTCCGCGTAACAAATTCTTCTACCTCGGGAAACGGATCCGGCGGCGCAATATAGATAGCTTGTAGTGTAGGCAGATCAACATCGGGGCCATTCGTCGGGGAGGAATTAGACGATGATGTCGGCGATGGTAATGATGATGAATTCTGAGGGTCGTAGATAGCTGGCAGGGAGGCCAGAATGAGAACAAGCAGGACAAGGCAGTCCTTCCCGCCGTTGTAGGACAAGGATAGTTCGGCAGGCCTGGAATGGGAGCCCAACATCTCGTTTAGCTTTCTATCATAATGATTGCTCGATTTGATCTGACAATTCACAAGGGAGAAAAAGGGCCTCATTTCCATACCCATACCGCCGCAACGCCTCTTGTACCACCTCTATGGACGCGCGAGTTTGCATCTGTACGCTCCCTATCGCACCGTGGCTGTCGCTGGAAACAGCACAAGGATTTTGCTCCAAGAAGGCAAGAACCTTGCGCCGCAGGATGAAGCAAATCTCGGGAAGAGGACGCGCAACCGCTGCGGCCGTCGCCGCCGCAGCAGCTGGGCCCATGCCATGGCCGTGGCCGTTCTGCATCATCCGGTACGGCGCCTCTGGGGTCTGAAGGGAGTGCGATGCATGTAGCATGGCAGCGAGTGAGACAGGGCGAGGCGAAATGGCGAGAGTCGTCGAGTCGATGGATGAGCTTCTTTGAAGCCGTAGAAAGCGATTGGCGCGGATGGGGGCGCAACGGGGGCGCGATCCGGGGCAGTGACAGACAGTGAACCGTTTGAAGCAGAACTGGATAAAGTGGCGATGGGTTTGGCGGGGAGGGAAGCCGAGGGAAACGGGGGAAGGTTTGAGTGGAGAAGAGGGAGACTAAACTTCTAAAGGAGGTACACCGTACATACCAGGTAGGTACCTTCCTAAGATTTCCGTACTCCCGTGCTCCGTACGCCGTAAAGCCACGAGTTCCGACTTCCGAAAAGCTGCAAGGCTGAGTAGGTAGCTTATGATGCGGCTACTGGCTTAATTTGGATCTTGTGTGAGGCTGGTGAGGCTGACGAGGTCATCGCTAAGTGAGGTACCTAATGATTAACCACTGCCAACCAGGGGTTCAAGATTGCGACGGCGCGACCATCTATTCTCATCCATTCGTCCCATCAATTCGCCATACAGGTTTTCTATTTTCATCCATCCACCAAGTACTCTACCATCTACGGACATCCCATCATCAGGTAAAATCCAACACCGTGACACGGCTCAAGACTGAGTAAGATGGTCAGCGCTTGCCGCTTGGAGGTCCTTCCGGAAAGACCTCATGTTCAACTACTCCGTAAGGAACCATGAGTACCGGTTCTTAATTATTGGGTAAGCTGCCCGCTGACGCTGACGGGATGCGGACTGGAGGGGGATCGTCAGCGGATGAGGGGCATCTTACGCTCGGTGTCTCGGAGAATTTTGAGCGATGACGTGGGAGATCGTATTTATTCAGAGCAAAGACTGCTTGATTCTTCTGGTTCCTCTTGTTCTTGTTGCTCATATTCATTATCAGGCGTCAAGTATATGACATTACGACGATCACGACGATCACGCCCGTTACTCCATCGTGCCCATAGCACTTCTTCATCTTGGACCGGTACCAACTAAACGCCATGGCGCTCTCCGTCTTCATCGTAATCGCTTCCCTCGTTCTCTCTACGGCACAGGGCGCCGCCACCCCTTCCAACACCAAGGGATGCGGCACCAAGCACTCCTTTGCGGGCAAGACGCAGGAGTTCGGCATCAACAGCAACGGCCGCCACCGCACATACAGACTTCATCTGCCGTCAAAATATGATGCGAAGACACCGACACCCCTTCTAATTGCTTATCATGGCATGGGGAACGAGCCCGTCAAGTTTGAGGGCCAGACCCGGTTTTCAGACGAGAGCGTGAATCCGCATATGATTGCCGTATACCCCGCTGGTGTAAATGTATGTCCTGGAAGAGAAACATGAGCGGTCGGAAATGAGACCACATCAATATGTAAGAGAACCACATGCTGATGACTGATCTCTTTGTTTCCTTTGTACAGAATAGCTGGCAGGGTGCACCCTACGCCGTCCCTCATGTCAACGATGAGGCCTTCACCATGGACCTCCTCACCCATATCAAGGATCATTACTGCATTGACGAATCACGAGTATACGCCTCGGGCCACTCCAACGGCGGGGGCTTCTGCGATGTACTCGCGTGCTCGCGCGACGTGGGCGCTCAGTTTGCGGCGTTTGCGCCCATCTCCGGTGCCTTTTATACCGAGTTTCAAGGCAACGCCAAGTGCGATGCTGCGGCAGCGGCAGCATCTAAATCATGGCCGCGGCCCATGTTCGAGGTTCACGGCACGGGCGACAAGCGGGTTCCATATGACGGCCGGAAGTCAGGCGGGAATGGGCCTCTGCCATCGATTCCGGCGTGGGTGAGTGCGTGGGCAAAGAGAAACGGATGCAGTGCGCCCGTGGCAACGGATCTGGGCCACGGCGTCCATGACTACCGGTATGAGTGCCGGGGCATCGTTGACGGATTGGAGCACATCAAGGTTGACGGCATGAGCCATGCGTGGCCGGGACCTGGATCGCCGCTGCAAGATGTATCAGCAAGGGTGATTGGGTTCTTAAACAAGCATCGCCGCGGTGGAGAGATGAGGAAACGCGGGTGAAGAAGATTAGAACCCCGAGACGGTGGATATCGGCCTATTTTTAATCATGAACCTACTCCGTACGCCGGACAATTAGGCGATTTTAAGCTAGAATAGGTGGCGGTGAAGAGTTTACATATCTTGTTCATGGTAAAAACCGAGACACGCAAATTGGATATGCAAGGAGTTCTCATTCGATACTTGAACATTTCGGAGTATTCATTGGCTGCCCAAACAAACGAAATCGAACTCAGTTTTAAGCATACTCCGAATGAATAGGCAAATGGGATGGAATCATGCATTCAAGTGTGAAACAGACATGCTCCTCCTTCATAAACCATATTCGGGAATCTAGACCAACATAACCTTATTTCAAGTCCTCATTCTGGACACTTGTACACTTCAAAGTTCTGACGACGCACATGTTCACGGTTCATGGCCAGCCAGCCGGTCGAAGCCAGCAGGAGGCCTGAATCCTGATGCATGATGGCAAGTTGCAAACTTGCAACCAGGGATCATCGGTGGACACCTGATTCCATGCACCCTCTTGGGCCTTGTCGCTTCCTTTTTGTGGGGGCGGCTCGCGATATTGGCGTGGAGGAGAGGCAAAAAGCAACAACAAAGGAGCGGCTGGAGAACGGAGAGGCACCATTTTGATGGGTAAACACAATGGATGAATCGATAGACAGATTGCGTGGACGGATTGGGCGGATGATGGAGGAGAGTGGATGAACGGCGGGACAAATGACGTACGCACAGAGCGCCTTCCCGTCCTGACTTCCTCCTTCCCGCAAAAGAGGCCAGGAGTCAATTGTCAGGGTCCTGGTTGTGGGTTCGCCAAACCCAAATACTGTACGTGTATTGGTCCTGAACCCAAGTCCAACAACTTCGCATCAGCAACGACAAACAAACAACGTTGCATCAACTGAGAACTTCCACCCCTCCAGCTCCGCAACGATGCCGTGGAGATGCAAGACACGATTGGCAACCGCCTTCTTGGTCAATGGTTGGGCTTAATCCGTACGGAATATGTACCTAGATCTTCGGCCGTGCTTCCCCTTCAGACTCTCTGCGCGTCTTTCGGTCCGAGATTCGTCGACTGGCATCGTCTCGCCTCATCTGTACTCCGCTGTCCGGCAGTGCGGTCCAGGAACAGGCAAGAATTCTCGCCTCTCCATAGCCTGTAAATACATATCTGTGAAACCCCTGCTGATCGAGCACAGGGCCTTTTATCTGTGACCGGGTTGCTTGATTACTGCCCCATCAGAGCGGGCTGGAGCCGGCGACGATGAGCCGACATGCACGAAGAAGGATCACCCCTTGGCCTGCATCCGGGAGAGGTGGAAGAGGCCGAAATCTGAACATGAAGGCGTTTCTAGGGATACAATATAAAGATCCGCTCGCGCAAGACAATTTCTACGATGGTTAGCCTTACCCTCCAGCTGCTGAACCAGTCCTTTGCAGATTGTCTTTGATCCGCCCTCCTTGCATCTACTAGTCGCTAGTTCTCCTTGCTCAACAAGCAACAGCAAAGAGACTAGTTCAGTAGGCATAGGTGCTTTGCTGCAGGACAAAGATTTTATTGACTTTACTATGCGTGGCTCCATCACGGCCCTCTGCTTGGCCGCAGCCACGGCTGTTGCAGCCGCCAGCGATGCCACCATCAATCGTCTACCGGACAGTTTCTGGGACCACATCGTCAAGGGCAGCCGGGTTCAGGCCCAGGGCCAAAATTCGGGTGCTCACAAGAGACTCGAGGGCCAGCTGGCCAATTACCAATTGCGTGCGCACACTCATGATCCGGCCATCCTGGGCATCGATAAGGTGAAGCAGTACAGCGGCTATCTGGATGACGCGGATACAAACAAGCATCTGTTTTACTGTAAGTTCTTCGAAAAGCACCGATAGAAGAGGTTCAATCAGAGATAGAACAATGAGACTCCAAAAAATAAATAAATAAATAATGGCTCACTCTTTATGCAGGGTTCTTTGAGTCCCGAGGCAACCCGTCCAAGGACCCCGTCGTGCTCTGGCTCAACGGTGGCCCCGGGTGCTCGTCCTTTGTCGGCCTCTTCGACGAGCTCGGCCCGGCCAGTATTCCCAATGCCAATCTCAAGCCAGTCTCAAACCCGTTTTCGTGGAACACCAAGGCCAACGTCATCTTCATCGACCAGCCAGTCAACACGGGCTACTCTTACAGCGAGAACCGTACCACGACGTCCCCGGCCGCCGCCCAGGATATCTACGCGCTGCTGACGCTCTTCTTCCACGAGTTCCCCCAGTACGCCAAGCAGGACTTTTTTATCGCGGGCGAGTCCTATGCAGGCCACTTCATTCCCTCCATTGGCCACGAGATCCTCTCCCACACGGACCGTAACATCAACCTCAAGGGCCTAGCCATTGGCAATGGTCTCACTGACCCGCTCATTCAGTACTCGTCCTTCCGGCCCATGGTCTGCGGCCAAGGAGGCTACCGAGCTGTCATGCGCCCTGCCGACTGCCAGCGCATGAAGAGCGCCGAGCCAGAGTGTCTGAGGCAGATCAAGGAGTGCTACGATCTCGGTAATCCGGATACCTGCAGCTCTGCGTCCGACTACTGCAACACCCATGTGATGCGTGTGTGGGGCGGAAATATCTACGATATTCTTCATCCCAACGGCACCGGAAAAGCGTCTTATGCAACCGAGTTCCTCAGGGAGCCGAGCACCAAGAGGGCGTTGGGTGTCGAGGTCACCCGGAAATACGAAGAATGCAACATGGACGTGTACGACGACTTTGTCGTTGCCGGTGACTGGATGTCTTCTGCGTCGCTACGCGTCATTCCCGGGATTCTTGCCCAGATTCCCATGCTCATCTACGCTGGTGACCTGGACTACATCTGCAACTGGCTCGGCAACTCGGCCTGGGTCCGTGCTCTCGACTGGCCCGGTCGGTTGGCTTTCAAGTCTGCAAAAACGGGTGAGCTCCACGTGCCGTCTGGTCGGAAGTACGGCGATGTGCGCGCCGCAAAGGGCTTGACATTTATGCGAATTTACGGGGCTGGCCATACGGTGCCCGAGTATGATGGCGAGGGATCTCTTGACTTTTTCGATAGATGGATGGGGGGTGAGTGGTCCAAGTGATGCCTGTTTCTGGCATTGACATTTAGACTCGTTGTCGCCGTGATGGACTTGCCGATAGACAAAGGGGTCTTAATACATATACGTAACCTTCTGTACTGTAAAAAGTTACTAATAACTACCTTGATTATACCGACGGACGGACAAAGCGGTGGCTGATCTACGTGATATTGTACTTGCTGATATCGTACTGGCTGAGCTCGTATAGCACTGTTCTTAACTTCTTCGTCACGAACAACTTACAAGGCATAGTGTGGCTTGATGTACACGGCTGTTTGTACTTGATGAACTTGTGTACGGAGTACGACTTGTTTCGCGCTAAAACGGCACTAAAAGATAGACAAACTTCAACAAAGTGGTGTGACTGGTGTCCCGGGTCTGGAGTCTGGTCAAACAATATTGAACATGTATCTACTCCGTACTTACCTTGTCAAATACATACGGAGTTAGCTTAGCCTTATGAAGCCCTTACCGCTCCTTTGCTGAGGCCAGGCCAACCACCTGATTTGTTTATGTTGTGTGTGTGCATTGTATCGTGATTCGTGTGTGTGTGTCCTACGCGGTGTTGATGCGTGCCGTCGGCCTGATTGTCGATACTCAACAGCCATTGACCAATCAAGACTGTTTCCAGCAAAAGCTGGCTCGACATGTTGCATCGCATCGCATCGCATCGCATCGCCTCGGGACCGGGATTGCAGAACAGACGAACGCACAAACGCAGAAATCGCAGATCGAAGATCGTCCATATTCGCATGAATATTACATGATACATGCAGCCCATCATGCGACCGCCAAATGCGCCCCAGCTTGTCTGAAACGGGGTTCCCCCCTCGCGAGAACGCACGCTGAGTGGCTGCCTCTTGGGTCTTGGGCCAAGACACCGTTCCGTTGCTGTGACAACGTGCCAAGTCTCTAAACACCCCCAATCCATGGGGATTCGGGAACCATTGCACAACACATGACACTTGTAAAGCCTTGTTCACGGTACAGCGTTGCACCGATTCACCCGCCTTCTTCTTCTTCTTTTTTTTCTTAATCATCATCATCTTAGATTCGTCTGTACCTATCTTTTCTTTCAACCTCCCACGACAACCGAAAACGCCAATTGCATCCTTTCGCAGTCACCCACCCGTCCCTGCAGTTCTTGCCCCGACAAAGCCATCGCTTTCCGGTGCGGGGTTCACAACGTTACGAAACGCGTATATGATGAGTTTGCGCCTCCGACGCGCGCAAGGATACTACAATAGGACGAGTCGATCGGGCTACGAATTCAATACTGGACGAGCGGGAGGGATAGTATAGCGGGATTACGATATCTTGTTGGCATCGCCAATCGCGTAGGGCCTCGAGTCGCGCGCGCGCAGAGACGAATACTTTTTTTGTAGTCGACGGGTCCGCTCGACGAAGATTTGGTGCCGATTGTTACGCGTAGTACACGCGGAACCAAGAGGAGGAAAGGGAAAATTTACACAAGACAAAGTCACAAAACTACGCCATGGATACTAGTTACCTGGCGAAACAGGTCAATAGCAGCATATCGCAGCTGCATGGCCTGTTTGATGAGATTGGTGTTCCGGAGCATGAGCGGGAGGAGAGGGAGTCTGAGGTGAGCTTTGCGTGATTTGTGCTGGTCCATCTTGTCTCGATATGCGCGCTGGCCATTCCTTTTGTTCATTCTTCTGTGCTCGTTTCTCGATAAGCAGTCCAGATACGCTGTCGTGAATTTGTGAAACGAGGACAAGATGGATCGCGAGTTGGTGAAACAGCACGCTAACTTGATGTAGCTCTTTGCAGCTCTGTCCCAAGCGTTGAGCAGCCAGGTTCGGCTCGTCTCAACGGAAAGAAAGGAGCTGATCGACGAGGCCAAGAAGATGATGACATCGATTCGCCAAATGGAAGCATCGCTCGAGGGCTTGCCACAACGAAGGGGAGAGTACGAAGAGGACGGCGAGCTGAAGATTACATATCCTCTGAAGCGTTGTCTGCAGGGGTTGAGAGAGAAGCACGGGCAAGTCAGCCGGGTTCACAAAGAGCGGTTTGAACAAGTCAAGAGTAGGTCTCTCTTCATATTCCGGATGCAAGCCCAGTCTCTGTTGCCCTGTCTCGTTACTAACATGCTGCACATCGCCAGAGCTTGTCCAAGCTCTCGAGTCCTACTCGTCACATCTCGAGCCAACGTTTGTCCAGATTGCGCTGCCGCCATGCGGACCGAACCAGCCTATTCCTCCGACGTTCGACATCTCCCACGCCTACATGGAGAGATTGGACGCTGAGTTTACGCGCGTGTACGACGAGTATACGCGGCGGATTGGCTTGGTGCAGACTCTATCTGATCAGGTCATTCAGCTCTGGGCCGAGCTCGGCACACCTCAGGCTCAGCAAGACGGCGCCATTGTCAAGTACTACAGAGACGCGCCCGAGCAGCTCGGTCTACATGGGGAAGATCTCCGTCGCCTACAAGAAAAGAGAGATGGCCTCTCGGAGCAGAAGAAGAACCGCGAGAAGAGACTGCGCGACCTCAAAGCTGCAGTCGAAGCGCTGTGGCAGAAGCTCGGAATTGATGAGGGAGAAACGAGGACATTCCTAAATCAGAACCGCGGATGCGGCATGCGGCAGATCAACGAGCTTGAGAGCGAGCTCTCGCGGCTCAGCGAACTCAAGAGACAGAACCTGCATCTCTTTGTGGAAGACGCGCGTGTGAAGCTGCAGGAGATGTGGGATTCGCTGTACTTCTCCGAGGACGAGATGCTCGAATTCACGCCTGCCTTCTCCGACGTCTACAGCGATGCCCTGCTCGAGGCGCACGAGCGCGAAGTGGCCCGACTAGAGGCCCTCCGTGAGGAACGCGCACCGCTCTTGGCTCTCGTGGACAAGCATAAGAGCCTCATCAAGGACCAGGAAGAACTCGCGGCGTCGAGTCAAGATGCGTCGCGGCTCATGATGCGTGGTCAAAAGGGCGAGAAGCGCGATCCGGGCAAGCTGTTGCGGGAGGAGAAGATGCGCAAGCGCATTGCCAAGGAGCTTCCCCGGGTGGAGGCCGAGCTTCGCAAGATGCTTGATAAATGGGAGGATGAATATGGGCGCCCGTACTTGGTGTTTGGGGAGCGGTATATGGACGAGCTGGAGTCGCAAGAGGCGAAGAAGCCTCGACCGATATCGCGGTCCAAGACACCTGCAGGACCACCGCCAACGTCAACATCATCATCATTCTCCTCGACAACAGGGACAGCAACATCCACAGTCAAGGCTCCCAAGTCCGCAGGAGTTCTTTCTAGAGCCAACAGCGCAGCAAGTGGCGGTCCGCCTCGCTCCATGGCCAAAACGCCGACGGGTATTCGTCGCAACGTACCCAAGAAGCTGCAGTCGTCGACCAACGCAGCTGGTCATGCCAAAGGCCCCATCAGTCCCTCTCGGATACCCGCTCGCGCACCTCTCTCGAACCTCAAACACGGGGGCAACAACTCACCCGAGCGGCCACGGCCCGAATCTCGTGGCGAGACTCTCCGCAATGGAGCTCCGGCTCGCGCTCCGCCACCCAAAATGCGGGACTTCAAGACTGCGCCTGAGCTCAGGACGCCCAAGAACCCGTATCACTCGTCGAGTCTTGTTCGATATGTTGAACCAGAGGATGTATACGACGACCGGGCCCTCATATCTCGAGAGTCACAAGCGGAGAATGTACCCAAGTCTAACCTCCCCAGTCAATACGCGCGGGCGCAACAGCACTACTACGAGGATGGCCTATACGACGACCAAGAAGAGCAGCACGATGGACCCTACGATGAACACTACGACGATGATGATGATGATGAGGACGACCAACACCACCACCATCACCACCAAGGACAAGGAGATGCAGAGTACGACCAACGCGCTACAATCCGTGTTCCTACAACAGGTGCTGCCGCTGCTGCGACCCGCGCACCCATCTTCCCACAAGGACCGCCCTCGCGCCAAATATCGAATACATCGCATCAATCGCATCAATCGCATGCGTCGACTGTGATTTCTGGATCGGAGAACTGGGAGACATATGATGATAATAGTGAGCCGGAACCGGATGTGTCGGAGGATTATTATGCCAAGTTGCGGGCTGCGAGGGGGAAGAGATTCGAGCCAGCAGAGGGGGGGAATCGGATGGCCATGACGGTGGCGATGCAGGGGAAGGGGTTGAGGGGGTTGGGTCCGGGAGGAGGGGGGACGCCGTATGCTGGACGGGGATTGGGGGGGGAGGGGAGGATGTATTCGGGGAGTGAGTGGACGGATGAGGATGTTTTTTGAGGCCCGAGGGATGAGGGAGCACTGTTTGCTATAATGTACAATGTTGTTGTGGTTGTGGCTGTACAGCCATGGACTGTTGTTTCTTTTCTGGCCTTTTCGGGTTTGGCGATGGATTATGATGCGCCTGGGGATCGAAACCTGTGGGTTTTATTTGGCCTGTTTCAATGAGGGGACGGGGAGGGCCGGGGGATGATGCGGGTTTGCTGTGGAAGCATATGGGCGTATTCGCATTCGCATTGATTGGCATTGGGTACCTAGTTTTGGGGGGGTTTTTTTTTGCTCCTGGTTGTTTTGAGTTATGAGGCCTGAGGTGTATGACGACCGACGTCTTGATGTCTGTATGTTTTGGAAGTTTAAGCTGTGCGTTTTTTTTTCAATGTTTTTGTTGAGGAATCGCAGTGTAAACTGCGGTGTTGACGGATTGGGTTAGTCTGGGCAACATCACGTGACCACGCAAAAGAGTATTCGAGTCACCCTTGATGAGAATCCATTCTGAGATTTGTAGACTATTCAACATTGAGTCACCTTATAGTGAGTATAAGGCGTCTACTACTGTGCACCCGTTTGATAGGTTATGAGCCCGGGAGCCACAAGTAGACGCGACTTGTTAACAATCGACAAACGCAAGGTCGAATAAAGCCTCCGACTAAAAGCAAGTGCCGGAGCCCAGCGATAAGGAAGACTGCTGGACAACCGAAATAATTCGCAAACGAAAGTCGAATAAAGCCTCCGACTAAAAGCAAGTGCCGGAGCCCAGCGATAAGGAAGACTGCTGGACAACCGAAATAATTCGCAAACGAAAGTCGAATAAAGCCTCCGACTAAAAGCAAGTGCCGGAGCCCAGCGATAAGGAAGACAGCTGGACAACCGAAATAATTCGCAAACGAAAGTAAGAAAAGACCCCCCCCTCCTTTCCAACATGGGGAAAGAACGCCGAGCATTGCCCATCCTCGATCGCGAAAACCACCAAGACTGGCTACGCCGAGTCAAGATTGCAATCGAGAGCAAGGACGTGACCATCGCCCTGCAGTTTACCAAGCACGAGTATGCTTGGATAGAGCGAGAAGGCGGTGCCGTCAACACGACACCTACAGCATCGGCCGGCGCGGAATCGGCCGGCGCGGCATCGGCTGCCGGAGCATCGGCTGCCGGAGCATCGGCGGCCACAGCATCGGACGATCCAGAAATGGACGATCTGACCAATCGCTTCAAAAGATTGGGAGGATCGTGGAATATTGAAAGAAAGGAGGAATGGACCCATGCAAACCGTGGCAGCAGTCCCATGCTCGTCGATGATGACTGCGTCGGCCATGATGCTGAGACACTTGGCGTTTGCATGGGTCCATCCCTTCTTTCTTTCAATGTTCCATGATCCTCCCAATCTTTCGAAGCGATTGGTCAGATCGTCCATTTCTGGATCGTCCGATGCTGTGGCCGCCGATTCCCGAATATTGAAAGAAAGAAGGAATGGACCCGTGCAAACGCCAAGTGCCTCAGCATCATGATAGATGGTCTGAGCTCAGCCGACGCAGTCATCATCGACGAGCATGGGACTGCTGCCGCGGTTTGGGCCCATCTTCAGAAAAGATACGCCAAGACGAGCGCATCTTACGCAAATGAATACGTGGCGAAGCTCCACAACTTCGTCTATGATCAGGAGGCGGGAATCGACGGAGTCTGGACCGAGCTCAAGGAGATTTGCCGCAAGGTTATCGCAGCGGCCCCGGAAATGAAGAATGCCTACCCCGACGCAGCGCTCTTCATCCTCCTCACTACAGCCCTCCGGAAGCAAGGACGCTACGCATACGTTCTCGACTCGTTTCTGAGCAACCGATCCCTGTCAGTCCCTGAAAAACTCAGGGTCCTCGAGGAGAAAGAGGCCGAGCTGCTGGTCTCCTACGGTAGCAAGGAATACGCCAACGCGGCACAGCGTCAGAAGTGGCCCGGTCCTTACCGACACCCCAATCATCGCGCCAGAAGGAACAGCGACAATTCCGATGAGGGGAAGTCGGACAATTGCTTCTGTTGTGGCTCACCAAAACACTTGGTAGCGGATTGTCCTTTCCAGGAATCGTCCAGGGAACATGCGAGAAACCTGCGCATGGCAGCTGAGGGAAAGCTCTATAAAAAGAGCAAGGACAAGTCCCATCGGTCCAGGAAGGACGCAAAGCCCTCGTCTCGTCGCAGGAAGCACGGACACTCGGCAGCATGCGAGTCCGATTCGTCCGATACGCAGTCCAACTCCGAGGACTCTGACAGCGACAACGACAGCGACAGGATCGAGAGAGTCATGCTATCCAAGGAGAATATTCGTAAGAGTACACCCGAAACCTGGGCGCTCGACACCGGAGCCAGTTCATCCATGACTGACCAAATCCACTTGCTCAGAAACCTAAAGACAACCAAGAGGGTAGCCATACAAGTTGGAGGAGGAATGCTGTATTCCACGCTCAAAGGAACAGCATTAGTTAATGCGGTGGATGGAAGCTCGTGTCTGCTACAGAATGTACTCTTCGTTCCTAAGTTAGGTGTAAATTTGATCTCTGCAAAGAAGTTATGCAAAGGTGGCTTTAGAGGAACCTTTGACGACAAGACCATTTCTATTACCAATGGGAGAAAGACTGTCTCGACTGCCGAACAACAGCATGGCCTTTACTTCGTGAAACACATTTCCAAGGCATTCGATGGCAAGATCATGGGAAAGAAATATGACAGTAATTCCATCCGAGCTATGCCAGCAAATGCGGAATCTAGCGACGACGACAGTGATGCAGACGCAACAAAAGACAAGGATGTGCAGAGATACCTCAAATATCATCGACGATTCGCACATCTTGGTCCCGACAAGATTAGGAACCTGCACAAAGTGACGACACTCCAGAAGAAGGTCAAGATTCCTACGGACCTTGATATCTGCGACGTTTGTTCCATAACTAAACTGAAGAACAAGATTCCAAAGACACTGAGTGCATGGCCAACGACCATACTCGACTTGGTTCAGTTTGATGTTGCAGGACCATTCCCTACTACGATACGCGGAAACAGGTGGTTCCTTGTAATTATCGACATCTAACGACCATCGCATCATCGCACCAAAACGGGCCTGCAGAACGAACCATACAGACAATGGAGTTCGACATGAGAGCTATGCTTGAAGAGGCGGAGCTGCCAATTGAATTTTGGGATGAGGCTGCAGAAGCAGATTGTTATATGCGGAACCATGTGGCCACAGGGCCAATGATTGATGGCGAAAAGTCCTGCCCCTTAAAGGCATTCACCGGACAAACCCCATCAATTGACCACATCCGCAAATGGGGCAGCAAATGCTTCTACTACGTTGACAAGAAGTCTGTTCCGGCTGGTGAACGACATGACAAGCTTGTAAACCCAGGACGAGTGGGAGTGTTCATGGGCTACTCGGAACACACCACTAAGCACTTTAAGGTTTATTCGCCAGAGCGAGGATGCACGATTATGTCCAGTAGGACTGTCGTTAAGGAAAGCGCAAAGGGAGGATCCGTTGATCTGAGGCTACAAGGGAGTCGACTCGAAATGTGGCACCGGACAGGCGACCTAGAGGCAGACCGAGAAAGTTGGTAGCAGAGCCAGTGGGGGACTGCATCGATGTCGAGATGGTCGATCCGACCGCAATGACCGCAATGACTGAGGCACCAATTGTTGCAGAACCGCTCACTGAGACACAATCCCTGGAAGAAATAAACGTGGACACGCCGACTGTTGAGACACCATCGACTGCTCCGACTGCGGAAATGCCGACGGCCCTTGCAGAAGGCGCTACTCCGGATGACGAGCCCATGGACGATCTGCAAAATTGCCAAGGTGATCATGTCGAACATAGGCAAGAGACACAGCAAGAAGAAGCCACACGCACGGTTCCAGCATCGGAACCGCCCACATACTTCACCAAAACGAGCCATGTCTGATGCAGCCGAGGAAGAGAGTATGGCGAAAAGAGTGCGCGCCATGATTGCACATCTACCTTCGAATAGTACCGACGTCAAAGAAAAGAGAAGGGGAACTGTGGATCACATAGTACGGAGTATCAAGACGGATACTGTACTACTAGACACACACAAAGGAGAGAGTCAGTGGCAGTCCAAATCGGACTCCAAGAGACTCAAACAAGAGGAGAAGAAAACATGACTGAATTCAGTTCAAAACGCAGTGGAGTTCTAAGCTAAGAAGAGGGGAAAGATGAAGAGTTTATGTATGTACACGAAACCATCGGAGATGGAAGAACAAACAGCCGGTAGTGATAAACCCTCGGGAGAACTGTTGGTTTTGGTAGACTCCAATCCTCCAATCGAAATTGTTTCCTTAGATGCAAGGATTCTTTCTGTCAAGACGTTTCTGGAACTTGATCATGAGTCGGCATTCCCAGCTGAGGTGATCGCCGGTATCCAAATTCCTCGATCATACAAGGAAGCCATCAGCGGCAAGGATGCTGAGTTTTGGCGTGGAGCTATGGCAACGGAGATGCTTAACTTGCACGCGAACGGGACTTTTCTGGAAGTGGTGCCACCAAAAGGTGCAAACTTGGTATCTTGCAAGTGGGTTTTCACTGTAAAGACAAACCCAGATGGAACGCTCGAGCGGTACAAGGCGAGGCTGGTGGCAAGAGGTTTCAGCCAAGTACATGGCAAAGATTACGACCAAACGTTTGCACCAACGGTCCGCATGGACACGCTTAGACTGTTTCTAGCCATGGTTAGACTGTTTCTAGCCATGGTAGCTGCGGAGGATGACGAATGCTCTCATTATGATATTAAAAACGCGTTCACGGAATCCGACCTGAAGGAGGAAATTTATCTCGAACCTCCTACAGGGGTCTCGGTTAAGAAAGGACGGAAATGGAGAGCACTGCGAAGTCTCTATGGGCTTAAACAGGCCGCCAGAGACTGGAATCAATTGATTAAGGAAGAGCTCATCAAATGGGGTTTCATACAAAGTCTCGTAGTCTGCAGGCCCGTGTATGTTCATCCACGCGGAGAAGAGTGTCAAATCGCTAGTGTACGTCGACGACATAGTTGCTGCAGCTAAGAAGCAGGGGGAGCTCGACTGGTTCTACTCCAAACACCCCGAACGTTTCAACGCCAAGAACCTTGGGGAGATTGAGAAGATTCTTGGAGCTGGAGTAGTTCGGGACAGGAAAACAAGAACCCTGGAGATCGATCAAGAGCAATACCTCAAGAGTGTGCTAGACAAATTTGGAATCACCCAAGAGACACACAAACCGAAGACAGTGCCTGCGACTGGGTATGAGAATCTACGACCTGCCAACGACAACGACGAACGAATCAATGTGAACGAATATCAGCAAGCCATCGGAAGTGTCATGTACGCAATGATATTTACAAGACCCGATATCGCCTTCGTAGTTGGGAAGCTAAGCCAATTCATGAGTGATCCAGCGAAGCACCACGGACAGGCATTGAAATCACTTCTAAGGTATCTCAAATCAACGATCAAGACGAAGATCCGTTACGGTCCAGGGGGAGATAGAAACACCTTTGCCCTTTACTCCGACGCCGATTGGGCAAGCGACAAGACTGACCGAAAGAGTATCTCCGGGAGTGTCACAATGTTTTACGGGGGACCAATCTCATGGTCCAGTAAGAAGCAGCGCTCGGTAGCCACCTCAAGCTGCGAATCGGAATACATGGCTCTAGCGAGTTGCGCAAAGCAGGGTCAATGGATTGCGCAGATATTCAGAGACTTGGGATTACCGAAGTACATTGGAAAGGATCCGAAGAGAGTCCAAATGCTTGGAGACAATCAAGGAGCTATTGCATTCACAAAGAATGCTCACCTAAACGATCGATCGAAGCACATTGACATCTGTTACCACTTCATCCGAGATCTGGCCGAGAAAGGATTGATGACGGTGGACTTCATTCCCACGGACGAGATGATTGCAGACGGGATGACAAAGCCGCTTGGCAGGATTGCATTCGAGAGGTTCAAAAGCCAGATGGGACTCTCCAAGTAGATCCATGCCGAGCACTGCAAACTTTGAAAGATGAAGCCAACACCGCGATATGCACTGAAGTGTAAACTGCGGTGTTGACGGATTGGGTTAGTCAGGGCAACATCACGTGACCACATAAAAGAGTATTCGAGTCACCCTTGACGAGAATCCATTCTAGGATTTGTAGACTATTCAACATTGAGTCACCTTATAGTGAATATAAGGCGTCTACCACTGTGCACCCATTTGATAGTTTTGTACATTGTTTCTCTTGTACTTTCTATTCAAACATATCTTCTATCACGTTTATCCTGACTTCTTTTCGATTTTCACCTTTGAGTCTGCGTCATGGTGTGTGTGTGTGTATGTCTCTGGATCCCTGGGGCTGGGGGGCTGGCTTAAAAGGGCACTGGATGGACATGATGGCAGTGTAAAAGAAAAACCTACTATGTATCCTCAAAGCATTATGGATTGTATCATGAAGTGCGTGGAGCACGGTTCACATGTGGATGTTTACGTAGTGTACAATGAGAGGCAATGAGAGGCAATGAGAGGCAATGAGAGGCAATGAGAGGCAATGAGAGGCAATGAGAGGCAATAAAAGAAACAGCATGTACTCCGTAGATCATACCATGATACAAGCTGCAACGAACCGCGATGAAATGCAAACGAAGTACATAACATACATGACGATGATGATGATAGCTCCAACTTCCAAGAGGCCCAAGAGGTCCAAGTATCCCAAGGCGGACCGCCGTTTCAGACCGCCTTTCCACGTGGCCCGTGCGTGGGGTAGGTATCCCGCGTCCCATGTCTCACTCCTCAGTCGGTCAGACCACAAACGCGCTCACATCTTCTCGTGTCCGGCATAACATCAGCCGTCATAGCGACAGGGGTCACGCACGCACATTGTCTCGTCATGTGACCGGTGTCACTGCTTCTTCGTTTCGATACACTCGTTTGCAGACATTTAGGACATTTTGGTCGTCTTCATGTTCTTCTTCATCTTGGTCTATTTAATTTCCCTTCCAAGAATCCATTTTGCGAGCGATTTGCAACCTTGGGCCATCACAACCTCAACCCCCCTTGAATCTCGACACGACCTCGACCTCGAGCTCAATCCCCGTCAATCCGTCGATCCGTCTCTGCGTCCGATGCCATCCATGTCGCAATAGCCTCCGCCGCCGATGAATCATGCCGCATCCTCTCGATCGAGTGCCTCGCCAGACGCTGCCGCTGCTCTGAGGGGCGCGTCGCTTGCGTTCCAGCCTCGTCCGGCTGCCACGGCGGCCAAAGCTACGGGGGAAAATTCATCGTCAGCATCATCAACCTCGTCAGCTTCGTCAGCTTCGCGTTCCAGGGCGGGAGCCTCTGCGACTGCCCACCCCCACCGATCGAGAAGCCCGCATCGCGGCCGCGGCCCGCCAGGCACGACCGGCACGACCGGAAATGCGAACCCCTCGAACGCGGTGGCTCACAAGAATGGTTCGCGACTCGATGCTAAGAATCCGAGCTTCATAGCGGCCACGCTGGCGGCCAGTCGGAGCGCGAGTCCGCGCCCGCTCGCCCGGAAGACGCCAAAGCCACGATGCGAGAGGAGCTCTGGCGGGGGACATGCTCGCGCAGCGTCGGTCTCGAACGATGCCGTGGATTCGGAGAGTATCCCTTCCACAGAAAGGCTGGTTTCTTTGTTTGAACAGCAGGGCAGATGGAGTACTAGCGGCCCGACGAAGCGGTCACCACCGCCGCCGCTCGACGCTCATCACGAGGACGTACAGGGAGAGCAACAACATGTTCAAAAGGGGCAGCCAGCGGCGTCTCTCAAGCCGACTTCGAAGCCCAAATCCGAGCAGAAGCCTCGGCCGCCTTCATCTCCACCTGCTTCCCTTCCTCCTGCAGAGACCGAGTCTGAGACATCAAATCCAGATCCCGTGCCGTCCATGAGGCTCCCCACCCCACCGCCGACGAGAAGCGCCGAAAGAATCTATGCCATGCCGATGCCGAAGCCAAAACCGCCGCCCCATCTGTCCTTGCCGTTTCCGCACGCCAGTTGCCCTCCACTCGACCAACATCAAGCTCGGCCTCCTGTCGGTGGAAAGCCATCGCCGAGTCCTCCCAGACGTGGGAAGGCTGCGGCGAACAGAGCTCCAAGAGCGCCTGCAAGGGATTCCTCGGCCGCCAGTGCTTCCTCTACGTCGGAATCGTCGGAGCCGAAGAATGTGAGGTCAGGTCAGCCTGTGTTGGAGCCGCCGTGTCACAAGAAGGGTCGACGCGGATCAAGACAGGCTGCATCGAACCACGGTGCATCAAATCAATCTTCCCCCTCGCCGGATCCTGATCCGGAGAAACCAAGTACAAGGCCTCGCTCGGGTGCTCCCATCACGCAAAACAAGCCCACAGCCTCGTCCTCGTCCTCGTCCTCCCGAACTGAATTCGGGCTGCCCGTCGTATCTCAAACTCGTCCGCCTCCTCCTCCACCGCCTCGCACAGTGATCCCGAAAAAACCTCCTCCCAAATCGCCTCCCCTCCCTGACAAAAGAGATAATATAGTCAGCGCGCCAGCGTCACCTGTCCTGGAACCTAGGTTCTCACGTCGGCGTCTGACCACAACATCCTCAACCAGTAACCTCCCGCTCGACACCCTCACCAATGCCATCATGGCCAGCTCTCTCGCTTCGGCTAGACTCACCCCCCACAACACCGGCTCTTCGCTTCCACCGCCGATTCTACCCCAGCGCCATAAATCCCCACGCCTCCTCCAGACGCTCCGACAGCCTCAAAGGCACGAAGACCATGACCCCGAACGCGTTAAGATTGCCCATCGTCACAAGTTATCGAGCAACAAGCACGCGCATCACGAGGGTGCCCGAAAGCGCTGGCGCGACCAAGTCACCCAACGAGAACGAAAACGCTACGAGGCAGTCTGGGCCTCCAACCGAGGCCTTCTCCTCCTCCTTCCCCTCCCCCAGGACCAGGTCCACGTTCAAGTCGATGGCAGCACGCCCAGCGGGCCCAACCGCGCCCACAAGTCCGAGTGCGTATCCAACGTGGTGGCGCGCGAGCTCTGGAAACGCTCCCGTCTGCCGCAGGATGAGCTCATGGAGATCTGGGAGCTAGTTGACCGCGGACACGACGGCATGCTGACGAGGCAGGAATTCGTCGTGGGGATGTGGCTAATTGACCAGCGGTTAAAGGGGAGGAAGATGCCTGCTCGAGTGTCGGAGAGTGTGTGGCATAGCGCGAATGGGGTGAGACTTCTTCAGCCGGGGAAGAAGTGAGGCGTTTTTGGTCATGGCGTCTCAAAAGGAGGATTTCTTCAAGAGGATGTTGTATGATGTTTATGTCTCTTGTTTGAAGCATGAGGGAATGGTCATAGTATACGCACGTCACTGGATAGACGAGAGGACATCTTCTGATCTTTCTAATTTTTCTTCTTTTTTTTCCCCGGGATTTCCTCATCAATAGTTAGCAGCATCATAGCGTTTCTTTATCAATCAAGCGTCTACTTTCATGGCTTTTTCCAGCCTTCCACATGTCTTGGACGTTTGGAAACGCAGCGACTGTGGGATGGGTGGGCTTTCTCGTGACTCGTGTTTGTGCCATGTGTGTGTAGGGCTTGTCATGTCGTTCTTGCGTTTCATGGCTATCTCCGTTCACGGCCCATGCACTCATCGTTCATTATCTTTCCTTTTTCGTCTTGTTTTTTTTAAGACAATGCCTTTGCGTATACTCTGTACCGGCCCCGAGATTCTAGTTCCCACTACTGGATTCTTTACCTGCGAGGATCCCTTTTGCCGAAAAGGGGTGTCTGATGACTATTTTAGAGGATGCGAAGCCAAATTATCCCCGGCACGAGAAAGGTTATGGTGGTTTCACACAAGATGCATGCCAGGATGCCTACGCTTGCTGTAATCCATGATGACACGAATGACTTCCTTTTCCGCCGGCTTCGTTGCCTGGACGGGCGGCAATGGTTTACGTTTACCCCTGGGGGACGAAGCCTGAAGGTCGGCAATTGCGTATAAATTTGCGGCGTTTGAGAGAAGTAGAATTTAGATCTTACTGCGTATATGCGGAAAGACTAAAGTACGGCTATTCATTGTAGACAGGGCGGCTACCATTTTCATTCAGCCTCAAAGCTTCTCAGTGTCCAGAAACGTGGCTACGGAGCACGGAGTAGATAGGGTTTGGGGAAACAGTAGTATGTACATACCTACATGAAGTCAAATTTTTCAGGGATTGATATATGCCGGCGTCGATCTGGGGCAACAGCGGAAACTATGTTTGTAGAACGCTAGTACATTAATCACGCGCGCATTATAGCTATATTTCGATCCAGTCCCTGAACTCACGCACTGATGCCTAACACCCACCCGCGCGGGCCGTTCTTACTGTGCCTTATCCTTTTTCCTCGACCAATACTCCGTGCTGCCAACGACGATTTCGTTCTGACCTTAAACGGCTCTCCGGCGGAATAGTGGTTTTGGCAAAAGAAGGGGTTGTGAGCGATATGACGACGTCACCGTTCGCCGGACAAACCTCTTCCATGCTTGCTGCTTTTCAGCGTGCGCAAGTTATTTCACCTCGTCGTCAACTTTCCATTATCTCAAATACACCATACACCAGTTCATCGGCAAGATGCTCCAGAGATGAGACTATGCGTTTTCTTTTAGGGTCTTTGAAAGTAGACAAGGCACCATTTTGGCCCAATGAAATGCGTCGCAGTGTCAGGCTGGATGCCTGTGACTTGGGATGCTGCTCATGGATTAGGAAGATGAATTTGGCCGTCGAATAGAGAACGTCACCTGAACACACAGATCTTAGACCAAACAGTATAGGAGAGTGTGTTGAGCCAAAATCGGCCACTTTCTTTTCGGAACCGACTTATAATTATCGCACATGGCGGTTTTTCCCTGTGGAATCAACAAGCGAGCGCCGCTAAGAATTCTACAGAATCATTGTACGGCACGATTTGCTGCAGAGTTTCAGAGAAGCAAAATCCAGCTTCCAGGAAAGAGGGCATGCTATAGTTTCTACGTCCCGCCTTCAACCCCGCTCTGCATGCCCCTGATCATGTTCATATGCTACCAGGTCTACGGCGAGTAAGGCGGAGGATAATTTTAGACGTAACTTAGTCCGTATTCTAGGACCTTGTTGTTGTACCTACCTACATACGGAGTCCCTAGGTAGGAATTTACTTTACTGGGTGAGGTGGAGCGTGACGGTTGGCACATCGGATACCTACCTATGGTGTGCGAGGCGCGACAAGCTCGTGCAAAGACGGCCTGGTTTGACTGCGCGATAAAATCATCGTCAGGACATGGTCATGCCTTTGCGGTATGGCGGACGAGGAAAACCTGGAGTCGACTGCTGCTCAACCCTGTGGCCTGTCGGGTATGATTGATGTAGAGTCCTTTCGTCGCCTCTCTTTGGCGTCCACGCACTGTACAGCGGAGGTGGCTGGTAAGCTAAGCCGACTCGTTTGTGTGTACATCTGAGGCTGCCTTAGATGTCTGTTTCTGCTGGCGCGTTAAAGTTACCCATGGCTTCTCAGCAGCAGGTGATGCAGCATTTCTGGTACAATGGGGAATCAAGGAGACAAAAAGGGGTGGAATTAGGTACATACCTTGTAGGAAGACGGGGCGGGACGGGAATGGGACACGAGGCAAGACTCCGACTCTGCTTTCCCGTAGTCATAGGTATTTTGACTCCTCCGCCGCAAGAGGTACAAGTCGAACCCCGTTTTAACGAACTCACCAAAATAGCCTGAAATTATTCGTTAGACCGAGTGTTCGTAAAAGCGAGGTGGCGAGTTGGTCACGGGGGTTTTACAAAATGAGGGCAGAAAAGTTCGGCTAGGTGCGGATATCGCTAATGTGGCGTTCGTTAAAACGGGGTTCGACTGATATGCATGTACCTAGTGACATTCGCCGGCCGTTCCGCCGACGGGAAGGCGCATGTGGCGCTCCTGCCCAACATCGCATATCCCACCACATGACATGCACCAACCTCACACCTTCACAAGTTCCAGCTTCGTCGGCTCACCACGCATCACACATCAGCGTCACGCATCACGTATGAATCGTCCGCCCCTTCTCCGTTTCCGTTGATAGCCACATTTCCCATTCAATTCATCATTCGGTAGGTAGTGAACACCTGTTGAATCCACTCAACTGTCATGCTCCGGTGCTCGCGCTTCCGCAGCCGGAGTTAGCTGCTGTCTTGTTAGCGCTACCACCACATCATCAACTGCCCTTTACATGATGTTTATGCGAAGTCATGCTCTCGCATCATCTAACACATCATATCCCCACTCCTCAAATTCTGTGGAAGAGGCATTAACTTGCCTCTCACCAGGCTCGAATGTCCGCCTTCCAGACCTGAAGGTACGTCAGCCACCCCTATTCTGTGTCCATTGAAACAGCAGACCGTTAAGCCTGCGCTTCATAGGCATGTAATTTACACGTCCGTGAATCGCAGACTTGACGGTCTTCTACTTTATAGCACGAAGTAGGGGTGGCGGATAAGGATGCATGGACATTGACCCCAATCGAGACCGCACGACTGCCATGTCACTCCGCTGCCACTTGCTTGCAACCTAGGAAGCTCATTGCCGCTGTCACCATCATATTCATCACCGTCTTCTTCATCATCATCATCAGGCCTACCAAGCGTATTGCACTAACACGCAAAGCAGAGAAGGACGAGAGCAGTATGCTGTCTCGTCAACAACCGGCCTGGTTAAATGCCATCTTGGCCGATACACGACCGCCTCCGAAGCTGTTTGCCTGGACTCCCGCCAACCTCAGCGTACACGCAGCAGAACAGGGCAGGGTTGGCAACGGGAGGAGCGAAAAGCCCGCGGATTGGAATGGGAAGCCAAACGGCACAGATCCAACTCTTGCTAGGCGGATTTTCATCCTTGGCGTCGGAAACATAGGCAGACTGTATGCAAGCCACTTGGCTAGGAATCCCAACCCCGTTCCCATCACTCTTGTGGTCCATAGGAAGGAGCTTCTGTCCCAGTGGGTGGCGAGCGAAGGTGTATGGCTCTCACGCCACGACAGCGGCACAACGATTAAGAACAAGGATTTCAATATCGAGTGGTGGACTGAAACGAGGCCGCAGTACGGTACAGTGCGGGAGGTGGCAAACGGAGGAAAACTCCACAACATTTTCATATCGACCAAGTCATCCGACGCCATACCGGAAGCAGATCGACTCCGGCGGTACCTGGATAAATCGAGTTCCGTCGTTTTTGCACAAAACGGCATGTCCAATCTGTGGCCTCCACATGGTCCATTATACGCGACTAGTCGATATGAGGCGGGAAATACTCCCACCTTCTCGGCATGCGTGGTCAACCATGGCGTGCTATCAACGGGCCCATTTCAGAGTGTTCACACGGCTCCGGCCAACGCTTTCATTGGTCCCGTTCTCCGGCGCGGGAGGTCTTTACTGCATGCGCAGCAAGAGCAACAGCATGCCGAGCAGGCCGATCAGACTGAGGAGGTTCAGGAGGCCCCGGTGACTTGTCACGGTGAGGTCGATTTCTTCACCAAGTACATCACGAGTACGCCCCTTTTGGATACAAAGCTAGTATCTTCAGGCGAGCTCTGGCTACTCCAGCTGGAAAAGCTCGCTATGAATTCTGTCATCAATCCCCTAACCGCCCTACTGCGATGCCGGAACGGTGACCTGTTCACCAGTCATGATCCCCGGGATCCCCTGGTTCATCTACTAGACAGGCTTCTTGAGGAGACCAGTGCCGTCATCCAGGCGCTAATCAATCACGAAGTCAGCACCAACATGCTCACCTCCTACGCTCAGAACTGCAAGCAGTCCCCCCTGAAACTTGACCCTGACGGCCATGACTATGCCCGCGAAGGTACCCTCCCCAACGCGACGCTACGAAGCCAGCTATTGGACCGATTCTCCCCGCCAAGTCTCACGTCGAAACTCTACGCGCTGGGCCACAAAGTAGCCGATAACCGAAGCTCCATGCTCCAAGATGTTGAGGCCGGCAAGACGACTGAAATCAGAGACATAAACGGTTGGATCGTGGACATGGCTGCTTTCCTGGACACCAGCCTCGATGTTACACTTCATCGTAATCTGATTGCCTTGGTCGAGAAGCGTGAATTTCTCAACAAGCGAGACTTGGCAAGCAAGGTTGGGTTCAAGGACCAAGGTTTTGAATAGATGAAGTATGAGCTCAGAGCGGGCCCCTGAATTGCCACCCCTCTTCCGAAAAGATAAGAGAGGGCGGGGAGTCGGCATGTGATTGGTTTGCTTGTGGTTATTTTTTAATCTATTTTAATCTATTTCTTTCCTTTTTCGTTGTCATGCCTTTCTTGCGGTGTATGTGTACAGTGTATACTCTGAGGTGTACTCTTGAAATGTATGTACTCTTGAAATGTATGTACTCTTGAAATGTATGTACTCTTGAAATGTATGTACTCTTGAAATGTATGTACTCTTGAAATGTATGTACTCTTGAAATGTATGTACTCTTGAAATGTATGTACTCTTGAAATGTATGTACTCTTGAAATGTATGTACTCTTGAAATGTATGTACTCTTGAAATGTATGTACTCTTGAAATGTATGTACTCCTGAAATGTACTCCGAGGTGTACTCTGAGGTATAGACTGTAGTATGTACTCATGAGATGTACTATTTCTGAGAGGACTCACCAGTGACCAACTTTATGTACATACATATTCATCATTTCCAAGAAGTACCTATGTATTTGGCATTGTACATAGCGGGGGTACCCATCCATCCATGATTCCATCCATCCTTCCCTCCTTATAGTACAGCCAAGCCAAGCTATATAGCATCCCAAAGTCAAGTACATATGTAGGTAAATCATGGACGAAGAAACCGTGGGGTTTGGGGAATGGGAACATCCAGAGCCAGAACGTTCAAACCCTTTCGCAAGCTAGCGTCACGCCACTAGCTCCTTGTTCGTTGTTGGGGAAGCTCTCAGCTGCCTTTTTCTGTCAGTGGCGAATGGTGTGACGTGAGGTGAGCTATCAGTATCGCCAAAACAACAAAGGAGTGCCACACCACACGGTGACGGTGCTGCCAGTAGATGTTACTCTGCCATCTAAATGCATCCGGCCGCTGGCGGCAGCGACAGCACCAGCAACGGTCCAGTGTCCACGAATTGTCCGATAGTTTGAAGTTTCCAATGTTCATGCGCCTCTCGCCCGTTCCGGGAACAGGAAATTCAACAAATGGGCCTTTGTTCTGCTTTGCTTGCTTGTACACTGCAAAATGATGAGAGCAGCAAGTTGCAACAGGGACGGAAATGTTGGGCGGTACCCTGCAAGTTCAGGAATCAGGTGTATTTTTTTTCTTGTAGTTTTCTCTCTCTCTTCTCCTTCCGTTCTTTCTACACCCGTGACCTGAGACCTCCTGAGTCCTGGTCCCTGGCTCCATGGCCACATTGTGAAACACGCAAGACGTGAAATGTTCGATCCGCGTTGGCGTCGTGAAAAAATGCCTCCCACTGACAACTGTCCAGTGTCTGTTACTGTCCAGTATCCAGACCACCCTTGAATGCGCGCTTAGGTATTTTTTGCCTTCATGAAAAGTAAAAGAATAATCCCCACAAAAAAAACGCCATCGTTCTGATTTCATAGAGCCTTGATATCAATCGCGCCATGGCCGGTGTATCTGAGGCAGTTCCATCGTCTCGGTTTCTTCCTGTCCCGTTGTAGATCGTGGTGATAAAGATTGCCAAGTAGCATCCGGCTCCTCGTCGCCCGTCATCTGCATAGCACGTTCACGGCAGGCCGCCGGTGTGAAGCCATTCCCTACTTTATGCGCTATGATTCGCCACTTTTCGGTTTCGTAGTCCGCAAGCGCTGCACGTAGTTTGTGGTCCTGAAGTAGGGAGCAGTGACGTCAGTTGAAAGTTCATGTTCATGAATAGACTGTAGTTTAGGATTCCGGTGCGAAACAGGCTCCATTTCGCAAAAGTGAATGGTCGTTCATCTTCCCAGGGCAAATAGGGAAGGAGAAGATCATCAAGTTATCAAACGTACCATTTCATCAGTCCACTGGGTTGTTTTGGCCTTCAACTTGGTGCAATATCTAACTTGTAGAGTTCCTGACGAGCGGCCGGGAAAGAAATCTGCGATTTGCTTCCATGTCAAGTTCTTCTGCTCCTTCAGTTCTATAAGAAGCTGATCGTCTTCGGCCGTGAATTTTAATTTGGGCCCGCGCGGCCGAGGCGCTGGGGCTGGCATGCCAGCTTGACCGACCATGCTCGGCGCTCCGCTGCCGTCCTCTCGCCGCGTGAACTTTCCTAGATGACCGAGGTCAGGGAGGTGGTGATGATGATGCTGTAGGTGCTGGCCTTGGGCTTGATGAGACAGGCTGTCAACGTTGGAAGCAGCAGCGGCGGCAGCGGCTTGACCATATGCGGCTCCTATCGAACTTGGCGCCATAGCTTCAAGATTAGGCTGTCCCAAGGCAGACACACTTGTCATGGAGATTTCAAACTCATCGTTTCGAATCCTTTTCGCGCTATTGGAAAGAAACGGCGCGTGCCCGTGAGATGGAGATGCATTCGAGGGGTACATCGGCGCTGTCACCGAAGTCGCTGATCCGTAGGGTACATGGCCGAGTCGGCTGCCGTTCATGTGGGAGGTATCTAGTTGCATATTAGACGCTGCCGAATGAGCTCTTGGTTGTTGTTGTTGCTGCTGCTGTTGCTGTTGCTGCTGTTGCTGTTGCTGCTGTTGCTGTTGATGCTGTTGCTGTTGCTGTTGATGTTGATGCTGCTGTTGATGTTGATGCTGCTGCTGCTGCTGTTGTTGCTGCTGTTGCTGCTGTTGCTGTTGTTGTTGCTGCTGCTGTTGGTGATGATGTTGGTTTTGTTGTTGTTGCTGCTGCTGCTGCTGCTGCTGTTGCTGCGATTGTTCAGAAATCCCACTTCGTGAAGTCGGCGTTGGCCCATGTGGCAGCTCGGGCGAGGTATTGCCCGCCGCGGAACTCACCGCTCCGGAAGTCGGGAACGTTGATCTCGGCTGTTGATTTTGGCTACTGAACGAATAGTGATGTAAACCCTGGAAAGTGCTTGATTGGCCTGACGAGTAGGGCTGCTGAAGATGGCTTTGGTTTTCGGCATTGGCTCCATGACCAGCATGAAAGTCCACGCTGTAGCCTCCGACTCTGTAGTTGTCCGCCAGCGTGTCTTCGGTGCATAGGTTCCGCCAGAGCAACCCGCTCTGCACGGCGTCCTCACCTCTAGACAAGCGACTCGAGTTCAACGAGATTGCCCTCGCGGGCTCTGTCACTGAGGACCGTCGGGCGTGCTGAGGAGAGGTTGTCCGCAATGTAGTATGTAGCAGGCTCTGCAGGCGAGAGTCGGCTATCGTGACCATTGACTGCCGACTGGTATGACGTTGGTGACAGTGAAACTCGCAGACAGGGCTGACCCTTAGCCCTAGGACGACGAGGCGACTGACAAAGGAGACCGACAAGTCTGCCCAGTATTTCTGGATGCAGTGTTGAAAAGAAGGCCGTAAGTGCTTCTTGGGGAGGCTTGGCCGGCCAGAATACCCCAACGGCCCAGTCGCAGATCTCCTCTGGTCGAACTGCTAGTGGCTACGACCGGGGTCGAACTTCGGTAGGGGGTGGAATGGCGGAAGAGCGGAAGAGCGGAAGGACGGAAGGACGGAAGACTGAATGGTGGGAATGGTGGGAAGGGTGGAATATAGTAGTATTCTCTGTACTTCCCGATACTAAGTGGCGGGGTTTGAACTTGGAGAGGGCGTTCTTTTCGTAGTTAGTTGAGGAGATGCAAAAGGCAACACGTTACACCTATGTCACTCTGTCGAGTTTGACACAACGCTGAGTTCATCAAGTCGCTTCGCTGAGTAAGTTGTAACAATGTTAGTGGAAGGATCCAGGTCGATATTTAAGTCAGAGCCCAAAGGGGGGGAAAGGAGGGGGTTCCCTAGCATGGTGAAAGCGTCCCACGATGAGATGCCGAGAACGGGGAAACGACGGCGAGCAGGCCGTTGTGGATCTCGAAGAATGTACAAAACTCCCGTGGGATATGGGATATAAAGATTTGATCTCACAAAACCAATGGTGCGAAATTGAACGGACATCTGGCTGGAGTTACGTCCTTCCCGGAAGCAGGCCGGTAGTATTGCAGGGCCTTGTATGTTGTGCCAGGGCAGATCGGAGAATAACATGACGACTTTTGTGCCCTCAGACTTCAGTCTCTGACTCTCTGTTCAATGTTGTACACACATACATACATAGCTCGATGACGGAAACGAATTTCCATAATTACGGACGACTCCGTGTATTTCTCAAGAAGATGCAGAGTGTGGGCACCGCCAGGTACACACCTTGGGAGAAGATGCTTAGACGGCAATATCCAGGACAGGGGTGATTTCAAGGCTCAAAGACCTATCAATCTCATAGTGTTTGTACCAGCAGAGCCCAAGTTTCGTTCTGAATTGCAAGGCAAGCCAAAACATTCTATTCATGATGGCTAAGCGGGCCGAAGAGACCGAGAAGTGATCTCCATGTCCTTGCCCCGTGTAGAAAACTATCAGTACATCTCCAGCGGCAATGGCGATACGAACGAATCCCGAGCCATCATCGGCTTAGAGATGTAGAGCAAAAAGCAGACGTCTCTACCAGTAACCACTGTTGACGATGGGGTAAACCGGCTCAGATGTGGTGCGGTGCTCAGACCAAGAGCCAGGGGACACACCTTGCGGTCTGTCTGTGGAGTGCATGGTACATACGTCTCTTGTCGCGGCAGGGAACATGGAAGAAAGATGTTTTAAGACTAGTCGGTATGTAGGTGTGAAGAAGGGTTGAGTGCTAGTTGCAGGGTCGGCTATATTAGATGAGGCGGGAGTTTGTCCGTTGTAACTTGTGGGTGCGCAACACAATTTTCGAGGTTGTGCCTTATTCTGTACATGGGAGATGCTCGTCTAGAGCCAAGTTCTGATGTCAACTAGAGACTCTCTCTCTGTACTGGCTTGGATCGGGTCTATCCGTTACTCTTCCAGCAAGCTCCCAAGCGCAAGCAGCTCGCGAGCTCACAGCCTGCGCCTAGACAAGCTGAGCCCTAACATGAGATGAAGCACAACTGGAAATGTTGGACGGGCCGGTTGAGGGATGATTTACAACCCCAGCAGCTTAACCGCTGGCGCTAACCATGTTGGAATTAGGCCCAAGGTGGATCGGCTAAGGGACGGCGCGGATACCTAGCAGTCATGCCGGCTCTACTCCATAGACGCGACTTGTGAATGAATGGCAGTGTGCCTGTGAGGCAGTGACAGGTCAAGTGATGAAGCCAAAGTAGCTACCGTGGCCGCCGTGAGAGAGACGCAGAGTCGTGTGACGTGTCAGCCATCAAATGTCCAGAGAAGCAGGCCGGGTTAACAGAATCGGCCATCCAATGGAAACGCAAGATTTCGAGAGGCATCTGACGACACATGCGTACAAGTACGGAGCATGCTGCATGTATGTATGTATCCGCAGTGGTGTACCGTAACCTACCTACCTCTGTGTCTGTCTTTCCGTACTCGTAGTGGGAGCTGAGAGCACGGATGAATCAGGCCGTGCGGCTCGTTTCCAGAAGCTGCGGGCACCGACCAACCATCAAAGACATGTCAAGTCGGCAACGCAGCCGAAATCTAGGTCTACTCCGTATGTACATACATATGTGTATGTACATAGACGGGGGGTGTCCGTGGATGCAGCAGGACACGCCGCGGAGGAAGAAACGGTGGCAGCCAACGAGCCCCGCCCGATGCCCTGTAGGCTGTAGGGCCGTAGGCTGTCACGGCCCCCGCCAAGTCGGCCAGCGGCCAGCCGGTTCGCCTCGACAAGACATCGACGCGTTCGTCACAAAACATGGCACCACGGTCCACGGTGCAGTGCTGGACGTCGGAGGATCGGGGGCTCATGCGGCGACGGTGGGTGCACAGCTCTGTAGCGTGGCATGGTTGGGGCACTCTCCGGTTCTTGCGCAGTCCGGACGGCTTCTCGGATCCAGGGGCCGAAATCGCGCATATTGTTGTCCGGTATGGTTGTTTGGGGTTGGCCTCCCTCGTCAATGTCACGCTCCTGTTCACGCAGGCGCCGCCTTGTTTTCAACAGGACCCGAGATTGGATATGAGAGGAGCGTCTTCCTTGAAGCTGGTCGTGCCGCTGCAAAGGCTGCATGGAATGAGTACATGCTCCGTAGCGGAGATGTTGAATGGCACCAAGCCCCAAGTCGTTGCAATACCGGTACCTATCGTGTTAGGACGAGCTAGCATGCAGCATGCAGCACGCAGGTACATACTCGATCGGCTTGGTATTGAGTCCAGCAGGCCGTAGGAAGCGAGCAGTCAGAGCGAAAACGACGACAAGGCGTGACGAAAGCGGCAATACCGACTCGAAAGCCGATGTCGATATTCGTGCATATACGTGCTCCGTAATCGATATGTAACGCAGAAGCAGGGCGAAAGCCTTTAGCTCCATGCAGATGAGAAAATGCCCGGGTTGGTGGACACTGGACGCAACGCGGAAGAGGCGATGTTGTCGGATGGTTGTAACTTGTCAAGGTGGCGACCGCCGACGAACGATGTCAGGTGCGCGCCTTCCCGTTCCTCGCATTCCACGCAATGCTCCTGCCTTGTCTGAGGCGTGACTTCGCGCGGCCGTCCGGCCAGCAATCATTATCCACTTCCCCCACGAGGGAAACCGTCGAGGAACTCCCTCGAAGAAACCCCTCAAAGACCCCTCGAAGCATCATGACTCGCAGTGCTACGCTCGAGGTGCAACGTGAACATGATGCTTCATTCTGCCTGTTTGCTGCCCTCTTTTGCTTCTGCTTCTGCTTCTTCAGACTTCTTCTGCTTCTGCTTTCCTTTATCCGGCCGTCCCTTGCCCCTGTATGCGCACTCCAAAGCGTCCACCGCGGCCACCCGCTTCAGGCCCCTAGCTTAGGAGCTCCCAGAAGCAACTGCCGTTCATGACGGGAAGACCCTCCGACCCTCCCATCTCGTGCGGGATGCACAGGATTGGGGGCTGGTTAGAGCAGCATTAGCTGGCCCGACGCTCCTGGTCGATCGATCGGATGGCAGGTATTATATGTATGTACCTAGATGAGAGTTGCCTGTTTCATCAGATCGACGAGTCACGATCCAACATCGCCAATCACCGTCACCAATCGCCAGCATCGTTCGCCAGCATCCGTTAGCAGCACCAATCAACAGACACTCGTCAACATACACGCCGGGGGGCTGGCTGGGCATTCCACATTTCCTGGCTGCTTGGCATCAAAGGGCTGCGAGGCCAACGCAAAAGTGCTCGTCAGAGCCATTAATTACTCATTGGCCTGTGCCACCTTGCATAGAATAACGTTTCGCGGCCGACCCGAAGAGGCGCGAAAATGCTGGCTGTACAATTCGCCTAGCCCTCAAGTGTACAGACACGTTTAGACACCCCGCTGACGGGCTGCAGCCTGCGAGACTAACAAAAGCAATCTACCTACCTATGTACCTACATGTACGGAGTATGTACGGAAATGTACCTACTCGTGGGCACACTCACGGGGATGTATGTATGTATGATACGGTATGATACATGTACCATAGCATGAGGCCGCCGTGGGCTATCTCCCAAGCTGGGACACGGCTTTCTCGTACATATGATACATATGTACCTACATGCATACCTACGTGCGTCATCTGTACTCTGTTCGTTCCAGGAGGTTGTAGGTTTGTGGCATGAATCGTTGAAGCAATTCGTGCGGCGTCTTGGCCATTACTTTTCATTTCTCTTTCTAAGCAGCACATCCTGCTCTGTCATCTTTTTCTTTTGTATTTTTGTATTTTTGTTTCTTTACTTCTTTACTTCTTTGTTATTCTCCTCAACGGCGGATTCCATCTGTGGAGTCTTGTGACTCCTCTCATCTAAGTTGCGCCTCCGGTGACCCTGGCCATGCTTGGCGCTGCTTGCCTTGTATAATGAGCCTAGCTGGAAGCAGCGACCAGTTATATCAAGCTGTCGCGCCTTCGTTGCACCAAAATAGGCAAGACGATGTGCCTCGAGGCGACCGTTTAAGACAGCCAGAAATCCAGGGCGGGAATGAGCTGAATTTGCCCTCTCACAAAGGTGTGGCAACGGCCGAAAAGCCCCGAACCGTCCCGCCGCAGCCTAATCTCGGGTTCTTGAACCACGCGTGAACCGCAGGCCAATCATCCCTATTCCCATGTGATGATGTCCTTGTCTCAGCATGGATTCCGCCTGGGGGACTGACTGGGTTATTCAAGCGATGGGTGTCCACCGGGGGGGTTCAGACGATATTGAATTATGGGAACAGCCGAGTAGCTCACCAGCTTTGTCGGACATCGGTTCGTCACGGGCCACGGCCCATGCGAGGGCAGCTGAAACACACAAGAGGTAGAATCCCTTTCCTCCTAATCTTTTATCTTCCTCTTCTCTAAAGAAAACCATGAAGTCTTTCTTGGTGCAGCATCGGCCGGCAAATGCAGCGTCCTCGATATGCATGTACTCCTCGTTCCAAATATGGGCTTATCGTATCATATCCACCCTCGCCCGTACACGCAACGCATGAATGCATGACGGGCAAATGAGACAGGAGCCGTTGGTCATAGGATCGAAGTGGTATGTCCTGCTGTTCTGTGTTAGGTACTGGAAAGCGATGCGAGCCGCCGAGCCCGCCTGCATGCATGTCTGCGCGTCCACCAACACTCGACGCACCTGGCACGTACAGAGTACAATACAATGCAATGCACGTCAAACCTAGGTACATGGCCCATTCCACCGCTAGCAGCGGGGGACATTCCCATTCAGTCGGAGACGCCGGCTTGCGGCACACATGGCATTGTCGACAAAGCAAATGCAAGGAAAAAGAAGCAAAAGCAAAACTGCACGGAAAAGGGCTCTTCACCGCGTCCAGATCCGAGCAAGTCCGTGGAAATAAGCAAAGCATGAAAATGCGTGCCCGGTGAGCGGGAGCTTGATACGCTCTTTTGGTTTGTCTTTACTTACCTAGAAGGGCGCTGCCGTTGAGGCATGCGGCGCGCGCACATACCGTGCGATCGACATGGACAAGATGAGATGGAGTTGTGGATTGACGATATAACTACTGCGTCAACTGTGCTGCGGGCAAACATGCACAAGTTCTGCATGCAGGATCGCCTTCTGCCTGCAGTGTCGCTAACGGAGTACAACTCCACGATATTGATTTTGTATATACATATTACATACCAGTGATGGGTACCACGCACATGCGGAGTAGGCATGTCATCTTGTGTGACCTTGGGTATGTATTTTCAGTTTATGCCATCTGAATCATGCACTATATAACTATGATCAAGCTGCTGCCATGCAACTTGGTCACCTGACCTTTTGGGCGGAACGGGTGGTTATGCGTTTCTCACACCGATCAGAACTTCGGAAACGCCATGCAGGGATACCTATGTCAGTTGGCGTATAAGCTTCGGATAGCGGGGTTACAGGGACAGTGAGAAGAATTTCTGTCAGAAGTTATCACCTTGACAAATCGCGTGCTCGACTTGCTTGCTATAGTTTGATTAACCTTGATTCTCATTCGCGATTATTGAGGTACCAACTGCGCGTCAGTTGCCACAGCACCACGAGGTTGGCAATGTATGGACGATTGCGGTTGGAGCGTCCTATGGCGCGTCTTGGTATCTGGCTCATGTCAGCCGTTACCTTCCGCAACTTAGTACGTGATCAAATTCGAACGCGGAAATTGTGAAGTGAACTCAGACATGCCGTTATACTCAGTCGTTATTGCCGGCCCTCCTTATCAGTGACTCAAAACGAGTCCATGATTGAGCAGGACGCTGAAGTCAAATGAAGCGCGATGCGCAACTCCACAACTGGTCATGACCGTCTACGAAAGGCTCTAGTGAGGGAGAATGACTCGGCAACAACGAAGTAGTTGAATGGATAGAACTTGCATCATCATTGTCCTGACACACAAAGTTGTGCGTGAATTTTGCGCATGCTGTACTGGATGATTGATCTTACCTCGAACGTCCGTTGTCATGATATTCGGCCTCGCCCTGACCTCGTGTTATGCACTGGATACGAAGGAAATGATCAGCGACTGTAGAATGAGAAAGAACTCGAAGGTTCAACAAGGCTTATACAGAAAAAAAGTACGAATGTCCATCAGAGATCTTGGTATGGTATTTGGAGGTCATCACAGTAATTCAGCAGCAGAACTGATAAAAATGATTCTCATCATTGTAGGACTGGAATAGCGAAGTTATGCAGTGATGGACTTACCGAGAGGACATCATGTGACGTAGTTTTCATACTGCCCGAGTGTTGCTATACATATATAGATTAGCAGGCGGCTGGGAATGCAGATTAGATATCTCAAAGTGGTGACGACGCCGATCAGATGGTAGTGCATGTTGTTCATTCGCTCACGAATCGCGGGAACAGTGGTGTTTGAGTTTCATCGTTTGGGTTGTGTTCCTCGTTCGCTATCGGTAATCTGCTCCTATGCTCGGACTTACCAGGCAATAAATAATGATTCTCAGCCAGGCGTGGAACAATTGCAACTTCGCGAAGAAGTCGCAAGAGGTAGCCTATGAAGGACGTGTAGTCTAACATTTTGAAAGAAATTGAGAAGAGGATTGAGTTGGTGCGATAAAAATTCTTCGCTTTGGACAGTGGGCCCTACTCCTCTAAGAAGATGATTACGAAAGTCTCCATTTTTACATATTCACCTCGCTAACTGCATAAACCGTCTGCTGCATCTTCCAACACGTACACAAGACTTCTACATAGACCTTGCCAATAATTTATGATCTGATTGCGTAGCAATATTTGTCTAGTACATATGTACATACCTCATAAAATACTTGTCATATGATATGTAACTAGGCCGTTGAATACATCCGCTTCTACAGATTACAGAGTACTGTCATCCCATCTATTCACCCAAGAAGAAAAAGTCTCATTTGCGCCATGTATTGCGTAAGGTTTGTATATTAGCAATTATTTCGTCTCGACGCTCGTGCGTCCTCGTGCTCAAATTACATTTCCTTACGTAGGTAGGTTGGACGGCCTTGATGATGGATTAAAACTCATGTGTCCAAGCATAGGAATAGAAGGAAAACGAAGGAAAACAGGGAGAATCAATAGGGAAGACAAAGACACATGGCGGTCTGGACACAGCTCATGAAGATTGTGCTTAACAACACCCTTCTAGCTACAATTACAGTAAGCAGCAAATACACGCGTACAAACGAGCTGGTAGTTGCGTATTTCTCAAGCACAATTATGAAGACGATCCATCTATTTCATCATCTCAAATTGTCTCCTCCATGTTTATCTTGCATGTTGTTTCTCATTTATTGGGCTCCTCACCCCGCGCGACCTTGCGTCAATACCAAGATATAACATGCCTTGAATGCGAATAATACCAACATGCCCCTCATATCCGTTCCTCCCCGAACCTTCATACATCAAAACACAATTGCCAAAAACAAACTCCAATAATTCAGACAAATACATCGTCGAGGCATAAAAAGGCACCCCCCCCCCTCCCCTCGACATATAGAAAAGAGGCCAAGCGCAACAAGTCGGTCCGGCTACGACCAAAAAGGCCGATAAAAGAAACAATAAAAATTTACAATTCTCGAAAGGCAAAAGATAGAAAAATAGAAAAATAGTTGGCGTTTACGCAAAGTTATCAGAGCGATCCACCCACGTGTCTTCCAGCTCAGCGAAACTGTGAAAGTGAACTGGTCTATGCTGATCACTATAGAACGACAGCGGCGTATCCAGCTTGACATGCACCGGCTTCTTCTCCATGCCCGCAAATGTGCTTCCCAAGAAGCTGTAATTCCACCTTCCGTCGTCAGGAACCAAAAAGAATCCCCTGAATCGCGGGGACAGGAGCAGTTTTCGCTTCTCGCCCATGGTGGTGGTGAAGCCCTGAGGTTGATCGCTCTGCATGTCTCTGTTTTCGGCGCCCCATTTGTAGCCCTGTGGGGTGAGACCCCATGCCGAGAGGGAGACACTGCCGGGCGTGAATGAGACAGATACGGTCACGGTGTTAGTCTTGTCCCATTGGTCGTGGGCATCGAGAAGCTTGGCATGCCCTGTCACGTCAGCGGCAGTCATGTAGGGCAGTTCGTTGCCCGACATGGTGTGGATGACGCCCAGGGGTTCCATGCCGTCGAGGAAGTCGCTGCGAGGAAGTTGCTGAGGGAGCTGGACGTTGCGGAGGCCGCCGATTTGGGGCATCATGACGATGCACTTGATTTCCTTGACTTGCTCATTGTCTGGCGCAGAGGAGCCGTAGAGGTACCCGGCTACTTGTACTCTGAGATCGGCAATGGTGATGAATTTCCGGAGAATGTTGTTGGGCATCACGTAGGTGACGTCGTCGATCTCGTTGTCGACAGACGACACGTACATGTTCTTGGCTCGCGTGCGCAAGTTGGACGTCGCAATGGCTCTTGTCCGCCATTCCGTCTTGGACGCAAAGGTCTGCTGCTCAAACTGCGATGTGGTGGTGACAATGATCTCTTCTCCATGCACGTTCTGCGTCTTGGTCGTCACAGCCGTAATCTGCTGCTGCTCTTGCTGCTGTTTCTCAATCTCGGCAGCCTGTTGTCTTTGCATAGACGGTGCTGAGATCTCCATACCCAGGATAATGTCGCGCACTTCGCTGCTCGTCAAGCTGGATACATTGACATTGTTCTTTTTTCCGTAGTCGTTCAGGATGAGATCTCGAAGCTGCGTTTCAACCTTGATCCAGTCCTCGTCTGACATGGACGGCCAGATGTGATGCTCGTGGGTGATGACCGTTTTGTCAGGTCGCAGGATGAGCTTCGTCTTGTCGGGATTGACGTGAAGAGCACGCAGGATCAAGATGAGACGCGAGAAAGCCGTGTACGAAGATATGCTCTTGAGCCATTCATCGTAGAGGTTGAATAACACCATTTGAGGCTCAGTGGCTCTGAGAATGATGTCGCCGAGCTTCTCTACCTTCATGGCGGCTTGGAACGGAAGCTGCAGCTCGGATGCACGGATAGAAATGTTGGGGAAATCGACCAACTGAACTTCAAGAGGATCCAAGAGACCCTTTCGCGTCACAATCAACTGCTTCGGCTGCTCTTCCACTGGCAACGATCGAATCAAGGCCGCCACTTCTTCAGCGGTCTTCCACTTGGCAAGCTGACCAAGACGCTTCTGTCCAGCCCAGACGCTGGTGTGAATTATCTTCAAGAACAATTGGCCGGTTCTCGGGTTGAAGATGAAGATGGCACCATTGATGGGCTTCGTTGTCAAGTTGCCCTCGAATGTCTTGTGAATTGTCACACGGTAGACGTTAGTGTCGTCAATGAAAAGCTGCGTCTGATTGCTGAACAATTCGGAGTAGTTCTGAGAGTTCAGGAATTCCTGGTTGCTCTCAGAAGCATACAACTGCAAACCCTTTCGAATACGCTCACGCAAGACATAGAGAGCCGGATTGGCCTTCATCACCTTAGCCATGGCCTGCTGAACGAGCACCTTCAATCCTGGAAAGTACATGCCATAGGCTGAGTACAAGTTGTAAGCCAGATCAATACCAATCATCAGACCGGTCGCGGACGGATAGATACTGGAGCTGTCGGTGGTGTAGTCGAGATACTTGGCACGCGTGTATCTCTCGATGTCGTGCGAATCGTAGTCACCATACCGCAGCTGCACATCGATCCAGAACTTGTTGGTTGTCGTCGGCTCGATAACATCCTTGGTGTCAAATAGGACCGACGGACGAGTAACGTTCCATTTGTGGCTCGCAAACAGCAGGATATCTGCACAAGAACTATTCATCTTGTACGATTTACGGGGATGAATGGTTTCCTTCTGCACTGTCTCGATACCAAGCGACTCCAGTTCTTGATCAAACACCTGGCAGAGGTCCATGACCACAGACTCGTGAATCTTTTGCCACAAATGTGCTCGGAATATTTGAATCAAAGAAATCTTCAGAGTGGGAATCTTTCCGTGCAAGAAAATACCCGTGAGATCCAGCTGAACCTGGAAACCGACGTAAACGTTGGCACGGTTGATAGTTGGTGACCACCACAACGTGAAGCGACGATTCGGAATTTGATTCAAACCAGACCTCTGTGCGTTGGTCAGCTTTTTGAACTGCATCGCCTGTTCGAAACCGCTGGCGCGCTCCCAGAAGAGACCTTCCCAAGACGGGAATCCTGTTGCTTTGAAGAGTGTGTGTTCGAGAATAGTCTCAACACCGCCCAAGGCCTGAATAACGTCAGTTCGGTATGCGTTCAAGTTCCACAGCTTGCCGTCGTGCCGCTGGCTTGTCCACCAGAACGGATTGTTCCTCATTAGCTGATACATCTTGAATTCGGAGCGGGCGCGGAAGCCCTTGTCGAAACTGAGCGTGCTGCGATCCTTTTGGAACAAGGTGTTAATTCGGGGCAGACCGCGGTCCCAGCTGTCTTCCAAGTCTTCAAGTGTCAGGCGACGATTCTGCTGGTTGGCCTCGAGACGCTTCTGCGAGTACTCGGTCCAGACTCGCTGAGAGTCAATGAATTCAGCCTCCCAGGGAATGATATATCGGAAGATGTTGGGAATAAGGGTCTCCTCGTCATGCGTCATGCCAGAACGGTAATGGGTAACACCAGTGTCGGTCTGCTTGGACCAGCGCTTGTCACTGGCAGGAATCAGAATGTGCGATCCGGAAATCATGCCTAGACCACCGAGTTCCTTGGGGGTGTAAAACACGGCCGGCGGGAAACGAGACGGCATCTTGGAGTTGAGGCCAATCTTGACACGAGTTTGAATCTTCGTCTCGCACTTGACAATGGTGTCGAGCAAATCGACAGTCGACACGGCAGCCTCGCGATAGTATGTAAACAGAGCAATCAGTGCCGTATTCCACTTGTTGGCAATCTTGGTGAAGGTTGTTGATCCAGAAGACATGAGAATCTGTCGAATGCGGTTGTTGAATTTTTGGATGTCTTCCTGCGTGACCTGCAAGAACGCATGCGCGGTTCGTTCCTTGGTTGTGTTGTCGACGAGAGACCAAACACTATCCTTCACAGGGAACTCCTCATTCTGGTTTCGGATCTTGGGCAGAATTCTGACTTCGAAGCCAGACATGGAGAAGAGCAGGTTCGGATTGTCACGACTGTAGACACTGACAAAACTGTCGTCCCAATCTATCGTGGTGACCGAGCGTGGCAAGCGGTTCTTCAAGTCCCAGAAAACAGCTCGGCCCAAGTTGACATCATGTCTCATCAGACGCATACGAGAGTCTCTAGGCCAGCATTTTTTGCTCTTGTACCCGATAACGTTTTCAAAATTAGGATCGGGTTGCTCAGTCAAGAATCGCTGGATAAGATCTCTGGATTCCTCCGCAGTGAATCGCAAGAAAATCCAAATCTTATCAATGTATCGACTGTAGAGCCTGATCGGATGCCTGGTCTCCGTCTCACGGTCACGGAATTGGAGGAAATCATTGGGACTCTGGGGCGGGCCGGCAATCTCACTGGCACGCTGAGGGCCCAGCAGAAGAAGGTCTAGGACCAACCCGTAATACTGGAACACAAATGCCGAGAACTGGAGACCGCGGATCATACCGTAGCTGTTGACGTGGTTCATGTCCTTGTAGGTGAGTTGAACGTTGTTCTTTGCCGTGATGTAATCAGCCAGGTTGTGATCCATGATGAGCCTGAGAAGAGAATTGAGAAGCGTCAGTTCCATCTTTTCGTACACTTTGGAGAGCTCGGTCTCCACCATGACATTGCATTCGCCATCAGATGTCTCCCACACTGAGCTCAAGTTGTTGATGCCCTGAGCCCACTTGTACACAAGCAATGGCGGCACTTCAGAGTCTGACGGCTTGATCCAAGCAGGGAACAAATGGCGTTGATCGGCTTGATACCAAAGATACTGATCCAGATAAGCGTCGCTGATTTTCTCAATGGGCTCGATGTCGTATACAGGATTGATCGTGCTATAGTTGTCGTTCATGTCAATGTTTACTTCCTTGAACGCTCGTTGCGTCAGCAAGAACCGCTTGATCCGCTCCAGTGTCGTGCCGGGACTGTCATAAGCTTGTTCGATCAAGGCAAGTTCCTCACGTTGACTCTGGTTCAACCTGCCTTTGACGGAGTAGGATTCCCTCAGTCTCTCTAAAGCCAAGATCAAAATCTTTGTGTCATGCTTGTACGAAACACTGGGGAATGGAATAGGTGAAAACTTTCGGGACTCCAACCAGTGCACAGTCGTAGTATAGATGGCAACAGCTTCTTCGGATGAGACGTAGGGGCCGTCTTTCATGTGGTTGTGTTGGCGTTCCTGCTCGGCCTTGAGCCACAAACGCGTCAACCGACCCACGTTCTTCTTCGCAACGGTCTTGTCAACGGTAGCTCCACGTCGAATACGCTCTCGGTTATAGTGAGCCACAGAAATCCACCAGTCGGCCTTGGATTTGACGTATCGGAGGATGATGTTTTCAATGGGGGCAGGCAAGCCGGGGACTTTCCAAGGAATGTTGCTCTTCCAGCATCGCCAGGCCTCGGACAAGTGTTGCAACACCGTATTCACCTTGTTCTGCTTGATTCCTTCGGGCATCATATCCATGAGGTCAGCCATGACGGAAGCACGAAGCTCAAGATCGAAATGAGATTCCACACGCTGCTTCGTAACGGTCTTGGCCACTCCCTTGCTGTGTCGACCTTCGAATTGACGAGCCAGCAAGTTTCCAAGCCATCTCTCAAGCAAGGGAATGATGCCTCTCAGGAAGAAAAGCCACACTCTCCACGACGGACCCCAGAAACCACAGCCAGGGCCTTTACCAACAGGGCCGGAATTGAATCGATAGTAGATCAGATGCTTCAAATCTTTGCAGATTCGGATCTGGTGCATGAGCTTGTACTTGTATCGATACATTCCGGTCAACTGTCCCACATGGTTGAAGGCATAGTGAATACCGTCTGCAAGTTGGAAGGCATCGATGTTTCCCAAGCGATATTGAACTTGAGCATCCACAATGAGCTTCGTCAACCTGAGAATTTCACGCATAAGATGGAAAGCATTGCCGAATCGCGACTTCTTTCGCTCTTTGGTGGTGAGTGTCTTCACGGGCTTCAGATTGAAGTTGTAGTCGAGATGAAGATAAGTCAGGTTCTTGCGATGGATCAAAAGATTCAGCATGTTGAAACCCTGCCGGCAGACCTGAAGACCAGCCTCAACCCAATCGATAGTCGTCTGCTGAAAGAACTTGGTTTGCTTCAGGGATCGCAGAAGATTCTGGTTGTTGTGTGCGTTTGGCTTCTTCTTATGCAGCTCGTTCAAGACATAATTCTTGAGGAGCTTCTGATAAGATACTCGTACTTTGACGGGAGGTCGGTCAGAAGGAGGATGTTCCAGGTACCACTGCTTTATCAAAGGGACGTCCTGGGCTCGGACCATCTTTCCAGAGCGTTTGTTAAAAGGGTATGGTGCCCACCACAGGTCGATCGCAGCTGACGTATGTTCATTCTCGAGTTCCTCCCCGGCCAAGAAGGGCTCGACGCCAGCAGGCAGCTGGAAGGCTTCTTCCTCGGGCTCCTCGTTGTTTCCAGGACCGAATAATTCATCTTCCAGTGTAACGTCGACGTTCTTCGGTGCGACGGTTCGAGATGAAATAGGGTTGATTCGTCGGTCAAAGAGGAAAGTTGGCAGGTCGGGGTCATCAGCACGATTGTATACTGTTTGTGGGTACGAATGCCACGTGAGATGCACGCTCCTCGGTAGAGAATTGTAGAGAAATGGAAATGCCACGCGAAATTCAGTGCGAATCGGCGTGCGGAAGATGATGCGGTCGATGGCGTTGAACTCGCCAAAATCTTCTTCGTTGGGATCGATGTCTTTGTATAGCGGCTCAAAGCGTGGACCACCAGGAAGCGCGACATTGAGGGCCTTTGCTGTCAAGAAACTCTTCAGATCGAATAGGTGAAAGTAGTTCTTGTCTACAACGTCCGAGATCAGAGGTCGACTGAAACGGAACAGAGTAGCCATCTGAGGCAACGAGAGATTCCAAGTCTTGTAACTTGATCCGTTGACGTGTGTCGTGTCAAGAAGAGCGCGATGATCGTAGAACCATTCATAGACGGCCTCATCTTCTTCTTCATTCAGTTCCATCTGGATAGGTTCCAGCGGCTCTACGTCTTCAATGTTTTCCGACCATGACAATGGCGGCTCTTCGTCGTCGAATGGCGGAAATCGCATACGTTTAAAAAGCCTTCTGTCGGCTTTCTCCTTCCTCATGAATGTCCACATCATTGCCCATTGTGCAAAAAACACTGGTTCGATGACACGCGGCGTTTCATTGACGAGAGTCAGGCATCCGTTGACATGATACAGGACTTTTACTTCTCGTGCCGATTCCCATGGCATGGGCATGTTCTCAAGCAATTTCAACACTGCGTGTGGCATGAATTTCAGGGCACCAAGATAGCTGCGCTTGTCGTTCGTGTATTTCTTCTGCGAAACGTCTCCGATATCTTTGACGATCTTTCTCAAGTGCTCAGGGGGCATATCGGCCTTTTGAGTCTGAACGAAGCCCGCCTTGCGCTTCTCCCCGAACCGATTTCGGCGATCTCGTAGCCATTCTTTCTTCTTTTGTGCAAACTTTGCGATTTGGGGATCGGACGGCGGATGGAAGCCAGGAGGAGGTGGCGCGGGAGTCGAGGGAGGTGGCGGTAACGAAGATGGAGGCGGGGGAGGAGGAGGGGGAGGAGGAGGAGCAGCTCCCCAGCCTGGAGGTGGCGGCGGCGGGATACCGGACATGATGGCTTTTTGGTCTTGTGATGCGAGAGCGATGCGTCAAGATGTTGAAGGTCAACCTGTCGAGGAGGCTGTACGCTGAAGCGCGTATCACCACGCGCTGTGATGACTTCCCCTCTTATCCGATCGATAAATTTGAGATGAAGGTCTTGTCGTCGGGGTTAACTTGAAGAAGCGCGGTTTTCGGAACCTGGCACGACAGCGACCAGACCGTTGTTGATGCAAACGCTCCAAAATCGCCTCCGTCATGACAATTTTCTGCCCTGCACGAACCTCGCGCTTCTGGGTCCATATTTCTCGTCACGTGACTTGAGCTTCAGACATCACGTAGACGATATGTAGCAGAGCAACGCAACAATACTGCACTAGCGTCTTTGATGGCGCTTTCCTAGATAAACATTCAAACATGTTTTGACAGCCGGATTACTTCTGGGATTGGTTCCAACTACCTTATGGTTTGTAAAAGTTGGTGAGATGAAGTCAGGTTGTGCAAGCAGCAGATGCTCTGGCAGTCTAAGACTCGTTATCTAGGTACATATATAGCTCATGTCGTCTCCTCCAAGTGCCAGAATAAGTACACACATTTAGATTGCTATATTTTCCTCTTCTATTTCAAAAAGGTCCCCGGGAACAATCGGCAGTATAAGTACATAACACCAGACAGCTTGCGTTCGTTGCCACTGCAATTGAGCCTCAGGGTAGGTCGACTAATAACTCTTGGACTAACTGTACAACACCAATTGAGCTCCGCATTTCTTACCTAATCAAAAAGACCGCATCGACTTCACTCACCGAGCCGGTCTATCGCGACCAAACGTCCGGTTCAAGAATAAGAGACATCGCCAGAGACGCCCTCTGGACAATTCGACAAGATGGCGCACCTCAGTGCGTATGGTCGAAACTCTTCACTACGAAACAGGCATGCTAACAAGCTCGTGATCCAGATGTGAAGCCGGACCCGGCGTTCCTGAAGATGCAGGGTGCGTGAGAAGAACGAGACATCCTCAACAACATCGCTCTCGTCCCGACGACCCCAACCAATGCGATGGCTCATTGCCGCTACGAGTGACGCTTTCTAACGAGGATGAACAGCCATGAACAAAGTGCGCCACCAGTACTTCAGATTCAATGCTCGGACCGCCAAAATCACGACTATCTACATGGTCGTCGTGCCTTCAATTATTGGTTATATTGCATGGAAGACGGACGTATGTGTTGGCCCAAAAGACAATCCATCCCCTTTCATGCTATTCGAACTCGTTGCGAAACTGACGGTGCTGTGGAACAAAGGGTATGTTCAGCTTTCGTGGGAAGTTAAAGGGCGATACTATTTACGACCGATAAACGGACGTTGTGCAGCGCAGGCAGTCAAGCTAGTCCTAAATATAATAAGGCTTCACACATTCGCGCTTCTCTCCCCCTCCGATCAGAAAACGACTACCTCTTGCAGAACCGATTCTCGAGCCTATCATGCATGCGCATCAGTGAAATTTGGAGTGCTCAGTCGCCCTTACCACCTGGGTATATACGTGTGTGCTGAAAGCGTCTGCCTGGATTCCGGCCCAAAATTGATACTCTATTCTTCCGTCTCAAGCCTCACCATCTGCCTCTACTCCCACCAACGCCTCCGCGAGGTCTTGAAGGCACGTTGGGAAGCCTCTCGCCTCTTCTCCATTCCCCTATGGGCACATTGGCCATTGCCCCTCCTGCTACGCCTCTCCGTCCACTATCTCGACCACCTTCGCGAACACCTGGCCAAGCAAATTCATTTTCTCGAGATTGGAAACCTCCGCCGCCACCACGCGTGTTCGCGTTCACTCTGGCGTCTCTGTAGCCTACACTACTGAATTCCCGTTGGGCAATGGATGCAGGCGCAACGGATCCATCATCCAAGGGAGGTAAGATAGCACAAGAAACGTAGTCTCCGACGACGAAGCGCGCATCACGTAATGACTTCTTGCTGTCCGGAGAGGGCTCATCGTGCGTCGAGCCTCCTGTGCCAGTAGATTCCGGCTCGGCCACGCCGGACGAGTTCTGGCCTATGACTATACTGCCGAGGTCCTTGACAGCGTATCGCGGCGGGGCGTTGCTAATTGCGCTGACACTCCGCAGATCTGGACATACTAGTTGGAAAGCTAGTCTCGTCCCTATGGCTGGGTAGGGAAGAGCAGAGACCTTCGAGGCTGCCAACTCAAAGGCCAGCTCGTTGAGAGTGCAGTCTGGCCAAGTATACACCGATATGTGTGGCGGTAATGATCGATTTGCAAACTCATCTGGTCTGCGATGTATTGTTGCCGAAGAAATGGGGCCCATCATTAGCATGTCCGTCCGTTGCCCATCGTGCGCGAACCTGTGCTCATGAGGGGGAGCAAATCAGACCTCATGCACTCACCTGTAGAACCCACCAGTGCGATAAAACAGCTGAAGAAGGAAAGGTGCAGCAGGGTCACTATCGCCTCTATCTGACGGTGATGTGGACATGGCTATGCTGCAGAAAGTTGACACACAAGAAATGAGAGATACGGGGATGAAGTTCAACTTCCAATGATTTTCTAGCCTCAAAGTATGAATATGTAGCCATGAATGTTCCACGAGTGCCAGTCAGCTCACGTTCAAAAGCTGTCGAGTTGCTGGCAACTGGCAACTCGGCCCATGGGCATTGGGCCATGACGCGGGACAAGACAAATTATCCGGCGAATACCCGCAATCGTTCAATCGTTATCGAACTGTCGCGACAAACCATTTACTGCCATCATCCATGACGTGACCATCTCAGCTCCATAAACGAACTTTCTTTGAGCCTACAGCGCCTCTCGTCATCGATCATCGAACCTCGATCTTTTCGCACAGCTGATTTGAGAAGTACCGCTAAGCTGTGCAGGCAACCACCTCCGTCACCATGGACTTCGCATCCTTGATGAACCAGCAGCTCTCCAAGGCCAAAGCACCCAGCACCACCGACAAGAAGTACCTCAAGCGAGCCGAGCTTGAAGAAGAACGAAAAAAGGCCTACATTGCCGAACAAAAGGCCCTAGAAGAACAACGCCAAGCCAAAGCCGCCGCGAAGCGCAAGCGCGAGGAGGAAGTCGCATCAGAACAGGCCGCTCGAGAGGAAAAGCGGCGCAAACTAGCCGAAGAGTCGCGCAAGATTCGCGAGCAAAAAGAAGAAGAAGAGGAGCGCGCAAGAAGGAAACGTCTCGGTCTTCCGGACCTGGTCAAGAAAAAGGACAATGGGAACGATGAAGATGGCGCAAACGGCCCAGACGGAGATGATGTCCCCGAGGAGGTATTGCGGAAGAAGTTGCGAGAAATAGGACATCCTGTCATGCTTTTTGGAGAATCACATAACGCCAGAATACGACGGTACAGGAAATTGACAACGGTGATGAGCAAGGGCCCTATACCGACGACGTTGGAGCTCGTGGAGGAGAAGGATATGAGGGTGGATGGCGGGGTGCCCAAGGATAAGGAGGGGAGGAAGTGGTTGTTTCGACAGCTTGCGAGTTATTTCAGCATGGTGCTGACGGCATATGAGAAGACTATGGAGGAGGAGAGGACCGATACGAGCGCCAGTAAGACGGCCTATAACGTCATGGTGCAGACCAGGGAAAACATGAAACCGGTACGTTCTAGCGACCGGCAATCCTTCCTCCCCCATTCAAGCCCAAATTTGCCTTTTCTTGTCCTGTAAAGCCTTTTTCACATGCCCCTATATGTAACGATCGATAACACTAGATGAGGCGTCGTCAACGCCCAAAGCAATCCCCATACTAATCTTCGAAACAGTTATTCCGAAAGTTTGAAACCGGCAACCTCGACGACTCTCTCATAGAACCCATCGTCCAGATCGTCAAGGCCCTCCAGGAGAGGCGCTATGTCGACGCCAACGATGACTACCTTCGCCTGAGCATCGGCAAGGCCGCGTGGCCTATTGGTGTCACCATGGTGGGCATCCACGAGAGAAGCGCGCGGGAGAAGCTTCACAACGGAGAAAAGGGCCACGTCATGGGCGATGAAGTGACGCGCAAGATCATGCAGAGCATCAAGCGGTGTCTGACGTTTGCGCAGGTGCGGTGGCCGCCGACGGACTTGAGACAGTTGATGGGTTAGAGGGGGTGAAGTGCTAGGAGCAAATCGAGAGGTAAGAAAAGGAGGCGTGGAAATGTGCCTTGATAGTACGTATGGAATATTCATCAACTGCGCGCGGCCCTCTGCTTCAGAAAGGCATGGCCCCGCGAAGGCTTGGTACGTATTACTACGGGCATGACGGCAACAGGCATGCCAGATGCGGAGGAAATGCGACACGATACCCGGATGGAAATGGAAAATGTTCTTTAGCGTTCATGCTTAATCGTGTATTCATAAATATATGGTCATGCTTTCTTGTGCATCTCAAGCCAATACCGCGCCCAAATTGGATGGATCAGTATACGAATATGCAGCCCGGTCCATGTTGCTATTCATGTCAACCCTAAGCTACTACCGTACCCGGATATCCCACGTGGGTGTCACTCATTTCGTCAAACCAAGCCTCATCAACAGGTGGTGCACCCGGGTCTGCGGACGTCGCTTTCTTAACATCAACTACACCCAACCCAGACACAGCGAGGCTCATACGCCGCAATCGTTCCTTGGCTTGCTTTTCATACAGACGGGCTACCTTCAGTGCATTGGACTGCATCGATTCCCGTGAGTCCGGCTCGACTGCCACAAGAAGCTAAAAATGGTCAGCAATTCTATATTTTGCAAGGTGCTTGCTCAGACGGTAGCTGGAGCCTGAAAGGTGATAAAATTACCTTCTCCTTTGCATCTATGCGGGCCTTCAATGATCCATCGCGAATTTTCTCGGCCACCTCGTGCACAACGGAAGTTCCTGGACTTGCAAACGCAGCGTCCAAGGTCTCTAACGCGACACAGGAGAAGGGTACAAAGTATTGGACTATACACTTGCTGCGAATCTTGGCGAAAATCACCGGAACGTGCTTTTGTAGGTGGATGTCCAGAAGAAAATCAGGGCGCGACGCCTCCAATATGGACAGACAGCTCGAATATCGGGCGCCGACAAAAAATCCAATGGCTTTGCGGATATGAGGCTCATGCTCGAGGAAGATTCGAAATGTTTGGTGTTCCAATACTTGGGCCTGAAGCTTTTCCCGGTCCATCGTCGCAAGGGCTAGAAGACCACCGTAGATGGCAATGTCGTTGGGGCTGGCCATGTGATTATACGTCGTCGGAGGCTCATTGAAATTGGCTCCCAATAGTTCTTTTACCGCCTCCTCAAAGTTGCCCAGACCTAGATGGGCAAGCAGCGAGCCTATGACAGTGTGTGCTTTCATGGACTCTTCGTTGTTTGAAGCCTGCGCCGAAGCCAACATGCTAACGCTACTCAAGACCGACTTGAAGTCTCGAAGTTGCAGAGACACGTTTACGAGGTGCTTGCCGCAATCGCGGATGTGCTTGGTTGTGCTAACATCATGGCGCATCCTCGTATAGGCATCGGTGGCTTCCTTGAGCTTGCCAATATCCTCGAAATGCTTGCCCAAGTCCTCATTGCCCATCTGTGTTGATACACGAGTTAGCTGATGCTGCACGTCGAGTGAAACGAACTAGCTTTTATGGATGACCATGGCATGGCATACCCTGATGCTTTCCTTTATCAGATTGTTTGTATAGCCCTTGAGTTCGTTTTCAAGCCTTGCCGTTTCGGCCTTGTTCTCCGCTTCGGTCTTGTGAATCCAGTCTAAATCCCTCTGCGCCTCTGGGACGTCAGGGGCAGCCTCCATCAAGCATTGCAACGCTTCGATATAGCACATGACATTGTGGCCTTTCTTGGCTTCAATCACGGCAGCCCTGAGCGCATCGACACAGAGGTATACGGACGTCTTTCCAATGTGGAGAAGGCGGTCGAATCGTGTGCGACCTGGAAAATGACGGCGGAGTCAGTCCATCGGCGTGCGTTTGGTCTCTTCGTAGAGAAACTCGGATAGCATCGTACCGGCGTAGTTTTGGAGATAGAGATCGAGATCTAGCTTGGGTTGATCTGAGTATATGGTAGACGAACGTTAGCTACATCATCTAAGTGGACTGAATCGAAGAGGCTTGCCAACCTTGCACAACCACACCACCCAAGTCCGCCCTCTTGGTCATGAAACCAAGAACCGGGTCTGGGGCCGTCATGGCGAGCTCGAAAGCCTGTTCCTTCGCAGCTGGGAGCCCGAGGGCAAAGGCAGCCCGAGGGGAGGCCTACTGCTTCCTTAACTGGAGAAGCAGGTACTGTAAGCGCCCAGGCTGACAGTAGAGAGAGCGCCGTGTTAAGACAAGACGCGTGCGTAAGATAATCTGAGAAGCTTGACACGACTTGCAGTCTTGCTGATGGATCTGGTGGGGAGTGATGAAAGAGCATCTCGATATCGGAAGCAATGCTCGCGGGTGCATCAGAAGTGGGGCCTTATGACCTATCCTGATAAAGCTTTCCAACTGTCAACTACATACCAGGTACCTAAGGTACCTAATGTATGTACATGTACATATGATATGTGCTCTACACTACATCGTTGCGCAAGTTGCAACTGATAACTCTCAGCCGAATTTCGCTTTGTTCAATGTTGTCATCCTCCCTCCAGATTATCCCGACTGGGGCGAGCATGTGTTGTATCATGTATGTACATACCTATGTACATAGGTATGTTGATTTTAAGAGTCCGGTACATATCATCACTGCCGTTTCCCTACCTCCCTGGACCTTGCCAACTCGCGGCGGTTTCCAAGCGATCGTTTCCCCAATCGGGAGTCAGAAACCCCCTTACCAGTCGCATGGGCTTGTACGGCATCTTTCATCCAACGATAAGCTGCGAGACACAATTACGACAAATTCTGCAACGACAAATGGAACGTACGGAGTAGGTAGGACCGTACTCTGTACGGCTTCCATTGCGGGCAACGAGTAGAATGCGTGACATATGTGGAGTTGGTAGCCCGTCTCGCGACATTGAGCACGCGGCACTGAAGCTGGGAACTTGAAGCCTTAAAAAATGGGACTCACGGATAGCTGGCCGATACGCTGTGCAGAAGTGGTTCACTCTAGGAGTCTAGACCGCAGGTGGCTTCAATGAAGGAGGGCAGACATCAGGGGAAGACGAAAAAAAAAGAAAAGAAAAGCACGGCTTATCACTATCTAGGGTACCTACTTGCCGCTCAAAACGATGTGCCAGATATCTGAAGCACGCTGCACAACCCAATGGCGACTCGACGAGACGTTGGAATCTGAACACGGCTCGATCCTGTACCTTACCCCGCAGGGCAAGTGTAATTGCCTATTCGTAGTGCGGCATTATTAAGTTGCCAAGCGCCTTCAGAGTATTACCTACACGATAAAGTTAAAAGACAAGCGAGATCTAGAATGAGATGAGGCTCACTTACAAGCTACATATGTACTCCGTACATCGGTAGTAGGTACATACTGGCTCGCGGCACCATCCGTCATCATCATCGTGGCGCCCACTCGTCTGCTCGTGATTGGTTAGTGAGTTTTGACATCGACGGCACCTTCTGATTTATCGTCCGATAAATACAGAGTACAGAGTACTGGAGACGTTAACAGAGTCAGTAATCCATGCACTTGCGGAGTACGCATGAATCGAGGATTCGCACCTCATCTTAGCCGGAGAGATGGACGTTCCCGTGACGGTGGTGGTTGATGTGTGGCCAATCTGCCAATTGATGGAAGAACCCAATACATACTCCGTATGTAGATGTACCATGGTCCATGTACTTCGTATTCCGTACCTGTCAGAGAGATGTGGGCCGTGAGCCCAGAAACGCTTGAGCGCCATAATCTGCGTTTCTTCCGCAGAAAAAAAAGGCATAATTATGCCGAGAAGAAGCGCGAATTGGTTAATGCAGTACGGAGTATGCAAGTTCCTCGCTCGCGCGCGCACATAGGCACACGTATGTAAAGCTTACCATGAATCAGACATGAATTAGATAAGCGGCCATTGGCCAACAGGTTACAGGCCACGGCGCGCCCCCATAAGTTATAACTTACCTTGACCCAAGTTTCGTATGTAACAGTTTTTTATGTACATATGTATCCTACAGCTACTCCATGTACTCTGTAGAGATGTCAGGCGAGTCGCGACAGACTGAGTGGGCAGGATACCTATGAACCATGAAGCCATGGAGCCCATTCGCGAATCGTGCTTACGAGGGAGGCAAATTAATTACCCACAGCAGCATCTTGCAAGTTGCCAGGCCAAATCATGTCCTCAAAGTTTATGAGCTAGGTACCTATGCTAACAGGGTCGCCGTCGACAAGCGCAAGCGCCGCGAACTCCCCGCTCGCGCCCGCCGCCCGCCGCCCGCCACGCGCGATGCTGGCTCCCGACCTCGATAGAACAGCCATGTGCTTTGTCTGCCACAGTGTACCTGTACCCTAGGGCATACGTACCTAGCAAGCGCCATTGTGATAGACGCGCAAAGGTGCAAACGTGGCTGCTGATCGCTTTGATGAGTCTGATGGCTCTGCTCTCAGTGTCGGCTGACTGATGTTATTCCCGGGCCGATCAACCGCCCAAAGTGCGCTCCCGGCGCTGGCCCTCAGCACTGAGCAGCAGCCGTTCCAGACCGCATCAGACCGCATCGGACCGCATCAGACCGCATCAGACCGCACCCCGTGCTTTTGTATTCCCAGCACCGCCCCCTTGGCCAAACCACCACCACCATTACTCTCCGTTCTCACCACCGCCTATTCTCTCCAGCACGTTCTGCGCGTCGCCGTAATCCAGATCCGACCATCGACGTCCGTGGCCCTGTGCTGATGGCCTAGCCTGCCAGACGTCGCGGCAATTGGGATATGCGCTGCCTCTGGCTTCGCAACCCCGGATCTGCGTCCTCGTCGCTCTCCCCTCAGGAGGGGGCCCTGTCCAGTCGTGCTTCTCTCCAGTGGCTCCCGTTGCCTCACCACCGAATTTTCACCGTGACGACGTGCCGCGACTGAAAGGTCATCTCGTTTATCTTTCGTGACGCATCTCCGGCTCCGACGCGCGTTTGATCCCCCCCTGCGCATGCTCTCGTAGACCGATCCTGTTCGCCTGCACGACCCGTGTGTCTCGATCCGCCTCCAGACAAGTTGACGACGCCTCCATACGTATCCAGCAACCGCAGCTCTCATCATGGGGACCGAATTGTCCGAGGACGACTTCGCAGCGTTCACTGTCGGCGACTGGCCGATATCTGATATTGCCTCACCGGCGGAAAGCTCCAAGTCAGACACAGAGGTTGACGACAAGGCTTCGTCAGATCCCAACGCGCCATCGCAACCTACGCAGAAACGTCGTCGAGTCACCCGTGCCTGTGACGAATGTCGGCGGAAAAAGATCAAGTGTGATGGAAAGCAGCCATGCACTCACTGCTCAGTCTACAGTTATGGTACGTGTGAACCTGGGGGTGGGTGAGGGAAAGAGAGAGAGAGAGAGGAGGAGAGAGGTGGGAGGCGAGTCGTCGCGCGCAATTTTATTGTCCATTTTTTCCGAGGTGAGATATGACCGTCTAGACCGGCACCTGACTGACTTAACTTCCTGTGCACCAGAATGCACATATGACAAACCGTCCAACCGACGCCGAAATCCTGCACCGCAGTATATTGAAGCACTGGAAAGCCGACTGCAACGCGCCGAAGGCCTGCTGCGAAAGTTCATGCCCGATGTCGACCTGGCCGATCCAAATTTGGATCCTGCCGTGCAGCAGGAATTCAATGCGAGAGAGCAAGCTCGTATACATGGCTCCAAAGCTCGATCCCACATCACTCACGCGCCCGCGCCCTCGCCCGCGCCAGATTCAGGCGCCAAGTTGATGACTATGATTGACTCCATAGGTCAGCTTGATCTCGACGACAAAGGGGGTTGGGATTTCCATGGCACGTCGTCGGGCGCCGTCTTCTTGAAGAGGATGAAGGAACACTTTCGCGGTCTGCTCGGGCCTGTGATCAAGGGACCTTCAATGTCACGATCAGAACGCGCCTCTGGTCTCACAGCCCTCGATGTGCGAATACCAGGAGCAGGCGCATCTTCAACGCTCTCATCCCTATCACACTATACAGAACTTCCCCCCAAGGATGTTGCTCGGAGACTGTGTTACTATTCTCTGAGCTGTGCCACGTGTCTGGTGCGCATCGTTCACATTCCTTCATTTAATGAGCGTTTTGAGCGAGTATACGATCAACCTGTCGAGACTCTCAATCAAGAGGATACCCACTTTCTCGGGCTGGTACATGCCGTGATTGCATTGGGCTGCATGTACAACAACTTGGAGGACAAAAACCCTGTCTCTGGAGGCTACAAGTTGGCAATTGAAGAAGGGTTCGTTTCTCCAAAGTGGCAAGCCGTTCTTCCCCAGCATTCCGTGATTCTAACTCCTCCTATGCAGTCTCAAATACTATCGCGCTGCGAAGGCCCTCCTGGTTGATATTGCCGACTGCCGCGACATTGTGTCTCTTCAAGCTCTGTTGTTCATGACGCTTTTTCTGCAAGCCACGTCCAATCTGAGTTCGTGTTACTCTTACGTTGGCATCGCTTTGCGATCTGCGTTGAGGATCGGGCTTCATCGGCATCTAGAGCATGAAAAAATCGGCGTCATTGAGCAAGAAGTGCGCAAGCGTGTGTTCTACGTGATTCGACAGATGGATATTTATGTATCCACGATGCTGGGCTTTCCGTTGCTTCTCAACATTGACGACGTCGACCAACCTTTTCCCACTGAAGTCGACGATGAGTACATCACCCATTCGGGAATCATTGCGCCTGCTTTGGGTGCGCCTTCCTTCTTCGAAGCCTTTAACGCGCACACTCGTCTTATGGAGGTTCTTGGTAAAATTGCCAAGTCTGTATATCCCATGCACGTACAAGGGCAGCCGTCTGGCCCAGGTGACTCCGGTCAAGGCGACTCCGGCACCACATCTTGTTTGATCAGCTATGGCAGTATCAAAGAGATTGAGGCTGAGCTTCACACTTGGTATGAGAGACTACCTGCGATGTGGCGGCCAAGTCCGGATGGACCGATAGAAGTCGTTCGGTAAGCCGTCTCTGCAACTCTTCTTACCTTCTTTTCTTCAAATTCAAGGCGCAACATGTAACGGCCACAGATGGCGTGTACTCATTCATTCTATTCTTAGTGTCCGTCATCTATTGCGATTTGCCTATGCACATGTTCAGCTGGTCCTGTACCGTCCTTTTCTTCATTACATTTCGCCTCGGCACTGTCATGGAACAAAGGTTGACGAACTGTCATATGCGTGCGCTGCCGCCGCCGTAAGCGTGTCACGGAACATTGTACACATTGGGCTAGAGATTCGAAAACAGCAAGTCCTGAGCGGCCCTTACTGGTTCATGATGTACACCGAGTTTTTCGCGGTGCTTTCTCTAGTGTTTTACGCTATCGAGAATCCAGACAAGATCGGCTCTCACGAGGTTTTGATGGATGCACATGCTGGACGTCAAATGATAGCGGATCTCGCTGATAAAAGTCTTTCTGCTGATAAAGTGACGAAAGCCTTGAAGGTTGGTGAAGAGACGTTCTGGATAGCAATGATCCCCCGGATGGACAGGCCGCCAAAATCTTCTAGGACCACTACTGACAAGGTTCTGTACTGTAGACACTCTTTGACCAACTGCCCGAAAGGCTGGAACAGGCGCGCACGTTGCGGCCCTCGGCCAGCTCACGGAAGCGGTCTGCGGCGGGACTGAAGCCGGCAACTGTATCAAAATCTCAGATGACCATCAATCAGGCCATGTCAACTTCGAGAACCGACGACTTGATGCGCAATCGCCACAGTAGCATACAAAATTTCTTTGGATCACCCGACTCGCGAGGCTCGGTCGACAGCAGCATGGGACAAGGCTCCGACCCAGGCTTTCCAGATCCGGCGTTTTCTGGCAACATGTTTGACATTCTTCCAATGGACTTATCATCACAGGCAACTCCCGACTCGAACAGCGCCGGGAGCAGCACTCCCCGACACATCTTTCCCTCACAACCGCTCGCGCAAGCTGTACACAATCCGGTCAACAAGCTCGACTCGCTCATGTTCCCATCAGAGGATCCTTTTGCGTATCCCAATCAACCCATGATGGAGCTAGGCTTCCAGCCCAAAGCCGATGCCCCCGGAATCACCATGGCGGCCCCCAATGCCTCCTTTTTCTTCACGGGATCTTTCGAAGAGATGGGCGATCAAATCCTCGGCCAGCCACCGCCATATATTACGCAGCAGCAGCAACAGCACATGAGCATGGCGGGCGCCATGTACGATCCGCAAAGCTTATTGGCACTTCACACTGTACAGCAGCAGAATTCACGGATGCACCAACCAGTCATGCAACAACCACCACCGCAACCGCAACCGACCCCGCACCATCATCATCAGCCGCACCCACAACCACAACCCGCACCATCATCGTCATCATCACTACCACTACAGCCCCAGCCCCAGCCGCCGCAAAACGCAGGACTTTTCTCGAGCTTCAGACGCGCGCGGGCAGACCGTCACCAGGAAAGGCAGATTGAACAAATGTTTACCCAGCAAGGCATGCAGGCAGACTGGGGGAGCTTCTTTGGGTCCGGCCGAGGAGGTTTCCAAGGAATGTAGCTGCTTTTATTGGGCTTGTGTGTGTGTGTGTGCGTGTGTCACGTGAGAGAGAGAGAGAGAGAGTGACGTACGAGGATATAAAATGATACCCCCCCATTTATTTGACAATAAACCAACATTTTCACTTGATTTTGCGGTCTTAGATCATGTAGAGCGGATGAAGCAAGCTCTCTTTTTTCTTCTTTCTTTTCTTTGGCGGTCGTTTTTTTATTTTGGTCATCATTTTTTCTTGATATGGTGCATACATGTATCCCCTGTTTTGTTTCATTGGCGGGACGGGTGAGGGATTTTGGAACGTTTTCATTGCTTGAAGAAGTTAAAGCAGGTCATGGGAAGAAAGCATGCGACTATGGGTGTGTGTGAAAGAGGACAGGAAAAGGCTGGAGGATTAGGGGAGCTGATGGCAGCATATCACTGGTGACTGTGATGGCTAGCTGTTGGCAATGTTTGCGAAGAACGCGTTCCCTTGTGGCGGTGGCGATGGTTTGGAAAGACCAGTCCATGTGGCTAGGATCTGGCCTTCTTACTGTAGCGTGGCAGGATTATAGGGTTATAGATGGAAAATTGAAGTCATCGGGAGTACATTACTGAGATACATGTCCAATGGGTTATGAGAACACGACTAGTAGCACTACCTACTATGCACACACAGGCTCGGGGACAGTACGAGCACCTCAGAAGTCGCCAAGTATCTAGCATGAACGCCGTGGACATACTGGCCGAGCATCTGTTGAACAACTAGTACAGCAAGTGTGAGTGGAAATCAATGGCCTGTCTCTCTTCTGGTTCCTCATGATTGTGGCGAGGCGCGCGGCTCTGCCATGAGTTGCAAATGCAATCAACTGATGGGAGCAGATGAAAGTGAGCGTTGTGACTTGCGGAAATTTGCCCGGAGTGACACTCACCGTTCACGGCAATGGGGTCCAATGGGGTCAAAAGGGCGAGCAAGTTGAGGTGAATTGAGGTGAGTGGATTGAGGTGAATGAGACATTGAGATGAATGAAGAAGAAGAAGAAGAGATACCTGCGAGCAAAGAGCACGAGGTGACAGAGTTGCATGAGGCGAATGAACAATTGAAGAGATGATAATCATTGAAGCATATCAGTTGGATGACTAGCATGAAGTGAATGATGTCAATGGTCTGAAGGAATCGAACAAAGTTTATCAGGTGGATGAATGTTAGAACTTTTAGACGTGCGACGAAGATAAGAGGGGATTAAACTTTAAAGTGAGTGAAGCGCGCAACGCTACTCCGTACCTAGTTACACCACTACCTTTTTCGTTCCTTTCCCCATCTGGTTAGCCAGGAACAGCTACCCCAACAACGTCTCGTCATGCGGCCATCGTCTTCAGCCGAGAAGCCAAGGTGGTCACTGTCCAGTTCTCACACGAGATTGTATTGTTCATTCCCACGTACCTCGCAAGACAACAGCCCCTCAACCCGAGATAAGTACTGTTTTGTACTTTGGTGCCGGCCTCCCTCTCGCGACAAGTCCGCCGTAGAATAAGACAACCATGGACCACGACTTGATTCAAGATGACGAGTTTGACGCTCTGTAAGTGTAGTGGCACCTTGTACGGGAAGTGCGGTCATCCAAATGCATCGCTTCCTACCCCGATTGCGATTCTGTTTGAGCGAAATCTGACAAGTGATCCCTTCTAGCTGCGTCGAGGCGCGAGAGCAAGACGCTGGCTCATCATCTTCATCTTCGTCTTCCAAGATAAAGTATCCTGGTTCGTTGCGCCTCACCCCGCCACCACAGATGCGTTTATAATGTGCATGGCACAGAGAGGCGCAGGAGTGCTGATCTTTGTCTCTTGACTGTCGCCAGCGAAGCAGCATGCGAGACGGGTTGCCAAAGAGTTGGCTGTGAAGGAAGGGCTGGTGTATTTGCCCGGCCAGCCGGAGCGGTTGCTTGAGGATTCTGATCAGCCGATCCTGTTTAGACAGCGACGATAGTATGGCCTGCCCTCTAGCGAATCTTCTTTATTTTCTATTGCGTCTTCCTTCTTTTCGTACTATCACGATCTTCTCTGCTTTATCTCTGGGGCGCGCACACACACTGACTGCCACGCAGCTTCTTCTATCTCTCCGGGGCCAACTTTGAAGACTGCGTCGTCACGTACGAAATCGGCCCTGACAAGCTCACCCTCTGGATTCCCTATGTCGAGCCTCGGCAGATACTCTGGTTCGGATCCAAGCCCAGCGCGGCGGAATGCCAGCGCCGCTACGACGTCGACCAGGTGAGATACACGACACAATTAGGCCAGTTTCTGCGCAACTACGCCGCCGACCCTTCGTCGCCCACGGCATACATCCTGCATCCGAACCAGGCGCCTGACCTGGGCGGAAGCGAATGCCTCGCCAAGCTACGCCTCGATGACTCGCGTCTCCAGCTGGCCATGGACCGCGCCCGTCTCCTCAAGACAAGCTACGAAGTGGCCATGATCCGCCGCGCCAATGACATATCCAGCGCAGCACACCGCCGCGTCGCCGAGCACATCACCCGCCTCTCCAACGAGCGCGAAGTCGAGGCTATCATCCAGGCTGTGTGCATCGCCAACGGCTCCCGCACGCAGGCCTACCCCATCATCGCGGGCAGCGGCTCCAACGGCTCGACGCTCCATTACGGCGACAATGACGCTCCTCTCCGAAACAAGCAGTGTCTTGTACTCGACGCCGGCTGCGAATGGAACTGCTACGCCAGCGACGTCACCCGCACGCTGCCCCTGTCGGGCTCCTGGACCCCCAAGGCCGCCGCCATCCACTCCATCGTCCAGCGCATGCAAGACGAATGTATCCGTCGGGTCCGGCCCGGCCAGCTGTGGCGGGACCTGCACCTTCTCGCCGCTGCAATTGGCTTAGACGGCCTTCTCAAGCTGGGCATTCTCAAGGGCCCGCGCAACGAGATCGCCCGTGCGGGCACCATGGCTGCTTTCTTCCCCCACGGTCTAGGACACCATGTCGGATTGGACGTTCACGATGTATCGAACTCGTTGCACCTTGCTTCCGCTGCTGGAGCTGCCACCCGCGGCGTGCAGCTTGACCAGGGGAAGAGAACTGTGGTCACGCCGGCGACGTTGGCGCATATGCTGCGCGAGAGCAATGAGGAGCAGGCTGCTGCTGCTGCTGTGGGTGATGTTAGTGCTGAGGAGAGGAAGAGGCAGTACTTGTTGCCGAATATGGTTGTTACTGTTGAGCCCGGAATGTGAGTATTTTGCCTGTTGCCTGTTGTGTGTTTTGTTCTCTACGGCCCCCTTTTTTTTTCGCACTAGAAGCACACACATCCAATACACCCACGAAGATCATGGAAAGACATACACTAAGGTACTGACACTCTTCACCAGCTACTTCTGCCGCGAATACCTAGAGGGCTACTTCCTCCATGATCCTGTCCACACCCGCTTCATAGACTGGGACGTCCTGAAGGGATACTACGATGTCGGGGGGGTCCGCATTGAGGACTGCATTCTTGTCACGCGTGAGGGGTACGAGAACTTGACTACGGCGCCTAAGGGGGATGAGTTGCTGGATGTGATTCGGAGGGGTACCAGTGGGACTGGGGAGGGGGCGCTATTTTAGGTGTTTTTCTGATCCGACGTTTTTGGAGGTATTGGATCTTTGATGATGCATTGATGTACAAATCTTCATCTTTTCTTTTACAAAATTCCGTTTGCTTTTCGTTGTCTCTCTGTGGAATGTAGTATGTAGTTTGCTTTTGACTTATTTAGGTCCAAACTTCTCATTGATTCGCTCTGTATAGCGAGAGGACATATCAAACATATGTTCAAGGGGAGCAAGATTGGGCTGGGCATCTCCTGAGGCTACAGCCTACCACGCCTCACATGGCTGGCCTGATGCTAGCGTATGCATGGCACTCGGGATCTTTGTTATATATTACATTGGAGAAGACACAGCAGGCGGTTAATGGAATACCCTATTCAATGTCACCATCGAACATGCCAGCGCCCGTTGCATCACGTGGAGTCTTCGCCATCACGAACGGAGTAGAAATAATGGCCGCTTGAACTTACTCTTTATATAAAAAACCATCGCCTTCATGCATGTAATGCAAAAGCCTCGCTCCGTCCATTCATATTTCCATATGCGCCCATCCATCTCCTTCTCCTCCTCCTTTTGTCCCCCTCCGCGAGACGCCATAGACATTCAAAAACACATGACCGGTCCTTAGCTCGAACGACCCTGTCTCTATGATGTGCGGAAAGATCTAGATACACTGCGCAGTTTGCACAGCCTTGAGTCCCCTATTTATTGTTCTCACCTCAGCCTTCGCGTAACGAGTCATCACTGTCCTGGTCATTCGATCAAGGAAAGGCCCACCTCGAAAAAAGGGCCTAATTGACCGAAGTGGAGGAACTCTCTCACTGGGCCTGTCGCACTGTTCTCTTCTCCTCCCTCTTTCGCCCTGTGCTCGCTCTTTATCCGTGTACTTCTCGGGCTGCTGATTACAAGTACTTCTTAGGGCTGCTAGCTCGATGTCGCTTGTACACGACATAGCCCACGATGAGCAAGAGTTGGGTGCCCACAAAAAAGAACATCAGCTTGCCGTGGCCAGGTACGCTGTCGGACATGGCCTGTGCTAAAGAATGGTGATGGCTACGGAGGTTCTCTTGGAGAGTGTCGCCGTGTGCTGTGAGCTTCTTTCTCATGTCCTGATGCATGCTGTGGAGTTCTCCTTCGATATTTCTAAGTCGGGTCTGAATATCGTTGATCTGATGCAACGGACCCAGTTCTTGATGCAGAGATTCTATCGCCTTCATCATCTCGTTGAACCGCTGCTCATCCATCTGATGGTGCTTGGCCACTGCATTATACACGGCAGAGATATGATGAGTCGCAGACTGAAGTCGATTGTGGAGATCTCCAAATTGCTCCTTAGATGTCTGGAAGATGTCGGGCGATTGATCTGGAAGAGCGTCGGCAAATTCGTTGGGCTTCCCTCCCTCATGCTGCTGCTGCTGAGTATGATGAGTATCATCTCGCTTGTTTTGCTCTTGACTCCCTTCACTGGACAAAGTCGAATCCGACATGACGACAAACTTGAAAATCTCAAACGAATCAGGATTTTCAGGTGTGGCCGCGGTTACGCCAAAGTGATAGCCAGCGGGCAAAGAAACCTTGTCTGTTTCGAAACAAAGGTTACCATCGACTTCGACGCGAAAGTTGGAAAGCGTCTGGCGCAACTTGATCTGCGAAGGTCGACCTAGGTTACGGTAATAGTAGTCGCACTGCCCAAAGGCAAGTTTGTCCACGTTGGTGTGAGCAGCAAAGTCGACATTGCCATCGCTGAGGAAGCCACGAATCATGCCGCCAGACCCTCCGTGTGAGTCCACCATCAACACAAGACCATCAAATTTTCGCACGGTATAGGCACTATGAGCGCCGACTTCGTCCTTGCCTCGTCTCGCGAGCCATATGTTCAAGTTGCCGCCCGCGCGGTCAGCTCCAGTGGCTCGAAAATCAACATCCGCAACCCAAGTCGTCCGTGTGAGGGGAGAGTCGGCCCAGATGGACGACCTCTGATTGCCTGGAGCGAGCGGTGTCAAGATGACTTTGTTCGATAGGATCTCGGGCTCCCGCGGATACCCAGAGATGGTGAAGTGAGGAATTCGTCCATCGACAACGGACAAGCTACACGAAGCAATTTCTTGTCAATGTGTTGTTCCCGTGTCTGTCAATGGAGAGATGTGGAGATGCGAATTCCTACCGGCCCGAGTGTCCGAAGCTTTGTTCGTTGATGAGTATTTGCGCTTGAGACAGAGTAGCGAAAAGAACAGTAGCCAGCGCTACCGAATTGCTGAATAGTTGCATGTTGAAGGTGTTTGAAGTCTCCTAAACACACGCGTAAAAGCTTGGAGACGCGAGGTAAAACGAAGAATAGAAGAACGATCACCAAGAAAAAGACCCGAATGCGTTGCGGACCGCAAAGCAGAATGCGCCCAGTCCGGCGGCTGGCTTAGCTGAAAGTAGCTGAAAGGACACTTTGCACGAGGGCCGCACCACGCCAGATAGCAAACCGAATCTCGTTGGCTCGCTTGCACACAACCAGTGACACGAACTGGCTAGAGCTCTAAGAGCAAAGAAGCCACGAAAAAAATGAAGAAAAAAAGACTGTCAGGACGACTTCGAACCACACACGACTTGGTAAGAAAGCAATGCCTCGAGGCCGACCAAGCCATCTGATTCAAGGTGTGGTCGGCGGGCACGAGCCCCTCCCCCTGTTATACCTTCTGTTGCCCTCGGCTTCGACGAAATGAAACATGGGAACAGCCATCCTGCGTCTTGGCGCTAACTCGAGGCAGGTGCGTCTCCTGTCGAACCTTCCCCGGGTTGCCGGACGCCACTGCAGCTGATTGGTTGGGTGGTGGGCCACGATTGGCTACATGTTTGCTTTCAACTTCACCAACTCTTCTGTTTGACATCTCCTTGTGGGAGCCGCCATTGTCGAACAGTCACGGCCTGGAATACCCTGAGACTGTGGACTTGCATCTTGTATCGGCCAAAGGTTTCTATTTACATGCCATGAAGCGGCTCTAGGACCACGACATCCGCCGTCACAGTTCCCGTTGGCAAGAACAATAAATAGGCCTCCCCCGCGCCATGGCCGAGTCATATCCGACCTTGACGCAATGCGCGATTGTTGCCGCCGCGTTCAAGATCCTTTTGTTCCCAGCCTAGTACGTTTTTGGTGTATCTCCATCTGTCTTCCTACTCGATTCCTTCGTCTTCGTGATGTCTTCAGTCACTAGTCTTCCATGCGGCTCTATGCACCTCGGGCCTCCTGTTCCGCCAACTCACCGCTAACTTCGTCGACAGCAAATCTACAGATTTCGAAGTCCATCGCAATTGGCTTGCCATAACCGATAGCCTTCCTCTCGACGAATGGTACTACGAGAAGACGTCGCAATGGACACTGGATTACCCTCCTTTTTTCGCCTACTTCGAATGGGTTCTCGCACAATTTGCGCGACTGGTCGATCCGCTCATGCTGAAGCTGTATAACTTGAACTATGAGAGCTGGCAAACCGTGTATTTTCAGCGAGCGACCGTGATTGCAACAGAACTTCTCCTGGCCTACGCTCTTCAGCTATACATCGACTCGAGTCGCCTACCGTCGAAGCGCGCGGCCCAAGTAGCGGCGCTGTCCATTTTCCTCTCTCCCGGCTTGCTGATCATTGATCATGTCCACTTTCAGTACAATGGCTTCATGTACGGAATACTGCTGTGGTCTCTGGTACTGGCGAGGTGTAAGTCGACGCTCCTGCAGAGCGGGCTGGTTTTTGCGGCTCTCTTATGCTTCAAGCACATTTACCTCTACCTTGCCCCAGCATATTTCGCCTTCCTGTTGCGCACATACTGCCTATCAGCAAAGTCCATGTTCAAAATTAGATTTCTGAACTGTTTGAAACTCGGTTTGACGGTGATTTCTGTTTTTGCCGCCGCCTTTGGGCCCTTTGCCGCTCTGGGCCAGATTCCACAGCTCTTGAGTCGGCTTTTCCCTTTCTCGCGTGGGCTCTGCCATGCGTACTGGGCACCCAACATCTGGGCTCTCTACTCGCTGGCCGATCGACTTTTGATTCACCGTAAGTACACCAATCCCCTTTCACAACCACGGCGCTTTTCCTACACCGCAGAAGTCTCTCTAATCAGATTGCACTGTTCTAGTCGCTCCAAGACTCGGCTTAATCGTCAAGTCGGAAGCGTTGCAAAGTGTTACCCGCGGACTTGTAGGAGATACTGCGTTTGCAGTCCTGCCCGAAGTGTCACCTCGGACATGCTTCCTCTTGACACTAGCCTTCCAGGTTCTGCCGCTTCTAAAGCTCTTCTTCTCATCCACACCGCCATCTTGGGAGCAGTTCATTGGCGCCGTCACCCTGTGCGGATACGCTTCCTTCCTTTTCGGATGGCACGTACATGAAAAGGCCATACTACTGGTCATTATTCCTTTCAGTCTCATTGCGCTCAGGGACCGACGTCATTTGGGCGCTTTCCGACCCCTGGCAGTTGCGGGCCACGTATCCTTGTTCCCTCTGCTTTTCACTCCAGCCGAATTTCTCATCAAGACGATCTATACTGTCTTCTGGCTGGTTTTGTTCCTGACGGCATTTGATCGCCTCGCGCCTGCGTCCAATAAACCAAGAGTCTTTCTCCTGGACCGATTCAGTACCCTGTATACTGCCGTGTCCATTCCGTTAATTTTGTATACGTCTCTGATGCATCAAATCATCTTTGGCAAGAACTACGAATTTCTGCCGCTCATGCTCACTAGCTCCTACGCGGCCGTAGGGGTAGTCGGCAGTTGGGTTGGATTTATGGTGGTGTATTTTACTTCTTAGGGGGAGGAAGCCAGACTTGATTTGATTGATGATACCCATATGTGATGAGTCAATAAAGATGAAGTGAGAAAACTAAACGCTTGACTTGGTCCTCTCAGAATATGATGAGTCTAGCCGCTTCTGATTTCATTCGACATTAGTGTCGCGCGCTCAAGCATACGGAGTACACTGGTGACTGTATGACAGTGTGTACACCAAAATCACCTCTCACATGGCTTGCGGTTTTGGGTCACGTTGGGTGATTGAAAGTGGGGCCTTCGGGCGGCTCGCTCCACATAAAAAGCAAGCCCACTGCCTGTTCGGGCCAGCCACTCGGACCCTGGGGCCTGTCCCCAGCAAACAACTTGACGTTCTAGTTACCGTGAATGCTTTTTTCTTCGTGCTCAACCGGCTTGCTTGGGGGCAATTGTAAACTTACAATCAAGAAGAGATTGGAATTGTATTGAATCATCATAATGATCAGCAAGTTCCGCAGAAATTCCTGGCCCAGAAACACGGCGGCTCAGAGATAGCGCGCGTACATCGCGGTAGAGCATGTAATTAATTGATGATACCAGACGCGTCGCGAGACACAGGCGGAACGCAGCATAGAAGCTCACTTAAGATAAAACGCTCACCTAGACGCGCATCGAATCACTTGACGTTGTGGTACGGCACAGAATTAAGACAAGGGCGATTCCTCTTACCGTACGACATCCCCTTTCTGTTCGCCGCCCAGCCTTGGGAAAGGTAGGTTTAACGCAATGAAATGTCATCTCCGAGAATATGCCATCTGTGCGGCCGAGATAGCGAACAAAGTGCCCTTTTCGTGGACTCGATCGATTCGTGTGCACAAGACGAGCAAAACGAGCCCAAAAAAGTGGGTGAATAGGTCAAGTAGCCGAGCGTAGGATAGAAATAACTCGATCCTCGCAGACGAGTTGTTTGGTGGAGGACTTGGCTAATGTGGCCCCGCCGTGGGGGAGCGTTCGAGGAGAGCGTTGGAAGCAGAGCGGGCGGTTGCGTGCCGGGATCTAAGTGGTACAAATTGGTGTGTGGCACCGGGCAGAATCGAGTTGGTGTGTCAGCTTTTTACGCATCGGTCAAAGATTCAGGACGGCAAAGGGCCGCCGCGATGATGCGCATCGAGCGGACAGGGCGAGGAATTGCGTCGCAACAGCTCCCGAAGCCGACACGTGCGGACCAAGCACTTTAAGCCGTTTCGAGCTCGGTCTCGTGATGGAGATGCTGCGGATGAGAGCGCAGCAGGTTCCGGTACCTGCGTGTATGCCGTCCTCTCATCATTCTGGCATTGAGCTTCAAGCCATGCAATCGGCTTGTCGCTTATCGTGATTCGTCGGCGTCGTGCGAGCAAATACTTGACTCTTTGGTTCTTTATTCGTCGCAAGACAAGACAAAGCAGCAAGCAGCAGCCGGCCTTGGTGGGTGGGTTCCTGTCTCGCCGGCCCTCGCCGTGTACCTCCCTCGCATGCCCCAATCTGCAGCAAGGTATCTTTTTGCAGCGTTTCCGCGTGTCGAGGAACCTCGTCTGCATCGCCATCTCAGGCAACGTGTACTTACTACTTGCGCCCGCCGCTCTTGATTGCTTCCCGGGATGTCTTCTGCGGGTCCCCAAGTCCTGAAGTTGCTGAGAAGGAACACGAGTGATTGTTTCCTTCCTTCCTTACGCCCATGGATATGTCGAGTTGTCCTGGTTCCTTCCTCTCCTACACACGTTCTTCCTTCGCTCTCTCCTTCCTCACAGCTTCTCAACTTGCCGAATTTGTCCAACCACCGACCTCGAAGCCGACTTGCACGGAGCATTGCTCGTCTACCCGCCTCCCCACAGTTTTTCTGAACCCTGCCTCTCGTCTGGTCCCGGCGCCGTTCATCTCCCGCCTTACGCCTTGGGCTCACCCTAATTCTTTTTCCCCTTCTCCTACGTTGCACGTCAACAACTTGTCGCGCGTTTTTCTCTTGCACCTTTCATCCATCTCGAGGACTGTCGCACGCCGCCAATCCACCATCCGCACGCGCCACGCATTGCTGCCGTCCTTTATGCTCGTGTAATTAGCTTTAAAATCCTTGCATCTATTGGCTCGCTATCCTCCGAACTGGCGTGTAAGTCGGCAGAGGACGCTGCCAGACGACACGCATCGACGGCGCAAACCACGTCTCTACGCGGCATTATTGTCTTCGCTTCCCTTTGGAAACGTCCTGCGTGCGCACGCTTCTTTTTTCAGCCGTTGCTCCGTTTTGTGTCATTTTCCCGCGCCGGCTGGTCCCAATCAAGTCTTTTTGCACCACTCCTATTTCTTGGATAGCATTCGATTATACTTGACTCAAAATCGGCCCTACGTGCCTGAGCTTCTCTCTTCAGTCTCGGCATGGTAAGTTGCCACGGAGTGGTCGGCGAGATGTGTAATGGCATCGGCAGCTATCTATACGTGCATACTAACGCCCTTGACCAGGTGCTTTTTAAGCGGAAGCCCGTGCAATTCCTGCCTCCTGCTGACATGGAGGACGAGAATGCTGAGGTACGTTACCAGGGTGCGGAATTCGCTCTCAAGATAGCTCAATCGAGTTTCCCTGACTGCCACTTCGTTTTCTGTTGATGCTCAACTACTAACACGCAGCCGCAGGTATGGCATATACCACAAACTGGGGAGATATTTACCAATTATGAGGATTATCTGAGTCGGTAAGCTGCTATGCATGTCTTTGAACAGACGCCCGTCTATCAGGCCAGAAAAGCTCGTCTTTTAAACAAGGGCATCTTTCCTTTGAACAGCCCGTAGCTGATGTTGTGTATGTGCGTTGTCGTCTGTTTCTGCCTTTTGTCAGAATGGATTTCTATAAACAGGTAATTCATGCACCCTGCTTTGGGTACTCTTCCAGCTTGGCACTGACGAAGGTACTACAGCGGCGATTTAATGACCAAATCACGGGTCAGTCGGGGCTCACCTTCTTCGAGGCATTCAATAGCGAGGTTTGTTATACTTTCATACTCCAGATCCCACCATCCAGTGCAAAACGATATTAATGCTTCAAGCTTTGGCACAGCTTACTGGCGGGCGCGAAGTTGAGGCCAGTTTTCCGGAGGCTTTGAAAGGCCCCATCTTGCGTAAAGTGCAATTTCAAACTGTCTCCCGTCTAGACAATCTCGTTGATCTCATCTTTGACGAGTTCAGACATGATTATTACCCGGGTGAGGAGGTCACAGTGACCTTGGAAGGTGGAGATCGTTTGCACGGTCTAGTTCGAGATAAGACGACGTTTGGACCCAGAATACTTCCTGATGGCTCCCGCACCTTGCCTGTCACTCGCTATCTGGTCAACATCAAGGACTCCGACGAGGAGACCGTCGTCACGGATGAACACATTTGCCGTGATCGAGGAGTCTTCACCAAAGCCATGCTACGTTCTTTCATCAAAAAGACTGTCATAAGAGAAGCTTGGACGGGAGCGCCGTGGCTGGTGAAACATGACTATGCAAACATGTATTACATTGACACCAGAGTTCCGCCTCATCTTCGATATGATATGAAGCTCTTGGAGCGCAAGCAAATCCAGGCCCAAAAGAAAGGCATCACGGTGCACGAAGCCGATTGCCACATACAGCATCATGACCCCGCACGCCTACCGGAATTGAAGCCGGTCAACAAAAGTCACAAAGCGAAGCATAGTCAATCCGGGTTCAAGGCCCCCAAATGGTACGTTACCGAGACTGTAGCTCGTGTCAATGGAGCGGAACAACATGAACAACAAGCACGACAATCCACTCCACCTTTGCCTCCACCTGCGCCTTCGCCGCCTCCCAAATATCCGATTGAAGATTTAGCTCTACCGCCAAAGGAAGGTAGTCTTCGACCTCGCCTTCAATTTTTATGCCGAGATCCGCCAGTGATGCCAGAGACCGAAGTGGAAAAATCTCATCCGTTTCGAGATCAAATCAACATGGACACAGTCGGTGCTTTTTTGGAAACTTGGGACACGCTGAATGTCTATTGTGAAATTTTCAAGCTCGACTCGTTTACATTCGACGATTTCGTCGAGGCCATGAACGTGGCTTCAGACACGACCCCGGTCCAGTTGTTTGATGAGATTCACTGCTCGGTCTTGAAGATTTTGGTCGATTCCGAAAAGGAGGGAGGCAAGGTCCGAATCACCCTACCCGATCTGGAAGATGATGAAAGTGACGAAGATGACGACGACGACAATGAAGACGACGAAGGCGACGAAGACGTAGAGATGCAGACACCCGAGCCGGAGCAAAAGCCAAAAGGCCGTGCCACACGTTCTAGCCTCGCCAAAATGGAAGCGGAAAGACTTGCAGCCGAGGCAGCAGCAGCCGAGGAGGAAGAATTGCGTGCAGAACAAGAGTCTCGCACTCGCGCCGAAGAAATGATGAGGGAGTTTGACTGGATAGATCACTTACGGAAGCGCGACTTTGGCAACGGCGGGTGGGAACGAATCATTGTCGGCCTGCTGCATCAATTATCCAAAGATGCGCGACACAAAGAAACCTGCGAGGAATTGCTGGAACAATTGGTGCCGCCGGACATGGATCCCACACAAGAGCTAGTACAGCAGAACTATGCCGGCCTCGATGTCAATTACCGGGTCAAGGTGTTACAGATTCTCTGTCTTCTGACGATGCAGACCAAGGCTGTGCGCGGCTATATGGAGGATTGCAGTGAAACGATGACGAAATACCGCAAGGACAGAATCGAGTGGCAAAGACAAAAGAAACAAGCGTAAGTCAATGTAACCGAACGATGGCACAGCTTATCAGCGAATCAGTTTTCAGAGCATCGATGCTGTACAGTACACTGACGAAGCATGTGGACAGGATGGAGGAAGTTCGTCAACTCTATGAGCAGCGCAGGGAATTGGTTCCAGATCCAGAACCCACTGATGAAGTGGACATGAGCGCTCTAAAGGAAGATGGTGATGACATGAAGATGAAGGGGAATGCCGATGAATCTCATATTGACAAGGAAGACGGCGACGAAGGCATCAACAAGGAAGGGACCCAGGCCAAGGGCAAGCGACGCGGTCGCCCGCCGTCGGAAAAGACGAAGAAGAAAGAGGCCGAGGTCGAAAGAGAACGCCGGATCAAGGAATTAGAGAAGCAGAAGTCACAGGGGATTAAAGAGAAGAATTCGCACGAGACAGTCAAACTGACTGCGCAACAGCAAAAGCAGTACAACACGATTCTGAAGGAGATTCAAAAGAAGGAAGACTTGATCAAGAAATGTGAGGACGAAGTCGCTATCATTGAGAACGATTTGCGCGAAGCAGATTGCCCTCGAACGCGGGTATTAGGGAAAGACCGGTTTTGGAATCGATACTATTGGTTCGAGAGGAACGGTATGCCTTATGGCGGCCTTCCAACAAGCTCAACGGCGTCAGCTGATTATGCCAACGGATGCATTTGGGTTCAAGGTCCCGATGACATGGAGAGAGAGGGCTACATTGATGGCCCGTCGGACTTACAGAACGAATACCGGGCCAAGTTTCAAATGAATGTCTCTGAGCGCAAGGCGAAGGAAGAAAACGGCACCAGCGTCTTCACTGCGAGACAATGGGGCTTTCTATCGGAGCCCGAGGACGTTACGGCATTGATCAAGTGGCTGGACCCTCGAGGCTTCAATGAATTGAAGCTGCGCAAGGAGCTCACGAACTATAAGGACAAGATTGTGAAGAACATGCACAACAGGAAAATGTACCTCGGCGGCGTCGGCGACGAGGGCGACAAGGACCATGATGATGGCAAAAACGTCAAGGAAGAGCAAATGACAAAGCGAATCAGCTCACGAATACGGGAGAAGAGTCCAGAGATACCGCATTATCGCTGTCTACAGTGGGAGAACACAATGGCCTTGGATGAAATCGGACATTTGCATTCACACCCGCCGCCGCCTCCCAGGGCCCGGAAACAAACCAAGAAGCGCGAAGCACAGACAGACCTAGCCGCGCGTGGGTCGAACAAGTCCAGGCGACGCGGCTGAAGTTCTGAACGGTCGGATTACTAATCTAGAGATGGCATGCATACGGAGTATAGAGACCGAATGCGCATGAAAAGGAATACAGGAAGCGCGGCGTTCGGAATAACGATACTGGCCGTGGCCGACTCAAGCTCAAAGGCTGCCCTTTCAGTCAACGATGCTAGAGCCAAGCCCTTCATCTGGCCTTGGATTCATACAAAGCGCTGGTTGGATGCGGCATGGGGATTGCCAATTGGGTTTTCAACAAGAAGTGGATGGCAGCATTGGGCGGGGCCGCGTTTGCGCTATGACGCTTTGTTGTTTGTCGAATCTTCATGAGCATGTGGTACGCGCAGGCCGTTCAGCTCCGGGATGGTACAGACTACATACCTACATTACATGTAGAACAGCAGATAGAGACTGGGCTAGGCATTGTATGCGACCTTGAAGTCCGGGAGTGCGCAACTGGATAAGCTGGTCGCGATGTACCATCATGTGACAGTCCCGTTTTGCCCAGGAGTCAGGATTTCCGTATGCATGGGTGCGGCATGCATGTCGTCATGCACAGATGCACGGAGTGCTCAGATGCTCATGGTGCGTTCTTCTCGACGGGATGAAGTGATGAGCTGTGCTGCAGCGCGACCCAATCACACGGGTCTTCCAGCACAAGTCAAGCTTTCGCCCTGCAAATTCAACCTGGTTAGCTTCCGGAAGTTGGAACAAGCGGTCGCATTCATTCGCCCGACTTTTCATTCCTGGCCGAGGCTCCATTCTCAGATGTTCCGCAGCGCGTTTTTAGACCCGCTCGGTGACTCGTCTGGGCCCCGGCGCTCCGAACGTGGGCCGAGGCATCTTGAAATGCCGATACCAAATGCCAATGCTATGGCCTTTTGTTTATTTTTCACACGAACCGGGCTTTCAAGGCCCAAGGGTAACGATGAAGTGGAGGTGGATGGGCTAGGAATACAGGATGTTACACATGTACCTATGATGTATGATGTATGATGTACCTACCTACAGCCCTACCTGGGGAAGGGGAATAGAATAGGTAGGTATCTTGGTGCCGACCCATACCTTTTTAGTTGAACGCGAAAATCTATTGTTGAAAGCTTGAATCTGCCTGCGCATTGATCCTTCTTCCTTGCTTCTCCTCCATCGACTGAACGATTACCATCGCAAATTCACATTCGGACTTAGTCGCAATACGAATCGTTCTCTTTACTGTCCTGTTGCGGTCAGGAACTATTTCATCATGTCTTCTGAGGAGTTACCCAAGATCACGCTGTACTGGTATGTCAAGCTTTCCTTTTCCCGGTGTCCCTTTGTGTACGAATGTCGGCGCGCGAATTGGAGGGAGATGATTTGAAAGGGAAGGAAGACGAGAAAGCGCAGTATTCATACCGCCCTCCGCCGTGGCTCGCGCGTTCGCAACCAAATGCTAATTCACCTCCCCCAGGCTCAACCACTCCCGCTCCCAACGCATCGTTTGGCTCCTCGAAGAACTCCAAGTCCCCTACGAAGTCCAAGTCTTCCACCGCGACAAAGAAACCCTCCTCGCGCCCCCGGAGCTCGAGAAGATTCACCCCTTGGGCAAGTCCCCCGTCGTGTCCATCACGCCGCGCGATGCGGGCGCCAAGCCGGTTGTCCTGGCGGAGAGTGGCTTCATGACGCAGTACCTGGTGGACCATGTGCCGGCGGGGAAGAATCTGAAACCGAAGCAGTGGCGCGAGGGGAAGGAGAATACAATGGGGGGTGAGACGGAGGAGTGGTTGCGGTATGGGTATTATTTGCATTATGCGGAGGGGAGTTTGATGCCGTATTTGGTATTTGCGTTGGTGGTGTCGCGTAAGTTGCCTCTCTTTTCTCACCCTTGTCTTTTTTTCTTACTCCCCTTTTCTCTCTTTCTTCTTCTTTACTTTCGCTCTTTTCCGCTTTGGCGCTTTGTTGGTGTGATCATCGATTTCTCATTATAGGAACCAATGGAGAGGGAGAAAGAGAAGAAATCTCAAGAAGAAGAGACGATGGTTTTTGAACACAAAGAAAAAAAAATGGAGCAACAAGGGATAGAGAAGATCTTATGAGAAGAAGAAAGAAAACAGAGAAAGATGAGCAGAAAAAGCTAACATCTACTCACAGGCCTCAAATCCCCTCAAGTACCCTTCCTCGTCCGCCCCATCACTTCCGTCATCGCCAACCGCATCACGGCCATGTTCGTCGCACCCAACGTAAAGAAGCACCTGTCCTTTCTCAACGGGGAGCTCGAAACCTCCAGCGGCAAATACCTGTGCGGACAGACACTCACCGCGGCGGATATTCTCATGAGCTTCCCGCTGATTGCGGGCGCGGGGCGGTTCGACGCGATGACCTCGTGGAAGGGCGGCTCGTGGAAGAAGGAGTTCCCCAAGGTGGCGGAGTATGTGCAGCGCCTGCAGGAGGAGCCTGGGTATAAGAGGAGCGTGGAGAAGATTGAGGCGATGGATGGGAAGTTTGAGGCGTCTATGTAAGGGGGTTGGCATTTGCTGAGTATTTTCACGTTGATGTGAGGCTGGATTTGGCCTTGGGACAGGATGCATTAGTAATAGGGATGTGATGATGAAGAGGACGGATCGTCCTTTGGGCTTCTCCTGTTTGTTCTTTAATGAGCTTGAAATGGAACTTTGGCTAGACAGAGGCCGCTCGCTAGTGTTTGTCAATGAGTTCAAGCGTTTGCCAGTGCATATGGTATTTGTAACTTTGTAAGTGCTTGCCATGGGAAGAGGGTTTGATTGTGCCTCATTTACAAAACCCGTTCTGCATCAATGTTGGCGTAGTGAATAAATGAAAAGTATTTTATAGGGCGTAGCCACACCTCCTCTCTCAACTCCGATCGCAGAACCCCTCAAACACCTCAAAATCATCCCTTCTCTCTTAGTCAATCTTTGTCTCCCAGATCACATCCCTCGATCCTCCTTTTCTACCACGACAATGGCCCCAACCACGAGAATCACGGCCAAATCGACTGAGGGCCCCGAATCCTGTTCTGCCCCCGGAGTGGGAGTCCCCCCCCCTCAAGACGGAGCCTGTGCTCCCAAAACTTCCCCCATTGCCCCGACTTTGACCCTCCAGCAGGTCGAGGCTATGGAGCTGCAGACGCGAGCGACCCAGGCGGAAACAGCTCGCATCCAAGCGGCAGCAGAGCGTCTCCAAGCTGAGACCGGTCGCCAACTCGCGCAGGCCCCTGCGTTGCCACCAGCGGACGCCGATTCACTCGGTGAGCACTTCCCCCTCAATGTCCGTATGATCTCGCGAGAACTTGCTGGTGTGGCCGTCGAGGATATCGACGACATCCACACCGGGAAGTTCGAACCCTGGAACCTTATCCGCCTCCACCCGGTCCGAGGCCAACGCCCCTCTGAGGACGAGGGAACATCCAACGTCGATATCAGCTCCGGGCAATTTACGGTGAAGAAGAAGAACCACTCGCCGTCGGAATATGCCAGCGACCCCCTTATTTTCCTCAACTCCTTCGCAAACGACATCTACGTGTATCACCGCCCCTTCGGCAGGGAACATCCGGACGTGGTGATCGCCCAGATCCGCTTTCTAAGCTTCATCATTGAGAAAGCCCAGACCTACGTCTGGACCAAGTGCCTTGACTATGCGATGAAACGCTTCACTTCCGTGAAGGCCAGCACCATCCACGATGCCGAGGAATGGTTAGAACACCCCAAGGTCTGGACGGACAGCTTCTTCACTACGAACCACTCACTCCCGCTCCCATCCTCATCCCAGAAACGACAGCGATCCAACACCGCGGTGACCCCGTCGACCACCTCCCCCAACGATGCCACTACGGTCTGCCGCCAATTCAACCAAGGGGTCTGCACCTTCCGGAACTGCGCCCGACGTCACGAGTGTTCCTCTTCTTCGCCGTAAATTGCCCGGAGCTGATGTCGACGTTGGATGTTCCCTCGTCCTCAGAGGGGCGTTGGCCTCGGACCGGGTGGAGGCGGATAAGGTTCCAGGGTTCGAACTTCCCGGTGCGGATGTCGTCGATATCCTCGACGGCCACGCCAGCAAGTTCTCGCGAGATCATACGGACATTGAGGGGGAAGTGCTCACCGAGTGAATCGGCGTCCGCTGGTGGCAACGCAGGGGCCTGCGCGAGTTGGCGACCGGTCTCAGCTTGGAGACGCTCTGCTTCCGCTTGGATGCGAGCTGTTTCCGCCTGGGTCGCTCGCGTCTGCAGCTCCATAGCCTCGACCTGCTGGAGGGTCAAATTCGGGGCAATGGGGGAAGTTTTGGGAGCACAGGCTCCGTCTTGAGGGGGGGGGCTCCCACTCCGGGGGGCAGAACAGGATTCGGGGCCCTCAGTCGATTTGGCCGTGATTCTCGTGGTTGGGGCCATTGTCGTGGTAGAAAAGGAGGATCGAGAGATGTGATCTGGGAGACAAAGATTGACTAAGAGAGAAGGGATGATTTTGAGGTGTTTGAGGGGTTCTGCGATCGGAGTTGAGAGAGGAGGTGTGGCTACGCCCTATAAATACTGTTGCACAAAAGAATGGGCGCGCTTTGAGTACCCCTATGTATACCGTGCGACACACCCCCTAGCTGTCAGTGCGATAGGTAGGACTTACAGCTATACACCGACATGGTATAGTGCCTAATCCAATGTAACAGCATCGCAAAGGGGACGAAAGTGTGGTTTGTTTGATATATGTACGCAGGGGATTCGAACTTGCAACGTTGGCAAGTGGAAGTTTCAGGTGTTAACCTCCCGGGCTCATAACTGTTGCACAAAAGAGTGGCCACTGGCCAGACGGCTGCGCCCATTCTTTTGTACAACATACTTTTCATTTTGGCCAAGCGGCCCCGACCTGCCACGCACGCTGATTGGACAACTGGCCTCATCCTCACCACCTACCACCCTTCCACGATCCACCCCGCCTTGTCAAAAAATCACCGGTAAACGGGATGTGAATAGAAGCTTCACCCATCCGTACGAGCCGTACGCTCGCCAATTCGATCATGTACGCGTCGAAAACGGTATGCGTGAGATGCGCCTCGCGCCTACGGCTGGCCGTGTCGCTAACACACACGCACCGAAGCGTGGCCTGGTTCTCCTCAGCCGCCGACTCGGCCCCCGAACTCGAGGCGACCGACACTCAACATTCCCAGCGCTCCTCAAGACCATCATTCACATCTCACCGCCTACGATCCGACTCTGGTCCGTTTAGAAGGCCGCGGAGAAGTCTGGACCACACGCCGACGTCAGCTTTGGCTCTGTTCAACCAAGTGGTGCAGCGATCGAGCGCCCCGAGCGATGACACCCCTCCATCAGCCGGTGGAGGATCCGACGACAATGTTGGCGCTGCGTCTTCGGCGGCCACGGACGGATTGCTAGCTCCTACCGCATCTACCTATGCTCTGACCGAATGGGAGACCACGGCCAAACTGACCGAGTTGAATAGCAATGCCTTGGACCCTCAAGAAAAACTACGTATCTTCGAGGAAAATATATGGCCGCAGATCAAGAAGCTTCGCTGCCGTGCGCCCAAGACCCTATACATGAATACGATAAGCTTCTTGGTGAGCATTTGTGATGCGGCAGCAGAGAAGGGTCTCCTCCGCGTCAGCTTGACTGTCTCCAGCATGCTGGCCACGATGGGAAAATGGGATCTCGATCGACGGATCCAGCTCATCTTGAATCTCTGTCATGTGCTGGCCACGGCGGAAGAGACCGAAGTCAATAGAGGTGCCGTTGTGGCTGAACTGCTGGAAATGTGGAAGCACGTGTCGCAACTGAGGCGGCGAAGCCTAGCTCTGAGGCGAGAAGATCGGCCTGTGAACCAATTCATGCTACCAGAGTTGGAGGACATCCGGGAGGACATCGAAAGGGTATCTATTTCTTCTGCGAAAAAGAGTGCCCGGGCAACGGATCCAGTTTCGGCTCATAAGTCACCGACAACACGAGCGCTGGCGAACGTCTTCACACAGTACGAACTGATGCAGGTCGCGCCACTGATTCCGGGCCTGCTGGCCACGTTGGCCGTGCTCTCAGATGCTCGGGTGAGCGATGAAGCTTCGCAGGTCAAGGCAGCGCGATTACTTCGCCCGGTCTCGGCGGCACTGAAACTCCACCCCGCAAATGAAGCCTACATCAGAGCAGTTTTTGCGACGGGCGTGCTGTATCCCGCGGCGAAGCTATCCGAGCTCGAATCGTACGTGGTAGCGCAGTGGCCCTCGGTCATGACGATGCTCTCCTCCAAGCATCTGGAGCGGCGGCCCGGTCGCAGTGGGCCATGGCGTCACGACACGCTGCAAAGGTTTCAGGAGCAAGTCCGCCGTGCATACAGGACGCGGAATCCTGAGGCCGTCATGTCTGTCTGGCAGGATCTCAAACGGCAGGTAGACCAACGTCCTGCTCTGGCCCAACAACTACATGATGATCCCGAATTTTTCGACTACTGGTCCTTTGTATGGTGTGCCATGCAACGGCTCAATAACCTCCAGGACACGCTCGACATGATGCGGCAGCTTCATATCCAGCCCACGATGCGCACCTACACCAGCATGATGCATGGATGGAAGATATGCAAGGATGTGCGACGCATCGAGGCTCTGTGGGAAAAGATTATGAAATCGCGCATGAAACCCGACGCCCATATCTGGACCGAACGCATCTCGGCGCTCATCGAAACCGGCAACCCACAGGCGGGCCTCCGCGCGCTCGCCGAAATGTACAGAACCTGGACCGAAGCCCTGGCGAGGAGCGACGGCAACGCAGAAAAGGCCGCGACCATAGCCGTCCAACCGAGCATGGAAGTCGTCAATGCCGCTCTCAAAGGCATCCTCTCAATCGACCGCGATGCGGCCAACGACCTTCTCAAGTGGGCCAGCAACCAAGGTCTAGAGGCCGACACGACAACATTCAACATCTTTCTACGGCAGAGCCTCCGGACTGCCACGCACGACGTGGCCGGCGTCGTTGAAAGTCTTCTCAAGGCCATGAAGGAACGTGGCCTGGAGCCCGACGGCGCCACCTTCACCATCGTCCTTGAGGACCTCCTAGGCGGCATGCACGGCGCCACGGCCGACGAACAAGTCCAAGCCGTGCAGCAAATCCTCTCCGACATGGAGACCGCGGGGCTGAAACCCAACCGCGAGGCATACGCCAAGATGCTCTACGCCATCTCATCGCTCCCCTACGGCGGCGCGGAAGCCGCCATCGCGGCAGTGCAGAAACACATGGCCGCAAATGGCGTCACCGAGACGCCGCACATGGTCACTATCCTGCTCGAACGCGCCCTCGTTGCACAGACTTCGCCCCTCGACTCAGGCGACAAGATCCGTGCTTTCTTGCACAAGCACCGCCTCAGGGACATTAGCCAGGGGGACCGAACTCTCTGGGAGCGCATCATGGGCGCGTATGCTTCCGCGGGGGATCTCCGCGCTGCGGTGAACCTCTTTGGACAGCTTGCGCGTACAGGACGGCCGGTGACGTCGCTGCCTTGTCTGGAGAGTCTTCTACGTGCTCTCACGTGGGCGGCGGATCAGAGCGGCGCTGGCCCAAATAGGAGGAGGAGCAGCAGCAGCAGTAGCGCGGAAGATGGAGAGGAAGAATATGATGATGGAGGAGGAGAAAAAGGAGACGTAAATATAACGGCTCATTCTTTGGGTTTGGGGGATACCCAGGGGGTGGATTACCTTGCGGATGCGAGGGAGGTTGTGCGGGTGGTGCTGAATTACTACAAGAGTGCGCATTTGAAGAACGATTTGACCACGGAGAGGGTGTCTCGATCGTGGAGGCATCATTTTTGGTATTTGGCCATGGAGTATTCGCTTTTGGATTGGGAGGTGGTGCCGCCTGAGTTGCGGAGGGTGTTGAAGGGGGAGGGGGAGGGGGAGGGGAGGAGGGGGAGGAGGGCGGGGATTTAGATGGGTGATGTGGATGGCGTGAATATGTTGTGCTCGGGCTCGAAAGGGGCTTTGTTTGTGGCGTAGTTCTCTCAGAATGAAACAAGGAAGGGGTTCGAGGGTGAGAGAGAAGAGAGACGGAGAATGGAGGAACGAATGGAGGATAGCAGATGAGAAGAAAAGAGGAGAGGAGAGGAGGACCGACAACGGGGTAAACACGAATCGAGAACGGTATACCCAAGTAGAAGAGTAGAAGAGAGATTTGCAGACTACACTAGGAGGACGGTGCTTAGAGAACAGCAGAACTAGATTAGGAGTCTACTGTCTTGGTGGTAATAAGAGATGACTACAGTTTAGGGACACTCCTCTAGGCTCTTCGTGACCTACGTATGCGTGTGAATCCCTCGACTCGTGAGTATGTATGTACATAAGAAGAGGTGGCGGTGATGCTACTTTCTAGAGCATGGCTCTACATCATGCAATGCGAATTCAATGTGTTGGCAAACGCTGTATAGAATGCAGGATGTAATGCACTGCTGTGCGTTGCGACGCCATGCCTGCAATGCGATGCAATGCAATGCGGTGTGATGCAGTGTGATGTATACTGTAACGTGATGCAACGCAATGCAAGATATGTACTGTGGTCAATGCAACTTGTTCATGTAAGTTGCTGCAGTCGTTTGACTGACTTCCTCGTACTTCCTCTTGAGCGCGTTCCAAAATTCCATGGCGTTGTCTTGGTGCAAGACTTAGGTAGGAAAACTTTGTCTTCCGCAGCTATAGATGTTCCGAGAATGGAGATGGCCTTGGCCTGGTCCCTTGAATACGTACAAGCTTAGTAAAGCTTGTGGGAAAAGGGATCTTTTATCCCATCGTACAAACCGAGATGCAAACATCAGATACAGTAACAGCCGCAGATGCCATATACCAGGAAAGCCGACACAACGGTTGCCCGTGACTCAACTAGGCCACCCGAGCATCAACTGGCAATAGTCTCCTCGATCTTGTTATACGCCGTAAATGAAGCATGAGCTACACAAAAAACATGGCTGCATTCGAGGATACATCGTAGTAGATAACAAAAGGATCAGAATAAACCATGATAAAGGGCAGAAGGATATAAAAAAAAAACTAAGTCATAACTTCATCGCCATCATCATCAGTATTACCAGTCCCAGCCATACCCTCCAGAATAGACGACATCCTTTCCAAGCCCTCCACCTCGCTCTTCGTCGCGGACGGCCCCCCGCCCTGCCACTCCCCATCACGCACCTCTCCCTGCGACCCGAGTTCAAGACCGACCGACCGCTCGAGATATTTGCGTGACGCACTCTCAATATACTCTGATCGCTCGCGGCGCCAAGATGCTTGGCTCTCCGCGCCCTCCCCAGCCTCCTCTGTGCTCTCCAGCCCGTCCCCCATGGCGGTCAGCTGAGGAAGCAGAGCTGTCAGAGACGACGACAGCATCCGCAGAGACTGCAGCTGGGAGAGCGCAAACTCGGCCGTCGTGGCAATAGGCTTATCCGTGCCACCTTGTTCCAGCGTTCCCTTATCATGCAGAAACGCGAGTGCGTGTCCAGCAGGGGCCTTGTCAGCGGCCGCGCCGCCCTCGACGGGCTCTTCCTTCACGGTGGGCATCTCCACGGCGCGTCGCAACTTGCGCAAGAGCACGTCGTTCTTTGACCGTTCGGCCTCAAGAGCCATCTGTAGCTTCTGGCTGGCTTGTAGTCGCCGCCGCAGCGCCGTGATGCTGCCCGTGGTGGGCTTATCCGGATGTTTCGTCAGGTCCAGGCCCTCGTAGTGCGACAATTTGATAAACGGTTGCGTCTTCTTGTCGATGGTCAGGATGTTGTTCATGGTGTAGAGCTCAAATATATCAAAGTTCTTGTCAATCGCTGCGTTGAGAAGCGTTTCCAGCTGGTGCGCGCCATTTTCGATTTCGCGCCTGGCGGCCTCTTCGGCGGATACTGAGCCGTCGTCATCCTTGCCGTCGCCGCTGCTGCTGTCCTTGGTCTTGCGGACCTTGAAGCCGAGCTTGGATGGGGGGAGGGACAGGAGGACGCGTTCGACTGAGTCGAGGGCGCGGTCGGCGAGGACGTTGACCGTGTTGATGATGTCGTCGAGGAGTGCCTGGGTGGTTGGAAGTCAGAGGACGAAAATCAATGTTGCGCGCCTCGACGCCTAAGACGCCTTTTCTGTTTTTTTGGGCGCGCGTTGCGCTCTTCTAGATACTTACCACTGGTGGGTATCCAAAGTGCTCGGTTAGGAGGTCATAGTCAGACTCGTTTGGCGTCGTCATGATGCGTGGTGTGGTGTTTCTTGTGCGCCCGCGGGCGACGCGACTAGGACGCGACCTCCTCTTTGCTCTTCTTTACTTGGCGTGCGCTTGGCGTGGTTGCGCGCGTGTGCCAGGTGCCTCGACAGGCATTGATCGGGCTTCCAGTGTCGCACGCCTGAGCGCATGGAAGCCGAAAACGAGATGGCCACGAGCAATGCGACGTTGAATCGCTTTCGGACCTGCCGGCATCGTACAGTCTTCTCCAAAGTCAGCGTCTGTTGAGGTAAACGGGCTGCGCGATCGCTCCTGCCCCACGTCCCCCGCGGTCGGTTGCTCAGTGTTGAAACTTGAAAGTTGAAACTTGACGCCACCCCGCTCTGCGCCTCCCCACCAGGGGCGGACAAGTGACCACACAGCCCAGCCGGCCCTGTCTCCATGTCCGGACCTCGGAGCCCCCTGCGCGGGTGAGGAGGCTTCTTCTCGTTGATAACCACAACACTTACCTGAGTTACATCTGCATACAGTCTCTGCAAGGCTAATCGAAATGTCTGGTATCAAGCAAGTCATGAAGAATGGCTGGCACCCTGAGAAATCGGGTGGCTCCATTCGAGAATCAGTCGTACGTTCCCATCGCCAGCACGTCCCTATCCATCTGCATACTGCCCATACGTAAGCGGTAAGCCGTCATGAGGTGCAGAGCTTGCTGACGTATTCCCAGTCCGGTCTCATGGGCCGCAATAAAGACTCAACTTCAGAATCCTCTGACCGCGTCGCTCGTCCGCTGTCAGACCTTAAAGATCCGGCCTCGTTCGCTCCGCCGCCCAGGCGTACAGGTTCCGGGCTCCCGCCAGCTCCGCGCAGAGCAGTTGCGAGTCCTCCAAGCTACGCGAGCTCACAAGCCGACTCTCTGGAGCGTGCGCCGAGATATACAAATTCACCCGCTATCGAGGCACCGTATTCAGAATCCCAGGATGAACAGCGGCCGCAGCCGACGCCGTATCGTGTCGATACCACGGGACTCTCCACTCAGCACTTGCCCAGGCCGCCGCCACGACGAGACGGGGCGGATGGCAGGTCTCCTTCGATGTACAGCGAGACCAAGAGTACCAGTCCTGCGCCCAAGGCTGCTGGCCCGCCTCGCCTGCCACCTCGATTACCACCACGACGTGCTACAAGCTCACCACCGGCCGAGGAGGATAAGAGCCATGGCTTGCTCAACGGGGCGTCTATCCAAAGACTCGGCGCAACAGGTATCTCCGTGCCGGCATTGGGGATAGGTCGCGCAGGATCAGCAACTCCAAGCTCTTCAGGTCGTCCTCCTCCTCCGCCTTCGCAGCCCTCTCACGAAGCTAGCCCCAGCGCTGGCGCTGCAACTGGATCCGGGAAATGGGGCTCACAAATCAACGAGCTTCAAGGCCGCTTCGCCAACATGAAGACATCCTCTCCCGCGCCCCCCGTCCAAGCCCCAGCCCAACATCCTCCCCCCCAAGGCACAACCTGGGCGCAGAAGCAAGCCGCCCTCAAAACAGCCTCCAGCTTCCACAAGGACCCCTCCTCCGTCTCCTTCTCCGACGCCAAAGCAGCCGCCACGACAGCCAATAACTTCCGCCAGCGCCACGGCGAACAAGTCGCCTCGGGGGTCAAAACGGCCAACAACCTCAACCAAAAGTATGGTCTTATGGACAAGATTGGCGGGGCTTACACGGGGGCACAGTCTGCGCTGGGGCAGGCCCCGAATCCGAATGGAACAACGACTGCAGGCTTGGGGATGAAGAAGCCGCCGCCGCCGCCGCCTCCAAAGAAGAAGCCTGGGCTGGTGGTTGCGCGTGGAGGGGGGGAGGGGGAGGGGCCGCCTCCTGTGCCGATGGGAACGAGGCCGGTGTTTTGAGCATTTGAGCGTTTGAGAGAAGGGGGTCATCTTGCAGAGGGTCATCTTGCTGGTTGGTTGAAAATGGAAAGGAAGTCTTGGGATGTTTTTCCTCTTTTATAGAATACGCGTCTTGTTTTTGAAATCGCGACTAGCATTGGGAAGAACATGGCGGGTATATCTGTGGCGTCTATGGAGTATAAATTATGGATATGGGTTTATTGAGTTTGTTTACAGTGTTTTGTTGTAATGCTTGTTCGTCTTATGTTTGCTGTTGACAATTACCCATCGGAGAATAGAGTCAAGTTTAGAATCGGACCAATCGGCTTGTATGAAACGTTCTTATGGCATTTTCATTGAAGTATGCCCTGTCAAATCAAAGTGTCGATGCAACGTAACGTCAGCAAAAGGAATCACACGCAAACGAGAAAAAATAGCGTGGGGTTCATCGCGATTCTTGCATTAGATTTTCAGGTAATCCTTCCCTGCTCACGGGCACCATGCACCTGACAGAGATATCCACTCTAGCTTCTAACGTCTCGACGGGGACCCTCAGACACAAATATCATTTGGCAATTATCAGAACTCAATACATCCTCTAAACCTTCATCTCCTTGAGGCCGTGCTTCCAGACGACAACATAGGGGGTAGTTCCATCCTCGCGGTAGTTGAGTAGAACGACACTGCAGACGCGTTAGCAAGTACTAGATTGAAGCTAGGATACAGCCAAAGGCCACAGCATCTTGTGGGCCGAGCTCCGGGCAAATACGTACAGGCCATCGGGGTTCATGGACTCGCCAGTGTAGAACTCAAAGTCCTTGAACTTGGGCAGGAGCTTCTCCTTGACGTAGCCCTGGGCGCCCTTCTCGAAGGCGGTGATTTCTTCGGCGGAAGCGCCGCGCTCCTGCATGGCGGTCTTGACGGCCTTCATGTAGCCTAGAGGGATGTTGTAAGTATCCAGACGGGAGTGGGGTCGCTTCCAAGAGGTCTCCTTTTCGTTGCTATTTTATTTGGGGGGAAGAAAAGTACATACCCTTCAGGTAAGCAAGATAGCCCTTCTTGTCAAAGGAAGTGCTCTGCAGACGGAAAGAGTGGACAATGTTGTTGACCTTGACGGCTTGGTCCTCAGCGTCCTCTTCGTCGCCGCCCTCAGCGGAAGCGTTGGCGCCAGTGTCTGTGTCTGGGTTAGTGATTGTATAGAAAGTAGCCGAGACGGCGATCCGGAGCTGTCGTCTTTGGCAACGGGGTGTTGTCGAGTGGTAGTTGGTGGTGGGATCGGTAAAGGTCGTTTACGTACTGACTTGGACAGCCTCCTCCGTGATCATGGCGCAGTCAGCCTCGTAGACAATGCCATCAACCTCAGTGAGGTCGTAGGAGTCCGAGATGATCTCGTCACCGGTGAGGATATCCTAGACAGTGGGCGGTTAGTACAACAATGCGGCTTGCACGCTGTGAGATTGGGAGATGGCGGGGTCTGCTGGCAGAACTGCTGGCTTCACTGCACATCGGCAATGGTGCCGCTGAGGACTTGTGAAGAAGGTCTGACAGGAGGCAATTGGTTTCGCGTACCTTGTAAATCAACATGCTGACGGTTTGGCAAAAGATCTGTCGGCTGTGAGGGGAGATGCTGAAGCTGAAGACGTCGTGAACTGAGATCAAGGTGGAAGTGGGACAACAGCAGGATTGAGTGCAAAATACTCTGTTAGGTGGGAGGAGGTCGCTCTGTGTGGCCAGCTTCGCGGGGCAAGTGGGGTTGATTTTTTTTTCTCTTTTTCTCCTTCGTCCTTGATGGTTTTGGGCAGCAAAGTCTGGCGATTGAAGTGGACCAATCAGACTGGGGCGGGGAGGCCGGTTGCACGTGCAGGTCGCTGCTTGCGCTTGACCTTTTCTGTACTTTACAGGTAGTATGTACATAGGTACATTCTGTACCGACGGGGATTTCGTGACACCTGAAAATTCTTTTATGCCAACTTCACCCTACCTTTCAAGACGGCCTACAACGACATTGCGACTCGAGCCTCTGTGCGAGCACTTTTAAGGCATCTGACATCTCCGCAGGAATTCATGTCATCTGGTCTGATGAGACCTCAGTAATCCTCCTACACAGGCGCCGAGTTTGGCGTACGAATAAGGATGGGAGGTGTCTGCGATCTTGTATCCGCGAACGATGGCGAGATGCCTCAGAATTCATGTTATGGGGCTGCTTTTCCAACGACAGAAAGGGGGCAGAGACGACAGCAGAGAAATTAGAGTCCATCGCACGGATTGAAGAAAGAACCCATCGTGAGCTTGAGCCTATTTTCATTGAGACCTCGGCGCATAAATTTTCGTCGGCCTGCATCACAAGCTCACGATGGAGCTCCTCAATCCATGCGATTGACTCTTTTTTCTCTGCTGCTGTCTCTGTCCCCTTCTTGTCATAGGTAAAGCAGCCCCAGAACATAAATTCTGAGGCATCTCGCCATCGTTCGCGGATACAAGATCGCAGAAACCTCTCGTCCTTAGTACGCCAAACTCAGTACATATGTAGCTGCCGCGTTGTGTAGGAGGATTACTGAGGTCTTATCAGACCAGATGACGTTCTTCCATCTTCCAAAGTCCAGTCTTCATGGGCTGAACACCACGCAAGGCGGCCATCCCTCATCTTTCTTCGTCAACCCAGGCTGTCTCGTTGGCTTCGTCTTCCTGAGCCTACTTGCACGTAAAATGCGCCAAACTGTATCCCGAGATACATTATACATACCCAAGCTCGCTCAGATCGCCGGCAAGACCAGCACAGGTTTTCGTTTGCGAAGATGTGATTGATGACAGCCCGTATAGGGATGCATCATGCCGGTGAGCGAGACTACCTCTTTTGTAGAAATGCCAGATGCCTTAAGTGCTAGTACAGAGGCTCGAGTCGCAATGCCGTTGTAGGCCGTCGTTATTACTCCGTAGAGGTAGAGTGAAGTTATCATCAATCTGGATTTTGAACAGAATTTCGAAGCGTCACGACTCACGAGTCACGACATCTCCGTGGTATTATAGCAGGATGCCTAACTTGGCTCACCGCTGCATCTTGCGCTGGCAAGTTGCAACCATTTTTCTGTTCGTCCTGGATATTGTCTTTCTGTGTTCCAATCATCTACAGTAGAATATCATCTCTTTTTACTCTCTTTACTATGTAATACATGGAAACTGTGTAAATGACAATGCCGGCGACGAGAGCCAGCCGCAGCAAGGCAGGTTCAATTGTGCTAACTTCTAAGAGTCTAGGAAAGCGGAATGGACCGGATTGGACGGTAAACGGCGGATCGCATCACGGAGTGTTCGAGGCCGAGTGAGCTGATGAACGCTGCACGCCACAGAGCACCAGCCACATCACCCCATCCATGATCCGTCCCTGCATTCGCCGCAGGAATCCTGCTCTCTCTCAAGATCTCTGCAGCATTCGCCGCACACAGCATCGCCAGTCTGACTCAGGAGCATCTCCACCGCCACTGACCCCCTGCCAAGGGCCCCCCCCACTTTCATTTCGTCGCCTCCCGAGATTCCGTTTGCGAGACGGCTCATCCATCGCAACATAAACCCCGAGTCAACCAGTTTTTCAAACCTCTTTCCAACAGAAAACTTCCCTGCTGGGCTGTATCTCATACGAATTGGCGACGAAACATTTCGAAACCCTCCAGAAACCGACTCCCGCACTGCTTGGCACCACGCGCAACAGCGAGCACCGGACCCCGCGGCCGTCATGGTGAACTTCACAGACGCCGCCTCACCACTCCTCGCCATGGCAAACGAGACGCTCTTCGATGCGGCCCTCCCAGCATTACCCTCGTACACGCTCGAATCACGCGGCGACTTCTTCCCGTGGATATCCGATTTCTGGCTATCCCTCGTGTCGCCCATCATCGTCTACTGGGCCGCATCGCTACTGTTCCACCTCCTCGATACTCTGGACTTGTTCCCGCAGTACCGTTTACACACGCCCGAGGAGATTACGCGACGGAATCACGCGTCGCGATATGAAGTCGCGCGTGATGTGGTGCTCCAGCAGATTATCCAGGTCGTTACGGGGGCGGTTTTGGCTATGACGGAGCCGCCCGAGGTGGTGGGCAAGGCGGAATATGATGTGGCTGTTTGGGCGACGAGGTTGAGGCTTGCGCAGCGCGCTTTGCCGGGGTTGTTGAGTTTGTTTGGGTTGAATGCGGTGGCGATTTCGAAGAGTATGTCGGCGACGCATCCGCTGCTGGCTGGGGCGTTGGCGGGTGGTTATTATCCGTTCCTGTCTACGGCGGCGGCGGCTGGTCCGGCGTTTGCGGATTGGGAGTTGATGGTGGCGAGGCTGGTGTATCATGTTCTTGTGCCGGGGCTGCAGTTCTTTGTGGCTGTTTTTATACTCGATTCGTGGCAGTATTTCTTGCATCGATTGATGCATATGAATCGATGGCTGTATAGTGAGTATTGTCCCGTGGCGCTCTTTTTTCTGTTTCAATGGTGCTTCCTCTCTCTCTTCTCTTATGTTATGCTGCTTGGTTTTTTTTAGGGCTCATACTGACATCTGCAAAGCCACGTTCCATTCTAGACATCACCGACTTTACGTCCCCTACGCCTATGGCGCGTTGTACAACCACCCCCTGGAGGGCTTCCTCCTCGACACGCTCGGTGCTGGTATTGCTTTCAAGGTCACTGGAATGACCCTCCGACAAGGCACCTGCTTCTTTGCCTTTTCGACCCTCAAGACTGTTGACGACCACTGCGGCTATGCGTTCCCCTGGGATCCTCTGCAGCTCATTACGTCCAACAATGCCGCGTATCACGACATTCATCATCAGACCTGGGGCATCAAGACCAACTTCTCGCAGCCATTCTTTACCTTTTGGGATTCCATTCTCGGAACTCGATATAAGGGCCCTCGAGCGGACAGGCTCGCTGATAGGAAGCGGACCGAGGCTGCAAAGACGACGTCGTAATATGACAGGCTCATCCACCTTTTTTGAGCTCCACTGTCGAGCATGTACAATCAGCAGTTTGCTTTGGGAGCCTCATGCAAATGCAATTTGGCGTTTGTCTTTCTTCCTTGTCTGATATTATTTTTGCAGCTTTTTCTTTTACCGGCGTTGTCCTTACACGCACAGTCTCTGGGAACGAGATGGGGCGTATAATTCCGTGGCGACACATCATCTCTCTAGGAACGAGACGATGGCACATAATTCTGTGGCGATGCAGCACCGTCAGTGTCTCAGGAACGAGATGCATATAATTTCGCCGCGATGCAACGCGTCCGGTCTCTCATGCATGAGTCGATGCAGTGGTCAATTCCCCTCGACGCGTGCAACATCAGGCCGCATATTATTCTAATTACCTCTCCACACTTTCCATCTTCTTTCCTCCATCCACAATGACGTCTGAGATACGTCTGCACGAGGCTGGCCTTTTGTTTTTGTTTTGCCCGCCTCGAGCTGGTGGTTGATGAGTAGGATAGCAGACATCCACAAGGCTTGTTGGGAGGGGTGCTTACCTGTACTATACTTCTTCTCTTTATTCTATTTTAATACCTAATCGGAGGGATCAAGGGTTGTGAATTACATTATTGATGGATGGCTGGCACTGGGCAGCGATGTGGCGTTGTGATGTAACGAATCTCATATGGATTTTGAGGATATCAACGTTTGTCTCTGCCTTTTTAATGACGAGTATTTCTTGGGGTTTTGCTCCGTTGTTCGTATCTTTCAAGTTTCCCCATCTTTTGAACAAACACGTACATGATGGCGATGCTTTGCAAGATAAACCGTTGAGATAAGCACGGGACACATGCGAGGTGGAGGGGGAATTCCGAGCATGTCATCTACACAGCAAACATGTAACATACATACTTGAGGTAACATGAGCGGGCAATGTACACTGTCAGGACTCAGGGCGGTTGTTCGGGATGCAGGTTGGTGGAGGTGGCAAAGAATGACGCACATGTGCATCAAACTTGTCACGTATTTTTAATTGCGATTGTCTCTTGATTCGTTCTTGTGCTTATCAACCCCAACCAGACCTTGCATATTCGTAGTGGCGCCGAAGAATGGCCAGTTCTATACATAGACTTGTGCATGCGAGAGCTGCAAACATTCGTCTACATATCTATGTATGTACATACATACATATTCGTTTCCTGTCGTTTTCTCGTGTGCGTCTGTCCGACTTTTGTCGTGTAAGGCTTCGATTCGAGTACGACGAGTAGTACGACTTGTACGAGGCACGAGGCCGCCGCACGACACGACGCCCCCCGCTTTTCAACCCGAGCCAAGCGAGATGCTGCTTTGGCGAGAAAGGCACAACGCTGGCGTGGGAGTGTCGTACTTGCGAATTCCGACCCAACGTTGCCATACTTGAACCGAGTACAGTACATATGGATGACTTGTAAGTTGTACGGTTGCATTGTCGCTCACGTCGCCGATGCTATGGTAGCTTGTCCTGCGGTGCTGCAGTCTGCAGGCTGCCCGCCCTGTCGTGTCGCCGTGCTGAGAGAGCTGACTCGTGCCCGCATTCCGTGGCGGAGAACTTGAGAAGACGAAGGCTCGAAGCCACGCGCAAGTTGCAACAAGGGCCAGGATTCATCATGCACAGTCTACAGACGTGTCTTGGGATTCCGAGTTGGGAGTCTTGACTCTTGGGACTCTTGGCGGCGCGGCGGCTGGTGCTTTGCCGTCTTGCTGCAGTTACAGCCGCGTACATACATATCATTAACTACATATCTTTGCATTCTTTGACTCTGCTGATGTACCCATAGGCATGTGTACTGTACAAGTTGTAATCTCAGCCAACATCTTCACCATACATGCACACTTTAATTATGCGGCAGACCGTTGGTTAGCTTGGCCCGCTTCGCTTGGTCCGCTTGGCTTGAACGGCGTGGCCGGCTGGTCTGGTGCCACCAAAAGCTGGATTTGGCTCGCATTGCGCCGGCCGAAGCATGAAGAGTCAGTCGGAAGTCCGTCTGCCGGAGTCTCATCAATCATGATGCACGACACTGGTAGGTACTTGCAGTCCCCGGCCTATCTATCGACGATCGTGCCATTGCCCTCTGCCATCTTCGGCCGTATCTCATCTCACCAGTACCTTAGCCCAGCCGTGCCGCACTACAGTACACAAGGTCCTTTCCGGCATACATGATACGTGTGCCAGCTTGTGAGCCTGACATAATTGCCAAGACTGACACCGAGGCCCTCGATATACTCGACGACTCGGCCCTCCAGACTCCAAGATATGTAAGATGCCCGCCGCCCGGTCAGCTGAAACGCTCACGTCATGTCTTAAATCCTCCAGACACCCGTTGCTTCAGGTGTCCCACGACTTGTTCTCCCTGACGCAGTGACGCTTGCACCAGTCTTACGCCTGGCCACGATACATACCTAAGTTCTAAGTTCTAACTGTTCATTTTTACTCTTCTTCTTCGCTCTCCGGAGTAACTTCCGCCTCTCGCGTTGCAGCGGCTGTGAGAACGCGAGCCTACATCTCTTCTTACATTCCACGCCACCGGCAGTACCTGTTGTCTTGGCGTGACGCCTTGCAAGCGCGTCTTCCGAGTTCCCAAGTTGCTCTGGCATGTCTTGCACTGGAACACCTAACGACTCGCTAATCTAGCAAATCGATTTTTTTTCTTCTTCTTTTCTTTTACGATTGCTGGCCCTGCTGGCCTTGACGCGGCATAATTAATAGTACCCCACCACCGTTCAGGTAGTTCTAACTTCTTGGGACAACTTCCGACGGCGCCTTTCTATTACTTGAACAGTACAGTAGCCCCCCCGTGGCGAGGACGAGCAATGTCTGGTTTCTGCTCTGCGTAACTTGAACATGCTACTGTCGCCCTGTGCTTCTGCATCGCCAACTGCCTCCTTCTTCGACTGCGCGGACTGACTGTGTCGTATCGTTCTGCGACAGGCTGCATTGTTGCTGCATCGGTCCTGCAACGGCTCTGCAAAGGGCGCGTACCGGCATTTGTCCAACGGGGCCCGACCTACTGTAACGCTATCATGGACCCTTCGACCACATTGATCACCTTTACATTGTAAGTCTTCACTGTGCAGTCTGCATGTTGCGAGTTTGGAAAAGTAGAGGCCGAGACTTGCATTTGAACATTTTGGCTTTGCTGTTCAGTCTTTTGTCCACTTAAGGTTCTGCTCCATTTCGCATCATTTATCCCCATCTTGTACTTTACGCATGCGCCTCCGCGCGCCAGTCTTTTCATGTGCTATTTGATGAACTGGAGTTATGCCCAGTCCTTGGGCAGTTCATCCTGGACTTCTTGCTCAAGTCATGCTTTTCGATTTTGGCATGCAGCTCATGCCATTGAATGCTTGCATTGTATTGCCCCCTCACTGTTTGCTCTGATGTTGCTCTTGCCCTTGTCTCCCAAGATATCGCTCGTGTTGGTCCCGTCGCTTCACCTTGTGCATCTCGCGCATTCCCCATACGAGGCCGTCACAACTAACATGCGATTCGTAGTGAAACCGAGCCGTCTGTCAAATCAGTACAACTAATTGGATCATGGGACAACTTTTCCACATGGTATCCCATGAAGCAGGACACACGACGCGGGCGCGGCCAGTGGAGGGGTTGTCCTGCCTTTAAAAGCATATCCGGAGGAAATGCATCCCGCCCGGTCCAGCCGAGCAGAAATCCCGGCGGCTTGAAAATGGGTCGCACGTATTACTACTATGTAAGTCGGACTTACATCCGGATTTCAGATAGCCTCGACACATGCCCTCCTCCTGTGCCTTTTACTCACCTTTGTATACAATACAATAGTACGAAATAGATGGCTCGACAGAGACGCATGACCCTACACGACCCTCAACAACGGCTTGTCCCTATCTTCCCGGACAGACTGTGAATACTATATACATCCCGGTGGAACGGACTTTGAGATCACGCAGCGCCTCCGTCAACTCACTCCGGCAAGAATCCTTCATGACCACAGATCCTGAGGCTCGTTTTGTCCCTCCCATTCCGCCCAACACACTGTTCCCACATGTCCATCGTCATCTAGGGTCGGTGTCTTCTTTGCTACATGCGCGCTATTCTGACCGGTCCGAATCCGGTGGGCCGCCTTGGAATCTACTTTTCGGGAGCTTGGCGGGAGGAGCACCAATATCGGAGGGACCGAAGACTCCAGGACGCGACAGGAACGAGAACTCTTCGCAGCACAATCATGGTACGCTGTTGCCTGATAGCAGGCCATGCTCCTCGCTGGGAGATCAGACTTCACTAGATATATATCCCGAATCACTGCAACGGTTCTTGTTGGACGACGCGCCGCCTCTGGAATCTGTTGCTATCGAAGGCACGTCTTTGCTGGGAGAACAGGCATCAAAAAGAGATATCCATGCCGAATCGTTGCGACGTGTTATGGTGGACAATGCGCCGCCGATGGATCCTCATGCTGCTAGCGACCTGTTCTCACTCGGAGAACAGCATCTAAGAGACGTGTATCCCGAATCGCTGCAACGATTCCTGCTGGACAACGCTTCTCCCTTGGAAACTGTCGTCAACGGCGCCTCCACCCCCCATCCCCCAAGCAGTCAACCCGGCCAGGACGACTACTTCGCCACGCCAGCCAGTCTTGACACACCAGCATTCACCGCATCGACACCTCCCTCGCAGCTCATCGCCAGCAAAGGCGCTTCCTCTTCTCATCAACGCGCCAACTCCATCTCTCTAACGCTCATCACCAACCCCGATACACAAAATCAACCCCCCACCGAGCTTCCTCGCACGCACTTATTCGCAGAGCCAGACCTGCACACCACGACCGATCTCGCGCAATGCACCTGGTCCCCAGCCGTATCATCCAGTACCTGCCCAGCATCAATATCTCCACAATCCCCTCTAGATGAAACGATGTGCTCCGACGATTCAGACGACGATGACGACATGGCCTCAACCCTAGGCGGAGACTGTCTATCCTACCGCTCTCAATCCAATATGCCCCAGCTCACCACGAGTGAAGCGTTCCAACGGTATAGCCTCCCCCGACACTGCGCGGAAGATAAAGTCCTGCCATCAGCGAATCATCATCATCATCATCATCATCATCATCATCAAATGGGTAAATTGGGCTCCGGGCCCATGTTGACCGTGACGGCTCGGGAGTCGAGTCCTCCGGTTACGGTGACGAATTTCCTGGGCGAGCCGATTGATACGGGGCTGGATGAGTTTGTGAGTGAGCTGGGGTTGATGGCTGAGGGGATTGGGAGGGGGGGGACTTGATGTCGCTCGCTACGGGGGACGGGGCTATGCCCTCTAAGGACGATTAACGTTTGTTGAAGGGAAGATTTGGCTGATGATTCTGCATGTGTTGTCGATGATCTTGGATGTCATCCTGGGTGATGTTTTCCTATTGATACCTCTGGTGGAACGACTTGGGGTTGATGAGGATGGACTTACGAACGTACCATCATATGCATTCACCGCGCATAACACCAGGCGTTTTTTTTTCTATAGCACATTGCGGCTTTTTGGTTAGCATTGTCATGGCATACTGGGCTCATGACCGGACGGACACTCGGTTTTGCATTTTTTTTTTGTTTCTCAGTCTTCGAAGATGTTGCATCTTTTTCATCTTGCATGTTGCATTTTGCATTTGCATTTCACATTTTGGCGTAACTAGATCAGGCTTGGATCCGGCATACTAAGAGTAAGGACGGGAAGGAACTCATGATATACCCCCAACAGCTACTGAAACAGGTTTTTTTCAGGACGGAGAGCAATTTGTAAGAGTGCTTCACAACTACTGAGAGCAGGTTCTCGCAGGAAGTGGGCAAGGATATGTAGCTAGGAGTCTCTTTATACCACATACATACGAATATAAAGCGGGCTCTCGGCATTTTGAATGCATAGGTACTCTGTGATTTCAGTGAAGCGTTGTGGGCGGCCACCCCCTACATTATGTACGCGTAACTCCCTTTCGGGATCTCTAGCCAAGCCCTCGTGCATTGCTAGTTAGTGATGAATAAAGGCTCCCATCCGGACACCGCCCCCGATGTCAACGTGAATAGAGCTCTAGCATGGACTTCGGCGCCGTCAGTTCCATCTGTGCTTTCGCTGAATGTAAGTCCATTATTATGCATTAAGCACCAACCTGCGAAGGCGTGGCTGTAATAGCCTGTAAACCCTCGTGACTGCGCTTGATATATCTACATGTTTATACAAAAAAAAAATGCAAAGCCCGCTCGCTACCCGTGAGTATGTATGAAAAAGAGGGAAGCTAAAGACAGAGAGAAAGTAGATTCTATGGCTGTGTTATTCAATGACCACCACTAGCGGCCCTTGTTGTTCAACAGCTTTCTTGGCAGTAGGCAGATCCCGAGACGAAGACGAAGTCGCGCTTACGTTTGCGTGCGCGTTTGCCTCGACGTTGATAGTGCCACTGGGCTGCTCTCTCACACCCCCTGCACCAGACTCGCCCTCTACAGACTTTGGCAACTCTTCATGCTTCGCTACCTCGCGGTCCTCGCCATCAGTAGCCAGTTGAACAGGATCCTTAGCAGAAGCAGAAACAGGAGCAGAAGGAGTAGCAGTAGCAGTAGCAGTAGCAGGTTTCGGCCGTCTCTCACTCTCAGCCTTCGGATTTAAAAACCGTTCCGGTACCCCCTTCGCAGCGCAACTACCACTACCGACCCACGCGCCAATGAGCCGACTCCAATTATAATCACCATGATACAGACGCTGCAGCTCTTTATACGCATACATATTATAAAAGGGGAGACCCGTTTTAGGGTCCTGGTATCGTGCTGGGTTGTTTGTGATGACGCAGACGGGGGGTGCTGCCGGTCCTGGGGGCGTGGGTGAGTATTCGCGATTTTTTAACCGTGTTTTGACAATAGGAGTTTGGAAAGGAGTATGGGGGAGGGACAACGTACTGGGTAGCCTGGACATCTTGCGACCAAAGAGAACCAAGGTTTGGATATTCCTATCCCGCATGGCAGCCTCGCTGAAGTTTTGGTAAATAATGCCGTTCCGGGTTGCGTTCATGTCACGGGGTGGCTCTGGCTCTGCATCTGCATCTGCATCTGTTTCTGGCTGCGCTGGCGCTGGAGCGTCTGGATCGGCGGACACGTCTCTGCTGTCGCTTGATGGAGTCGTTGCGCTTAGGAGGGAGCGAGGCTGAGGCGGACGAGCCACCGACTCTTCCGCTCTGGCGGTCTGGAGATGTGTCTCGGAGGACGCATGCGATTTTGGTTCCGACAGCGAGACCTGGCTAGGCTCGGAAAGACTGATGGTTGGTGGTGCCAAGATGTTCGACTTGGGAGCCTCGGTCGTGCGAGACCCGTTCATATTCATCCCGGGCGGGGGGGCAAGGATAGGTGCGGCCAGGACGCCTGGCGGTCTGGATTCGTGGGCTCTCGGTATTGATGGGGCGGCCAGAGCAGTATGAGCTGAAGACGGAGGTAAAGGCGGAGGCGCTTCGACATCTTTTGTTGCTGCTGTTGTCGTTGTTGTGGCTTTGTACAGCGCGCCTGCTGGTTGTGATGGAACAGGAGTCGCGGAGGGGGTACCGGTCGATGATGATGTTGGTGAGCCAGGCAGAGACATCCCGATATCTGCCGACACACGATCGACTGCTGACAGATGCGATCCCATGCCTTCTATGGGCCGTTGTGCGACTACATGCCTCCCAGTGTCTGTCTCCTTCGCCATACTACGTGATTGCTTCGACCCGTCCTTTGATTCATCAGCCTTGCCGCCGGGTGTCATCTCAAGCTGTTCCTCTCCTGAATGTGTCGCGCTCTTGTTCTTCACATAGCCAGTCTGTTTGGCTTCTCCTCCCGTTACGCTCCCGTCCTCCTGCCCCTCCATTGCTGCAATGCTGTCCTTATTCTTCTTGCCTCTCATGCCTGCCCCTCCCTTGTCCGGCCTTTCCTTTTTCTTCTTCTTTGGCTTTTCTTCCACCTCGGTCACGTAGGGACGTAATGAACGGAGCTCCAGATCATCCCATTGGCCCTTTCCGCTCCAGAAAGTAATAAATGGCCCTCGGAGAGTACGTTGGTTGAGCGCAGCGAGCTTCGCCTTGCGTTCCTGCTCCCGTTGCTTTTCAGCCTCCTCCCATCTGTTCAAACTCTTGCTATTGCGTTCCTCCACGATTGCGGCTTCGGCTAGTCTCTCCTCCTGCGTCATGGGGGGTTTCTTCATGGCCTCTAACCGCGCCGCCTTCTTCTCCATTTGCGCGAGTTGCTTGAGTCTTCTGGCTTCGCGTTCGGCCATCTGCAGGTGCAGCTGTTCTTTGGATATGCGAGTCGTCTTTCGAGAGGATGCGCGCGTCGGTAGATCGGCCGCGGACGGAAGCCAGGATGTTCGTTCCGACTTCTTCTTGGACCGTGGCGGCGGTGCTGACGTCGTGGAGGCGGTCGCCGTTGGGTCAATCCGTACCTTTTTCCTGAACTTGGCGGGTATGGCTTCTTGTGCCTTGCGTTTTCGCTGTGCTGTGCTCTTCGCTTTGGCTTGACGCTCTAGTTCTTTTTCACCTTCCAAATCGTCGGCATTGGCGTTGTTGTCGTCCTCATCGTCAGATGACGAATCCATCTGCACGTCAGAGCCGTCGGACCCGACATCAGAGAAGCCTTGATCATTTTCATCTTCGGCGAATAGGAGTTCAAGATCAGAGTCGGGATCCTCGTTGGCAAGCACAGATTTCATTCTGTTGCCCGCGGTCGAGCGACGCTCGCGCGTGGTGGCAAGCCATCCTGTTTGTGGAACGGGGGCATCATCGCTATCGGAGAGGCTATCCAAGTCGCTTAAAGACTCAGACAGCTGTGACGTGTCTTGGTCTGACATTTTGGGCTCGGCGTCGATCGTACTGTCGTTCTCAGGAAGCTTGCCAAGCTATTCGGTGAAGGTTTTCGGGGTAGCCTCTTGGGGGGCTGAACTCGTCAGTCGCACGCTAGCAAATGCCCTGGTCGTGGCAATCAAGCGCAACGGCATTCTAGTGGGTTTCGTGAAAAGGATTTGACGATCGAGCTGACGGAGTTTTGAGTAACGCGTTGAGAAGCGCAACGGCTTTGAACGCGAAAGCGCATCAAACGTCGAACTCATCCACTAACCCACAGCTGACATCATGCCGTCATGTGACACACCGAGCTACTCACGCATCAACTTGTCGGTCTTTCTTTACAGATACTTTCTACACACTACTATCAATCAAGATACAACCGTCCATAGAGCAAGTCTCATGCATAATGCAATATTGATTCATATAGATTGAGAGCTATCGGTGCTCTACCTACTTCATAAGCTCATGTATGTGCAAACAACTCCAACGCCATTAGATCGCCAACGAAATGACGAATTCTACCAAAGAACGCCCATAATCCTTTGCTTGCGAAACGAATGAAATGGAATGAGAACAGATACAAGGCAGAATAGAATTCCTTCTGAAATGATCAAGACAGAACGGATCGTCTGCATGCAGTCTGCTTCGAAACAAAACTCAGACACGTAGAACGCTAATAAACAAAAGTATACATAAAGACGAAAGAAAAAGAGGGCGAAGTAGAAAAGGTACCGAAAGGATCGGTATACCGGCATGTTGCGGGTAAGGACCCGTTGTCCCACGAGTGCAGTGTAAGAGCCTTGTCTATCTTTGGTTTTCATGGTCCTCAACCTGTTCTGAGCTCCGTTGACCCACGACAAAGCCTCATGAAAAATGCGCAGTAATGGCCAGTCATTACATTTCATCCGAAAGAAAATCTTTATCCTCAGCATCGCTGTCCCATTCTTTGCAGAGGCCCAACCAACTACGATGGAGACATGTGCTTTGAGATGGGGCGGCGGCCGTCGAGGACGCTACACTCCATGGCGTGGTAGTCGGAGCACTGGTAATGGGGTGTCGTGTAATGATCATTGGCAGCGAGCTCAACGTTGTGGTTGTTCCGTCTTTGTCCCAACAGCCCCAGAACCTGCCAGGTGTCTCGCAAGTTGTCGTGGCTGGAGCGCTCGATGTGGGCAAGGCCGACGTCGTGGTGACCCCGCCTGATGTGGGCAAGGTCGACGTCGTGGTGAACTCGCCTGATGTTGTCTTATCATAGCAGCCGAACCATCCTGGGGTTTTGCAGGTCGAAGTCGAGGTCGAGTGAGGCGTAGTAGTCGTAGTCGCCGTGTTAGTAGTTGTGGCGGATACCATAGTTGTAGTCTTGTCAAGACATCCCCACCAACCGGGCGTCTCGCATGTTGACGTACGAGTTCGCGTGCGGGTGGCTGTAGAGGATGGCATCGAGGTTGTGGTGTCCGTACCGTTACTCTCGTACATCTTCCACAGGGCACAGTCGCGGCATTCGGGAGTCATGTTACACTCCGGGACATCGTCGTATTGGAGTATAACGTCCGATATAACAGCTCGTATCTTGTGGGTTCCGATCCCCACGCGCCAGCCCTTGTCTGCAACGACATCATACACACATTCACTGCCGGTGTGGCAACTCGTTTCCAGAGCATAGCCGGCAAAGGAACAAGACGCAGTCGCTCCGTTACAGGAGCCGACGTATATTGGATCGGCTGTGTGGCCAAAGTGGTATGCTCCTGTATTTCGCCGGGTCTGGGGAACATTCGGGTCTGCGCCTGGTGGAACAGGCAGGCCGAGTCGGGTGGCAGCCAACGCCTCGGGAACAGCTTCAAACGTAACGACAGGTAGACCGTATGTGAGCCCCAACAATGAACTGACCGCGCCGCCCAGGGAATGTCCAACCACCCACACGTTGGAGTTGGGATATCGCTCCGTCACGTTCGCATATAGCTCGCGGGCAGCATTGTAGTAGCGGCTTTCCTCTCGCAGGGATCTGTTGACACACGTATTGTTGCAGGCATAGGTCCCCGTGGCACAGTCACAGACTTGGTGCCAGGTCCACTGTCCCTGTTGGGCGCAGCAACAACTGAAGAACAAATTATCGTTAATCTTGTCGTTCGTCGTCGTGCCGTCTCCGTCAAAGACGGCTGGAGACGTCCCCTTCAGCCCGATGACGATGGTGGAATTATTGTCGTCAGCCCAAATATGCCCACGCAGGCCATCACTTTGCCATCCAAAGTCTGCGCTGCGATTAAAAGGTTCGCCGACTTCCTCCCAGTCTGGACGAGAATCTGACTCCACGTAGGCGTCGGCAGCCATGTAGGCTAGGCTCAACACCGTGCCCTTATCCGTGATATCGGGGGAAGGGATTTCGTCCAGCGTCCAGGCTGAAACGTCCACAGCAGCGAAATATCCATCTTGTCGAGCGCGAGCGACCATAGGGTCTACGATAGAGGGTCTACGATCCACTAGACGCTCAATGAAGCCTCCGCGACTTCGTGCTTTGAGATGTGGCAAATCGTGCTCGGCATGGCCATCCTCGGCTGACAGAAAGACACGAGGGTTGTCTGACGTAACGTCAAGATGACGATGGAGTCGCGGGTGTCGGTCGGTGCCATGATGATAGACGTGGCGGAGTGTAAAGGTGTGCTCGGCTGGTTGAGGCGGTTTCGGGTTCGGAGACACGATCGCACCGGGAGGTAAGAAGATTTCTTGTCCCGGCGGAGCCCTGGAGGCTGATGCCGGTAGCAAAATCGCCAGGAGAGTTACGAGAAAGGCTGAGGTGAGGTTGCCAGTGCGAGCCATGGTGAAAGGCGGCTAGACACAGCCCCAAAGCCAGTCAACACCATGCGTAGACCGACCTCGTTCCTGAACCGTGAGTCTTGGAACGAGAACTGGAAGCAATGGGCAGAATCGGTGATATTTTCGATGGTAGAAACAGAAGTCTCTCGGTAGAGAGATCGTGAAATAGTGGTAACGGCTGTTTGGACAGATGCTGTTGTAGGAACCAAGAGACGGTGGCGGGAGAGCGGATGTTCATGTTGTCATGGCGGGAGCGGCATGAGCACGCGGCACTGGCATCATCAGAGAGCGGAGACGATGGTCATCGCTGGGGCATGTGGAGACATCTACAGATGATGAGACGCTTGAGTGCGATGCCCAGACCCACGTGACCCCTTGCAGGGCCTCCTCTGGATCGCAATTCCTGGACGTGACGAAGCAAGCCAATTTAATTCACGTGTTCTGAACGCGTCTCCAGTTGTGTCACTTCAACCAATCAAGGGCAACCAACGCACTGGCCAAGCTACCTACGCAGATCACGTCTTTCGCTCGAATGCGCATCAGCCTTCACTTCTTGTACTTACTTTCTTCTATAATCCTTGGGCATTGGCACAGAGTGTCCTCGCGCATCGCTCAAGATGACCGCCATCTTGTGAGTGGCCCCTGGATGTCCCTTTCTGCCAGTTCCTTCGTCCCAGCTCACGGCGCATCCTGAGCTTCCATTCCTCGTTTCTTTGCGTTTGCGTGAATTGGAAAAGCACGCGGTCGCAGCTACATTCATCTCCCCATCTAATCATCGTCATTGCAATAGTGAGAGTTTCGACGGCATATACCTCGATTTGTCCAAGGAGAGCGGCAAATGCCGATTTGCCGAGACTGGATTCGGATGGAAACCGTCAAAGGGAGGCGACACATTCACATTTGACCAGAGTAATATCGGCGGCGCACAATGGGGCCGAGCCGCAAAAGGCTACGAAGTTCGCATTCTGCAACGTAGTTCCGGTATTATCCAGCTCGATGGCTTCCAGCAGGAAGACTACGAACGTCTGAGCAAGGTGTTCAAGAATTGGTACAGCACGGGGCTTGAGAACAAGGAACATGCCCTTCGTGGCTGGAATTGGGGCAAGGCCGAGTTCGCAAAGGCCGAAGTCACATTCAGCGTGCAGAACAAGCCTGCTTTCGAGCTACCTTACTCAGAAATCGGAAACACAAACCTCGCTGGTCGCAATGAAGTTGCGATCGAAATGTCACTACCCCAAGACGCCAATGATACCGGCACCGATGGCCGGCTCGGAGGTGCGCGCGGTCGAGGCAAGAAAGCCGGTGCTGGTCGGGATCAGCTCGTGGAAATGCGCTTCTACATCCCTGGCACGACCACTATAAGGAAGGAGGGCCGTGGTGAGGAGGTTGCGAACGGCGAGGAAGACGAAGACGAGGAGAAGAACGCGGCCACGTTGTTCTACGAGACGCTTATAGAGAAAGCCGAGATTGGAGAAACTGCTGGCGATACCATTGCCACATTTCTCGATGTGCTTCATCTCACTCCAAGGTATGTATGATCGGGGTTCACGTGTCTTTTCGCCCATCTAGGGCCGAATCGCTTGCTAACAGCATCATTTGACAGAGGTCGTTTCGACATCGACATGTACGAGGCTTCCTTTCGACTCCGTGGCAAGACGTACGACTACAAAATACAGTACGACGCGATCAAGAAGTTCATGGTTCTACCCAAGCCAGACGAACTGCACTGCATGTTGTGTATCGGCCTAGACCCTCCTCTGCGTCAGGGCCAGACTCGATATCCCTTTGTGGTCATGCAGTTCAAGAAGGACGAAGAGGTTACCATCGATCTAAATCTTGAAGAATCAGAACTCCAATCCAAGTACCAGGACAAACTGGAGTCTCATTATGAAGAGCCTCTCCATCACGTGGTCGCTAAGATCTTCCGTGGCCTGGCCAACAAGAAAATTTCTTCTCCAGCAAAGGACTTCATCACGTGCGTATATATCATACAGCTCAGTCGCCTTGTTCAGCTGAATCTAACTGGAAGACTCTCACTAGGCATCGAAGCCAATTTGGCATCAAGTGCTCCATCAAAGCCAGCGAAGGTTTCCTGTACTGCTTAGAAAAGGCCTTCATGTTCGTGCCGAAGCCGGCCACCTACATCGCTTACGAGCAGACACAGTCCGTCACTTTCTCTCGCGTGGGAGGCGCCATCTCCACCTTATCCACGTTTGACATCACAGTCGTCATGAAGAACGGCGCTGGCTCCTCTCAATTCAGCAACATCAATCGAGAAGATCTCAAAGCGCTCGAAGCCTTCTTCAAACTCAAGGGTCTACGCGTCAAGAATGAGATCGACGAAGATGCCAACATGCTGGCTGCCGCTCTGCGGGAGCAAGACATGGACGATTCGGATGACGAAATTGTCGCCAACAAGGCAGACCGTGGCTCCGCGGACGAAGATGAGGAGAGTGTAGATGAGGATTTCCATGCCGACAGCGATAGTGAAGTGGCTGAGGAGTATGACAGTGCACACGACAGCTCTGGGTCCGACTCGGATAGTGATGCGGAGAGTGGTGTTGATGATGATGACGATGATGAAGTTGATGCAATGGATGTGGATGAGCAAGAGGAGGAGGAGGAGCGGCCGAAGAAGAAGAAGAAGACGGGCTGAAAGGGCAGGGGTGCAAACGAATGGAGTAAGTCGTAGTCAATGAGTCAATGAGTACTGCGTTGCAACGCGAGGGCCGAAAAGTGAAGAGAGATAATTAGAAGATATCTGGTATGGATGTGGAATCGTATCATGTACGACGGTTCGGGCGTTTCTTTCTTTCATGACCCTCTTGGCTTATGGCTCAGGCGCCGAGTGGGTCATTGAAATGCGCAGGTAGCGACGCACCTTGGTAGGTAGATTTGGAGATAGATAAAGCAGGGCAAGCGTATGGTCCTTGAGTCGTATGTCTTGGCTGGGTCTTGTGGTGGTGAAAGTTGTCGACTGAGATGCCACGTGCGGAGATGTCGATGTGTTGATACCTATATGGCAGAGTCGTAGTGCGAGAGGCTTTCTAAAGGCTGCTTGGCCTGATTTGAGCGAGAACACTGCTCAGTGCTTCCTGTTCTTGTGTTGCTTTTCGACTTATAAGCTACGTGAAGGCATCACTCATGAGTCATGACCCCTCATGTGTTGCTCTTGTCGTTTACATTTGCTTGCTTCATCTGAGACTTGATGCGCAATGTTGGACAAATTCAGTCGTCTGGCAATGGCTGTTACATTGAATACCCTGCTCTAAACACATTCGACCATGTAGCGATCATGTGCGACAATTCTATGACTTTCGTTTCGCATTGACTTTGTGTGTATATTGGCATCTGAATTTGAATTTTTGACATCCTCTACCCGTCCAAAAATATAAATTTTACAATGCACAATCTCCTCCATCGAGAAGTAATGCTACAAGTATGCTGCAAGTAAACGGCCAATAACCACGGCACACCTAAGTGAGTCCCTTGTTTTCCCTTGCCGTGCCTGTTATTTTTTTTTGTTTCCCTGTCCCAAGCCCTGCCTGGGCTTTACCGTTCCCTTTGTCCCTGTTTCCGGTTCCCTGTCCAGACCAACCAGCCCTAATGAGATGAAGTACATAAGGAAGAAGAGTGTGAAGAAGAAAAGGAGAAAAAGAAAAGTCAAACACAAAGAGTGCGATCATGGAAAATGCTGGAAAGATGAGAATACAAAGTCAAGAGAGAACAAGAAAGTAGAAAAAGAGGGAATGTGAAGAGAGGAAGAAGAGATAGAGAAGGAAGACAAAGAGAAGAAAAGAAGAAGAGAGAAAAAAAAAAAAGAAAGAAGTAGAAGAAAAATGTAAAACTCTTTCAGAAAAGTGTTTGTTCAGAAACGTATTTGCTTCGTAATTCAAAATGCATTTTAAAACAACCGCCATCCAGACCCAAAAGTCAGGGACCGTAGGTAAATCTCATGAAGACGCAACGCATTTCTCGGATGTCTTTGAGCTGTGTGTGTGCTACGCATCATGAAAGGTTTATGACCAACGAATGTCAGCAGATGAAGACGCAGACCCTTTGCTCAACGTTTTACTCAACTTTTGTCTTTCTCAAAGTCATGGGATCTCTGAAACCCCGGAAGCAGCTGCCTTCCCTAACTTGTGGCGTAGGCGAGACTTCGAGAATCGACACCACGAAGCGAACAAGGGAGCAAAAAGCTGTTGTTGTTGTTGTTCATGTGTCACATGTCCTCCAGAATTAGATGCGCTCCCCCGTCATCTTAACCTGCCCCCTCGGAAACAACACATACTGCCCCACCGGCGGAGCCGCTGCCGCTGCCGCCGTCTGCGCCCTCGCCCTCACTCTCGGCGCCTTCTCTGCCCCATCTCCCTCTCCTTCTCCTTCCACAGCCCCCACGACCGAATCATGGCAAACCCGCGACTCACTCGCATGGCTCCTATGATGCGATTTTCTGAACCCCCCCGACGGCAAGAAAGAAACCATATCCGGCACGAAATCCTGCGCCACAGGATTATTATGCTCTTCCGCAGAGCCATCCGCGCACTGAGGCTGGAAATGAGATTGAGATGCAGACAGCGACTCGGACTCCTCTGCCCAGGTACCAGCCATTCTGCTCAAAGAGCTACTACTCGCGGTCCGTCGCGTAAGGGTCGTTCTGGAGGAGTTGCAAGAGCGGTAGGGTCTTCCGATAGAATTGGACCGGGAGGTTGAACCAGTACCCGTGGTGGAGGTGCTGATGCGCTGGTCGGCGAGGGAGAAGGATCTGTTGGGGCCGCCCAGGGAGAGGGATGCGTCGTCATGGTACGCCATGGAGGTGTGGCATTGTCCGACGAGGAACTCGTAGTCGTTGTAGGCTTGCTTGTCGGGGTGGTGCTGGAGCATCTCTTGTTGGTAGTCGCATGGGATAAGTAATGCGGGGGATAGATTGCCGGGCTGAGACTTTGAAAATGTGGGATAGTCCGACGACGCTTTTGCACTGCTTGAGGAGATGCTGTGTTTACCGTCGGCGTGTGGCGGCGCGAATTGGCTGAGGGAGACGAAGTTGGGGGTGATGGCCTCGCTTTCGAACTGCGTGGAGCTGGTGTTGCTGGCTGGACTGAGAGAGGGTACCTGTGATGTGGTGGGGAAGAACGAGGCCTGGCTCGTGGGCGAGACGGTGTTGGAGTTCGAACCGAGTCCATACCGCATGTCAGTCGATGCGGTACCAGAATCTGTGATGCCGTCTCTGGACATATCTAGGGACGGCCTGTCCCACTGATAGTCACAATTCGCTTCTGCTTCGTGCTCGTAGCAGTAGTCAACCACATCCTCCCAGCTCTCCCGTGCGGGAGTGCGCAGAGAAGACGAAGTCGGGGCTTTTGTGCCAATGGCTCGTGGCAGTCCCAGAACATCCAAGGGGACGAGTGTGTCGGACACTCCGCTCGTTGACCGCTGGGATTTAGCCAGACGCCGCAGCGTGGGAACAGACTGGATACCGCGGAGGGAAGAGGTATTGCTGCCGATGCTCAGTCCAGATAGCCGGGAGAGCCCGTGGTGCTCTTCCTCCTCGGGAACATCTGGCAGAGCCGAGTCGGATGAGAGAGGCGTGGATGATGGAAGTGGCCACGTTGAGTCACGAGCGCCTACCATAACAGACGAGAACCCCGCATCAGTTGGTGAGTATTGCTGTTCCATCTGTGCAAGATGTGAGGATCCGGAAGAACCAAATTCCTCAGTCCAACGTTCTCGAGGAAAGATAGGCGAGAATGGCGAGTGTGGCGCTGGCTGACGTCCATGTTCCTCGATCAAACGTTCTGGAAGAAAGGTGGGTGAGTATGGCGAGTGTGGTGAGTATGGTGCCTGCTGACGACCCGACTCCTCAGAAAACCGGTCTGGAGGGAAGGTGGGCGAGAATGGCGAGTACGGCGCTTGCTGGCGGCCATGGCTGCCACTCGTTGAAGAATGCATGTGCACAACCGAATCGATCGTCGTTGACACACTGGATTGGCGACTGGACGTCCGTGGCGGGAGCGGCGGAGGCACCGTGGGCGGCAACAAGGCACTGGGCAGCTGGGTCGGAGATCGTGGAGGACGAGGAGGCGCTGACGGGGATCGACTCTTGCGAAGCTGATCCTCGGAACGAATCTGCTTGAGCAAGCGGCGGGGTCCGGAAAAGGAAACAGATGTATGGCGAGGTATAGGAATCAGAGGTGTGCGAGCACGATCCTCAGTCACTTGCCCGGTATGGATTGCGTCCAGTGACCCCTGGGACAAGCTGCGAGGCAAGTGATGCGATGTGGCACACCTCTCGAGGGTAGAGACGCCGGTATGCGCCTTTGACAAGGCTCTAGGAGAAGACTGATTCCTCGACTTGTCAAGTGGTTTGTGCGCAACATGCTGAAAGTTGAATGGCAGAGAGATCTGTGGTCGTTTCGGCGCAGCTTCACCGCTGGAAGGCTTTCTTCTGAAAAACATGGATGGCAATATGCTTTCTTTACCTCCTCCTCCTCCTCCACCACCACCGGCAGCGGCACTGGGGTCACCGTCGACATCGTCCGAGTACACAGAGTCGGTTGGTCGGTGAGCGCTACTCTCGCGATTGGACTTGCCACGGCGATGGAAGAAGGCTCGTCCAAAGTTGTGTATACTTTCTGGTCGGTCCCGGGACGTAGTGCTGCTGTCGATGGATCGAGTAGAAGATCTTCGGGCAAAGGATAAACTGTCCATTGTCAAGTCCACGGGCACGCGGTCCGAAGCAGCCAGAGAGGACAGGGAGGACGACTCGGAGGACGCGGTTTTGTGCCCATGATGTCTCTGTAAGTAAGAAGCCCGCTTCATCTGCCTTGTAAGCTGTCTCAGCCTCTGGGGAGATGGAGGGCCGTCTACAGCAGGTGCGAGGAATTCGGATATGGCAGCACTCGAGAGCTGCTCCATGGACAGCGGATCTGAGGGTAAGCGTTGCGTGGAAGAGGGAGCGGAGGGTCGAGCTGCCTTTGGGTGTTTTTTCGAGGCCGGTGTGGGTACGGCATCGTGGTGCCCGCCGGAACCGAACATCTTGACTGAGTAGTGAGCCGTCTTAGTGTGTGATGTCTAGTGTCTGGTGCCTAGTTGTCTAGTGTCGTGTGTATTGTCTGGTGTCTCGACGGTGTCCCAAGTTTGGTGTCAGGGGGTGGGGCAAGGACAATGATAAACTTTTGGACCGTTAACAACAAAGCTCGACAACAGCGCCGCCGGTTCTCGATCCGAGAGCTAAATTGCTTGCTATGAAGGTGGAGCTGGGAATAGCTTTGGCATCGCGCCAGCCCGTGGGCGTTCAAGGCAATATGTATGTAAGCTCCTGTTCCGCACGTCTGTTTCTCAGATGATGGCTCGCCGTCGGGTCTTTGGCCGGTACAAAGACGCTGTGGGGTTCGACGCACAGGAGAGGTGTGCCGGGACGCGGAGATCACGAGCGTCTTGGTACCATCGGGTACCATCTGGTCCAATCTGGCTGACGGATGGCACCGTAGCATAGCAGCCCCCGGAGCAGGCCCAGGGGCGGCATGGCAGGGATCTCGAGACCAGAGGAGGCCAGGGGTCTAGAGGTAGGTACTCCGTACCTACTCCGTAGGTATGGTCCTGGGAAGCTCGCCATGCCATCTTGAGTCCGAAGCAAGCCGTAGGCGTGTGTGGCCGAATCGACTCTAGCCTGTGATGCGAGCAAGGATCGTGGATGCAGAACAAGGCTTTGTTGTCGTTGGACGACGGCAGGCACTCCGTCGCCCCCAAGTTGTGCATATGTACGTACGCCCATGATCCATCCATGTGCCGGAAGATCAGCTGGATCTCGACCTCAACTCGGATCCCGATCTGCTCAGTGCTGGACGTGGGTGGGTTGTTGTCTGCGGCGACGCTCCAGTTGCTGCATCGAGAAGTCCAGCTTCATGATTGTGTTGCGTGTCGGTGCGTTGCGGCTTTGCGAGGTACCTTACCGCGGTGGCTTGGCTGGGCCCTAGCAAGCATCCAATCAGAAAGCCAAAGTCGCTTGAACCTTTCCAATCAAATCTCCCAATCCTTTCGCGGTCGATCCTTGTCGGGCGGTGGTGCATCATGAAATGGAGCTGGGCTGTCCACCTTGGCTGATTACATCTCATCAAGTCGACGAGGAAGCGAACTTGAACAAGATGGATTTGATAGCCCGGAGCGGAGTAATGGCGCATCGCTTGGGCATTGCCGGCGTTCCAGTCGCCCGGTACGAGTGGCCGGGATGCCTCAAACCTGCCTCTCAAAGCCTCCTCATACCTAGCCTCCTCGAATCGAAACCCTCCTCAAACGCGCCTCAAACGACGTCGCACGGACCAAGAACGACAGCATCGTCACCACTGAGCGAGCGTACATCTACACATCGTTCTTCCATTCCCGTACATACATGATTGCGCTTCCCGAACGAGGCACTGGCAGCTTCGCTTGGCATGTTGGCCGGGAGTCGGGACGTTGGCCGGGACGTTGGTCAGAACTCGTGTCCCCGTCCAGCATGAACACACACACCCACCCGCCCACCGTGCGTGAGAGGAAGGATGGCTGTTCGTCTTAGCTGGGCCGGCCAGGTTCCATGCAGGTACGAGAGGGCGGCTACAAGTTAGCCGCGGCCGCGGGAAGTGGGTGAAGCGCTCGAGGGCAGGAATCAAATGGAAATCGCCGGCTTCACGTCCAACGTTCTCAGGCGTACCCCGTAGGCGTTGGCGGCGCTGGAGCGGGCGTTGGAACTTTGAGCGGAGGCTGTAGCAGAGGGCTGGAGGCTGGAGCAGGGAGTGGTGAGAATCCTGCTTGGAGTGGAAACGCGTATGCCGAATTGATGTTAGGGCTGTCCATGGGGCTGCACCAAGTTACCAACAGGGTCAGGTCCCATAGAAGTAGACCCACAGCGTCAGGGAGGTACCTAGGTACCCACCACCAGGGGTCTGGGGCTCACGCACTCGTTGACGCCAGGCGGGGTCCGGAACAGGCCGGGCCCTAGGAATCCGCTAGGTACCGGTAAATACCTTAGGTACATATCCATACAGTGGCTGCGAGCCTGCGAGGTGCTGTACAGTGTAACGTGCTGCAGAGGTGCTCACTGCTGGAATAACCTGCTGCGTGGTGCTGCAAGGGACCTCCGCAAGTACCTCTGCGCGGCACCCGCGTGAGCATCAATGATCAAGTAGGTGCATACCGTTGGGCCGACTCCTGTGAGCCCTGTCCTCCCTACGCAACAAGCCACATCGATGCCACTTGGCACTGGCAACTTGCAAGTGCCTAGGTATCTTGCAAGAAGTCGTGTCTGCCACAGCCTATGTAGGTACACGGAGTACATACATAGTCTCCGCTTAACAATGTTGATTAAACACTATATACGATGGATTATGCATGAAAATAGGCACCCCTTTGCTATAGTTTGCGTGTAAAGACACAATCGGTACTCCATAACTTATAATCGGCTCTATCTGTTTTCAGTCTTCATGTCCGATAAATCATAAGTGTAGCCGCTGCGCCTTGCGCCCGTGAATGAGCAAGCGTCTGGTTGGTGCGCGCCCCCCTAAACGCGACACAAGTGGAGACGCTTCACAAGCGACGTCGCGACTCTCGAGTCTCGAGGATCAGATAGAAGGCTACCTCTGGAAGGCTTGTCCATGTCACCCTTCCTCCGTCATGGACGATATTTCTCATCATCGACACCAAAAGCCCAGTCACACTCGTACCTACTTGGCGTGGTGTGCTTAATAAAACCCTCAGCACGCCACGGTCCGCTGAATCGCGTCTTCCTGCCATCGGACACGGGACACGGGACACGAGACGCACCAGGACCCGTGCCGTGGTGGCAGTTTGCCAACGCAGTAGATTTGGAAGATGACGCGCAGCTTCAGCTCTATGCGAAGACCGCTCGTACCTGCACCTCTGCTTCATGCATTGACTCATTGAGATGGTCGAATCGGATCCCGTTCTAGTCGATTGGGGGGTTTTTTTTTTGGTTCGGATCCGAGGAAGCGCAACGCGTTTCAAGGAAGTGGAAGTCGTAGGCATCAAGGAGCTAATTACACAAGGCCTTGGAGATTGTGAGGGCAGTACCAAAATACGAAAAGGCACGCGCATTGGGCATTGCCAATTGGTGTGGCACACTGTAAAGTGACCTGCGTACGAGGTTCGCCGCGAGCCAAAAGGACTCAAGGAGCAAGGAGGTCTTGATTGTGTATCATGTGCTTGTTGCCACATGCTCCGTAGAACTTGGTCTGCATGGATGATATGCACTTGATTTTGTTCGATTTCAATTGAGCCTTTTCTGTTCCAATTGATTTATCCTGTATTTTGGACAGGAAGAGAGAGCATGAAAGACAACATTGAAAAGAACACATAGCGGCGGCAAATACCAGTCTTGATTCAAAGTATACCGAAGCGAAGGACATGTGGCAGACACATGAGTGACTCCCACACGCACCACCCCCGCAGCGCGATTTTCAACTTCTTAACCCCCTCATCCACTTGCTACTTATTGGTGGAAAACGGCTTTGTTCAGCCAAGCCTTGGTTTGGTATATCAGACGATGCCAGCTTTGAACGGGACATCCATTGTCATCAGCGTCATATGGCTCGCTCGCAAAGACAACGACTCACCTTACGCACATCGCGCTACAACCACACACGTGCCTGGTGACGTAACTACACGAATAGTTACATATGTACTTCTTCTCAATACTTGGCAACGTTGTCTCGGGAGTCGGGACAGGGTCTCAGTCCAGCCACAGATGCCCACGGGTGCCGTGGACCCCGAGAGGACATGTATGACCTTACACGCTTTGGACGAAGTATATGGCATTGCTGTCAACCCAGACAATGTCTCTCCGCCTCTCAGCAGGGTCACGCACACATCACATATGCTTGTGCGGGAAACCTGTGTAGACAGTATCTATGACTGTACATACCAGCATCAGGATTCGAAGGCTCTTTGCTCTCAACAATTCGTTGGCACCCAAAAGAGGCCCAACTATGTACTTACAAACCTTTGTTGGTGTGGTGCTGATGAGGCGAATATCGGTACATACCTTGTATGTAGATTGACCAAGTCTCCGGCATGTGATGAAAGAGGGGCGTCTTTCGGATTTCCCCTGGAGGCTGGAAGCATGTCCACTCCAAGCTTGCCTTGTTTGTGGTTCTCGCAACACCAGATTGGTCTTTGCCATGTTTCCCAATTCCCGGTGCCAAGAACCGGTGCCTTGTCCCCTGCGGCCGCGCTGTCAAAGTCGATTGACTCAATTCGCCAAACTGTTGTTGCGTGGCATTCTCAACTTGCCAAGACCGGCCCCCGTACGAAGCATCTGCAGCGCCACGCGGCGCCACGTGCTCTCATTTGCCCGCAAGCATTACCCCAGGATAATTAGGGAAGGAAGACGGGACCGCGGGTATGATTTCGGATCGTACTCACGCATTTGTACCGAACGACCGCTTACCGGTAAAGTGGCGCATTGGGAAAGTCTATATAATAATGTGCCGGACGAATGCATATGTACCAGGGGATGGATAATGTGGCATCTTATCCTAAAGACTAGAGTGACAGAACGAGGGCAGCATATACTCCGTACACATGAATAGCACGGCAGACCTGAACCTGAGATCTCAGAGAAAAGGCGAAACGGACAACCGGACATAACATGCGGAGTCCGGACAACGCGCTTTCTGTGGATGCAAGATCCATGTTGCTTCTTGCTTTTGGCTCTTGTGTGTGTGTGTGTGTGTGTTCTTTTTTCTTACTTTTCTTTTTTTTGGCTGTTGGACTTGCTTGCAAGTTGTAACTTCTTCTTTCTGGTGCAGCGCGGGCTCCAGAATACATACAACGGGAACGGTGGCCCGCGGCCCCCAAGTAACAACGCCCCGGACTTGCACCAGGATGCATATCTACGGAGTACGGAGTACATATTCAGCATACCATACCATACTTACTCCGTACTCTGTATTATACTCTGTATTCTATGTTCTATACGTGGGGAAACATCAGCACACCAAAGGGATGACTTTGCGGCAAACGTCCTATCCGCAAAGTGTCTTTGGGGGCGCTATTTTCAGCTATGTACATCTGCTTCCTCAGCGCTGCCAAGACAAGGCTGCGTGACGGGCTGGGACTCGGGAGGTGCGCACTGCGGATGGCAATGGGGGCATAAACGGTCGGTCGATAAAAGCGGCTCGTACGACTAGGCCCGAAGTCTGAAATCTGGACACAGCACATCAAACCCCGTCTCACGAGAAAGTTACCGGTGGTGTTTTTTTTTATCTTCTTGTTCTCGTGAAGCCTGCGGAGTACTCGGTGCATACTACCCAATGCTTTGCTTCCGTGCAACCTACAATGAATTTTTTTAATTTTTTTCGTCACAAAGTGGGTGGGGCCGTCATCGATTTCATGTCGGCAACATGAAGACTCACGGAGTACGAATTATTATTGTATGTACTCCCAATGGCACTTCCTCTCTCATGGCTTGCTTTCTGCCTTGATGACTTCCCATGAGATGTACACTTGACTCTTCCTATTCGTAACCGTAGCCAGACGCACATATGCATGCAACCAGGCATTGACATGCAATGCAACGTGGAGCTTCCTTCCAACTCCTACCGTCGTCTGTGCGAGAAGAGGGGGTTTTTTCCCCATCACCACGCATATATCAACATTTTGCAGCTCAGTCAGCCCTGGCACATAATCACCAAGCATTGCCCATCACAAGAAGCCAAGCATGCTGAAGCCTGAACCCCGGCTGTGGTTCGCGATGTTTAGGTCCCAGAGTGGACGTTCTGCGCGTTCTTGGGGGGGGGGTTTATCAAGTCGTGAACGGTGGCACGTGCTAGTCGTGAGGGGGCGGGACCGGCACCGATTGAGATTGACTTGCCGCGAAAAATAACATGCTTGTTTGCAACGTTTCTTGTTCCTTGTTGTTGCTTCTCCAGAAATCCTACCTACCCTGCCATTGTTGCAACTTGCGGCCCCAGCTTCTTGCTTCTTGGGCCTAATTCCGTCAGGGCTGGGCTCAAATGGGGCTCAGAAACTTCACTGCGTGGAGGACTGCTCTTGTACGGACTCCGGAGTAGGGACTGGGGAGATCTGGCGTTGCCAGTTGGCTCTCAACCAAGTACGCCAAAAGTTGTCCCGGATCTCTTCTTGCTTCTCACGGAGTCTCGGCCACCGACGGATGCACGGCAAGGCAGGGGGCGGGCCCGATGCACAAGGAAGCCTCGGAAGCGGTCCTGTCGCATTCAAGGTACCCAAGGTAACTATGCGTGCTTGCTGCTGACCCAGGATATGGATTCGGTACTCTGTAGATAGAGAACGGCTTAAATGACAGATTCGTCCTGTCAGCAAGATGTGTATTTCGACTTGTCCAGTACGGAGTACTGATGAGTAAGATGCAAAGTGGAAGACCACCAAACGCCAGGACCAGGTCCAGGTCCCTTCTAGATCCATCACATCCAAAATCTCCCGTTGCCATACCTACCTACTTCAAGTACCTGCATCACCCATGACCAATCATCCAACTCTCTTTTCCTTACTTTTTTTTCCCGGGTCATCTGTTTGGCCCCCTCACCAAGCCCCCTCTCTTCTTAATAACGTAACGTCAACCCAGCTTAACACTGCAACGGTGGTGGCATGCACGTCCCAATTTTCATCATCCCATTCTTTTTCTTTTTCTTCTTCTTTTCCTCATACGTACGTGTGTATAACGTTAAGTTTATATATAGGTAGTTGTAGTCGTATATGTATAGGTATTTATTTATACTCGCCTATACGGGTGGGTTGCGGTGCGGAGTGGCACTTTTGCATGCGGACCCCTTTGTATAAAAAGAAAGAACACGCGCAGTGAGGGAGAGATAAAACCGAATTGGTGAATGGGTCGGTGTTGGATCAAAGACGTCTGTTACATACCTACTCCGTACTCCGTAGGTGCCCGCATGATGCGCACATGTACTCCGTACAATGGGGAGAGTTGATGAGACAAGACAGCCGGATAGCCGACAGGGCGGATCCCTCGCCAATCGGGACAGCGGCGTTAGGAGGAAGAGGGAAAGAGGGGGAGGGGCCGAAATATCACGCATGCAGTGCAATGAATCTCTTCTGAAGGTCGTGTTCTCTTTGCATGACATGGAAGGATGACTCGGCATGACGCAGGCCGACATGCGATGCTGATCTCTTCTTTGCGGGTGGCATCCCGGATGTCGTTCGTTTTTTATTTGATCTCATGTTCGTTGCTTCCATTTATCGGGTGCTGCCTCATCAATGAGCAGCATGGAGCTGGGAGAGCTTAACCACGTAGATACCTACATACCTAAATAGAGAGCTGGTTCTTACATGATAATCCGTAGAGCTGACTCGATTATACGGAATAGATGTCTCACTCCGCCTTCTTGACACAACCAACATTGATAAGCAAATACTCTCCCTCACCCCCACTCCAACCCGTCAAAGCGGTAAAATATTCATCATCTGATCCAACGCTGCAAGGTCGGACGGGATACGGGGGCAATGTGCCGTCGGGAGCAAGTCAATCCATCCAGCCTTCCTGTTTACCGTTTCTGGCCCGTCCCTCTTTATACGTCATTGTACAGTATACGTATGTAGGAACTGGTCGGAGAGGGCTTACCTCTTTTGAGAACGAGCCGTTGCATAGATGGCTTTGATGCCACGAACGGCTGTGCGCATAAAGAAGCACGGCGCGGCTCGGCTGGGGCAAGTCGGTGTGAGGAGGAATTGAGGTAAATAGAGATGAGGATGCAGAACGGACGACGAAGGACGGAAAGCCGACGAGGAGTCTACTGTCTAATTATCTGATAGTAGGCGAGTCGCGCGCAAGTCGAGCCAAGCCCGTCGTTCCGTGCGAGGGAATATCTGGCGGTGGTCATCATGGCAGATGTTATCGTCACGGGTAGCCCAGAATAGAACTTCTCGTCTTGGAGCTGTGGCCGCACCGAGACTCACCACGAAGTAGTCAGCAACGGGACGTGATGCTCTTTTGCAAATATGCTGAACAAATATCCCCAATTGGTTTTTTCGGAGGTTGTCCGTGGCCAGCCGACAAGCGGCTGAGTGGCCGATGCCGCCATGCCTCGGCATGACTTCCTTCGTCCATCGCCCGCGTCCAGGGTTCCATAAATCATGTTCTCATTCTTCACAAGCTAATTTGTCACGTGGGAAACACGACCGCGTGGACTCAAGTTGCAGGTCAACATGTGTAAGACCTGAGGCTTGAGTTTATACATTAGCAATTGTTGATCTATGCAGCCATATGTGTCATCTGACTACACTCAAGTGAAACACGCGTATGGAGAGCCATACATGAGGACGTAGTTTATGTCTTCGCGTTGTCCAAAGATGAGAAAGGCGCGAACAAGAACACGAGAGAGAATGTAAAGAAAGAATTAAGAAACGAATATATATATATATATATATATATATATATACTCCGTATAAAGGGACGAAAAGTGAAAAGAAACAAAAAGAAGAACATCCACGTCGCTCTTGGCTTGAAAAAAATGTATACTTGCGTGCTCGAAAAACAGTAGTTTAAAAAAACCAAAACCAGAAGCATGCCTCTAGGGTAATAGTCCCGGAAGAAGGATCTCAAGTAAAAACAAAACAGAATATAGAGTCAGATATTGTGGCGCGTAGACGTGACTGCTCGTCCCTCCTTGGCATATTAGCGTGCATGGATTCAATACCTCGTCCAGCGTGCGCATCGAGTCTTTCGACATCCCCAGACACTAGTTTGCCACGTACAAGCATGGCCAAGTTGATCCAGACATACGATACCTGGCCGCACAACATGTCCCATTGTCTTTTCGCGTCGACCGCAACCTCATTGATGACTCCGAGGTGCGTCAGTTCCAGGTTCATCAACGTCATCACCACGTTCTGAGTCCTCCTGAACCTCCGACAACAGAGCCTCAGAGATCGCGAGCTCTGCATATCCCGAGCCTCCCCCCGTATTCTCTGCAATGTGATCGTTGTAGAATAGACTGGCGCGTATGCTGGACCGTATCCGCCGTAGGGACGGTCTACGCGCCCAAGTGACGGGACTGTCCCGCAGAAACCCGTCTTTCACCACCGTGCTCACTGTTGATGATAGCGGTGACGGAGAGATGAAGGGCCTGGGCCCGGGGCGATGGCTGTTGGTACGCGAGTGCTTTGTATCGGATCGAGGAGTCGTTGGCGGCTCGGGGGGATACCCAAGGGCCATGCCAGGGTCTCGCGTGGGAGGGGTCACGGCGGAAGCTCCAGCCATGGGCTTTGAGGCAGATCCAGCTGCCGCTGCTTCGGCAGATTTAGACCTGTTGGCACGAGGGAGGAGGGATGATGAGCTGGACCACGATTCTTGACATGAATCCTCTGCCCGCGTCCCTGGTGGTAGTTTGACTGCAACCACATGTGGAGCACTATCTGGCGCCTCCTTTCGGCCCACCGCGGGCACCGGTCGTCTATCTGGACAGCCTTCTGACTTGACAGCGCCCACGAAGCTTACTCTCGACACCCTGCTAGATCGACGGGACCGAGGCGATGGTGTCATGGGCCGCGGCGCTTCCTGCGCACTCAGAGCCAGCGCCGCTGCCTCTTGTTCGTGCCTGCCCAAGCCAATGTTCTCCTCAATGCCGTCTACTTCGGACAGCAGATCCTCGTCGTCCAGTCCTTTATTCTGTCGGCCGCTTGTGATCAAGAAGACGCCAAAAAAGGTGAGCAGACAGCCGCCGACAAAGTAGGCGGCTTGCTTCGGCGTCGTCTTTTCAAAGTCGCGGTACAAGATGGCGCTGCCCAAGATGACGCTAAGCGTGAAGAGCACAAACTGAATGGGTATGACCTGCGTAGAGTCGAAATGCTGGAGCGCCTTGTTAACGTATCGGATCTGCATGACGGCAGTGGTGAGCAGAATAAAGAGGAGTACGTATGTCACCGGAGTGGCGAACGCTCTCCATAGCGTCGATGACAGCATGGACGACACTCCTTTTGTTGCCAACGCCGTATATCCACCTGGATGCATTGATTCACATTAGCAGACGTTACATGTTACAAACCTGACGTACAGCGACGTATATCACTTCACAAACGTACCAAAGAGCCCTACAAGACCCAAATCGATGAGTATCGTACGTCTGCTGTATCGGCGACTTGCCCACATCAACACAATAATGAAGGAAATAGTCACGCCGAGATATATTTCAAATGCCGTCGTCGTAATGGCGTCCCAAACATCGTGAGGCTCCAGCTTCGTCTCTTCCTGCTTGGCGCTGAAAACAACCGTCACTACTCCGGCGACTGCAATCACGACGCCCCAAAAGTCTCGGACGCGGAAGCGTTCGTGGAACATGACGGGAGCTATTATGCAGTTCGATATCAGAGCCACCACGCCAAGCGGCGACACGATGGACGCAGGAGCAAAGCCGTACGCCAGGAAATTGCCCATTTCGCCCACAGTGATGAGAATCTGGCCGAGCCACCAGTACGGAGACTTCAGATACGTCGATGTAGTCTTTTCCTCCTCGTTCTTTATTCCATCATCGTCTGAGCTCTCGGTTGATTGCATCGAATTTGACAATGGGTCGGCTTCGTCATCTCGTCGGGGTTCGTGTTGCGCCGAATCACTGAGGAGGCTCGAATTACCGGCCTTCCTGGTTCCATCTCCATCGCGCCCATCAAGCGCATCTGAAGCCGCAGATATGGTCCCGTATGAGCCAGCAGTAACGTTCCTCCGCGACAGCCTCGACGGAGCACGAGCTCTTTGTCGTACCCGTGCGCGTTCCTTGTGAAGGCGGGTATGGGCGTATCGCTGAACGTTGAGCGCCAGTGCGATGAAAACGTTACCAACAATGGCTGTCACGATGCCGATGAGCGATGACCATTCTTCCAGAACCTCGCCGGGATCATTTGGGCTACGGGAGCTGGTCGGCGTGGCTAGAGCCGGCGTCGTTAGGCTCAGACGAGTCGCCGTGGAACGTGAAGGAATCGCTGCTGCGAAATCCATCGATACCCGACGGGCTTTCGATGTGGCCAGCAAGCGCAGTCGCGGCCGCAGTCGCAGTCGCAAGATGTGTTGAAGTCCGAGGCGGGAGATGGATTGGAAGGTCGGAGGAGGCGGTCCCAGACTGACAACGAAGCGCGATCATCGGGTCAGGGATCGAAGTCTGAAGAAGAAGGAATGATAGGAAATTAATAAAATGAAGCCTGACTATTGCTTGGTCCGACGCAGCAAAGTCATGACAAAGGACGTGGTCAAAGTATCCGTGAGCCTCGAATTCATGTTCTCGAGGCTAGCAAAAGCTCCTGGTCGTCGACTCGCCGGTCGGTCAGCTCGCCGATGGCGCGCCTGATGTGGTCATCGAGGGTATAGAACAACTGACCCTTACCCCTGTCACATACCTGACCCTCTCACACACCTGACCCTCTCGCTGGCCAATCATCTTCAAGACACACTTTGACACGGTCAGGTAAGCGACGCTCGTACAGTAGCATACGCAAGCTGAAAACGTCGAAAACGTCCACCGTCGCCGAAACGGCAAGAATTAATTTGGGCGACAGCCACACCGCAATGTCGCCGACAGTTGCACGATATGTACATAGTTCAACGCTGGATAATTTACAAAACCTGAATTAAAATTCACATACCTGATCTCTGAAGAAACGCGTGCAGAAAAGTCGGCATGTTTTGTTTTCCTCAAATGCGATCGCAGAAACACGTAATACGTAGGTTGCTTGTCAATTGTCTCGGTAAGATCTCTCAAGAAAGATTGTACACACCGGATCATCCGCACCACTTAGGCTGCAAATAGAAAGCAATGCAGCGAATGTTACCCTGAAAGGAAACACCTGTTGAGAGACTGCAACTTTTACTTTTCAAAGAAGATTTCGAGGACTGAGTAGAGATGAATGATGTAGTGTCAAGTGATTTGAAGATGGGGTGTAAACTCAACCTGTGCACTTACAGCTAGGTAGCTTCACCAGGATGAATTACGACCGAATCTTGACCTTTTCGATTCTCGATCCTTCTAAAAGTCTTATGGTACTCTTCTTCAATAGAATGCGCAAATTTCAAGTCATCGAACATGGTAATGGGGACAATCAAGTGCATCAAATTGGCAAAGGCAGTGAGCAGCAATAAGTTATAACATTTGTTCAGGTTGACATCACTGATGGATGTATCCTCCAACGTCTTGATGCTTGCACTTATCGATTCTTGCCAAAAATCGAACAGGAAAACCAAAGCTCTCTCACGATACATATAAAAGTATAGTTCATGTATTTTGCACCGTCTTATTCCGTTGGTGAACTGGCTGCACTCAAAGCTGTGAAGTGGTTTAGGGTGGGTTGTTACAACTTGCTACGTGGGGACGTTAAAAAAACGCACAATTCAATGCACCTTCGTCCCGTACCAAGTCAGAAGTCATTACCTTCTACCAGTGACGGCGACACCGCAATGCCCTTAGGTAGATGCCATGCCGCAAGCATACGACGCTTCGCACGAGGAGTCGCGCGTGGTGAGCCATTTCTCACTGATCAGTAGGCAGATCATCCGCGCATATCGCGATTGAAGAGGATGTCCAGGAACCCTAACGCCCATTTTTAAACAGATTGAGCTTGCCGCAAAAAGCCCCAAGTTTAGTCTTAGATATTGCAGCATGTCGCTTGAGTCGTTTCACCGCGTTTTATGGACGGGTGAATGTTCTGTTGAGCGCGAGTTGCGACGTTGGACAGACCTAGATCTGAACTTAGCGTCCGGGAGGTCGAAATCGCACACCTAACTTATGAATAACTACAACTTGGTCTCCAACCGACGGAATTGGCTCATTCTAGAGAGAAGAGATAAAACGCGCCCGTCATAATTGCATGTTTCGAAGCAATATTCCCCACGGAAATTGGGGCGCCCCCAGGCGGTCCTAATCAAAGAGAGGCGGCATAACATGCGCTATTAATCGTGATGAATTTGAAGAATATCTTCCACATATATGATCTATGACTAATAAATCTTTACGCGCTATAACGAGCCCATACGATGGATTGTCTCGAGAAGCCAGGAATCATTCTCCGGACGGCCACCGCCTCCTTAAATACCTCAAAAGAGTTTGCGACGGGTGTATGGGAGTAAATTGAAATTGAGGTCGTTAAGAGGCCCGCACACAGCATACTTCGCCGTCTTCAGGCGGTGATGGGTAGCCGCTAGCTCGTGGTACACTAAGTACCAAGATCGCTGATCAGCAGCAGGTGCGGTGGCAGAAGTGGAACAGCAGGCCATGATGTTGCATCTGCAACCCTCTGCATTGTTATCGCCCTAATTTCATGATCATTTACTGCGGCTTGAGGCACTGCAGTGAAAGCAGCTCTTCAAAGTGTTCGCCCCTCTCGAGTCGCGATTCAATTGTGGGATTGCTTCTCGCGCCTCTTGAACCGCAGTCGAATCTTGAGCTGCTATTTCTGGATGCCCAGATCAAACTGTTGACGAATGACTGGCTCCCCGAAATCGCACAATCCGCAATAGCAGATGTCAAGGCCACAGTTGTGGCAGACGGCATTTTGATGCATATTGGCCTCATTACGCTCGATGAAGGCGGTCCGAGAGGAGGTGAAAATCTAAGGTCCGAGATTGCGCTGGACGAAGACGGAGAGGAGGTGAAGATTCAAGGTCGCATAGCTGAACTCATCTTCCTATAATTCGTTAACAAACTAACAGCTCAGTCCTCCCATTGAAACACTTACGTCTTCATATTCAATCTCCTCGACGACCTCAGTGCCGCCCTCAAATACCTCAGTGAGTACCGTTCTCAAATTCTGCATCAAAGTGCGATCGCAGGTCAGCTAAAACTGACATAGTTGGATAGATGGACTAGTTCGTCCGGAACGTGTAGTTGTATAGGGGAGTGACGAGAGGATCGTCGACAAGTGAATTTTGGGAACATCGTGAGGGAGGAGAAGAGGATGAAGAGGGGACGCGTTGCAAAATTTTCGCGCGCGTGTCAGTGTTTACATGTGGCTGGTGCGTTTCGCGCCACTGAACCGAGTCACCGTTTTGAAGACGTTTTGAAATACGTTAATCGTGGTTAATCGTTTACCTGACCGTGTCAAAACTTCGCCTCGAAGATGATTGGCCAGCGAGAGGGTCAGGTGTGTGAGAGGGTCAGGTATGTGACAGGGGTAAGGGTCAGTTGTTCTACACGCTCGTGGTCATCCTGCATGGCGTTTCGTCATGGCCGTACAGTGTTAAAATAAGCTTGCAGCCGATGGTCCAACGGCCAGACGCTAAACAAGGGCCAGACTGGCCAATGATGGGGTGTTTGCCTGCACGTACGCAGCGTTGTGGCCCACTATGGTGTGGGTGGCGCACGGTGCAACTATCGTCAGAGCTCCATGACTTTCTACGTGCTAATAACTTGTACTTGACCTCGATTCCATTTCCTCTCATCGCAGTCCACCTGAAAAACGTCCAAAGATATCGTTCAAACGAATCATTGCTCGCCATCAGAAAATATCGCTCTAGTTTCGATCCTCTCCAGGCACTGAAGCCCGTAAACTCGATACTTGGTATCACCTTCAGTGTCAAACGTACGTGGAATGGACTCGCCAGCGTCCTCGGAGCAGACCAACATGGTCATCCGCTCGATTATCTCATCAGGTTCTTATTCACCAACGGCACTCGGCCACCTACGTCGACCCGTGCCCAATGATCTGCCGCCAGAATTAGATGCCAAAGTTTTTACGTTTCAGGATGCCTTCGAGGATCTTCTCGTAGCATCCAAGGGGCAGGATCTGCCAGATATCAGAAGTCGCCATCAGCAACGACAACTTCTTTGGAATATGTTTCCTACAGGGGAGCCCACTTGGTTCTGGCTTCGTCGCCTGGAATCCCAGGGGCTCGTTCGGCCAGTTGATCCATTTGCTTTCATTACGATGCATAACCCTTTGTGGTCGACCGTATTCGAGGAAGAGCCTCATCTCAAGGCCATAGACCTGTGGGGGAGCGGTCAAACGGACGACAACAGTGGATACGGCACCACGAATATTGGGTTGTTCGAGAGGATGAGGAGGGCACTCGCCGAGATGGAGAGAGGAATTTTTGGAAATAGCTCCGGAACAGACGACGCGAAACGCTGGGATGAAGGAAAGCAGCACCGAGGCCATGCAAATCTAGATGATCTCTTTTCCGAAGTTTCATCGCGCTTCAGAGACAGCCAATCTTCATGGGATGCGTTTTTCAAAAACGTCTTTCACACTGAGAATCGCGATCTTCGCGACAAGAGTCAAGGCCCCCTTACACACCGTGACAAGCAAGAGGTCGTGACGACCGAGAACGAACATGTCGATCGGTTTGGCTACCTGCACAAAACCGTCACCCGCAAGATGCTAGATGCAGAGGGAAAGGAAGTGGGCGTGGAGACGTACGTCACAGTCCGGCCCGCGGGCGAGCACATTGACAAGACCGATGATGAAGGAAGCAATCAGTAGAGCCCGCTTGAAGCCCGAAATGGCGAGGAAAAGCCATTAACGCAATGTCAAGACACCGTGAACACTGTATATACTGTGAATACTGGGAGGCCTGGGCCTCCCCTACGACATATTATGTATCCATCACTCCCCTCAATTCAATACCACGAGTCTTTTCAAATCACACATCAAGTAGGCAAGTGGTAGTCGAAATGGAACGCAAAGTTTTGAGAACAAATGGAAACTATTCTCCCCGTGCGAAGTAACGAAAACGCCAAAATATCTTGGTTCAGAATTCTCCACAAATCTGCTGCGTTTTGCTATTAATCTACTTCTTGCCTCTAACGGTCGCCTTCTTCTTTCTCGTCATCCTCTTTCGTGCTATGAGCCTCTGCTTGATATCTTCAGCTTTATCCTGCTTTGGCTCGCTAACATGATCGGCCCCTGATTTCTCGCTACCCTGGCGAGCATTAGTTTTTTTCCCATTTTGCCTTCCTTTCATATTTCTTCCGGCTCCCGCTGGAGCCTGTTGCTGTTGCTGCTGCTGTTGTTCTTGTTCTTGTCCAGCCTTGTTTCGTTCTTGCGATATTTGGGCCGATTTCTCTTCAGCGGCGCGCCTCCTCTGCACTACGTTCACGTTCTCAATGGAGAACTCTGCAATCAGTCGCTGTTTTCTCCCGCTTTCGTCCTGCAGTTGATGCCCATTGAGAAAACGCAGGCCCATCAAGGCCCAATGGTGCGATGTGTACTCGATGAAACCGTAGCCTCGACTTTTGCCAGCGCCGCTCTTCTCGTCGACTTTGGTTCCCTGGTTACTTTCAAAGACGACCTTAGCTTGCCGCACAATTCCTTTGCCTTTCAACTTCCGCTGACGTTCCAGTTCCTTGGCATCCTTCCCGTCGCGCGCATTTTCCTCCTTGGAAAGAGGCTGCCGACGACCCTCCTTCACATCGGTCGCGAAGCCAACAATGGCTTTCCTCGCCAATTCCTTCAATTCTTTAGAACCATAATGTCGCGGCAAGTTTCTCAACGCCAGACGGGTCAAAGACACATGCAGACTGGGGTTGCTTAGAATCAGCTTCTTTCGTTGTGCAGCACTAGCCTGTCGCATCTGGACTTCAGAAGGACTCAATAAGTCAAACAGGGGAGATCCGCGACTGATGGCACCTTCAGACAAAAGATACAGCCTGCGCTTATCCTTTTCACGCCGTTTTGCCAGCGAGTTGTCCGCAAGATTGGCTGCTTCTTCCTTGTTCACAGCTTGAGCCACTTGAAGAAGACGCCCGTCCATGGTATATTTTCCCGTAGGATCGGCATTTTCATCCATCAGAAGAGATGGCTTAGAATTAGAAGCTGAAGCCTGAGAGCGAGGTGCGTCCTTGATACAGTTTTTAGCATCTGGCCCCCGCACAAAGCACACGAAACCAGTACCGGCCGCCTTCTCGGTAACTTTGTCAAAAACAACACGAGCGTATCTCACAGCGCCAAAATGCGAGAAGAATGCTTTCAGTTGTTCATCTGTCGTGGTAAAAGGAAGATTGCGGATGAAGACGGTCGAAGTATTGTCCGTAGTATTCGGTTTCGACGAGCGCTTGTTCATGTCTGCTTCATCCTCCTCATCTTCCTCATCCTCTTCATCCTCCATATTTTGCATGTGGTTCTTCATAAAGTTTTCCAAATCGGCATCAAGACCATCATCTTTGCCTTTCTGAGGTTTTTGTTCTTCGCTTCCCGCCGACGACGTGTCGTCTTCCTCGTCTTCCTTAGCGGGTGCTTCGTCGGCCTCGGCCCCCTCAGATGGTGCTTCAGCCTCTTCGTTTTCCTGTTCTTTCTCCTGCTGCTCGTCCCATGTTGCTTTGTCCACAGCATAATCAACAGCCAGTGTGCGTCCATCAATCTCCTTGCCGTTCACACCTTCCACAGCATTCTCCGCATTTTTCTTTCCGCGAATGGTAACGAAACCAAAACCTCGGAGCTTTCCATTTTTTTGTGGCAGATCGGCGTATTTAACCTTGCCATAGCTCCTGAAAAGCTGAGATAGATGTTCTGAGGTTTTGATACTCCAGGGCAAATTTCGGATGATAAGCTTGGGTGGCTTTTGGGCCTCAGCTCGAGCTCGCTTCGATGATTCCGCTTCATGGATGGCTTCGGCGGTGCTGCGTTTTCGAGGTTCGGCTATATCGATCCGTATACGTTTGCCATCCCACTCCGCCTTATCCAACGTGTTTTTGGCAGCGACAGCATCGTCGGCATCCGCTAACGTGACGAAGCCGTATCCTCTGGATTCCTTCGTCTTTTGATCTACGACCACAACAGCATGCTTAACAGGAAAGTGCTGCGAGAAGAACTCTGCTAGCGCCTCATTGTTGATGCCAGCGGGCAGTGATCGGACGAAAAGTGACCGTTTTTCTTCTAGTCGCGCCTTCTTTTTACTTTGGGCTGATTCAATGCCAGTGTCTTCCACGGTCAATGCCGTATTTTCTTCGGTTTCTGACCGTTGTCTTTTGCGACCATGAGTCACTGCGTCGGATGGCATTGTAAGTGATGTCGAAGATGCTGTACTAGGAGGCCAATTCGAAACTTGGCGGATGGTTTATCGGCGGAAGGTGCTGTTCCGGAAAGATGATTGACTTCTGTAAGAGCCTGGCTGGAGTCTGAAGCAGAAAAATCAAAAAGTTCCATAACCGCCCCTGTTCCCTTATCTTATCGCACGTGATGGCGGGGCTCTCTCTGGCATAACCCGCTAAGCCATATTGGGCCTATTGTTTACATTGGCCAAATGCGACAATCTAAACAAAGATTTGGGCATCATTTATTAACGCAGGACAACAACATCCAACAGCATTAGCAACAACATCACATACCGCAGTAAAAAAAGCGACCGAATTAAGGCTACGGTTTTTACACTAGCGATGCCTTCGCAAGTCCCGGGCCGTGCTGCCAAAGCATCAGTCGCAACAACAAGAAAGCAGTCGACTGCCACAGTCAAATCTCGCGGATCAGGCGCATCGCGCACAACCTCATCCGTGGTCAAATGTGTCGATACTCCAGAGACCGCGTTACGGACGAAAATATGCGCCATTTTTCGCGACTCACAACGCACGACCGCGACACACAGAAAGCTTGCTGTGAACTTACGGAAGATCCATGAATCATGCTGTTATGAGTCCGCCGAATCTGTTAGCACCACGCACAATGACTTTGACGAGGCGGCCTTCAATAGAGAGTTTGTGCGCTGCGTTCTGAGAATAATGCCGATAAAGAAGTCAGAAAGCGCAGGCGAAAAGTGCATTCGATTTGTCGGTTTCTATCTGCGACACGCCCACGAAAAGGATAATGAGATCCTAGGTGATGTCGAGCCGGATACAAGTCTGATGCCGGAAACCCCCAGTACAAGACTTACTGCAGAGATCTTGGAGGAAGTGGTAATTTTAATGACGGCAAAAGACAAGTACGTCAGATATCGGTCCACACAGCTTGTTTCTCACATCATCAACTCCCTGGACGCCTTAGACGACGACCTCTTCCAGAAGCTGCGCCACGGGCTGTTGAAGAGAATTCGTGACAAAGAGGCCATGGTAAGATCTCAGGCGGTACTTGGCCTTGGACGTCTCGCAGGCAACCAAGCCGAAGGCTGCACGAATTCGGATGATAGTGATGGCGATCAGGCAACAGATTTTCTGGGAAAGCTCTTGGAGGTGATGCAGAACGACCCTAGTGCAGAGGTGCGGCGCTCTCTGCTAGTAAATCTTCCCATTCTTCCGAATACTCTGCCCTTTTTGCTGGAGAGAGCTCGAGACCAAGACCCTGCCACTCGCAGAGCGGTCTACGCGCGCTTGCTACCCGCACTGGGCGATTTTAGACATCTATCTCTGTCTATGAGAGAAAAGCTTCTGCGATGGGGACTCCGTGATAGAGATGAGAATGTTCGAAAAGCGGCGGGGAGATTGTTTAGGGAGCGATGGATCGCAGATTGTGCTGGCGTGACGCAGCCAGACGACGGCGCCGCAGCTGAAGTAACCCCGATCAGCTTTGACGGACTGCTTGAACTGCTTGAGCGCATCGACGTCATCAACTCGGGTGTTGAGAATGGAGTCGGTCTTGAAGCAATGAAGGGCTTTTGGGAGGGGCGACCCGACTACAGAGATGCCGTCACCTTTGACGATCGTTTCTGGGAGACGCTTTCGGCCGAGTCCGTATTCATGGCGCGAAGCTTCAATGACTTCTGTCGCAGTGAGGGCAACGGTCGGTACGAGTCGCTAGTGGAAGAGAAATTACCCGAAGTTACCAAGCTTGCTTTCTACTTGGAACGTTACATGCAGGTTCTCGTTGAGACGCTCAAGAGAATTGATCAGCAAGGCGCTGAAGAGGAGGAGGAAGGGGAGGAGCAAACCATTGAACAAGAGTTCATCATCGAACAATTGCTCCATATCGCACTCACACTAGACTACTCGGATGAAGTCGGTCGAAGAAAGATGTTTACTTTACTGCGGCAATCTTTGTCGATCCCCGAACTCCCAGACGAGATTACCAAGCTCACGGTAGAAGTTCTGCAGTATATTTGTTCTCCGGATGCCGCTGGCGAACGAGAATTCTGCAGTATTGTCCTTGAGTCAGTTGCCGACGTCCATGACACAATTATTGATGAACCTTCTCCAGATGATGCTGAGGACAGCTTCCAATCCGCTCGATCAGAATTGAGCCGTGGTAGCACGCCGGGCAGCGACAAAAAACGAGGCAAGAGCGTGGAACTGAGTGAGGACGACGCTCGGCGGAAGGCAGTCAAAGAGATTGTCGTCAACATGAAGTGTCTCTACATTGTTCAGTGTATGCTGACGCATGTGGTGGGAAACCTGAAGGACAATCCCGATCTGGTCTCGATGCTGAACAATCTTGTCGTTCCAGCTGTACGAAGTCACGAGGCCCCAGTACGAGAGAGAGGACTCGTGTGTCTTGGTTTGTGCGCCCTGCTCGATCGGTCACTAGCCGAAGAGAACCTGAGCCTGTTCATTCATTTCTTTAACAAAGGACACACCGCCCTGCAAATCACGGCGCTGCATATTTTGACGGACATTCTGAATGTTCACGGCTGCCAACTCATGTCATCCACACCGGCCTTACTCAAGGTCTACATGAAAGCCGTCAGAGGAGGGTCGAAAGCCCCAGAAGTTCAGGCCGCAGCCGTCGTGGCTGCCTCCAAGCTGCTGCTGGGCCGAGTCGTTAACGTGGAAGAAGCTTGTGAGGAGCTCTTGAGATCTTTGGTGGTCGCTTACTTTGACCCGTTTTCAGCAACAAATCAGCCCGTTAGGCAAGCGTTAAATTACTTCCTTCCTGTTTTCTGCTTTTCTCGAGCAGCGCATCAGGATATGATGCGAGCCGTCTCTTTGCCAGCGTTGCATTCTCTGCTCAATCTGCGAGATGGACTGGACGACGACGATATCGACGTGGAAGAGGACATGGTCAGCATGTCCGCGATTGGGGCGTGCCTGGTTGACTGGACTGATCCACGCAAGTGCTATACGTCCGGCGTGGCCTTAGATACGGAAAAGAAGAATGTAAATGGCGATGTTCACCTCCAGCTCGGAGAGGATATCATCGAGCGGCTGCGCGGCAACATCAGCAGTAAGTTAACTCGCAGTGTTCACAGGAGCCCGCAAGCACAGTACAATGCTAACAAACAAATTCTTCAGAGGAGGAGAAGAAGTTGATCGCCGGACTACTGGGCAAGCTTCACGTATCTCCATCTTCATCTGAAACCAAACTCCGCGGCCTGTATGCTTCCGTCAGCGACGCTGTTCAGGACGGCCTTCTGAGCGACGCGACGAGCCGCAACTCGTTGTACAAGATTCATGTCAGTTTGGGCAAGATCGTCAACAGTATGGACGATCAGCAGCAATCCAATAGACGCACCGGCCGCAGCGTCTCGGTTACCAATGAAAGACACCCCACTGAAGAGAGGACTATTGTGGAGGAGCCGAAGATCGAGGAAGAGGACAGCGATCAGGACACAGTTGTGCAAGAGCAGGGCATAGAGTTTTCGACCGTCGTGGACCCATCAGAGCAGGAGGACACGGAGATGAGTGGTATGTAACTGCTGACTTTTTGTCACGAAGCACTTGAAGATGTACATATGTAATGCAGTAAGACTTGCAATGATATCCAACCACAGAGACAAGGGAACATCGTGTCAACTACGATGGAAGTGCACGCATCTAGGTTAGAAAAAGGAGATTCAAATGTATTGGTGTCCCGCTCCATCGGCCGAGAGTCTGAGTTGAATCAAGCTTTTTCATCGTCATGAATGGATTGATTTGTATTATACCTAGCGCATATGCCATGGGAGAAGACTTCTATGACACTGTGGATCCGGCTGTGCCTAGCCCAAAGAGCAGACTGCCCAAGCCAATGTTGATTGCCAAATGTTGCGCAAGGGTCCATGCCGCGCAATAAAGATATTTGGGCGAGAAGACCGTCCATATGAAGAGATGGGTCCTCAACGCAGCACATGCAGCCATGACAGAAGCCGTGCTTGTCGTGGCAAAAACGGTGAGAAGCACAAGGTGCAGTTGCAAAACAGGCCGTCGGCTCTGACCCTGCTTGTGCTGTTGTATGAGGAGCACGTTGGTCGCGAATACCCAAAAGATTGGCACAGCCCAGTTGCTGATGAAGGTAAGTACACCAACCGCGACGATGTTGAAGTCCCTGACGCCGTTGTAGGCACTGGATAGATCAACAGACGAGATCGCGTTGGAGCCACCCGAGGCAAAGAACGATGCATACTGGAGCAGGATGGATGTCGTGGAGATTTCGGTGACAGTGAGGTTGGAGGACGCGAGACATTGATAAATAATCGTCGAGAAAAGCAAGAGAGGCACATTGGTGATGCGGGATTGTGTCATTGCCAGAATGGTATAGGCATGGTGAAGGAGTTGTGCTGACGATTATTTCGCGAAATCAGTATCAATGATGGAATGAGATGGCATGCAAGAGACGGAGGTGAAAGGAATTTTCACGCTTACCTGACGATATGGCCTTTGCATCACCTCGACGAGCCTGATAAACGGCAAAGCAAGCCACTACTGCAAGCAATAGAAAGACGAGACGAGCTCTTGAAGTTAGTGACTGCCCATAGAACACCTCGTTCAGTGTCTTTGCAAAGCCGGTGATGAGTTCTGGGGCATCCTCGGCTGTAAAGGCCAACTTGAAGGCAAAAGCAGACGACGCCAAGACCGATGTGAAGGATGTGACAACTAAGTAGGGCACATCATGCACGCTTGACATGAGCTGGAGAGAGGCAGCAACGTAGGAAGCGATAACCAATCCCCAAAGAATGGGCGGATGGGGAGAAAGGAACGATTTGACAATGTCTGGCTCGCCAGCGAACTTTTGGCCAGTTTGGTTCCAGCCTCTGATGAGGCGGATGACGCTGAGACAGAGCAAGTATCTCATACCATTCCCCGTGCCTTTACTTCTGCATGATGAGAAAGTTAGCAAATAGACGCAGGAAAATGGGCATGGGAATGCGGAGGTGTCGTCTACCTTCGCGTAGATGAAATGCCCAGATATGCCATCCACAGTGTCAATGTCCAGTACCAGAAATGTTGTTCCTCCTCGACAAAGCTACTTGCAAACATCATGACGCCGTACAATGCCGTCATCAATGAAGTCGGCCATACCATGTCGTGACTGCGATTCACGAGTGATAACATGGCCATGATGCTACACGCGGCTGCAGATGCAGCGAGGGCCAAACCCAATCCCAGTTTGGAGACATCGTAGTTGGAGGCCATGCCGCTCATCAATTCTTGTGCGCTCCGAAGCCATGCCAACATTCCACTGAGCCATTCTGTGTTTACATTGGACCCGTCGAGCATATCGTCGGCCTGTGTGATCAGTCGCTGCCATTCACATGCCAGATTATTGATGTCTGTCTTGTCAAGCAAGCAAGGGTTGATCTTGCCCTTCAGGTCAAACAGTTCCACGCCGAAAGTAGCCGTAACAATTCCGAGAATTTGCTTGGCATTTCGAACAAGAATTTGGATCTGGTCGAGCGGAGAAGACCAAAAGGACAGGAAGTCGGGAATAAAGGCGCCCAAGTTGTTCTTGGACACAGGAAATCCCAGCAACGCCGCAACTGTAGGCGCGATATCTGATTGCTCGACCATTTCATAGTAGTCAAATTCTTCTTTTGGCTCCATGGGCGCATAGAGCTTCGGCAACTTGCCTTTGAACTTGGGAGAAATGAAGATCAACGCTGGAGAGGTCTCGCCGGGGGACGAAGCGCCATGATTCCCCGCATCGTTCATGCCGTGGTCTCCACAGAGAACGAACAAGGTCGACTTCAAATGGTCTTTGGTTTCGAGAGCCTGATAGATGGAACGGACGATTCCGTCCATCTCCTTCTGCTTTGGAACCATGTTGCTACTAAGGAATGGTTAGCGGCACAGTCCTCTTGACTGTAGGTATGTGACCCTGGCTTGCCTTCGAGGTCCAGATTTGTGGCCAATATGGTCCAAACCTAGGTAATGCAGCACCATGAGCCCCCAATCTTTGTTTTCCAGCTCAGGGGCAATATTCCGAGTTACGTTGTTGTCAACCTCGGTGAAGTCCTACATATCCCACCTGTCAGTTGTTGGGTCGAAACGAGTAATGACCTGCTGACGTAGCTGGGTAGACAAACAGAGACGAAGAAGCTAGTTGTGCCATCATGACGATCAAACGTTTCCGGGAACAGTTTCAGCCAGGTATCATCACCAAACAACAGCATTTTCCCCTTTTTGGCCGCTCTGATCTGGGCAAGCCAAGTATCCTGGGCGGCAAGGGTAGATGACGTGTCTGCTTCGTCAAAGTTCAAAATGAGGTCGACAAAAGACGGAATTGAGCCAGTAGTTATTGCCTTTAGTCTCGGCATGGTGACTGTTGGTGACCGCGCATTTGCCGTGAAAGGCATAGCAAGGCCATCACGAATGAGACTGTGATAAAGATGAGCAGGCGATGTCAAGCAGTGGCACTGGGCAAGTGCTCCTCGAATTACCTCTGTGTGTATTCAAAACCTGAACCTCGCGAGAAGACAAAGTCACTAAGATGATATCAGTTATTGCGAATGCGTTCTGCAAGTCTCTTGGATGAATCATATTGACCTTCTCAGGGCGTCCACGACCATGAACACCAACTTGTCGAATGGTGCCTCCGGAGGATCGCCATAAGTCAACGTTTCGTAGCGGGCGAGACCGGGCAGATACGGCTTATACGGGAAGAATCCGACTCCGAAGACGACAATTGACAATGGCAACAGGAGGTTGGCGATGATGGTGAACATGGCCCTCGGCCGTCTTCCGCCACTTCCTTGTGGCATGGGTACAGACGTGCCTCTGGACAGTGAGAGGCCACTGGAACGTTTGGCGCGTCAATTCGCATGAGAACTCATCAAGAATATCGCGACTAGATTTCGAGCGCTTCGAAATCGCTTAAGTCCACGTCTCATTCTGGTGGCTAGACCTCGACGGCTATCCAGGGGTCTGGTCTAGGTAACTACCTGGTACCTTTCTGTCTGCCAGTCTCCAGATCAAAGACGGCATGGAAGCTGCGCCACCGGCTCCACTTCTGACGCAGAATCCGCAAAAGTGCAAAAATGAAAGAAATAAACCACCCAGTGTACAGTACATACGGAATACAGTAGGTACCTATATTGGTTCTTGGATAGGTAGTAAGAGGAAGTGATTCATAACCCTTTGCTCGCCAAACGCCGTTGTTCGCCTTGATGATGTCCTCCATATGTCCATAAGATATACTCCATCTATCCCTTGTACCGCTAGGTTTCCATCTCTCCTCCTTGACTTGCTGTTTTCCTCGTCGACTTCTTCTTCTTGGCACCGACGCGATCGCTATATTTCTTGAAGACAATGCCGGCCCTCCTCTGCTTCCTCTTATCGGCCCCTTTCTTTACGGATCGTGATTTCGATGGCTTGGAATCCACATCCATGGCTAGAGTGTCGCGCGCTGTGGTCAGCATGGTTTCAACTCGAGCCATTCATCCGAACCCACACGATACCGAGGTAAATCGCGAGCACTTCGTTCTGTTCTGAGACTCACCTGTGTCGGCACCATCTTGTCCGTCGTTGACCTCTGCGGCCATGTCATTCAAGGGGTCAACTGCCACCATGATCAGCATACAGTTCCCAATACGATATACTTCATTCCATCTCTCCAAACGGCCCGAGATAGCTCACCATCCATGTTTGCGTCAGAGGACTCGGGCTTTGGCTGTTTTGCCAGCTCTAGCAGCTTCGCAGAGAGCCTTTCATTTCGGGCAGCCTCAGCTGGGCTGAAAACCTTGGCATATAGCCGCCGATTGTTCGCTTTCTTAGTACTTGATCTGGCGCTTTTGGCCATTGTAAACAAATCGTCGACGTGTCGACGAGCTCGCGAGTGGTGAGTTTTGGTGGTCCTGGCGGCAGAGTGAAGAAACCGTGAAAGAAAATGAAATTCGATAGGGAAATCGATAAGGACAGTGATGGGCCGGGGTGGCGGGGGCGCAAAGTCCCCACTATGTACCAGGTACTTACCCTCTTGTGGCGCAGCCGGGTACGTATCGAGGCTCCGGTTGCACTTGATTGGTAGCATCATACATGCGTACCGGTAGATCGACAGGCTTTAAGCACAGGCCTAAAATATTCAGTGCAGGCGGCCCAATACCGCCTGCTGCATAATCCGGACTTCTGACTTCACTTAACAACACTCTTTCCCGCCGCATGCCGCTTTGCGCGGTTCTCGGCGAACAGGCATCAACGCATCATTTCGGTGGCCGGCCTGGCGACCCGGCTCCGCGACGTCCTTGTCTTTAAGCGTCGATTCATCGGTGCAAACCTGCCAGTCATAAGACGATCGGACGAGCTGATTGATATTCATCTTCTTGCTGTTGGGAAAAGAGACCGGGAAAACTTGGATGCGCCATCATCGCCTTCTATGAACAACCAGGGGTGCATCAGGCACTCTCAACATTCATCCGCATCGCCAGATCCGAGGGGGCTTTGTCGCTGTCTGACATGGCAACTTCAGCTTCTACGATATCGAGGGAGGAGGTCTCGACCTTGGTACGGCAGATTCAGGGCAACCAGCTACTGAACCGCCAGCTCTCATCAGTTTGCCAAGTGAACGGTCTAAAGAGCACTGGAGTGAAGGCTGAACTCCAACGTCGGATCGTGGACTGTGAGTTTTGTCAAGAAAACAAGAAGTGAACAACATGGAAGAGCAATGCCAAAGCACGAAACGCACCCTCTTCGGGATTCGTATTTGTGGTCTCCGCCTGTTTCGATGGCTTCGATGACACAACTGTTGCATGTTTCTAACTTTTCGCCGCTATTATAGTGATTCAAGGGACTGTCAGTGCCAACGATTGGTCTGGATTCCAGCAGGTCCGTTCAAGTATCACCAATGCCATTCTGCAACGGTCTAGTCCATCATCGAAGAACAATAATGCAAGAGGCAATGCGCCTTTTATTTCAACTGCGCAATTCATCCCGCCCGCAAAATCTCTCAATACAGGAGCCAACGCATATCAGCAGCGAGATTCGCAAGGCAGCAGTGCTACAAACAGCCGGTCGCCGGGCCTTCCCACATTTCGTCCGAGTCCATTCTATCACATAGAATCCCCGATTGGAAAAACCCGGACTTGCGAAGGTTAGTATCTCGCGTCTTAAGCTTCCTTGGCAAGCTAAATCTAACGATTCCTCTCACGATGAAGTGATGTCCCAGCATAGGAATACTATTAATATCTCCATGAGAATGTGTGATTTTCCAGAACTAGCAAAATGTATCGGCAACAAGTCATACAGAGTCATGATATTCTGTGCTAGCGATGCATCCGAATCACAGCATGTGACCTTTCCTCATCAGTCTGAGCTGAAGGTGAACTCTGATGAAGTGAAGGCCAACTTGCGTGGCTTGAAGAACAAACCTGGTTCTACTCGACCAGTTGACATAACCCATCTCCTTCGCTTGAGGCCGCTTTATGTGAACACTATCGAGTTTACTTACGCTCTCACATACAAGGTACGTCCATTACGTCACTGCAAGTTTTGCACAAATTGACTTCTGGAGGCGATTTCGCTGAAGCTGGCGTGGTTGAATAGAAATTTTATTTTGTCGTCAACCTCTGTAAAGTAACGACAGTTTCAGAACTGGTCACCGACATATCAAATAGACGGAGGATACCGAAAGCCTCAGTCGTGGCAGAACGTAAGTGGCGACAGTCACGATTCTCGTCGTGGAAAATATTAATGCGCATGAACAGTGAATGAGAAGGCACAAGACCCGGATGTCGTGGCAACTTCGCAGGTTTTGTCGCTCAAATGCCCCATCACATATATGCGGCTAGACGTGCCTTGTCGAAGTCTAAGCTGCACGCACATCCAGTGCTTTGATGCTACCTCTTATTTACAGCTTCAGGAACAAGGTCCACAGTGGCTGTGTCCGATCTGCAACAAATCGGCACCTTTTGAGCAGTTGGCAGTTGATGAGTGAGTCTTCCCCAATTTTGACTGCGAAGTATAGAATCATCATGTTGATACATACGTACTTAGATACGTGCGAGATATTATCACCAATACCTCAAAAGACCTTGAGACCGCAGTTATTGAACCTAATGGCCGGTGGTCAACGAAGACACTCACCGAGCAATCTGCAAAAGGGACTACTTTCGAAGACGACGATGAACTCGAAATTTCAGAGATCAACGTGATTCCTCAACGCTTGGAAACACCAAAAACCCATGCGTCCATTATTGGAACCCCAGCATCCACTGGACGTGACAGCACGGCAAGTGCATCCCGTGCCGGGACTTACAGCGCGAAGCGTCCTGCGTCGGCAGTGATTGATTTGACACTATCGTCGGATGATGATGACGATGATGAGCCGACTCAAAGGCCTCGCAAGAGACAGAATACGACAGCAGATGGCTTTTAATCACTCAAAGGGCATGGAACACCTGAGTGAATCTCCAAGCGGATATCGATCGCGCTGAGACAAGTCCTGGACAGCCAAAAAGGGTTTCAGGCATAAAATCGACTTCGAGCCATCCCTCAAAGGATGCGGTTGGCTCAATGACGTCGAGCCACCTCATTTTACTTACACAAGGATGATGATGTTTGTTTACGTATGAAGTTTTTGGCATATGAGAGATCCAGGCGTTGAGGCGAACGGAAGGAAGATTCCCCCTTGTTCTTTTGCATGAATCAGCACCACAACTCATCTCGTTGTCAGAGCGGTCCCTTTTGGTCCTCTCTAAGCAGGTTGCTGTCTACTGTATGAAGCATTTAGCGCCATGCAGCTCTCAGAAAGGAGTTCATCATGTTGGTGCTCGACACGGCCGTTTCCGAGTCAATGGGCACCCCGTAAATACAAATAGCATACATACCGCATATTGTGTAGCAAGTACTCCGTGCGTCTGTTGATACAAGGGGCCATTTTGCGCTAAGTCAAACGACACCCTATTGAACCATTATAATCCTTTGGCGATTATGGCGTGGCGCGCGAACATGGACATTACACCGTGTACTTCGGTCCGGGTTGCCCTCGATTACATTGCCAAGTATTGTATGAAGGCGGAGGTCCCGACGGCGTCCTATACGGATATAGTTAAGAGCGTCCTCCCGCATGTGTCGGATTCGAGACCGGTTGTCTCCCTCGCGGCGAAGAATCTTAATAAGCTTCTTGTGGAGCGAGACTGGGGGTCGCAAGAAGTAGCCTTTCTCCTAGTCGATCTTGCGCTCGTAGAGGGTTCTCGGGTTGTCCTTACCCTCGACTGCCGCGCCGAACAGGATCGAGACGCCGTAGTAGACGTTCCGGGTACCGACGGGGTCCGGCAATCTACGCGGCCGAGAAGAAGCCTCTGCGTTAAGTATCTCGAACGAGACGAAGAGTACGAGGCTACTACGCTGTTCACGTTTCTAACCCGGCATAACACGAACCGTCCGCAGCCGCAAAGACTTGCCGACTGGGTTCCCGACCGGATTCTCCGTTATGTCCCTCGCTACCATTCGGATCCGGAACACCCTTAGTTCTTCACGCTCGAGTCTCCGACAGTGCCGGCGCGGGGGCCACGTTTTCCAGCAGCCACCAAGCCAGGCACAATGTCAGCCTGCCAAGGGCCGATGTTTATTATTGTATGTATGTACGGAGTATGTACATACCAGTCGAGTACCAATGTAAGGTACCTACCATACGTTACGTACATACGGAGTATGTACATACCTAATTCAAGTCGCCACACGCGCCGCAGACTGGAACCAGGGTACGTCACCAGGGTTGCTGCAATGCACCAGGACCAGCTTGGATAACCGTACAACGTTGTCTAAATTGGACGGCTGAACAGTGCTTCTGGACTTTGGAGCTGGACTGGACTCCAGAGACACGCTGTGAGTCAAGATGTCAGCCCGTCTCGTGTTAGCCGCAAGTTGCAACCAGTTGATCCCAACTTGAACTGAGAACTCCTTCCATGCTGTGCCTCATTGAGTCATCCCAAGTTCCCAACGCTAGGAACGCTCCTCTGCGGCACGTCACTACCTAGTTCATTTCGGGAACACGGGAACTGGATAAAACCACGGCAGCCTCGAATCGTGCCGTCAGCATTCAGCACTGAGCAGCCGTCATGAAGTCTCGGAGACATGGAGATGCTCGGCCAAGGGTTCGTCAGTTGATCACGTCAAGTTTTTACGGAGTACAGAGTAGGTACCTACGGAGTAATTTATCAAGTCATGTTGTAACTTGCGTGCCGCCGTTCCCCGCCACGCATCTCGGAGACTTTTCGACATTTCCGGGACGGGCTGAGCCAAAGTCTTCCAAGGAAAACAAAAACATTCTACCTACATATCGTGAGTCCTACCTACCTACTCGCCCCCCCTTTGGAACTCGTGCCTGTGCGATACAAAAATCAGCTCATCATCAGCTTTCCATCCTCTATCCTCGAACATCAAAGCCAAATTCTGCAGAATGTGGGGGGGGGAGCGTGGTGGCATTGTAGCTTGCAAAGGTCAGCGCAGTTGTAGCAGCATTCATGGTTGCAGGGGACGTGATATTCTTCTCCTCTTTCCACCTCATCACTGCCGTCTGTCGTACGCCTGCGGCGTATGACTTTGCTGAGTACACCGAGTCAAGCGATCTGGGCCACCAAAGCACTCGCAGCATGTCCGAAATTCACTGAATTTGCACGTGTTTTTCGGGCACCTGGACTCCATACGTGTGTTCGCAAGGCTGCTTTTGACGATGCGCAACACACAACGCGACAAATATCGTACTCAGTCATCAAACTGATGATCGTGTCCGTGATACGAGTGGGATAGAGCGGCGGAGAGCGCTTTCAAAACTCCGCGTCGTTGTTTCTTGTATGGCAGTCGATGTCAATCCGAGAAACCAAGCCATACCGATGGCCGCTTTATACTACTACATACGGCGTTTCCTCCGTCACTCCACCACTCGGCTTCGGAAGCGATTGGCTTGACTTGAATGCAAGTCAAAACATCACCTTGGAAATAGCGTGGACTTCTGTGTAGAGCCACATTGCGCCTCGTAACCATCATGCGAGAATTTTCTTCCAGCGAATGTGACGAACTGAAGTGCATTTCAAGATTCTCTCAGTGTAACGAATTCTATCAAACTAAAAGAAGCCTTGAGGAAGCGACACTGGAGTGCAACTGTCAGCAGGTTGTCTTCGACGTCGACGGTCGTGGCATGGAGTGTCTAATTGACGTCGATTTGCTTAGCAATGCCAAAAGCGTGTACATACCTATGTAATGCTGGAGTCACACAATGCTAATTAACCTCTGACGGTACCACCATGCCAGCGTTTTTACCCTCAGAGCGTTTCAACGTGAGGATCAACGGGTGTAGAGACTGATTGAAAGACTCAAGGAGCAGCTATGTCAATCCCAATTTTCCTTCATTTCTTGGAAACCAGTTACAAGCGATACGTACAGAGTGAGGTGTGAGCGAGTAAAGATACGGGGCTTTCGGCTTAGGGTTCCAACATTGGACCAAGGCAGCTCAGGCTACAGCATCGTCCATTTCAAGAAGTCACGTACACCGCCTCGGCGCCTAGGATGAGAAACCCCTAGTACGCATACCGTGAACAGATCCTTTGAGTAAACTTGTCCGATAACAGTCAACTGCATGGGAAACGACGACAGTACCAAGGGGGCTATTTCATCATCCATTAAGTTAATCGTGAAGCTGTAACTAGAAGGCGACGAGGCGTCTCTTCAGCCTTCGTGCTACCATTTGGGTTCGTCACACGAAGCGGAAGCATAATGGACAAAGAGTTTGACTGAAGTGTCCACAGTATCGTCGTCCTTGTATCGGAAATACCCATCCACGGTTCCGGCCTGGAGGCAATCCTTCTGAAATCGATCAAAGTCAAGCCCGTAACGGATCGGCATACACTACATTTGCCTTTGCGTCAGCAGGCAACCCTACTGTTTAAAAAATATGTTTTATTGTCACGACACGAGAGTTTGTGTACAGACTGCAATAAACAAAGGAGAAGTAAAAGCAATGATAAATAAAAGACTTACTAGTCCGGAGCCACTGTCGTAGTTCGCCTATGCCGAGTTAGAGAAATCAAGAACGCGAGTGGCCTCATTTTCTGAGCAGGGGGGGATTTGACGAGGTGAAGCATACAACTCCCTGGAAGTTGTGCTTGCAAGTGTACTTTGTGAGCTCCCAATTGTACACCCATGGCGTTCCTGGAGTGAGCGAATTGCAGGTGCACGTTCCCAATACAGCCGCGCAGGTCCGGAAGATTGGGAAGATAGCCGCGATGAGCCGCATGGTGAGGAATGAGGTCGATAGTATTGGTTTGTGGTTTGATTGTGATTGTGATGGTGATAATGCACTTGGACCAGAAGGAGAGTAGTAACAGAGAGGACTTAGATGCACAAGCAAATAGAAAAAAAAGACAGTAGAAGAAAAAACGGGAGATGAAGAGACTTTTATATTTCTCACGGTTCTCAGAATATTGCGTGCTCCTTTGTTCGCTCGAGAATTTGCCTCATGAATGAGAGAAGCGGTCTCATTCCGAAATTCATGGGGTTGAGGCCTTTTTCCCCCCGTGCGCTGGAACTACCTATACGCTTACCGCTGTTTTTGGTTGAAATAGTTCGATATGACCCTTGCTTTATGTTGGCATTTGATCCTGCTCCCGTCGTAACCTTCCTGCCGTTGTCATCTTGCGATTTCGTCGGCCCAAAATGGAAGTCCCCGAATCGTTCGTTATAATGAATCCGTCAACGATAGGATGGATTTTCTCTCACTCAACACCTCCACGGCACCTGCCTGGAGTCCTGGACTCCTGGACCCTTTCAAGGCTCCCGTCAATTGACGAGGACACATGCCGAAATTCCGAATAGACACCTGAGCCTCTGAGGTGGACAAAAAGAGTGTCCGGTTTCATGAATGCGTGTGCGAGCATCCTAGAATGCAGAACGCCGGAGTTTATGTGTCTCCTGACTTTGAAAGGAAGCCGCATCTCACGCATCTCTGCGCCAAAGGGCTCGTCTAAGGTCTATGCGCCTATAAAACACATAGCAAAGCTGAAGGGTCCCGCTACTTTGTCTTCACGCGGTCACAATGACTGTATGATGCGTCAGTGCCAAAAGTGAGTCTATCAAGGGGAGGAAGATCGCTTCTCACGGCACAACTTCCCTCCAAGGCTGCCGGGGGGCGCCGGCGGTAGCTCTTTTCAAAATTACACGTCGGATCAATGATCCGAAAGGACTTCCCGATGTGCGTGAGCCGATAGACGGATTCGTCGGTGTTATGATTGCGCCATGGTAATGGCAACAACGTCTCTGTATGACTAGGTACCTGGTAGGTATGCACTTAATGCATAATTCCCACCAGTTTGGGCTTTTGTAGGTACCTTTCTGCCAGAGTACAAAATACACCACCCGCGGGTTGTTACTAAGCGGAATTCCACAGTTTTGGCTGTACCTAGGTAGGTAGGTACCCTCCCTCTAGAAAGTGGGCAACGTGCCCGCCGGAACGAGACGAAGAGTACGAGGCTATGTACTACGCTGTTCACGTTTCTAACCCGGCATAACACGAACCGTCCGCAGCCTCAAATTTTGGGGTTTCCAGGCGCATACTTGACGGATCATCATGGGGATTGTCGCAAAAATTGCGCTCATTTTTTTTAAACGTCGCGGATGATGCATACATTCCTTTATGTACACCTATCTATGTTAAGATACGCTGAACAAATGAGATTCTATTTGTTCCGTTTTACGGAAGCTCTTAACCTCTCTTGCCAACCCTCCTTCGTTTGTGCCGCCGTTCTTTTTTCCCGCGAGTAATGCGCCTTTTCAAGCATGAGTCGGCGAACTATTTTTCCCAAAATGCTCCACAGTTCTCGGGCTAAAATCACAAACAGTACACATTCGCCTTGGGCTTCAAGGCTCGATGCAACTCAATTCGCTCAAATGATAGATCACCGGTGTCTTCGATCATCGCTTCGAACCACGACAGCTTCGCGACCTGGCAAATATCCCAGGTGCTTACTCGATCATTTGCGTAGCCGAGATGGATTACTCACTTTCGCCAGCCTTGCTGTGCGTGGTTAGATCCTGCGATGACGAGCCACTGACCCTCGTAGCCTTCACAGATGACGGCCGTGACGCCCTACCTCTGTCTCGTGAGCCGTCCGCGGCCTCGTGTGGTATTCTTCTGTTTCTTCGAGACACGCAATATTTCTGTCTTGTCAATTGCAAACTGTGAGTCGGTGATGTTGGCTTGGCTTCGAAGATCGGCTGCGGCGGCGCATCGGCTGCGTCTTTGACTCACAAAACTCGAAGTCGGGTGGCTCTGCGTCGGGAGAACGGGCTGCAGCGAGTTTGGCAGCGAAGGGCTCTGCGGCAGAGGGAACACCGTCATGTCGTCATGGCTCATGGGACGGGACGATTGAGGCACATCGGGATCGCTTTTAAGGGTCGGCTGCGACGCTAAAGCCTGTGTGACTGGCAGGAACTCGAAGGCGGGTTGGGTACTACGGCATTTCTGGTTCATAGCTTGCGAGGTCGATCACGGAGGTTGCGGAATACGGACGTATTCAGGGTCTTACGGAGGAATGGCTGATCGTAATCCTTGAAGTCACGATTAGTTGATACCCTTGGCTAGTTTAGTTGATGAATCAACCTTACTTAGGACTTCAGCCATCAATTCATGACGTCCATGAGCTCAAATTAGCGACCGTGCAGCCCGGCTGTCCCAATTCCCGACGGACGAGCCGTCCAATCCTGTAGACCTTTTCTGTCGCGGCGAGCTGCTTCTCTACAGCATCGGCTTTGGAGGCATCGACGGCGATCACCATGCCAATGCCAGAGTTGAAGGTGCGGCACATCTCGGAGGGGTCGACGTTTCCTGCCTGCTTGAGCCACTCGAACACGGGGGGCATGTCCCATGAGCCGTACGAGATGTCTGCGGCCAGGGTGTCGGGCAGCATGCGGGGGACATTCTCGAGGAGACCGCCACCGGTGATGTGGGCTAGGCCTTTGATCTGGCTGATGACGGGGAGGAGGCTCTTGACGTAGATGCGGGTGGGCGTCAAGAGGGATTCGCCGACCGTTTGGGTTCTGTCCCAGGGTGCTGGTGAACCGTAAGTGAGGCCAGCACTTTGCACGATTCTCCGCACAAGGGAGAAGCCGTTGGAGTGGACGCCGACGGACCCGAGACCGAGAAGGATGTCACCTGCGGCCATGGCGCCGGTCTGCGGCAGCCTGTTCTGGGGAGTGACGGCACCGACGGCGCAACCGGCAGCATCATAGTCATCGTCCTGATACATGCCTGGCATCTCAGCAGTCTCTCCGCCAACCAAGGCACATCCGGACTGGCGACAGCCCTCGGCGACGCCTTCAACAAAGGCGGCGGCAGAGGCCTGGTCGAGCTTGCTACAACCGTAGTAGTCCAAGAACATCAAGGGCGTGGCGCCTTGTACAATGAGGTCATTGACGTTCATCGCAACGAGATCAATGCCAACCGTATCGTGCTTCTTCATGGACTGCGCGATCATGAGCTTCGTGCCAACACCGTCGATTGCTCCGACAAGAATGGGGCCACCAGTGTATCCGCATTGTGACAAGTCGAGCTCGCCCCCGAATCCTCCGATCTCTGCATCTGCGCCTGGTCTCTTCGTGCTGGCGACAGCCTTCTTGATTCTCTCCACAAAATCATTGCCTGCCTGGATGTCTACACCGGCCTGGGCATAGGTCATGGCCTCCTTTTTGGGAGCCCGGAATGCCCGATGCGCAATATCCTTGCGAAAGAACATGCTGTCGAACTTGATGACTCCGGTGGAAAGGGCGGCGTAGGAAGCGTCGACGGCGCTCCGCAGGGACTCTCCTACCGAGTTGACGGCGATGACGCGTCCACCACAGGATTGGAGTTGATCTCCAACCAGCTTGGTTCCAGCGTGGAAGATTGTGCTCCCTGTGGGGGGTGGCAGCACGGTCATCGGGGTGCCCTTGGCATATGGTCCTGGATAGCCCCCGGCAGCTACAACGACGGTCGCGCTGAACTTGGGCTCAATCTTTAGATCGCAGTTGTCCAAGTATCCTCCGGCGCATGCCAGCATGATCTCTGCCAAGTCTGTATCAGCCGACAGCAGTGGCAGGACGGTCTGCGTTTCAGGGTCCCCGAATCGCACGTTATATTCCAAAACCTTGGGCCCAGCATTCGTGATCATGAGTCCTGTGAACAAGACGCCACGGAAAGGTTGCTTCTCTCTGCGCATGCCGACGATGGTAGGTTCTAGAATGTCCCTGTCTATTGCCTCCGTCAGTTGCTTCGTGGCAATGTTTGTTGGCGCATAGCAGCCCATTCCCCCAGTGTTGGGACCTTGGTCGCCGTCAAAAATACGCTTGTGGTCTTGAGCCAAGGGCAGGGATCGAATGGAGTAGCCGTCACAGAAGGTGAGAACGCTCAGTTCATCGCCTACCAGGAGCTCCTCGATGACGACCTCATCGCCGGCGGATCCGAATTCCTTCTCAACCATGATCTGCCTGAGTGCCTCCTTGGCTTCCTGCTTGGACTGAGGAAGAATTACACCCTTTCCGGCTGCCAACCCAGTCGCTTTGATGACAACTCCATGTGAGACGCTGTCGATATAGGCGGCCGCCTTGTCGTAGTCCGAAAAATTCTCATACGCTGCCGTGGGGATGTCGTACTTCTTCATGAAGTCCTTTGAGTACGTCTTGCTGCCCTCCAGACGAGCAGCTTCCTTCGACGGCCCAAAGCAAGGGATGCCGACCCTCTTGAAGAATCCCTCGACGCCATCAACCAGAGGAACTTCGGGTCCAGGCACCACGAGGTTGACTTCATTGTCTTGTGAAAATTTCACAAGCCCCGAGAAGTCTTCCGGAGAAACTGAGTCCACGTTCGTAACCTTTGGACATTTCGCTGTGCCGCCATTGCCCGGCACAACAAAGATGGCCTCGACACGAGCTGACTGGCTGAGCTTCCATGCCAGGGCGTGTTCCCGGCCGCCGTTACCGATGAGGAGTATTCTGATTCCAGTCATTTCAGCCAGCTGTGAAAAGAAACTGTGTTTCTGAGAGCACTCGGCGTTTCAAAGGACGGCCAAACTGTTCCTCAGGAAGTTGCGGCTTGAATTGAAATGTGAGCGCAGTTTGCGTTGACGATTTGGAGACTGGAGTGAACTCACCGTCAGACTCACTTATTGAGAATTTCTTTTCAAAGTCTTTCCGACAACGACAAATGGCTGATGAGATGCAAGATTGTCTACCTAAAACAGGCGACGGAGTCCAGCTTGTGGTGGGTTGTTGGACGGTGGAGGACGGAGAAGGCGACGATTGCTCGACAAAGAGGGAAATGTTCGCAATGATCAGTGAGAGAAGGAGGTCACGACAGATATTTTGCGCCATCGAGGCCTCGTTCCCCAAGTTGACGACTTTTTCCTCATGCCCCACGCTTCATGCCCCGCGCCAAGCGAGTCATCTTATCTGCACGTGCCGGGTGGATGTACTCCGTGTATAATATGTACATAGGTACATAGGTACATGCCTATGCACCTAGAGGCTAGAGCCTTGGAGGATGCTGTCGCTGTCTACTCCCTAAAATGAGGTAGGTACTCCATCAGAGAACATCGCAACCAGACTGTCCAGGACTCCAGCTGCGCCTCCCAATTCCTACGCAAGGCATTTCCCCAATAAGTCACTCGTTTGAATTTATCATATCTCGAAGCAAGCTTACTCGCCATGTCACTCGACCCCGTTATGCCCCCGTACAACGCTTCGGATCCATCAGCAACCTTCCTATCGTCATCGTGTCTCGACTTTTTACTCATCGAGCTCGTACCTCTTGCTTACCGCGTCACGAATGAGCGAGACTCGTCTCATGGTCTGGCAGAGGGCAAAACTCAACCAACTACAGATGCCTTGCCAGCGGCACATCGCACAGTCAGCCTCGGATCGGTTCATCACAGCTCCAACTCCGAAGCGCGCAAGCTAGACGAAGAAGAAGAGCTCGATGCGGTACATTTACGACTTGATGCGCTCGGATATCGTGTTGGGCAGGGGTTGGTTGAAAGGCAAGTTGCTGGCCCTGCCTCGCAGTATGTCACACGAATAGTAGCAGACAATTAATTTGCTGTTTGTTTAGGTTCTCCATCTCTCGGCCTCGGTTTATTGAGACCTTGGATGTTATCAAGTTTCTGTGCAAAGAACTCTGGTCCCTTGTTTTTGGCAAAAACATCGACAATCTCAAGACAAATCATCGAGTACGCTTGTCCCTATCTTTAATCAATCTCGATTGGCTTTTAATAAATGACTATCCAGGGAGTTTACGTCCTTACAGACAATGCGTTTCGGCCATTTAATCGGATGAGCACAGACGCAGGTGGCCAAGCTCTCGTGCGAGCGCAACCAGTGAGTTGTTTGAAATCTAAATGAACATGGCGAGCTGAACTGATCATGATTAGTTTCTCTGGTTTCCTTGTGGTATCGTGCGAGGCGCTTTAGCAGCGCTAGGCATAAATGCTACAGTTCAAGCGGAAATAAACGAACTTCCTGGTGCCGTATTCCAGATTAAGACTCTTAATTCTAAGTCATGACTATCACTCTGTCATTACCGCATCAACGTGTATCAATGATTTTACATCGACGTCCCAAACATGACTTTTGTCAGCCTGGCAAATTCCTTGGCCCTTCCCCGCAATCATTATGAGCATCAGTTACACCACCTTCGCAAGAGCCTCGGTCTTCGTTCAACCCCAACTAATCAATAATGGCGTACTGGCAACACTCCTTCAACGTTTTCTTGGTAGTCTGGCGCTGTGGCCCTATACCCTTTACAGCCTATGGAAAGAGTCCATCAGCAACAATTGCCATGTTTCATACATCAAGCTTGCATCACGGCCAAGCCGTCGTCTTATCCGAAACAATCTCACATCGAATCAAGCTCCTTCAGGGTGTGGGGTGCTTCACTTTTGGGGGGGATTGTGGGCAAAGTTGATGCCCTTGGTGATGTTCCCGTTGAGGCCCTCAACTGCCTTGCTTAACAGTCCCTTCTCCTTATCGGTCAATTGCCCCAAAGGATTGGTTGCTTTCTCAGCGCCGTTCGGCTAATGCATAGTCAGCCGATGTGCGAAATTAATAGGGGTAGCCCACGATTTGCTTTCAACATACCCCAAGTTCGACGGGAACCGAGAAGAAGTCACAACCGGTTTCCTTGGCGATAGAATCGCCCCCTGGCACGCCTGGAAGATAGACGTAGCTTGGTTCGATGAGGCCCTTCTCACCCTTGACAGCTCTCAAGAGCTTCTCGGTAAATCTAAATCTCAATCAGTATGAACTGAACATCATATTTCCCCACAGTGCGCTGTGTCTAGAACAACATACCGGTACCCGGCATAAGCCATGGACAAAGTTGCGGACCCGGCTCCATTCTTGGCCTCGACGACCTCGTCACCACCGAACTGGATGCGTTTGATCAGAGCATCGTATTTGTCTGCGGGAATGTTGACGGCGGGACTCGCCTGGCTGAGAAGAGGCACAATAGTCTCTCCCGAGTGGCCACCGACGACGGGAATGGTGAGCTTCTGTGGCTCCTTCTCGCCAACTATCTCGGCAACAAAAGTCTCGGCTCGAACAATGTCGAGTGTGGTGACACCAAAGAGGCGCTGGGCATTGAAGACACCCTTGGCCTTGAGAACCTCGGCCGAGATAGGGACTGTAGAGTTGACAGGGTTGGAGATGACCAAGATAAAAGCCTTGGGCGCAACCTCGGCGATTGTCTCGATCAACCCCTTTACGATACCAGCATTGATATTGAAAAGATCGTCACGCGTCATGCCTGGCTTGCCTATAGTTCACATAATTAGTAGTCAACACTAAAGCCAGCCCGGAATGAGCCACGTAGTAGCTAGCCCAAGCACCTGGACTAAAGATTATGCCTCTCGCTACTTACGAGGAATTCCGGCGGGGATGACGACTACGTCTGCGTCCTTGAAGGCAGCCTTGGCGCCATCGTTGGCTGGAAGATAGCCAGTGACTTTCTGTACGATTCAGACTTATGATTAGTAACGACAGTACTACGTCTGTTGTACTTTCTCAGATAATGGGCGTCACTGATTACTCGGGACGTACTGCGATGGAAGAGATGTGAGAAAGGTCGGCAGCGACGCCAGGGGTATTCACGACGTCGTAAAGGGCCAGTTCATCGACGAGAGGGCTGGTCTTCAAGAGTAGGGACAAAGGCTGGTAATCACACAGGTCAGCATACGCATGTCGAGAATAGAGGCCGGCCGGATCCAGATTCAGATTCACTCACCTGTCCAATGCCACCAGAGGCGCCGGCAACAACTTTCCGTAGCAAGCCGTTAGCAACGTGCGGCTGTGATGCGGGGCAGAAACGTTTATTTGGGCGTACCAGCTTTGACCATGATGGCTACAAGGGAACTCGGACGGGTAGTAAGTGAAGGACCCTTTGATCTTGGAGATACGTGATAGCTTAGATGGTGAATTAAAGAACAGATCAAATGTGTGGCTGACTCGATTTGCAAAGGTCGGGTTTTTTGATGATGATGCAAAGGTTACGGGGTAGAGGAAGTGGCCAAATGGCGGAATAGCGAAATGGCTTTTTAAATCTGCCCTATCTGGCACCTGCCTCAGACACGAGCTAAGCAGGTTACCGAGGGGCAATCAATCTGCTGCTTTAAAGCAGGGGACCGCTTTTCCGACGGACCCTGAGCCAGGATGACGCGGGGTACTCACTCTGATGCGTTAACAGCTCCTCACTGTTTCATACGTGGCCATCTGATAGCTCCTCCGCAATGGGACCGATTTGATCCCGAGAAGCACAATGGCTACCTACCTACCTACCTACCTACATGCATATGTATGCGAGCTTCTTTATTAGCCATTGTCAGCCGTAGGGCAATGATCATTTGATAGGGTGTGACAGCGTACCTGTGATAGGACACACTGAGGTCACTGGTTGCCGGCCCGGCGGTATACGACGGCGATTTGATTGATAACGAACCTTTTATTAAAAGTTCATCAGAAGCAATAAGTATCGGACCGATGCGCAAGAAAAGCCGCATTACTGTCGTCGCTTGGATGCAGAATTGCGAGAGACAAATATATGCCATGCACATGATCGCACACCGTGCCTCGGCCTCTATGGGTTGTATTTGCAGTGTGTGAAAACATCGACGAAATCGAAAGTCATGATTACTAGTTCTCACCAGGGTTGTTCCATCGAATACCTCCATAAGTACTTGTGATTCGTGGCAAAGCAATAGTTGGCCCCATGAGTATGAGACTTCTCCTGCATTGCATGCATGCATTTGCGTTTGACTTCCTTCAAGGTGCGCCAGATTTGTTAGGAAAATCAATGATCAGTTTCAGGAAACAGATACATGGCTTTGCATCTGGTTGTCTACTAATTTTTCGCGACTTCAAGATCATGTAGCATAGAAGCTTCGTCTCACACTACTGCACGATGAGCAACGGGAATGTCCTTGAATTGGCTTTTGTAATTTTTTGGTCCAGCCCTAGGGTCCACCGGATACCAGCATTTTCAGGTTGTATTTCGCGGCTTGTCAATCAAGCCTCGGGTGACAAGAGTGTTACTTCGGTTGTAGATCGATCTCTCGATCACATTGTAGTTTGTTCCCGCTTTACAGCCTTGCTGGCTCATGCCTCTGGCAGTTCCATTTTTTTTGCTCCCAACTCAACGCCTATATCCTTTTCCCACAATCAAGACGACTCCTCTGCCTTCTTGGCCTTGTTTCCTCGGAGCTTGGGCTCGGGGTAGGCCTTGACAGGTCGCTGAGATCGACGGATAGCAGAGACACGCTCGACAGCGGCGGATCGAAGGTCGGGACGGTAGCTAGACTTGGCAGTCAAGTTGGCAACGGCCTTGTAGGTCCTTTTTGGCGACATCTGATTAGCTTGTGTTGTCGGAGGCACATGGCGTTGAGTCCTCCAAGGACTTTTTCGCTTAGTGCCTTTGAGACAATGTTCAACTTACTTTCGGCTCGTCTTGTTGCCACCGTGGGTGGTCTTGATGAAAGCCTTGACGGGCTTAGTGGCATCCGTGGTCTTCTTGCTGATAACGGTAACGCCGCCCTTCTGGTTAGGGATGATACCAACAGCCTAATTTTTCGACATTAGCATCCCACTCTCGTCTGTTCTGAAACCTTTTTTCGTGATTCGTTTCGGATGTATCGTACCTTGGCGTTGACGAAGCCAGCGTGCTGTTTTCCCATCATATGTTAGCATTCGGAGTTCTCAAGGGCAGGTTGGCCGATCGATCGCCACAGATGAGTCAATATACGATTCGTCCATACCTTTCGGCTGTTCTTGTTGGTCAGGTTCAAAGGGTCGCGAGAGAACTGGACGCCGCCATTGCTGTTGCTCTTGGAGAGAAAGCAGTGGTTGTTTCCTACGTACGGGTTAGTTACATATCTTCGGCACCACCTTTTAGTATCTATACATTTTTCACTTACGGACAATCTCCCAGACGAGGTCTGAGGACATGTTAGAGAGCGCAGGAGTGGCCATTGTGACGTTTCGGTTGATTTGCGACGACGACGGAACTGAAATCTCACAACTAAGGTTTCTCTGCCACGGCACGAAATTGCTGGCGTAATTCGTACAAAGTGTGGACTCGCTTAAGTGCCGCGTTGTGGCTTAGTGCCTCCTCGTTGATTAGATAGTGCTGTGGCTGTGCTAGTGTGGCGGTATAACCCGACAGTTAACTCCGCCGATTACGTACATAGGTACATAGGTACCAGGCTACCAGCCTCTCTTCCAAGTTCTAACTATGTACATACCTACATACCTACATACCTTCTACCTACCAGAACTTCTTCAGCTGAAGTCCTACAACCTCTCGACAACGTTCGACTACAAGTACATTGAGGCGCCGTGATGCGCCTGCCATGAAATAAGCACTAGATCCTCGACAGCAGTCGGAATATCGGTACAGAAAGGCTTTAGCAGCGTGATCTATCGTGCTGCAACAACCCGATCATCCAGCCTTGCCTCGTCGAGTCGTCTCCGCATCGCGCGCAACCGCCTGCGCCCATAATCGAATCTCTATCCGTTCCGGTCGTTCTCGAGACTCGTAAAGCTGCGACCAAATTCGTTGGCACTATGTCATATCTCCTTTATAGTGTCTCCGTACTATTCATTGCGGTCGCCACAGCGCTCTTCTTCGCCCGATCTTACTGGCGTCCCTACGTCCCCGAAATTCGTCTACCCGGCGCAGATTTCATTTATGCCCGATTACCGAGCAGCTTTTCCGGTGACATTGAGGCTGGGCTTTCCAGTAGTACCTTTGATTTGGCCGGCAATCTGGAAGGTGACAGTCGCGCTGGACTAGATGATGCTGGCAAGCGAGAGATCCTCAAGATCATGAAGAAGAAACGGATGACTTTCGACCAAGCTAGGAAGGTCTACATGGATAACCGTTTCAAGGCAAATGGCATTGGCCCAGATGGACGACCAAGGGATCCTAAATTCGTGAGCTTTTCATGATGACTCGCAAATAAGCCCTTCCCTTACATTCGGTTGTCTTGCTCTCTGTTTAGCAGAAGGACCCAAGCTGATTCAGCCTTTTGGTTTTATTATGTTGGTTTTGCCGTTCTTCTTTTACTTTGTTATCTTTGCCTGGGTGTTTTTGTAAGAACGGTGAAAGACTCGCGTTGGTCATGTTGGTATATTCTCATCGACAACACAAATGTCTCACAGACTCTTTCTTGTTGCTTTCCTTCCGCCGTTTGTTCAGCGCTATCCCCTCGATTGGCGACTTCTTTTGAATACACAGAAACAGATAGTCGATATGCTGTATTGATGTTCACGCACAAGAACACTTCGAGTTCTAGCGATGCGCATACTCCGGAGTGTTGATACGTATGCAACGTCAAACCACGACTGGGATAAAAAATCGAGATGCAATATTGGATGAGATCATAAAGCTTGTAGATGCATATAAGTGAGATTGGTGATGAAGTCAAGTACTGACGTTCATTTGCGCGGGTTCACTTTTCTATTTTACAGAAGATAATGCCAACATGGCGTTCACATGCAACTAGAGATGACGACAAACCAAATGAGTCGTTGACATTCCCACCATACGGCTCACGTCCGTCATGGCTTTCGATCTTCTTGACAATTCGTTCGCAGCGTTGGACTTTTTTCCGCGACTGCTCTCACGAGCCAAATTCTAGCCTAGCGTTTCGACAGAGCTTATCACGAGTCAGCTCACACGAGGGTGTGAAGACATGGCCAGTGGAATTTCACTGGTTACAGAAGACTCACGTTGGCTGCTCGATTTGGCGTTTGGAACCTGCATGTTACTTATTTACTCCATCATTAATCTCTCCATGATGAGCCTCCTCTCAAACACTGAATCGCAGTGCTAAATTTAGGTAGTGCTACAACTATACGGCGGCTCAGGCAGAAATGCAGGTGTCTGGGCTATGCTACACATGCACGTTTGGTTAGCTTATTCTGCGGAAGGATACTCGAGAGAAGCACGACTACTCTGTACTCCGTACGGTGTTGTAGTATTGTGTGGCAGTGTGTGGTTGTGTCGCCTTGTGCGTGGTACATCATAGGTTATGTATGTATGTATGTACATGTAGTAGGTACAAATATGGTTGCTAGTGCAACACGGCGACGAGAACCTAGATACATATACGCTACCTACCTAGGTATGTACTTGGTAGGTATGTATGTATGTGCATACATACCTTAGGTACCTAACCTCTTGCACGATGCCACGAATCCACGATCACTTTGGCCGCCCCAATCGACATCCGTCAACCCGGCGCCACACGTCCGGCCGACTTCGTTCGACAGCTGAAGTGATGCCGCCCCGCCCCTGCCTGCACATGTATGGCGCCTACCGGCGGCAGCTTGCTGCTTTTTAATGCAGCTGGTGGCAGCTGGTGTCATCTGCGGGCACGCCCCCCCTCCTCCCCACACACACCACAGAGGCACACACCGGGCGCTAACGTTGATCAGTAAAGGATGTACGGTACAAGTTACAACCACCCTGCTGCATGCCCCCTGCACCCACCCGGCTTCTCTTGGGTCCCAGCGCCCCGCCGCCCGCCGTACTTTGAAGTCGCTTCCACGGGTCCACCTGTCCCATCATCCCCAGTGTCGCTTTGCTTCCTCCATCACCTTCCTTCTTCATCTTTTTCTTCCCCTCTTCCGCCGTCCGCACCACCATCAATTAGCTTCACTTGCACCTTCGGATCCGCCATTTCATCGTCTGCGCGACATTTGAGGCCCGCGTGCTCACCGGCCGACACGTTCACCTCCCCCTCGAGCGGCTTCGTCCTTGCGCTACACCGTGTCGTCGTTTGCGTGAGCTCCTCCCGTCAGTGCTTGGCGTTGGTCGAGGGCGCGCGCCAGTTTCGTTACCCCGTCTTTTCGCAACTCAAGAAGGAAGCTTGGAGAGATTAGCGACTCGCTTGAACTTTCTTTCCTCATCTTCAGGATACCCACGATCGGGCGCTGTCAACGTTTTATTATATTTTGCGATTGCGCGATTGCGTGAATTTCTCGATTTTGCCATGTCCATGTATTCTCATCGCGGCATGGGGGCCGTGCCGCTGGGTAACTCGGGTCGTCTGAACGAGCTCTTGGATCAAATTCGAGCCGAATTCGAGACTCAGTTGCGACAGACCGAAGGCTTTGAACACCAAAGTAAGTTCTTGACCTGATAGCTACCGGCTCGTCCGGTCAATGGCAAGGTTCTGATGTACTAATCACAATGCGTCAAATCTCAGTCTCTGCTCAGGTCAGCGAGATGCAACTGGTACGAGAAAAAGTGTATGCGATGGAACAAACGCACATGACTCTCAAACAGAAGTAGGTCTTGTTGTCGATGCTGGCTGCACCGAGATGACTGCCGACCGCCATCGGTGCTAACAACAAGCTCTTTTGCTCAGATACGAAGAAGAAATCAGCATGCTGCGACATCAGCTCGAGAACTCCCGTAAAGGAGGGCCCCAGCCTGGCATGCCAGGTCCCCCTCAGCATGCAGGACCCTCGCAACAGCCCCCCTCAATTGCGCCAGGAAACGGGTTGTTTAGTGGCATAATGACTGGCAGCAATCAAGCTGGCCTTGCCCCTCCTCAGCAGCATCCTCCTCCTCAAGAGCAGCAAATGGGGCCTCAGCATCAGATGGCTCAGGGACCACCAGGACTTCCGGTTCCCCCACCGCACCCCAATGCGCAACAGCCTCCCTATCAAGGAGGCTACCCGCAGGGTCCCGTCTCGAACGGCATGGGTCCTCAGCCGCCTCAAAGTACTGCCTCTCCAGGTCCAGGACGGCGCGGCGTCGGTCGCCCGCCGAACGTCGGTGGCCCTGCCACTCCTCAGATCAATACTCCCGTGCCGTATTCCGGAAATGCCCAGTCGCCTCAAGTCAGTCATCCTACCCCAGATCATGGCCGCATGGGAGGGCCTCGTGTGCCGCCTGTTGGTAATGCTTTGGCCGAGTTGGACCTTGACTCGGTGGCGCCACATCATAAGAAGACTGGCAGTGACTGGTACGCCATCTTCAATCCTTCTGTACAGCGGGTTTTGGACGTGGACCTGGTTCACTCCCTCGCCCATGAGAGCGTCGTATGTTGCGTACGTTTCAGCTACGACGGAAAATATGTCGCTACCGGCTGCAACAGATCGGCGCAAATTTACGATGTACAATCTGGAGAAAAGGTCTGCGTTCTTGAGGATCACAACGCTCAAGACATGACGGCCGATCTGTATATTCGAAGCGTGTGCTTCAGCCCCGATGGGCGTTACCTTGCAACCGGTGCTGAGGATAAGTTGATTCGAGTAAGTGCCATCCGCAGACTGGAAGAAATGTCTTGAATTGGGTCACAAAACGAGCCTGTGAGCTAATGTGTGACGTTTTTGCCGCTTCTTCGCAGGTATGGGACATCGCATCGAGGTCGATCCGCAATCACTTCTCTGGTCATGAGCAAGATATCTACTCTCTCGATTTCGCACGCGACGGACGAACTATTGCTTCTGGCAGCGGAGATCGAACTGTCCGATTATGGGATATTGAGACAGGCTCCAACACGTTGACTCTTACTATAGAAGATGGAGTCACCACTGTGGCCATCTCGCCAGACACCCAATATGTTGCTGCTGGCTCCTTGGACAAAAGTGTGCGCGTCTGGGACATTCACTCTGGATTCTTGGTCGAGCGACTTGAAGGGCCTGACGGGCACAAGGACTCTGTCTACTCCGTGGCATTCTCGCCCAACGGCAAGGACCTGGTCAGCGGCAGTCTGGACCGAACGATCAAGATGTGGGAACTCATTTCTCCCCGAGGGGGACAAAGCGCAGCGCCGAAAGGGGGCAAATGTGTCAAGACGTTTGACGGTCACCGCGACTTTGTGTTGTCCGTAGCCCTCACACCCGATGCCAACTGGGTCTTGTCTGGATCCAAGGACCGAGGTGTCCAATTCTGGGACCCACGCACCGGCTCGACTCAGCTAATGCTGCAGGGTCACAAAAACTCTGTCATTTCAGTCGCGCCTAGTCCTCAAGGGGGTTACTTCGCGACGGGCTCCGGTGACATGAAAGCACGTATTTGGTCGTACCGACCCTACTAGAAGTTGTCTCCTCTCCGCGAGGTAGAGAATGGAAGGAAGGATGAGACAAAACAATCAAAGAACAAACCCCAGGGAAAGTAAGGTCAAAATACACGAGGAAAAAATGACTGGACTGAGTAGAGGCGATGGCTTGTGGGCAGCAAACAGGTATCTTTATCCACAAGCTCAGACATAGGGCAGCACTGAGGTCGGCGTACAGGCAATGAATGCCAAGGATTGGAAATGCTATTACGGGTTTTGTGATGTGCGAATTTGAGCTAACTGGCAGTCTTTTCATATCGTATTGACTTTTTCTCACTTTGTGCTTTTATTGCGTGGTAATGGGCCGAAAGGTTTGCACTCAATTTGAAACTTCATGGCCGTTCACAGTGTTCTTCCGGGATGACCCGTATCGTACAAGGCTGCTTGCATCCATACGTGAGCTGTGTCAAGTTGCTAGGCCAAAGAGCCGAATAGACTTGACAGTGTGTCCCCCTCTTTGTTCTTCTTCTTCTTCTTTTTCTTCCCCTGATTCTTCTCTCTTTTCTCGACCTTGCTCTCTTCAACACCTGGTTCCTTAGTACTGGGTTGAGCCACCTGCTCACTCGCTGTTCGTAGTGCTTTTTTCGGCACGGCTGTATCCGCTGTAGGCGCGTATTGTTGAACGCCGCCCAGAAACGTGTTTCTAGAGATGGCCGTGCCCCTATCTATAGCTTCGGCAGGATATATATCCAAGCGGCTGGACTGTTCTCCCCGTTGGACATCCTTCGCCACTTGTTCTGCAAGGGCGACACGTTTGTCCGGGGGCTCCCATTTTGCGCATACCCCATGTACCTGACTTAAAACGGCGAGTAGAAGGAGACCAAGTGGTGCATGCTGGTTGTCCGTCACAAGTTGACTAAACGCGCTGCAACAAAAAGTATCAGTTCTCTCTCCACACAGCATGTCCAAACCCTCGAGGCGGGAGTGCATCGCTTACACAAAGGCCCGGGGCAGGAAGTGACTGTTCAACCAGGTCACACGAGCGCTGACGTGGTCAATGCCATGGCGCTTATTGTCTGGGATCTGGTGTTGCAGAGCGCGAGCAAGCCTTGCTAATGAGCGGCGAAAGTTGCCAAAAGTAGACCACCAAAAGGAGGCGCGGTGTTGATTTCGATGGCGGTGATTGAATGCATCTAGCAAGGGGAGGATGGTGGACAAGATGGCGCGCAATTCATCCGTCGGCGCCTCAGTGTGTGCATTTTTTCCATTGTGTAGGGCAGAACATGTGGAAGGCGACGACGGCAGCAATGAAGGACCGTGAGGCTTCCTGTGCAAAGTCATGTTTGTTGCGAGTTGGTCGTTTCTGGGTCGTTGGAATTGCGGCGTCGCAAAAAGGGTGCCTGGCAAGTGATTGGTTCCTTTCGGGTCGAGTGGAGGGTGGAGTGACGTAGAGGGGTATCCCTTTTGGGCGCCGTAACATCCGCCGCCGTAGAAGTGGGACCAACGGTTTTCGGCGCCGTAGAAGTGGAGCTTTTGATAAGACTACCTCCCTATGCCACACCCTCTCGCGTACTTCGCTCTTGACCGAGCAAATGTTCTTACTCTTTCAATCAACATCATCAACATCACCTTGCAGTCGTATCATCAGTAACTATTGAACTCCCATCAAATTGATCCCTCTCACTTCAAAATCTTTATCATGATGTTTTGGTCCCTGTTCTGAGCTTCCCGCGAATACTCTTATTGTTCCCCATGGCGCAGCCCTTGACGAGTTTGATGGGTATGATGGAGGTCAAATCGAAGACTTGCCTGTCTCCCTCTGTGCAGTTTGGCACTCTTGACGCGCTTCTTGCCTTTCCACAGCAATGGGTACTACGGAATGGACTGGTCTTTGTCAAACCGCTTCGAAAATTATCGCATGAATGACGGACAGCTCACCGCAGGTACGTCAAAATGGGTCGAGATCATGGCGCTCGAAGACGCTATGGTGTCTACGGGCGTTCGTCGAAGTAGTACCCGGCTTATCGACTGCCCGTTCAGGATCGTGTAATTTTTAAGGGCAGCAGAAACAGATACTGCTATTCAATGCAAGCGCATGAGACCGCAAGTTTGAGAGGCAATCATTCATAGGCACAGAAGGGAAGTTTCCGGGCCAATATTGTGTCTCTGTGTGTTGCTTTCCATGCCCTACGTGGTGTTTCTGTGCGTATATACAAAGCTAATCAGGTGCTCAACCATGCAACCGGTTCTTGCCTTTATGTGTGGTGTTGCAACTTGCGGTTATACATACATCAATGGTGAAGCGATACTCCGTAGAACGCAGAGTTTCGTGACGTTATCCGAAGGGAGTGAGATACGTGCTCATGGGTGTGTCGGCAACAGGGCTGCGCTAGCTGTGTTCAGCGGTGACCCACTTCTTGATTGGCATCGGCCTTACGGCGGCGGATGTTACGGCGCCCAAAAGGGATACCCGACGTAGAGTCTCATCCTTGAGTCCTTGACCACGTTTTTGACTAACTTTGTGTCGTCAGTGGTCACGACTCACGAGTCACGAGTCCACGACTCACTTGTACGGAGCAACTTGTAAGGACTCAGGACTCCGAGTCAGGAGTCAACGTAGGAGTACCTCGGTAGGTAGTTACATACACGGAATTCATCGGAGTTTAGTGTCGTAACAGGTAGGTAAGTGTGTAATTGATGTGCGCTGCTGTTGGGCTTTCCAGATGACCCTTCCGATATGCGCAATTTGGAGGCATCTGGATGGTCATTGGTTGCACACAGATGTATTTAGAAACATGTACATATTTAGAAAAATATCATATCTATAGAAGCCTCCTTAGAAGTGAGAAGTGAGATTTGTGCAAAAAGAAGACTTACTTAGTGAACGACAATCTCCAAAGTAAACTTGCCACAATTGGTTCTGTTTACTTTTCCCCGTGGAATCCCCCATTGTATTTTGCGCCCCCCTCGCCGGCCGGGACAAGTAATTAACGCTGATCCGTCCTCCTCCATGGATCTGACGAGCCGAGGCATTACCAATTGTTGTGCAAACTCGGCACACCGGGCCCCGGGACATCAAGGATCGCGTTGCAATTCAGTCAATGCCTCGTTCTTCGATTTCGGAGCCACCACGGCCTTCCACGATGGTACATACTGGAGAAGCGACGAAAACAAGAGGCGATCGTAGAGGAGACCTTCAGAATCCCTCTCACTGAGCACACCATGCCGGCCAGTCAGTCTGTCGTCATCCCCTGTTTGTTTTTCGGTGCTGAGATCGCCAAGACCCCGCTTGGCTTCGCCCTAAAGCTAACTGATAAGGGCCATGTGCGGGCCACGATCGATTAGACAATGCAGACGACGCGGAACGCGTTCAAGGTTGATTGCAAACGACTTTTGCCGGCTCTAGGCCGTCTTTTGTTGCTCTGTCTGGCTGCCCGCACTTTTGCTCATCTGTCGTGGCTCGGGACTGTCGTTTGATCTTCCCCCTCCTCCTTAACAGATTCTCATCCACACGCTGGCGTCGATATAAGTACCGGCATACTCACGAGTCACGAATCACGAGTCACGAGTGACGGTCCAGTTTCATTCATCACTTTGTTTCTTCTGAAATTCTGAGAAGACGACGCCGCAGTTTGATTCCACATTCCAGCTCCCTGCCACGCCGAGGAGTTTCACTGTTCGAAGCGCTGGTCTGATTCGTCCGCCCACTCATTGACGAATTGGTGACCAGCTGACACCGCTGCGGTCTGTCTGAAAGCAATGGATAGGATATCTTCAGCATCGCGGAATCCATCCTCACGGAATCAGCACGTTGGGAGATTCTCGCCGTCCGGAAGCCTCAGATCTTCCGTTATAGATGAAGATGATGCCGCGTGCGACGACGGCGATCATGACAGCCAGCAACCAATGTTGGGTCCAGTGCGCAGGAGGTGCGTGGGGCAGTAACCCGTACAATACGTCTGAGACCGAGATCACCTTCTAATGGATGCATGGTACATAGATCTTCCGTGACAAACCGCTTGGCCGCCATGGCAGATATTGGTGGAGTAAACAGCTTCAGGTCCTTTGCTCGGAGTTGGCGCCGTGCGGCGTCGTTCGCCGAGGTCATACCACGGCGTCCGAGCTTCGTTCTCGCCCCTGAGGGAGAAGCTGTTGATGATTCGAGCGATTGGGACATGGACGATGGCCGGAGTCATATGGATGGCAGCTCTGAGCATTCGACGGGACATTCGAGACAGCACCTACTGCGAGTACCATCCCTCCAAGATCAGGGCTCAGAAGCTATAGCTGCGGAATTTTCTGATGGAGCATCCGGTGCCCTTCTCGGCGGGTCGCCATCTACTCGGTCGAGCATTTTTGACGTGCCTCCGCACCTAGCCGCTGCGGATGTCATTGGTAGCCATAGCATACGGTACGGTACTATTAACTCAGTCAGATATCGCTCTCGGCCTTCCGTGAACCATGACAGCCCATGGGGCGTTCATGACGAGCAAATAGACCCGGAAGCCGCCGCCATGGCATTTGGAGAGGACAACCCCATCCTGGTCAAGGAGGTCAAGCAAGGAGACAAAGTGGTCCTGACAGTCGAAGGCCAAAGCACCCTGCCCCAGTCTGTCTTCAACTCTATCAATGCAATCATCGGCGTTGGGCTGCTCAGCTTACCCTTGGCATTCAAAATGAGCGGCTGGATCATTGGGCTGTTTATCTTGACTCTCACCGCCGCCGTGACAGCTCATACTGGAAAACTCCTCGGAAAGTGCATGGACTACGATCCCAGCATCGTGACGTATTCGGATCTCGCATATGTTGCGTTTGGAACAAGAGCCCGAATCATCGTCTCGGCACTCTTCACGCTGGAGCTCATTGCGGCATGTGTGGCTCTGGTGATTCTGTTCTCAGATTCCCTCAGTTCCTTGCTGGCAGGCTTTGCTACTGCTACTGCTTGGAAATGCGTCTGCGCCGCATTGGTCTTGGTGCTCAACATGATCCCTCTGCGTTGGCTTAGCTATACTAGTATTCTGGGCATTTTTTCTACATTCTGCAGTGAGTACCGTTGGATCTGACTGTCCTAGTCAGATGGCTGCGTTTCTTTTCTGATGTGCTGACCGTGTCATGTAGTTGTTTGCATTGTCATCATAGACGGGCTCGTCAAGAAAGACGCGCCAGGGTCTCTGTGGGAGCCAGCCAGGACGCATCTGTTTCCTTCCAATTGGCTGTCTGTTCCCCTCGCGTACGGACTCATGGCTAGTCCTTGGGGGGCACACTCCATTTTTCCATCAGTAAGCCTTCGAATTGCCCCTTGTTCCAAGAACTAGATGTAATATCTTTCGCAAGGCAGTGATGCTAAACTGTTGTCAACAAAACAGATCTACCGAGACATGCGCCACCCACATAAGTGGGAACGAGCTGTCAACACTACCTTTTCATTCTCAGTATGGTCCTCCCCAGAACTCATGTGCTGAAGAAGCGACGTACCTGCTCACGTTTTTGAGAGTGCACTCACTGATCTACGACCAAAAATCTAGTACGCCCTCGACACCTGTCTAGCCGTAGTTGGCGTTCTCATGTTCGGGGATGGCATCAAGGATGCTATCACGTCCAACATACTTCGCATGTCGGACTACCCCGAATCACTCACCGTCGTCATGTGCATCTTTATCACTATCATCCCTCTTACCAAAATTCCTCTCAATGCACGGCCTCTCATCACCACGGCTGACGTCGTGTGTGGCGTCCACAGAGAACACGCACATGGAGCTGAAGCAGCCGCTCAGTCGTCTGCTCTCGTTCATGGAGTGAGGGCTTTGATCCGCGTCGTTGTCGTTCTGGTCCTCCTTGGCATTTCTATCCTCTTTCCCGCCTTCGACTCAGTGTGTGCCTTCCTTGGGGCCGCGCTTATCACTCTCATCTCCATCATCTTGCCAATCTCTTTCTACTTGAAGCTGTATCACAAGGAAATTACCACACGCGAGCGGGTGCTGTCTTGGTTCTTGCTGGTTGTTTTCTCTATCTTGGGGTTAGTAGGCACGATATGGACCTTTTTGCCAAAACAGCTTGTCGTAGCCTGAAAGCGGTGGCGATGAGAATGAGTATGCACAAGTTTGGGCAGGTTGGGAGGAGAGGGGCCACCACTGAACAGCGTTGCATTTGCATTGTCGATGGCGTTCGAACGATTCACGTTGAATGCATGTGTTGGCGAAAGGCGATAAGGTGCATTCCTTGGTGTCATGAGCGCCTTTTTTTCTCAATTTCGTTTGCTGATGTTGGGAGCATTATGCAGCATGTCGTATGTACCTACTTTTAGTTGCACTCGGTGTTTACTACGATAATGAAGCTATGACTTATGTACCTTGCTTTGAGATATTCTTAACCTTCTTAACCTTGCTCATTCAGTTGACGATATATGAAATACCACCAGTCTTGGCATTGTAAGATATGAGTATCATTGAAAACCGGTATCATCACTGTTTGATGCAAGCCTTTGCGGTTGATTACATATGACCTCTGGCCAAGTCTGGGAGATATGCAGGGGATGTACTTTGGTTGCTGTCATGGTTCCAGATTGAGAGACACTCAACTCATGTTTATAGCTTTACTTTCATTATACACGGCTGCCATGCCTTTTTATTATATACATGTCTTACTGAACTTGTAGTTGAAAGTCTTCCAGTATGTACCTCTTGTCGCGGCGTGACGCACTCGTTGAACTTGCAACCTGCAAGCACAGAAGTGGATCTCGCTCCACTGGGCTCCTTGTGCGTGCAGTCATCACTCCGAAAATCTTCTACCATCGCCAAGCACCGCCCATGATCTATCTCCCACCACCGCGCAAAATCAATCGCCCATCATGAACGCCGCCCAAAACGGGGTCGACAATCTCGACCTAGAGAAGCTCAACGACAAAGACAAGGCCGAATTGCGCCAATTTCTCGCCAATGAACAACAGCGATCGCAGATTCAATCCCGTACGTCCATTTTGTCTCCCCGCCCCACGTTTTGAAGGCCCTCGATGTCCCGTTGCGCGATCTGATCTCTGCTCTGCTTCCATTGTTCAGAGCTTGCGCGTCATCGTCGCCATCATTCAGCTTCTTTTCTAGAGGATGATAGTGTTTTCTGACCTTCGTTTGTGACGCCTGTTCTAGAGACACATAGCCTGACGCAGACATGCTGGAAGAAATGCGTCACCGGAGCCATCAAGAATTCTAAACTCGACCGCGCGGAAGAAGGCTGTCTGGCGAATTGCGTGGATCGCTTCCTCGACTTGAACTTCCTCACAATGAAGCACCTCCAAAATATGCGATCATGAAATTATTATCGGCCTGAGCACGATTCAACACTAGGGTGTATGATTTGGAGGCTCGAGACGTAATGTGAACGAGTCACCTCCATCTGAAACATGGCCATTTGCATGCAACAACAGCATAGGACGAACTCGAGGCGAAGCCCAGACGAAAGTTGGCATTCAGCAACCCTCATGATGGATTCCAGCTGAGCGCGTGAAGCTGTATCGTGTATTCGCTTTAGCACTTTTGTTTCGGCTCAGGGCATTTATCTGTAATTCAAATAAAGTAATAGCACCCTGTGGCACAGTTTCTTGTCATTCCTTCTCAGTCTGAAACAGACGGACCTTCTTCAACACTTCTCTTCACCTTCTCCAGCTTGAGAATAATACGTGTAGAGAATGTCCATACAGAGGAAGGCTCACTCGCGCTGATGCGCTCTGGGCTATAGCAAGTGTTCAATCTCACTAGTCATCACCATCGTCCGGTATTCATCCTATCAGGTGGCAAGTGTGCACAATCTGGGACAAACATGCCACAGCATTCCACAGTTGATACAAGAGCTCTAATATCGGATGAGAGGTGCTGATCTCTAGATTGTCAATGCATCTTCAGTTTAGGCGACCTTGATGGGGTTCTCATTGGTCCGAGGTCGACAGACAACAATAACAGCATATTGATTCCTTCACTTGTTTATGGCACTTTTAGTGTCCAAGGATTGATAGGCGGCGGGTCGGGGGCATTCAAGTTTCAACTGACGCAGAGTGCCTTGGAGCCTGAGACGCAATCCAAAGTCTCGGCTTTTGCAGAGTAGGAGGTCCGCTGTTTCGAGCGCAGCAATCCACAAAAGAACTTGCCGTCATACAATGCGTATGCGTGTCTGGAGAATATACATATGTCGGAAGGACTCAATGCTATGCTGACATGGGCCTTCAAAGGCGGCCTTGGCAACGCTGACCAGCGTAGGCCTTGAAGCCGCCATTGAGTTGCATGATTTTTTATCACTTACCCAGGCCAGTACTTTTGGCGCTGAAATCTACCGTGAGATACATTTTTACATCGTACACACTCGTCTCGCCCACAACGGCACGGCACATTTTCGGTCAAGGGACCGGTGAGCCGCGCACGTATAGTACAGATACTCCGTACACCCGTGGCCTTTAGCTGCAGCCTGCAGCCCATACTTCTTCATGCGTCGTTGAATTATTGATAAGATCAGACCGCAGTAGCGTTCGTGTCAATAAAAAGCAACGCATCTGAGCTCAGCCTCTGGTCGTACCTAAGGTAGGTAGGTAGGTATCTGTCACACATCGTCGGTGGACAAATCAGTGCTTGGTCCACTTTACGAAAGACTGGGACAATAGGACGTATAAGCCTAAAATGACGAGATAGAACAGGGAAAACGTGTTAGATAAGACTTACTTTGAAAGAAGATATAACATAATGTAAATCCCATTCGTGAAGCTCAATTGATAGACATGCTAGACAAAGAGGTTGAAACGCCCCTGTTTCCAGCCGTGACTCATCCCCAGTTTTCTGCGCCCACCCTCATCCTGCCCAGAAAATCGGATCGAGGAAATCCTTATTGCACCAACCTTGCAACCCCTAGAGTCTTGGACTCTTGATACATATTGGCTCGCTGAAGCAGCGCTTTTCAAAAACAGAACGCAGCCAAGGAAACAAAGCTCACAAGAAGCGCCGTCATCGTCATGACCCCGTCGCACGCATGGGGCCCGGAAACGTGGCGCTCAAAGCCCATCAAACAGTCACCCGCGTATCCCGAGCCGGAAAAGCTCTCGCAGGTCGTGAAGGAGCTCGCTCGCATGCCTCCGCTGGTTCATCCGAATGAGATTCTCGCTCTCAAGGCGCATTTGCGCGACGTGGCTCATGGGAAGGCGTTTCTGCTGCAGGGCGGTGATTGCGCCGAGCTGTTTGATTACTGCGAGCAGGGTGCTATTGAGTCCAAAATCAAGCTGCTCCTGCAGATGAGTATGGTGCTCATTTGGGGGACCAACAAGCGTGTGGTGCGCATTGGGCGCATGGCTGGCCAGTATGCCAAGCCGCGATCTAGTCCTACGGAAATGTATCAGGGAAAGGAGATCCCGAGTTTCAGAGGCGATATCTTGAATGGGTATCACGTTGACGAGAGGGACATTGATCCCAACCGGTTGATGAAGTGAGTCACTGTCCTCGACTAGAGACGATGTCCACGTGTTATTCCCACTTCAGGGAAAAGGGGGGAGAGAGGCGCCTCTCCAGCAGTTGGTTTTCTCTTCTTTTCATCACATCATGTCTAACCCTCGGTAGAGCCTACCATTACTCGGCTGCGACGTTGAACTATATCCGCACCTCCATCGCCTCTGGTATCGCCGATCTGCACCGTCCTCTGGACTGGGGCCTAGGCCATGTCCGAGACCCAGTCTTGAAGGACAAGTATTCCACCATTGCCAACAGCATCCAGCAGACGCTCCGTTTCTTGGAAGTCATCAAGTCTCGCCCGGATGAGTTGCAGACTGTAGAGTTCTTCACCAGCCACGAAGGCCTGCTCCTAGACTATGAGCAGCCTCTGACGCGGCTCCTCGAGTCGACGCCTCGGCCACCTATGGCTCGCCAGACCAGCAGCACGCCGCAACCCGGCGAGCAGCAGCACAAGGCCGCGGACACGGACAAAGCCTACTACGATACGTCGGCGCATTTCATCTGGATCGGCGACAGGACGCGTCAGCTCGACCATGCGCATGTCGAGTTCTTCCGCGGCATCGCCAACCCCATCGGCATCAAGGTCGGGCCCACGACCCCGACATCTGACCTTCTCGAGCTGCTGCGCACGCTTAATCCCGACTGCGAACCCGGCAAGATCACCCTGATTACCCGCTACGGCGCCGACAAGGTAGCCGCCCTCCTGCCGCAGCACATTCGCGCCGTCGAGGACTCCGAGTACCACCGCTGCGTGGTCTGGCAGTGCGATCCCATGCACGGCAACACCCTCTCCACCCCCTCCGGCATCAAGACTCGCCGCTTCAACGACATCTACAAGGAACTGCAGGAATCGTTGCGCATCCACAAGGAACAGTGCAGTTACCTCGGCGGCGTACATCTCGAGCTCACCGGCGATGCTGTGACGGAATGTCTGGGCGGTAGTGAGGGCCTGGAGGAGGATGACTTGTCCACCAACTACACGTCCTTTTGCGACCCGAGACTCAATGAGAAGCAGGCTCTTGAGTTGGCTTTTCTTGTGGCGGACTATTATTCGCAGGAACAAAGAAGTAATGCGTGAGACGACGCGATCGCTCGTTCCATCAGGCGGGTATAGTGCTAGTAGAGGGATGCGTGTCAGGATGGGTGTTGCAACGTGGACGACACAATCTGCGTGATTTTGGAATGGACTTAGTATGGCCTTTTATGGGATTGGCCAAGATTGGTGATGGTGCATGTTGCGAAAAAGTTTGATAATGAGTGAGAAAAAAGGGACAAATAAGCTGACACACGACTAAAGAGTAACGAGTTGGAAGATTGAACGCTCATGAGAGCATCGAGGACGAATCTTCCTTTTTTGTTGTAGGCAACGCAGCTCCCACCAGCTCCCCTGCATTTTATTCTAGTGTTTGGCCATATATCAATATAAATATTGACAGCTATGTAAAGAAATGGTTCGATTCAAGGAAAGACCGAGAAATTGACTCGGTTGGAACACTCACAATACAGAGCTGGTTGAGAGACAATCAAGACCATTCTTAATGTGATTCTTTATGCATTGTTTCTTGATTGGCAGGTCATAACAGCCACAGCGTTTGTTTGCCTCTGGCCTTCGCGCCCGCCTCCAGCGTCCTCCAGCCGTTGATGGCCCCTACGTCGACACATAGAAACTTTTCGTATCCGTCCTTGGGCATGAAATCATCCATGCTTTCTGCCTTCTCCTTCCAAGGATTCCACACGGCAAGGTCGTTAAGATCATATCTGTAAAATATCAAGCGAGTATTCTCGCGGTCATTTACCGATATGGCGTCGTCTTCTCCTCTTGGTGTCCTATACTTGCGGTCTGTCTCTCCAGAAATCTTGACATAGAAGTTTTCCTCTGTTTTGACTTTGTCGCCATCCGTCTTATCAGTGTACTTCCCACGTTCAAGCCCCGTTATTTCCGTTGTGTGTATATCCTAGAAAGTAAAGCCTTCTATTAGCTTTTGCTCCCAGCAGATTCCATTGTCTGAGTGATTCGAGCGGGGCAAGAAGCAACCAGTGCACGGCTTACACATGAGATATAATTGTGGAAAAGCAGTTGGTAATCGAATGCCACATCACCTTCGTTTTTAACGATCAAGGTCGTAGTTATGCGATCGTGCTCCAATTGTACACTGTACGATAACTTAAATTCGTAGGGCCAAAGGGCTCGAATGGAGTCAGGAAGACTGTCTGAGTATAAGCCAAATTCTAGCCTCGCGGCCAAGGTAAATTCGTCGTCGATAATAGAGTGCCCAAGATATTCCCATAGCGCAATCCGCGCGATCCCGTGTTGAGGCAGCTTAGATGTTGGCGGGTGATCGGATGTGGCAGCACCGAACATCTAGTCATTGAGTAATCGCCATGTCCCCATCAGTATCGCCCTCGCTTCTCACGCCAACCCCGTTCTCCTCAAAACAGGAGGTCACGAGGAGTATTTTAAATTCTGTCAAGGGGATTCAAATTACCGGAAATACCAATGGTAGACCTCCTCGTACAGGTCTGGAACCGTCGAGCTTCGCGTTTTCGCTCAGCCACAGCCTCTCAATATCCTTATACTTCCAACTGATAATCGTAGCGCCATACAGCAGGATTTCGACGGTCGACCCAGTCGGATGTACAGCGAGGACGCGTTCAAACTTGTCATCAATGATCACCTGAGGAAATTCAGGCAACTTTGACGTCGCCTCATCGGCTGATTGTTCTTGAGGTCTACCCACCATGGTGGAAGACAGCGTACGAGATGATAGTTTTAAAGGAAGGCTCAGGTAGCCGGGGTGAGAGTCGGTGTCGAAAATCACTCGGTGCTTCAGCCACGACTCGAAGCTCGGTCAATTGACAACGGGTTCGACAATTGCTTCGTGAATCGTCTTAGTAGGTTAGGTACCTACTACCTCCTAGCGGGAGTGGCGGCGCGGGGCGGGGCGCTTCCAAGTTGCTAACACCTGTGCAATCACGACGCACGAGACCTGTTTGGCACGATATAGCAATGGGAGTGGCCAGATGAAAAGACAATCGCGTTCTGGTAGGCATTAACCTGGAAGCGACGTACGTACGGAGCATCAGACAGCTTGAGCAATGGAGAGATTGACTTGAAGCTCCGTTCGGACCGTTCCTGCCTTCTTAAATAAGTGTCTGCGGGGTGGTTTTGGGTGGGGAACGAGGGGGAGCAGTTGAGCGGCTTGAGCCATGAGGGGACCATCGGAGCCGGCGGGCCACGGCCCGTAGCCTGTAGAGGTATGTAGGGCGGGGCGTCTTCTTGGCAGTTGCGTCCCTGATGCATGGCTGCGAGGCGCCGAGGCCAAGGATAGGTAAGATTGTCTTCTTCAGACCGCAATGTGGAACATGAGGTACCTATCTAAGGTATGTAGGAGGTACGGAGTATGTATGTACCTACCCACTCCGTATGTGCATGTGTAACCTTATTAAGACGCGCGCTAGAGCTAATCCGGCGATTTGGAGGGCTCGAACAATTGTTCCACTCGTTGTTCGACAACAACCCGTCTTGAGTAGGTACCTGTAACCTATTATAGGAAGTTCCTGCATATACGGAATCGAACTGTGAGGAACGCATAACCACCCGTGCCGCCCAAAAGGTCATGTGACCAAGTTGCATGGCAGCAGCTTGATCATGGTTATATAGTGCATTGTCACTTGTCACTCCTGCACAGACGGCACTGTACAGACCGTGACACGAACTACATGAACATCAAAGACAGCGATAGGGTAGGAATTCGGCAATATTCATTTGTTGCATACAAGGCATCTAGACTCCTATCCTCCAAATATATACCTTCATGGGCTCTAATGGTAGTTACAGGACAGATCGGCAGTAGAACTTGTTGACAACTGCTCGTCTGCGGCTGCAAAGGATGTTCCAATTTAAATGCTAGCTGAGGCCATGATAGCGGGTCGAATCGGCCGACGGATCTATGGTGGAAGATCAAGATCAACGTCAAAGCGACATCATGTCCTAGCAGTCTACCATCCGCATCAAGCATGGAACAACGCCAATCAGTGTCCCAAGTCTGCCCATGCAACGGGTTCTGCACCCGAAAATCCAAACCTTGGTTCGAAAGTCAGAACTCGCTTGATGCTATCAATAGATCTCTTTGGATCGGTTGTGAGTGCCGTACTCAGAGACGGGGGAATATACTTGCGATCGAGACCACGTTGCCACTGATACCTTATGTATCATCGCTGAATAACACTGCCTTGGCTTGGTAGAGTTCGGCGTTTTTGCCTGAGAAGTCTGTGCAAAACACAACTGAATACCCGAAACGAGAAAGTATTAATCGTCTGACTCGGCTTGATAACAAACTCTCAACGTCTCTGAGTTTCTTCATCGTTGCCTAGAAATATGCCATGGCCAGAGCTGGGGCTGTCTTCTTCACTCGATGTACCGCTGCCGTGCTCTGTGTTGCCCTTTTCATCGGCTTCGTCTGCAGCAATGAGAAGTTCCCCGTTTTTGCCGTACCGACGTGGCTCGATTCTTGCCTGATGGACAACCTGGAAGGCGCCTTTCCAACCATGAACCTTTTGAAAGATGGTATCCATCTCTTCCAGTGACCTGTACGCGGTCTCGGGGAAGAAAAAGTACACCGAGGGAACGATAACGGCGTTGATAATGGCAAAGATGGTGTAAGTATGATGTCCGATATTTGTGAAAGCAACGGGGGTAATCATGACAACCTGAGGGTGAGGTGTTAGCGGAACGTCAGCGTTAGCTTGACACATTGAGGAAGCTCAGGCCAATGGAGGCGTGAATCTGCAAAGAATTGTGCGCTTACCATGAAGTTGAAAATCCAGTTGGACGAGGTGGACAATGCATTCGCAGGCGCGCGAGTGCGTAGAGGCGTGATCTCAGCCGGGTATAGCCACGTCATGCCTAACCAGCCAACGGCAAAAAAGGTGTTGAAAACAAAAAGAAAAACGATTCCGGCAATCTGACAGGCCGTGTTATCTTTCTGGGAGCCAACACCGGCGAGGATGGCCATGGTAAGGGCCTGACCGATAGCACCAAAGAGCATGAGCTTGCGGCGACCTACTCGTTCCACAAGGAAGACGGAAGGCCAGGACGCAATGAAGTACTCGGTTCCGTTCAAGGCCGCGAGCAGACGAGACATAAAGGGAGACATTCCCAGGCCTCGATAGATGGTGGCGGCGTAATACGTGATGAGGTTGATCCCGGAGATCTGCTGGAACATTTGGTTGACGTAGGCTATGATGGTACGGTGGAGAGTGCGGTTCTTGTCGCGGGCGAACAAGTCGGAGTACCGTCCCTGGCTCATTTCCGAGACCGTCTCCTTGATGGCGCGAAACTCATTGTCCACGTATTTGTCGCTGTCTTCCACTTCGGCAATAGCCGCAATGACCTCTCGGGCCTCGTCGTCGCGGCCCTTGAGAACAAGCCATCTGGGAGATTCCGGCAAACTTAGAACAAAGCAAAGAATGAAGACGCAGAAGACAATCTGGAAGGCAAGCGGGAAACGCCATGCGACAGAGCCGGGTGCGAAGGACAGGCCCAAATCAATCCAGTACGAGATCATGATTCCGCCGGTGATGAGGGCACCCTCAATCATGACCAGCTTGCCTCGCTTGTGAGCTGAACACGTCTCAGACTGCCACATGGGCACTGTTGACGTGTTTCCGCCATTTCCTATTCCTGTAATGATGCGACCGATGATGAAATGCTCGAGAGTAAACGCAGACGCTTGAAGCGCAGCTCCGACAATCATAATGGCCGTTCCAAGGAAAATCATGCGTCTGCGACCAAGAGGGTTACCAATGAAGATGGTGATGATGGCACCAAGAAAACAGCCGAGGTTGTAAGAGGCAACTGCGACACCTTGATACGTAGATCGGGAAGACTTGGTGGCCTGGTCAAGACCCGGCGCTACATCATTGATGTCGGGAAACTGGTCAAGGAAGGCAGGAAGAGTCAAGATACCACCCATGACTCCTTGATCTTTTCATCATGGCACGTCTCGTCAGCATGGCGGAAATGACGCACAACAGTCGATAGGTAGTCAATGGACAGAAGAGAGGTGATAACCACGAACCGTAGCCAAACAGAAGGAAATCACACCCCGCCACAGCTCCAATGGCCCAGTTAAGGGACGGGCCGGACAGGCCCAAGTATTTCTTCCCCATGATGTGCCGATGCAGCCAATTGCTGATGTGGTTGGTGTGGCTTGCCCCAGTTGCCGCGATTGTATCCTATTGTCAAACAAGATCCAGTGTGAGGACGGCAATGGTTGCGAGAAGTGGCCCGAGGAGAATGGTCGAGAAAGTCGTGACCGAGACTGAGGTACTTTATAAGAGTCCCCTCGGCCGCCGCTTGCTCTGTCCGCCTGCAAGTTGCAACAGGGTGGAAACTAGGAGCGGAGATGGAGGCCACCACCTTGCAGAGCCAAGTGCTGATCGCAAAAGCATCGCGCATCGAGCATCGGGGAATGAAGTTGCCCTTGCGCCGCCAACAATGCAGGCCCCGGTTCAACAAGCATAATATCGACATTATGTTCTCCAGAAGACCCCACATGGCTCCCATCGTCAAGTCATGGGAGACACTAAGAGCATGTAGCATGGCCGCAGGTAGCCGTCGCTCCAAGCCGGCAAGGAAAAATGACGTCGGAGGGCCCACGGCTGGGGCAATTCGAAAAAAGGATTGGGCCAACAGGCCTCATGTTATCATAACAGCTTCATTACGGAGTACTTAGATGTTGATGTAGTAGTAGAGGGATGCATGTTTCTGCATGTTTCTGCGTGTATCTGTATGTCTAGTAAAAAGGTGTATGAGTCTGCGACAATACCTAGGGAGGCGGATGCTTGTGTCAGTCGATCCCGTCAAACATACGAATATGTATGTACCTAGGTATGCTTGCATCATGGGGTTGGACAAGAACAAGAAAACAACGCGATGCAGCAGCAACTTCAACTTGCAAGACAGCGCCGGCAGCGACTGCAGATCACGTGGTGTTGGCTTGTTTCATATGCCGTGCAAGGATCATGGCTACAGGGTCCTACTATGTACATAGGTACCTACCTAAAAGTTCTTCCCACCTCTGGTTACATAGTTTCCGATCCTGCGGATGGGGGCTCGTGCTTTTCCCGCAAACTCTGCAGACTGTGACGTCGCTTCCCACGAGCGTGTAGAACAACTGACCCTTACCCCTGTCACATACCTGACCCTCTCACACACCTGACCCTCTCGCTGGCCAATCATCTTCGAGGCGAAGTTTTGACACGGTCAGGTAAACGATTAACCACGATTAACGTATTTCAAAACGTCTTCAAAACGGTGACTCGGTTCAGTGGCGCGAAACGCACCAGCCACATGTAAACACTGACACGCGCGCGAAAATTTTGCAACGCGTCCCCTCTTCATCCTCTTCTCCTCCCTCACGATGTTCCCAAAATTCACTTGTCGACGATCCTCTCGTCACTCCCCTATGCAACTACACGTTCCGGACGAACTAGTCCATCTATCCAACTATGTCAGTTTTAGCTGACCTGCGATCGCACTTTGGTGCAGAATTTGAGAACGGTACTCACTGAGGTATTTGAGGGCGGCACTGAGGTCGTCGAGGAGATTGAATATGAAGACGTAAGTGTTTCAATGGGAGGACTGAGCTGTTAGTTTGTTAACGAATTATAGGAAGATGAGTTCAGCTATGCGACCTTGAATCTTCACCTCCTCTCCGTCTTCGTCCAGCGCAATCTCGGACCTTAGATTTTCACCTCCTCTCGGACCGCCTTCATCGAGCGTAATGAGGCCAATATGCATCAAAATGCCGTCTGCCACAACCGTGGCCTTGACATCTGCTATTGCGGATTGTGCGATTTCGGGGAGCCAGTCATTCGTCAACAGTTTGATCTGGGCATCCAGAAATAGCAGCTCAAGATTCGACTGCGGTTCAAGAGGCGCGAGAAGCAATCCCACAATTGAATCGCGACTCGAGAGGGGCGAACCCTTTGAAGAGCTGCTTTCACTGCAGTGCCTCAAGCCGCAGTAAATGATGATGAAATTAGGGCGATAACAATGCAGAGGGTTGCAGATGCAACATCATGGCCTGCTGTTCCACTTCTGCCACCGCACCTGCTGCTGATCAGCGATCTTGGTACTTAGTGTACCACGAGCTAGCGGCTACCCATCACCGCCTGAAGACGGCGAAGTATGCTGTGTGCGGGCCTCTTAACGACCTCAATTTCAATTTACTCCCATACACCCGTCGCAAACTCTTTTGAGGTATTTAAGGAGGCGGTGGCCGTCCGGAGAATGATTCCTGGCTTCTCGAGACAATCCATCGTATGGGCTCGTTATAGCGCGTAAAGATTTATTAGTCATAGATCATATATGTGGAAGATATTCTTCAAATTCATCACGATTAATAGCGCATGTTATGCCGCCTCTCTTTGATTAGGACCGCCTGGGGGCACCCCAATTTCCGTGGGGAATATTGCTTCGAAACATGCAATTATGACGGGCGCGTTTTATCTCTTCTCTCTAGAATGAGCCAATTCCGTCGGTTGGAGACCAAGTTGTAGTTATTCATAAGTTAGGTGTGCGATTTCGACCTCCCGGACGCTAAGTTCAGATCTAGGTCTGTCCAACGTCGCAACTCGCGCTCAACAGAGCATTCACCCGTCCATAAAACGCGGTGAAACGACTCAAGCGACATGCTGCAATATCTAAGACTAAACTTGGGGCTTTTTGCGGCAAGCTCAATCTGTTTAAAAATGGGCGTTAGGGTTCCTGGACATCCTCTTCAATCGCGATATGCGCGGATGATCTGCCTACTGATCAGTGAGAAATGGCTCACCACGCGCGACTCCTCGTGCGAAGCGTCGTATGCTTGCGGCATGGCATCTATCTAAGGGCATTGCGGTGTCGCCGTCACTGGTAGAAGGTAATGACTTCTGACTTGATACGGGACGAAGGTGCATTGAATTGTGCGTTTTTTTAACGTCCCCACGTAGCAAGTTGTCACAACCCACCCTAAACCACTTCACAGCTTTGAGTGCAGCCCGTTCACCAACGGAATAAGACGGTGCAAAATACATGAACTATACTTTTATATGTATCGTGAGAGAGCTTTGGTTTTCCTGTTCGATAGACGTTGGAGGATACATCCATCAGTGATGTCAACCTGAACAAATGTTATAACTTATTGCTGCTCACTGCCTTTGCCAATTTGATGCACTTGATTGTCCCCATTACCATGTTCGATGACTTGAAATTTGCGCATTCTATTGAAGAAGAGTATCATAAGACTTTTAGAAGGATCGAGAATCGAAAAGGTCAAGATTCGGTCGTAATTCATCCTGGTGAAGCTACCTAGCTGTAAGTGCACAGGTTGAGTTTACACCCCATCTTCAAATCACTTGACACTACATCATTCATCTCTACTCAGTCCTCGAAATCTTCTTTGAAAAGTAAAAGTTACAGTCTCTCAACAGGTGTTTCCTTTCAGGGTAACATTCGCTGCATTGCTTTCTATTTGCAGCCTAAGTGGTGCGGATGATCCGGTGTGTACAATCTTTCTTGAGAGATCTTACCGAGACAATTGACAAGCAACCTACGTATTACGTGTTTCTGCGATCGCATTTGAGGAAAACAAAACATGCCGACTTTTCTGCACGCGTTTCTTCAGAGATCAGGTATGTGAATTTTAATTCAGGTTTTGTAAATTATCCAGCGTTGAACTATGTACATATCGTGCAACTGTCGGCGACATTGCGGTGTGGCTGTCGCCCAAATTAATTCTTGCCGTTTCGGCGACGGTGGACGTTTTCGACGTTTTCAGCTTGCGTATGCTACTGTACGAGCGTCGCTTACCTGACCGTGTCAAAGTGTGTCTTGAAGATGATTGGCCAGCGAGAGGGTCAGGTGTGTGAGAGGGTCAGGTATGTGACAGGGGTAAGGGTCAGTTGTTCTATACCCTCGTATGTATATCGAATGGTCGGATGCACGTGTTCGCGCAATTCCGGATTACGGGGTCAAGAGGCTTGTTGCTACTGCTACATTAACGGTACCTACCTAGCGTAACAGGTTACAGAGCACAAACGGAATGTTCGGCTCGCTGACGAACTCTTGTGTAACAAAGCATTCATCTTTTGCGGGGTAATCCGGATATGTATACTTAGGTACCTATAGACTCGTGGAGTAGGTACCTATGTACATAGGTACGTACATATGTACATACCTGAAAAAATCGCAGTACATGTACTCCGTAGGGTAAGCAGCCATCCGGCAGCATATCGGCTGCTGCCTGCACAATGGAAGAACAAATGACACCCCATTTGACTTATTTAGCGTCAACGACTTCACAGCACTACCTACATATTGAAATCATTGCCACTGTCCACGTGAGGATCGCAAGAACGTCACAGCCTCGGCACTTCATTGGCTTTCTCTGCTCGTTTCGAATCTCCAGCACCCAATTAGAATGGCAATCAACGATTGTCATTGATCGCCCAGATTCTTCCAGTCTATCTTGAAACTCTATTGCCCAGCAAGACCCATCGGCGCGGAAGATTTAGGGAGGAAAAGAAGATGAGAATGAAGCCTGCACGCAAGAGTTTGCAGGCCGGGAGACCGCCAACAGCCAAACAAGCACGACACTCCATGTCCCGCAAGGCCAGTCGGACGCTCATTAATAAACACCATCAACTAGAAAAACGGCAGCAGCAAGCCAAGGCAGAGGGCGACTCCAGGACAGAGGCTGCCCTAGCCAAAGAGATCGCCAGTTTAGGCGGACTGAAGCGATACCAGCAAGCAAGCCTACAAGGCCAGAGTGGTGACCGAGGCGGGGACACCTCTAAGGTCCTGCTGGAATGGCTCCCTCTTGCAAGCATCAAGGCGCTGTCCCGAAAGCCTCGGATGCTGGAGGTGGGCGCGTTGAGCACTCGTAACGCATGCTCCGTCAGTGGCCTGTTCGAGATGGTACACATTGATCTGAACAGCCAAGAGCCCGGAATCTTGGAGCAAGATTTTATGCAGCGGCCTCTTCCGGAGTTGGCGTGCGACAAGTTCGACATTATTTCCTTGAGCTTGGTCCTCAACTTTGTTCCTGATGCCCAGAGTCGCGGCCAGATGCTTCTGCGGACACTGTCATTCCTACGTCAGCAGTATTGCCTTGACGATGAGGAGGGTAGGACGAGTAGCCTTAATTTTCCTTCGTTGTTTCTCGTGCTTCCTCGGAGTTGCGTAGACAATTCCCGCTACTTGACGGATTCGAGATTGAAGTCTCTCATGGAGGCCCTGGGTTATTCGTTGCAGAATGATAGGAAGACATCAAAGCTGATTTATAGTTTGTGGGTGAGAACTGCAGCCACTTATGTTACCAAACTGCACTTTCCCAAGGTGGAGATACATCCTGGTCGCTCAAGGAATAATTTTGCAATCACGTTGACGAATGTGGCTCAGACGCCGTGACATGCCAGAGAAGCGGGCTAGAGCAGGATGTATCATGACTGCCTCAAGAATCGGTCATTCACTCCACCGCTACCTTAAAATGAAAAGTCATATACATGTGACATAAGCGACAGAAGTTGGCACCCTTCCTCAGCACAATCATCGCACGACCCTGATACTGATGATTCTACAAAGGTCGTCAATACAATGATATTATATTATGCGATGCTACTTTCAAGTCTCTCAGCATTATTGTTGGACAACCATGATATTATATTCGAAAATATGTTCTAGTCCCTCATGTCGATGATTGATCCGCCGGCTTAGAATTTTGAATTTCTGCCGAGCTTCATTGGACTCAAGCACTCTTTGCTTGTCTCTAGCAAGACCAGACGTCGTCTACAAACGCTCACTTACGTGGCGACATTAGGTTCTAGCTGCTTCATCCAGAGCTGCGAGACACTGCTGTATCCTACCGTCGACGTCTGAGAAACTGTCTATCGCGAGTTTGGACACAAGATCATCTTCCGGCAATGCTGCGTTTCCAGGGCGGGAGACCGGGAGACTCCGCATACCCGACAACAAGGCAGCCCGAACCTCTTTCATGTTGTCGCTCAAGAACAGACATCGTGAGGCCTCCGGATCACCGAGACTAGAAAGAATAGTCTTGTAGCTTTCGACTTCTGCTTTGGGTCCCGCATTGACAGTATCGAACCATTCTGATATGCAGTTGGTCAAATCAGGTGGCGTTGCGTTTGTATGTGCAAACAGCAACTTCTGTGCCTTGACGGAGCCCGAAGAATATATGCATACTCTTTTGCCGCCTGCATATGCAGACGTGATGAAGGGGCCAACATCGGAAAAGAGCGGGGCCTTAAGCTCTCCTGATGCGTAGCCTGCTTGCCACAGAAGTCCTTGCAGTGCTTTCAAATACGGCGCCTTGACATCTCTGGCGACCAGATCCCTAACGTGAGCCTCGAATGCGCCGCGATCTATCTTATACTCTTCAGGAAATGCTTCTCGATATGCGGCGAAGGTCTCGCTATCCCAATTGTGCTCGAGATATTGGGGAAGCGCGCTCAAAGCATAGGGGAACTACAGAACAGATATTGTCAGTTTTCTATATCATTTTTCTCTCATCGTGATGCATGACTTGGTAGTATCTTTCCAGAGATGGCCGCCGTTGGAAATGCACGTTGCATGGCTTGGAAAATATTCATTGTGTAGGGGAAGCTTTAGAGCAAACACAGAGATGCCAGAAAAGTTTAGGTCCTAAACATGGCCCACAAATTTTCGTTGGGCCATGTCAGACAACGTCGGGCAACAACGTCACGAAGACTGATGTAAGAGCGAAATAGTGTAGGTCGCCAGAGAGAGGGCGGTCATCCGTCCAAGGTGACGAGGTTGGGAAGAAAAAAAAGGAAAAGGCTCAGCCTACCAGTACATGGTGGACGAACGTTATTGGACAGACAGTCCCTTCTATCAAATAATGTTAGTATCGGTAGCAGAGGTGGAAATCGACGGAATTACACGATTACCAATGTCAAGAATTAGGACGTCAAAGTCTGCAAACGCAGCGGCAAGCATGGTTCTGCCCTTAATGACCGGTGGATCGATATTACAGGTAACAAGCCACCTCAGCTAAATGCAGCCGCGGAGGACGTAACGCAACCGCAACGCAGCGCAAAACGATGTATGGAAAGGGAAGCGGGCGGTAAACGTGTTCTGGTGAATCGTGGATGATGGTCCTGATGGTCCTGATCGCCCTGATCGACCCGATAGTCCAGATTGTCCTATCGTCCTGACCGCCCTGATCGTCTTTGATCGTTGAATGCACCAAGCTGTCCGTTCCAGTCCGTCCTCGTTGCCGAAGCTACGTACAGTTTTTCCTTCATGCGAGTGAAGAAACTGTCAATGTCGCCGGCCATTGTTGGACGGGGACGTGGCCTCCTTCGCCAGCGGCATGGCGTGGAAGTGGGGCGAGACCAGAACTCCCTCGAGGCTCGAAGGCTGAAGCAGTGATGAAGCCGCTTGCATTATTAGGGGCATTCAGGAGCGCCAGAAGTGCATGAGGCGAAACCCAGTACCCAGTGCATGCGAATAGGTGTATGCACGTGCATACGCTCGGTTGCATAATAAACCAGCGCATGAGATGGGCGCGGGAAGCGGTCAGGCACTTCAGCAACCTCAGCCTCATTATTAATTTCCATATGTTTTTGGCACCCTTTCGGCCGCACAAGCGCACATCGCTTGTAATTCGTGTTCTTTTCCGCAACTGGATGGTGGTGCGTCACGTTTGTTACATCAGATCTCGACGGCGTAAAATGGGTCGATTAGATTTGCTATCTTGCCAGCCAGGGATGCAACGAATCAGAGATTCAGCACATTCATATATCTACGTCGTTATCAACTATCATACATAGGTACCTGATGGGAATGTGTTGTAACTTGTATGTGCGTATTCTTGTGTGTACACACATTAGGTAGGTAGGTACATTAGGTAGGTAGGTACATTAGGTAGGTAGGTACATTAGGTAGGTATACCGTATGTTACTCCGTACGGAGTACCTAGGTATGTGTATCTCAATGTTTACGGAGCTAGTCAGGTGGTCTGAGGTGGGCATAGGGATTTCAAGCAGATGTCGAGACTCCCCCGTCCCGTGCGCCATGGCAAAAGAGCACAAAACATGCTCCCAGACCGACACTTCATGCTCAAGAACTGACTCAAACAATAAAGAAAAGCCAACGAACAACTTTCTCGTAAATTCATGCCACCAAGCATCTCGGGCCCCATTCCTGACCTTGAGGGCCTGTGGCAACAGTGAACACCAAACCAAACAAAACAACGCCAAAACAAATGGAAAAAAGGGGGCCGGGGGGGCGCACGACACCGTGGTCCGTTTTGTGCCCAAGCATGATGGCCAATGACGCGAGGACATAGCTGTATGTATGAGAACTTCAAGCATCTTGTTGTCGTGCTGCTGACATGTTATCGCCCAGACTTGCAAAGTTGCAAGTATACGCTTCTAGGAAGGGTGTTGCCATGACTGCGGTCGATTTCGCCATGGCTTTGGCGGTGAAGGCGCTTGGGCAAAGCCAAGTGAGTGGCTGCTTGAGGCACGCAGCAACGTAATAAACTACCTAGCTCCGCGTTCGAATGCATCCGGCGTTTCGGCTGAAGAATAATCGGCCTTTGATAGTACACCGTACTGTCACATTGACGGGTAGTCGGTTTCTTGCATGTGTGGAGAGCGCCTGCGATGAGCCAATGACACGCAACCTCGCGTTGCAGCATTGGCTGGCTGCCCATCTTCATGCAACTAGACAAGCATCGGTACGTAGATCATTAGGCCTTGGCTATCTGGTTATCTGGTTATCTGGTATCTGGCCGTCAGGCTGCCGCTGGCCAGAAGCTTAATTCATTCGCAATTACATCGAGTTTGGACGGGGAACAGTCGCGGACGGGCTCGTGAATTCCTGAGCATTTTACCTCGGTCAATTGATATTCTCGCCGCAGCGGGTCGTGCGTTTCTGGTCCTGACTCCTGCGGCGGTTCGGATCAATGGCGCACTACTCCGTACTCCGTACGAATACATAGGTAGGCAGGTACCTACATGTACATACGGAGTACATGGCGTTGTCATAGCGCTCTCCACCCACCAAGAGGTCTCAGGTACCTAATAAAGGGGCGTATGTACCAGATTGCGTGAGTGACACGGTACACCACTGCTGCAACAGCCAATAGCACTGCGTTATGGTGCCACTCTCGATCCGTTCGCATGACCATGGCGGTGTCCATCCTACGACTCACGAGAGGCACAACCTCTCCCCTTGTTCCAACCTGGCCAGTCACGGGATCTCCGTTTTACCCGACCTCTGTCCAAACAACTTGGTTCTTAATGTTGTTAATTAGGTCAAGAAGGGGGGATAGAGGCGGCGGATTAATTGGACAACTGCATCGTCTGCATACCAGCTCAGCCAACAAGAAGCCGGTAGGGATGGACTTATACCTAGGACGGCCGGCTTCGTCGCCATCGAAGGCTGGCTATCGAACTGCCCCCGTCATCCACCATTTCCTAGTGCATCATCATGCTGCCTGAGTAGACTTCGCCGGGGTCCCACTTGAGGCTTCATATTTGCACGTCCCTTCAGCCATCAATCCCAATCCTTCGTTCCCCAGCCGTCCCCCCGATTTCGCCCAGTGACACACACACGCCCCTGGCCTCTCAGCTTCTACCTCGTTCCATTCCCATCCCATACCATCACCGCCATTCTACTTTGTTCTGTACAGTAATCTGATTCTTGAGTTTCCTCTCTTCTCGTACATCTGTCCTCGGTCCGCTCCTCCGTTCCTCTTGGTCGTCACGATTGCTTCGTTATAATCTAGACCGAGCCCTTTTTCTCATCGGCATTTCTGTGGGACGACCTTCATCCATCTTCAACAGGCAACGTGTGTTTATCAGTACTGGTCCGGTCGTGACCCAATTCATCAACTGCCGCCTACTACCTCCCCTTGCCTGCATTTTGCATCCTCGACTTGCCACTGATCGGACTTGCACCCTTCGTCAGTTGAAAACCGAGAGGAAGAAGGAACTCCTTTGCCGTGTCGAATCATATACCTGACCGAAGTCACGCGCTCTTCCACGACATCGAGACAAATATCCAGAGCCGAGAAGGCGGCCAAATCAAATACTCGGATGTGCTTGGAGTAATCTGGATTCAGTCGAATATTGGCCAACGAATTATCAGATCGCAGTCCTTTTATTTTGATATAATCGAATAGTCGACGGTACTTGCTCGCCAAGGGGATCACGAGAGCATACCTGTTTGGCCTGCATCTGGCCGTTGGGGTTCTCCCCGTGCGACAAGACAGCTCAGAAACTCCAGCCTTTATCAGGCAGTAGAGACGTATCCTGGCGACCGAGGGAGATAGACGCTCTCGTTACCGCCAAGGTACTATAAGCTTTTCAACATTCAGGCTGCTGATACAACAGCGGCCTCCCGCTGTCCACCAGGTCCTCGAGAAGCGAAGATCGGCACCATCTCGTTAGGGGCCATCTGCGAGTCACATCACGATACATTTCATCAACCATTTTTTTTTTTTGGTCTCGTACAAACTGTCAACTACTATTCATGTCCTCATAACGATTTTCCCGCTCTTTCTCTTTGCCGACGTTCGAGCCATCGGACTTTCCTGGTCTTTCCGTCACGACATCATCATACGCATTTCCCTTTGTTCGTCATATCATACTTTATTTCTGTAATGAGCCGTTGAGTTTTTCCTTTTGAAACCAAAAAAAGCAAGCCGTCGAGGAACAACCCATCGAGAAGCAATCAACATCAACCAGCCACCGCCATCCACCGCCGAATATCAACAATCCGAAGCAATTACAATCAAAAATCAATCCCCAGCAAAGGCCAATTCGCTTCAAAAAAAGTCTTCGAACATCACGGCGGGTATATCCCCTGTTTCTTGTCAAACGATTTTATTTCAATCTGTATATTCAAACGGCCTGTCTTACACCACTCATTCCCGCCAGCTTCGGCAAAGATCTCGACTTTAGCCGAAAACACGGCCCAGCATTCGAAAATCAACGACCTTCTTTTTTTTGTCAAGATAGTGCAGACCCAAATCGAGTCTTTAGATTCCGTTCCAATCGCATATACCGGCACACTTCAACTGTACAAGCACCATTTCCTATCGCTTTTCCTTAACGTCTTCTCATTATCACGAATCTCCTATCCTTTTTTTTCTCTCATCATCGCATTTTCTTGTTTCGCAATTTCTCAGCATGGAATGTTTAAAGCAAAGGTTCAAGGGAGGCGTTATCCTTGATGGGCGTTACCGGACAATCTCACCCCTGAATCATGGCTCTTTTGGCATGGTTTTCATGGCAGAGGATTTGGTGAACAACCGGACCGTTGCTATCAAATGCATGACTAAGAAGACTGCACCCCACGACAGCATGTATGAGCTGGCCGTCGATGAAAATTCGGAAGAGCTCGTTTTGCACTGCAGTCTCGGCAACCACAAGCACATAGTCAATCTCCTCGACTCATTCGATACTGACGCACATTTCTACTTGGTCTTGGAGTATTGTTCTCAGGGTGACCTGTACGAAGCGATCAGCAATGGCCACGGGCCTCTGCAAACTGAGCATGTCCGTCAGTTCATGCTTCAGCTCGTCGATGCCGTCTCCTACATTCATTCGCAGGGAGTCTACCATCGTGACATCAAACCCGAGAACATTTTTCTTACCCAGGATGGAGCGATGAAGCTTGGGGATTTCGGACTGGCAACCAGAGACAAGTGGTCCTACGAGACGAGCGTGGGCAGTGATCGCTACATGGCCCCTGAGCAGTTCGATTCTGCCGGGGCCGGATACTCTCCTGCTGGGGCTGACATCTGGGCTGTCGGAATTTGCTTGCTGAACATTCTTTTTTCTCGAAATCCTTTCACTACTCCAACCGAGGCCGATCCACTGTTTCTAGACTTTTCACGAGATAAGCAGAGTCTCTTCGACGTGTTTCCCAGCATGTCACAAGATACTTACGAAGTGATCGTTCAGTGCATGAACCTGGATCCCAAGAGGCGTTCACTGGAAGGGGCTAGAGATGCTCTACTCGGCGTGGCAAGCTTCACAACAGAAGACGAGTTACTCGATGATTTCTGCGGGGCTGAGACAGCTACCGTGGCCTCTGCAAATCGAGAACCGCTTCGAACACCCTCCCTCCAGGCTCCCCATTTGGATCATCAGACGGGTGCTTTCCCGTGGGCTAAGGCTTTGCACGGAACCTCACTTCATCATGTTCGCCAACTCAGCGTCATATCTGACACTGAAAGCTATTCCGAAGACTTGTTCTCAAAGTCGAGCGAAACCATCGACTGGTGCTCCACCAGTATTCAAACGCCTTCCATGCCATCGATCCTTACATCTAAGCTGAATGTCTCGATGAGACCCTTAGCGGAGTCTGGCAAGCCATACAGCCATGAAGACTGGTCGCCAGCTGCGGGTTCTCGACCAATCACTATGGCCAAGCCTCTCGCGTTGTCCACGTCTGCAGTAATTGGTCGTCCCCAGGATGGCGTGTCCAAGAGCTGGAGCGACATGTGGGATGAGGATGAAGAGGAGCAGAGCAAGGGCTTTCAAAGTCTTCTCTCCAGGACACGGAGTCACGATAGCAGATCCAAGCCCATGAAAGCCAGCAACGTTCGCATCGTTCCCACCCCTCACGTTACGATCGAGGGTAATGTTGATGATGAACTCGTCGCGGATGGTTTCTTCTTTCAAGATTCGCCTGCTTCAAAGCCCCTATCACTGGCGACGCCTCGCTACTCTCCTCCCTCGAAGAAATCTCATCATGATAGGTGGGCTGTCCTGGGCGAGCGACGCAGAGGCCGTACTCCAGCTGATTTACTCAAGTCACCTGGCCCGAGGCCGCCGCCTGAACTGGGTTTAGGATATCTTCCTCAGGAATCAGGTGCTTGGAACTACCCGATCCACCACAACAGGAATCTGGGTAGAGAACGTGGAAAAGAATTTCCGCAGAATAAATGTAGGAACTGGAACTGGCGACGAGATTACAAGCCTGCCGATTTCGGTGACATTGAGTGGGTTGGCGGTTTTTAGAGCTTCGGCCTCTATAATTGTCAATCATGGTCATGGTCATGATGGTTCTTGATCCGGGTTCATATACGCTGCTGTTGTCGCTGTTATACATTTTATGTGCCCGGAGCGATGAAGGATAGTCATGAGCCGTGACTCGCTTCCGTGTATAGATATAGTCCAAAAATAGGATAATACCAGAAGTTACCCACTCACATACTCATGAGCGTATGCTAAGCTATGCCGCACGTCCTTTGTTATCCTTGTATTGTCCGAGATGTGACTTTTCACTACAACTCGAATTCGCGCCAATGCCACATAGGATGAATTAATTATGCAGGGATTACCGATTCCCATTCATTGAATGTCATTCCCGTAGGATTTTGTGGTTCCCAGCGACGGGATTGTTCATTCAAGATATCACTGGTCAGTACACCGCAAATTTGCAATAAGCTGATTTGTCACACAAAGGCTTTTTCACGCCTTGATGTCACACAATATAAACTACGTAGTCATTACTGATTGCACCCAATGAAAGTCATTCCAGGAGAATGTTGCGACCCTGCGACAAGACAACGACGTCACGTTTCACAAAGGTCTAGTCCCCCGGCCCGCGTCGGAGATTAACACTGTTACAATAACACATGTCACGGGTCGTGTGCTGTTGAAACGACAGGCCGTTGAGATGAAGGCATATTGACAAAGTTGGGAAATCCAAAAGTTTGAGGGAAAAATGAGAGAAAAGTCTAGTTCATGTTATGTATCCTATGTATAAACGTGTGCAAGCCAAAAGTCTTTATATCTTCTTTTAAACCAAGATTTTGCTATTCCCACGCAAAAAGTACTCCACGTTGCGTAAATGCGACAAAATCAAACATGTATAAACAAAATCGAGTTCCAACACTGTTACGACTCACATCGTATATGGCGTGAATTGGTTCGACGTGGCACAGCATTTGGCGGATTAAATGCATCTGGCCAATTTTTGAAAGACATTTTCGACCATGGCGCGCTTCCCAGAAGATTCTTGTATGTTCTTTGTTCAGTAAGCTGCGCGAGTTGCTCATATGTACTTCTTCCAGCGAGCCAGCCCGAGAAACAAGGTACAGACAAATATCATGGTAGCAATGATGCCGAAAAATGCTGCGAGGCTGCCTGTGGCCTCGAAAGGAACGGTCACGTTCATGCCAAAGACACCACTGATGAGATTGAGAGGCACCAATATCGACGCCAGGAAGGTAATTTTGCTCAAGACCTTGTTGGTGTCTGTGCCCTGGGAGATGCTATTGATGGAAAGGGTTGCAAGATAATTGCTGTGTGCGCGGGAGAGCATCTTCTCGAAATGGCCAAGGTTGGTTGCCATCGTTACTACGTGATCTTGAATGTCGCCTAGATACATGCCAATATCCATGTGCGGGGTGACCTGGTAGTTCTCGTTGCATCGCTTGGTGAAACCGCGCAAAACATCGGCTTTGCCGCCAAGCAGCCTCATCAGCGCCATGCAGTTTTTGCGAACTCGACCAATGGAACGTAGAAAGGAGCTAGAGTCATCTTGGCGCATGACGAAGACTTCATCATCGATAGCATCTGCCTCGAGTTCAAGTGTGCGAATTGCTGGTGCGAAACAGTCTACAATGTTATCACTGCCATCATCATATTAAGTCAGTCTTGCGTTTGAAATTTACGTGTCTATTATCGGAAGGTGAAGACTCTTACATCAATGCGTAGCAGATCCAATCGCTGCTGAGTGACATGTACTCCTTCAAGGCTGTGATTCTCTTGCGAACCTGGGAAGCGTGTGAGTTTGGTGCGAAGCTGAAGCTCAGCGTACCCTCGCGAAAAACTAGGACGTAAATGTTGAAAGGCTCGTATTCAATCCCGTCTGGTTCCTCGACAACATTGAACGACCTGAAGCAGGCGAAGTAGTAGGAAGGGAAAAGCTCGATTTTCTCCCGTGCTTCCTGTGTAATGATGTCTTCGATGGTCAAAGGATGCACACCAAATGCCTTGCAAATGCCTTGCACCTCCTCCTTGGACGCACGGTTCACATTGAGCCACCAGACACCATCTGTCTCATCTTTTGGTAGCTCAAAGAGGCCCCGGATGTCTTCACCGGGTAGAACAAGATCGCCCATCTCAGCAGCGTGAATAGTTGACTCCCAAGCGGATGAGAAAAAACTGAACCGATTGTTATCCAGCGGGTGTACCGTAGGCCGAGTCGAAACATTGGTCGGCGCTTTCTCTTTGCTGGAATTGTCTGACGGTAGATCTAGGATGTCTCCATCTGATGTGGCTACTTGAGTTTGATGAGCGCTTGGCTGTTTTACTCGTAAATCGTCAAACGACGAGCGTGGCGATCGCCGACTTTCTGAAGAAGCAGCTCGCTCGGCATTTATGAAATTTTCCAAAAAGTCGAAGTCGATACGCAAATCGTGGTTACGACTGCTGTCTTGCAATGGAAAGCATACGTCCTCTTCTGCAGCCTTGTTAGTCAACAGGCTGTTTGTATCAGGTTCTGTCGTCCTCGCCTTGCTTCGGTAGCTCCGACGGCTGGAAATTGACATGGATCGACCGTGACCGTCCTCGAAGTCACGATTGGGCTCGGAGAAAGACATATCTCTTTCGCGTCGCCGGGCCTGCGCGAAGGCTTTGACCGAATTTGGCGGGGACACCGATCTGCCCTCGTTTGGCGTCTCAACGGTTAAGCGGCGGCCATGACGAGCAGTATGCGGCACATCCAGAGTATCCTCGTCTATAATGGCCTCTTCGAAGTCTCTAACTCTGATGTCTGGAGTCAGAGGTCCTGCATCCGTATCAACCTGGCGTGAGCCATACAATGAATCGAAAGTGCCTCGGCGTGGACGTTCTACACGATATGACAAAATAGATTCATGTCTGTGATCTTCAAGCACTGGTACAGGCGCAGCGTATCCTTTTCCGGATGCCGTGCCTTCTTGGTCGGACATACTGGCAGATCGAATGTTGTTGCGGTCGATATAAAGATAGGAAGCAGAAGTGGACGCAGAATATGCTTCCGAGCTTCAAATGTGACTTTTTGTCAGGGAATGAATGGGATATTCAGTACTCAGATCTCCCTGTGCATAGTAGAAACCGATCAACTTCGGCTTTGTTTCGCTCCGAAGTGTGGCAATTGGTACGCTGACCCGGCGCGCATCCGCAGCGCCGAGTAGTATTGTATGATAGCAAAACTGTGGCTCGCTTCAACTCTGCCGTTTCAAAGCGAGGTCGGGACTTTTTGGAAAGATAATAGGAAGAGCGATCGATTCGTGGCCAGTTATGGAGGCTTTTTGTTTACTCCGCTATAGACCAAAAAGCCAGGGTCGAGAAGCGAAGAGGCTGTGGCGCTCGTGACGGTGAGTTGAGCCAACTTGAGGATTGATTTGAAACCTGAAGGGTAGAAGGCTGATCTTAGTTCAAGACCCCGAACGGTTGCCTGAAATCGATGTTCTCCTCGGAGAGGGTGCCGCTAGCTGTGCGACTGGAGATCGAATTTTGTGTGAAACAGATATGAGGCAATAGACGAATAAATTAATAGCGACAAGCAAAGTCCACAACGTATACCCGTGTCGAGTTAAGGGCCGGAGACGATGTCGAACACAAAAGAAGACTCTAGACTGTGGAATCTTAGAAAGGTGACGAGGAGGACGAGTAGTTTATGCCAGAAGACAATCGAGTCAAAGCTGGGATCGCGATGGAAATTTTACAGACATTAGGGGGAGGGGGCGGCTTAGTTAGGTACTCCGTAGATCGCCTAGTGGGACCAGACCGCACCATTTGGGCCGGGTGGACGTCTAAATCGGCTAGAGAACGCACGCTTGACGTGGTCACTTCGCCATTCGCCATCGCAACTTCCAGCATTGTCAGACCGACGACCCGACCCTCTCTGACGAGTCTGACCCCACGTGGCATCGTCTTATCCGAATCAACCTCTGATCACGACAAGTCCATATCTCGACATACCATTAGGACTGTATTCGCTGACGACACTTGTCGTCTAGGCGCGGACCTATTGCATCCTTCATCATAGATTGTGATTCGAGCCGAGCTTGACCACGGCTGACTATGGCCGAGGATATACTCGACAAAGTTCGCGATGTCGTTGAAGGGCAAATTGTATGACGGCGCAAAAAATAACAGATCCCACACCAATCTTCATCGTCTATGTTGTTCCATCATTTACTGACGGATTGAATATCAGGACTTCGACGGCCAAAGACGCGCGGAAGGACTAGCCACGTTGTTTCTGGCACTGTCTGCGGTGAGTTATACTATCACTGTCCCTCACTTGTATCAGACTCGCTGAGGCATTTCTTCAAAACACAAGCTTGTGGCATTTAATATCGGCTATCAATACCAAGATATCCAGAAAGCCGTCTATATCGGATTGGGAGGGACGCTATTGACATTCATCCTCGTTGTGCCTCCCTGGTCATTTTACAACACAAAACCTGTCAAGTGGCTCCCAGCTGGGGCGGGATGGCAATAAGGGAGCTGGGCGTCATCCGATCTTCAAATAGGCACCATTACATAGATTGAACGCTTACGGCGGCTGGAGCTTTATTCTCGGGCTACAGTATCCCTCTGCATGTGACACCACTGCTCGCACGGTTCCTCTCTTGTCTTCCCCTCAGCGGCCATACTTTTGAAATTCCCAGTCGCGATTGTCTAGTGGGCAGACAGATCTGGCTTTCAACCATCGTGAGATACAATGAAAGTGAAAGGCATGCTGGTATATGTTAGCATGCACGGGTCAAAAAACGTATCAGATTATTCTTACGTTGCAGATTCCCCAGGCCACGGTGCATTCTTCGCTGGTAGCTGATGCTTGGTTGGCTTGACATTCGATGCCTAGACGAGAGCTGTCAGTCATTTGTCACAGCGAGAATGATAGGGCTAGAACGTAATGCCTCGTGGCTTCTTACAAAGATCCATGATATGATTACGGCATATCGCACAGTTATCAACGACAATGTCCCATGCCCAAAGGGCAACAGCATTCCACTATCGAAAGGTCAGATTCACAGCAATAGCAGCATAGTTCATTGGGTCATGAATCGTCTTTTTATGAACCTTCTTCACTTCAAACTTTTTTTTCTCATTGGTCGAAGCCTCAAGCCTTCCTCCTGTGGAAGGGGCGTCCTTCATTTCGATATCCGCCATGCTGGATTGTAGTCAAGCGAGCTGATTTGATACGCAAGTTTCGGTGGACGATCTGAAGCGACTCGATCGGCGTCGACTGTGCTAGAAGCGCTCGATACCGCGTATAATGAATATTGAATCGACGATTTGAGGTCTATTGCATATTAGCCGGCTGGTCAGAACCTGATTAAAGGTGGCACGTAGATGCCTCTCCTGAAAATGAATACGGCCCTTGGAGTCAAACCAAAAGACTAACCTTGATGGCCCACGTGAAATACTTCACAACTGAGTTCAGTGATGCTCACGCTGTAAGGAATGTACGAAACCTGGGCTTAAGCTTGAAGGGCAACTTCCGCACGACGATGACTTCGCATTCTTGTACGTAGATTTACGGTTAAAGTGCTGCGTAATCGTTGCCGTGCTTGTTGGTATTGGGACGTCACAGATCCATGTGGCCTAGCTTGCACATATGTACCTACTTAGGTACCTAAAGCCAGAAAAGCCGTTGCTACCAGGTGTGTACCTCTTAAAGAGGAAAGCGCGAGTGGGTCTATGCAACTATCGAGTTTCGACTCTCCTCACAATGTTGTTCACTCATCGTCACTGACTGTAACGAGTCACGACGCACGCGGCACGAGCAACAACCCCCTCTTCTCGGGCCTACATGCCATCCTCAACGACCATCGGACACACTCAGGTCTCTCCCATATCGAAAGCTGAAACCTATCCCGCGATATTCATTCAGACGGCATTTGACATCAAACGCCCTCGTGATCCGATCGTAGTGCGCAGCTACAATACATTTCTTACAACATTCTGCACGCCTTGATCCTGTGCAAGTTGGATTTACACCTTGCGCACACATAACACGTATTCACGATGAGCGAAACGCCTTTAAAGCAAAAGACAACTCCGGCGCGTCGGGATCACGGTCGCCGAACCGCCCGGTCAGCCGCTCACAAAGCCTACGCTTCTGAGACTGATGCCATCCCATCAGACGCAAACCGATTGCATGATACTCCGCAGACTCCAAATTATACGAAGGTCGACCTATATCCAGCAAATGAAACTTCTTCGAGAAAAGCTCCGGGCTCCAAAGGCAGATCTAGAAATAAACCCAGACATGGCCCAACGTCGCCCGACTTCGCACCTGTTCTTGGCCAAACCCCGCCTCATCGATCGGTATCTATTAAAGCTGGTATGAGTACAGCGTATGCAGGCGCTACCTTCCACGCATCACCGGCTCCTTCATCACTGCCTATTCCCAGCTTCCTGTGCAAATCTCCGGCAGAGTCTCCTCTTTCAGCTGCTAGGGGATTTACTCCTCAAGTACCATCACCACCTACCACTGATCAAGGTGTGTCTACACCCTTCCGGTCATCATCGCTCCTGAAGACTAGTGAGTCGCCACTTGACTTCATGTTTCGTGCACATCGACAGGAGAAAGAACGGGGTACGCGAGATAAACACCCGGAGCTGTACATGCCTCACCAGGAATCGCCAGGGAGTGTACCTCGATGCGAGACGAACAGCGGATTTAAATCGACAAGCCTACCACACACAAGGCGTGGTAATCTAGGACCTCAGCCAGGCCGCATAGATGCCACTGAGCTGGATGGAACGCCGGGTAGGCCGGTAGGTCCGGCGTTCTCTACGCCGTATCAGGACAGAATTAAGGCTGCTCGCCCTGTCACAAGGCCGAAACATCCAAATGGCCACTCACAAAGCGGAACCTCGCTACCTAATCCGCAGGTCGATCAGGCCGAGGCGCTGAAAAAATTCCTGTTTGGCAGCACAGGCCCCCTTTATAGTGGTTCTATCAGCGCGCCATCCGGTTTCCAACCTTCGCCGCAAAATAATCCAAGAAGCTCTCACTCTACACCGCGTTCCAACGATTTTGGTCGCAGTGGTAAAATTGAAGCCATGGAGGACGATCTTCGACGAATCTTGAAGCTGGATGTTTCTTCGAAGACGCCCCCTACCGATCGCATTTTCTGAAAATACAGGAGGGGGGGAAGCGTTATTTCCGGAATCAGCGCCCTTGGTTCATTACCACTCTACGGACGTGCTGGAGAGTCAGGCCATCGACCCTTTTGCACATGGACAACTCTGTGCATATCAATGGAAGGAACGGGACATTAATTGGAGCTCTTGGCCTGAATACGCCAGCAGTAACTGTTCCCTTTCAGGGATGCTTGTAGCTGTGGCCCGTGGGTGATAATGTGTCCAGGACTCCAGAGGTTTTGATTTACGCAAGCAACAATTGTTGACGAGGCCACGACGTTGGGAATTATTTTGAATTAAGGATTTTTCGACCTCGTTCCGGGCACCGCTGCTTGAACGGATTCTTTTCTTTCACGATCAGCTCATTCTTAATCGCTACTATTAATTGTCTACTTTGATACACAACTGCTGAGATACATGCGTGCCTGCCCGCCTACTTGTTGATTGACTCGAAAACATCGAGGACGGTGCTCTCAGGCCCTGCAGTCGTGTTACGACAACGTGTTCACTCTTCAATGGTCTGCACTCTTACTTCCCATCCCTACACTACAGTCCTTGCGTACTGCGGATGTGTCAAGAAATCCGGGTCATAATAGTCAGGTTGTCACAGACGTGGTGGGTCAGAGCTAATGAAAGATCCGCCAGATGCACCAAGCATTCTTCTACTTATTTCCTTCAATCCATTGTCTTAAGCGGTACGACCGCGCCGTTTCTTTTGCTCTCGTTTGTAAACCATGCCATGTGACAGCAAAAGGTACTTTCCAAAGAAGTCGGTCGCAAAGTCGTCAAATTCAGAATAGTCAGCCCCAAGACGGTATGCAGCGGCGATTCCACTGACGCATGCAAGTTCATGCATATTCTGAGTAGGTGCACTAGTTAGCATCACTTCTTTTGTCTGCATGTTCGAAAACTTCGGAATTTCCTTCTGCGTTCGGACCTTGAGCGGTTCGTGCGCATGAAGGAAATGGGAATGCCTCACCACCAGTGTCCATGATCCAGCAAACGTGGTACGTTTTCTTCCATTGAGAAACATCATGCCTGGAACAACACGTAGGTAATGTTGCCATCGGTGGCCAAGTTGATGCCACCAGTCGCGTTTGATTATTTTTTTCTCATCGATTTCTCCCATCGTCCACATGTCTCGCTTGCGTTTATCTAGAAAGATTGACTGGTACACAGGCTCAAGTTCTCGACCTGCTTCTTTGTTACCATCTACAAGTTGGTACTGATAGTTGCTGCAGTTGAAGGACATCTCAATGAGACGAGGGTCCTGCTCGTATGTACGCGTGAAGTACATGGGCCGAAAGCCTCGCGACTTGGACTCGGTGTCTCTCGCAAAGGCGATTTGTTCTTTCTGGGCGTCGCTCGTTGGTTCGGCGCAAAGATCTGGATGAAACTGAGTTTCGTATTGACTTTCGAAATACTGTTGATCGCTGTGCGTCACTGTAATGTCGTCATAGAACGCCGCGCCTTTCAAAACAAATCGCTCACGCCAGGAAGCCTCGTCACCCAGGATTCTCAGGCTGTCATCTGCTAAGGTACAAAAAACAATCTCATCGAATACCTCTTCAGTTTCAGTTCCCGTTTGAAGGTCCTTGATTTGCAGTTTCACCTCATTTCGTGATCTTGACACGACCTTGCGCACCTCATGGCGGGTTCGAATATGAACACCACTGTCTGCGAGTGTCTCGCCCCATTTAAGATAGAATTTATGCAGATGGTTAAAAGTGTACATTGTCGGTAGGTTGGGCAGCAAGGTGGTGCTATCATAGTCCCAAAGCTTCATGTTCGGGTCATCAAAGAGACGCTCCACGATGCCACATGGCACGTTGGCGGTCTGATTTCCTGTCCCAAGAAAGAGTGCGATGAGCGGATATACCATTTTGTCTCCGAACTTTTTGTCAAAAAGGAATATTCGCAGCATAATGGAAATCGGTACAAGTCCCAAGATTGGTAGTGTCCACTTCACGACCTTCAAGAATGTGCCGAATCGCTTGATGTCTGAGGAAAACTGTTGGATCAATACACTGGGGAAAACGTTTGTCCAGAATCCGTCCTGTGATTTTCCGAAGGAGACTTGTAATTGCACTTTTTGGGGTGGAAACCCGTGGTCCTCGAAGAACTTGAAGGTGTGTTTGAATATCTTATAGTGTGGCATCAGTCGAGTGACGAGGTCGTGAGCGTTGGACAGGAAATTGAACTAACTTGTGAACCCCCTTGCACTCCATTGTTCATCCAAGACGCGCCGTACTTTTTCTCATCTAGTTCAATAGAGCTCGCCTGACCACCCAGCACTTCATTTCTCTCCAGTATAGTCACTTTGAATTTATCGGGATGTTTGGCTAACGTGGCAGCACACGACTATGCGATATTATTAACGGGTTGAAGCACGGGGCGGAAGCTTTATAAGGACAGGAAACGTGGTTCCTTACCATGCCGGAGGCACCGCCTCCAATGATTGCTATGCGCCTTGGAGTCGACATCGCAGGTCCGGTCAAGTTGCAGATCTGAGGCAAGTTCACCAGGTCGAAGGAAGGGAAGAAAGGCAGGGCGTTGTGAATATTCGGCGATGATGCTTGTGCCAGCTAAGCGCCTTAGTGCTTGAAAGGATTGTGCCCTACGCTAATACTGTCAGGTCCTAAGGGGCCATTACACCATGATCCGGTAGTCTACGTCATTGACTTTCGATGGAATCGTGAAGCGCAGCCACTCCATCGCCGCGAAGCCGTCATGGAGCTACACGAATGAACAACTGCACCGATGTGTGTCATTCGTCTCGCGTCTCGTTGGCTCGTGTTCCATCTCCTGCAGCAGGCGAATGCCGCCATCACGTTCGATGTATGTACCGGTCAATGTGGCAATATGGAAACCATAACGCGGCAAGGCTGTGTGTGTCCACTGTCTCCGAACAGTATGAAGTACTTAGGTGATGAGGTTCGCGTGATACATATTGAATGCAAAGCAATGAACGTACAAAAAAACAGACGGAGTGAAAACTTGCGACGTTGTTCTTGATGGCAGAGTAACAAATTCAAGTATGTACATTATTATTTAAATGCAGGGGAACAGAAATGTGTGCATGTGATGCGTTCGCCCTCGCCCTCTCAAAAGGAATGGAACGACGCCAAGTTGCCCAATGCCAACAGATAAATCTACCCCACAAATACTTGCAGGATCTAGGTACATATCTGCTTGCTTCTCTGCTCAATCGCGAACAACCCAAATAGGCGTCAAAGAAAAATGAGCCAACACTTGACAGTATAAACTTGACGGTGTATTTAATCTGTAGTTCTGAACCTGGTTCTCTTCTCTCCTCTAAACTCTGGAATGAGAGAAGTCTCTCATTATATAGCAAAACGGATGAGATACAATAAGCCTGAGCAAGATGGTTATGACCAAGGGATGATGAGCAGTAACGTAATGTTTGAAAAGTGAGGGGTATAAAAGCGCAAACAGGTATCCAGCCATTCCCACTTCCATCAAGCCCATGAGTACACCACCTTTTTGTATAGTCTCATACGCTTAGAAGGTGTGATAAATCTTTGTTTTCTCACATATGCCTATCTTGCCTCCTTATTCGTAAATGCGTCTTGCTCCCCTTTGCCTGTCCCTCTTCTCGACATGTCCCGTTTGTTGGAGTCGCCCGTTAACTTACGCCAGAAACCTTCTTCATCATGCCAGGCAAGGGCTGTCTGAACGCTAAAGATGTAGCATAGGTGTGCTACAATAAGTGGTCGTGTCCCAGGAACCAATCTCAAAAAAATGCTTGCGAGTCGATCGCTCAAGACGCATGCGCTGCAATCTGCAGTCACGAGGTGCGGATTATGGCACAAGGTCGCATGTACAAGGTGGAACCACGTGGGCACTGCTCCCAAGAGTAAGACCTCTCAACTTCAAGCCGCAACGCTCGTCTGCGCAACAACAGTAATTGATCGGAAGCAGTAAGAACGACTCCACGAACTTTTACGAGTACGGTGTCTAGAGTCATCGCTCCTCTCAGTTGCCCTTTAGACGCCATGGGTTCCCATGACGAATCCGAGGATGAACAGCTCAAGTACGCCATCGCATTATCGTTACAACAAGCTGGACCTGAAGAACAAGATGTAATTCCGGAGCCAATTCGCCCTAGATCGAGAGATCCTTCTTTCGGGCTGCTTTTGTTGAATCGAAAGCAAATGGAAGAAGAGCGGCTTGCAAGACTTGCTGCGAAGCGGAGTCGCAGCACTAGTCAAGGCGACGATATCGGGGATATGCCTGCTACTAAACGAGGAAGAAAGTCGCCAGCTAACCGCCTGATTGATAAAGTGTCGATACCATTCCCCGACGGGGTGGTCAAACGAACATGGGCCAAAGGATATGACAGGACTGATGACGACATTCACATCGACGAAGTTCTTCAAACAGACCAATTGCTGCTCGCTATGTTTTCTTCATTTCAATGGAACGAGCCATGGCTTTTGAGTAAAATTGACCTATCGCGAACCAAGGTCTTATTGGCGGCTTACGCGGCGGATGATGCTCAAGTAGGGAGCAATCTTACCCCTTCAAGAACCATGTCGAGACTAATCGGTCGTACAGAAAGAAATGATGCGCAGCAATGCCCCCCAAAATATCAAATTCTGTTTTCCTCGCATGCAGGGATTCGGCAACATGCACTCGAAGCTACAGATCCTCAAGTTTTCACACTATCTACGCATCGTGGTTCCCACGGGGAATCTGGTACCCCATGATTGGGGTGAGACAGGCATTATGGAAAATGTAAGTTTGACTCGAATGACTCGGAGGCGGTCAACTTCATAGACGCTGACAGTGCTTCAGATGGTGTTTCTTATCGACCTGCCTCTGTTGAATGATGACAATCGATCTCGTCAGATGACGCTGTTCCAGACTCACCTGCAACATTACCTCCAAGCGATGGGTATTGAGGCTGGGATGATCGCTAGCCTGTCCAAGTACGATTTTTCGAAGACAGCTGATCTGGGATTCGTGTATTCTGTGTGAGAGCTTCGCGATTTACATCCCAGGTGTTTGTGCCACTGACCCAAACTAGGCCAGGAGAACACTCGGGCGGCCCAAAGCCCCGCGTCGGTTCGTGAAAATTCCATGCTCTAGGATGGTACGCACACATTTGACACGACCACATTAGGCTTTGCTGGCTTGGGCACAACTATTGCAGACTTAGGACTGGCTACCTCGGAGCCCATCGAGGTTGATTATGCCGTACGTGCACGTGTCGGACGAGTCACCTAGAACACTGTACATGTGCTAATTCGGCGGCTACAGTGCGCATCTCTCGGCGCTATTAAATACGGATTTGTAAAGTCCATGTACAGTGCCTGCCGAGGTAAGTTCAATATACAGGGTGAAGGGTGATGTTGACGAACTAGGAGGGGGGTCAGGATTGGGCTGATAAACTTCTGATCATCTCCCTTTCAGGAAGCGTCGACAAGGCCTTGCTCGGTATAGACGAAAACCCGTACTCTGGTGGAAACGATGCTGATGAGGCTCTCCAATCGCGGCAGAATTTTCGAATCTACTTCCCGAGCCACAACACCATCGTTTCTAGCCGGGGCGGCAAGATTGTAAGCCGGTGAGTCGTCATGAACTGAACGAGCAAGTCGCTGATGACAAGGGCCTCAGTCAGCAGGTACAATATGCTTCCAAGAGAGCTGGTGGCGCAGTTCGACGTTCCCAAAGGAAATGATGCGCGACTGCATCAACACACGTAAAGGGTTGCTCATGCACAGCAAAGTCATACTAGTCCGCCACGCTGGCTGTACAGCCCACGACGCAGAAAAGAGAGCCGCATGGGCTTACATTGGGAGCGCCAATTTGTCCGAGAGTGCCTGGTGAGTTGCTGCGCTGCAAATACGAGAAGACGCTTCCGAGCAGCACTGATCATATTTTCATCATTCAGGGGCCGCGTTGTTCGTGATAAAGCGTCAGGTCAACGAAAGATTGCGTGTCGTAATTGGGAATGCGGAGTCGTCGTGCCAGTTCGCACGTCTTCGGAGAAAGTTCCGGCCACGGACATGAGCATTTTCGCAGGACGAGTTCCCATACCCATGCAGTTTCCAGGGCGGCGGTACTCACAAGGAGAGCACCCCTGGTTCTTTCGCGAGCTTGGAGAGCTGTGACTGGGCAGAGAGAGTTTGCTCACAGCCATGGCTTGATTCACAAAACCTAGTAAACTCTGTTGGCAATAAAGTTGACAGCAAGATTAAAAACAAATTTAGCAATAGATTATGCATATACAGGTCATGAGACGGTTATGTACCTATTATCGTGCGGTTTGGGAACGTGCGTTGGGAACGTGCGTTGGGCAACGTCGTGATGTATTGTCCACTCTAATATGGAGTAGGTACTGGAAAGGTGAAACCCTTCTCGATGCAGATTAAAAGTGCCTATATGGGTATAGAGAGCTGTGCGGGATCGATCACACTTATTAAGCAATTTGGGGGCACATGGTGGGTGTATATTTGACTAAAGAGCTAAGTTTCCCAATTTGTGGGAAAGTGGGAATACTATGTACATAATCGGCTGGTGCGGCCGTCACGTGATGCGGCTGCCAGCACGAGCAATGGCTTATTCCTCAATACTCCCCCATAAGACATGCTTCCAGCGGCGGTGGCACGCTCCCTATGCTTCCTAGAACTTTATGTGGCGTTCCTCCAAAGAGCTTGTCCCTGTACTTGTCCCTGTGCTTCGCATGAAGGCCCAAATCTGCAGTGGCGTCGATGAACCGGTGTAGATGCTGTGTCAAAATGTTCGAAATCTCGCAGCTCCCGAACAAATCAGGCCGAAAAAAGGCGTCGATGGTTTTGAAAAGGTTGTCGGCAGCAACAGCTCCCAGAGCTCAGCAGTTGGCTGTGTTCAACACCGTAAATGATGTCGCAGATTCCTCCATAGGTCCGAAGTCTTCTACTTCTCCCCTCTAACTCCCCCAGCAGCCACACTTCAGCGTATGCTTGCTGTCCCGGTAATAACAACACTACTCCCCCAGCAGCCACACTTCAGCGTATGCTTGCTGTCCCGGCAATAACACCACTACTCCCCCAGGAGTTGCGCTCCCCCAGCATATATGCCGGCCAGCACCTCCATGCTGTCCCAGCAGTAGCACCATCACTCCCCCAGGAGCTACGGCGTGTGTGTGTGTGATACAGTACTGTACTAACATCAAGAACTGCGTCAGCTCACACTGACTGTGCCGTACCATACGCTCACCCTGCATGAATGCCGGTCAGCACCTCCATGCTGCCCCAGCAGCCGTGGCCATCTGATACGACGCTCCCCCAGAGTGGAGTCTCAGTTTCACTGTAAACAGTTACACTGAGGTGCTCTATTCTGTGTGCGCTCCATCTAATGTAGCTTCCCAGAGTGTGTGCTTCCATTGTATTCCAGCGCCAGGTAGGCCTTCGCTGCGCTCCAGCTCCAATACTCCTATTCTCCCCCATCAGCGTCACTGTGGCAGTTGAGCTAGTCAACTCGCAGAGTTGGCGAAGAAGCGAGACTGATGATAAGTGGCGATGAAACCTCACAAAGTAAAGAGTGCGAACGTAGAGAGCTTCAAGCGAGAAATCGAGTGGGATGGGGAGGGTGGGCGGGAAAACTCGGTTTCGAAGTAGGAATGGCAGTTTTCGCAGAGTAGCTGCCGAATTGTTGAATAGCTGTCGAAAAGTAGCTATTGAATTGGTTTCCGAAGTAGAACAACTATAGTGCTATCTTTTGGTTGCGTCGTCTCTGTACTCGTGTACGACCTTCCACAAAGAATTGAGCGAATTATTCTCCTTGATTCTGACCTGGTACCTTGGTCTCTGAAATTCTTCGGCGCGCGCCGACCTTCCCCCTCGAGGGCCTCGGTCTCTGTGGCGCGAATTGTTTTCGCGAAGAATTACTTTCGTGCTTCGGCTTGTTGTTTGACTCATGTCTTTGCTCTTGACTTAGCTCGGACAATCGCGTCTCGTGCGATTTAGCTTGTGCAGTATCTTCCTCTGAAGATAGTCGTCTGATTTGTTGATGAGGTCGAGTTGTTGGGCGCCGGCCTTTTGAAAATTGGTGATCTCTCTCGAAGCTGAAAGACTGCGCTGGGGTAGAAGGATCGTGTATTGCTACACGAGGACTTCAATCATGATCTTCTCGTCATCTTCGTAATCAGGTTGCTGACTTGTGAGTCGGTTGGTGGACGTCTTTCTCTCGCCCTTTCCAGCAGTCGTCCCTGACGCTGGGCCTCGTCTCTGAGGACTTGTGGTGTCTTCTCCCTCTTATGCCTCACTGGCTGGAGATATCGGAGGCGACGACCTCCGGTCAAGACCTCGAAGGGGGTAGCCCCTGCGCCCCTGCTCTCACAGAGCTCGATCTGACGCCTCGTCTCTGAGGACTTGTTGTGTCTTCTCCCACTTATGCCTCACTGGCTGGAGATATCGGAGGCGACGACCTCCGGTCAAGATCTCGAAGGGGGTAGCCCCTGCGCCCCTGCTCTCACAGAGCTCGATCCGACGCCTCGTCTCTGAGGACTTGTTGTGTCTTCTCCCACTTATGCCTCACTGGCTGGAGATATCGGAGGCGACGACCTCCGGTCAAGATCTCGAAGGGGGTAGCCCCTGCGCCCCTGCTCTCACAGAGCTCGATCCGACGCCTCGTCTCTGAGGACTTGTTGTGTCTTCTCCCACTTATGCCTCACTGGCTGGAGATATCGGAGGCGACGACCTCCGGTCAAGATCTCGAAAGGGGTAGCCTCTGCGCCCCTGCTCTCACAGAGCTCGATCTGACGCCTCGTCTCTGAGGACTTGTGGTGTCTTTAATCTCCAAGGGAACGGGAGTCCCTGCCCGAGTAGGGCCTCGATCTGACGACAGCGACAGCTGCCGGAGTCAAATCCATATGCCAAATGCCAGCGGAGTTGCAGAGCCGGGCTCATAACCTATTAAGCAATTTGGGGGCACATGGTGGGTGTATATTTGACTAAAGAGCTAAGTTTCCCAATTTGTGGGAAAGTGGGAATACTATGTACATAATCGGCTGGTGCGGCCGTCACGTGATGCGGCTGCCAGCACGAGCAATGGCTTATTCCTCAATAACACTATTACTTCAGATACAACTTTACTGACTAGCAATCTGGTCCTGACGAAGGTCAACAATGCATCTGCTTTGGATGTGAGGCGACGCAGACGCAGAGGTTTAAACAAACGCCATCGCGGCACGACCCTTCATCGTCACGGAGAGTTTCTCTGTCGTTTGGACCTAGGTATATAGGTATATGTATGTACACTCTAGAGTCTACAGAGTACTCCGTACAAGTCATCGAAATGTTAGAAAGCACCACCCCTGTCTGTCTGATGGTCTGATGGGGCCGACAAGCGAGCGGGCCGGAAGGCTAAATCGTGCATGGAGTCTGGACGCAGCAGCATGGTTTGCAGCGATTGCTGGATGCAGCGATCAGCTTTATTACCTGGTACAGTCCCACCAAGAAAATAACGCCCAACGCCAAATTGGACCCATTTTGGACCACCACACCTATTTATTTCACTTTTTCACAATCTGGCCATTTAAAATGCCAAAAAATGTGTAATTAAGCCAGTCTATAGAATCATGAATGCTGAAGTAACTGAGTGCATCGATAACTTGTATACCACCCGTGGGAATCTATCATCGCCTGAAGACGGCGAGGCACGCTGTCGATAAGGTCGTCAACAAGCGTCATTTCCAATTACTCCCAAACATTTGTCGCAATTTTTGCAAGGTGATCCAATGCGGCCTGGGACCTTCTCATATGCGCCACGTTCGGATCCCGCTTGAGGATCTGCTGTTTCAAGCATGACCATAGGTTCTCTATGGGATTCAGGTCGGGGCTGTAGGGCGGCCATTTCAGAGGAGTCACCTCTAGCTCCTCGAAGCATTCTTTCACGATTTTGGCTATGTGAATCGGCGTGTTGTCATGCATAAAGATAGTGTCACCATCGAGCATGGTTGGGAAGTATTCCTCAAGGTGATCACAGTAAACCGCGCTTGTGACGCCGCCTCTCTTCGAGTCGGGGTCCCCCGGGAGGACGACGAGAGGACCCTGATTTCCGGAGCGAATTTCACCCCAAAACGTAAGGGCATGCCGGGATGTCTTCTATTTGGCTTGTACATAATTGAACTCAGTTGCTTTCGAGCCTATAATGAGCCCATTTCGCTGCTTAGAACCCGAGATATCGTAATCACAAGTTCAAGGTGCAATTCTGGCCGGCAGGGCGACAAATCCACTCCTGGGTCTGTCTATCGCCGCGCTCAACAGCGCATTCATCTGTCTATCAAACGCGACGAAACTACGCAAGAGGCTTTTCAAACCACTTTAGCGTGAATTGAAACCTTTTTAAGACATGCTCCTCTCTCAAAAATGGGCGTTGTGCGGCTTGGCGATGCATGACTCCCCTTGCCTTGAGGTATCGCGCGATTGTCTCCGTAGAAACATGAGGAGCGCATATTTCTTGAAGCTCTTTGGTGGTAGTGAATGGCTCTTGGTTTATGTTTGTCTGAAAGTGTCGCAAATGGTGTTTTGTTAGCTTGGTCGGGTGCCCTCGCCCTTTTGGTGAGATCCCCAAATCTTGGGTAGTGAACCGGTTTTTAATGCCATAAATGAGGCTTTGGAGAATACCTCGTCACTAGCGATCTGATTGGCCGATTTACCTGCTCTTAAGGCTGAACAGACACACTTCCTAGTGCGTGCCGTCGAATGTTTTTTGAATGGCTTCAGTGGGCGTGGTGTTGTAGCCATGGCTGCTCAAAGATGATGGGTTGGTTTGTGAATGAAGCTAAATTGACGCGTCGCGACCAAAAGTGGGGGAATTTGGGCGTTATTTAATTGGGGCCACTGTAGATTCATTCGCTTCCTCATGCGTGCGAGAGCAAAGACGTACGTACACACACACATAAACGTCCTTTCTCGCCGTGTTTTTCGAGTCACGCGTCTCTTGTCCTGGCAATAGATGTACATACTAGAAATGAGGTAGAGTAATTTAATCAATCAAGTCTCTTTCTCTTGTCTTGGCGTTTTTTTGTGGCTCGCGCTGGAGAAACAGCAGCTGCCAAAGCATGCTGTGTCACCGTGTGTGACAGAGCCCCGCCCCTTGTGCGGCTTTTTCCCGCATGGAACGTACCGTGCCGACGCGGCGGTGCTCTCTGACTCAAAGACGCATCTGATGCAGCGTTGATCAGATTACACAAACGCACGATGGACGAACCGCGGCCGAAGGAGAAGCAGGTGCGTCACACGCCTGGGGGTTGGGAAACAAGTATGCAGGTAGGTAGGTATGTACCTGCATACGTCCAAGCAGATGGTCCTACCAGCTACCTAGGTACCTACATACAGTGTGTCTTGTAGTGCACTGTGGTGCGGGGTGCGGGGCGCCATAAAGTCTAAAGAATGTCACCAGTGGAGACGGGGCTGCAGTTTTGCAGCACGCTGCACACGATACAAACCCCCCCGCCGGCGTAGAGACCAGAGTTCTCGAAATGCATATACAACTACATGACAATGTAATGCATAATCGCCGGTTTGGCCTGCCTTTCTCTACGTATCCGTGGGCCGTCGGCACTGTTCTCCCAGTCTTTTTTCGGTGAGTGATGCTTTTGGAGAGGGCACGAGGAAAAGTCGAGGTGTTCGGAAATGCCAATAGCGCAGGGCCTTAGGCCGTATGGAGCATTGGGGTGGTGGGGACGGCAAACTCTGGTCGCGTTCACGGCGCGTGCCACGGGGGTATCCTTCCTTTTCCCTCTGTTTGTGCGCTGCCGAGCGATCGAGCTAAGAGAAAATGGGGGAGATGGGGAGTTCGGCGCAGGCTGATATGTACTGTGCCTAGTACCTACGGAGGCATAGTACATAGTAGGTACCTATGTACTACATACTACCAGGGCGCTGAGTGGCAGCCCCACTACACTAGCTGCACGCCCTCCCTCCAGTTCGGCTTCCCAACTTCCTCTACACCCTTTCCGGCACCTCGCGGGCTCAGGACGACACAGGACTGCCGAGTCCGTCCATCTGCGAGGCACAATTGCTGTTTCCAGCAGCAAGTGAGCACCACTTGGGTATGGAAAGGCCTCAAGTCGTCGTGCCCCCCCCGTGGCGTCGTGACGCCTTCGAGTCTTCGAGAGCTCCCTTGATCCTGGACCATGACCATTCCAGGCTAGGGAGGCTTGTGCATGGCTGGGAGCCGATTGCTTGCAGCGCGCGGCCTGCTTCTTGCCGACTTACACGGCGCGCCCAATGGGGCTCACGAGCGCCATCTGGCAAGTTGGCTCTCATTCATCATCATCATCATCATCATCATCATCGTCTGCTACTGCATCATCATCACCGTCGTTGTCGTAGTCATCGTCGTTATCGCCGTCTGACTACCTGCCCAGATATATCGCTATCCGCCCGCTCTCTGCTTCCCCCGCAGGTACCCGTTCAGGATCGTCTCGGACCCAGCGCCGAGGAAATAGTATCGTCTCGCCGAGCAAGCGTAGCCATCTTGTGCCTTGTCGAGAACTTGTGGCAAGCAGAGCTAGCATCATCCGCCATCGTCAGTCTAGTCCACTCTGTCCCGTGTCTTGCGCGGAAATCTGGACAGCCACCCGCAGCGTTTGGCGGTCTCGATCGACTTGTTGCCCATCGTGCCGTGTACTTGGATAGGTACTTGGGAGACCAGACAGGTCGCATGCGCTGTCAAGCCTGCTCGCCGAATCGCAGGGCAGCCCGACGCCTCGTCCAAACTCAATCCTCGATCTTGTCCCGTTCTGGTCTTGGCCTCGCCGTCTTTTGTCTCGTTCGAGCCCTCGTCCCCTCTACTTTGGTCCGATCCTCGTACCCCATCTACTCGGGGCGGTTTAGTGTCTTTCTTGATCTGCTCGGCACACATTTCTTTCGCATCTTGGAGCACACGGCGCACTTTGAGAGGAATCTGGGAGTTGCTCGGCCGCCCTCAAGGCTGACCACGTCTCTCACTTGCCTCGAAGTCTCTGCTCAAGCCACAAGATTCCCGTTTTGGTCCTCCCCTTCCAATTCCAGGGAAAATCATTTTGTTCCTGCGGTCATAACTATCTGTCGTCGTGCGACTTGTCACTGCGGTACTACAGTGACTCGTCCTTTTGTCCATGCGGGCCTCTCAACAGTTTCCGCTCTTCTTCTCCCCCTGTTCATCCACCTCGATTCAAATCCGTCCGACGGAGGGTAAACAACACAAGATAGCTTCTATCATCGTCTTTTCGAACTTCTCCACTGCTGAACTGACAGTCAAACGTCTTGGAAAGGAAAGCTAAACCGGTTCGTTATTTACCTTCGTCCTTCCAAGGCTTATTCTGGCTGGTGCAAGGCTTGAATAAAGACCATGTCGGGTCCGTCCAACCCCCTTAATCCGACCTTCGAGGGACACATAGCGTCGACGTTAGATGCATTGGTGTTGTTCGAGGCCTGCTTAAGCGGCCGTCTCAACCATGTGCCTCGCCGCCCGCATGACAGAGAACGCCAGGACCTCATCAAGAGCGGCAACATATTCATATACGAAGAGCACGCCTCGGGCATCAAACGCTGGACAGATGGCGTTTCCTGGAGCCCCAGTCGCATTTTAGGCAACTTCCTCATCTATCGTGAGCTTGAAAAGCCGTTTCCGCCAGGGGAAAAGAAGCGTGCTCTGAAGAAAAAGAAAGGTCCGGCCGGCGGCACTGGCAAGACACAAACATCGTCTCGCTCCAGCATCAGCGCCTTTTCTCTGGCCTGCACGGATGCCTCTGCTTCTAAGGATGCAGAACGGGCCTTGATCGGCTCGCTGATAGATTCCTATCCTTTTAAAGACAACGGTTTGATCAAGAAAACCATCAGCATAACACACCAAGGTGTCCCGCATCACATGGTCAGCTACTACAACGTCGGTGATGTAGTTTCTGGACGCCTGATTCCGCCTACCAGACATCCTGGAACTCAAGGCATCATTCCTCGAACCGAGCTCATCATGTCTCAGAACTTTCGTGCACCCATCGACGAGGTTGAGTTTGGCCTCGACGAGCGCGGCGGCTCTACCGCCCTGCTTGCTGCCTTGCCAAACATTCAAGACTTTGGCGGCGGAGCACCCGCCATCTTGCAACAGCGCGCGATGACGCTTCCTAGTTTTCAGCCTCTGCCTATGTCACCCGTGTATGGCACCCCGACTTACGGATACAACCCGAACCAGCATTACACGCCCGCAATGCCTTCTTCTATGCCGCCGACCATGTCGCAGCCACTGTCTTCTCCCATGCCGCCGCCGCCGCCCATGCATCACTCAACGTCCTCCTCACGGCCATCCGTGTCGGCGCCTCTTCCATCGAACTCGAGCCACATGTCGTATGCTACCCAGCAGCAAGGGAACTACTCACTTGATGCCCAGAAGGCGGCCCGTTTCAGCTCTGATTCTAGTCTCGTGCACGCGTTTCCTCGCAACATGCCGACTCAGAATCCTTCTCGACGAAGCTCGATTTTTGACGTCTCTCAGTCCTCGGACATGTCGCCCCTTTCTCTTGGTCCCATCCCAGACGGACGGCAATCATCTGGTGGCAATGCGTTTATTAGACAGGCGTCATATTTTCTTCCACCTCAATCTGACGCCATGTCCACTTCGGAAAACCCTGTCTTCTCCCATCATCGCCCCGTCAAGGCTGAGGCGGATCTCCCTCCTATGGACGGTGGTGGCCCTCAGAATTACGGTCTGGATGACAACAACTCAACTTGGGCATTCGAAGGCATGGACGGCTCTCATGCACATCATTATTTCAACCAGCCCGATGAACACACTGCGGGCTGGCATGGAGGGCCAAACGGTGTGGGACATTCATGACGACTGTCGAATCCTCGAGCATTCTGGGTAGTGGACATTCAGGGCCTCTGACTGTCTTTCATCCTCCGCTTTTGCGCACGACAAGCTCATGCCAGTCTGTCGCTGTCACCAATTGGCAATGCTTGTGTCTTTTCTGTCGAACCCAAATTAGTGTACTATACTTGTCTTATTATGCCGGATTCCTTTCTTTTGGGGGTTAGTGGATTGCACTTTTCACAGCCTTTTCTCCGTCGCTGTTGTGGCTAGAGCAATGTACATGGTGTGTATCTGAATACGCGCACGGCAATGTCACCTTGTGTCTTGCCTTCCACAGTTGATTTTTGGGGCTAGCATTGGTGTGGGGTTATGGAAAAGGATTTTGTGTTTGTGGGAGAGTTCTTTGAGGGGGAGGGGGGTCTCGGCGCTTCGTTTTTGTCTTCTTTTTGTCTCTGTTTCTGGGATGATCGATTTATTTACGGACGGATTATTGGCAAGGTAGTGATTCTACCTTGCTGCTTGTCCTGGAGGCGCTCAGGATGCATCGTTAGTGGCGTTAGTGGACTTTGGCACTTTGCCCAGGGCTTGGTGCGGACACACCGTGGACCTGTAGATTTTAAAAGACGGGCCTCGCGAGGGACCTGGAAACTTTGCTGTTGAAATTCAATAAATAGACGTTGGACTGGATGGACTGATGACGTATGTACATAGTACGCTGGTGAAGGATAGGTCTGCCATGAGAGAACAGCGGACAATATGGTCATTCATGGAGTAAGTACGAGCCACATGACGTTGCAAATGAGTTGGCTATGTACCTACAGGCTACCTATTATGTATTATCGCCAAGCTGTCCTGGAGGTGGAACCACCTTCATCGACCGCGAAATTGGGTTTAAAAGACCGCCGCGCCACTATGGTAAGCGCATGAGTGAGCTAGCATACGAATATCCTCCTCCAATCTGAGGGTCTTGCTACATAGAATACAATCCGAGGTACGCAGGCTTAGCTTTGGCAGCGCCTGGTGTGTTACAGTGAAATATGGTGATGGACTCGAGTTTTGGCTTTCTTCCTTCTCAGTGTTGGTCGGGGATCTGGGAGCGACATAGAGAGGACGAAGCGGCCGATAGAGCAGACCCTCGAACGGGCACGTTCACAACTTCGTGGTCAAAATTAGCATCAGACACGAGAGGAGGAAGTCCTCTCTGATGCGGGTGAGCGTACGTACAGTACCTACCTGGTATGTAGGACCGTAGGTACTTAAGATAGGGACCGCGACCTGCGTAGAAGGTACGTAATCGTGGGCCTTCGTGGCACATATGTAGGTAACTGGCACAAAATGGAGGCGTTTCCTCCTCTCGTCTCTTCCCTCCTCAACAAGATACATAATGCCATTGTTAACGATAGAGTAGTAACTCCTAGGCCGGTCCACCAGTATGTATCTTGACTTGTTCAATATTAACTGCAATTCACCAAGACATGAACATCAATTTACCACAATCTTGGCATGGCTCTTGACGACGAGACGAAAGGCGGCAGTTGAGTTCCAATGATTACAGACCCAGCCATCGGGGGTGAACCAGCGCTTGCAGCAGATTGCTTATCAGGAAGCATCTCCCGGTCCTCTTCAGCCCATAGTCGAAGCTAGAGCATAATTTTGCATCAAGTACGGAGATGTCGTCAATTCTCCGTATCATCATATCATGTGCTTCGAAAATCGGGTTAGGAGGCCTGGACCGGGGACGATGCTTTCTGATCATACTTGCAAGAACGATTGGCTGCCATGATGATGATGCAGAATGTGATACTCGGGCAAATCACACGAAGCGGTAGAGATAACAACGATGTTTCAAAGATGGATGGGTCAATACTCTGTACATGTACTCCGTAGCGGGTTCTCTAGGTAATCAGCCGCGAGATGGGGGGCCAATATCATCGATGGCACCTCTTGGCGTGTCGACAAGTATGTACCTGTCTTGATACCCCCGTAAGTGCTTGACGAGTCGATCTCTAGGAAGTTCGATTGCCCTTTCCCACGACACCCCTGATTACGATTGCCTGTAGGCAGTCGCTATGTACGTTCAAGGATCAAGTGTTAACGACCTACCTAATGAATAGACCTAGGAAATCCGCTCCCTCAGGCGAACACCGAACGTCGCGGCGACCGTCCGCTGTGCCTCTCGTCCAAGAAAGAAGTCGGGGGAGAATATCGATGGCCGGAATTGCGACCATGGGATTCTCGAAAGAAATGAAGGGAGGTGAAGTCGACGAAGGGGCACAAGAGGGGACTCGAGCGAAATGGATAACCAAGGATGTTGAAGAACGACGACGTTCGCCAGGTCAGTACCTATTTGTGTTGCTGCAACTTGCGGCGCTGGCGATCACAGGAGAAAGCCGTGTGTGCCTTGCTGCCGCTATACCTACCTATTTCTATAAGTCCTAACAAATGCTCACCCTGATCCGAGCTGTGGAGCTCCGTAAACTTACATATTTACTATGTATTTAGTGACTTTGAACGGAGTCCGGGTCGGGAAAAAACCACCCTGAGCGCGGACGCAGGCCTCGCAGTGCGTCTCGACCCTGAGAAGCTAAGCGAATAAGACCTGAATTACTAGAAACTTTCAACAAGAGTTGAGGGTGTTTGCAGTTTTCCGAGGTTCGACCAACTTCTATCGCGAGTCGCTGACAAGGGCGCGCCTTTTATGTATATGATTTCACGCTCTTACAAATTCGCTTGAGATCAATGATGATGCTAAGCTTGAACTTGGCCAGCGACAAGGCGCAGCTGTCACACAACTTCTCACAGTACCCTACCTAATAACCTAACAACAGGCGACTCACATGGATGTCGACCCATTGGTCTTACACAAGACAAAGGCGAAGACCAACTCCATCAGCCGTCTCTCCTCTCTGCGTTATCACTGTACCCCAGACTACTTTCTCTTCAGTATACCATAGAATCATAACTTTATTCATGATCAACAAGTGCAATCTCATGCAGCGAAGAAAGCGATGTGTGTTCACTTGCTCAACCATACGATTACTGGCACCCTAGTTACAGCTGCAACATCACACGCGGGGCATCTCACACAACAAACCTATTCTCATGACGGTCGATATGAAAATTCACCCGTAAATATGTACCTATATATCTGTATATTGGATGGAGAACCCCCGTGCTTCGCACCTTTTTTTTTTGGGGGGGGGGGGGGGGGGGGGGGGTCCGACTGACCCCAATTTGCAATTTGTGAAGTGGTCACTTGTTTTTATCGCACACTGTGTGAGTGGGGTTATTGTTCTCAGGTTCTGGGCTGCAAGGTACGAGGTACCTAACCTATCTTTGGTGCGGAAACGAGGTACGGCAACTCTCAGAACCTCATAACACCCCAAGGCACACCTCAGCTTGGTGTCCATGCTGCGTCATGTCAACAATTGGCCTTTTCTCCCGAGCAACAAAACATGTGTGCCGTCATAACTGCCGCAGTTTCGATGACGCCAGAGCCACCATTTCAAATCGGGCGAGCCTGGCTAGAGGCCTGATGAACAGCTCCTACGCCTACCCACCTCAGCGGACCACGTCTTCCTTGTGGAGAGGTCCTCAAGCTCGACAATGCAGGTGAGATTGACAGATATGTGTAATTTAGAATGCCGTGAAATCCTACAAAACGAACGAGCTATGAAGCTGATCGACTGAGTGACCTCCTAGCCCTGGACTAAAGCTGCTGTCGTCCGTCAGACGATATCGAACGAATCAAACTCATCAAACGAGGAAAGAACGTAAAGAACAAGGCAACCAAGTCGAAACAGAACCGAAAGCGAAGTCTTCCACTGCGGAAGCTGTCATTCATGAAGACATATACACGATCCCTAATTTTCTTACACTCACACGGCTGGTAGCTGCTCCGGCTGTGGGATACCTAATACTTCACGATTCTCATATGTGGGCTGTGGGATTGTTTACGTATGCGGGTATTACTGATCTGCTCGATGGCTGGATCGCCCGGCGATGGAATCGTAAAACGGTCGTTGGGACCATTATCGATCCCTTGGCAGACAAGGCTCTCATGACTATACTCACCGTGTGTCTAGCAACCAAGGGTGCATTACCATGTACGTGCTTCATCTGTAATGTTGGCTGGTGTCGTGACAATGCGAACTCTGGCATACTTGTTCCATGTTTATCATCAGTCACATTTCTCGACAGAAAGCATGGCTCAGTTCCGGCTACGCAAACCCATCCCAAGAATGTAGTGAAGCTGACTTCGTCTTCGGTTTTTCTTGGGTTTCCCCTGGCCAGTATGGTTAGCAGCCATGATTCTAGGAAGAGATGTTGGACTCGGCATTGCTGCAATCTACTACCGCTGGATCTCGCTTCCTCCACCAAAAACTTTTAGAAGATACTGGGATTTCTCATTGCCATCCGCAGAGGTTCGGCCAACAACTATCAGCAAATACAACACTTTCCTTCAACTAGGGCTAGTAGGCCTGACAACGGCAGCACCACTTATACATACCGACTTGTCTCTGGTTTTGACAGTATTACAGTAAGTCCCTCGAGCCTTGCCCGCCGCATTTACCAGACGAGAGAATTTGTCATGATCTGACTGGTGGCCAGATATTCGGTAGCAGTAACGACTCTATGCAGTGGTGCAAGCTATATTTTCAGCCGAGACGCTGTGAAATTCTTGAAGTAGCAGGGTATCTGTTGCCCACAGAATTGGCCGACAAGGTGCGTCAACACTAGCGCGTCATGCATCAATACTTCAAATGACTGGACCAAAAACTCTCAATAGACACGTGCCCAGATGAGCACGACAAATAAGTGACGATAAGTTGAGCAGTCCAGATCAACAAACGGGCATCATAGTCACCTCACTGCTTATTATGATGTAGCCATGTAGAGATCTCATTCGTGCACGAGTATGCATGAGGTTTCGCTTGTTGCACATGTGAACTATTATGCTAATACTATTATGCGAGATCGCAGCTGGTTGCCGTTCTCGCTTGAAAGGTTGTCCAGCGCCTTAGAAAAGTGAAAGCTGTTTGTGCAACGAAAGGCTGCACACCTCATATAGTTGCCGGCCACCCAAGAGACGCAGTTATCCGTGCAATCAGAAGCTTCTGTGCACTGGACTGCTTTTGATGTAGGCTAGTAATCTAGTTGCCCCTACTGGAGTCACGCCTTCGATTCGACGAGCTTGTGATAGGGTTTCTGGGCGTGTGAGCTTGAGCATTTCCTTTTCAGACAAGGCGAGCCCCGGGATGACATCGTAGTCTAGATCCGTAGGGAGGCGATAGCTCTCGTCATGAGCTAGTCGATGTCTCTCCGCAGCTTGCAATTTGACGTAGGGCGCGTATCTAGCCTCCGTCACTACACGATTTCTGATTCGAACAGGGAACCTTTCAAGTTCAGGTATCAAGCAGCCGAGGCTCTCCAAGCCTACGCTAGAGCCACGATTTGACAGTCGCAAGATATCGAGTCCTGTTCGACGCTCTGTACCCCTGCCCATGTGAAACCCATATTCACTCCACTGAGCTGGCTTTAGAAGCATCGATTCCAGTCTCATTGTGAGATCTTGGATCTGTTGACAGTCATTCGAGAACGCAGTCCAGCGTTGGTCTGAGACCACTCCCCACGACCGGCCCTTCTCGGTGAGCCGCATGTCAGCGTTATCGGCCCTCGCACCCATTCGAAATTCACTTCTTGATGTGAACATCCTGTAGGGTTCTGTTACCCCCTTCGTGATCAGGTCGTCTATCATGATACCAATATAGCCATCAGACCTGGTAATCGAAATCTGTGCAAGGCCCTGAGCTGCGCGACCTGCATTAATGCCAGCTATGATTCCTTGACCAGCTGCTTCTTCATATCCCGTGGTCCCATTGATTTGCCCTGCAAAATACAAGCCCTCGATCGCTTTTGTTTCGAGTGTCGATTTGAGACCCCTGGGATCTATGTAGTCATACTCGACTCCGTACCCTGGCTGTAGCATTTCGACTTGTTCAAGTCCCTTGATAGTACGCAATGCTTGTTCCTGTGCCTCGGCAGGTATAGTCATCGACAGACCGTTTGGATAAATGACTGGACTGTCGAATCCTTCAGGCTCGAGCCAAACGATGTGTTGATCTCTTTCTGGAAAACGAATAACCTTCGACTCTAACGACGGACAATACCTTGGCCCCTTGATTGTTTCCCGGATGTGAATAGTCTTATCCAGGTTGTCCCGCACGACTTGATGTGTTGCTTCGTTGGTATGCGTGACGCTGCAAGTAAGCTGATCTACCACGGACACGCGACTGTTCAAAAATGAGAATGGGTCAGGTGGTTCATCCCCAGGCTGAACGTCCAGGCCTTTGAAATTAATCGTGGATCTTTTGACTCGTGGCGGCGTCCCAGTCTTGAGCCTTCCGAGGCTAAAGCCAGCTGTACGTAATGACACGCTCAAGGCAGATGTGGCATTCTCACCCAGTCGACCAGCCGGATAGCTTTCAAGACCAATGTGTATCTCACCACCCAGAAAGGTGCCGGTGGTAATAATTACCTTATTCGTTGGAATAATTTCACCGGAATCTAGTCGAACGCCTGTAACGGACTTGACTCTTCCACTTTCTGCGGCATCGTCAGGGTTTGATAGTACGATATCCGACACGCTCGCGAGGATAATCGACAAATTTGGATACGTCTCCAACTCCTGTCTCATATACCGTTTGTATATGTTTCGATCAATTTGAGCGCGAGGACCCTGATTGAAATTAGTATTGTGCTCAGCTCCGGGTTTCGTCGGACAACTCCTTACCCAGACAGCTGGTCCTTTGCTGCGATTGAGCATTCGAAACTGCACTCCAGCTTTGTCGATGATCTTCCCTGCTAGTCCATCGAGTGCATCAATTTCTCGGATAATGGTGCCTTTTCCAATACCGCCAAAGCTAGGATTGCAAGAGCATGTTCCTATATTGTCCAATTTCGGGGTTATCAAAGCCGTCTTGGCCCCTGATCTTGCGGCAGCAGCACAAGCTTCGGCACCAGCGTGGCCACCGCCAACTACGACAACATCGTACGGTCTGTTGAAAACAGAGTCAGCCTTATGGATCTGAGAACGGACAAAAGAGTTCGGGTGCTAGGATTTCGAACCTGCGATTAGCTACAGTAGCTAGTTGTCGAGAGCACACCAGCGACGATCGTCGCACTGAGCGAACACATGCTGCAAGAGGGGTCAAATGCATGAAAAACAGTTTCTAGTTCACAAACAGATTGATCAAGGGAAAGCTGCAACTGGAGGCCTAACCGTGCAGTTCTGTGACCCCCATAGCATAAAGAGGCGAAAAATCCTGCCTCGACATGTACGTACATACACTAACGTAGGTACCTACATTACAAGGCGTTGATCAAAAATTAGGGGTCTCATTGCGCCGCACCCCCAACCCACTGCTCAATCTCCGCGGTCGGCGCTTTTATACGGAGTAGGTACTTGTAAGCTGTAGCCTGCTGCCTATGTGACTGTACTCCATATGCTCAATTACGATACATACATAAGAAGATGAAGACCAAAAAGTGTGTAGCGTGCTTGCTGGCTAACCTTTTGAACCATTGTATGTACATATGTATGTACCTATGTGTAGTTCAAATCCAAGTACAGCGGGGAAATACCCCCTGGTGTCGGGACTCGGGAGAACCTTAATGAGCACCTCAGCAACTGCCTAATCACCACCCCAATTTGAGTAGCCAAACCGGCCCAAGACAACTTCTTTTCAGCGCTCCAATTTCCATGAAAATTACTATAATTCGTCATACGTTGTATGATAAAAACTTGAGCCTTATCTTTAATCCCTCATCCCTTCCAGCACGCGCTCAGCACCTCATGGATGATGGACGATGATAGAGGTACAAAGCGAGATGTGGTCAGCCACAGCATGATTGGCTGCGCTACAGACGAACCATACCTACTTAGGCAACTTGGGGTGGTGATTAGGCAGTTGTTGAGGTGCTCATTAAGGTCTCCCCCTGGTGTCGACCTTGAGCCGAATATGCACGTAAAGGCGATTGAATCCAGAAGGAAAGATGCAGAAGTTGTGCCTGTACGGAGTACCTGGGGTGTCCCTACTCTAAGCTGTAACGAAAGAAAGCTGTGAGAATATATTCGTAGCCGTAATAGTGGATCTTTTTGATACGGCCACTTCCCATATCCCACACCCTCTCGCGTATGTACTTCGCTCTTGCCCGAGCAGAAGTTCTACTCTTTCAATCAACATCATCGACATCACCTTGCCGTCGTATCATCAGTAACGATTGGAATAGGGCAGGGATAATTCCACCGTCCTGTTTGGATAATTCCACCGTCCTAAAATAGAGTGACATAGTATTTGAGTGTGGCCACTGCAGAAAACTAAGTCACTGAATTTCCTCCCTTTCGTGCATAACCTCTCTAATTCACCATCAAACTAACCTCTCTCACTTCAACATCTCTATAATTCTATTCTAATCCCTGTTCTAAGCTTCCCGCGAATACCCTGCTTGTTCACCACGGCTCAGCCCTTGACGAGTATGATGGAGGTCAAATCGAAGATTTGCCTGCCCTCTGTGCAGTTTGCCACTCTTGCCGGGCTTCTTGCCTTCCTACAGCAATGGGACCTCCAGAATAGAATGGCCTTTTCCAATACCGTGTCGAGAGATTATTGCATGATTGACGGACAGCTCACCGTAGCGTACGTCAAAATTGGTTGTGATCATGGCGCTTGAACTCAGCGAAGACGCTCTGTGTCTACGGGCGTTCGTTGAAGTAGTATCCGGCTTATCGACTGCCCGTTTCGCGTCTTGAAATTTAAAGGGCAGCAAAAGCAGGTACTTTCATTCAAATGTATGTAAGTGCACGAGACCGCAAGTTTGTGAGGCAATCCATTCTTAGGCACAGAAGGAAGTTTTCGGGTCAAAATTGTATGTCTCTGTGTGTTGCTGTTCATGCCCTACGTGGTTTTCTGTGCGTAGATGCAAAAATAATCAGAAGCCCAGCCAAACAAACACTTCGTGCGTTTGAATTTGGTGTTGCGGTCAAAATCAGGTACTCCGGGGTTGAAGCAATAAATCGCAGTTTCGTGACATTATCCGAAGGGAGTGAGAAACGTGCTGGTGGGTGTGTTGGCAACAGAGCTGCGCTAGCTGAGTTTAGCAATGTTCCACTTTTTGATTGGCATCGACCTTACAGCTTTTTTTTACGAAATTAGAGTACCTGGGACACCCGACTACCTAGGAGGTACCTGCCTAGATATGTAAACGGCGTGACCCATTACGTAAACCCGTGGCTACACTCACTACAAGTCTGTGTCGCGCCGAATTGATCCTTGACAAATTTTACATGCTTTGGAGTTGTTCTCAATGCAAATGTTACTTCTAGGGCCTCTATTATTACCATATTCGATGCCTGTCTAGCCGGGCAGTAATTGCCTTTGCACTTGACGTGCTGAAAGCCTCGTGGCTGTCGTGAATTTGCCGCATCTGCGCGGCTGCGTGCGAATCATTCCCGACGTCGAGGATGCTGAGTCTAATCCATCGCCGTGAGTCCTTCGTAGGCGGCGACCAAGACTGGTTTACTAACTTTACACGAATGCTTCAGCGTTTGAGGCACTTTCAGGGTCAATTGGCGCGTCCCCGGACGAATGTGAGTCTCCTTGACTATGGCACAATACGACACATACCCGAGGATCTGACCACAGTCTCTTCTAGTGAAATTGATCTTCTCTTTTTTACTATCTTATCCTTTAGCAGGATTGTTGAAGCGGGTGCCCGATGCGAAACCTGCCTGTAAGAACATCTTCATCATCGGGTACGTGCATTCTCCTTCCTGGCTCATGACTTTCGTTTTTATACCCCTGGCCAACTCAGTACATACAAGGACGTCACTTTTCTATCTGGTGGGAATATTCGATCTTTGGCATGGCGTTGGCACTATAGCCATCAGCGCGGGCGGTACTTATTTAATTGCGAAGTACATGCAAAACAGCCGGTATATGCCATGGCTAGGCTTTCTCTTTGTCATGGGACATATGTCCCTAAGCCATGTGAGGCGGCAAATTGTCAGGAGTCCTTCTACCGTCGATATTACAGGCGCTCAAATGGTTATGGTGATGAAGCTTAGTGCATTTTGCTGGAATGTTGCTGACGGGCAACTATCGGATGAACTGCTCTCCGAATTTCAAAGAGATCGGGCAATTCGAGAGCTGCCAGGTTTTCTCGACTACGCTGGTTACATCCTCTTTTTTCCCTCCCTCTTTGCCGGGCCAGCATTCGACTATGCAGAGTATCGCCGCTGGCTCGATACCACCATGTTTGAGGTTTCCTCTGACGTTGATCCGTCAAAGAAACCTCTCTTGAGAAAGAGAAGAAAGATTCCACGCAGCGCTACTCCTGCCATGTTCAAAGCAATCGCTGGACTACTATGGCTTGCACTGTTCGTGATTTTGTCCGCTAAATATGGACATGAACAGTTGCTGCAAGAATCATATGTACAATATGCCCTGTGGCGCCGGGTTTGGATCATGTACATCGTCAATTTAGTGGCGAGACTAAAGTACTACGGTGTCTGGACTTTGACTGAAGGCTCATGCATACTGGCTGGACTAGGCTACAATGGCGTTGATCCCATAACCGGTAAGGTACTTTGGAATCGCCTGCAAAACGTTGACCCGTGGGCAGTCGAGACCGCCCAAAATCCTCGCGGTTACATGGCAGGCTGGAACATGAACACAAATAGTTGGCTGCGAAATTATGTCTATCTCCGGGTAACGCCAAGAGGGAAAAAACCCGGTTTCCGAGCCAGCTTGACAACCTTTGGCACGAGCGCTTTTTGGCACGGTTTCTATCCTGGCTACTATTTTACATTTATCTTGGCCAGTCTTGTTCAGACAGCTGCGAAGAGTGCGTACTATGTCACCGGCAAAACGTTTTTGTTACCTACAAATCCTTGTGCTTGGCGCTAAACTATGGTTTTAGATTTGCGCCGCCTCGTGCGCCCCTTCTTTCTTGATAGCGTTACGGGCAAACCCTCACCGAGTAAAAAATACTACGATATGGCCAGTCTTATTGTCACTCAGCTCACATTCTCGTTCGCTACAACACCTTTCCTAGTGCTCACGTTTTCCGATGCGGTGCGCGCATGGTCTCGTGTAGACTTCTACGGGGCGGTCTGGACCATCGCATGCCTTGTGTTCTTTGCATCTCCGGGCAAGTCGACACTGAAGGCAGAGCTGGAAAAACGGCAAGGGCGAGTTAGTGCGAGACTGGTGAGATCGACCAGTACGGACAGCTTGACTGGTAATCAGCCAATCCTGGGCATCTCAAAGGACCTGGGGCGTGATGTGACAGAAGCCATGGAAGAGCTGAGGGCTGCCGAGGTCGAGACACGTCAGAAAAAGAAGTCATCATGATCTGCTTCTTGCAGCGCGCTGAATCGTGTATGTATACGGTTCGAGCTAGTGTGGTAGAGTGGCTACAAAATGGTGAAAATGAATACTAATATTTCGCTTGTCTATCGTAAATGCCATAATACATTATATCATTACATGCGTTCCGCATTCTTACATTGTTCAAATAGATATCACTTCAACGTAGAGTTCATCACGAACTTCTTCGAGAAAACGAGACCCTACATCGGGGTTGATAGGAGGACTCGGAGAGAGAGTGCAGAGAAATGCATGACTGCCGGTCAGTACGAGCCCTAGACTGGCTCAGAAAGCGAGCCTGATATTCGAAGAATGATGAACGGGCAGGAAAGAGGCGCCAGTGACGGGGAAAGCATAAAGCCGTCGTCGTCGTCGTCGTCGTCGTCGTGAGTGAGGTGTTGAGATGGAATGGTGTGAAACCTTTTGCGCCCGTTCGATCAAGTTTCTTCACCAAAGATGAACGCATTCTGGACCTACGAAGAACCGCTGCTTGCGAAAGAGATGCAGTCGTGTCGTTCAGCTTTCAGCAATTCGCGAAAGCCGCATGTTGGAAAGATGTGAACTCGGATTGAGCAAAAGAATCGTCGTTGTTCGACAACTGAGGCAATTAGACCTGCATCCTCTTCTCGCGGCCAAGACTTCACGCCCGCATGCAAGAGCGCATGGCGCATTGGGAGCTTCATGACTTCCACTGCTGTTGAGTGCCTGTGATAGTAAGAGCTACCACCGCCCCGATCATGAAAACGCCGATGATGGACATGTAGCGGTTGATCATTCTCCACCATTTTTCCCGATCACGGTAACTTGCTCTCACTTCATCGACCTCCTTCTTAATATTGGTGCCCTGCTCGAGATCCAGGTGACTGGTGCTATGTATATTTTCCCTCAATTCAGTACTAGTGACAGAGGGAAGTGGCAAGAACGACGCTATCATCCAGGCTGCGCCACTCATTAGCACCTTAGTCGAGAGATCTTGTTCTGCTAGAGGGTCATACCAAAAGGAAACGCAAATCCAAGCACAAATAGGAATGTCTGAACTCTGTCCAGTGATAGCGTGTTTTCTCGTGCGGCTACAGATGATGGTGGTCGCCACAGACAGTACATCAGAGCTCGTTTATCTCGGCTAAGATGTGGAGACCAAATGCTAGACGTCTGCTTCCTAATTTTGCGAATCATAGAAAGCTGGCGATGAGAAGCTTTGGGGTCATCATTCTCTGAGGGCGCCCTGGACGTTATAGCAGACCTGGGAACAATGGAATCCAAATCTTGCCTCTGATGGTAGGTCTGATTCGCCGGCTGGGAGATCTTGAAAACCGCGGAGCGACCCATCGGCGGGCTGCGGTGTTCGTGTCTGGTGAAATTCGAACACAAAGATTCAGATGACTGGCGGGTCAAGAGGAAGCGTCGCTCTCCGCCGCCGTAGTAGAGCCTACTCGGAACTATTAGCCATTGAATATGCAAAGCAAGTGCACGAAACTTTTGCCCAAGGGTGGTAATATTACCTACCTAGCCCATGTAGGCATATAGGAACGAATAGAACTAGTACTGCGAGAGCTGCCTGCCGAACAAAGATTTCGGTCAGAAGGGACACTGGACAGGTAGCTATGCAGTCTAGTTCTAGATGGATATCGGGGGAGAGTTCCCAATTCAGCCAGCCCATCCCCGTGCTCATCTTGGTCCCTGATTAGTCGCAGGCTGCTGCTATTTGCCGCTTCTGCCCAAGCTTTGGAGTAGTTCGGCTGAGGGCGATCTATCCATGTTTCCATATGTGAGACGTCGAGGTCAGGGGCCAGACTGAAAGATTGAGGACCGGGCTCGCGCTGAAGGCCCCCAGAAGTTGTATTATGCAAGCCCGTAAATGACAGTCTCCGAGAATTTTCACTCCCCGGGACCATCTTAAATGGCATTGGACTCCATCGATGCCTTATCGGTTTCGTATACCTGCGTACTGAGGCATTGATTTGATCGACTAGGTGCCTTTTTGAACTACGCAATGGAGCAACACCGACACTCTCCGTGAAAATATCCGTTGTTGAAGGCAGGTCAGAGGTCGGAACAACGGGCAAATCTCGGTGAATAACATAATTGCGGTTCCTCTCACTTGTACTTGATCGTGACCGATCATCAGATGACTGCTTGGAGCAAGTGTCAGAGGGGACCTCAGCATCAGGTTGATTAGACGAAGTTGACATCTTCTTTGTGTCAACTTTGTCGATTTTTCGCTCCTTCTTCTGCTTGAGGCATGGGGAATCAGGTGTAAGCGTGTTATTGTTCATGCCGAACATTGAAGAGATTGATAAATAGGAATGAAGAGATTGTATGGAAAGAAGGTTGTCTGCTCGATTGGGGCCGTTTGACAGAGAGCCCGACGCCGCCAAGTCATGCCCAGAGCGTGAGCCAGCAAGGAAGAGGGCCTCACCCGGATCATGGACTATCTTTTTTGAGGCGCTTTTCGGCACCTTGCGCAAACCTCCATTGAGTTCATAGTTCCAGGGTGATGAGGACTCCTCGACTTGACTGCTATTGGATTGCAAAGGCGTGCGAACCTCAGAACAAGGCTGAGAGACCTCTGAAGGAGTTGTCAGCGGAGAGCTGGGTTGCGCCTCGGCGATGGAGTCAGCGATTGTCTGATGTACTGGGGGATTTGGGGAAGTAGATAAGCGCCGCGGTGACTGTGCCCCATCTGCTACGGAGGACCGCGGATATGGTTCAGCCAACAGGCTGAATGTTTTATCAGCGTTCACGGCAATGACCCGATTGGAACGGCAATGTGAAGTTGATGGCGACGCCGGAGTCAGGGGAGGGCGCTTCTCGACCGCGTTCGAATTCACGTGCGTAGCCTTGGCGTATTCTCCGCACTTCAGATCCGTAGCCAATGTCGTATGGCAGTCAGGCTCAACTTGCAGGTTTTGATTATGTGCTACAACACAGCCACTACGATGAGCTCGATCCTGAGCTGAGGGTAGAGCTGAAGTTGAGTATGCCGCACGAAAGGCTGGAAGAGATGAGGTCGAGCCCTCGTTGTTTATCCGTGGTGGACTGTAAGGCACAATTCGTATTTGTAGTCTATCCGGGTCGAGGGCCTTGCCATGCTTCGACGGAGACCGCGGCGTCTCCATCTTAGACAGAGTTGACTTCGCAGAAGAGGACGTCTGGGAACATAACTCCGGTTCAAGATAATCCCAAATTTCTGGGAGCGTTTCGAGGCCAATGAAGGGAAGATGTAGTCACAGCGGAAGCGAAGGAGATGATGTGATCAAGACGTCGTTCGTCCTCACCGGAACCAATTCTCTCTCTACCTTCTGATCTGACAGTGCAAATGGCCAGGCGCTGGTCTGGCTTTACACTTACGGTAGTGTGTAAAAGATCTGAGGCACAGGTGGGATTGAATTGTGCGATATGGAAAGTTGATGTCGGGGTCCAAATTCGGCTACGTAATCGATGTAGAGCGAGTGAAGCCGTCCCCGTTGGGCGAGAGAGAGAGAGAGAGAGAGAGAGCCAAGTTATGGGGAGAGTACCACGGGGCGTGAGTAGAATGTACACGAGCAGGAGGCTGTCGATGAGTAAATGGATGAGATCAGAAAGTCTGTGCACTTGTATTACCAAATGGAAACCGCAAAGTAAGCCAATGTTTGAATGAAAAGAGCGACGACGACCGACACAGAATCGAGGTTGAAACGGTGCTGTACACTCATGTGCATATGTATGAGGTACATATGACCATTGACATGTGAATTTTGTGGCACGCCAACGATGAAGACCCCAAGGTCGATACCCTTCTTATTATTATTGACCCCTCGGCCGTCCTGCCTTTTATTATATTATGACTCGATGCACGACGACAAGCGCGGAGTGACCTGGTCTGGTCTCGAATCCTTCCGTATTAAATGTTGCTGGAGCTGGACACCAAGTCTGTTCGCGACTCAGTGACAACGCGCGCACAACGACGCTATGGCACATTCAAGCGCACATTCACGCGCTGCGCCCCACCCCGCCGCCAATACCTCATTCGGCCGCCGGGCTCGATTGGAGCCACTTGAGAGAAGAGCGCCAATGTGCATGAATTACGTGGCTCTTCAATGACAAGCTGCGGGAGGGCTTGTGCAATATAAGTTGTCCCACACAGGAGGAAACTGCCTACATGCGTATTATTACTTCTAACGTGCCATGGAAGTCGATTACACAGTACAGTCAAACCCCGATATAACGATGCGTTATAAAACGATATCCTCACCTTAACGATAATTTTGGGCCTCAATTTTTGAAATTCCGCATAGAAAACCCATCCGATAAAACGATATTTCGATATAACGATGGGATTTTGGTCACTTTTACGTTATCGTTATATCGGGGTTTGACTGTACATAGGTATGTATGTACCTAATGTATTTCCCAGTCAGAACACATCGCCCCGCTGTGATATGTAACAGAAGGCCCAGGGGAATTGTCCGCACCCGACATCTTTTGTTAGCGAGCCGAGACTTGCAAATCATCTTCACCATCCGCACCGACGACATATGCTTTTCCAACGCGATGATGGGGCAGACCTGTACATACGACTAAGTGGCCATTAGGCTTCGTCAACATTTTATGCAGCAATTGAATATACATACATACGATGTGGGAAGCCGTGACGCACAGCGAGCGTGTGAATCGTGATGCACCAAATGAAAACTTGCGTAACCCACAAAGAAGGAACTCGATTTGCCGGATGAAGCGTATTACATAAGTTACTTGAGCTTCAGTTCTTATTTACACGTTGCCTATACAATCTACTAGGCACAGCTAGGCCATACATAGATCTTAGAAGAAACAGACGTTATCTCATAATTTACGGCCACTAACTTAACATGACTTCTCACTTGTTGAGTCACTGATAAGGTAAGCAAACGGTGTGAACGACGTGTTGGTTGTCTTCACCTTCCACGCAGCCCAAAGAGTCTGGACGCAGCCATGAACACACTTCGGCATGTACCGTATCCGTAAAACAGGCATGCCGCGGCAACGGGAGTGGCAAGGATAGTCATGAATATCCGCGAGAGAATAGTCCCTTGATGCTCGCTGTTTTTAATTATATCGCTATAACGCTCGTTGCTGAAACTGACGCGCGAGTACTTCGTGTGCCACCCAATACTGGGAAAATTGACGCTCATGAACTCTTCGAGAAACTTGCGGATAAAATATCGCTTGGACAAGACTGAAGATCTCATCTCGACGTAGTTTTGAAGGGCCATTTCGTTGATCGCGTATGCGTCCGGTGCTCTGATCGCTGAGTATTCCGCAAGTGCTCGTGCCCTGCTAGGGGCAGACGGAGACACTATCTCGTCATCGTCATCAAGAAGACTGTTGTCCTCTCGTGCCTGTGCATGCTTATCGAGTATTGAGAACAAGATTCGTACATCTTCCATACCAGCATTCATTCCTTGACCGTAGAAGGGGACCATGGCGTGGGCCGCATCACCAATGATGACTCCAGAGGATCCATAATGATAAGGTCGACACTTGAGACTGATTAGCGGCAAATGAGGATTTTTTTCGAAGGACGCAATTAAATTGTCCTCGGATATCAGGTTCGTTACACCTGGGAAATGCTCGTCGAAAAAAGCCGGAACTTTGGCAGTATTACTCTCGAGCTCAAGGAACTCTTGCCCGGGGAGAAAAAGAGTACACGTGAACGACCCATCCTGCATTGAAATTAATGTCACGTCTTAGATAGGATAGAAAGAGATTGAGGGGCATAAGTGCATACCTCGCTTGGAATGGCGATGAACATGAAGTCCTTGCCGGGCCAAATATGCAGATGATTTGGTGAAATGCGGAACTGGGGCCCATTCCCGTCCCCTGATTCCACCTCCCGTGGCTGTATACGAAATTCGCACCACAAAGTGTCGATATATTCCTGTTCATAATCCATCCTTGTGAACTTCATGAGATGATATCTAACTGCTGAATGAGCTCCGTCGGCACCGATCATCAAATCAAAAGTGACTTCAATTTCCCTAGGGCGAGAGTTTGGGATCATAATCGTATCACGTGCTTCAAACCAGGCACGTCGTGATTGAAAATCAGCGCCCGTCAGTTTGTGGTTAAAGAAGAGCTTTACATTTGGCATTGAGTCCAATACATCCAAAAGGTGCCCATTTATTCCGGATCTGTCAATGGCATATATTGCCTGGAGTTAATCAAATGTTAGTTCCTTGAGCATCAAAGCAAAATTTCTGTGAGGTTTCCCTCTTCATACCCGGCCTTTGACATCGTAATCTTGCGAATGTTCATATAATTCCCCTTCTCGACTTTTGCCGTGAATCATTCGTCCTCGCATTGGTATAGTTGTTGCCATCAGTTTGGCCAAGAGATTAGAGTGGCCGGCCTGTCTCATGGCGTTTATTCCACGCTCCGACAAAGCTATGTTAATCGACTTCGTGAAATTTAAAGGAACAGTCCCGGCATTACGCAAATCTGCTCCAGATCAGCTTGCAATCTTTCACTTGCCGGTGGCTGAACTTCTCGAAAGCTGCCCATTAATGCGTGGGCGATTTTCAGACGGCGTGCAAAAAGCGAATCTCATGTCATCGCATCACAATCGAGCTACACTCTCGATTTGATCATGCTACTGGAGTTTGTGCGGCACTGACCTGGGCGGAGTTCATACAATTCGACATCGTGACCTCGCTGCGCAGCGTATAGCGCAGCGAGAGACCCCACGGGACCACCACCAACAATCACCGTCTTTTGTGGAATGAACATCACTTTTGTAATCGATCGACTTGATGATGAGTACGATCGAAGAGGAGTCTGTAAGCAGAGTAATCTGAAGAAAGCACTTCCACTTGTCTGACGAAGAACTTCAGTAGCTAGGTGCCAGGATGTTTGTGTGCGGCGTGCGCGACGTGCGAAAACATACTACGGTAGTCTGTAACTGAATAGACTCGTTAGTTACCGCATGATGGTCCCGGTTAATTAATTGCCTTTGGAGAAGTTCGAAACCAGGCGCCCCGCAACGTGCACTTTTAAGTTTTAACGCATTCACATTGGCATCAATTGTAGTCTGTTAGGTACCCGTGAACTCAGTTTGATACTTTTGATCTCGAGATGTCATTAGGACGGCGTCATGTTGGCTTATCTATTCCGCAGTGTTTTGGTGTCTATTAATAGGTACATATCATCGAAACGGATCTCCATCGTCAGTTGACAGTGATATATTACCTGGGTCCCCATCGCATTAGCGTATCTCTAGAGTCTAGAGTTTACCTGAAAGATAGGAATGGGTTGTGCGCCATAGACACGTACCTGTTTACCTATGGTCCCATTCATCCATTTGTCATGAAGCTCATTACGTTCGCAAATCCGTCTGATCTGAATCGGCTGCCGGGCCGCGGGCATTGGCTCCACTCCATTGCTGGGTCTGTTTACAAAAAAAAAAAAGGTCCCGCTGATATTACTTACGCATGTTGACAACGTGAACTACCATCACAATAACAAGACAAGCTACCTCACAACGCATGACCACGCAGAAGATGTCTTCTGAGCCCCCCACGAAGAAAAAGTGTCTTGGAAGGGACTGCGAAAATAATGCCGGCTCACTCCAATGTCCGACTTGTCTCAAGCTGGGGGTAAAGGACAGCTTCTTTTGCTCCCAGGACTGCTTCAAAAGAAATTGGGTAAGAGCAGACTATTTGATTATTCTAGCCCGCTGACGTTCGATCACTGCTATACGCGTCCCAGGGCATGTGTGTTCCATCTAACAAATGTACTCATCATTGCAGGGCGACCACAAAACCGTGCATAGATCCCAAAGTAATATCCTCCACCACATCAAAGCTCCGAAGGGACTCTCGCCAGACCCAATCACCGGCTTCTATAATCCGTTTCCGAGTTTTCAATTCTCTGGTCCTTTGCGACCCGTCTATCCGCTTTCCGAACATCGTCTCGTTCCCAAATCGATTCCACACCCCGTGTGGTGGCAGGATGGGAACCCCAGATATAGTCGCTCCTTAAGCAATCGAAATAGAATTGAAATTCTCGATGCCAGTGGGCAAGAAGCAATGCGAAAAAGCTGCAGAATAGCGCGGGAGGTTCTTGATATTGCGGCGGCAGCAGCGAAGCCAGGCGTCACGACCGACTACCTTGACAGTATCGTTCATAAAGCTTGCATCGAAAGAAACGTGAGTCAGAGCATCTTGTCGCCTCCAGAAATGACTCCTGTTTAATTCAATTGAGTCCGCACAACTTGAAGAGCCACGTCATAGCTTGGAGTGGATCAGGATCAACACCTTGGCTAACACTTTGAGGGGATAGTCTTACCCGTCCCCGTTGAACTATAACAACTTCCCCAAATCCTGCTGTACCTCCATTAACGAAGTTATTTGCCACGGAATTCCCGATCAGAGAGCTCTACTCGACGGTGACATCTTGAATATTGATATCTCACTTTACCACCAAGGTTACCATGCGGATCTAAACGAGACATACTATATTGGCGACAAAGCCAAAGCTGATCCAGATAATGTTCGAGTTGTTGAGGCAGCCCGCGAATGCCTCGATGAGGCTATCAAATTGGTGAAGCCCGGCGTTCTCATTCGAGAGTTCGGTAATATCATTGAAAAACACGCAAAGAAGAAGGACTGTAGCGTCATAAGAACATATTGTGGGCATGGTATCAACAAACTATTCCATTGCGCTCCCAACGTTCCACACTATGCCAAGAATAAGGCTGTGGGAGAATGCAAACCTGGGATGACTTTTACTATTGAGCCTATGATTGCTCTGGGTAAATACAGAGACATCACCTGGCCGGACAACTGGACTAGCACGACGATAGATGGGAAGCGAACCGCACAATTCGGTACGGAATGACCCCCAGGCCATACGTTGACGAAAATCAGCAGGCGTTTCAGCATGCACTGGTTATACACAGGTACTGACAGTTTCTTAGAGCACACATTACTGGTAACGGAAGACGGCGTCGAGATTCTCACTGCTAGAAAAGAAGACTCTCCTGGCGGAGCTGTGAAACAACCCGATGCGACTGTTGAAAATGGCAAAGAAAGTGGCAACGTTGGGACTTAAGCACGGGAGCATTTGACGCCAATCAATTGATAATTTAATCCGGAGGGATCACTTTTGTCTTATTGGAGGCGCTTGCCATTGGGAATGCCTCGGCGCATGTACGAAGAAACCCAAGCCCTAAATGCCCGTAATTTCTGACGAGATCTGGCAACACCTACATAGCTGTGTTCTCGTGAGGTTGCAATCTCAGAAGATGTGGCCCATCTTGCCATCGTTCCATTAACCCGAAGGCTCTTTCGTGTTGCTACTGTTATTGCTATGATTCTGTGATCTTTATGGGCACAATACGACACCCAGACATGCGGTCTCTGATTCCTATGCATAGGTAGGTATGTCACGCAAAGCAGATGGCTGTGTAGAGAACAGAATCAATGACCACATTCAATTGCAAGTGTGAAGTGAGAATTCATGAGTGGCTAATTGTACTTAGTGGATAACTATCCCCATAGACGGTATTAAATATGAGTGCGCAAAACCACCACAAAGCTTTTCAAAAACCACCACAGAAAATAGTCGTCCGAAAATGTACGAGGCTCCACTTTTCATCTTAGGTGTGGAGTTTTCTGCCCCCGTCAATCTAGGTGCACGTTCAGTCTCCAATGAGATCTTGCCAGCAGCCCCGCAGATGGGCCAGGACGGCACCCGCAGCACGATGATGACGTAAGACGGGGCGAACAGATCAAAAGGTGGCGATTGGACGCGTCTTCTGTCTCAAGGATCGAACTGGGGTAGTGGTAGGAGGGGTCGTTGCCTCGACTACTGCGTAGCCTCGGACGGGAGGTGCTAGATGAGGTGGTGTTATGGATTAGTCTATGACTAATCGTGGATAGATAAGCGGCAAGTCTGGGATGATTACTTGAGCCTCCCCCACTGGCGTTGGAGGTACTTAAACAGCTAGGAGGGCATTCTTGTCCTTTCTCTTTCTTTCCTCCTTAGTTTTATTGATAACCATTTCCTCTCGCGCATACATCCAATATCCGTGATGAACCCTTACAATCAATAAAACTCCTCTCGCGACCGGACCGCCCGCGAAAGTAAGATCATGTAGCAAGTCAACAACGCCAAATCCTGCCCGCCCCCGAACCGCTCACCTCTCGTTCGGGTCTGGACACATGGCTTGCGTCGATGCGCGCGAAATTCGCAATCGACGGGTATGCAATTGAGCAACCAATGGCCCAATTCTACTACGTCTATTCGCGCCTCGGGACGTTCCAGACAACGTTCCTCCCCTACGTTACGAGGGCGACCGACTCCAACCACCAGCCGGCAGCTTTTTTTTTAACGTACATCAGCGACACGCTCGGGGAGACTCACAAGGAGCGACGATCTGAACTTGGTCAAGATGCGGCAGGGACAGCACGAATCCCTCCACGCGTACACGTCTCGCGTTGGGAGTGTACTCTCTTCGAAGCAGGTTCGCAACACTTTCCGACCACGTCGGCCGGCCTGCGCAACGAGTCCAAGACACGACTGGACCGAGAAGAGTGGCAGCTGCCTACGCGGACTTTACGGCACCCCTTTGGGGATTCGACGTTAAGCTCAACTGCCGCGCCCGTGTAACTTGCGTCGCAACAGTCAAATGGCGACCCTATGGACATCAGGCAAAACTTCTGTGGGCGTGTCGAATTTAGGGCTGGGTGCGACAAGCAAAAAAAAAGGAGGAGTTTGATTGGGGCAAATAAGTGGGGTTGGGAAGAAGAGATTTCCATGCGCGTGCGTCGTGACTCGTGACGAGACGATGCTGATCGCGGTGGGAACGAGAAGTGCCAATCGTTTGGCCAACGGTTGGCATTGCTGGAAAGTAGGAATTTTTTTTTCCCCAAGGAGTTATTTCGACGGAGTGTGTTTGCGGCCACTGCGACATCAGGCTTGCGCGTGTTTGAGTTCCACGATTCCTGGGAGGAGTCGGCTTGTCGACCAAAGGTTAGGGGTGGTTGGACAGGGAGCCCTCTGCGGAGGGCTGGCATAGTGGCGGCTGCCAGCGTAACGCACGTACCCCCATCGGCTTACGTCCGGACTCTTTGGCTGATCCAAAGGAGGAGGCTATGTTATGGATTAGTCTATGACTAATCGTGGATAGATAAGCGGCAAGTCTGGGATGATTACTTGAGCCTCCCCCACTGGCGTTGGAGGTACTTAAACAGCTAGGAGGGCATTCTTGTCCTTTCTCTTTCTTTCCTCCTTAGTTTTATTGATAACCATTTCCTCTCGCGCATACATCCAATATCCGTGATGAACCCTTACAGGTGGCACTCCCAACGCCACTTTTTCCATTACAAATTCCAGTAGCTAACACCTAATCCTAACCTTAACACCTAATCCTAACCACTAACCCCAACCAAGATTAACTGAAAAGTGGGGCGGGGAGTGCCACCTCGTCGGGAACCTCTCATAGGTTGCAGGTTGCGCAGGTTGCGCGCGCAACCTGTTGCTTGAGGATCTGAGTCTCTGAGATGGTGGTGAGGGTCTGCTCTGAATTAATAATAGATGGGTGGTGTTGGAATGGCGCAACACGGAATATCGTCGGATATTCCAGGAGATGTGAACCGCGTGCGGATTGGTGGGCTCAACACCATAAAGCCCGCGTTCCCCGCACGCACACCTCTCCCTTTCGAGATGAAAAACAGCTATCAGTTAAACCCCGCTATAACGATCCGTTATAAAACGATATATTCACCTTAACGATATTTTTGGCCTCATTTTCCGATATCACCATACAAATAACGATAAATCCCGCTATAGCGATAGCGATACGATTTTGGTCGAAAAATCACGTGATATCGTTATATCGGGGTCATCGCGACACAATTTTTTGGCCCATTCCACCCAATTCCTCACGCAATATCTGCTCCAACTCATCCTGACACAATTGTTTTGGCTCATTCCACCCATTCCTGACATGCAGCATCAATTTTGTGTGGCAATTTAACATCCGATACTGCTGCGGCGTGCTGCCACGTCAACTCGACATGGTATTATGGTGGGGCAGCATTGCCAAAACGATGGTCATGTGATGAAACACGTGATGAATTCAGATCACCCGAGATTCGATATTACGATATCCCGATATAACGATGGAGTTTTGGTCACTTTTGGGATATCGTTTTAGCGGGGTTTAACTGTATGTATTATGAATTGAACCTTCTCGACGTACACTCAGTCTTTATGGCCTTAGCGCCGGATACAGAATATTGCTAGTGCTACATTGGGTACCTAACACGCCTAGGTATGTACATATGTACATCAATGTACCGCTCCGTACGTACTAAGCTAGGTACATAGTCGCATGTTGTTTGGTGACTGGTCGTTGAAGCGCCTTTGGCGAGAAGCGAATCGTCAGAAGAAGCGGGCGCTATGATAACTTTATAAGTGACGCATTGGCATGATAGTGAGTTTTTCACATCAAGAACTTTGAAACAGAAGTGTGAACGAGCAAAGGATAAATCAGAATCCGCTCTACATAACGAGTCAAAGACCACTTAGGCTGAACGCCAAACTACCTCCAAGTTTTAGCGGTAATGTAACGATGCAAGACTGATACCATCAGACTAACATTACGACTGCGTCCCATCACATGTATGCGCAGTGAGTCTCCAAAACAGCGCCCTTTTCTATTGAACTTCATGCCGGCATGGGCATCATAACCTACTTGAGGAGCAGGTCCGTTTCTGGATAGAGAAACAGTAGTAAACCGCGTCTTGTATGAGGCCTGTGGTTTCAAATGACTCAGGACGATTCGTCTCGGATCAGTGCAACAATCATGCTATACAGGTAGAAGAAGAACATCATCAAGTGAAAGGCGAGTTTGGCAAATGACTCCTATCGTACTTAAATCAGTTTCCGCAGAGACTTTCAAGAGACGCCGTTCGCCACTAACCTTCTTGTGAATGTTCAGTTTGCGAAAAATTTCGGTCGCATCCAGGAGGTGGGTATTATCGACAATTCTGTTCCTGTTAGATACCGTAAAATAAGAAGACAAAGAGAATATTGTATGACTCACTTCTTGACATTCCATGCGAGAAGTGGCAGATTGAGGATAGCCGCAGCCCAATACCCATTTATGATGAAAAGGAAAGCAAGAAGGCCATGTACTGCGGCTTCTGGGACGATATAGGCGTTCAGACGGTTGCAGAGTTCGATAGGATTTATGTAATCGCTTTCCCAAGTTAGCTCTATGAGTGGTTCCGCAAGTTTGCTGGGATCAGGAGGCTGAAATCTGGCTTTTGCGTTGCAAAATCCGGCGTGATCTAACGTACCATTCCAGATCGCTGTACATGATGGTGAAGAACACCTGCAGGAAGAGGTTGACAGCGTTGATCAACACTGCCAGTAGGTACAACCAAGCCTCTCCGGACATCATGATGGCGAGTGCACCAAATCAGTACGTGAAACTGCGAGAAAGCGTGAAGAGAGATAGCCTATCAAGAGTAGACTGATAGCAGAGTGTGTTGCCACAGGTATCTATGAGGATGATGATGTGAGGCGATAGAGCCAGAGAATGAGGTTGGCGCCAAAAGAGAAATACGCCGCCCGGATACTTTACGTCGTTATTAACTTTGACCCGGCTTTGTAACAAAAAGCGAAGCTCAATAACAATGCGTAGCAGGGGTCGGACGACGAAAGAGCGTTCGTAGCGCACAAAAGTTTATTGTGGAACAGGTGATGTACATGAGCCAATGAGGTACATAGCTACATATGTACCTAGGTCCAGGTACATGCCGGGTGTCCCTGCTCTAATTAAGGCCCCGTTTACGCGCCTTTTGGAATATGGAAATGGAATTGGATTTCGGTGCCAAAGAGACATGTGCTGCCAAGCCGCTAGTGCGACGCTAGACGATGTACTGTGGATATCGACGGGGGATCGACTGGGGGTAAATATGGATACCGACGGGGGTAAATATGGATACTGTGGTACATCGTAGAAACGTTTTTCCGGGCCCGAAATGTCGGGAACGACTGCAGGATTGAAAATCTTGAAGTAAAATCTAGATTCGCGAAGACCGTGTCGGGTCCGCCCAAGATATCGTCCATCAGAGCGCGGCAGGTGACGGGATTGTTGCCCAAGGATATCCGTGGCTTCCGAATAGAGCTGGCAACCTCCTCTTCAATAAGCAATGACAATATACACTCGACTATCAACGTGTTCGCCTCTTCTTGCGCAGCAGCTGTTTGGTCGGAATTCTCGCCATCCTGGTGCTGCAGGGCGTCCATTTTGGTGGTGGTCAGACGCGTGTTTTGGCGTGTTTTGTTGGCGTATTTTCGGTCGCAGCTCGCAGTCTGCGAAGTCATCGAAAACATCGAGGATTTGTGGCCAGTGGACTTTCAGTGGGCTTTCAGTGGACTTTCAGTGGACTTTCATCAGTGGACTTCCAGTGGACTTCCAGTGGACTTGCCATTTTGGTGGTGGTCAGAGGCGAGTTTTCGGTCGCAAATGGACACGTTTTCTCGAATCGAGCCCGGTAAACCAGCTCGGAGGCTGGTTTGCGGCGATCCAGTTTCTCCCATACAAATCGTAATGCTGGAACAGAAAATCGCGAGCGAAACACCCTTGTAAGGCCCTTGTCTAGCGCGGTACTTCGTTTGCCAGGGGTCATATGCGTGATTTACGATTTGTGCATTTTGGCAGTGCTCAATTAGGTATAGCCTCATTTTTGTGCAAAATTCGAAATCCCGAGCCCCGCGCTCGAGGGCGTAAACTGGGCCTAAATGTAACGAAAAAAAGCTGTAAGGTCGATGCAAATCAAAAAGTGGAACATTGCTAAACTCAGCTAGCGCAGCTCTGTTGCCAACACACCCACCAGCACGTTTCTCACTCCCTTCGGATAATGTCACGAAACTGCGATTTATTGCTTCAACCCCGGAGTACCTGATTTTGACCGCAACACCAAATTCAAACGCACGAAGTGTTTGTTTGGCTGGGCTTCTGATTATTTTTGCATCTACGCACAGAAAACCACGTAGGGCATGAACAGCAACACACAGAGACATACAATTTTGACCCGAAAACTTCCTTCTGTGCCTAAGAATGGATTGCCTCACAAACTTGCGGTCTCGTGCACTTACATACATTTGAATGAAAGTACCTGCTTTTGCTGCCCTTTAAATGTCAAGACGCGAAACGGGCAGTCGATAAGCCGGATACTACTTCAACGAACGCCCGTAGACACAGAGCGTCTTCGCTGAGTTCAAGCGCCATGATCACAACCAATTTTGACGTACGCTACGGTGAGCTGTCCGTCAATCATGCAATAATCTCTCGACACGGTATTGGAAAAGGCCATTCTATTCTGGAGGTCCCATTGCTGTAGGAAGGCAAGAAGCCCGGCAAGAGTGGCAAACTGCACAGAGGGCAGGCAAATCTTCGATTTGACCTCCATCATACTCGTCAAGGGCTGAGCCGTGGTGAACAAGCAGGGTATTCGCGGGAAGCTTAGAACAGGGATTAGAATAGAATTATAGAGATGTTGAAGTGAGAGAGGTTAGTTTGATGATATTTCAATCGTTACTGATGATACGACGGCAAGGTGATTGTCAGGATGTCAAGAGTTTGCACGGAGTGAGGGTATGCTCAAGAGTCAGTGTTGGCCAACTACCTAATCCGTAGATGTAGACGGAGTGGTAGAAGTACTACATACATCTGTCTATCTATTAGTGGGTCCGTTCTTCCTCTACCAGGTACCTATCTACCTACCTACACATAGTCGGTATTGGTTACTGTGATACCCAGTTATCAAGAAAGCCCGCTTTTCCGGATCCCCCCCGTGAGCCGTCACTCGTGACTGCCGCGCAACGAAAACCATGTCAGTCTCGCTCTACTAATAGGTTCTCGGCGCATCATACATAAGAGTGAAATAACCGAGACCGACTGAACAAGATGTCCGATAGTGACGTCGCCCTTGCTAACAATAAAAAAGACAAGCTGTCGAAGGATGAAATTGTGCCAGAATCTCTGAAGTATCATCTTCTGGGCCCATCTTTGACAAAGGCTGGCCAAGAGACGGTGGATCAAAGCAAGGTCAGGATTGAACAGCCATCTGTGGTATTGCCATGGCCCATGGTGGCATGCAATTTGCTAATATCCGCAGGTCTCGGATGTTATCTATCATGCGTCTAAGGGATCGAAATTTTTTACTCGTGAGGAAGTTCGAGACCAGGATCTGACTCGCAAGATTGAAGGCCTTCTTACGAAGAAGCTTCATTTGGAGACTTTGGATCTGACGTGCGATCTGAGGACTGCTGACCGTGTCATTAATGAATTGGAATCATCAAGAGATCTGAGTCAACACATCGCTCACATCGACTGTGATGCGTTCTACGCAGCGGTTGAGCAACTAGAGCACCCAGAACTTAAGTATGTTCCATTTGCCGTCGGTGAAGGCGTGCTAACAACATGCAATTACGTTGCTCGAAAATTTGGATGCCGGTCGGGAATGGCGGGCTTCGTGGCCAAAAAGTTATGCCCTCCTTTGGTCCTCATTCGACCAAACTTTTGCAAGTATAGCTCGAAGGCCCAGCAAATTCGTGAAATATTGGCAAATTACGATCCTCAGTTTGAAAGCGCCAGTATCGATGAGGCATACCTGAATGTTACGAAATACTGTCATGACAACTGCATCGAGCCGGCGGAGGCAGTAGAGCAGATGAGACGAGAAATCCGGGAAAAGACTGGCATTACCGTATCAGCTGGCATTGCTGCCAACGCAAGACTTGCAAAGATTTGCTCCAACATCAACAAACCAAACGGGCAGTTTGTCTTACCAAGAGATCGAGCATCCATTATGAGGTTCATGGGAGAACTGCCTATACGAAAAGTCAATGGCATCGGCCGCGTATTAGAACGCGAGCTTCAAGAGATCGGTGTTAGCACCTGTGGGGATATATACAAGCATCGGCAATACCTGAAGTCGCTATTCGGGAATAAGGCATTTGATTTTCTCCTGGGCTGCTATCTTGGCATAGGTCGTACAAGAATTCGGCCGGCTAGGAATCACGAACGTAAAAGTGTAGGAACTGAGAGCACATTCCGGGAAACATCCGATCCACTGAAGTTAAGAGACAAATTACGGTGTTTAGCTACCGACTTGGAGCAAGATATGCGACGGGCAGAATGTAAAGGCAGGACACTTTGTTTGAAAGTCAAACTGGATACATTCGAGGTTGTCACGAGACAGATTGCTACCCCCAAGGTCATCGGCTCAGCTGATGACCTCTATGCCTTTTCTCTTCCATTGCTCAGCAAGCTGGAGCAGGAGATGCCGGATTGGAAACTCAGATTGATGGGCTTGCGCTGCACCAACTTGATCAGCACAAAAAGACCTGATGCCGTGGCGTTCTTTGGGCTTAAAAATCGGAAACTTGACACTGCTAAGGCAACTGCTCTAGCAGCTAACAAAGATGATGTGATGTCCGAGACGAAGTCAGATGATAGATGTGGAAAACCGGCTGTCGAAAAAAATCAGTCCTATGGGGATCCTCTCACGCAACGTGGAGAGACACACCTCAGAGACAGCACAACCAGTAGGCCGAGCGAGAACAGCATGCCAAGCTATCCGAAAGAAAATACTCGTGTCGATGAGGACTGGTGGGATTGTCCTGTATGCTTTCGACCACAACAGCCTGATCAACGAGCATTGAACGATCACATTGACCTATGCTTATCACGACAGACAATACGTGATGCAGTACAAGATCAAGAGGCTTGGCAGCAAGAAGTAAAACAACCCATCTTAAAGAGGCAATTTATTGATGTTCGAAAGGGTGCAAAAGCTTCAGTTAAAGATCCGAAACAAAGAAGGCTTTGTTTTGCGTGAGTTGACACAAAACTCCAATTGCGATATCATACACTCACTAGCTAGTAGCATCACTGTCGTAGACTACGTATAATTCCACAAAGAATAAAAGTCAGACCTGTATTGGCTCGGCATAGAGTTGCCGCCAGATTTTGTTGATTCCGCTGACGGGTGGTGTAGCTACAATTCTTCGTGGCCTTGTGCATCATCAGTATCGGCGGCAAAAGTCTTGACAGCTTCAGTGGCTTTCGAGATAGCACTGGCTACTTTCTCGCCGGCCTTTTGAGCAACGTCCTCCTCCTTCTCCTCTTTTGCTGGATTCGCCACTCCTCCGATTCCGACTAATTCGGTTTCGAATACTTGATGCAGGGCCACGATTTAGTTTTGTGCTTTTATAGAAATATAGAAGGCTGGAACACGCACCCAAAGTAGCGCCAGGCGGGATCGGACCAATGCCGCGCTCTCCGTAAGCTAGCTCGGGTGGGATGGTCAAAGTTCTTATAAACGTCAGCCGCTGACTGGCCTGGCCAATAAGGAATACTATCGAACAACTATGAGGTACGAACTGACCGTTTGTCTCCGATACACATCTCGTTCAGACCTTGATCCCAGCTATATTACCACGTACGTCAATGTTCCTAGTCTCTCGAGGATGCATAGTAAAGCAGAAAGTGTAATCTCACCCTCGAATAACTTGACCAGCCCCCAGCGTGAATGTCAGAGGCTGTCCTCTATCATAGCCTCGAGAGGAAGATAGCGTTAGCAAAAACCTTTGAGTGCGAGACCGACGCAGACACACTGGCATCAAACTTGTTTCCAGAATCAAGAAGCATTCCTGTATAATGCATTGAAACCTGGTCACCCTTCTGCGTTTTTCGGTCGCACTTAGTACTGTGCGTGACCTCAATCTTAAGCTCTTCGGCGGTAACAAAGTTAACGGCTACAGCCAGGGCAGATAGTATCGTGGTGGATTTCATTGTGTGACGACACGGACTGAATAATGCAGTGCAAATGATATGGGGCTTGTTAAGTCAGGGCAGGCCGCTGTAAAGATTCGCCGATTCAATGAAGCGAAACAAATCAAAGTAGCTGTTGCTGTTGACTCCGTTGAGAAGTGCTGAAAGTATACCTAATCAAAGGGGGGTACAGTCAAACCCCGATATAACGATAACGCAAAAGTGACCAAAACCGCATCGTTATGTCGAAATATCGTTTTATCGGAAGCTCACGTGATCGCATTTTATCACGTGTTCCATCACATGATCACTTATCTGGCATGCTGCCCCACCAGCAGTACGGAAAATTTCAAAATCCAGCCCAAGCGGGCGCGAAAGGCCTCACAGAAGGAGGCCAAGGAGAAGCCGATGGTGGACAAGGAGAATATGTCGCCAGAGATGAGAGTGGCGCCGCAAAGATCCAGTGTACCAGTCAAGGAAGCGAAGGGCAAGGGCACCATACAATTTAGATATGTATGTAGTCACTGTATGTACGCTATCAATTCTCATCCTCCTCAGGTCCCGACACCGTAGAGAGCTAGCGCGGCCTGGCTGAGATGGGGGTATTTCGGATGGTGTTTTCGAAGGTCCAGTCGTTGGGCAGCGGTAATTGGAAGCCTCTTGTACTTCTTCTTAAGATTCTTAGGAGCCTCAGGAGCCTCAGGAGCCTTAGGAGCCTTAGGAGCCATTGGAGTGATGAATTAGGTACGATGTTGGGCGAGGAATTGGATGGAATGGGCCAAAACAACTGTTTCGCAATGAGTTAGGGCAGATGTTGCGTGAGGGATTGGGGGGAATGGGCCCAAAAATTGTGTTCCGATTACCCCGATATAGCGATTTTTTGGCAAAAAAATATTTTAATCACGCCAGCGGGGTTTATCGCTATTTGTATGGGGTTTCAAAAAATTTGGCCCAAAAATATTGTTAAGGTGAATATATCGTCTTATGGCGAATCGTTATATCGAGGTTTGACTGTATGTACATGGGAATATCTTAGGATATGTACCTAGGTACTGGTTGTGAGTCGTGTCGTGACTGGCGATCTTAGTCATCAACACGTGATCGTCCGACGGAACCTAGGTACCTAAGGTACCTAACCTTGTTGGAATCGCCATCCTCAATAGGCACTTTTACGGTGCAATCCTCGAGAATGCTCAAGAGGCACTTACGGTGCAATCTCTGCTTACGCATGTTTGCTACAATGAGGGGATCGGTGTGCGAACCTCAAACACCTGGGGTCGCACAACGTCAGGGGCCTATGTGCAACTGCACACGATGGGGGATGAGATGGTGTTCCACCCAAAAGGTCAAGTGACCAAGTTGCACGTCTGCAGCTTGATCAAGGTTATATAGTACATTGCCACCCCTGACGGCACAGGTCGTGACAGGTGTTATTGAACCAAGCACAGGGTGGTTGGGACCGTTGGGTTGATTGACCGTAAGGTTTTACTATGTACATACTACAGTTAAACCCCGCTATAACGATCCGTTATAAAACGATATATTCACCTTAACGATATTTTTGGCCTCATTTTCCGATATCACCATACAAATAACGATAAATCCCGCTATAGCGATAGCGATACGATTTTGGTCGAAAAATCACGTGATATCGTTATATCGGGGTCATCGCGGCACAATTTTTTGGCCCATTCCACCCAATTCCTCACGCAATATCTGCCCCAACTCATCGCGACAACAATTTTTTTGGCCCAATCCATTCAGTGACTACATATGTATATACTTCCTTGACTAGTACACTGGGTTTTTGCGGCACCACTATCATCTCTGGCGACATATTTTCCTTGTCCATCGTTGGCCTCCCCTTGGCCTGCTTCTGTGAGGGCTTTCGCACCCGAGCTGCTGGATTTTCCGACATGGTGTTATGGTGGGGCAGCATGCTAGATCAGTGGTCATGTGATGAAACACGTGATGAATTCAGATCACCCGAGATTCGATATTACGATATCCCGATATAACGATGGAGTTTTGGTCACTTTTGGGATATCGTTATAGCGGGGTTTAACTGTACTCCGACTGCCTCGAGAAAATCTCCTCGAGGCAGAGTCGTGCGCTAGTCTACATCCAGTCTAGCACCCTCCAGGTCACATGATCTAGCTTGATATTCTCAACAGGTGTGGTGATCCATTCAAAATGAGTCCAACTTGGCGCCGCGTTGGGCGCTATTTCCTTGGTGAGGCTGAAGGTAGGTACCTTAGGTACCTGGTAGGTTTGTTGGGACAAATCCGCGAGGGTTGCGTATACGCAAGAGTGGCTGACATGAACAATCTAGTATATTCATGGAAGCTATGGAAAAGAGAAAGGGGAGAAGGAAAGTGGCAGAGGTATGGTCTCATATACCAGAGAAGGGAGACCATCACCTCAGAAGGTAAACCGGGTGGTTATGCGTTTCTCACAACACCTACCTTTTATTGCACTTTTTCGCAATCTGGCCTGTTGGAACCGCTATACTAGCAATAGTCGCAGCCGTCTCAGACAGGTCATATCACGGAGGTTTCACGGTGGTGCCACAGTGTGAGACCGATCGCACAGGAATGGAGTATGGAATGCGATCGGTCTACTATCTAGTCCAACACCACGAGCCACTGGTATATAGCTCGATCCCATCTTCCTTTCTCTGGAAGATGGGGAACAAGAGACAAGCAGAATACAGACTCGTTTACGTTATCCTTCGTTATTGCATGCATGCCCTTTATTGTTTTCCCCTTACGAGCCGACATGGCCTTTTAAATGGCAAAAAATGCGTAATTAAGTAAGTCGATAGAATCATGAAGACTTGAGTAACTGACTGCATCAATAACTTGTATACCACCCGTGGGGATCTATCTATCACCGCCTGAAGACGGCGAGGCCGCTGTCGATAAGGTCGTTAACAAGCGTCATTTCCAATTCATCCCAAACATTTGTCGCAATTTTTTCAAGGTGATCCAATGCGACCCGGGACCTCTTCATATGCGCCATTTTTCGGATCCCGCTTGAAGATTTGCTGTTTCAAGCATGACCATAGGTTCTCAATGGGATTCAGGTCGGGGCTGTATGGCGGCCATTCCAGAGCATTCTTTCACGATTTTGGCGGTATGAATTGGCGCGTTGTCATGCATAAAGATAGTGTCACCATCGAGCATGGTTGGGAAGTATTCCTCAAGGTTATCAAAGTAACTTATGAACCACGCTTGTGACGCCGCCTCTCTTCGAGTCGGGGTCCTCCGGGAGGACGACGAGAAGACCCTGATTTCCAGAGCGAATTCCACCCCCAAAACGTAAGGACATGCCGTGTTTTCCTCTATTTAGCTTGTACATAATTGAATTCGGTTGCTTTCGAGCCTATAATGAGCCCATTCCGCTGCTTAGAACCCGAGTTATTGTAATCACAAGTTCAAGGTGCAATTCTGGCCGATAGGGCGACAAATCCACTCCTGGGTCTGTCCATCGCCGCGCTCAACAGCGCATTCATCTGTCTATCAAACGCGACGAAACTACGCAAGAGGCTTTTCAAACCACTTTAGCGCGAATGGAACCTTTTTAAGACATGCTCTTCCCTCGAAAATGAGCGTTGTGCGGCTTGACGATGCATGACTCCCCTTGCCTTGAGGTATCAAGCGATTGTCTCCGTAGAAACATGAGGGGCGCATATTTCTTGAAGCTCTTTGGTGGTAGTGAATGACTCTTGATTTATGTTTATCTGGAAGTGTCGCAAATCGTATTTTGTTAGCTTGGTCGGGTGCCCTCGCCTTTTAGGTGAGATCCCGCATCTTGGTCAAAAATGCAGTGACGCGAAGCTGTGCCAGTGCGCGCCAAAAATAGGCAAAACTGAAGGGGGTCTGCGACGCAAGTCACGTGGTCTTTTGTAGTGAGAGAGGAGTCAGAGGACTACCTAAGGTACCTACGTACCTAGGTATGGACGGTACAGTACGTTGTTTGGTATGTACGTAAACACTGTACTGCATCCGTATCTGTTGGTGAACTTGGTGGTCACCTACCTACCCGTCTACTGCTCAGACTTACCCCCTCGGCGGGGGGGCCTTGCCTTCGGCGACCCTCCGGGGCCCTCTGGGGCCCTCCGAGCGCTGCCGCGGCTGTCCTCGCTGCGCTCGTCTTGTCACAAACACTGCTACTAGTAATCACCGATCTTTCAATGCAGACCAAGAATTCCTTCCGTTTACCAGCTCAATGAATCCTACCGTACGTTCTATAGCCTACTACATATGTCACCTGTCACGTCGTGCCCATCCGCCTTCGCCATGAAGCCTCCTCAAGCGTCACCGTAGATGTCCTCGCTGCTCGCATCACTGTGTTCATCGTCACTATCGCTGGTCGTATCACCATGCTCATCATGACGGCCAGTGCTTGCGTCACCGTGCTCCTCAGCATTGTCGATCCCTTCATCCGTGACCTCCTCGTTCATACCGGTGCGCACGCGCAGATTCATCACGTCTTGATCTTTCTTGCGCCTCTTGAGGTCAGCCAGCCGGTCCGCGTTGGGCGGCGTTGTGATGTCTTGCAGGTCGAAGGGGCAATCAAACATAATGCCATCCAAACTTTTTGACACGAGAGACCGCAACGTACGTAAGTCCCGGAGTAAAAGTCCTTGCCCGAGATATCTGTGACCGCCTTTTCGAGGGTGCATCCCTGAGATTTGTGCACCGTGATCGCGTACGCCACGGTCAATGGAAACTGTGTGCGTGTGCAGGGCCTGCGCTGGTAAAAAGAAGTCTCGACGAGAGCGGAAGATGGGGACAATCTTGTTGAGGTGCAGTCTTGTCTGCTCGTGGGAACTGAAGTGCTGGGCGATGTGTGTGGCCAGGGTGGCGTCTCCCACCAACTCCTCAACGGGTGGACCTGTGTAAGAGTCAAAGTGCACAAGCAGTACGGTCGGGGCCACCTTGCGCAGATCGCTGGCAGCAGTACCTTCTTTCCATGCAAAGTCAACGACGGTTCCAATTGCGCCGTTCACAAGCCCCTGGGCTGTCCAGAGATTCTCCGTCAACATAACTTTGGCTCCAACGCACAAGCTCAGCTGCTGTTGAAGATTGCCGGCATCCCGACTGGCGGCTTTATTGCTTCCCCGGCCTGTTGAGTCGCAGGCAATGTTGATGATCGGCTTTTGGATCTTCTCCAGATGTTCCCGGTTGTAGGTTGTTCATGCGTCTCCTTGGGAAAGTGAAACCGGCAACACTTGTCACCAATTAGCTTTTAAGTGTGCCTTCTTGGGGAGGTGAAGCATGCATACCTTTTCTCCATTGCCTTGCGCTAGCCTGGCGCTCTCTCCATTACCTTGCTCTGGCCCGGCGCTCTCTCCATTACCTTGCTCTGGCCTGGCGCTCTCTCCATTGCCGTGCTCGGGCCTGGCGTTTGCCGTCCTCAGGCAGTAGCCGTCAGTGCACATGTGAACCTGTACTCGGTTCAAAATCGCTGACAGATTGCGGAGCGTGAAGTCACCATGACGAATGAGCGGATTCGAGTCCTGAGCTGGTGGTACGCCGACAGTGTGGTTCCACGAAGTTACCTTGTCCTTGAAGAAGTCAAGGAATCTCTTCTCCGCATCCGCAGCCGCAGCCGCGTCGCCGGGCTTGACGTCCAGAGTTGGGCAGTCTTTTAGCCAGAGGAGCATGTGAACATGAGGACTGCCGCGTGCCTGGAACTCAACTCGCCACCAGGAGTCCTCAACATCGAAATTTTTGGCGATTACCTCCTTGAAGAAACTCTGAAATCTGTCCATAAAGTGGTAAGCCGCGATGTGTGGGTTATTTTTCAAGTTGATGGCGGCGATCTTCATCTTCTGCTCGATGGTTCCTGCCGCCCAGGCCTCGTAATTGGGCATCAATTTGCCAGCGACTCCCAGTGCAAGTCGGCCGCAGAGAAGGTCATGAACAACGATGGGCATCCAAGTCCACGGACCATAGCCGCAAGCTCGTTTCGCTTTCCCAGCCAGTACGGGCGAGTGCCCAACATGTTGCCCGAATATCGTGTGATCGACTTTAGGAGAGCCTGTGCCTCTTCAGAGTTCTGATTAAACATCTCCCTCAGCTTCTCGATTGTGATATCCTCACGCCGATCTTTCTTGAGGTAGAAAGTACTCCTCTTGTTTGTCTGCGTGCGAACCCACATATTGTACACGACGTAGCGGAACTTGGGATGCTGGGCAAACCGACCATCAGAGAGCTTGAGAGCACGCAGGATATAGTCCTTGAAAGTAACCGAGCGTAGGCGAGGTTCAACAAAATCTCCTGTGCCGTGGGGGTACAGAGTCGGGAATGCCATCGCCAGCAAAGGTTCCTAGACGTTGGGCATCTATGTAGAGGGTGATAAGGATTGATAAGGACCGATAAGAACCGATAAGAATACTGACCAATGAAAGCGGCCGATAATATACGATAAGGGACTGACCAATGATAGGGCCCGAAATTTGGAAAGGCTCCACACCATAGCTCATATACCACTTGGTAACATGGGTAACATCGAGCATAAAGAGGCAAACACGAAATGTGCGCCTCCGCTACGCGTCGCCGCACGATTTCTTCAGTTTTGCCTAATGAACCGTTTTTTAAATGCCATTAACGAGGATTGGAGAATTTCCTCGTCATTAGCGATCTGCGCGGCTTATTTGCCTGATAAGGCTGACCACACGCGATTCCTGATACGTGCCATCGAATGTTTTTTGAATGGCATGCAAAGGGCGTGGCGGCGTCGCCATGGCTGCTCAAAGATAATGGGTTGGTTCGTGAATGAAACTACACTGACGCGTCGCATGTCGTCACCCGTACGGTTGGTCACAGCGTGCAGCAGCCTGCAGGCGATTGAAGCTCTATTACTCCGTAAGTATGTACAGGAATAGACTAATGAGGAGAAGTGTTGGAACTTGGAACAGATCCGCAAGGTATAGCGATGCATACTCCGTACGTATACTCGTGGGTGGCTACCTGTCATGATCTTGTCTTTGCACAGTCCTCAGAAGAATACGCATTGCACAAGGTTCAGGAACTTGTACAATGCGTGTTCTTTTGTCGTCTTCCATGGCACAACGGAATTGGGCAGACACTCACGATCGACTCCTGGAGCTACAGGCCATCACAGGGAAGACAAACAGGCCTAACAAGTACATACGGAGTACCTACCTATATATGAAACTCGACCTAGGAGGTAGGTAGGTATCCATAGCCAGCCACGGAGTAGAGGCTACAGAATACAGACGAGACCCCCCTCGTCCGACCAGATCAGGTGCCGTAGGCGAATGCTATCGAGTACACAGTCGGTTACTTGTAAGTCGCGCGTGGCAACTTGTCGAAGAAAGACGCCGCCCGCTCGACGAAACAACGAACGCCTTACCGGTTTTCAACTGCAGACGTGATGTTGTGTGCTGCCCTTCATCGCCGGTCAGGTACTGTTATGCTTCGGTACAATGGCCCGGAGCTGAGCGTGGGCGCTATCAAGTCGCGCGATATGCTTGGCATGAACAGCAGCCGCCAGGCACGAGTCCGATTAGTGCCTGGGCTTCTATCAATCGGGGCGGCGTCCATGGACGAACGAACGAGAGAAAGATGACGTAGTTATTCGATTCTTTCAATGAGAAAGTTAAACGCGTTGAGGCGGAGTCATCCGGAGCAACTGTGCCCGGGAGCGTTCAATAATACAGGTAGCAGTATCAGTCGAGGTGTCACCATTCTAAGCCAAGAACGGTGGGATGCCTCCCACTGCAAGTTCCACATTGACAGATGAACCCATAAAGATGATATAAGTCCTCCGGGGTTCGATCAATCCCATATGATACCTTCAGTTCTTCGCCCTCTGCAACGTGCTTTGCTCGAATTGACAGTATTAAGAGCCCACTGTTTCGATCAAATGAAAAATGAACGTTCTGAGAAGGGTGGCAGGCATGATTGAACCGAGATGCCACTGGAAATAACCCTGCAACTGTATCTGTAACAGCGAAGCTACCGGATGTAAGATTCATAGCAAGTTTTCAGCAAGAGCCTTTGACAGCATTGAAGGGAAACTTCCAACTGACTTACCAATTGGTCTTCCATACCGCTTGTATCCTTGGCGTACCGGGTTTCAGCAGTGCATTTGCATGAAGGCTCATCGCGACATCCTTATCACGCCCTGTCAGCTTTTCATAGGCTTCGAAGACATTACTGGCGTTTGCAGTGAACAAAGGTCTCTCACGAAGAATCACATCTCCTTCTTTAAGGTTCCTGATAGCTACTGCTCCCAGTCCAGCTGTTTGAGATCTTTGTATTCGGAAGCATTCATTTTCGAAGAACGTGCTCAACATCTGCTCCCCTGACCGTTTGAAGCGCGATTCCATGGCGAATTCAAGCCTGGGACTACGATTCAGGTCTTCTCGCCAGTCCGAGATACTGTCTATCTCAGAATGACACACGCCCTTTCTCGAAGACCTTGAAATCTCGTCTGCAGTGTAACAACCATTCGAGATAGTACTTTGACTCTTGTTGTCACATTGCGATACAATAACCGGGTACTTGCTGAAAGTAACATTGACTAGTTTGCCACTGTTACAGGCGGCTACTCCATCATTTTGTACGAGTTCGAGACTTTCTGTGGGAAGGTTGTTTTTGGAGGTGATTGAAGGGCTCCTCGGCCGAGGGTAATCGCAACGAGTTAAGAAAGTCGCCGCAGTCGAGATTTCGGACTGCATACTTTATTTAGTCACTAGCTTTCTCAGATTAGCGAAGAAAATGAGGCAGAATGAGCAACTATGTGTACAGCTTATTAATTGTGATAATGGTAGGCGGGTTGCACAGAAATGTCACAGCACAAATAACGAATGTACTGGCTGTTCATTAGACTACAGTCTGACCCCGCTAAAACGATATCTGCTATACTCGGACAGCATAAAAGTACTATGTAATCGGACAGCATTCTCCACAATTCTTGGGCTCCTGTGTATCCCCCCAAAGTTACAGTGGGAAGTAAATGACCAAACTGTACGGAGTACGCATCTCGCATGTGCATGTCTCAACATCACCACGCCACCCCGAGGAGGCTTCGGCGATTCACTTTAGCAATTCATTTTCGGTGTTCTGAATTCTTCTTTCATTGTATCTACCCTTACGTACGTCATTCGTGGCCCAGCAGAACACGCCGGCGTCCTACAGGCGACTACCTAAGTCAATTGCGTAGCCGGGACGACCTCCTCCACTTGAAGGGTATCGCTGATCATGGTCAGGGCCTGCGATGACAGTCCAGTGGTTTTCGAGGCGTTGGTAGATGAAGATGATCGCGATGCCCCACCTCTGCCTCTGCCTCGTCCGCGGCCTCGCGTGGTCTTGGTCTTTTGTCTCTTCGACGCCCGTAATGCCTCTGCCTCCTCTATCTCGAACTGTGACTGTCGACGGCGTATGCTTGGCTTTATGGGGCGGCTGCTGGGGAGGGTCGGCTGCGACGTTGAAGCCTGTGTAGAACGATCAACAGCTTGAAGGCGGGTCGGAACCGTGACCTTTTTGTTTGATGAGGCGCGAGGTCGACCACGAAGATGGGATGATGATGAAGAATTTGGTGGGTGGCGTTGATGCGCAAATGCCAAACAGTGTGCTTTCCTTGAACACTGTCTATGAGCGAAAGGATACATAAAAAGTGGAGAGTGTCACGAGATTTCTGGGGAATGCTGTCCGGTTAGTACTTTTATGCTGTCCGACACAGTCCGAGTAGGAATGCTCTTTGTAATATGTACCGTATTTACTCAGTAAATTCGTCCAAGCCCGTGGGTCTGATGACCCTTGCTCGAACAGATTTTCAGCGATACCATTGGCCACCACCATTGGCTTTCGATTTAGCGGGCTCAGCCCGCATCTTTAAATTGAACATGTGTGGAGGAGCCAATGGTTCGCTGCAAATCTGTTCGAGCAAGGGTCATCGGACCCACGGGCTTGGACGAATTTACTGAGTAGGTAAATACGGTATTGTATCCAGTGATCCACACCATGGTCTTGACTCTTGACTCTTGAGTCTTGACTGATACTCCCCCTCTGCTCTGCAACACTTCGTATCTTCTTTTCGTCATCGCCGCAAACTAGTTCAGCTTTTCTAATAACACGTCCGCAATCATGCCCATTCGCACATTAAGAATTGGTGAGAAAATCTATCCGCCTCCTCCCATAGCAAGCATTTTAAGATTTTTTCCTTCCTTGAGTTAGCAGAATCAACCACGATTGGTGTTAGATCCAAATCCGAACTAAACCTTCGCCTTGTAGGGTCTTATACCGGGTGATGGCATTGGAAAAGAAGTGATTCCGGCCGGCCGCCGTGTTCTCGAAGCTTTGCCTAGCTACCTAAATCTGAAATTCAACTTCGTCAACCTCAAGGCAGGCTTCGAGACGTTTGAACAGACAGGCAATGCTTTGCCCAACGACACCGTCGAAGTTTTACGAAACGATTGCGACGGCGCCCTGTTTGGGGCTGTGAGCTCTCCTAGCCACGCTGTAAGAGGCTACTCCTCGCCGATCGTTGCCCTTCGCAAACGCCTGGATCTCTACGCCAATGTTCGTCCAGTCAAAACCATCATGAATGTATCGAGACCTCTAGACATGGTCATCGTTAGGGAAAACACTGAAGATCTATATGTCAAAGAAGAGAAAACGACCGAGGGCCCAGATGGCAGGGTTGCTGAAGCCATCAAACGAATTTCTGAAAGGGCTTCTTTTCGCATTGCCGCTATGGCCGGAGACATCGCTAATCGCCGTCACCAGCTTCGACAGTCAGGAACTCCTAGTATACACAAAGGGCCCACTGTCACTATCACTCACAAGTCCAATGTTCTGTCTCAAACCGATGGCCTGTTTCGTGAAGCATCCAGACGGGCGCTTTCTAGCGCAAAATTCGCCGGCGTGAACGTGGAGGAGCAGATTGTTGACTCCATGGTCTACAAGCTGTTCCGCCAGCCAGAACATTACGATGTTATTGTTGCTCCTAACCTCTACGGAGACATCTTGTCGGATGGTGCTGCAGCTTTGGTTGGCAGTCTGGGACTTGTGCCGAGCGCCAACGTTGGTGAAAATTTTGCTATCGGCGAACCCTGCCATGGTAGCGCACCGGACATTATGGGCAAAGGAATCGCAAACCCGATTGCCACACTGAGGAGCGCAGCTCTCATGCTAGAATTCCTCGAGGAGCCCGCTGCGGCCGCGAAGATATATGCTGCAGTCGATGCCAACCTTGAAGAAGGCAGACTTTTGAGCCCAGACCTGGGTGGTTCCACTTCAACCGAGCAGGTAGTTGAAGACATTCTCAAGAGGTTGTGAAGCTGCCAATTCTTTAGTGCTATCCCTGCAGCAACGTGAGCCAAGAGATTCACCCCTGCGGAGCTACCAAGCTTAAGATTTACTGGCATTCAAGGCTTGAGCCCAATGAGCACGGCACCTGTACCAATTAGAACAAGAAAATTCTTAGTTATTATCAGTATCTACTCTGATACAATTCGGGTCTGCCACTTATATATAGCCATGGTCGTGTCGGCTTGCGAATATCAATCGACGACTTTTTAACGCTTGTGCAGTGACAAGCACCTGTCTCACCGGACTCGTTGTCGATGATGCAAGTAGGTCAAGATGCGCGATGGTACAGGTGTGTGGCACATAGCCAGTCTAATGTACAAAGTCCGAGAGCTTATCAGACAACTCAATCAGATGTGCATATGATCCGAAGCGAATGATGGAAGACCCTCTAGTCTACAAGTCACATTGATAGTACACAAAGATGCCGTGCTCCAGTGGACAACATTGTTGTGCTATCCTTTACTTCGTCCTTTTTGTTTCGAGTTCGGACTCATACTTGGCTATAAGCTCCTTCCTTTAGGCGGGTCAGTAGGTTGCTCTAGAGGAGTGCACAAACAAACATTGATAATACTTACTGTAAATGAGGCGGCGCGGGAGCATAGTGACTGAACTCCATACTGAACTCTCCTTTGCCCTGTGTTGCGGCCCTCAAGTGCGAACTGAAGCCGAACATAGCATTGAGACTGCAGTCACAAATCAAGTTAAAATCTTCATCACCTATGTCGGTGTCGTGAATAGTGGCATTCCTCTTGTTCATAAGTGTGAGCACATTGCCTTGAAATTCGTTTGGAGCCGTAATGGTCGTCTTCATCAGAGGCTCTAACACTTGACCACCCGCATCTGGGAATGCTTTCCGGAACGCCATCTGTGTGGCCAGACTGAAAGCATAGTCGGATGAGTCGGTAACGTGGGTAGCACCATCGTTGATGACCATTTTTGTACCTATCACTCTGTGGCCCAATAGCGGGCCTTTTGCGCAAATCAAGTCGAAGCCCTTTGCGCATGCAGTCAGAAATTTATCGGGGATGTGTCCGCCTACGACCTGACTTTCGTAGTGATTTTCTTCCGCGTTCTCGTTAGGCTCAATCCAGCCAGCAACTCGCGCGAAGTCACCAGGGCCTCCAGTTTGACGGCGGAGAAGGTAGTCAAATTCAGTTCGTCGAGAAATGGTCTCCCGATAGGCAACTCTCGGCTGGCCCGTCACACAATCTGTCTTGTACTCTCGTTTCAACCGCTCAACGTAAACTTCGAGATGCAACTCGCCCATACCAGATATAATAGTTTCTTCGCTCTCGGAATCTACATGAACCCGGAATGTCGGATCTTCGCGTTGAAATCTGTTCATCGCTTTGCTGAAATTATCGGTGTCTGCACTGCGCTTTGGTCTGATCGAAAGTGACATGACAGCATCCGGTACAAACATTGACGACATGGTAAAGGGCAACCCTCCATCTGTAAAAGTATCACCAGACGCACAGTCAACGCCGAAAACTGCGCAAATTTCACCAGCACCAACCTCAGAGACGTCTTCCATTTCATTGGAATGCATGCGCACAATCCTCGGTATACGTACTTTTTTATCTGTTCTGGAGTTGAATAGATAAGTTCCTTTCGTGAGCGTTCCTTGATACACACGGATATATGTGATTTGGCCATAATTATTTTCTTCCAATTTGAACGCTAAGCCGACGAAAGGTAATGAGTTGTGGGGGACTAGATCGACCTTCACCTCGTCCTTAGACTTATCAAGAGCCGTGTTTTTGACTTGAGATGGGTTTGGTAAGTAGTCGCAGACAGCATCGAGCATCGGCTGGATTCCTTTGTCAGCTAGAGCAGAGCCCATTAAAACTGGTGAAAAGCTACGTGCAATAGTAGCGCGTCGAATAGCAGCTTTGATCTGCAGTTTCGTTGGCTCCTGCTCTTCTAGAAAAATCTCGGCAATTTCATCGTCAACGTCGGCCAGTTTTTCGATCAGCGCTTGGCGTTTCTCTATCGCGAGAGATCGAAGATTGTCAGGAATTGCATCAGCTACTCTAACCTTGGTTCCTCTGGGTCCCTCGAAATAAAGAGCCTTCATCTCAATCAGGTCGACAACACCCTCGAACTCGTTTTCGGATCCGATGGGAATCTGGATTGCAGCTGCAGGCATTTTGAGTTTGGCATTAATTTGCTCCACAGCTTTCCACGGATTTGCGCCCATACGGTCCATTTTATTGACGAAGGAGATTCGAGGAACATCGTATCGCTTCATTTGACGATCCACGGTAGTGGTTTGTGATTGAACTCCGCTTACCGCGCATATAATCATTACAGCACCGTCAAGAACACGGAGAGCCCGCTCTACCTCGATTGTGAAGTCGATGTGACCTGGCGTGTCAATCAAGTTGAAGTGATAGGTTTCTTCTCCCGTATCCTCTGTTCTTTTCCAGTCACAAAAGGTAGCCGCAGATTGAATTGTGATTCCTTTCTCCCGTTCAAGTTCCATAGAGTCCATCTTTGCACCGACGGCATCTTTTCCTCTAACTTCGTGTATTGCCTTGATTCGCCCGGTGTAAAAAAGGACGCGTTCTGTCACAGTCGTCTTGCCACTATCAATGTGCGCCTATTGCAGTGTCAGCTACGGAAATCAAATGTGTTTGTTTGCGCAGGAGAGATGTCTAACAGCAATGCCAATATTCCGAACTCTGGATAACCTCTGTGCTTCTTCGGGTGCTATACTGGCCTCGACAGGATTAGGAATAAGAAGAGTTGAATCATTTTGCTGGGATCTTTTATGCCTATTCCTTGGGGGGTAATGTTAGCAGCAAACAAACAAGAAGTCGCCACACAGTCAAGAACGTTTCCAGTTCAGGTTATTTCTCACGCTTCGTGCGCTGCTGTCGCGAAGCGCATCGTGGTTTGGCCCAAGGTTCTTGCAGAGCGAAAGCCTATGCCCTGTCCAGTTTTGCTGCATTGAGGGGCTTGCCATTGTGATCCAAGCGACAAATGGCGGCACAGCCATCTTGCTGCTACTGGTATACTCATAGCGATATATGCTCACGACATAGTTTTAAACATGCGTGTGCAAATACGGGCGGCGGTCAATAATCATTTTTTTCTCTGTCCGGGTCTTCGTAGTCTCACGTGGCCATGTCCCGTTGCCCGCGCTAGGTACCTCATAAGAGTCAGGCCCCACTTCGAGCGAACGCCGGGCGGCCGGGGGTATCCCTATTCTGCGCCGTAACTTTTTACGCCGTAGGAGTGGGGCGTATACTATTCGTAGCCGTAGAAGTGGGGCTTTCCTTATGACCACCTCCCCTATGCCACACTCTCTCGCGTACTTCGCTCTTGCCCGAGCAGAAGTTTTTACTCTTTCTCAATCAAAAATCATCAACACCATCTTGTCGTCATATCATCAGTAACGATCGGAATCTAATCAAATCAATTCCTCTCACTTCCATGATGTTCTAATCTCTGTTCTGAGCTTCCCGCGAATACTCTGATTGTTCACCACGGCTTTGCCCTTGACGAGTATGATGGAGGTCAAATCGAAGATCTGCCTGCCTCCCTCTGTGCGGTTTGTCACTCTTGCCGAGCTTCTTGCCTTCCTAAGTTCCTACAGAAATGAGACCTCTAGAATGGATTGGCTTTTGCCAAGCCCGCCTCGAGAAATTATCGCAAGATTGACGGACAGCTCACCGCAGCGTACGTCAAAATTGGTTGAGATCATGGCGCTCGAAGACGCTCTGTATCAACGAGCGTTCGTCGAAGTAGTACCCGGCTTATCGACTGCCCGTTTCGTATATTGATATTTCAAGGGCAGAAAAAGTAGATATGTACTGCTATTCAAATGCAAGTGCACGAGACCGCAAGTTTAACAGGCCATCATTCTTAGGCACAAAAGGAAGTTTTCGGGTCAAAATTGTGTGTCTCTGTGTATTGCCGTTCATGCCCTGCGTGATTTTTCTGTGAGTAGATGCAAAACTAATCAGGAGCCCAACCAAGCAAACACTTCGTGCCTTTGAACCCGGTGTTGCGATCACAAATCAGGTACTCCGATGGTGAAGCAATAAATCGCAGTTTCGTGACATTATCCGAAGGGAGTGAGAAACGTGCTGGTGGGTGTGTTGGCAACAGAGCTGCGCTAGCTGAGTTCAGCGATGTCCCGCTTTTTCATTGGTTTTGAAACTACTCCGTACTGCAGCAAAACTTCAAAAGTCACTGCAGCAGATAGGGATACCCCCCAAAGGGGCAAATGAACAGTAAAAGTACTAAGTACCCCAGGGGTTCAGGGCGCCGCTGTCAGGCACAAATGGGTTCACGGTCGGTCGAGCAATCTGTCATGCTTCACAAGAACGTCTCCTTGTCAGGCATTCGAAGGACCCAGCTAAGGCGATTGCCTGCCCCAGATTTTTCCTTTATTATTTCTCAAGCCTGATTCACCAGCGCTCAATTAGCTACCGGAGCCACTCGTTCAAGTACCGTCGTGACTACGAAAATGAGCCAGGTCAAAAACCTGCGAGCCATGTTTGAGAACAAAGACGACTTGAGCCCGCCTGACAGAGGGAGGTCCCCCGGTATCTCGGAGTCAAAAAAACAAGATGATAGTAAGCTCCACGTTACTGCTTTTAAAACTCTCTTATCGCCTTGGCCTAGCCACCTTGTATACGACGCGGGACGAGCAAATATACCGCGTTGTGCAGCAATCAAATGTCACCAGGGTGAAGTCGATTAATCAAACAATGAAATTCAGGAACCACCCTAACTGGCTCACCTCGGCCACTTTCTAAAGTACGTACGAACTTCATTGCAGTTGAGAAGGACGGCCGTATAGGCCTAAAGCGAGACGAAAGCGACGAAGCCAGTACTTCCCCAAGACGGCCAGGTCCAGACGCAAGAGACGATCGGAAGAACAACACTGGTGACCAAGGAGCAGAGACCATATTGTTCAAAGAGGTTGTGAACGTATCCACAAAAAAAACAAGTCACCTGGACACAGCGGTTGAACGTACCTCTGACGGACGAGGCGCAATTGCCGAGGGCACTGCGGCTGAAACAACGGAAACGACAACACCACATCTGAGAAGAGAACGAAACAACGGGTTGCACGGTGTTGATATGAGAGAGGGTTTCCGTCTCTCACACGCAAATGGAATAAAGGCGGGTGAGGAGTCAAATGCCCTTACGAAAGTAGATTGTCACCTGCCTCTTTTGAGTGCTACAGCAACCGATAATTCTACTGGAGTGAATGACGCACGCTCGTCGGTCAAGCCAAGGAGCATGAGCAACGAACCGAAAGCTACTATCAGAAAGAAGTCGGAGAGCACGGGGCTGAGCCTGCAAGGCAAAGCGCCCCGCCAGCGTCGATCGGACGATATCAAACATCAAAACAGCAAGACAAACATGTCAAACAAACTAAAATCAACAGCAGAGCCGCTTCGCCTGCCCTCATCTTTGAAGGCGCCAACGGCTGCCACAGTATCAAGAGTCCACGGCCCGCAATTATCACATCGAGAACGTCCAGGAGCTAACGCCACTGTCTCGACTTCAATTTACCCATCTTCAAAACCAGGCTCCAGGTCTCAGTCTTCTAATGCCGTTGATAAAAAACGGTCTTCATCCGCTTCCAGCTCGAGGCCTAGCCTTGGCCTTCCACCCAAAAAATTATCGCCACCAACAGCAACAAGTAAGAGACTGCCGAGCAATATAGACGAAGGCTTCCTAGCCCGCATGACGCGACCGACTCGATCTTCTGCTTCGAAACTAGTCGACAAAGTGTCTATCTCGCCGTCCATAAGCCTAACCCAATCGCTCGCAGAGCGCAAAGATGTGTTGTCAGACCGATCGTCCGCGAGGTCTGTAAGCAGCGGACGGTCACTACCCGGCAAGGTTCCCACACTTGAGCGCCCAGATCGCTACCCTCTTTCAAACGTTAAGGGTGCTCAAGTAGTGGAAGCAACAAAATATGGCAAAAAGACAACCAGCGATCACGGCCATGAGCGTCTAGGTGCAGGGGTCGACGCCTCCAAGGCCACTGATCAAGAGCGTGCGAGCGAAGAAGCACCGAAAATTGTATTATCTAATGACTCAATTCCAGTCATCATCTCTACCAGTACCAACAATACTGCCAGCAACAGTTCAGACATGTATCAATCAGAGAATCTCGGCATGTCACGTAGGCAGAGCTGTGTGCTGGAGCTAGAATCCATTTCGGCGTCTAACGACGGAGTGTCTCATTCCAATCGAAATGCTGAGGACACGTATACAGAGGCCTCAACTCCCTTGATCCTTCCGGACAAGATTGCCAGTGACGACGGCAATGTGCTTGCGCTGATCAGTGCCCAAGAATCGCCGTCTGATGAGGTGTCTGCGCCGGAAGCTGACGTCGAGAACACTGGAGTCAAGGAATCCTTGCGTGAACGGCCTGGGCTTAGCGCCCAAACAACCATGGAGAAGGAAGACTCAGAATCTCATTCGGCGAAGGAATTATAATGCTGCCAAGCTCAGCTTTTTGAGTGCCCTTCATTCGAACGTGGCCGTACACGTGTATTATTTCCCAGCCCTGGCTTACAAGATTCATACGCCGGGCAAATCGCAGTGTAGGATATTCATACAGTTTCTAGGAATCTTGTTTCCTGTGTCAATCAAAATATGAGGCTCGACCAAAGAGACAGGTGCATGGCAGTAACTCTCGCATTCCAATATAGTTGCCCTAGCGGTGATTCAACGACGTAACTCCCAGATCAAATGCGGCTAGTAATGGTTGACCGATTCCGACTTCGATATTTCGAAAGAACGACCACTGGCATTATTGATCGCTCTAGTTACAACATGTTCTCTGCGCACTCAGCTCTGGTGTCCAACAGAACCTCCCCGCTTTCCTCTTTTGTCAATTCCCGTATGTCATTTCCATGACGCCTGAAGTCAGTTTATTTTGATTTTGGATTCAATATAGAATTCTTTAAAAAGGAAATACTTTGCGGATCTCGACAAATGTATTATACGTAGCCGTCAAGCTGAAGTGGAAAAACTTGGATATGTTGCGTAGTTTCTGGGCTTGCATAGAGGTTCCCATCTTATATGCCACACTGTCATGGCCGAGTTCGTATGCCTTAATCAATAGGTCTTCTCAGAGAGTGCGGTCACGAGGCCCGACATAGAAGGAGACCACCGACCCTGTGTGACAGCGCTTCCCTTGCTTCAAGCGTCCCTCGACTTGTGGATACGAATAAGCATTCGCCTAGATCGAGGCCTGGCAGCACGCCTCCTTTCAATTTAGTAGGTAAGCCTCGAGTCAATCTACCCAGTTCATTTACGTCCGCTGTCACGAATCTGGACGACCTGCTAATGTTTTGTATCTGAGACAAAACCGGCTTTCCATCCCAGTATTTCAGTCCGAGCCATATTCTCATCGTTGCGACATTTGCGGTGGTGACTGGCTCTGGGGTTTGCGACAACATTTGCTCCATGGTCGGCGGGTGAGGACCGGCACGGCACACAGCCGATAGAAAGCCGCATCGATGCAAGGCTATGGCCAAAGCCAAGTTGTACTTCGTGTTTTTTATCGATGTAATGCCTAAGCTACCTCGTGTCGCATTATGGATGTGAGAGCACATGTCCGCGATAGACGCGATTGACGGCATGGTGATGTGACAGCTCGGTCAAACAAATCCTCGGAAGTCGACTGTGAAGATAGAAGGTCAGGGACGCTTTGTTTCGCTCGATTCGGAGAGCGAGTTTCAGCCTCGACTTCGCCTGTACGGGTTCCAACCGATGTCTAGAGACGATTAGGAAAATTTGCCGGCAAAGCAAGACCTTGGAATGGAGTAGCCTACTTTAGCACGCAACCAAAACTTGAAACTTTGTGACGGGACCTGCAAGGAGACAACTTGTTGAAAAGAAGCTACATATGTATGTCCTTCGTGAAGCATTGGATCGGGATGAAATTTTCTGCCGGAAGAACTAGGCCCGGAACCAGGCCAACTCTGGGTCACGGTGTCACTCGTGAGTTCGTACATGTACGGATAGGTACATATGTACCTCCTCGTGGGTGCAACCTAAAAAGGGGAGACTTTAAACATCCACCACATAACTAATGTAATTGTCCTTCCTTCCTTCCCAAAGGGGTTAGTTCATACAGCCCCCCTGCTAGCGCCTTGGAGGTACTTGGCTGGGCTCAGCCACCTCACAAGATACATCGTGCGTGAAAAACAAAACACAGATTACGGCACCGCGACTTCCTACCACTACCTGTCAATCATCAGCTTCGCGACCTGGCTTTTGAAGCTATACAAACGACCTCTTTTACTTCCGATTTCTCGACTTGAAAATGAGCTCCTCATCTACCTCATCATCGCCGCGACCTTCGCGCGCGACGCAGCCGTCGTGCGCTCAGCTTGACGCGTCATACAGCCCAGCGCGGCTTGCCTCCCGGAACACGTCAGAGAATGAAGATTCCGACAGCTCGGTCAGTCGCCTGCTGCGCCAGGAGGCCAACGACAGTGACACTGATGTCAATATTGATGGCGACAGCGGTCGGGGCGCTGAAGATGACCTCGAAACCGCACCTCGTCGCCGCCGGCCGCGCGTAACAGAGTACATACCGCGTCGCCGCAACCACGGTGAGCTCCGCGAGTTAGTCGAAGGCGTGGATTACGACCTTACAGACCTCCATGAGCCAGATTCACGCGTAAGTGATCATCCGCCGCCGCCAGAACTGCTGTATGAGAGCTTCGAAGACGCCCTCACTGGCGTTACTACGTGGGCAAAGGATCATGGGGTGTCTTACAATAAGCAAAGATGGGTCAGAGGCGGCCGCTGTAGGCTTCTTATGGCCTGCTACCGCCGTGGCAAGGCCAAACCCCACGAGGCTGGCGACCACGAGGCTGGCGAGTCGAGTGTCCCGCGGCGACGCCTAGGCGCTGTGTCGCAGAAGACTGACTGCAAGATGCAATTCTGGCTTGTGGTAAATGACAATACGCAGCCGGACGGTCAGTGGAGGGTCAAATGGTGCGAGAACAGAGCCAGCATCAGTCACATACTCCTTGGTCGATTGACAATCGAGCTCACGAGCAATATCATGGGGGCAAGGTTCAGCGCCAAATTGGCCGAGCAATCAGTCTTATGCGCAACCTCTGACGACAGCGGCCAGCATTTCAGGGCCTCAACTTGGGGCGCCAGGCACGCCCATTGATATTGATGCCGATCACAGCTTCAGATTTCCTATACCGGCAGCAGCATGCTATATGATAACACAAACAGTCAGTAGATTAGGTAGTTATAACACGGCCAACACGGCTCTTCTCTGCGATTTTCTATAGAAACCGAAGTTCCTGATTAGTCTTCAAACAAATCTATAATCGGACTATAATAACGTCAACACCCAATTTCATCCTTGAGCCTACGGGCGATCATGTACCGCCAGTTCGCCACAAGATTATAGTTGGTCTCTATCTACGTCTCAGGCGAATGTATCTTGTGAGGTGACTGAGCCAGCCAAGTACCTCCAAGGCGCTAGCAGGGGGGCTGTATGCACTAACCCCTTTGGGAAGGGAGGCAGGACAATTACATTAGTTATGTGGTGGATGTTTAAAGTCTCCCCCTAAAAAGGGGTATCCCTTTTGGGCGCCGTAACATCCGCCGCCGTAGAAGTGGGACCAACGGTTTTCGGCGCCGTAGAAGTGGAGCTTTTGATAAGACTATGTACCTCCCTATGCCACACCCTCTCGCGTACTTCGCTCTTGACCGAGCAAATGTTCTTACTCTTTCAATCAACATCATCAACATCACCTTGCCGTCGTATCATCAGTAACTATTGAACTCCAATCAAATTGATCCCTCTCACTTCAAAATCTTTATCATGATGCTTTGATCCCTGTTCTGAGCTTCCCGCGAATACTCTTATTGTTCCCCATGGCGCAGCCCTTGACGAGTTTGATGGGTACATATGATGGAGGTCAAATCGAAGATATGCCTGCCTCCCTCTGTGCAGTTTGGCATACCCCATATGTAATTTGATTTCGTTGTACCCTGCGCTAAAAGACAGTGCATGCAAGCAAATTCTTCGCACCGTCATAAAACTCAATTACGACGACGGCCACCCACATATTACAATGATCACACATCGCTTTAGCCACCCGACACTATCGCGACGGCTGACAAGCCTTGACCGCGATGTCGGATTACTTTCGGCCAGCAGTACGGTCCCCCATGCCGTCATCACCTCGCCGGCGTCACTGCACGAGATGAGAAGCTACAGATGAGCTACTCGTGGGTGACACTTTTAAAAAAGACACCTAGATATAGTGGGTGTCTTTTTTTAAAAGTTTCACCCACGAGTAGTGTCATCACCGGATTCACCGCTGGTGTTGGAACTTGGAAAGGCCCCTAGCAAGAGAGGAAACACGCGGCGATTTCGCCCTGGATAACATTGATGAATTCTAGGTTTGCCAAGACTCACTTCTTCTCGTTGGGAACCCCGAGGACGGCATAAGCCTTCGCGGCCGGCCACGAGTGTCCCGGAAGAAGCAGCAGACAAGTCCTATGCCACCTGCTAGTGACAGGTCAGTCGAGTCGGACATCATCATCAACACTGCCGCCGATCGGGAGCCGACTCGTCACTCAGGTATCTGCGCCAGTACATACTCCGCCTGGCCGTCCTAATACTGTGCTTCGGATCAACCGCGGATCCTATTATACAACAATGCCAACTTGCTCGCCAGCGTTTGGCGCGGCGGTCGCTGGATGACGCATGGCGCTGGAAAACCACCACTCCGCCGCGGCTTCTTCTTCACATATGGCCCAACTAGCGGTGCAAGATTCGGACAGTCCGAGGCCGTCCTCATAGGGGCGCGACTGGGGCGCGACTGGCGCGAGTGTCGGACAGTCCAAGATGGCATGATAGTGGTCATCAATTTCGTTCCAGCAGTTGCACATATGCGAGTTCACATCAAGTACTTCCGGGGAAAAAGAAACCCGAAGCTCTATCTTCTCCGTGCGCATCTTGGCGAGGGCGGCAGACCGATCTTGGAGTGGAAGCTCGAGTTCTTTTCGGCGGCCGTAATGGTCCGCTGCGAGCGTCTTGCCTGGCCATCTCTGTCTTTTTGACAACGCTCTTGCCATTCTTTCTGGGTAATCTTATTGGGCGGAAGCCCATCGGAGTCAGGGGATGCTCGGTCTCGGTCTATGATCTGCGACGTCGTTATGGGAGCCTGCAAAGATGGGTTGCCACTATGTACCGCAACGTGCAGTGACAGCTTGCCGAACCCGCTGGGCTATCCCGTTCGTTTGATTCTGCCGTAAAGTCGGCGTTTGAGAATTCTGAGTAGAATCGTTATATCGATGTTCTACGTAATGTACAGGGTACCACGGCAGCCTTCCTTCGACACGATGTCGTAAGTATTAGAGGCAAGGACTCCCGAGTCCCAGAGAGGTCTTCTTCCTTGGAGGACCGACTGACAAGAGCAGTCCCCTGTCACTGCCATCCCATCACCTTCATCCTACACATCGTATGTACGTACATACCTATGTACAGTAGAACCTGTTATGGATTAGTCTTTGACTAATCGTGGATAGATAGGCGGCCAGCCTGGGATGATTACTTGAGACTCCAATCTAAAATCTATTATCTTGCATGGGAGTGACGGGATACCGGTCTCAATGAGTCAATTCAATGCCAGCCATTGATCCTCGTCGCTTGTAAATTAAGAGCCACGAATGAGAGAAATTCACGCATATATGTCGCATTTCAACGTCATGATGAGGTTCACCACTACGTGACTATATATATGTTCAGCGTGAAGCTTGTGGATGTATGTTGTATGCATTGTCTTTTGCGTTCGTGTTGTGGGTTCGTCACGGATAGTGGATGTATGCGCGCGAGAGGAAATGGTTATCAATAAAACTAAAGAAGAATGAAAGAAAGAGAAAGGACAATCCTAGCTGTTTAAGTACCTCCACGCCCAGTGGGGGGAGTCTCAAGTAATCATCCCAGGCTTGCCGCTTATCTATCCACGATTACTCCGTAGTCAAAGACTAAATCCATAACATTCGCAGCGTTCCATGTATGTAGTCTGGGGTTTGCGAGGGAAAAGATACAAACGAACAGTGGGCCAATCTGTCTTAGCATGGCTATAGCTCACACATTGATTCGTCAGAATCGGGCGTCCCAGGGGAAACATTAACTTCCCCCCCAAGAACTATTCCACGTCCACCCTGAGTTTCCTAAAATGGAATAGCTTATTCCAGGTACCCTGCTAGCGCGGTACATACATCTGTTTAGTGCGCTTTGGAGGTACGTACTCCGTAAAGCGTAAACATCCATGCGCGTCGCGTAAACAAATTTAGTTTTCTTGCATCACAGCTTTCGAATGCATGTTTTCACAACATCGCGACCTCGATCTTTAAGCCACACTACTTACTTTCCATCGGGCTCTCAAGTTTAAAATGAGCTCGCCTTCATCTTCATCATCGCAGCCACCGAGCGCTCAGCTTGGCGCGTCACGCAGCCTATCGCGGCTTCCCTCGGCGCCTCCATCGCAGGGTGAAGATTCTGACAGCTATATCAGTCGCCCATCTCCCCAAGAGAACGCCGAAAATGATCGCGACGACGCCTTCCGTTCTGACGCTGAGCTCGAACGCGCACCTCGTCGGCCTCGGCCGCGCGTATTAGAGTACGTGCCACGGCGTCGTGCCACTGGTGACTTCCGCGAGCTGGTTGAAGGCGAGGATTACGACCTTACAGACTCGGCAGCGACGACAGCACCCTCGGCACCAGCAAGGCGCTGGCCCGCGCCGCAATCGTCGCGATTTTAGCTTATTCGAGCGTCTTGACAGCAACAATAGGGCCACAACGCCACCGTCTTCACTGCCATCGCGAATGATGAATCAAAGAACACCAGTAGTACCGACGGAAAGAGTGTATATGATGCCGCCAGCCATTGCGACGCCAACCACAGCAACCACGGCGCTGTCGCGGCCATATTTAGGTCACCAACGGCCTCTACACGCCTCGCACACGCCGATGCCTGCTGCCACGTTGCAGCAGCAGCAGTTGGCTTTTGTGCCAGTATCTTCTCAGCCTCTTTGCAAGGTCTTATAGCTAATTTTCGCGACAGTCAACCTCAACAACGCCAGCTGCCAGTTTTTCTGCCATCCTAATCGCTCCAGCAGATGCCGTTGCAGAGTTTGCAAAGCCGACATCAGCCCCAGCATCCTCCGTCAAGCAGTCACGGGCAAGCTTCAATGGCTGGGTTGTTGCAACCCCAGCTACAACCACAGCGATTCGGGCTGCTGGCCCCAGCCCCTAGCTACCAGGAGCCTCAATATCAGCCATCAACCATGCCTGTTGGAGTCGACGAAAGCTTCAGGTTTTCTATACCAGCGCGGCAATCCGGCTGGTCAGCCGGTAGTACGCTGTATGATAATAGTAATTAGTTGAATATATATGGCACGGCCAATATGGCTCTTTTTGTGTGAGATTTGAGTAGCAAATACGAACCAGGACAGCAGCTTTTCAGCGCTTCCATGTTCCATGAGAAGTAACTTCAACTAAGCAATACCGTCCAAACTTGAGCCTTATTTTTGAGCCCGCTCAGCACCTCACGGACGACGATAAAAGGTACAAAGCGAGGTAGAGTCACTACACTTTCATTGGCTACGCTATACACGCTAACAGGGTACCTGAAACAAGTCTATTCCATTTTAGGAAACTTAGGGTGGACGTGGAATAGTTCTTGGGGGGGACGTTAATGTTTCCCGCGTCCCAGTCGTGGCCTTATTTCTGAGACACCTGTTGGGATCGAGGAGCGCTTTCTCTGTGGAGTTGTCGTGTCAGTATGGATATGCATGTTTCTCTTGCTGCTCTTTAGTTGCATTCCGATCTGTTGGTTTCCTTGGCATCTGGAGAGATTGCGGGAGACATCCGAAGCTCAACACATCGGAGGCCAGTTTGGGCATTTTGTATAAAGGAGGGGAGGGAGCCCATTGAGGATAGGAAAGGAGGGAGGAGAGGAAGGGGGGTTTTCGTCGTGTTTTGAGGACTAAGTTCCTGTCTTTCTGGTAGTAGATTGAGTCTCGTTCTATCTTATCTTTCTAGTCTGGGAGATCTTGTCAGATCTATCAGTCGTTCTTCTCTTGTCTCCTCTCTGTGAGCCGAGAGTCTGTTCTTTGTCCATCTTATCACCCGTTTGACCTTTGTCCGGGTTTTCACCTTTTCCGGCCCTCCGTCCTCCGAGTTTCACTCTTTCGGGCATAACCTCTCTAATTTAACAGTATAAATAATGGTGGCGCATAGGTTTTCCCCCCTGCACTAGGGTTTTTCCTGTGCGGCTTATGTAACAAGATGTACTAGATATTAGGTTCGCCTAACTAGAGTAATTAATAATAATAATCTTCGAGGCCCGACACAATGACGTCACCTCGCCTCAATCATCGCCAAAGACGCAAACATATCTCAGGATTAAGAACTGATGATAAAGTGAGAGTGCATAAAGTGAATACAACTGCACCTTATTTCAAGTTTTCAACACCAACGAGGTTAATCCAATTGCGTCAGCTGTTGCGGATGCGGATGTGCACACAAAGATGGCGCCTTGAAATGAGTGCTCATTATCTGCCGATGGCAACTCCTCGACCGGACTCGGCGGACTGATATCAATGTATTCAGGAATTACCTGAAGGGAAGGCTGAACTGAACTGCACGATGCCCTCCCTGGTCATTGAGATGAGACATTGAGACTCCTCATCAAGAGCAAGGATGGGCCGTAAAAATCGCGTCCCTTATTACAAGTTACCAGGTGCATTTATTTGAAGTCTTCCTGGGGCGTGGCAGGGTCTTGCAGACAAACAAACGGTTTTATCAGATAGCATCGCACTTTGTCCATTGCAAACATAAAACAATAAGAAGAGACCTTTGGACTGGATCAAATTGGATATTCTATAGGTGGGAGTCGATCCATCTTAAATTGAATATTGAGTGGCAAGTACCAGCGGCAAGAGTTAAAATAAAGAAAGAAAGGGATACTGACATACCGTGGGATAATAGTTGGGGAATGGGGTTGTTCGTGTTCTCCGAGAATTAGAAATTAGAAATGTCGCATGAAGTGAGCCTCAGCCTTAGGCAATATATCATGGTCTATGTGCGAATCTATTGTGCAAATAAAAAGATCGGCTTAAGTATTACTAATTACGTGACCGCTGGCGCTCAAACTAATAAAAAGGAAAAGAGAGAAAAAAGAACGGACTTGACAGAGTCACTCGCCAAGAGAGAGAGAGAGAGAAAAAAAACCCCCCCAAGGTTGACCATTATGTGGAGGATGATCGGCTAAGGCGAAATAAAAACACGTTTCCAACGAGCAAATATTAATATCTTTGCAGCCCAGCTGGGTCTCCGGATCCCCGTAGAGCAAAAAAAAAAAAAAAACTCACTCCATTTGTTTTTAGAAAGATATTAAATAACATGATGACAGCACTGAGTGTGCCACGATGTTCATTTCATTACTCTTGGTCAAACCCGCCACAGGCATGCCATCATGACATGCCCGATGTCAATTTTCAATATGTATTTGATTAGTAAATTAAAATTGGTACCAACTAAGGCCCCAGTTGATAACTTGATGTGGACTGAACGAATGGGCGTATAGCCAGACGGCTATACGTCTTGCCATACTACCATCTCTTTCATCATTATTATCATTCTTCTCGATCTTGTGGTCGCCGACCCTTCCATATGCTCCCTTACTTCACAAACGCTATGGAAGGCAATACTGGTGATCCGAGTAACCAGCGACATGCTGCTATTCTTGATAAGTTCCTTCCTGAAGGCTACTCGGCTGATCCAGAAGTAAGTCTGGGGAGACAGCCTTCGAATTCGAACTGGGAACTTACAGATTCATCCCCAACGGATGGCACGAATTCGCAACCGCCAACGATAACGATGATGCCCTCAGAAGAAAGCAACGGGACCGCGTGTGCAGATGCAGACATCGGGCATACTATTGCCCCTCACCATCTCAAATCTTCTTTGAAACTGCAGGGAGGAGACATCCATCGCGACATGTTCAAGATCAAGGCTCGGGCAAATTCTCTTCGGCGAGCCGCCACGTTTTCTCACCAACCTTCGCAGCCATTCGGTTCGAACGGTGAACTTTCCTATACAGAGCAACGCACCCCTGGTGGTTTCCGACGCCACCACATACAACGACAAGCAGAGCGGATAGGTACAAACGGTACCTTAATAGGTGCCAGGAATTTTCTGGATTTTTTGGACTTGTATGGAAGCTTTGCCGGCGAAGACCTGCAGGATGACGATCCATCGGAAGACGATCTAGCCATTGATGAAGACGATCAAGTCAGCGAGCCAGATGAACATCGCCCCCTGATCAGCCGCTCTTCCCTCCGGCGAAAGTCTCGTAGGCACGACCGTGAAGGTGATGCTAGCACTGTGAAAACTTTCTTCACACTTATCAAAGCCTTCATTGGCACTGGAATAATGTTTTTGCCCAAAGCTTTTCGTAATGGGGGCATCTTGTTCTCATCTCTGACGCTCATTGGAGTATCACTCATCAACTGTCTGTGCTTTCGGCTTCTGCTCGATTGCAGACAAAAATATGGAGGGGGTTATGGTGAATTGGGGGCTTCCATTGTTGGGCCCAAATTTCGCAATCTTATCCTCGGTTCGATCGCCTTATCCCAGCTGGGCTTCGTCTGCACGGGTTTGATATTTACAGCCGAAAACTTGCACTCTTTCTTATGCGCAATATCAACAAGTCGCGCAGATCCTGGCCTCGGCGTTCCTGGACTCCTTGTACTACAGCTTGTGCCTCTCGTTCCACTCGCCTTGATTCGAAACATTTCAAAATTAGGTCCCATCGCTCTATTAGCAGATGTTTTCATTATGGTAGGGCTGCTGTACATTTGGCAATACGATGTGTTGGCTCTGGCAAGACACGGAATAGCGCCTTCAGTGAGGCTATTCAACTCTTCCTCCTTCGCCCTAACTATCGGCTCAGCAATTTTTACCTTCGAGGGCATAGGCCTTATATTGCCCATTCAATCCAGCATGAAAAAGCCTGAGCAATTTGGAGGTCTTCTCTATGTCGTTATGCTACTGATTACTATGATCTTCACGTCGGTTGGCGCCCTTTGTTATGCCACTTTTGGGGGTGAGACCGATATACAAATCATATCAAACTTTCCGCAAGACTCGCCGTTGGTCAACGCTGTGCAATTCTTGTACTCGCTTGCGGTCCTTGCTGGTGAGCCGGTACAGCTATTTCCAGCTGTACGCATCATAGAAACGTCATTATTTGGGGAGAGAGCGACTGGAAAGAGAAGCATTACGATCAAGTGGCAGAAGAATGCCATCCGTGCAGCAGTGGTGGCGATATGTGTGGGAATTAGCATGGTTGGGGCGAGTGATTTAGACAAATTCGTTGCCATAATTGGGAGTTTTGCTTGTGTGCCGCTGGTATACATTTATCCTGCGTATTTACATTACAAAGGCATCGCGCAATCAATTTGGACTAAGGGTGTCGATGTTATACTAATCTTTATCGGCCTGTTGGCAATGATCTACACAACATCGGTCACGGTTATTCAATGGATACAATATTAGCTAGATATAATTGAATTTCCAAGCATTAAAGGCGAGCGAGATATAATGAGAGGCTCAACGTTCTTGAGCAGAGGTGCCACGTAAAACTCATTCATTGTTTGAATATACAATACGACAAACACTACTATAATCATAAACTTATCTTAGATGCTGACTAGCCTTCAATGTTTCTGGGCAATATAGGTGATCATTCCGACGGACCCAACTCTCTTCATTAGCCCAGGTTGAAAATTGAGAATCTGCTCGATTGTTCCATCGGATAGTCCACGATCTCGCATCCTCACAGCATCGATCGTCGTTCTCATGTCTGCAAATCGCCTAGCATCTCCGCTTGATGAGCCAAGTCCCGACACATTGTCGCTCGCTAGCTGTTGCAAAGCCTTTCGGGCCTGCAAGACTGAGATTGTGATGTTCTGTCCCGTGGAAGGGGAATATGGCGTCAGGATTCTGGTCTCGTATCGAGTGTGGATTACCGAGGAAGGTGAAGATATCGGATGTAACCTGACAGTACCCACGTCTCGCAAACGTCGCGAGAAGTCGGCAGCTGGAATTTCAAGATCTTCTACGGCTTTGGTTACGATTATAAGTGATGTTTGATGGAAAACATAAGTATTGACTTCTCGAAGTAGCACTTACCGACATCAGATATTTCCGTTGGGCATTTGCGTTCGTGGGAGCCAGCGAATATGTTAACCCGAGAAGAGCCGTTTTGACGGCTTACGGCTTGACTTGGGTATCTTCTCGTGATTGAGGCAGCAGCGTGGCGTTGCTTCGATATTGACGAACCCATGTCAATGTGAATGTCTTGTTTCTCAATTTGATTGATTGCAAGCAAGTGTTGAAAGGGTCATCTGGCTAGAGGCTGGGCACGAAAAGGTGGTTATTAAGCCATCCAGAGAAACTTTGATAATCATAGTAGGTATGTACGTATGACTTATTGAGAGGTTTGTACTAGGTACATAGTATGTACATGCGGAGTACTTTGATTACGGACACCTCCAGCCTCCAGGCTCCATTCCGCTGCGACAGCCCCACCTACGTTATGGTTTCGAATGCTCTCACCATCGTAGATGGTGCTCCGCACTTACATGCACAGAGCACCGACGCGAACAATTTTCAACACCTTCATTTTTAATTCTGATTATCTCGACGACAAGAGTCGATATAATTTCGTTGAGAGTCGAAGTGCATACATATATGGCATCAGATTCTCCTGAAACAATCTCGACAGCCAATATCGCCACAGTGGCGCCGTAATTTGATGTGCCGCACAAAAACGAAGCGATCGCATTTTGTCACATGAGTACTGATCGCGCCGCACAACACGACAGCCTCGTTCTGACCCCGAAATATCTAGACACCCAGTACAGAATCCATCTGCCTTCTAAATGCCATTTTCTCTGCTTAAAAAAAACTTATTTCGTAAAGTTGTGCCGGTTGATCTGCAATAGGTAGGTAGATTTTGGCTTGGGATTCTGATGGGGTGCTCAGGCACGTGATCAGCCACAGAAGCATGAAGTTGTTCTTGTTTAACAGGCTACGCGGCCCAAGCTGGATCGCTTCATTGTCCTCGCAGCACACCGGATTTTCGCACCGCTATTGCGAATTTGGCCTTCGGAACTGCTTTATATTACAGGGTCATCTGTATATTTATAAAGACTCCCAATGAATTCACATGTACATTCGTTGTTGAGTTATTGACATTTCTGGACAACACCCGACCTGCAGCCACGCTTCGTTTTTGTGCATCACATCAAATTACGGCGCCGCCGTTGCGAAATTGGCTGTCGAGATTGTTTCAGAAGAATCTAATGCCATATATGTATGCACTTCGACTCCCAGCAAAATCATATCGACTCTTGTCGTTTGAGATAATCAGGATTAAAAATGAAGGTGTTGAAAACTGTTCGCGTCGGTGCTCTGTGCATGTAAGTGCGGAGCATCATCTACGATCATCTACGATGGTGAGTGTGAGGAGTCGGATATCCCTACCGACCCGACCAAAAGGTCAGAACACTAAAACAGTCCTGACTCGGGCGATGCCAGTGCCCATGATCTAAAAGAGGTCAGGATTTCCGCCCTTATTTGCTTATGCTTGGCAATGACGCTGTAGACTCGTTCGTTCAGTGCTCGTCCGCCCCGAAGGCGGTTGCAACTTGATCCTAGATTTCTCAATGGGGTCAGGGCGGCTGTGTCCATTGAAGCGACGGACCGTGTCGCCGTGAGAGTCTCGCTGCCACTGATGCATCCGCTAGGACAGCGACGTGGGCTTCTGAGTGCCAGTCAGCGGGCACACCGCGAAGCAACCGAGGGGCGTGAAAGCTTCTTTGTTCCAGTCCGAGATCTTTGACGGCCTTCTTGGCCGATGGCTTCAGCAACCGGCATACGGAGTAGCCAGCCGCCGACAGCATCTCAAAAGACCGTCTACTGACGCACTCGATGATGAATTTTGTAGCCATTTTACATGGATTCCACTCAGTCAGGCGCTACCTCTGCCACGGTCGCCGGCCGGGCACTATTTGAGACGGACTTATCCAAGATCTCCTGTTCGTATATCGGGCGGTGTCGACTTCGCTCGAGTTCCGTGGGGTCGATCTCATGCCGTCGCCCGCCATCGCGGGAAGGGATATTCCGACGTGCTCGGTAGTATGTATCAATTAATTCTTTCCCGGGTTAAACCCCCGCGGAGTGGTGATTTTTCAAGTCTCTCTTCACTTAATGCTAATGCGTTTTGCTCAGTAGATCATTGTTTGGATGATAAATATGGTCGGCAACGACTGCCGTCCTTGTATCGATGAGCAATGTGAGACTATTGAAGTAACACATTCACTTCCTGCTGCTAGTATATCACCTAACCACGTGGAGCTATCGCAGCCAATTTCTACCATGTTGCCAATTGTGTCGCCTCGTCTTCCACAGCACGATAAGTTTTCCGCCATGCTCGTCTGGCTCTTTCACGGCAATTCGATTGCATCTATGTGTCTATTTGTCTACGCCTCGTCGACCATTGACTTCGGGCCAAGAGCTGACTGCGTCATTCACTTCCTCCAAGAAGCTGGCTGCATTGTGGATTGACGTACCACCTAAAACAACGCGTACGCCAGGAGTTGAGGCATTAATACCAGCAATCATCTTGGCCTCTTCATAGGTTGCGCCTCCTATCATAAAGATAATTACGTCTTGTGGCTTGTCTTTCGTGGAGCCAGCGTCTTCTAAGAATGGATAATGTTGCTCTCTCAAACGACCTTTCAAGAGATTTTGCAAGGTACTCTCTAAGAGTGTTGTGTGTTGTGTGTAGACGTTCTCTACTCCCTTCAAGCCTCGAAATCGGCTGGTAGCTCCCGAGAAGATGCCTGTGGATTCGAACAAGTCCGTGATTGCGCCCTGGGAAGGTGATGTAAGCGAGGAGTGATACCTCAGGACTTTATTGATTAGATCAGCCTGGGATGGTAAGACTCCTCCTGCCGCGACAAGTAAGTCAACAAGCATCGGGACAGCGTTCGATTGATGCTTATAGTATCGTAGTGCATAAAGTGCCGTTAAACCTATCTTGGCATGAACCGTAATGCTTGGATTTGAAATGAGTTTTTGGACGGTCTGAAATATACTTAGCTGTCAAGAGACACAGAGACCCAGAAGACTTGATTGAGATGACGACTAACCTTCAGATCCATACTGTGATTTTCATTGCAAGCCAAGCTTTGTTCCACCTCACTTACCTCAAGCAGAGACTCTGCAGCAATCTTGCGACTCAGTTCAGACATCAGGGTGACATGCTTACTGACATTGCTGGAAAATTTTCTGAACTCTGGATATTCTTCTATGAACCGCTTCATATCAGATATCGACTCTATGTTGGCATTGTTCTTAGTCTTGGACTGGTATTGCTCCACATAGTCTTTGACTGCACCACCCAAGTCGCCGAAGTTAAGAAACATGTTCTTCTTGAAAAATGGATCCTGATCTTGAGATAAAACAATTTCTTTCAGCTCTGGTCGTACCTCGGGTACATCACTGAGGTCCACGCGACCATTTTGAATGCCGATGAGGTGGTGAACCATAGCTTGATATGTCCACTGAGTAAGCAGCGGTGTGACTGGGTCCTCCCGTCTGTCCAAAATTAACAGAACGGGGGGGGTATCGACGGTTTGAAAGCTGAAAAGTTGCTCTTCCTGCAACATCAAGTAGCGCACTTCAGATGCGAGTTTCTTGGCCAATAGGCTACTTTTTCCGTACCGTATAAGCGGTCGTTTTTTCAAAGACAACAAAATCGCGAGCAGGCCATCCGCGCATCTTTGGAGAGAATCCGAATTCCAGCTGTCTGGATGAAAAGCCCATATTCGTTGTTTTGGTAGGTTCACTGAGAGTGAGAATAAATCGACATTGATGATGTTGTAATCTAAGAAATGTTCCTGAACGGCCTTGACCACTTCATGGTCGTCTGCTTCCGCGAGTCGCTCTAGTGACGACCTTTTTACCACATTCGTAAAATAAATATGATAGCTTCCATATCTGGGTTCTCGAAGTTCTTGTATCATTGACTGTATGGAACTGGGCGATGGACGCAAGAGGCAAATGCAGCGAAGATGACGCATCCTCTCGCGGCTGGGGTTGTCTAGGCGATCAATGAGATACACCTCATGATTGAGGAGGGTTGACTGAGTCACGGCAGTCGACACGATAGAAACTGTTTCGTCATCTAAAAGTAAAATCGCCATCTTCAAAGGAGCACCATCTCCAATGGGTTCGATGATGTTTGAGACATAGTTGGCGGCAACCTGTGAGATATCCATGCTGATGATGAGAGATGCCGCAACGCTCACTAGATCCTCGGGATCACAGAACGATGTTTCGTCCACCAAACGGTACAATCCAACTCTGAAACCCTTTGATATAAGGCTATGCGTAAGATAGAGAAGATTCGTTGTGGACGAGCAAAGACGCTACTGACGGGGTACCCGCGGTTCGTGGTACGTCACAATTTGATTATACCTATATGTCGCGTATCTGCATAACATGTGGCACAAACCCCCACTACAATCATAACCGAGAAGCTTAGCGCCCATGTATAATGTACAATACCTAGCTCGGTCTTCAAGGAATCATGCGCTCATGTCCTGCGCTTTACAAAGCTTGCATTGTCACGCATGCTGCATGCAAACATGACCACAGATGTCTGTTACCCTCGGTCAGAACCAAAGTTAGTGAATCTTCCACTCTGTTCCAGTCCACCAGGTTGAAGAGCTGACGCTCATAGACTGTCATTCACGCAAGGTCTCATAGTTGGCCAGCTCTCTGTGGTTCTGATATTAGCGGCTTTCATCAAGTTTTTCATTTTCGGTGATCCTCCATCGCCAGACGTGAGCGCCACTTTGAGGGCCAAAGGGCGACGATCTAGGACTCTCTCGCATAAGCATTCGCTGCTAAGGTTGAGAAGTCCTGATTCGAGGCAAGAGCAGACACTCAAACGAAAAAAATCAACTGTGCTGCGAAGTCCACCGGCACTCACCATTGGCTCGATACTTAGCAAGACTTACTACAACGTGGATAGTCACCAGCCGGAGAGTCTTGATTGGTTCAACGTACTTATTGCCCAGACAATCGCACAGTTCAGGAGCGATGCGCAGCATGACGATGCGATCCTCAGTTCACTTACCAAAGCGCTCAACGGAACATCACGCCCCGCCTTCATCGATGACATTCGCGTGACAGAATTGAGTTTGGGTGAAGACTTTCCTATATTCAGTAATTGTCGCATTATCCCAGTAGATGAAGACGGGTTGACTCTCGGAAACAGCACTAGGTTTGACGCCGCCACAGCTGCCCGAGACGGTACGAGACTACAGGCTCGCATGGACGTAGATTTGAGCGATATGCTTACGCTAGCTGTGGAAACAAAGCTTCTCCTTAACTACCCCAAAAGGCTTTCAGCTACTCTACCTGTCGCGCTCGCGGTTTCAGTCGTTCGTTTCAGTGGAACATTATCGATATCATTTATTCCTAGCAATCCATCTCAATCGACACCAACTATGATGACGTTCAGCTTTTTGGATGACTATCGACTGGACTTCTCCATCCGGAGTCTACTTGGAAGTAGATCGCGCTTACAGGACGTCCCAAAAATTGCTCAATTGGTTGAAGCCAGATTGCACAGGTGGTTCGATGAGCGTGCAGTTGAACCTCGCTTCCAGGAGATAGCCCTGCCGAGCATGTGGCCTAGAAAGAAAAATACCAGGGGCCCCGATGACCCTGACGGGGGCTTGTCCATCGGGCGGTCCAAAGGAAAAGATGCCAGTCATGAATTACGGTCCGAAGCAACAAGACGAAGAGATGTGTCTCTCGAGGATGACAAACTTGACTTGACAACCTTGAGGCACCGCCGCGCCGTTAAGGATGAGGAGATAGTAGAATTACATGGATCAGCTCCAACTACGAAGACTGTGGTATGACACGATGAATATAGCTTCGTGACGGGTCGACCAGTCTGGAGTGTCGGACAATATTCCAAGACCATGCGTTGTAGCTATGCAACTAGCAGTGAGCATCAGACTGTGATGATTCAAACACATGTGCGTGTGTGGCGCTATCATGGTATTTTCAGGTGAAGGCGAGTCGATAGGAAGATGTAGAATGAAGTTCGTCATATACATGGAAATAGTTGACCTGGCCACCTGACTGTGTCGCTGGCCAATCATTCTCGAGACGAACCTTGACACATCGAGAAACAAAAGGAATGGAACGACGCCAACGGAATCAGATAAATCTACCCCACAAACACTTGCAGGATCTATCTGCTTGTCTGACTGCTCAACAGCGAACCCTTAAAAGGTGTCAAAGAAATGAGAACTTGACGTATAGAACTTGACTGTAAATTTAAACTGAACTACCCTCTCTTCTCTTCTCTAAACTCTGAGTGAGAGAAGACTCTCATTACTCCGTATATAGCAAAAGCGGAGGAGATACGATAAGCCTGAACAGGATGGTTATGACCAAGGGATGACGAGCAGTAACGTAATCCGAAATGTGAGCGGTAACAAATAGGTATCCAGCCATTCCCTCCTCCATCAACATCAGGTAGACGGCAACGTATGTATCTCAAACCGGTAACTCGGTACAGTGACGCGAAACGCACCAGCCACTTTTGTAAACACAGATACGCGTGCTCCTTCTCCATATTGATTTCAACATTGACTTGTTGACTATCCTCCCGTCACTCCCCTACGCAGAATATTCCGAATCAGATATGCATGCCATGCAATCGCACTTATGCAGACTGATTCTGAAAAGGCAAGTGTGTAAATAGGAGACTTCAGCTGTTCATATTAACGAGGTATAGGAAGTTGAGTTACTCTACGAGACACTTGTATTTTCACCTCCTCTCCGCCTTCATCGAGCGCAATAAGGCTGACGTGCATCAAAATGCCGTCTGTGACGATAGCGTGCACTTTACATCTGATATTGCGGATTATGCGATCTCGGAGAGTCAGCCATTCGTCAACAATTGATCTAAGCCTCCAGAAACAGCAGTTCAAGATTCGACTGCGGCTCAAGAGGCGTGAAGACGACAAAGAGTTGCTTTAAATGCAGTATGTACTTCAAGCCGCAGTAAATGACCATGCGTTTAGGGCGATAATAACGCAAAGGGTCGTAGATACAACATCAACGCCTGCTGCTTCACTTCTTGCCACCGCGCCTGCTGCTGATTACATAGTGATCTTAGTAAGTGTACCACCCGCTAGATGCTATCGCCGCCTGAAGACGGCCAGGTGTATCCATCGCAATACCTTTGAGGTATTTCAAGAGGGCCTGGGACTCCATCATATATGCCAGTTTTTGATCCCTCTTAGAGACAAGATTCTTCAAGCAGGACCACATGATTTCGATGGAGTCAAGTTCGGGGCTATGCGGTGGCCAGTCCGGAGGAATTATCCCTGGCTTCTCGAGGCAAGTCATCATGTTTCTAGCTGTGTGAATAAGCTCGTTATAGTGCCTAAAAACTCTTGTCATTGATCATATTTGGAAGAATTTCCTCAAATTTACCACGATTGATGGCGCATGTCACGCCCCCTCTCTCTCTCTGAGTTGAGGTCGCCTGAGAGGACGATGAGAGGACCCTGGTTACCGTAGTAATATTGCTCCGAAAGACGCAACTATGACGGGCGCGTTTTATCGCTGCATTGCTTTCCATTTGCAACCCAAATGGCGCGGATGACTCGGTGCAGTCTTCCTCGAGAGATCTGCCCATCTAGACAATTGACAAGCAATTCATACGTGTTTCTACGATCGCATTCGAGTAAAAAATAAATGTCGAGTTCCCTGCATGCATTTATTCAGAGGTTAAGGATGTGAAAAATTTCATTCAAACTTTGTAAAACCATCCAGCGTTGAACTATCATACAAGATATAGGTTGGTGAGCAACTGGCGACGACGGTAGCCATTTTCGACGTTCGCGGCATATAACAGTCAAGTGGTTGACACAGTTGTGCTAGAGGGTCAGGGTCAGGTTGGCCAAACCCACATACAGATGATGTGACATGAACCCAATCTTCTAATTATCTGTCGCACGGTATGCACCCGATCTCATACTTCAAGAGCAACCAGGGCGGCTGACGATGTAGTCAGTGGTAGCAAATTCGTCCACCATAGAACGGAACCAGTCAGTAGCAGGGCGTAGTAGGGGATAGTCCACTTCCACACTGAACTCTCTCGGCCAACATTTGCTCCTCTTAACCAATGCGGTTGCAAAAAGCCCCAGACACGGGGAAGGCCTACAAGATTGCAGAACGTATGGGCGATCACGACCGCGAGCAGAGACCCGGTACGCAAGAACAGGAACGTAGCGTAGACACCAAATAACGTCGTGTATGCAAGCTGAAGTGTAGATCGCGCCGCAGCTATTGCCAATGGTGTCTGCGGATAGGTCACGCGAAACTCATAGAAATGATGGAGGTGTGCGATACCAAAAATCAAGGGCGAGAAGAATACGATGCATTTCATGGTGCACCCAGCCATCAGTAACAAAGGGACGGCAGAGGAACGAAAGAGACATTCTTCTGTTATCGGGCCCTATTCGTTCGACATTAGTCAATGAGATATCGTAGGACGTCAACAATGCGTGTTCATACCGCTACCATATTTCTCCAAACTGCCCAGTCAGACCACAACTGCTGTAAGGGTTCCAGCGAAAGCCAGCATATCCAATTGCCTTCAACTAGCAGGTTCTCATACAAAGGCCCCGAAAATAGAAGACATGTCAAGAGCAGTGACTTGCAAGCTTCGACCATTCCGAGTGGCCAATAACCCATTAAGTGCAATGGCGAGTTGTTGAGAGATAAAGAAGAGTTCGATATGATAACAAACGTGACTAGGGAGCATAATGTGGTAGAAAAGGTAACCGAACGAATTCTCGCCCGGATGGCTTCTGGCGCGTCTCGATGTCGACCTGCAGCAGCTCTGGTAGTGGAGGATGCGTATAGCGGCAACACATAAATAATACAGTAAATTATCTTTGCCCATACCAGAGGCTCGAGTGCATTAGCTCTGGTGGAAACTCCATAAAAATATATATATATTAAACGACATGCACTGTTTGATATTTGAGATGTATGCTGTAAGCTTGGAGTAGTTAGTATCAATTTTTGTTAACTCACCAATAAGCCAAATGCATAGGATTGCGAAATGTCGGGCACGCGATCCATAGTCAAAGCGCTGCTTTGAAATGTGATTTTTGGAGTTTAACACACAGGTTGGGAGTATCGACAGGCAGAAAACAGAGTTCCAATGGTCTTGTCACAATTCGCAGGACTTACTAGGTACTCGTGGGTGTCTTTTTTTAAAAGTTTCACCCACGAGTATAGGTACTGGCGGGTGATTCAATTTTATGGGGGGGTCAATGAGCAGCGAAATGACCAGTGACTCGAAAAAAGAAGTACATAGCTGCCCCGCCATTTCCACACCAAAAAGATGTACCTCGGCTTATCTCATATTTCGGTTTTGATGCAAGCTTATGCAACCTACCGAGATCACAGCAGCGGTTAATTAGAGATGTGAGGAATCGGATATCCTTACCGACCCGACCAAAAGGTCAGAACACTAAGCTGATGAGAACTAGCTTAGTGGGGGATATATAGGTACAGTGCAACGGACAGTGTCGGAAACGTAAGGTTACTCCAATCTCATTGCATGTGTGAGGAGTCGGATATCCCTACCGACCCGACCAAAAGGTCAGAACACTAAGCTGATGAGAACCAGCTTAGTGGGGGATATATAGGTGGGTGCATGCAAACGACGGACAGAGCAGTTACGGGTAACCGTCACATAAATTCTCGTCGATTGGTGTGACGAAGTGTCACAAAGTCAGTCAGTCGTCTATATGTGCTAATTCCAAGACAGCAGTTGTCTTGGAATCGTACCTTTTTGTGGGGTGTGTAGCTCAGTTGGATAGCACATTGACTGGCCGTTACAACTGGCATGTAACGATGGCTTAAGTCTAAGTCACAGTAGGTCTGTTACTTAGGAAGTGGGTCGGTTGAATATATTCGAGCAGTTATCAAATAGATGAAACTATTGCTTAGATTGATCAGTAGAGATCTGAACTATAGAATATGAGTGAAACCCTCATCCTTATATACTGTATACATGTTCATCTCTCTACTACCGCAAAATCTCAGTGCTTTGGCAGTGAGTGGGACCGAATTTTTGTAATACTTGCTTGTGATTTGTTGGGCAGTGAGACGCTTCAAGGGTATCCTGCTTGCCGCCTTTCCGTATGAGGCCGCCGGCCCATATAAACGATACTTCCAGAACAGATCCACACCACCATCTCAAGCCATCTTGAAATTCAGGATTTTGCGTGTCGCGATGCCCAGATGTCAGTGTCGCTTCCATTGAAGTTGCGAGCACAAGTTGTATTTTAGTGAGCAGATACTGCTGGCAATATGAACGGGTCCCGTCTCAACCATACCATCATCATATTCGACCAAATACGAGGTGAGGCGAGGGTAAATGGCAAATCGGCCTGTGCCCTTTTGTTTTTAACAGCTCTGCCGGGTAGGGAAAAAAGTGGCGGCGTGCGTGTGTAAGTGTCACGTGTGTCACGTGTGAGGGAGGAAAAAGATACAAACGAATAGTGGGTACACTCGAGCTTAGCGTGACCACGGCTCACACACTGATTGGTCGTCCCACTCACTGCCAAAGCACTGAGATTTTGCGGTACATATTGTTCAACTGATCATATTGTCCACCTGATCCTATTGTCTACCTGAGCATTCACTTGACTGTAGAGTGCTCCGTGCGTCGGCCGCGTGATCAATCGTGACGTAGCGTTTGTCACATTGTCATGCCGCAGTTTCGCCTACCTACTATGTAGGTATGTACCGTATTAACTCAGTAACACCGCCATCTCCTGTGGGGCTGCCCACCCCTGCTTCTGGCGACGCCATTGGCCTCTCCAGCGTAGGAGGCTTGGCCAGTATCTTCAGAAGATCAGGGTAAATTAGATCTGTGTGGAGCGGCCAATGGCGTCGCCAGAAGCAGGGGTGGGCAGCCCCACAGGAGATGGCGGTGTTACTGAGTTAATACGGTACCTCTTGCCGCGCTGCCATAGTCACTGCCTTAATTAGAGTCAAACCATGCAATCTGTAAACGTAGATACCGTTGCCGCGACAGCATCTCAATGCTCATGACGATCGAGACATTATCGCCGTCAACGTCTTCATCGTCTTCACTCGAAGCATTGTCGATTTTGATCTCCCTAAACCCACCTGCCTGGTCTTGTAATGTATCTGGATCCTCCAATTCATCCGAAGACGCCGCTTATTGATACGCGCGAGACATTTGCATATGTAGCCGTAATCTTCGTGATCGTAGAGGGTGTTGGCTGGCGCATCCGGGATGACTAACCCCAAAACTGAAAAGGGCTGCTTTCAGCTCCGGCCTAAATGCGCTGATGAAGCGTCTTGAAATGCTTCACTGCGCTCCAAACCAAGCGTCATGCCGACCAGCGTGGGATGCGATCGAGTGCCTAGGGCAAGGCTACCTTTTACCTGGTCGAACCCTGTCCTTGAAAACTAGGGGATCATGACGTCCGAAGGGAAAGTTGTCCCCAGCCATTAGCTACGAGTCGCTTCCGATTAAACCTCCAGAAGCGGTCAAGCCTCAAGGGTGACTGATACAACGGGTTCACAATCCTGGAAACAGGCCATGCCGACTATGGAGGCCCAAAGCAATGCGAATTATACATTGTCAAGGCAGGGGAGTCATCGTATCTCCGGACTTCGGCCCCTTGACCGCGCGGAGCTCTTCGCCAATCAAAGTGCACAGATGCAATCTCACTTGCTTTACCTTGTCTCCGAAAATGTGGAATAATTCAGCGCCTGTACTCGATCGCCCGCTCTCTCTCAAAGCTGTCTTCCGCGATGAGCTTTGCGGCCTGCGCCTGCCAGAATAATCAAGGCACGCAAAGCTGACCGAATATCTCCTGTCCTGCTAGGAATATTGATTGCCGCGTGCATCGATTCAGCCGATGGCATCGTTGTGAAGCTGAAGTGGCGGTCACGAAGTATTCTCGCCACGGAACATACCAGGACCGGAGGCAGTAATCAACCACAGCTGAGTGCCAGCCGTGAGCTTCAAAGTCCTACCGCTCTTCGTAGAATGGGATCCTATGCGCCAGAGTGAGCTGTTTGAACGCCCATTCGAATTCTATTGACAGTTAAACGGGGTGTCCCGGCGTATTTGCCCATCGACATGTCTCCTTCTTCGCAGGGAGAATATACTCTTTCGTCTTCGCAAGAACGTTGGCATAGATGTGGAAGCGGAAAATATGTAGCGGGCACTCATTCGAGGGCGCCATCTTGATCCATGTACTGATTTTTGGCTTCTCATGATCTGTGCATAATACGAGGGCCCGGAATGGTCTCGTCCTGCATCAGCTGGCGCGATTGATGAAGAGCCCATGCGTAGGTGCTATCAACCTCATAGGAACACGGAAACGAAGTTCTCGAGTTTTTGTGATGCCGCTGACGTTTAGGATAGCATCCTAAAACTGTTCGTCTTATTCGCGCAGTCACTCTGCAGTATACCAGGGTATCTCCTCCATAGCTCAATGCCGCTTTGAGAGGCGACGAAGAAACATTGGATCCGGCCATCTCCATCAGTCTGAGGGGCTGAAGGCCTGCGGAAAAGGCCGGATCATCGAAGGCAAATCAATAGCCCATTGACTCGAGGTCCAGCCCCCGAGAACAAATCGATCGTGGGCTTGGAGGAAATTCTCGATTGCGGCGAATGGAGGGGCTGGCTACCTGTTGGGGCCATGCAGCCAGACCCAAGTATTGTATGCAATAATTGACCTTATTAGTGGAACTAGATTGGCATTCAAGGCACACAATTGTGTGTGTACGTGATTGAGCATCACAGAAGTCAAGGCAAAAAAGCACCTGCATCTGATGCCAGAATAGACAATCATAGACCAGGGTGTATTTGACAGTGACTGACTTGGTCTTAAATATTAAATAATTGTTGAAATTTTGCCTGTATTAGCTGTTTTGTGCTTAGGTGGGTATGCATGCCGCGTGGGCACCGTACAGAGCCAAATGGCGGAGATAGATTTCCCACTGGCACGTGCTAGCTTACCTCATTCGAACCGAAAGCCCAAATATATTGCAGCGCATCTCGACGTTCAATCATGATTCGTGTGTGTCAAGTACAGATTCATCTGACTCCACAGAGAACAGAGCGCGATGTAACACGCAAATAGGCCTGCGACATACGGTGCATAGCAAACTTCGACATCCCTTTTGCCTTTAACCATGCCGATCTCACGTCCCTTTTGCCGCTTGTTGTGTTATTCAGAGGCGAAAACTGCATCGACACGTGAAGATCTCACTTGAGAGCCTAGTCGACTGAGTTGCATCATCCATACTTCCTGACTGAATGCAGCTATCTTGAGAAAAACAAAACGTTTTCACTCTTCGTCGACAACGGCCACTGCATGAGCGGAATCAACCCGATTTCTCTTCCCAGCCGATTCACCTGCATCGTCACGAATGCGACCTCCATCTGTGCTGTCATTGGAGGCAGGCGCAGGGGTGAACCAAGGGATTTTCCCTCTCATAAAGTCATTTAAAACCATTTTTGCGACTCCATCTAAATCTGGCTCTCCGCCCCGAAGGAGACGTCCGCTTTTTCTTGCGAGAAGCTCAAGGAGTTCAGTTGCAGCTGCCCATCCCCTAAGATCGTATGTTTTTTCCATGTGGTGTCGCTTTACCCGGCCGAGAACTGCGGGTATGTATTGTGCTGGATGCTCAACTTTCTCCACTCGGACAACCCCGCGGAGCACCAGGTCAGTAGGTGTGTCGGTGCTGGATGGAGGTACCACACCAGGACAGTCGATGAGGTATATTCTTTTCATGAGGCTCACATATTGCCAGACTTTGGTTTCGCCCGGAATGGGAGCAACAGTACACACTTTCTTCTTTAAAAGAGTGTTGATGATAGACGATTTGCCAGTGTTTGGACCTCCAATCAGACCAACGGAAATCTGTTTCCTATCCGCATGGAGGATTGCGAATTGCCTGAGGAGCTGTATTAATGATCCTTTACCAAACGAATTGTTGATACTGGCATGGAAAGCTAATGTGGGGTATTCTGTTGACAGGCAACGAACCCATCCGGCCTGATTAAATGTTAGCTTCAAATGAGCTGAATGGAGATATAAAATTGTGTGCGTCTTCACTAAGAGACTTCCAGTAAGTGGCCGCAAAGGACTCGTGAAAATTTCAACTCTTCGGACGCACGAACCAGCTCGATAGTGACCAGAACGGCACCCATCAGTCGCAAAGGAGAACTTCAACGACAGGTGCGTGGTAAATTCAATTTCCCAACACTGTAACAGACAGCCTCCGTGAGATGAGAGAGGAGTCCTGACAAAAGACATTGGGTCCAAAGAATGGCTTCTTGAAATATTGGGGAAGATAGGCCTCGCGAAGAATGAACTTACGGCAATGCTCGTGGGAACCAGGTCACATTTGTTCAGCACAAATATCAGATGCTTGTGCGGCGCTTCTTCCTTGAGATATTTCTCAACGCTTCGACATCGAGTTCCCACAGGGTCTCGAGCATCCAAGACGTGAATGATGACATCGGACGAGTCAATGACCTTGTACAACTCGTTCCAAATACGTTTGCTCTGACCCTTATCGAAGACTGGTTCAACGGCCATGGACACAGAGTTTTCTTCTTCCGCTTGGCCGGACATTCCGGACAGTAGTTTTGCCTGCTCCAAGCGATCCTGATAAGAGTCCATACTCCTCTCAGTATCGTCAGCGAGGTCTGCAAGACTGCCCACATCGAGCTTGACACGTTTGCGCTGCGCCTTTGGCCCGAAGACGTCGGAATATGGAAAAGTTTCGACCGTCATCTTCGCCTTGTGTTGTTTGATACCATTCGTGTCTTGTCCATCTCGAATAAGGCTCATAGGAAGTTTATTTGATTTCAGGAGAACTTGATAGGGATCGCTGGCCTTTTCGGCCATCGCATCACGAAATGCTTTCAGTGTGTCTTGAGAAACGACGCGGGTATTGGTGAACCACTTTCGATTTGGTTCGATTCGCGCATCTGGTATATCTCGAGATTGGTAGGAAGCGGCTTTCGTTATCTGGCCATCTGCATTTCTCTGTGCCTTGCCTTCCTTGTACATATTGAGGGTCTTCACTTTTTTGGCATTGCTTCAATATGTTAACTGAGCACAGTCGTGACTTGGATTTGGTACTGACCGATAAAAGTTCTCGCCCTTAACACGCACGTTATTCAATCCATCTCCTGTCTTGCTTTGGCGAACGCGCCTAGTGGCCTCTTTCTTTCCGGTGCCCATGATCAAAGACTATACGTTGCGACAGTAAGAAGGGGTGTTGTGAAAAGTTCGAACCATTCGCTCTGCTGCGCCTTGCGGTTCCTCTTAAGAAAAAAAAATCTTTGCTGAAAACTGCCCCACGCACATCGGGCGTCTTCGCTAAAATCTCGCAATAGGAGGTACATATGTACCTCCCATGTACACGGTCTCACAACCTACCTAGGCACTCGTGCCACGCCCCACTATCTTGGCGCTCCATGTTTCGCATCGTAACTTAGGAGACACAAAACGCGGGAACATGTGGCGTGGCATTAAGGAAGTGGGATCGGATAAAAGATAATCCGGGTTGTTTTTTTCGTCCACGCACTATCGACTTGCCCAGAATTTCCTCGACTTCACTGACTTTATAAGGCGGCTTCACAGACACAGATTCATGCTTGAGTGGCTCACACAGATCACAGTCATGCCTCTCACAGCCTCTGTGCCCTACTCGCGACAACCCCTTCGTAAAGCGTTGTATTCGCTTCGAAACTTCTCAAATTCGCATCGACTTGGGTCTCTACGTGTATCTCCCGAGTCTCCCTCTTATGTTCGCTTACCTACACCCCCGCAATCCGACGAAGCAAGACCTGCGCGCATTCGCGGCCACCTGCCTGTTCCGCGCGAAATCTTTCCGCGTCGTGAAGGAGATGCGAAAATTCAAGCGAGTTATATCGAGAAAACAGTCCCACGTTCTACTCAAGTGCGGGAGGATAACAATATCCAAAGATGGAAAGCTGCACTAGCCGACAGCAGGCGTAGCAACTTAAAAGACGGCTTGGATGCTCTTTGGCACAGGCGATTGGAAAACGACAATAATCGGATTTATCGGGCCAGGAGAAAGACTCAGCAGCATAACAAAGCCGGGGTACAGGTCGAGAGGGAAGACGACAGACTGACTCGATCGACAATTTTGAAAGCTCTTATGGACACAAAAGTCCACCCTGATCCTGAAAGATTTTCTCGAGCTAAAAAGAGTCGTTCCAAGGTTTTGGCTCTGGACAGCGCAAAGCGCGAAGCTAGGCGAGATGCCATTATGGAGCTTTACACCAGCGCTTCTAAATTCATCGTCTATGAGAATGAACTTAAGACAGAGATAGATAAGGTGTTCACTGAAGATTATTTTCGAACTCTATCAAGTCAGGCGTCTCGTCATGGCTGTACGGACAACGTGTGGGGCGTCTGCGGTAAGCCGCCGTCGATCGGCAATATGATTGAAGCATCAACTGGGGCATCGACCAAACTCTATCCGGTATCTGACCTATCTGTCAAACGTCAGAAGACAATAGCAGATCATCTTACCAGCGGCAAGATGGAGTAACTAATTATTCTCGCATTTTATACTAGCTAAACCTGTCGTGGGTTTTATATCCGTGTGTTAATACAGGAAATATGATCTATGTACACCGTGCAATTTGAAGCACATGTCTCACGTGTGCTGATGCCGTGTCTGCCGACTGTCACACTTTTGGACCAAGTTGAACGTCATTGATCGGTAGTAGATGAACATCAAGACATTTCAGAAACCAAAAAATTACTTCAACGACGAATAACTAAATTTTACGATCGTATTCAACCCTGTCATTCTATCGTTTTTCTATAAGAAGGAAGTGCGTCGCCAAATATGCCAGTATCATGAAAGCTATACAGAAGATACCCAGGTTGCTGACATCTGTCCACAAAGCACTATTGTCAAACCCAAAAGAACTAAGAATAGCTGCACCAGGCACGGTTATGTCCAGCCCGTATTTTTTGTCCACAAGGGTCAGCTCAACAACCTCATTGACTATAAGCGCCTCGAATCCATAATGAAATATAGATATCTTCTGCAGCCATAAGGCGCTTGCGGGCGTCGCATCATGATTCAGGAGAAAGCCCGCAAAAAGCAGACTGAAGAGCATGACCAGGCTGCCAATCAAATTGGCGAGTCCACCATCCTGGCAAAGTATGCCGACCAAGAGACAAATAGATGCAGCAGCTAGATTGAATAGTACCAATACTAGCATGAATATAAAAAAATGGAAGAAATCGGGCACCAAGCCGGTCATGGGATATATGATGGACCCCATTAGTATAGGCGGCATGATCCTTAGCGGGATAATGTCGAAGAGAACCTTGGCTGTGAAATACGTTACCGGAGAGTAGTAACCGTTGGCTCGCTCCCGGAGAAACAAAAGTCTTTCTTTAGAAAAGACATTTAAACTTGTAAGAGTGCTGAACCCGAACAACGCCAGAAGAAAGAAAAATAGGCCCAGACGATTCTGAAATCCTGGAATATCGTCCGTCAAACCATAGAAAAGATAACCCGAGAAAACAGCTAGGATGATAGATATTGCGTAATGGGTAAGCATGAGCATCGGATCACGGTACAGATTCTTCCATGTCCTCTGCGACAAGATCAAAAACTGATTCCAGTATCCGATCCGTGCGTAGCCATGACCGACAGGACCAACATTAGTGTTTGACGCCTCATAATTGTAAGCATGACCGTTTACGCCATTATCTTCTGCCGCAGCGGCTACTGCATTTCGAATCTCGCAACGAAGTTGTTCAGCGACTTCAGATTGCGCAAAGGCATGTGTCATAAGCTCAACATCGGTGCCGGTCGTCGATGAGTGGATGACATCATGTAAGCCTTGCTGTGAAGGGGATGTGATGGCATTTGATGAGTCCACCTGGTGTTTGTCATAGCCGTGAGTTCTAGCGCCGGCATTGGGAGAATACGACGTATGTGCAATCTGTTCCTGACGAGAACAGAATTCGCCCTCCTGCCGGAGCAGGATCGAGTCTTGTTGCGATTTTCTTCGCCGAGTTGTTGCCGCTGTCTCGATGGTACTATCATCGCCGACGCTGTTGCTTAAAACACTGTCACTTGACCTAATCGCCCTTGTACTACTAGGGCCAGCACTCATAGCATTTGCGATCATAGATGCGCCACCAAAGGAGGTCTTACTCCTCGTCTGCATCGTTAAATCTACCAAGTAATCCGCAATGTTATGACCAGGTGGGCATTTGTAGCCAATCGAGTCAAAGTACGACTGACAATGTGCGAATGGGCCAGAAAAGACCGTGTTGCCCTTTGCCAATAGCACGAGTCGATCGAACAAAGCCACAATATTGGATCGTGGTTGATGTATTGTGAAAACCACTGTTCGTTGATAGTTCTTTGCCAACGTGACTAGGGACTCGACAACATTGTATGCGTTGAATGCATCCAGTCCGCTTGTAGGTTCATCAAGAAAAAGTATGGATGGACTTGTGACAAGTTCACAGGCAATGCCAACCCGGCGCTTTTCACCACCAGATATGCCACGTCCGTTTCCTTTGTCGGAGCCAATCAAGGAGTCACGGATGTGATGGATACCAAGCTCTCTCTCAATTTCGAGCACCCTGTGTTCCTTACTCAAACGACTCATGCCCCGTGGCAATCTCAAAAGAGCACTGTTCAGGATCGTCTCGTGAACAGTCAAAGTTGGCAGCATTGTGTCCTCCTGATCAACGAACCCGACCATTTTCTTGAACTCCGAATCATGAACCTTCATGCCGTTAACGAAGAAATATCCCTCTACGGAGCCACGTTTATTTTTCCGCGCCAGGATGTCGAGAAAGGTTGTTTTTCCCGCACCAGAAGCACCTATGATGGCAGTTACTTCTCCAGGATTGCAGGTTCCCAAGATATTGCTGAGAATGACTTTGCCATTCAATTGGTAACCAACCTTTTCAAATTGAAGGGTCGCGGGTTTGTGTTCAGCCATCATTCTGGTGGTTTCGTCATCTGAGTCCTCCAGACGAATTGCACCGTACCTCAATTTGCGTCGTGACAAGATCCACGTGGTGACAATTATTGCCACCAAAAAGAGTGCACATATGGTGATCACACCAGCGATAAGAGGGGTGTTGATTTGTTTAATCGGTCTCGTGTAGCCAGGAACTTGAGTTTCGTGCAGGCATTCGCCAGATTGACACTCAAGGAGAATGCTTGAGTCACCAATCAAATTGCGAATCAGCTTGTCCATCTCTGGCTCGGTGAAGGCGCATTCGTGGGCACCGCCATTTCTCTGGCTGCATTTAAATCCACCAGGACCACGGACTGCTTTTTCCAGAAATTCGCTAAGGTCGATGGAGCCATCCTTCCCACACAGCATTCGTTCAGATACACAGCTGCAGCGTATCTTATTGCACTTGTAAGAAGTAGCATTCGTGACTTCATGAAACTGCGCATTCGACTCGCAATCACTCAGATGACAATAGAAAGATTCGATCGCATCAACCCAGACTTCATATTGAGCGTTAGCGTTCTAGATCAGGATTGAATGATTCTCATATCCATAGCTTACATTGAAAATCACATGTGCCTTGAGCTTTCTGGCAGGTGAAGGTGACTTGGGGCCGTTGTTCGTCAAGAAGATCAGTAATTTTCTGGTTGGTGACTCTACAGATCTGGTGATTGTGTTGCACGACCTCTCCGTTATTATAGCAAATGCCGCTATTACTGGTGCCCACAAGGCCATTGCATGCTCGATTTTCAGTGCAGACATTGCAATTTATTCCAGTCCAGCCTGCGTCGCAATCACAGGAATTTCCAGACCTCATTGGCCTGTCTCGGCCTCTGGCGGGAGAGCCGCACACTAAAGACATAGGTCAACGGGGAACCAAATCCGTTGAGTGTTGCGCAAGGTAGGAAGAAGTCGTGCTTATTTGTCCAGGAAACGAGTCAAGACTTACAAGGCTGAAGGCAATCATCTCCACCGAAACCTTCCGGACAGTCGCATTTGCCGTTGGACTTGTTGCAACCTGCGTACTGAGCACACGCATGAGAAGGCAAGAGGCAGTTGAAACTGCACATTGATCATTAAGATTGTAACAAGCGTCAAAGTGTGAGAACGTGTATAATCAAATGACTTGGAGCCTTCGACTTACCAGGGAGGGCAGGTATCGAGTTTCGCATCCGTGAAAGCCATGTTGGATGCCAAATGGTCAAGATCCTCGTGCATGGAACGCTTTGAAGCCATCGACACAAGTTACCGCCTCAAGCACAAAGATATTCCCGGTGGAGCGAGCCACAGACAACGTATGCGCAGCGGTGGCGACGAATTGCAAAAGAAGTTATGTACAGAATTGGGTATGTAACTCTAACCACCTACATACGGAGTTACAAGTGTTGAAACTTGACGAGTTGGAAGGTGGGTTCATGACGTCCACCGCGTGACAACGCAAGATCCCGACGTACCTATCTGCTGCAGTGACTTTTGCTGCAAGTACTCCGTAGGTTAGGTACCTAGGTACCTACCTATGTAGATGGAGAGCTCATTTATCCCACTTTTTGATTGGTTTTGAAACTCCATAGGTAGGTACCTCGTCATCGCAGCGACCTTCACGCGTAACACAGCCACCGATATCGCCTGTCACGACCTGTACAGGCAGGGCGTGGCAACGCACTACATATACTGGCGGGCGATTACGTGCAACTTGGTCACTTGACCTTTTGGGTGGAATGGGTGGTTATGCATGCGCGACTTGCCCCTTGCCCTCCAGGCTCCGTCAGAGGATGAAGATTCTGATAGCTCTGTCAGTCGCCTGCGCCAGGATTCAGGAGACTGCCAATGTGATGGTTACCCGTAACTGCTCTGTCCGTCGTTTGTTTGCACTAGTAGGTCCCTCAGCCCCGGAGCGCAGCGGAGGGCCGCTGGGGACCTCGCGTCGCTTCGGAAGAGCAGTTGGGCAGGAAGTGTGATATCTGTGCAGTGACGGTGTTGCCAGTGGAATCGGTTCAGTTACAAACTTACAGTGGCGTTGGTGGTCCCCATCGGCCCTCCGCTGCGCTCCGGGGCTGGGGGACTCCAGTGGAATCGTCCAGTTCCAGTGGAATCGTCCAGTTCCAGTGGAATCGTCCAGGTCCAGTGGAATCGTCCAGGTCGAGGTGCTACATGAGGTGGCACTCCCAACGCCACTTTTTCCATTACAAATTCTAGTACGGAGTAGCTAACACCTAATCCTAACCTTAACACCTAATCCTAACCACTAACCCTAACTAACCCTAACCAAGATTAACTGAAAAGTGGGGCGGGGAGTGCCACCTCGTCGGGAACCTCGATTGACGGGGGCAGAAAACTCCCCCCACCCCGAATCGAACGAGGGCCTTTGGTCAGCTTAGTGTTATGTGAGGAGTCGGACATCCCTACCGACCCGACCAAAAGGTCAGAACACTACCTAAGCTGATGAGAACCAGCTTAGTGGGGGTCCGGGGATATAGGTACATCTATATGTATTGGAGAATCATGTTCGCACCAGTTGTTCGCAATCTCTTAGTCATCTGTTCCATCTACCCACCGTACCACCCTTTCCCACAACTTGATTGGTCAACGCCCTCTGTCCCCCACTGTTGATCTGTTAAAGTCCGCACCTGCTGTTCGCAATCTGTTCGCAACCCAAAACACCTACCAGGCCACCGTAGGACCCCTCTTCTCCCACAACTGGACGATTCCACTGGACCTGGACGATTCCACTGGACCTGGACGATTCCACTGGACCTGGACGATTCCACTGGACCTGGACGAGGTTCCCGACGAGGTGGCACTCCCCGCCCCACTTTTTCAGTTAATCTTGGTTAGGGTTAGTTAGGATTACAGTTAAACCCCGCTATAACGATCCGTTATAAAACGATATATTCACCTTAACGATATTTTTGGCCTCATTTTCCGATATCACCATACAAATAACGATAAATCCCGCTATAGCGATAGCGATACGATTTTGGTCGAAAAATCACGTGATATCGTTATATCGGGGTCATAGCGACACAATTTTTTGGCCCATTCCACCCAATTCCTCACGCAATATCTGCCCCAACTCATCGCGACAACAATTTTTTTGGCCCAATCCATTCAGTGACTACTGTTATGGATTAGTCTTTGACTAATCGTGGATAGATAAGCGGCAAGACTGGGGTGATTACTTGAGACTCCCCCCACTGGGCGTGGAGGTACTTAAACGGCTAGGAGGGCATTCTTGTCCTTTCTCTTTCTTTCCTCCTTAGTTTTATTGATAACCATTTCCTCTCGCGCATACATCCAATAGGGCCAGATCCAGAAGGCCAAGCTGGGAAAGTATTCAGAAAAAAGTTTCTGAATACTGGTACTTGCCTAGTTTTGCAACAGTGGAGACAAATCCAATGTACCGTTCAACAGCACTGAATGTGGCTTAGCGTTTTTCTGCACACCGCCTGCCATAGATTATTCTCTGCCTCCTTCTGTCTACGGGCGGAGTATTGAGGGCGCAGGCCAGGAGGACTTCAAGGAAGTCGGCAAGGTCATCGGTGTCATCATCGAGGTTGTCTATGGACTGCCCAGTACAAGATAGTACATAATGCCACGTTGTGGATTTCGAGTTCGAAAGAAGGCATGATTATATGATTATGGTTATAAAATGATGAGAGTATTGACCGGATGAGCGTGGTGACCGTGACGGCTAAGCTCAATGATGATGTGAGTCGTTTCGAATATTTTTTTTTCGTGTTGACCTCGTCAAACAGGGCCCAAAACAAACGTGCCAGTGGCCAGTGGCCACTGTGACCACTGTCTCTTGGCGGCTTTTCCACTGCGGCCACTGTCTTTTGGCGGCTTTTCCACTGTGGCCACTGTCTTTTGGCGGCTTTGCCCCCGTGGCCACTGTGTCTCGGCGGCTTTGCCCCTGTGGCCGCTGTCTCTTGGCGGCTTTTTCTGCCAACTGTGACAACGTCCTGTCACAGTTGTTTGGGGCTTTCTGAATACTTTTTATTCAGACAGAGTGGAGATTATGGTGCTGTTCGCCCAATAACAGACGACGACAGGGGCCCCCTGCTAGTTCTCTCTAGCTCGGTACATTGCGACAGGGGTCAAGTTGAAATCGAAAAAATTGTCTCCACCTTTATGCCAAATTAGGCATGGTCGCAAAGTATTCAGAAAAAAGTTTCTGAATACTTTCTCAACTTGGCCTTCTGGATCTGGCCCATATCCGTGATGAACCCTCACAACTACATATGTATCTAAATTGTATGGTGCCCTTGCCCTTCGCTTCCTTGACTAGTACACTGGGTTTTTGCGGCACCACTATCATCTCTGGCGACATATTTTCCTTGTCCATCGTTGGCTTCCCCTTGGCCTGCTTCTGTGAGGGCTTTCGCACCCGAGCTGCTGGATTTTCCGTACTGCTGCCACGCCAACTCGACATGGTGTTATGGTGGGGCAGCATGCTAGATCAGTGGTCATGTGATGAAACACGTGATGAATTCAGATCACCCGAGATTCGATATTACGATATCCCGATATAACGATGGAGTTTTGGTCACTTTTGGGATATCGTTATAGCGGGGTTTAACTGTAGTGGTTGGGATTAGGTGTTAAGGTTAGGATTAGGTGTTAGCTACTGGAATTTGTAATGGAAAAAGTGGCGTTGGGAGTGCCACCTCATGTAGCACCTCCGAAGAACGAGGTACAGGGATACCCACTACGGAGTACGTGCTCGGTGCTGAGGTGTTTTTTTTGATTACATAAGCCTTTGACAAAGAACCTTTTGGGCGCAGATCGCGACTCGGCACCGACACGTCCTATCAATTTTGCCCCAAGGTCAAGTTTGGCACTATGGATAATAGTGAAGGAACTTAAACCCAAGAGAATCTGACTGACCGTCGGTCGCTGCTTTACATCATGGCAGGCGTGAATGATGCACCAGGTGTGCAGGCCCTCGCTGTACCCGCCGTTTGTTTATTGATGGCATTCCTCGGATACTTTCCTCAATACCTCCTTCGGTGTCCTTCGCTCGAGCCAGGTCCTCCGTCGTGGAGTGAAACATTCCTTTTCAACGCTTTGCTCATCTCTCTTTGGTACACCTACCTCAAGACGGTCACAGAAGATCCGGGCCGGTTTGTCTTCTCAGACGTTGTGAACGAAAGCGAGGGCAATTGGTGCAAGAAATGCTCTGCTCCCAAACCTGCAAGGGCTCATCATTGCAAACATTGTGGACGATGTATTCCAAAAATGGACCATCACTGTCCCTGGACGAAGAATTGCGTCTCGATGACAACATTTCCACATTTTCTACGCTTTTTAGTATTCTCCAACCTCTCTCTGTGGATGCTGGCAAGCCTGCTGTGGCAGCGATGCTCTGCCTTGTGGGATGCGCGGCATCTGCCGGCTTTTCTTGGACCGACCTTACCATCGTTAGTTGGCTTGGCTCTGTCTTCCCTCATCTGCCTGTTCACATCTCTAGCACTTGGGATTGTACTCATTACGACGACAAAATGTTGGTTGTTCAACTGCACCATGATAGAGGGTTGGCAAATAGAACGCCACGAAGAATTGGTTGAAAGAGGAGGTAGGGATTGGTGGGACCTGCATGGCTCAGATGGGGAGCAGATAAAAATAGAGAAAGTAGAGTTTCCCTATGATCTCGGCATCTTCACGAACATGTCCCAAGCTATGGGAACATCCAATTTCCTTCTCTGGTTGCTGCCTTTTTCCTCTAGCCCCAAGGTCGGCATAATGGGAAAAGGATACGGCTGGACTTGGGAGGAAAATGGATTTAATCGCAAGAAAGGCATGTGGCCCCCCCTGGATCCGGAAACGGTGCGACGGGCAAACCATGAATGGCCTGCGGTTCGCAGAGACTTTGCTGCCGAGCTTCGAGACGTGGAGGTATCGCTAGAGCTTCACAAACGCATGCTCCATGAACGCCAGAAGAGAGATGCAGAACAGACTATCCTACCCAAGCTCGATAGTGTCGAAAGTTGTGATTCCATCAATGGATATGGCCAGTTCAAAGATTCCAAAAATTCAGCAAGCTGGAGAAACATTGAGGGTGAGACGCTGCAGGACTATGGTGTCGACGAGGACGCCGACAGCTACGCTTCTGCAGCTTCTTCGGGACAGGATGATATTCCACTCTCCAAGTTGACTCGTCGGCGTCGCATTCTCCATGTCAAAGATGTGAAGTAACGACACCATGGAAGCCGGGAATGTTTCGCTCTGTAATTCTTCAGTCGCAGGAGGCTGGGATTGCGAGCAACATTTGATAGAACCTTGGTCGAGCTCCTCAGTCCACAAGAAGAATCATTATGCATCTACAGCCTTAAAACGACACTCGCAAGCTTGTAAATAAGGTCTTCCATCCCGCGGCTAAAGAGGGGGGCCAGAGCAGTCATCAACGGTCAGTTGGTCCAAAGTCCTTGGCTCGAAGAAATTTCGGAACAACTAAGTGTGCTTCGAACACGTAAGATTTGCTTCGACCTTTTTTCTTCATAAAATGAGATAAATCACCACCCCTAAAAAAAGTTTGACCCAAGATCATGTGCTATGAAGCAATGCGAAGTCACCTCACCAATCGTCGTCAACCTTGTCCTTCTGCATAGCATTCTTTCGCGCAAGAAGTGCATCAGCCAAGCTACCTCCCAGACTTGGCGTTGGTGTGTTACTACGACTGCCTTCCGAACCATTCGCTCCATTATGGCTAAGGCCAGAATCTCTCTGCGCCAATTCGGCAGGCTTTCGTCCTGCAGCAGGGCGCTTTGCGGGAGGGGCTGGGGGGGTGGATTTTGGCTTGGCAAGTGGTAGAGCTGGAGAAGGTCGTGGAGCTGGTGCCGCTTGTTCCTCCACGTAAGCGGCGGGGACCCAGGCTTGGCCGATATCACTTTTAGCTAACCACCAACCTGAGCAAAAGTTAGTTGAGGCGGTCAACACTAGTGTCATCCGACCGAAGTGCCACGTACCATTGTTCTCTTTTTGAACGATTTCCAGCACATCTCCAGCTCGAATAGATAATTCGTTGTCTCGTTGCCCATTAAAATCGTACAAAACTTTAGCAACAATTTTCGACTGTCCTAGCGCAGCCGGAGGTGGTGGCGGAGGTGCTCGAGTTGCCACATTATCGACACTGCCTTGGTATCTCGTACGACTTGGGATAGCATTCTTCGGTCCCAGAACAGAGCTGCCATTTGTCTCGTCAGGTGGTTTTGCTTGAGTAGGCACTACTGCTGGAGACTGAGGGACTATTCGTCCACTCGCTTCAGGTCGGAGCTGTTGTGTGCGCTTCGTAGTAAGCCCTGAGGGTCGACCACCAGGGCCACCGGGCTTGATTAGTTTGCCGCGCGTGATAGGACGAGGAGGAACTGGCTTCGTCTTTGGCATGGGATGCGATTCAGAGGCGGGTGATTCGCCAGTTTGTGTATGTATGGCTCCGCTCTTGTAATAATCCTCTGTCTGCTGTGAGTCTTTGATCACCTTAACCTGTTGAAGCTTGTTTGGCTTCTTCGCATACTCGATGAAGTCTTCGATCCGAAGGGTGAAGCCACTGAGCATCACTCGCTGCATTTGCGCAAATAGCTCAGTTTTGAGAGTACAGTTCAGTAGAGGATCGGCTTCCTGAGCTGAGCCCACACCAAGCGAGAACCAGTCGTCCCTACATGTAGACGTTCCAACAAATTTGATGGTCCCGAGAGGAATGGCTCGTTCCACAGAAATTTGAATCTGATCACCAACAAGCAACTGCGCAATGATGTAGAATTTAGAACTGGTGACAATAATTAGACGAGGACTAGGCTTGCTAGACCGTCCAAATTTTGCCTCCAAAACTTCTCCACGACAAGAAAAGACCGCACGCTCATCTGCTTTAATGTCGGCGGCGTATCTGATCTGGGTGCCTGGCCCAGCAGCCGCATTGACGCCGAGGTAGTCCCCCAAGAACCTTCGAGACCCAAGAAGACTCATCCGTCTTCGCTCCTTTCGGCCCTGGAGTAGCCTGTGTCCATAGGTTCGAAGCTGTAAGTACTCTGCCCCAGTTCGCTTCTTCCGCCACATCCTCTGAATGCGAGTCGCAGATTCAGCACGGTAGGCCAGATAAGCACGCCACATTCGCTGGATCCGAGTGGCCATATTATGCCAGTATCTATCGCGCATGTGCTCCAATGCGAAGAGTGTCTCGGGTGCTTTGATGAAAGCCTTCGTGACGCCCAGTTGCCATTCTTCCTTCGGAATGCTCGTATCCTTAAGGATCTGCTTCACAGCATCTTCCATAGACCCTTGCCACGTATACTCGCCTGCGTATGATGTAGCCGGCGATAGAAGGAAAAAGCGCTCAACAAACTTGTCAAAAGATTGGCGATACGCGAACCCGGCGCGTCGAATTCGAACATTTTCTTGCAATCCCAAATATTTGATTTGATGGAGTACACTTGGGCTATTATACTCAGTAGGGGACTTGTTCTCGTTTGGCTTGATGGTACGAATATACGAGGGCTGACATTTCATCAGTGTATCCACCAACGCATTTGCGGAAGTTCGAATTCGATCTCCTGCAGATGGCGGTTGTTTTCGATTGTCCTGGTCGACCTGCTGGGGCGACAGTAAGCGCACGAAATGGTTTCCACTGTGCTGAAAGAGAGTGAGTAGGCCTTTCAACAGTTGGTCTTTGTTTTTATCCGTGATACCATCTACTGCGTACGAGACGTCTCCAGCGTAGTGCTTCACAATGAAATTCCCTTGTCGAGGCGTCAAATGAGGGTGAGACATGCCATTTATGCTTTGCATGAAAGTTCGATCACACGCTGCAGGATCAGCATGCGCCGTCTTGGTAGCATCCTTCATGGCTGAGAAGATCCCTGGGGGTCGGGTTTGCTCAATGAGATCACATACAACCTTGTTGTCGAAGAAGTTGATCGGCGTCCATTGAATTTTCTCTCGGGCGTATTCCTCTTGCTCAGTTTTTAGCGTGAGCTGAATAAATATTTGCTGAAGCTTCTCATTCACGTAGTTGATACAAAGCTGCTCAAAGCTATTCTTTTCAAAGATCTCAAACCCATAGATATCCAAGATCCCCATCGTATTAGTCGAAGCTTGTCTGGACTTAAGCGATTGATTGATGCGCTCGACGATCCAGTCAAATAACTTGTGATAAATAGCTTTGGCCAGAGCGTCGCGGGTGGCTGTGGCTTGCGCAGGGTTCGCAGGAGATTCTATGACTTCACCACTCCGTGGAGTCAAAATGCGGATAGTGATAGCATGGATTAATTGATCCGGTGTGACTTCCATCAGATACGCCACAAAAGCTACAACAGACTGATCCAGTACAGCAGCATAACCGCTGTCGTCTTCTCGAAATTCAATGTTGCCGATCCATAGCGTGGCTGCCAGCATGCGAAAGATTTCGTCCTGCTCAGTCTGACTGAGACCAATGACCTTCATCGCGTTCAGTGTGTCTTGAAAATCAGCGACATCATCAATGCCTTCAACATCAAAGCATTTAGAACGGCTTGTGTACGCGTAAGTTTCCGGTTTTTGAATTCCAAAGAGCTCCTGGTATTGTTGTGAAGCTCCTTTAGTGAGTTGATAAAATATGTGGAAATTTCGCTCATTGATGATCTGACCGACAACCCGCGACTTCTCGAGGAGATAGTTGGTAATGTCAGCTCCGACTGGTTCGCCAGTAGAGTTGAAATGAATCTGAAGATACTTGCCGAATCTCGAGGAGTTGTTATTTCGCAAGGTTTTTGCGTTTCCGAAAGATTCGAGCAACGGATTTGTTGCCATAACCATTTCCTTTACATCCTTGATATCCCCAGACTGTTCGCCAGAGACATTTGCGATATATTGCATGATGCGCTTGGCTGCTTCTGTTTTGCCAGCCCCTGACTCGCCGGAGATAATGACGCACTGGTTCTCATGGTAAGCCTTCATGTTGTAATACGCTGACTCGGCAATTGCGAAAACATGAGGTGGCATCTCCAAGCGATTTTTACCCCTATAGCTGTCGACAACTTGTTCCGTATAGATGCCGAGGTCGCGGAACGGGTTCACGGAAACCAGTACATGGCCGATGTATGTATAAATCTCGGCGTCCTCGAAGCGCTTCTTGAGGTTCCCATTGATAGCCTCATTCGAAACTTTGCTCAGCAAGGTCAGATCCGAAACCCCAATTTCCTTCTTTTTGGTTGCTTCAAACGTTGCTTTCTTGGGTCTGCCACCGCTGATGTTTTGAAGCCCTGAGGCACCACCAGTCTGGGCATTGCGGGCGGTCTTGTCCTTGGGACGTCTCGATATACCCTGTTTCAATAAAGGGGGGCCGCGCAGGGTTGGTTAGGTCAAAATCTGCCTCCGAATAGAATTGAAGACTTTCATGATTATAGCTTGCAGACTTCTTACCATGATGAGACACCGATATGGAGAAGGAGAGTGCAATGAGCGGCCACGTGACGGTTTAGTCAACCATGAACATTTACGGGGACGCAATGCCAATTGGCGAGGAAGTATCGGGAATCGCTTTCAAGACGAGCCCTTATGACGCAGCCGGTGCCTTTTCGTTTTGTCAGGACTTCATGAGAGAAGACTGCCAGCGTGTACAGCCTGACGATGACGACGAAACGCCGACGATTTTCCGTAGATACCTCCTAGGAGGTACATACTCCGTACATACGCAGCTTTCCGGAAGGAGTACGGAGTATGTGAATGAGCATTCCTACTCGGACAGCATAAAAGTACTAATCGGACAGCATTCTCCACAATTCTTGGGCTCCTGTGTATCCCCCCAAAATTACAGTGGGAAGTAAATGACCAAACTGTACGGAGTACGCATCTCGCATGTGCATGTCTCAACATCACCACGCCACCCCGAGGAGGCTTCGGCGATTCACTTTAGCAATTCATTTTCGGTGTTCTGAATTCTTCTTTCATTGTATCTACCCTTACGTACGTCATTCGTGGCCCAGCAGAACACGCCGGCGTCCTACAGGCGACTACCTAAGTCAATTGCGTAGCCGGGACGACCTCCTCCACTTGAAGGGTATCGCTGATCATGGTCAGGGCCTGCGATGACAGTCCAGTGGTTTTCGAGGCGTTGGTAGATGAAGATGATCGCGATGCCCCACCTCTGCCTCTGCCTCGTCCGCGGCCTCGCGTGGTCTTGGTCTTTTGTCTCTTCGACGCCCGTAATGCCTCTGCCTCCTCTATCTCGAACTGTGACTGTCGACGGCGTATGCTTGGCTTTATGGGGCGGCTGCTGGGGAGGGTCGGCTGCGACGTTGAAGCCTGTGTAGAACGATCAACAGCTTGAAGGCGGGTCGGAACCGTGACCTTTTTGTTTGATGAGGCGCGAGGTCGACCACGAAGATGGGATGATGATGAAGAATTTGGTGGGTGGCGTTGATGCGCAAATGCCAAACAGTGTGCTTTCCTTGAACACTGTCTATGAGCGAAAGGATACATAAAAAGTGGAGAGTGTCACGAGATTTCTGGGGAATGCTGTCCGGTTAGTACTTTTATTAGGCCCCGTTTACGCCCCTTTTGAAATATTGAAATGGAATTGGATTTCGGTGCCAAAGAGACATGTGCTGCCAAGCCGCTAGTGTGACGCTAGACGATGTACTGTGGATATCGACGGGGGGTCGACTGGGGGTAAATATGGATACTAACGGGGGTAAATATGGATACTGACGGGGGTAATTATGGATACCGACGTGACCGTGGCACATCGTAGAGACGTTTTTCCGGGCCCGAAATGTCGGGAACGACTGCAGGATTGAAAATCTTGAAGTAAAATCTAGATTCGCGAAGACCGTGTCGGGTCCGCCCAAGATATCGTCCATCAGAGCGCGGCAGGTGACGGGATTGTTGCCCAAGGATATCCGTGGTTTCCGAATAGAGCTGGCAACCTCCTCTTCAATAAGCAATGACAATATACACTCGACTATCAACGTGTTCGCCTCTTCTTGCGCAGCAGCTGTTTGGTCGGAATTCTCGCCATCCTGGTGCTGCAAGGCGTCCATTTTGGTGGTGGTCAGACGCGTGTTTTGGCGTGTTTTGGCGTGTTTTGTTGGCGTATTTTCGGTCGCAGCTCGCAGTCTGCGAAGTCATCGAAAACATCGAGGATTTGTGGCCAGTGGACTTTCAGTGGGCTTTCAGTGGACTTTCAGTGGACTTTCAGTGGACTTTCATCAGTGGACTTTCATCAGTGGACTTCCAGTGGACTTCCAGTGGGCTTCCAGTGGGCTTCCAGTGGGCTTCCAGTGGGCTTCCAGTGGGCTTCCAGTGGGCTTCCAGTGGGCTTCCAGTGGGCTTCCAGTGGACTTGCCATTTTGGTGGTGGTCAGAGGCGAGTTTTCGGTCGCAAATGGACACGTTTTCTCGAATCGAGCCCGGTAAACCAGCTCGGAGGCTGGTTTGCGGCGATCCAGTTTCTCCCATACAAATCGTAATGCTGGAACAGAAAATCGCGAGCGTAACACCCTTGTAAGGCCCTTGTCTAGCGCGGTACTTCGTTTGCCAGGGGTCATATTCGTGATTTACGATTTGTGCATTTTGGCAGTGCTCAATTAGGTATAGCCTCATTTTTGTGCAAAATTCGAAATCCCGAGCCCCGCGCTCGAGGGCGTAAACTGGGCCTAGATCGCAGAGTTTCGTGACGTATCCGAAGGGAGTGAGATACGTTCTGGTGGCGCTAGCTGAGTTCAGGCGATGTCCCGCTTTTTGATTGGCATCGACCTTACGGCACTAGAGGAGGTATGTACCTCCATACCTAATGTTGGGGCCCACCAATGACGTCAACAACGCAACCTGAGCTCAGAGGTATGTACCTCATAGCGCTGTTCTTGAGCCAACCTACGACCTCACGTTCACCTTGGCTGTGTATCCATTATCATATACCTAACACGAGGAACCGCGTATAACGTGTCCAAGAGAGCCTAATACTTGAATCCGCTATCGGTGCCTCGATATGTCTGCGTCTAATGAAGAGCACTCGCAGGCTGTCGACGGGAGCCCAATTTCGCCAATTTGTCCAGACACTGGCAGAAAGATCTCACAGAATGATCATTCGATGCCTCGCCCTAACCATTCGGAGCTTGTTGAGGGTTTGTAGCCCGCCTTTCATCCAGAGGCTGGTTAGGAGTCTTGGGCTTTCAAACACCCATGTTCATGCTGATCAAAAGCATCAATAGAGAATATCATGGCAACCTCTGCACCCGCCCCCGGAAATTCCGCACCTCAGAAAGAGGTACGAAGTTATACCGTTAGATGTCTTTGCTATAAGTTCATTTGATGAATACTTAAGCTCATGAACGAGACCCAGCTCGAGAAAATCACGCTTGAAGACAAGCCGAATGACAAGATTCTACACCGACCAAGCCCCGAAAAATTAGTCAATGGGAGCGTCTCGCATGATGATTCACGAACAGCAGAGCAGGCGTACGAAGAAGCGATGGAGGATGAATATGCCAAGCGCGAGGGCGGTGCCTGATCACGAAAGAATTTGCCATGCACCTGCCACCAACCGCACGACTCACCATTGTCTAGATTTTTAATGCCGTGTTGTGGACTCGTCACGGATAGTGGATGTATGCGCGAGAGGAAGTACCTAGTTATCAATAACTTATAAAACTAAAAAGAAGGAAAGAAAGAGAAAGGTCAAGAATGCCCTCCTACTCGTGCCACAGCCCCACAATACTTTTTGGTTTCGAATGCTCTCACCATCACGCACAAAGCACCGACGCGCACAATTTTCAACACCCGACGTGCAGCCACGCTTCGTTTTTGTGCGTCACATCAAATTACGGCGCCGCTGTCGCGAAATTGGCTGTCGGGATTGTTTCAGAAGAATCTGATGCCATATATGTATGCACTTCGACTCCCAGCAAAATTATATCGACTCTTGTCGTTGAGATAATCAGGATTAAAAATGAAGGTGTTGAAAATTGTGCGCGTCGGTGCTTTGTGCGTGTAAGTGCGGAGCACCATCTACGATGGTGAGAGCATTCGAAACCAAAAAGTAGTGTGGGGCTGCGGCACGAGTACCTAGTGTCTCTCACGGTTCACCTACATATCAGTCAAACCTCGTTATAACGATATCGCACAGTTCGCAAAAAAGCCATCGTTATATTGAGATATCGTCCAGGTGAGGGTCACGTGGACACATGGCGCACATACCCTATATAGATACGCTACATTTTTTTTGCAAGCACAAACCTCATGTTACGGCACATACGTTGTTGAAGAACTGAAGAAAGGCCCAATTTTCTTATTTCTTTCTTCTTTTGATATTGTCTTCATGATACATTGTCCATATGTCGAAGTTTAATGGGGGTGATGTACCGAGGTGGTAAAAGATGATGTTTTTGGAAGCTTGCACGTATAAGTCTAGCGCCACATGGTGATGGATGGGCCTAATCTTGCTGCTGGAAGGTCGGAAATGCAGCGAAAAATTGGGCAGGATGACCTCGTTATAACGATATTAGCGATTTTTTTGGCCCAAACTGTATTGGTATCGTTTTAGCGAAAATTATCGTTAGTTGTTAGGCAAAACCAAATTTTCAGCCCGGACCTATCGTTTAAGCGAGGTTATCGGCTAGGCGAGGATCGTTATAGCGAGGTCTGACTGTACATACATATACGGAGTAGGTGTAACGGCCAGTCAATGTGCTATCCAACTGAGCTACACACCCCACAAAAGGGTACGATTCCAAGACAACTGCTGTCTTGGAATTAGCACATATAGACGACTGACTGACTTTGTGACACTTCGTCACACTTGCCCGTTCCACACCTGACGAATCTCATTCGGCAGCTTTGAATAGGTGGACGCGGGGTGCTGTCCCTCATGTAACCGGCACAGTACCTATCTTATCTGACTTGTTCCCCTGGCTTTGGCTTGGCAGTTACAGAGGAGGGCACAGCTCGTCTAGAGTACCGGGGGCAGCGAACTCCCCCCATCGCGATTCGAACTCGCGACCTCAGGGTGTCTTGGAAGAGGTGCTACATGAGGTGGCACTCCCCACGCCACTTTTTCCATTACAAATTCCAGTAGCTAACACCTAATCCTAACCTTAACACCTAATCCTAACCACTAATCCTAACTAACCCTAACCAAGATTAACTGGAAAAGTGGGGTGGGGAGTGCCACCTCGTCGGGAACCTCGTCTTGGAATCGTACCCTTTTGTGGGGTGTGTACTCCGTAGCTCAGTTGGATAGCACATTGACTGGCCGTTACAGTATGTAGGTACCTTGACTACCTACTCCGTGGGCGAGGGATAAAAAAGAGAACGGGAAAATATCTAAAATGGGACAACAAGACCGACTTTGCCTAGACGACCACGAGCTCCAACGTTGTCAACAAAAAAGCCGACTGATTTTCGCACGAACTCTTTCTTGAGCCCTCATAAGCTTCCATCCAGGAAAAACAAACCCCATACTCCCCTCCAGGCCGGCCATCGCATCCCATTTTCTCATTGGCATTAAAAGGAGATAGGAGAAAATATAAAATACAAGTAGAACTGAAAGATGCCCGCAGAGAAATTCGCGAGCACCACAACAAGCGATGCTCAGGACAATGAGCTTCACACCACCGCTAAATCCGCCGAGGATCGCAAGGCAGCCAGCGCGCTCGCATGCCTTGATGCGGCCGGCCACGAGGATCCGGCCATGAATAACAGAGACGTTGACCGCGAAGCAGTCAACAAAGCGATGAGGAGCTTGGGGGACGGTGCAAAGCCTGCTTCTGCCGCTACGGTTGCGCCCTTCAGGAACATCAAGGTGGATGATGCCGACGTAGCTGTGCTCGTGGATCAATTAGAGGTTTCCAAGGCGAAAGCTACTGATCTTCTCAAGGCGCATGATGGCGATGCCGTCAAGGCCATGAGGACTTGGGTCAACACGGAGGAGGGCAAGTGAGAAAACACGCCCTCAAGGCTCGGTTTACGGGGTAATGTTTCATAACGGTATGTCCCGACAGACCGGAATACAAGGTCAGGAGGTCTCGAGTCTGAATGGAGGCCTGTACAAAGGAATGCGTTAACGGTATCGGCCAATTGACTAAACAAATCGACATGCTGGCCAGGAATATGTATGTAGTCGATTTCTTCCACATCCACAACCACTGTGCATAACGCAGAACCGGCACAGGAAGCTTCAAAGCAGCTTGATAATCACACCATACTAGTTTTGACGAAAGCATGAATGGTTCAATCAAAAAGCCGTTTCGAAATCCATTTACCCCTGCAACCGAGAAAAAATGATAAAAACACAAATGGATGAGCGCACAGAGTCTGCGATCTTTCCTCTTGACGGTGCCCTCGCGCAAGTTCACCGAATAACTGCCCCCGCATTTCCGACTCTCAATTACAGAGAACGCCAGTGATGTAATATTGCAACCAGTATCAATATTTGTAACATCACTCTCTGGGCCTGTAAGAAGAATATCGAGTGGTACGAACGGTATAGCCTTTATCTTCCATTAACACCTTAATTCCGAGCAGACCCTAGATGTCAGCCTCAATAGGTGAACTCCCGAGCGGTTACTCTGTGACATGGATTCCTTCAGCTCCATGTTCTTGCCAGTGGACTACCAATTTTGGGTGCAAATTGAAGACTCTTCCGTCTAGCGGCCATCAACCTCATGATAACTCGCTCGTCTTTGTCCCGGTTGAGAGCTCCGCGTCCCAGGACGTGGCGGCGTCCTTCTTTCGGAGGACAAGTCATCGTCAGGAGGCTCTGCTTAATAGGTGATTGCAGATCAGTATCCTCTTCTGACGATGGTGTTACAGAAATTTCAGACGCATATTTCGCTACTGCTTCCGAAGCTGGAGTCTTAGGCACCGGAGTCAACAAAGCACAAGACCACTCCAAATCCTCATCATCATCCCCACCGCCTTGTTCAAGGGGTGTGTGCACCCATAATGTACTCTCTCTTCGATTCTTTGGTGTACTTAGCTTTTCAAACTTTTTGTCGGTACACGTTGCGATAGTTTCGTTCGAACTCTTAATGGCCTTAGGCTCCATACTTTTCCGGCGTCTAGCGCCTCCTCGTGGAATGACGGACGTATCCAGATAATAGGGTGCTTCATCGAGCCACTCGTTTTCGCGTTCACAGCTTTTTTTTTGAAACATGTTATTAGTGATCAGAAATGAAGCCGCAAGCAGTTTGACGTGGAATACGTAGTACGACTCACTCGAGAACCCAGCTAACGCCAACACAGTGGACAACTCCCCTGGTCTCGCGCACTTTCTCCATTGTTCGTTTGCCACCATCCTTGAAGATCACGTGTGTAATGCCAACTTTGCTAGACGAGCTGTTACCATTGCCTGAACCTTCAGGATTCCAGTGCCACGTTTTTACGCATTTCGCGCCCATTTGGATGAGAAGCTCGACGAAAATACCACTAGCATCAGCACCATCGATGGTGTGTACATCTACTAAAACAACGCAGCCACGCAAGAGCTCCGGGTCAACATCTCGCCGAGGGGAACTGCCAGGTGTCACGGCGCTGGACCGCTGGTCAACTCGAATCGGTGTGAACAGCATATTTCCCCTGGTAAACATGGAGGTTCTCGTCTTGTCCTCGGTTGGCGAGCATAAACTGACTGTGGCGCTTCTGGGCAGATTGCCCCCAAATACGTAAGAAGCACGACCAGCGCTAGAGCGTCGTTCCTTGAGCGGACTTGTCTCCGAGTCGTCTGCCGGCTTTAAGGGAATTTTTGTAGTCGTAAAGATAACTGTAGGTCGCAGTGATCGAGCAGGAGTAGCCATCTGAGGCGGTTGTTTTCTGGCAAGAGTAGACTCTACCGGCAATTCATTCTCATCGCCATATTCTTGGCTGCACTCCGAGAGGATTTCCTCGTAACCACGATGATTGGTGACTTCCTTGACTTCTTGCTGAAGTTTCAAAGGCGAACCATTTGCTTCTCGCGCTATAGAAGCGTCTTCATCAACCATAAAAACCTCCTCCATTGAGATAAGACCATGATTTTCCTCGGGCATAGGAGCTTCTTCCGCTGAGATAGAAATATGGTCATCCTCAAGCATAGCAACATCCTCCGCCGAAACATTGCGTTCATCCATAATAGGCTGGGTTACGCGCGGCGCTTTTGACGGAGGAAAGTCTGCATCAACCATGACTTCGTCTTGGAAAAATCTGCTCCTATTCGCGGGAGTGTCTGCTTCGAAGGTAAACAGAGCGCTGTGAAAGCCATCCTTTGGAAATGTGGTTTTGGAGTCCTCACTTCTGAATGTAGGTGTTTTCACTTGAACAGTGCCTTTAATAGACCAAGAGCCAGACTCTTGAAAGGATGAGATAAGTTTCACACTCGACCTTCGCGAGTGTCTCGGCGTACGCGAAAGATTCTCCAGGTGACTGTTTTGCCGACCGATTCCATCATGCATTACTGGCGTAGTCTTTGCTGTAGGCATATCATCTTTGATCTCAATGTTCGACTTGACAGGACAAAATTGATCCATACTCTCATGATATATCGGAAGTTTCGACTCATATTGCGACTTGTCGTTTGCGACTTCAGCCTTAATTTTCAGACCCGACACCTCTTCAGTATCTTCCATTCCATCGATAACTTCTTGCGGGTTCATAGAATCTTTTTTGCCAGCCTGCTGAACCGCATCGAATGGTTGTGAAAGGTGTTGCACTTGATACGTTGGCCGGCTATCTTTCAAGGTAAGACTCAACGGTCCGCACTTTTCTGCGTCGGATATTGCATTGCCCGCCCAAAGTGACTCGTCTTTCTTTTTTTTGTCAGCCGCAGCTTCTTCAATACAACGTGACTTCGATCGTGCTTGAGAAACAGCCCACATTCGCCCCGAGAAACGAGGATTTTCGATTGGCGCGTCGAAGCAACTGTCGGCCGTCGACTTATTCGACACATCGTCAGGCTCTTCGGCTAGAAGAAGGTCGGACGGCCGCGCAGACACAGTGGCGGGAAAGGCTGCTGCCGACATTGGCATATTTTGTGGTTCTGTTGAGAGGGCACTGACTTTTACGGGATAGTCTGTAGTTGACCAGGCCGCAGGCAAGGCCTGCTTGGCGGGAGTCTGAAGTAAGGAACAGCTTCTGACTGTCGAAGCTTGATCGCGTGACGCCCTATCGAAAGACCTGGTATGAAAGTTAAGGCCTTTGATCGCAGAAAGGGGCCTTTTGGCGAGAGATTGAAAGAGGACTTGGGAGTGCTTTGGCGAAGTCTGGGCGCTCTGCTCAGCAGTCGAACTAGTTGTGGCCTGCAGATTTGATCCGGGCAGTTGAAGACCACCTGTTCTCTTCGCGGGAGACTTGAAGGTATCTCTGGGGGGTGATGAAGATGTCCGTCTAGCCGGCGACTCAGAAAGAGCAGAAACTGGACCTGCCTTGAGCTTCACTGCATCTCGAGATTTTTCGCCTGTATGCTCAATAGATATGTCTAGAGACGCGACTCCAGTGAAAATTTCACTCGTGGGAATCCTCTTGGGGCTCTTGACTGTGATTATTGCCCCATCACCACTCGGAAGCTCATCTTCTGAGCTCCCCTTGTCTCGAATTATAGGCATCTGTGTCACCTTTTTTGGACTTAGCGGCTTTTTTTGCACCTTTTTAGCTGAGTGAGTCGGTACAGCGGCTGCCGTCTGACGAGCCGTCCGACGAGCAGGCGGTCCGCGAAGTCCTCGCAATACAGGGTCGGATAATGTTTCCTCGGCCTTCGAAACAAGGCTCACGTTCTCTTTCCCTGGCCGTTGAAATTTGATAGTCCTTCGCGTGACCTTTTTCGTTTCCAAGGTGGCTTCGGACATTGTACTAGTAGAGCCGCGAGTCTGGGTAGTTTTATCTACCGGCGGGCCGGCAGGTGTCGGGCGCTGGCTAGAAGCTTTTCTAACACGACCTCGAGTCCGACTAGCAGCCAGTACATAGTCATCAGCAGGTGCCACCACTGTAGTCTCTTTAGAAGCTCTAGAACGAGATTCTCTGGACACAAGTTCCGCTGTCTCGGGATAATATTCCAGCCGAGCTCGAACAGCGCGTCTGGTGTCCATGTCCGCTATTCCACCCTGGGTGTCATCCGTTTCGTCGTCTCTGGCTTTCCTCTTCGCTGAGGTACTCTTTGTACTCGCTGTGACAGTTGAAAGGGATCGGGCTCTTGCAGCTGCCGTCAGAATTCTCGTGGGTCTCGTGCTGTCCGCTCTGGCTCGGGCCGCAGCCCGAGCTCTCGTCATGCGCTTTGGTGGCGAATCCATGAGTGGAAAGGTAGAAATAACCGTGCAATGAGCAGCTAGTATGTGCTAGTCAGATTTACCTGGAAGGAAAAGACAAGAAGGCGGTTGCATCTCGTCTCGCAACGACACAGCAGCTAGGTATGTACCGCAGTCAGAACAAGTCGGGGGCACGTTAGGTATGTATTGACAATCTTTAGCGTTAGGCCTGGTTCCTGCGGCAACACCACGAGACCCACCGCGCGTTTGTACTCCGTAGTCGTACTCTCATAAATTATAATCATAAGACCGACCCGTCTCCGAGTCAAGACTCAAGAGAGTCCTGAGATCGCAAAATTTAGTGCACAACGGTGATCCCTATACATGCACATGGCCACTTCTAGCAAAGCAATCAGCTTTGTATTTGCGCGGGTGGGGTTACACTTATACTGGCGGGCGATTCAATTTCATCCCCCCCTATCTTACCCGCCAGTACAGGCTTTAGTCATGGCTGTCAAACTTAATATCATTCGACTCGAACACTACAACTCATCGTTCCTGAGGATGTGTGCGGCATGCAACTGATTATAGCTTCAACAACCATGCTTCTATTGAAAATTATAGAGTACACACGTGGTAATAAGCCCTCAATATCTCACCTATGCCGCTTACTTGAGACTCCCAATTATGCAAAGTGAGCGATATCGAGAACGGTCGAGTTGAAATTTATGGCAGGGTATAGGATAGGGGTGTGAGACCCGATGAGCGCAACACTTAGCAAGTGATTCCATGTTGAGGGCACAGTACCTATAGCAGGGCAGTTGATTATACACTGATGAAGAGTATCGTCAAGCCTCGGATTTTAGTTCTTTTCCCGTGCAAAGCTGAAGTTGGGGTTAATAAGTCTTCTAAACATACCTAATTATGTACAAGCTAGGAAGTTGGCCTTTCTATGTGCATACTTTCTCTAGCCTGGTTCACCTGCTATATGTACTATTCGTCTGGGTAAGCCGTGAGCCTGGAATGTACCTGTGAGCATGCGCGGTGCGTCCGAGACAGCTGGCAAGGGCAGTGCTGCAATTAGTCTACGGCAACGGTGGTCGACTCCAATCATCACTCCTATACTCGCCATCGGGATTTTTTCGATAGCCAATGCTATCTCGCCGGTCATCAATCAGTCTGCCCCATTCTAGTAGCAGCCGGAATAAATAAATTTCCCGATCTTCCTTCTGCAGCGCTCTGGCAGTCCAGCGTTGCCCTTGCTGGGCTATCCATTCTGCATCGCTAGGGCGTCCTTTGAGATACATGTCGATCCCATTCATTCTGGCCCTGTTTTCAGTGCCCGTGAAGTATAAGAACGTAGCGTGCAGAGCTTGGTAACGTATGTCGATTGGCACGAAATGTAACCATGGAGTCAGTCGCTCAGAGTACCACGTTTGGAATATAGTTGAGACGAATGGTACGCTTCTAGAGCGGAGAACCTTACACAAAGACTTTGGAGGACCGTTGTCTTCGTCCGTAAGTAAAATATAGCGATAGCCCATGGCATCCTCTCCCTCATTGTTTTTGCCGTACAGCTGCTTCACGAGATCACAAATCCTGCCCGAGCAAGAATCGTTGTACCCAACACCAAAGTTGAACGACAGATCATGATTTGCCTGCGTGACCAATACAGATTCCGACTTGAAGCTCTCTTCCGATTCGTGGAGCGGAAGGACCATAGTGACCCTATCTCCTACATTAGGATCGTTGATGAGATGCAGAAGCCGTGTCTTGTGACTTCCTCTCAGTGCATCTTCATTAAGCGCATGTGCCGTGACCGAAGTGCTCCAAAATAATGTATCTTTCCGTTCTGAGAAAGTCTCCTCGCGGTCAGGCTCGTCTGCTTGAGACGGGGACAAGGGTAGCACGATATCTGAAAAGCCATCCGTTTTTGATGAACTAAACAAAGGAACGAGCTCTTGAACCAATGGCAAGACTGGATCGCTCAAGAAAAAGCTGTGTAGGTAGGCCAGATCCGGCTGATTGCACGTTTCGAGCGATCTGACCCATTTGTCCAGGAACTGGCCGCGTGAGTGGGGCTTCACGCAAGCCGAGCAGAATGAACCAATGTTCATACGAAAACGTGCTTTTAGGGGGGATATAGGGGGACATGCTTCCTGATACATGTGCCTCAACTCGCTAGCCAATTTTCGATGCCAAGGCTGGTTTTTGTCGGGTCTTGAAGAGGTATCTCGTCCTAATACGTCCGTGACCAGAAAGGACTCGTTTCCAGACGTCGTGGGCGTTCTCTTCGTCGTGGATTGCAGATATGCGTGACTGTGTAGTTGCTTGTCAGCCCATGACGGGATCACTCGAGGAGCATGTTCAAGGTTCACGGGTATCAGCATGTCAGGCAAGTGTCTCGAAAACTTCTCAACCATGTTTATCAATTCGGCATAGTCCAAGTCCTTGGTACCAGTTCTCAAATCACTCGCAATGACTTGGCCATTCTTCACGATGATAGACCCTACTCCAGTATATGAAGTTGCACGCTCCACTCGTTTGCGCAACGTTGAGGGTGACATTGTCCAGAATATCTCCAGGTCCTTGTCGATCTGTTCAAACTCATCGATGACTGCAGAGCCAGACGCGAGCTGATACCACTCGCCGAATTTGGGAGGAGGGCTTCTACCTCCGTGTCGTTCCTCGTATGTTGTCACGGCAGTGGCCATACTTGTGCTAGTCGCTGCTCGCAAAAGCCAGCGGTCATGTAACGCACGAGCTTCGTATACCAAGTCGTTCACCGGATGTCGTTCCTCAAAGAAGCTTAGCGGTCGAACGACCGTGAGCGTTGTGCAGGTAAGCAGTAGAACAAAAATAGAGAACAGAACCAACGTTCGCCGCAAAACCATGACATAGCGAACGTCGTTAAAAAAAAGGAAAAGGGTGAAGCCAGAAGCGATCAAATAAAGAGGAAGGAGACTAGCAGAGCGGGACAGGTGCATCCAATCTCCCAAGCTAAGCACGTTGCTGACAGAGCGCCCAATTCCAACAATCGAAGTTATCAATACCAGTGGAATTATAGGTGTGAGTTCACAGGCCCAGATTGTTGCGCTGATGGTAAATACTGTGAAGGCGAAGCTGTCGATGAGAACATCGATCTTGTGAAAATGACCGAACTCGACGTTGACGTGGCGGTTCGCAACACTCATATACGTAACAGTCCATACCACGAGGGCTGCAGTAGACGCAAGGATGAGTATTTTCGATAGTAAGCGCAATTTTGGCTTGAAACCACGTGTCCAAACAAGGACACGCCAAAGATTGATGATGATGCCACCGTCTAATGCAAGGCCAACGGCCTGGAGGACCATGACCCGGGTTCCACCAACCAATGAAGCAAAACAAACGTATGTTGACCTCATTTCCTGATTATCCGCAGCATAAGTGCCTATTGAGATTGCAGCGACACCAAGTATGGTCAAGTAGTTTCTCGCCCGTGGACCACTCAGCCATTCCTTCAAGTCATCGAAAATGCTATGCCAAGGGTCCTCCAGCTCATTTGAGGCCGGCATGTCCCAGTTTCCGCGCCAGGTGAGCGTATTATAGATGACTACCAGAAGGCAAAGGAAAGACTAATGATTGAACTGATCAGCATCCACTAGAATCGACAGAAGATGAAGGTTCATATGACCGAAGATAGAGGTGACGCAAGATGCCGTCTACTTACCCCGAAGCCGAGACTGGAACATTGGGGGTGGTGGTCGACGATATAGGAGACCTCAAGTCGCATCACGATACAGATTAACAAAACAGGGATGCAATAGCGCTTGGGCCGCGAGGGAAAACTGAGATCAGTATCGGCTGCAAATGAGGCTTGGCCTCTGCTTGCCAGTAAGCCAGATTGTACAGGTGTTGAGGCAGTATCAAAACGCCCATCACCGCCTGAGAACCCCTTCAAGCAAAAGCTGGCAAAACGACAGGATACACCGGTGAGGAATAAAACCAGTGCTGAGGACAACTGAACTGGCTCTGAAGAATATTGAGTATATATTTTGAGATTGTCTCTGAGCAAGGTGCCTGATGCCTTCACATACCAGTAGGAGAGCGCCGCTCAGGTGAATGGCACAAATAAGCAAATGATAGTAATGTGCTGCGGCTGTTCTCAGTCTACATATGTCTGATACGTGCCGTTGCGAGATCGCCCGTTAAATATGACTCACCCCAAAGCTAAGAGCTGGTACGCTTGCGACCGTGCCATTGTGTCGCTGGCAATCTGGGTACTTACTCTCTTGGAGGATTATGACTGCGTCGCTCATATCTTGCATATTGACAGTAGTCACCGGTAAGAACACATTACCTATTCTGCGCCGAAAGCGACGTGGTAAGTCAGGCCCTAACTTGATTGGAGGAGAAAGTACATACATACCTGCTTTTCTCTACAATTATGGAGTTACCTATCCCATTAGCGGTCCGAAGGCTCACTTCATCTCACGTTCCCCACACACTTGCTCGTTGATCGGGTTGCAGTCTCTTCTTGGTTGACATGCGATCCGGTGGGCCAGAAGGTTCTATGTAGGTACCTACCTTCGCGGGCGACCCCCATTCTGAGTGAGCTTACAGGGGGGGCTGGTCAGCTTACAGAAGGGCCCACAATCTTGTGCACGGGCGAGCTCTTACCGGGTCAACAAAAAGCGTCGATTCTCTTGCACGCGTGACAATATTACCCACACGTGAGCTTGTGCATCGCGCTGCCCTTACTGCGGCTGTTTTCTTGCAGAAACGAAGACGTGACGCCGCCACACAAGATTTCCAGCACCGCTGCCTTCGAGCCTCAGCGCTGTAAGACTGTGTTAGAATCGCGGCCACGCCTGGACACAAAGACAACCGGGAGTTCTCGATCTACGGATCCATCCAGTTCTTGGCTATAAATTCTTACTGAATACCTGGGCAAGCTACAGCGAGTCTTGATAGAGTAAATTAATGATAACAGTTACTGGGTATCCTACAAATACTAATGCATCTTATTTTCAGTGCCCACTGGCAATCAAACTTACACCAGATCTCAAGGTGACTTCTGATGAACTTGATGGATGGCCTCAAGCTGTCACCTGTGTGGCCTCGCACCTTCCCTCTCTATCACCTTCTTCACGGCACAGCACCTGCCACACATAGCGCACAACGCACACCCGACCGAAAATGTCTTCTTTCCGCCTCCTCCTCCTCTCTTTTTGTTTAACTTTACACTCTGCGTTGTTGCAAGCTATTCGAGGCTGAGTCTCTGCCCGCTCTGACAACATCTCATTATTCTTCAACCTCTGGCCCCAGCTGAGACTGTGAAGTCTTCAATAATGCATCATACTTAGAAAGAACCAAATGGACATATTGATTCGGGCAGTCTTTCATTGCCAAGTTCCAACTGGCTCACCTCGCACGCAAGCGACCTGGCTCAATGTCCGGACCAGTTTTTACAGTCAGCCCGAGGGCGAACGTCAGGCCCACGACATCGACAATCGATATTTCAGGATCCGTTCACACGTCACGCCGATGAGTGGAACCCCGTGAAATTTCTGGCTGTTGCAACTTGTCATCTCGCCAGCTGTTGTTCGCGGCGAACATCTTAGCATCTGGGTCCGCGCCTGTGTATCAGTTATGCCTTACTACGCAGTTCACAGCCACCGCCAGGATCAGATCTACTCCGTAGGAAGCCAGGTATGGCAGGCACATAATATATCTTCACGGCGACTAACTTAGAACGCACACCAGCGAGGATGCATTTTCTCTATACGCAGCCAAAGCTTTGCCACCAATACTCTATAGACTATAGCTGTTAGCTGTGGAAAAATAACTAATTTCTTCTGCAGGTCTCCTATGATCGAACTTGCATCTTGATACTTCTTGATCCCCTTGCTTATTAGTTCATGGTCTTCAAGAGCTGACAGCTCACGCGTGGTGCCATTTCTAAATCCCAACGGGTCTGGTATATCGTAACCTGACACCGACAGTGAAGCTTGCGTCGTCGGAAGCAGGGGCGGGCTTTCGTACCCGCAAAAGAAACTTATCTTAGATGATATCATGATCCGCTCTGAGCTTCGCCATCGCAGAAACTGCATCGTTGGCATAGCCGCACACCAATTGCGGCTTTAACCTTCAAGATGAACCGCAATCGCCAACAGTACTCGTGCAGTCAGGAGCTGCCCATGCCATGGTCTTACAAGGTTGATATATGGAATCTGGGATTACTGGTAAGTAAAATAAGGCTCATTTTTCTTCATCTTCTTTCCAGATTTCAACTATCGCTGATGTCAACTGGTTTAAGGTCAGTCTGTCTGGGAAACCTCCCGCGCTTCTGGTAAAGAGGGATATGCGTATAATGTATTTGGCGGCTGCGCAGTGGCAGTGCGAATCTTCATCAAGAAACAACTAGAAATTGACGGAGACACTCTCTGTGTTTTGGAGGAGGCAAAGCACCACTGAATACAAACGTCAGCCATTTTCCCAGTTGGCAGAGGAATAGCTGCTCGATACTTATGTAGTACTTAGTTGGACAATGTAAACTGGATGTAATATAAAGCTGCTATATAGAGTTTAATACTAGGTACCTGTATGACAGCCATTTTTCTACACGCTTTTGACTGTGCAAAGATTTCACTCGTGTCCAAATATTGCAAGCGCGTAAAAGCTTACAGGCGTGTAAAAGCTTACGGGTACGTAATGTAATCTTGTGGGGGACGGCTCTCGCACGGTTTGTACAAGCTTTCCATGCTCTGCAATATGACCGAAATTCGTGCCCTTACAGCGGAGTCCCCTGTTACACTGTGTGGTACTTGCAGGTTGCGTGCTCTTACGGGGGGCCCACAAGGTAACCAATGCTCTTACAGAGAAGGGGGATCACACGCGAAGGTACCTGATGGTTGCCAGAGTTCTGTGGGTCACTAGACCCTGTGCTGGACCAACCAGATGTGCGCTCACGCTTGACGGGATTGTCCGGCATCGCACGAGAGGCTTTGGCCAATGGCCATATAAGACTGTTCACCCTCTTGCTTAGTTTTAGGTAGTCAGGTTATGGGAGTCTGGTTCTTCAGTTCTAGTTGTCAGGTCTTGTAGTAGTCCAGGGAGGACTGCTGTCTTTTGAGTCTTTATCGTCGATCGTCGTCTTGTGTGCAGTTGAGGTCTTGTGAGGACCTTTGCTGCCTTTTTGCATCCACCGTCCCTCCTCTATTTTCTGACTTGGAGTGACATGATGACTCCAGAAACGAATGCTCCAAAAGGCTTCATCGCGTACCCTACGCGGCACGCCTTTAGGAATCACAATCATCGAAAGCTCAAAACAAAGGGAGTTCGGTCTTGGGCGTTTGATTGAGGGAAATTTGGTAATAGCCACGATCTCAATCAAACTACTGTTGCGATAAGTGCGATGTAGCTCTTAGTCACAAAGGCAATTGTTGGTATTTCGATCTCGAGCCAATTTACGCAATGAATTCTTTGCTCGTTATCAAGCGCAAGAAAAAGTTTGATCTTACTCGTGGGTGAAACTTTTTGAAAAAATACACCCACTATATCTTAGCCACGAGTAGGCGAAGTCGGCAGTGCAGGAAGATTCATTCTCAATCAAGCACGCCGTGCGGTTACTCGTGGGTGAAACTTTTTGAAAAAATACACCCACTATATCTAGTGGGTGACACAAACCGAGTACTTTGACCTAAGTCGAGAACAAAAAAACGGGTGCGAAAAATCCAGCAAAATCCAGCTCTCACCAATTTTGGTCGATTTTCGTCGTCCAATATCTCCATGTCTGCGGCAATTGATCGGATGATTGTTGGAAGCTGAATGTGATATCTATTAAGACTACCTAATCATTCACAGTTTCATGAGTTACAAAGCGTGCATTGATGTTTCTATGATTTGGTATGACTTGGACGCAAGGCGCAATTGACGACCCAGCCCGTTCTTTCGTGACCAAGAAATGGGAGAGTTCCCCACCAAAACTGAAGTATTCCCGTGTCAGAAAAAGGGTCATGTTCAAGGCAAGTCGCACCCTCTAGATAGAGTGTGAGCCCTTTCTAAGTAATCTTAGTAGATACTTGATTCGGCCTTCAAAAATTATGTGATCAGTTGTCGCAGACATGGAGATATTGGACGACGAAAATCGACCAAAATTGGTGAGAGCTGGATTTTGCTGGATTTTTCGCACCCATTTTTTTGTTCTCGACTTAGGTCAAAGTACTCGGTTTGTGTCACCCACTAGATATAGTGGGTATCCCTATCTGCTGCAGTGACTTTTGCTGCAGTAGAAGCGGGGCAGACATACTCGTAGCCGTAGAAGTGGAGCTTTCGATATGGTCACTGCCTCTATCCCACACCCTCTCGCGTACTTCGCTCTTCCCGAGCAAGAAGTTCTTACTCTTTCAATCAACATCATCATGTCGTGATATCATCAGTAACGATTGGAATCTAATCAAATTAATCCCTTTCACTTCAACATCTTTATCATGATGTTCCAATCCCTGCTCTGAGCTTCCCGCGAATACTCTGATTGTTCATCACGGCTCTGCCCTTGACGAGTATGATGGAGGTCAAATCGAAGATTTGCCTGCCTCCCTCTGTGCAGTTTGCCACTCTTGCCGAGCCTCTTGCCTTCCTAAGTTCCTACAGCAATGAGACCTCCAGAACGGAATGGCTTTTTCCAAGACCGGCTCGAGAAATTATCGCAAGATTGACGGACACCGCAGCGTACGTCAAAATTGGTTGAGATCATCACGCTCGAAGACGCTCTGTATCTACGGGCGTTCGTCGAAGTAGTACCCGGCTTATCGACTGCCCGTTTCGTATATTGATATTTCAAGGGCAGAAAAAGTAGATATGTACTGCTATTCAAATGCAAGTGCACGAGACCGCAAGTTTGAGAGGCCATCGTTCTTAGGCACGGAAGGAAGTTTTCGGGTCAAAATTGTGTGTCTCTGTGTGTTGCTGTTCATGCTCTGCGTGATTTTTCTGTGAGTAGATGCAAAACTAATCAGTAGCCCAACAAAGCAAACACTTCGTGCCTTTGAACCCGGTGTTGCGGTCACAAATCAGGTACTCCGATGGTGAAGCAATAAATCGCAGTTTCGTGACATTATCCGAAGGGAGTGAGAAACGTGCTGGTGGGTGTGTTGGCAACAGAGCTGCGCTAGCTGAGTTCAGCGATGTCCCGCTTTTTGATTGGTTTTGAAACTACTGCAGCAAAAGTCACTGCAGCAGATAGGGATACCCAGATATAGTGGGTGTCTTTTTTCAAAAAGTTTCACCCACGAGTAATCCGATGTTCCTCTATCACGGCGGCGACCGGCGGTACTTTCTGTCATGAGCCCCATAATGTACTCCTCGTAAAGCTGCGACGTGATTGGCTGCATCCCCCTGTCAGCCCCCTGTCAGTGACATGAAGTGAGCCTTCGGACCGCTAATGGGATAGGTATGTAGCCTCTTCTATGTACCTAGGTACGAAGTAATTGTTGGATTTTCTTCCCTCGACCACACAACGACGTCACCCCGCCTCAAATCATCGCCAAAGACGCGTACCTACCTACATACTCCGTATGCATCGCGATATATCTCAATGTGCAGGTATCACTCTATTCACTATAACTTTATCAATTCTTAATCAATTCGCGTTTTCTTTACAGAAATGAGTTCTATACAGCCTGACGATGATACCCTGCGAAAATGGATCGATCCCGATACTGGGAAGCTCAAATTCATGCGCTTCCACGACTACAATCTTGAAGAACGAACTGTCGCTGGCGCTGACCTTTTTCGAATCCGATACAACAAGACGATGACCGAAGCTTCTAAGGCGTTACGGGTACCATACAAACTCCTGAGATCACAAGTTCAAGGTCATCAACCCTTTCAAGCGAACGGCGGTCATAACGAGGCTTTATCACCAGAAGAAGAGGCCGAGGTCTTGATGTGGGCACATCGGCGGATAACTCAGGGTCACCACATTAAGGGCCCGGCTCTCGTACAGCATACCAACGCGATATTCGCTGCTCGAGGAAATTTTCAACCTGATAAACAAGCTTCACATAGATGGGCACAGCGATTTATCAAGCGGAACGCTCACATCTTCAAGCGCACTACGACGCGTTCTCGTGACGCTAAACGAAAGGCTGGGGCAAATAGAGCAACTATTGACTCTTTCTATGGTGGTTGGAGTCATTTTCAACGTGAAGAAGTCACCCTTCCTGAGAATACTTGGAACTTTGATGAAACTGGCTTCATGGTTAGTTATCTACAGAGCGGTATGTTCGTCTGGACCTTCCATTTGGTGGAAAAGCCAGAATCGACTGATCCTCACGATCTCGTATCCGTTACTGCGATTGAAGCAATCTCAACCGGGAAGCTATTCCTTCCTTCCTCATCATTCCGGGAGTCAATATCCCAAGTGAAATTCGTGACGAACGACCTCGACGACGATATAGTTATCACAACAAGCAGTACAGGCTATATCACTGATATTATCGCGATCGAATTCATCAAGCACTTCGAGAGGCACACAAGACGAAGAGTTCCGGGCCAAAAGCGTGTTCTTTTGCTGGATAACTGCGAGAGTCACTTTACAGAAGAACTCTTCCACTTCTGTCAGAAGTTCAATATTGAACTCCTTCCTCTTCCTCCCAAAGTCACACATCTTCTTCAACCTCTTGATGTGAACGTATTTCGCTCTTACAAGCACTGGCATCAGGAAACCCTCTATCGTGAGGTTGCAGAAGGCGCGTTCCAGTATGATGAGACTGTCTTTCTTGCTAATCTTCAAGAGATCCGCAGCCGTACTCTCAAAAGATCAACAATCCTCTCAGCTTGGAGGAAATGTGGCCTTTTACCTTAACATCCCGCTCTCGTTCTCGACAAGATCCAGGCTCCTCTATCCTCCTTATCCGAACAAGTACCAGAAAGAGAATTTCCTCGGCTTCATAGAAGAAGGAGGCGACGAAGAAGAAGAAGATAATAGCGAAGAAGAGCCCTCAACTCCTTCAAACGCACAAGAAGGTAGAGCCGGGAGATGAGGCTCATAAAGGAGAAAGCCCTCGCGAGAACCAACCGTCACGCGCAGACCGCAGTCATTGGAAACTCGGCCCAATTTCTATGAGAGATGCTAGGTTACGCGTAGCCAAAGACCAATACAGCCGCCGTGTCGCTCAAAAGGAGAAAAAGGAACGCATCTTCAAGCGTAACACACGTCAAGAGATGGCCTTCCTTCGCCGCCGAGTTGCCAAAGTCAGGCTCAAAGTGCGTTCAAGCCTTAGGGTTATCAAGCCCTCCAAAGTCAAGGCACAAGGTTGGAAAGAAAGACCGCCGCGCCTACCTCGATAACACTTCCTACATCTCACAACACTATGCTTTGCTCCGCGAGATGTGTGCAGCGGAAAAGGCCGCCGCCGAAGACTCTGCAGTCATCGAAGACCCTGCAATCACCGCCGCCAAAGCCCACAAGCTATCCTACAACGTATCGCACAACGAGAACGTTATTCTGTGGCCCAAAGAGTACGACGAAGCGATCGTCACGACCGCCATCGAACTTGTCGTCAGCGAGCTCGAAAAAAGAGCCGCCTCACGCCAATTAATGCAGTTTAAGGCCGATATAATAGAGCTTATGTATGAGATCGAGGCCTCGGGAGACCCTGACGAATTCGTTATCCCAAAGGCCGAAGGAGACGGTCTCAATTGCACTGGTCACGACGAAGGCGTATCGTTTTTGAGTAGGCTATGCAGCAATCCATCAAAAAAGTTACTACGCTGACCATACAATCTAGGCGGGGATTCAAGTCCTTAGATTTCCCCATTGCTGTCGCATTTCCCCGTTGCTGTCCCCCCCCCCCCCCCCCCCCCCCCCCGCCCCGCCCCGCCCCGGAAGGCTCCTCTGTCCGAGCCTCAGGCGTGTCGAATAGGTATAAACACGTTGAATCGACTTGAGAGGCCGCGCCAAAGCGTCGCGTGGTACATAGCTCGAGGGTACAAGGTACTATGTATGCCTTCGCCGCAGTCAGGGCCATCAGGCACATCGCAACACCGCAACACGTTACGTAGCACCGTTATTGATAGGCGCAAAAACCTCGCAGGCAAGTTAGCATGTACTTCGTTTGAAAAAGACGGCGATGGCATAGTTGATGCGATTGCCGATGAAGCGGCGCAAATCCAACGGTTCTTTGAAGGCAGGCATGCTGTCTCGTGTCCGCTGCCTCGCCTGCTGCTATCTCTACTGTTGAATTCCGGTGCGATAGCCCCGTATCTATCTACCGGCGCTATCAAGCTGCGCTAGATGCTTGGTATAAGAAGCAGTCGCCAGAGGCTCCCCAAACAAACACGGCTTTTCGAAAGGCACGCAACCTTCTATGCTTCGGCAAGGGGAATGTAATTGATGCCTGGAGGTCACCTAGATGCACACAGGCTGCCTCATCGGATCGTCGCGGCGTCCATGGACGCAGGAAGAAAAGGTGACATATCTGGATTTTCACAATGGGAAGACAGACGTGTTGAGGAGGAGGTGAGAAAAGAAATGGCTCATAATGGCTACAGATCTAGATATCGCGGACTGGATGATATTTGGACGGCGGCGGAAGCCATATGCATGTGTTATTATTCTCCATGCTCTCCATGCATGCAAATACTGCTGTTCAAATGCAGAGGTTTGGGTCGCAAGACTGAAATGTGGAAGTGTCAACTACAAACAGGTAGAGATAGGTAGGCTCTGACACTCCATGGGAGGTAGCTATCAGAAAACTCAGAAAAGCTACTCTCCGAGCAGTCTCATTGTGTACAAGTCTTGCAGGCTGCAGCAGAACAAGACGTTGCATGATGATCATGCATCCATCCTCAGTTCAATCAGGCTCGCACTGCTACAGCCTACAGCCTACCTTTTTGTTCCATAACAAACGCGATGGCACCAACATGTTATGTCGCTCGTCGATTTGAGTGTCGTTGCCCTCCACATTCACTGTGACAGAAAGTGAAAGCCTTGGCCATTGACAGAGTTTGTCGCCACATACTTCTTTGGTCTTTACCCGAATTAATATAAGTTAGTAACTTGCAATTGCAAGTCGCAGATTGATCCACTAACGTGGCACACGGTACACCCTTCCCTCCAACTTCCAAGAGTCAATAGGTTAGGTACCTAGTGAACAGGTAGGAGAAAAACAAAAGGAATGGAACGATGCCAACAGATAAATCTACCCCACAAATACTTGCAGGATCTATCTGCTTGCTTCTGCTCAATCGCGAACACCCAAAAAGGCGTCAAAGGAAAAATGAGCCAACACTTGACGGTAATAACTTGACGGTATATTTAATTTCTCTCTACTTCTCTTCTCTCCTCTTCTCTAAACTCTGGATGAGAGAAGCCTCTCATTATATAGCAAAGCGAAGGAGATACAATAAGCCTGAACAGGATGGTTATGACCGAGAGATGACGAGCAGTAACGTAATGTTTGAAAAGTGAGGGGTAAAGGCGCAAACAGGTATCCCAGCCATTCCCTTCTCCATCAGTAGGTATGTAACCTATGTACTCCGCACAGAATACAATGAAGGTGCATTGAGCCATTGACGCGTCGCGACGAAAAGTGAAGGGGGAAGTATTGTGTTACTTTATGTTGGGCCACTATAGCTTGCCACTTAAGGTGCAAGTTTGAAGTAACTGATGCCTAGGTACCTCTCTGTGCTCTGTATGTGGGAAATCCGACATATTTCTTTATTCCTAACCTCGTAGCGTGGGTTTCTCGGGCCGCTATTCTACTATACACCGTCCCATCATCCGTGAGCCATGACCCAAAATCAGAATGAAAAGTACACACTCAACAATCACAAGCGCGCGATTGACTGCTGTATGCACACAATACCTCCAACGCCAAAATGCCATGTACAAACCGCGAATAAATCCAAAGCTCACGTGACCCTCAAAGGTTGTTTAGGTTGTTTATTAGGCCATCAACGCCTTCTCGAACTTCTTTTCCTCGGTCTGGCTGGCCTTGGCTGCACTCGACCCCTTCTCTCCGCCTCGAAAAGTTCCCGTTTCATGTCCATTAGAATATCCTCTACTTCATATACCTTCTCTCGTGTCAACGATGCGCTGCGCAGTTGCTCCAAGCTACCTTTTAGGGATTCAACGATAGAGGCCGTCTTGTCCGTACCGCCCACGACTGAGTTGGCACGTGTCTGCGCTTCGTCGTCCTGAGCCAAGACGTCATTCTGCCTCGACACATGTATCTGATCCGAAGCGGCCGCTGTATGCTTCATGAAGGGATCATCATGAGGTACTTCGACACTGTCTTGTTGAGACAGACTCTGTTGCGACGCAGCATGAGACTCCGTCACTAGTTGAGAAAACACTTCGTCGTCTGTGTCACCACCATCCGTAATTGCATGCGAAGCTATGGCTGGTCCCACACTACTTCGTCCTGACTTCTTCTCATTAATGTCCCCCTGGCTCTGTCGTTTGCGAAGGCCGCTTCTGGTTTCCATTGCATTGACAAAATCATGCTCTGGTGCGGACACAAGATTGTTGACTGGCTCCATGCCTAATCTTGTAACTTCCGTCCCTTCATCAACGCTAGCACACATCTTTTTATGAGCGGCATCGTCCTCTTTTGATTGTCTTTTCCGTTTCCTGCGTCGTACGCTCGAGACGGCGCTCTCTGCCGTCCTCGCAGGTGTAGATGGTACAACTGATGGCAGGTCTTGAATCGCTACCTCTTTCAGTTGCTCCGTTGATGAACAGACCGAGCCCATATGCAACACAGTACATCCGTAAGGTCCAACTGGCTCTAGAGTGTCACCCACTGTGGTCTCAGCTAATTGTGGTTGCATGGTAGATTGCCCAGCAACTTCAGTCTTCATTTCAAATTCCGATGTTGACGTTGTGGCGGCGTCGAATGACGAGTCCACATTCAATGCAGTGTCTTCCTCGCTCTGTAGCTCTAGCTTTGATTGGCGGTGAGAGCGCCGCGTTGGGGTAGACTCAACTTTTGTAGGTGCGATGGCCTCGGACTTTGGGGCCTCATGAGCTTTTCTAGCTCGAGTGATGGCACCCTCGGATGGCTTGAGTTGCTGGACAGCGGCTTCGGAGATAATAACTCTCTCTCTTTCTGCTACCTTGCTGGTCGCTGCCTCGACGACATGCTCTCGGGCCCTTCCTCCGACCTTCTGCTGCTTTCTAGATGACCGCAGAGACCTGACTAATGGCAGTTCTTCTGCAGGAGCAGCAGAACGCTGAGCGTCTTCGGGCCGTTGACATAGGGTCTCGGTAGGGGAGGGCGGGGGGGAAGAAAATTTCCAATCGTCCAAAGTTCCAGCGCGAGATCGAGATTGGATTTCCGATAGAAGGGGGAATGGTCGAGGCACTAGAGGAGAAGACGGAGGATCGTTGAAATCATCCATTTGTAGGAACTCCCCACGCCTCGGGGTGGGGGTGGAGCTGATAAGGTCTTCAAACGATTTCTTCTGCTTGGGAGTGCTCTGCTGAACCTGCTCATCACTCTCGCTTGCACCGCCAATGCTGTTGCAACGCGACAAAACCTGGACAGTTGCTGGGGGTGAAGTGGATGGTGCATCAGAGTACAAAGCTGGAGTGGACCGCTGCCTTTGCCGAACTTCCTTCTGGCGCTCTGTTAAGTGTTGTGATTCCTCTTGTAGGGGTGATGATGATGCAATACGTTCAAATTGTATCTGAGAGTCTTCATGTCGGAGCTTGGAATCGCTTGCCCTATTGTTTGGCAAGCTTCGCGTTGTCTCGGGTGTCGTCTCAACTCGCTGCTTTCTCCCCAAAGAACACCTTAAGGAACCTGCAACAGGGGCATCTATAGCCGAGCCAGTATTCGTCTCCGCTGTCGAACGGCTCGGGCATGTGACGCTACGCTCGTCTCCATCTTGAACGAGGGGCAATTTCTGGCATCTTGATGCAACAATGACCCTACTGCCACCTTGCCGAAAAATATCAACTGTTGATGCAACTGCTGAGATGATGGACTTCAAATCATCTGAGCATGAGACATCCTCGTTATTCGCGATGATGGCATTCCATGTAAGTGCAGTGCGAACACTAATGTCTGAACATTTGCTCTTGAAACCAGACATTAGGAGAGGCTCAATTTGACCCATTACGTTGTCCATTACTTGACAGTGGGCTACGATCTTGGAGCATATATGGTCCCACATACTTGAGACCTGAAAGGAGAATTAGCCAAAAAAGGTTCTCCGGTATAGTGTATCGCTCGGATGGCCGACCACCTACAATATTCAGTAATGAAGACTGGCAACCCGACGTCAGGATGGCCTCATCGTCTTGTATCCACTTGTCAAGTCCACTTTGGAGGTCAACGACTGCTGTTAGTCCGGCGACAGAGTTTTTGTCCAGAAATCTGAAAATTGTCTCCATGAAGAGGGATACATCTAGATCGATATCATCATAGCGTTGATACAGGTAGGACAAGATGTAATTGCCCAATTCGGCGAGTGCCTCCAACGGTTGGATAGATGTGATCTTAGCTAGAGAACTTGGTGCGCCCCAAAGTTTAGATCGAGCAGCTTCCAATGCTTGTTTGTCTCGTGGGCTTTTGGTCAAGCTAAAAAGTGCCATAATAGCTGCCAAAACCAGAGTACTGGGTCGATCCTTGGAGGACGTGACCAAAGCGTAAAGCTTTTTCGCTAGCGGCTCGACGACAATCAAACAGCAGCCCGCATCTCCAAATTCACGCGTAACACGAGCGGCGAGGACTTGTAACAAGGACAGCCACGAAGTGGAGGTCAGGCCTGAATGAGAGGTTAGGCCACGTTCAAGTAAGGACACAATCTGTCCGTAGTCTGATCCAAGCATCCGTTCTATGGAAGATGCCGCGGTATTCGGTGATGGAGCTTCGAGACAAGCCTTCGCACAATTCGCTGTGAACAACCAGGGAGCCACAGGTGACAGAGCACTCTGGGTTGTCAGATGCAGCAACTCTATCGACAAGTGCAATTGACCCTTGGCACTTTTATTCCTCAAAAAAGGACCAAACACTGACAGGAAGAAGGTAGACAAATGGCCGTGATCCGCGCAATTAGTCCGAATGGAAGACAACATGACAAATAAATGGTGTAAAGGCAGACGAATGATTCCGTCACAAGAGTTTTCTTTCCGATCGGGTCGATGTGACGGCGTGGAAACGGGCTTGAAGGTATTGGAAACAGTCATCGAAAGTCTTTTCTCAGTAAATGGAAGAATGCCAAGCCCGATGATGAGCAGCTGAATGTAATTCGAGAGACATGGAAAGAGTTTGGCATCCGGCAGAGCGATGTCTGCTCCTGCTTCTGTCGCTACAGCCGCAGACGTGATTACCTCCGATAGTAATTCGAAAGCACAAGCGACAAATTTGGCCGTCTCATCCGAAACTTTGATATCCTTTGCAGAAGCGGCCGCCACAGACGTAATCAGAGCTTGCCATAACCGGTAGACCAAGCTGTCTTTGTGTTCCAAATGGCAGAATCCTTGGCGTATAATTGGCCCAACACACTCTATAACCTTGTCACAATTCTTTCGAATCCACTTCGAATCGATAGCCGGCAGTTCATCTGGTTCAACCGGGGTATGATCCATGATGCGATCTTGCCTCCATATGCGCGGTGTTCTCACGTCGAGAAGATGGAAAAGGAGCCTCGCTGCCTGCGTAACGCCATCACCGAGGGCATTGGATTTGTCGTCCAGACTTCTCAGTTGGCCGATGATAGGCTTGACAGCCACATCCCATATAATGTCCGGTACATGCTTGTCGCTGCCAGGCGCAAACGTGTAGTAGTACAGATTGCAGATGCCACCAATCACAACTCGTCGCAGTTTCATTGCTTCCTCGCGTTGTCTGGGGTTGGTTTTCCGTCGCAGCTGGCTAAGAAGAGGCTGGCACAGCGTACTGATAGTCTTTGCACTGACCTTGGAATCCGACACGGTGAGGTAGACGTACCTATTCCACGCAAAATTGGCCTCCTGTTTGGTTAAACTATCTGTCATATTGAAAGCAGATTGTACTAGAGTCAGCCACGGCCCGTAATAATGCCATCTGTCCAATGGGCAGCGCAAAAACAGATTGACAACACTCCAAATTTGGGGCACTACAGCACATGTCTGCCTTTCTTTGATCATGTACTGCAGTCTCTTGATGTAGAACTCGATATAAGTTTCTGTATCACTTGTTGTTTGAAAGATATCCGTGACTTTGCGGAAAAGCTGCTTCTCGGTGACAAGAGTGAAACCAGCCTCCATCCCCAAATTAATGGCCTGGGAACGGATCTCTTTGACAGTGCTTAGCATGTCAGTGAACATGTCCTTTAACCAATCACAGTGAGTGGCCATGTGAATTCGAGATTGCTTAACCAGGCGCTTGTATATGTGAAGGCGGCTCATCACGATGCTCTTGCCCTTGAGATGATTTTCGATACTGTGTACTGCGGCTACGAGTCGGCCGACTCGATCCGAAGTCACCACTTTGGGAGAGAAATTTTGGAATGCAACGACTTGCATGAGATGCCGCACCACATCCTTGGGCATTGTCTGATCTTCGAATGACCGTATCGAGTGTTCCATGACGAAAACACCAAAGTCAGTAGTCAAGGTGGAAGCAATGCCCGGAAAATGAAGAAAAGTAGCCAGTAGTGTTAAAGAATGGTTTATGAGGGACGAATCGAGAACGCCGGCTGACGTCTTTGCTGTCATGTCTCGTTGAATAAACTGCATGAACAGGCTCATTTTATCATGCAGTGCGACACGATCCGGAAGGTTGCTTGAAGCCTTCAATGCTCTAGAAAGCATCATATAGGCATCTAATTTTGAGTCCCGGTTGGAGCCGGCAAGCTGTCTGATCGATGAATCAAGCATTTCGATGATGACCACCGGAGCTGAAGATCCATCGGTTGCGTTTCCGAGCCACGGGGGTGTCGTATTTGGGGACGACGATGTCTTTAATATTCCCTTGACAGGTTTCGAAGATGTCGAAGATGGAGCCGAAAGTGACGAGAATCTGGTCGACTTTAGACTGTTGTGAAACTGAGGAGCCTCCCTGTAGTCCGTGTGTGCAGACCACTCGACCCTTTTCTGGGCTCGACTAGGGTTGGAATCGGGATCTGTTGCGACGAAAAAAGTCGGCGGATTTCCGTTGGGGGGAGTTTGAAGGCTGAGCCGTGGGTCGAAGGCTAACGTGCGGCTGGCAAGTGGTTCGAGAGCAATGTCTGTTTCGTGGAAAGCCTCGCGTGGAGGAGTTGGCGGCCTGGCTGGCAACGATTCAAGAAGAGTTATAGAAGAGGCCGAGGCTACTGCAGATGCCATGATTGCTGCCAGGCAGCGCTGGCGATCTAGAGAGCAAAAAGCTGGCCAGGAAATTCGTGCAAAGCCATGTAGAGACGGGACGGGGGTTGTTGGAACAGAGCTGATGCAAGCCAACACACCACAACCACGAGCGATGCCTCGCCGTTTCAAGGTAACCTAGATTAGTCGAATTCGCGAAAGAGATGATCCCAGAAACAGGCTTCAGTGCTCCGTCACGCTGCGGCTTAGGCAGCGACACAAGAAGTTAATGGACGATGCAGCTGCAGCATACAAGTCCATGTACGGGACGAATATTCTTTAATAAAGTTGCATTGCATGAGGCCATCTTCGTGCCATTTTTTGTGGGCCAAACGCGAGCACGCCGCCACAAGTCCACGACACGCGTCTACGACTCGCTCGCGGCTCAGGTCATCGCGCTCCACACCCCCCTACGGGAATCCCTCCGATAGGTATGTACACAGTACATACATACATACATGATACCTACCTAGCAGGCTAGCACACAACACCTGCCAATCCTCATCGCAGGAGTAACCTGCGCAGCGCGCTCGTACTACGTGTGAGAATCGGATATCCCTACCGATCCGCCCAAAAGGCCAGAGCACTAACTTAGAAGCTGGCAGGAAATCGGCTCAGTGCGGGATATATACATAGTGCAGTGCAACTCTGGTCGTCACACTACGGACTGCAGCATTATTCAGAGCTTCGTGCGGCTATCGCTCATTGCTACATATTCGAGCTCCAGGATCCCCTCAATCGGGCTGACGAGGCTGCTTGTTATGGCTGCCTCGATGGGAATTGCCACCGGACCGGGTGAGACTTGCTTGTGTGCCCCGACGCCAACTTAATCCTCTCTCGTCTCATCGCAAGATGGCAGTCTAACGGTGCTTTGTTAGCCAAACTCCAGGCCGTGACTGACCTGGTCAATAAGCTCAGTGATGACGTCGAACAGACATCGCTTCTGCCCAAAGGTAGATAGATCATCAGATCCTCTAACGCTGCACCTGCTGCCAATGAATCTAAGCCGTCCGTCCCAGACAGAAATGACGCATTGAAAGAGCTCAAGATTTTTGGAAGGGACCCCAAAGACGCGGATCCTATTTTCACGGAGAAGGTGCGTATACGCCCTGCGTCGATTTGGCTTTGTTGCTTCTAACTTTGTGAAGGGTATGACCATGCTACTGCGGTATGCATTCCATAGCGATTCGAGTGAGACTGCAAGAGAAGCCTTGCGAGTAATTTCAAACGCAATGCTGCTAAAATCCGAGACTCGCCAGATATTCATCCGCCAAGGTTATGCTGCGCAGGCTTGCGACCAGCTGAGTTCGGAATCTTGGGACGACGAGTTTCTTCTCTCGAGAATTCTCTTTCTCTGCACATACGGTACTGACCTTGACCTCAAGGTCCTGATAGAGGACCACCAACTTGCAAGTCATACTATTTACAACTTGGAACGTCACGTCACTCTGCCAGTGATGAAAAAAACTCAGGGCCGGGATCCAATGGAGCAAATGGCTCTGGCCGAGACTCTTAAATTAATGTTCAACGCGTCTTACTTTTGCAAGGCGAAGGTGTCGGCTTTCACGCCAGCTGTGTCTGTCATAACTTCTTTACTCTGCAAGCCGGACGTTTCCGACGCCAATCCGCTAGAGCCTCCGTTCAGTCCTCTCGTCAACTCACTTTTGAACCTAGATATTCAAGCTGACGAGAGCCGATCGTCACTTTACCCGGATGATGCTCCTTGCCGAGTCACTTCTAGAATCGTTAATTTGCTAGATCGGGGGCTGAGAGCATACAGTGGAAATGATTTGGAGACTCTGGTCACTCCAGTCGTGAGTCTTCTTTCGAGGCTATACGAGAACGCGCCGCTCGATGTCCGTCAAGCGATGAAAGAGGTCTTGTTGCCGACGGTAGAGGATCGGCAGGTTGTATTGGGTCACGGCGAATCTCTTGCATCGAAGTTGCTGAACAATTCGACAAATCCAACAGCTCCAGCCTTACGGGATGCCATTTCGCACCTCCTATTTGACCTATCAGACAAGGACGCGTCAACATTTGTCGAGAATGTTGGCTATGGCTTTGCATCGGGCTTTCTGTTCCAGAATAACTTGCCTGTGCCATCATCCTTTTCGTCGGGTCTCAATAAAGGCGAAGCATCACGTGGTCAGAAACCTGTCAATCCTATCACTGGTCAATTCTTGGACAAAGAAAAGTTGGCAACTGTCCCAGACCTGACAGAAGAAGAAAAGCAGCGAGAAGCAGAACGCTTATTCGTCCTCTTCGAACGGTTCGTTCTCTTCGCGACGTCCCACTGCTGCTCCGTTTGGCTGATTGATCCTTTTTGCTAGGCTAAAAAAGACAGGCATCATCAGCATGCAAAATCCTGTTGAGAAAGCGGTTCAGGAGGGACGGTTTGAGGAGCTCTCTGATGATTATGTGGAGGAGTTAGATTAAAGACGTGCATTGTACCCACGAATCATAGGTTGATCGCAATGCTCACTCTTTTTATGCTTGGCGCGACCTCCCGGCAAAATAGACCGTGATCTTTGCTCATGTAATGCGCGCCAGTGTCGGACCGATGAGATCGGAAAAACAAGAGCAGACCGTTGAGTGGGCTTTCTTTGATCAGATTCTGGGGTTGAATCGAACGTTCGTGATACGAATGGCACATCATGGCAGAGTAAAAGGGATGACATGAAATCCTTCAAATTAACAGTCTGAAATATGAACCGCACCGATGCGTGGCGAATCCTCCTAAGATTGCTCTGCCTAAACTCTACTGCTGCCATCTTCCTGTGAAAAAAGCACCAAAGGCTTCATAGTAGATCACCGTTTTCATGCATCTCCTGCCCTCCAATATAGATGAGTCTATTTATATGTGTTGATAGGGCTACAAGCCTACGACAGCGATTTGGCTAACTGCCTCAGCGATTACTCAAATGGACGTAGAAGTATCTCACAAATAAATCATGCGGAGGTGTACTTCTCTCCATGCTGGCATACCATCTTGTATGCAATACAGTGATAATCCAAGAAATGTATGCATGAGCAGAAAATTGTACGGTGAGAAAATGAACATGTATTCGGGCGACGGGCACACAAACAAAGACTTGATAATGCGTCGCAACGGACTTCCATATCAAGAGAAGCGCCTCACCATGCACGTTTGTATAGCTGGGTCAACACGTCCATTTCGGATTAATCGCTAAGGCGTCGTAGTTCCAATCTCTGTACATACTACGTAAGGATTTCGCTTACGGAATGGGAGGGAGACAAATAAAGTCGGGATTTGGAGATGGAAGACGAAAGCATTTTGTTTACGTAGATCTTTGCGCAATACGTGCAAGTACAACCAAGAACACAAGCAGATAGAGGAAAAGAGATAACAAAAAAAAGAAATAAAGGTGACGGCCACTGGGTCTACTGACCGGAAGAGGAAAGCTGAGCCAGGACCGTTAGCGCCTCGGACATTAACTCATATTCGTAGAAAGCTCAAGCCCTTGTGTGTACATCTTGTGTGCAAGCACAATGCTGAAGGACGGAAACCAAATCGAGGAGGCGTATCCTAGAAACGTGGCCGCCACCTTTCACGTCCTAGAGTCTTCACGAGTCCAGTCTCCTTCTTGTTTATCTTCCCCAACCGTCCCCCGAATCAAGAACACCCTAAGCAAAAGTCGAGGGTCGCTTCGCGCTGAACAGCTTCTTGCTGCTGACCTTGCTAATGCGGTGGGGCAGGGGGAAGCTAAGATCTTTCGTGAGGAGTTGCTTGATGTAGGGGCGCTTGACATCATCGCTCTTCTCGAGTTCGACGACGCGGAGAACCTGGATGCTCGCTTTAGTAAATTACTTGGACAATTGCAATTCGGAAGCCAAGTTCGGAAAGTAGGTGATATACGTACGTGGATCGACCTGAAGCGAGCTCGGTGGCGCGCGGCCATGTCGGAGTAAAGAGACTCAACGGCGTCGGTGCGGGACATTTCCCGGTACTCTTTGTACATGTTGTGGGTACCGGAGCGAGAGTCGTATCGCAGCCAAATTCCGAAATTCTTGACCTTCTGGGGATGCTTCTCGTGGATCTGAGGCGCAATTGTGAGTGTCACAGTGGCAACGTAAGTTTTGGATCCACTTACGGTCTTGATGCTGACAATCTCGCCAGTTGCCTTCTTGACCTTTCGGAGACCGCGCAAGAAATACCAGAACCGGGACTTGGCAACCGTCTCGTTGGGAGCGAAGATGGTCATGCGGTACATGTCCGGAGTCGGGTTGGCCTCGGTGGGCAGATGGCGCCCAACGACCTCGTATTCCTGAAGACGACCTATGAAGCAAGTCCAGTCAGTGTGTTGTTCATGGCGTATCCTGAGCGACGAATGGGAAAAAAATTAAATCTCGCAAAAGGTCGGCGGCATGCAGTCAATCATCGATCGACAGTGCTATCCTTTTGGCGGACTTCGGAACATCGTTATCGGAGTGATGCTGCAATTACCAACACGCGGACCACTTGGCTCCTAGTTCATATAGTCTCAGGGGAGAGAGCGAGCCTCGAGTTGAACATTGTGTAGTATAGCAATTGAAAGATCTGCATGTTGTTGTATGCCCAGGACATCAAAGTTGTCGCTCTCGTTGTTTGTCTTAATTGCACACGTCGATAACTTCATTCCGGCTCATGCTCACGGTATCTGTGCGACACGTAGTTGAATGAATTGCGCTTACCCATCTATATCGCTTGTTAGCGCATGCAATTCGTGATGAATTAAAAGTGAAAGTTGTTAACAACTTACGATGAATATGGTTAATGTCGTCGACGACTGGCGAAACTGGATGATAATCAAAGTTTGAGAAGCACCGCGATAAATTTTTGTGTGCGGACGGTGGGGAGGGCAAATGGGATGGCATTACAGCCTACAGGGCTTGTAACCCATCCACAATTGGCTGTAACCTAGGAGCCGGGTCCACTCATTCGAGCTCAGTCTCACGTGCCAGATCACGTTACGTCTTTAGCCGAAATTGACAACGACCCAATGAGCATCTTACCAAGGTGTACTAGTATGTATGTATGTAGGTAGGTAGGTATGTATTGTACCTAGTGATTTCTGAGTCGGCTGATACATCCAGACCTGCCATAATAGCTTACGTTGATAGCGGCCTCCGTTCTTATCGTCTCGTAACGTACTGCAGCCTGAAGCATCGAACAACGCCTTGACTTCAATATGAACGAATTGTTCGAGGATTTCGCCAAAGCCCATGCGCTTCACGATGGGTATCTCCTCGCGCAGACCTTGTCACCTGTTGCGCCACCGGATAAACCTTACCGACTGCAGCGGATATGGCTTAGTACCAGCTCTCACAGTGCCAAGGCGGACATCAAGCAACTCATTAAGTCGCAAAAGTCTCAACTAAGGTCTGTAGATCATGAAGAGCTCAGCGCGTGGGTGGAGGTTTACCTAGCGTATTGGAACGCAGTCGGTGAAATTCTGGCAGAGCAAAGTGGCAAAGTATGTAGCTACCACGTTGAATATCTTCACAGGACTGACTCGTACATCTGAACCAGTCGTCCTGGACCAAGGTCTATGACTCCTGGAAGGAGCTGGCTTCGATGCTCATCAGAGGCTACAATAACGCTGTCTTTGAAGCATGGACAATACCCAGTTTGTACATGATCGGCAAGTATTTACGATTGTTTGCCATCAAATCGGACGATGAGCGAAGCCGGAACTCGACGGAAACATCTGGCTCGTCATCGTTGATTCAAGACGACTTTGACCCTGAATTGGACAAACAAGGTCAGCTGAGGGACTGCGAGCAGCATCTCAAACGCATTTTTACTTTATGTTTGAACGACAGGTAAGCCAGTATTATAATCAAGTACAGACGAAAACTAAAAGTTCCTGAATAGGGCACCGATGGATCAATCTCGTAAATGGGGGATTTACTTCATAATCAATTTGCTCTTCAAGACGTATTTCAAGCTTAACTCTGCGTCCTTGTCCAGGACGATACTTAAAACATTATCTGTCTACAATGACAAGGGTGATATGCCACCTTTGGACGCTTTTCCAAAAGCTCAGAGAGTGACATTTAAATACTATGAGGGAGTCTTATTCTTTCTCGAAGAGAACTACGTTCAGGTAATAGCCAAATCTTCATCAATACTCAAACGCTGACGAAGGGATATAGGCTGAGAAACACCTCATAGATGCATGGCAACTCTGCCATAAGGATGCCAAGAAGAACATAGAGTTGGCAGAAATCCACACACCCCCCATTAGGTACCAGTCGCTAATATTTGACAGGCGAATCTTGATGTACCTGATACCATGCCGGTTATTGACTAGTCATGTCCTACCAAGAAAGGAACTTCTTCAAAAATATCCACGACTCCAAGAGATTTTCTTGCCGCTCGTGCAATGTATCAAGAAGGGCGATTTGCGATCTTTTGATCTGGCGCTGCAGAATGGAGAAGACGTGTTCGTAAAAAAACGCATCTTCTTGACCCTCGAACGCGGCCGGGATATTGCACTACGCAACTTGCTTCGCAGGGTCTTTGTCGCTGGAGGATTCGATGAGCCAAAAGAGGGAGAAAAAGAGCCTTTACGCAGGACGAGAATACCAGTTGCAGAGTTTTGGGCCGCTTTAAGCTTGTTCAACGGGGATGAACGCATTGATGAAGACGAGGTGGAATGCCTTCTCGCGAACATGATCTACAAGGTAAGTGAGCTATCTTGAGCTGCACCTGTAAGAGAGTAGCAACGATGCTGGGGGGCTGTTTGCCTTGCAGCACTCAGCTGCCATTACGACAGTCGTTCTTTCGGCCCTGCGGCTTTACGAAATGTTGCAGCGCGTCGGTCGACCGTGTGATGCAACTGATCTCGAGCGGCACTGCTGACATTGTGTAGGATCTCATGAAGGGCTACATAGCGCGAGATAGGGGTATCGTGGTCTTATCTAAAAAGGGAGCTTTCCCAGGGACAGGTCTTTAACTGTGTCGCGATAACGTTAATAAGTATTGAGCAATTTGGGGGGCATAATGGTGGTATATATTTGACTAAAGAGCTAGGTCACTCGAGGATCGAGAAGGTGGAAAATATGTGCGTCTGGCTGGTAAGGCCGTCACGTGATGCGGCTCCCAGCACCGAGCATGGCTCACATCTCAACAATAAGCAAATTTCTCAAACTTCTGTAAAAGAGTACTATGTATGCAGACAGCCACGGAAGACAGCTAATTTCACGGCTCGGAGTCAGCTCACTTTCGGCGGATCATCGCCGCGCCTCCTGGCGAGAGGATGGCTGGCTGAGCTAAGAGCTGTGATGGAAATGGGGCTGGACGACCTGTCGAGAATCGAAATGGGGGTCGGTCAAACCATTAGGTAGTTCGAGGAGAGAAGCGCGGCAAGAGCCGCTGACTTATTGCAACCGCCAATCTCGCTCCATTGGATGAGGACTTCTTTTTCCAGACAGTATAGATTCGCAGGCTTTTATATGTAGACTATATTAGCAGGTGAGATAGCAGAGGTCCCGTGTTGTATCATCAAGGGTAGTCGGGGCGGCGGAAGTCGCAATCCGTCTTCTGTTCAAACATTCATGGCATTCTTTCCAAAAAATCTATCCACTGGCAAATAGAGAACTTGACTCGGACACATTGTGATCCTTGGAGAAGTTTCGGCTTGGCTTGAACATGCGAAACAGTTGCCGAGCGTGTTGATGACGATGAAGGAGAACAGGTATGTGGAATTTTCCAAATAATAAAGAGGCAAACACGGAATGTGCGCCTCCGCTGCGCGTCGGCACACGACAATGTGCCGGCTCACACAGCCGGAATCGTGAAAATTTGTCAGCTATGTAAGCCTCTGGAGTCTGGACTGGTCGCTATAGCCCTGACCTGAATCCCATTGATATCGCTCTACTCATGCCTGAAACAGCAAATCTTTAAACGGGACCCAAACATGGCGCATATAACGAAGTGCCAGGCTACATTGGAGCATCTTCAAAAGACGCGACAAATGTTTGGGATGAACTCGATATGGAGTTTGTTGATGGGCTTGTGACAGCGTGCCTCGCCGTCTTCAGGCGATAATAGACTCCAACGCGTCATACACGAAATATTGAATAGGCTCTACTCAATTGCGCATTCTTGGCATTATGACCAGATACGTATACGTTAAGTGAAATTAATACCTGTTGCACAAAAGAATGGGCGCAGCCGTCTGGCCACTCTGATGTGCTGTTAAGTACCCCTATATATGTATGTACATACCGTGCGACACACCCCCTAGCTGTTGTCACGACCTGTGCCGTCAGGGGTGGCAATGCACTACATAACCTTGATCAAGCTGCAGACGTGCAACTTGGTCACTTGACCTTTTGGGTGGAACGGGTGGTTATGCGTTTCTCACACTCGACCAAGCTAACAAAACGCGATTCGCGACACTTCCAGACAAACTTAAATTAGGAGCCATTCACTAGCACCAAAGAGCTTCAAGAAATATGCGCCCCTCATGTTTCTACGGAGAAAATCGCACGATACCTCAAGGCAAGGGGAGTCATACATCGCCATGCCGCACAACGCCCATTTTTGAGAGAAGAGCATGTCTAAAAAGTTTCCAATTCGCGCTCAAGTGTTTGGAAAAGCCTCTTGCGTAGTTTCGTCTGTTTGATAGACAGATGAATGCGCTGTTGAGCGCGGCGATGGACAGACCCAGGAGTGGATTTGGCGCCCTGCCGGTCAGAATTGCACTTTGAACTTGTTATTACAATAACTCGGGTTGTAAGCCGCGGAATGGGCTCATTATAGGCTTAAAGGCAACCGAGTTCGATTATGTACTAGCCAGAATAAAAGAAACCCCGGTATATCATTATGTTTTGGGGGTGGAATTCGCTACGGAAATCGGGGTCCTCTCGTCGTCCTCCCGGGGGACCCCGACTCGAAGAGAGGCGGCGTCACAAGCGCGGTTCACTGTGATATTCTCAATGAATACCTCCCAATCATGCTCGATAGTGACACTATCTTTACTAAATAATGCATGACAACGCGCCGATTCACACGACCAGAAACGTGAAAATTTGCCTCGAGGAGCTAGGGGTGATTTTCTGGAACGCCCGCCATACAGCGCCGACTTGAATCACATTGAGAACCTCTGGTCATGCCTCAAACAGCAAATTTTCAAACGTGATCCGAACATTGCGCATATGAAGAAGTCCCAGGCCGCATTGGATCACCTTCAAAAAATTGCGACAAATGTTTGGGACGAATTGGAAATGACGCTTGTTAACGACCTTATCGACAGCGTGCCTGATCGTCTTCAGGCGGTGATAGGTTCCAAGGGTTGGTATACAAAGTATTGAGGCAGTTAATTAATTAAGCCCTGATCATTCTACAGACTGGCTTACTTACACATTTTTGACATTTTAAATGACCAGATCGCGAAGAAATAAATTAATAAATAGGTTTGGTGATCCAAAATGGGACCGATTTGGCGTTTCGCGTTATTCACTTGGTGGGGCTGTACCTATGCACGTAGTAACATATGTGCAAAGAAATACATAGGCTGCCTGATGTCACCATCACGATTCACGCCCATTTCGTGGTGGGGTGCATGTCGACGGTCACTTACCTACCTTACCTTGGTGATCGCCCAATCTTCATTCAGTCCGCGGTTCTGCTTGGGCTCATTTTACGATCAGATTTGGCCTGCGAAGGGGCTAGGTTGCTCGTTCAACGTTTCTCTCTCTCCCTGTGTGGCGTCTCCATACAGACGTCTGGATAGCCGCTCGCTATCCACGCTTCTGAGCAGCGATCGAATTTTCCATTCAGCTGCCTCATTGTTCACCATCTGCGCAGTCTGAACCTGCGCAAGACCATGTCGCCCAAATCAGAAAAGGAGACGGGCTCTCCGCACCATATAGACATACGAGACCATAGAATTCCTCCTCGCGCGAATGACGAGGAATCGAGTCACGGCATGAAGAACAGTAAAGGATGGGATGGGAAGCTGCGGGTTCCGAAATCCGCACTATTGTCAAATCCAGAAGCGCTTTCGGACCCAGAGTACTCCGATGACGAGAATGTTCTTCCTGGCGACGAGATTAGCGCCGATGAAGGTATGCACACAAGTGACATTATCACCAAGCATTGTTAACATTGACCCACGACGTCGGCTCTCCAGATTTACTGGAATGCGAAAGCTCCGATACCGAAGAAATCATGTGCACGCATTCCCGCATTAGATCCATGGCATCTCTCCGACTTGAGCGGTTCAAGTGCGTGGCCCGTATATGCCTTCGGCAGAACAGCATTCAGGAAATCGAGGGGCTGGCACCATTGGCGGCCACGCTGAAGGACCTCGATCTCTACGACAACTTGATTTCACACATGCGAGGCCTGGATGACCTTAAACAGCTCACCTGTCTCGATTTGAGTTTCAACAAGATAAAACACATCAAAAACATTGGTCATTTGACAGAACTGAAAGATCTTTTCTTAGTCGCCAACAAAATTAGCAGGATCGAAGGCTTAGATGCTTGTGAAAAATTGACTTCGCTGGAGCTTGGGTCTAATCGAATCAGAGAATTGAAGAATCTGGGAAATCTCAAAAATCTGGAAGAGCTCTGGGTCGCCAAGAATAAAATAACCGAGCTGACGGGCTTAGGTGGCCTACCAAAGATCCGTCTTCTCAGTGTTCAGTCAAACCGCATTCGGGATCTATCGCCCCTCCAAGAGATTCCTGGACTCGAGGAACTTTATATCTCTCACAACATGCTGGAAAGTCTAGAAGGTATCCAAGACAACGTCGGCCTCAAAATTGTGGATATTTCCAACAACCAGGTCAAGGGTCTCAAAGGCTTAGAAGACTTGGCCAACCTGGAAGAATTATGGGCCAGCTACAACCAGATTGGCGATTTTAATGAGGTGGAAAAGGTGCTCCGAAACAAGAATGACCTGACGACAGTTTACTTCGAAGGCAATCCTCTTCAACTCCGTGGCCCAGCTCTCTACAGGAACAAGGTTCGGTTGGCGTTGCCTCAAGTAAAACAGATTGACGCCAGTATGTTGTGACGCTCCCATCTCCCTCATTGGATAGCGATGATTGCTAAAAAGAAATTGCCCTCGCCATAGCATTTGTGAGAGTATAACCTCCCGCGTCAATTAGCGTTTCAAAAGTTGAAAGGTAATGCACGGTGGCATGAAGCAGGGTGTTCAGGCGTTAAATCTTCTCTCCATTTGACATCAAGCACAACAAGGTTCGGCTTCGGGTGGGCGCTGCTTGGAAATCAATTGTCTGCCTCGCACATCAGAAGCGATGTCTCGTCACCCTCACTCATCTTGGCTGGGGAAGCAGCATCCATTCTTTTGCTCAACATCAATTAGCAATTATCTCTTTTTTTCTTCAATTTCATTCTATATCTAAGGTTGAGACCTCTTCACATTTTCCTGACTGACTTGCACAGTGATCCTACACAAACACGCGTCTCTTCGCATCGCTTTCAGCAAATCGCGATGACCTTAGTCAAAGATAGATAATTTGCTCGTTTGAAAATACTGCCGACCTTCGATTAGCCCCTAATGTCATAGGAAGAATGGCATATTCAACTTACGTTTGTAGGCTGGTTAAATCTCATGTTTAGATCCATCTTGGCGATCCTCTCCATATCCTGCTGATCTAGGTTGAAGTCGGTACTTTCAAGATTCTGGGTCATGACGCCAGGACGAGAGGTCTTGGGAATGACTGCGAGGCCCTGCTGGCTTGCCCACCTTAAAAGAACCTGAGCCGGTGTCTTGTTGTGCTTGGCGGCCATGGCTGTGATGGCGTCGTGCTCCATGAGCGGGGTGACATTCTTGGCCCGATCCATATCGAGCTCAATGAAGCCTGTGGGACCGAAGGATGAATAGGCCGTGACGGCGATTCCCTCTTCCTTGGCCAGGTTGACCAAGTTCCGCTGTTGCAGATAAGGGTGCAGCTCAATCTGCAGGGTAGCAGGTCGGACTCTGGCATACTTGAGCAAGTCATAGATGCCCTGTGCTTGGTAATTCGAGATGCCGATGCTCTTGGCCAAACCAACGTCCACTAGGCTCTCCATGGCCTCCCAGGTCTGCTGGTTGGTGGTCTTACTCCATCGGACCTCACCCTTTCCATCGTAAAACCAACCGGGCGGGTAGCGGACCGCGGGATCTACATATTCAAGAGCAACGGGAAAGTGGATAAGGAACAAGTCGAAATAGTCCACTTGCCAGTCCGCAAGTTGTCGGCGACAGATAGGCTCGACTCTCTCTTTGTCGTGAAAAGTCTGCCATAGCTTGGATACGATGAAGAGGTCCTTTCGCTCGACAATGCCTTCCTCGATGGCTCTCGCGACGCCTTGTCCGCACTCCTTCTCGTTGCCGTAGTCTAACCCCAGTACACCAACAGCATTGGTTCTCAAGTCAGTCGACAAAGTTATGTGTTTGCATGCAAACCCCCCCTTTTTTTTTCAAAAGAACCTACCACAAGCTCCATCAAAGAGGCGATAGCCCATCTTGATAGCGTTGTATACAGTGTCGGCGCAGGTAGCATTGTCAACTTTCCACAAGCCGAAGCCCACCTGAGGCATCTCGTAGCCGCTGTTGAGCTTAATTGAAGGCGCCATTTTAGTCAAATATCTTTCAATAAATAAGCAATGAGTAATTCCCGTAAATTGAAAGGGGTGATATTAAATATCCTCGACACCAAATGGAGTGATTCTAATTGTATGATGTGCGGTTTAACAGCTATGTGGAATACGACACAGGGACAGACTACCTATTTATATGTAGGCCTGCTCCATGTCCAGACGCAAAGCAGTGGCATCCCTCCAAAATATCTCCCGATTGGCGAGGCTAACTGCTTAACTCTCTTCACTAGGCATCAATAATTACCCCTAGCCACCGCATTATCTCGTCTTCTCTCCACGCATTCCCTCGGCTCCGTAACCATCCCCACGCCCACCGTTCATCGGTTATTTTGGAGGACAGGGGCCGCCATGGGCTCTAAGGTACATAGGTACATACCTAGTCTGCGGGGGACCCCGCAAAGCCAAGTGCTTTGAATTGTGGCAAAAGGAGCATTTTAGCCTGTCCGCGCCTTTTCCCTTTCCTCGTGTCTTCTTGAGGTCACAGTCTCTCTCACAGGCTCACAGCCTCCCACGGGCCACAGGCTACAGCTAATGTAAAATATGTAGATTCTACGGAGTATGTACTCCGTACGTACAGAGTATACGTATGTACCTGTGTAGGTACCCCGTACGGAGTACGGAGTATAACTTGATAATCCACGCGGATAAAAGCATCGAGCGAGAGAAGGAACATCACCCGACTCGTCCCCTCCAAGCCGCTATGCGCCCGAATGGGAGTGATTCGTGAAGTCCTGCCCCCGCACGACGGCGCGTGATGGGCCTAGAGGAGGTAGGTATGGCGCACGATGCGGGGGCCTCTTGTAAGTTAGGTACCTAGTCACGCGGCCCATGCCTTCACCTTCACGGTTCACCTCGCAAAATGCTGGGAAAAGAGGTCAACCCAGATATTCCATATGGATTTCCTGAGCCCTCCCCTCCAATCATCACGGAAGTCGAGTGTTACGAGGCGTTCATGCGAGAAGTCTCAATGGCTGACAAAAGTCCTAACAATCAAGACACTCTGAGTTACTATCTTAGCGTCAGGAACCAGAGGGGTTCGATGGTTCGAGTGAGGCAATCCAAACTGGCAGCCGTCATCGCCTTCATAAGTTCATTCCTGTTTCAGAATGGAGAACACGGGGTAAGATGCAATCGATGTACAGTGCTCTTTACTTATGTCGTTGTCGACTTCAGTTGCTCTTCGCTGTCTTGAATTTCCATTTCGTCTTCCTCCATCTTCATATTCTCCACTTCGTCCTCGGTTCCCAGCTCAGACGCGAGTTGAGCATACGGTGGTATTGCCAACGTCTTTCCCTTGTCGATCCACACAGACGCAAGCTCTCGTTCAATTTCGTTACGACGCTTCTTGATTGCATCCACTTCTGCAAGACGCTCACGCAAGTCCTGCACCTCCTTCTCGACTTGCAGTTTCTCTCTCTCGGTACCAATGCGGTCGAGTTGCCAAGCATCGCCTTCGTCACCCGTACCTAGGATCAAGTTGAAAGTGTGATACCTCTTGAGCGACGCTCGCGTCGATATCGTTATGAGTGCTGTCACCGGAGGAAGGTTAGGAGAAATGTATCGTAAAAGACTCAGAGTGTTCGGTGAATGGCCGGAGAAACGTACTCATCCCCCTTTCTTTGCAATTCTCGTATAAAAGACCCTCCACATCACTCGATACCGCGCTGGTGCCCTCGTCAATGATGGCGTATTGCGGTTCATGATATAGCAGTCGTGCAAACTGCATCCTCTGCTTCTCGCCGCCACTGAGCACGTCTTTCCATTCCTTACGTGTATCCCAGCCCCCTTCGCGCTCCGGCAGGTACCCAAGTTTGGCATCTTCCAGAACTCTCTGAAGATCATATTCTGATTTTCGTTTCTCTCTCATGTCAACGTGTCCGTCGGGATAGATTACCTGGTCGCGCAAGGTTCCGGGGCTCAGATACGGACGTTGCGGTAGAAACATGATGCTATCTTGTCCCACATTCTTGGGGCGGCTCACGAGGCCACGATATACAGGCCACAACCCTGCAAGGACACGAGCGATTGCACTCTTTCCCACGCCGTTGGGGCCAGATATCTACACGATGAGTTGTCAATGCAAGTTCTTGACCGATCCAGTGACTACGATGCTGGCTGGGTCATTGCATGAGGACCAAGATGGTTCACAATCTGTACTTACTAAGAGATGGTCTCCATTGCGTATAATCAAGGACAAGGAGTCCAGCAGCTCATCTCCACCATGCGGCCACAAGCCTGGGGCCACGATTGGAACGTGCTCAAACCGAACGCCTTCAAATCCTTTTTGAATAGTTCCTTGGACATCGGATAACGAGTAGAGAACATTTTGTCCGCTCCGAAGGTAGTAAGCTTCGGCATGGACACGGTGAAGGGTTGAGATTAGTGTGTATACGCGACTCGTATAACCAGCCATTTCCGACAGATCTTTGATAGAGTACATCATTCTGCCACCAGCGTCAGCCAATGATAACATGAGCCTCTTATTCGTGATGAAGTCCTTCATTCGGTTGCGTTCGCGGCCACTCTTGTCGGCATGCTTTAGCATCTCAGCCGCACCGCCTCTTCCGCCCCAAGCAGGCAGAAATACTGGTAGTGAGGCGAGCAAATAACCGTATGCACTCCAGCTATACTTTAGAATGAAGTCCTCTAGGATATTATACCGGATTTTTAACATATAAATGCCTTCCATCCAGCTCTTCAATGACTTGTACTCCTTGGTCAAAAACGTCTTCTCGATGTCAGCACCACCGTAGAAGGCGACTTCTTCAGCATTCGCAATCAGTCTGGCGTGCAGGCTTCTAAAATCACCTTCTTTGCGACCCTCGATCGCCTTGAGTTTTCCAAACGGTGGCGAAAGCCTGCGGAGAATGCTTGCTGTCAAAAAATAGTTGCTCATCAGGCCAGAGAGGGCAAGCGGACCAAGAGACCTGTAAAGCTGGAAGCTGAAGACACACAGGTCAACGAAGGGCTTTCCCAGTGAGGAATACAGGTTCGCTGCCGCTGCACAAAACAGTGTCAGGTCTTGCGTGATGAATTGATCGGCGCCGTGACCGACTCCACCGTCCAAGTTATACAATTTGTAGTAGTTTAGCTTGTCGTTTAAATAGAGATCATGGACATATCGTGTTAATCGAGTCCGGAACGCGATGGAGACTTTAGACTCGAGAAATTTTATCATGGCATTGGTGTAAGACGCAAAGCCACCCAGCCCACACCACTGGAAGTAAGCCCATTGGTTAGCTCAACTGCAGCACAAAACCCACTGATTCATTCCATGACTTCACAAACCTTGGCAATACCCCAGAGAAATGACCTGCCGTTTCCTGCTACCAGGTCTCGGACCAATTCACCGTCGAGTCGTGCGACCACGAGTGAGAGATACGTTCGAAGCATCAAGAATATGCCGTGACTTAGTAGCAGACCGGCCTCTTTGCTGGACCAGCGAGGTATCATGATACTCAGGAGACTCAGAAACTGATGCAAGAAAGCTAGGTTCAGTCCGGGCTTGGCCTGAGCCGAAGGAACAGTGCCATCTCCTAATCCAGATACCCGAGGTGGGTTCAAGAAGAGGCGACGATGCGCCTCAAACGTCAAGGCCTTGGTCGTGTTGATGGTGACCTTGGAGGTGCTGTCCTTATAAGGGACGTAGATCGTCCGGGAGCCATCTTTGTTGTGAAGCCAAGAATTGATTCTGACCAGCTTTCGGCCCTGCTCCCTTTCCTGGCTCTGTCGCTTCCAGCGTCGTCGGGATCCCTCTCCGCCAAGAACGATCGTCAGTGTAAGTGCCAGAATAGCGGCGATTCGGGTAATCCGCGAGGTTTTTAAAAATCTCGACCGCATCGCGGAGGTCCATCTGTTGATAAAGACAGCCAGCGCATCCTCGGCCGCTGTCCTGCGCAAGCTGGATGGTGCCGTCATCGTCCTACTTGGCGTCTTAGTCCCGTTCGCATCAAGGCTCGATTTCGACGTCCGCTCAAGCAGCTCGAGGCGGTAGTTCGATCGACTGCAGACACAATTTAAACATCTCTAATGGTTTAAAAAGTGTCGCAGCAGGCGTTCGATAAGCCAAGGCTGCCGTTGTGGCAATGGCTGTCATTGGAGGACCACATGTGATCACTGATCACTGGTGACGCTGGGTATCCCTATCTGCTGCAGTGACTTTTGCTGCAGTAGAAGCGGGGCAGACATACTCGTAGCCGTAGAAGTGGAGCTTTCGATATGGTCACTGCCTCTATCCCACACCCTCTCGCGTACTTCGCTCTTCCCGAGCAAGAAGTTCTTACTCTTTCAATCAACATCATCATGTCGTGATATCATCAGTAACGATTGGAATCTAATCAAATTAATCCCTTTCACTTCAACATCTTTATCATGATGTTCCAATCCCTGTTCTGAGCTTCCCGCGAATACTCTGATTGTTCACCACGGCTCTGCCCTTGACGAGTATGATGGAGGTCAAATCGAAGATTTGCCTGCCTCCCTCTGTGCAGTTTGCCACTCTTGCCGAGCTTCTTGTCTTCCTAAGTTCCTACAGCAATGAGACCTCCAGAACGGAATGGCTTTTTCCAAGACCGGCTCGAGAAATTATCGCAAGATTGACGGACACCGCAGCGTACGTCAAAATTGGTTGAGATCATCACGCTCGAAGACGCTCTGTATCTACGGGCGTTCGTCGAAGTAGTACCCGGCTTATCGACTGCCCGTTTCGTATATTGATATTTCAAGGGCAGAACAGGCAGATATGTACTGCTATTCAAATGCAAGTGCACGAGACCGCAAGTTTGAGAGGCCATCATTCTTAGGCACAGAAGGAAGTTTTCGGGTCCAAATTGTGTGTCTCTGTGTGTTGCTGTTCATGCTCTGCGTAATTTTTCTGTGAGTAGATGCAAAACTAATCAGTAGCCCAACAAAGCAAACACTTCGTGCCTTTGAACCCGGTGTTGCGGTCACAAATCAGGTACTCCGATGGTGAAGCAATAAATCACAGTTTCGTGACATTATCCGAAGGGAGTGAGATTCGTGCTGGTGGGTGTGTGGGCAACAGAGCTGCGCTAGCTGAGTTCAGCGATGTCCCGCTTTTTGATTGGTTTTGAAACTACTGCAGCAAAAGTCACTGCAGCAGATAGGGATACCCGGTGACGCTGGGGCTGGCTACATGTATCATACCATAGCCTGTAGGTACCAGGTAATAAAGAGTACATACTCCGTACATTAGGTACCTACATTACGTTGCTGCATTAGGAGGCAAGGTGCACATGTGGGGGAGACATTATTCCACACGCTCATAACTACCTGTAACCTAATACAATTGACCTGCCCATAACCCAAAGAGGTTAGCGGGCTGCAGCACCCGCGCTAGCGCCATGTAGGTACTGTACTCATTACCTAGCTGCTCAGTCACCTTACATTTACAAGATATGTACATACATTCGTGTTCGAAAACTAAAACATAGATTTCGGTGCTGTGACATCTTACCACATCTGTCGATCGTCAGCTTCGCGACCTCGCTTTTTATGCTATACAAACGTACCTTTTTATTTGGACTTCCTCGACCTGAAAATGAGCTCCCCATCTACCTCATCATCGCAGCGACCTCCACGCGCAATACAGCCACTGATATAACTCAGCGCGACTTGCCCCTTGGCCTCCGTCAGAGGATGACGATTCTGATAGCTCTGTCAGTCGCCTGCGCCAGGAGGTCGCCGAAGCGATTTGACAGCGAGCCTGACAGCCATTTGGGCGCTGAAGATGAGCTTGGACGCGGCCGTTAGAGATCAGTGCGCTGCTTCTTTGCAAGGCTCACCGCTAACTATCGCGACAGGTCGCCTCAGCGGCGCCTGATGCCAGCTATTCCAGGGCCTCGATGCCGTTGCAATTAGGTCTCAAAGCCATCACCAGCCACTTATTCCTCCGTCGATTGATCATCGAGCTCACGAGCAATATCATGGGGGCAAGTTTCAGCGCCAAATTGGCGGTGCATTCAGCCTCATGCGTAATCTCTGGCGACAGCAACCAGCAATTCAGGGCCTCAATTTCCGGCGCCAAGCACGCTCATTGATGTCAACGATAGCTTTGATTTTTTTATATCGGCACGGCAATACATTTAGGCCGGCGGCAGCATCTATGATAGCAGTGGCAAGCACAGATAGACAGTACATACATAGATAGTTTAGTAAAGCTGAACTGATTTGCGACGAATCTTGAAAAGAAGAGACGTAATTTATCTCAAGTTCAGGGTAGGGTTTTGGGGATGCGAGCGAAGTCTGCAGAGGAGGAAAACTCCGAGAAGTGTGGATACCTACGCGTAAGATGTAATTTCTGCAGAGACAAGAGGAGGAAAAATCCGAGAACATACCTATGCTTTTACGTACGATGCAACTTTCCACGACGAGCGTAGCGAGCAGCCCGACGTCAGGCGACCCGACCTGACGACGACAATGGTGACGGTATATCGGTTCGTTACGCCTGTCGCGCGTCGTGTGATACTCATAACTAACTGTTGCATAGCCATCGTCATCGGTCCCACGTACGCCGACAGTTGGGAGGCAGAAGCGCGCTATCGCCGACGTACAGTCGCCTCAAGCAGCTCGCCGGGCCTCCTCGCGCCGAGTCTGTCGCCGTCAAATCTATTCAACACACAACGACGAGACGGAATCTCATGAGTGCTTTCCTCACTCTCGATGACGGCCGTTTACAGTACCACCGCCCCGGACCCCGTTTAGGCGAATCTTCGTCTCAGGTAGCAGCGAGAAACGAGATTGAACGGATACAGCGCCACCATCGTACTGTCAGGAGAGATCCCGATGCACAAGCCCCGTCACCTACCCCAAATATGAGTGAAATCTATGCGAGGGATCATTAGATGCCAGCTTCGGCAACGCTTCGCCAAAGTCACAGCCCTGATCCTGACGACATCTTCGCACCAACGTCCGCCCAGCCACGTGAATCCGTTGCGCCCTCTGCCCGGTCTGGCTAATACCGCTCGGCACAAGTTTCCGACGAGTCATTCGAATCTAGCAATGTTTCATATACGCCACGCGTCCCGGCAAATCACCCGGGTTTACCACTTGATCCCGTTTAAGTCGCTGGCGAGCTAGACGTGCCTTGCCTCACGGATGCCGACCCGAGGCGACTGAATAACTTCCAGCAGGCCCTCGCAAAGAACAAGATGACGGAGTGCCCACGATGCCACATAAACTGGTTCACAATTAAACCCGACCGGCGGATGGGCATCTGTAAGGAGTGTATGAAGGATAACAAATTCCGAAGACGCAACCCTCTGAGTCTTTCCCATTCATATATTTTCTCTACACCTAATGAGTCGGCAGTGTGCCTTTCCTGAAGCACTGTCTTGGAGCAGACAGGTGCAAAAGACCCCGAAATGCCTATGTGGAGCATCTTGGCTCGTCGAGTATCCAATTTCATTCAGTTCCCCGAGTATCGCTCCGTGATATAAAATCTAGCAGCCATGGCCGACTTACCCATGCCTCATCCATTGATGTTCCCATTCCCACGGAGAATTCTGTAGTCGCCCAGGAATCTTCGTCGGAGGACTCGACACATGCGTCAGTTAATTCTAGCTTCGAGTCCTCCGACGAAGATTCCTGGGCGACTACAGAATTCTCCGTGGGAATGGGAACATCAATGGATGAGGCATGGGTAAGTCGGCCATGGCTGCTAGATTTTATATCACGGAGCGATACTCGGGGAACTGAATGAAATTGGATACTCGACGAGCCAAGATGCTCCACATAGGCATTTCGGGGTCTTTTGCACCTGTCTGCTCCAAGACAGTGCTTCAGGAAAGGCACACTGCCGACTCATTAGGTGTAGAGAAAATATATGAATGGGAAAGACTCAGAGGGTTGCGTCTTCGGAATTTGTTATCCTTCATACACTCCTTACAGATGCCCATCCGCCGGTCGGGTTTAATTGTGAACCAGTTTATGTGGCATCGTGAGCACTCTGTGAGTTTCTATGGAAAACGATGTTCCTGATTAGTCTTCAACTCTATAATTGGGCTATAACAACGTCAATATTTAATAACTACATAGGTATGCGCATACATACGGAGTAGCATCTACACCAACGAGGTCAACAGCACCTAACACTCTCTATACCTGCCTAGCATGTAACCCCATGATCATCTAGCCACTTCAAAGCCTTGCCTGTAGGCTGTGGCCGGAGACTTCGTAGCTGCTTTAGAGGTAAATTAGGCATCTTTGGGACAGCAACCTCCGGAGCTGGAAGACGTCGATTTGACTCTGAACTGAAGGCGCTGATACGATGCGAATGAAGCATTTCGCAATGCCTCGTTGCGCTCTTGATTGAGCGCTCTGTCAAGCAGTGTCGCGACAATGCCATTGGGAGCCTAGGCCAAGACTTCCTTTCGGCCTCTCCTTGCCCCTTGAGGACTAGGTGATCGTCCCGCCCAAGGAGAGGATCACTTCCGGCTACGAGCCGCGTTCGGTTGAGTAGTTGAAGTGCTAGCGACAGTGCATCGGGCACTCAATCTGAGGCGCCATCTTGCTTTTGCCCAACGTGTTGGTGGTTGCTTTCTTACGACCCGTGAACCTAATGCGAAGGCAGGCCAGGAATGGCTACATTCTGCGGCAGCTGGCGCAATTGACAGAGAGGCTAGAGCTCATGTGTAGGTGCTCTCGACCTCGTTAGGGTCGTTGGGTATAAGAATACAGCCAGCAAGTCCGTGTCGGATAGTCGGTGTTGGTCACTGTATGCTAAAATCGCCGGTCGCAGAGAATTCGGGATACGCACAACGACCCAAAGGAATTCATTCGTGGGTGCACACTGCAACCTGATAATAAAAGTAATTCCCACTACCTACACCCGTGAGAGCAATCGTAACCACAAAGTACCTAGGTGGGGGCGTGGCACGAGTACATACATAGGTACCTACATACAATACAAGTTACACGTCATGGCGACTCATGGCCCATTGCCAATTGGGCCATGGCGGCCCGTCGCCGTCGCCGTCATACCGTCATCGTCACCACTTCAGTCTTCGAATGCCAACAAGCTGTGGATCAGAGCTTGTGTACAATTCCCGGATCCCAGAACTCGCCGTGATTTATTGGGAGGTGCATCACGGCTTTTAAACTCGCGATCCTTCTTTCTCAGTAATACCTCGCGGGCCTGTATTGCATCACGCGCGGCACAGTCAACAACACCGACCGTATCTCCTCGTGCACATCGAAAAGTGCGACACCAACGTTTGCGTTTTCAAATCGGGAAGAACCCGACTAAACCTGGTGAGGGAACCAAATTACGTTCAATCCTCTGACCGGCAATCCTTCTCAAGGCCTATCCAGTAAAATCTGTCGGGCAAGCCACGGTACAACTATCGAATCACGACGTTAACAAACCCATTGCGAAACTCTCGCGACGGTGCAGCCTTCGTGCACTACGCGAGAAAATTCTTTTTCAAGCAACTGCATAAGGCTTGATCCGTCATGTTTTTCTTCTTCATTTGCGGCGAGCACACCCTTCGTAGCCAAGTGCCTGGTTACGAGGGAATGGTTTGTCAATGTCACCACTGCGGAAACGTGGCAGCGCAGGTTGTCAAAAGCCGCCCCTTTTTCACGTTTTGCTTCGTCGTAAGTATTTCCTTGTCTTGCACCCCTTTTACATGTTACCGTCTCCTCTTCCTTTCCTTTATCTTCTTTCTAGAGTGCTAATTCGAAACTTTGTCACTGGTAAGCCCTTAATTCCGCACACAATCTCGGGCTATAAGGATGTTACTTGCAATATTTGTCACTTCCAGCAACCGCTCAGCGCTCGACCAGATGTCATGAGTATGGCCAATGGAGGCAGAGGAGACGGTAGTCATCAGGGCGGAGGGAAACACGGCCCTCCGCCGCCTCAGCAGCAGCATTACCAGCAAGGCCCGCCTCCCAATAATCAACAGTACAATATCTGACAAATGAGAAGTTATTTTGTCTTCAGGCTCCTTCAATGCACGCGTCGTGGGTTGTTAATTTGCCTTGTGATACCATGTTGCTGCTTGTAAGCCCATGAGATCATGCAGTGTTCTCGTCGGACACATCGGCTATCTTCGGCAAGGCAAATTCGAGGGCTATAAAGGGATTCGTGGAGAGGATCTTTCACCGATGGTCATTAGTGACTTCGAAAACCGACTGTCTTCGGCATCTTGACTTTCACTTCCCGAACAATCATACATCTTCCTTTTTCCAATCACTGGCGCGGTGGAGCTTGTTTTATTAGAATTATACCGATCCAAGACATGAATATCAACAGTCGATACGCGAAGATTCTCTGACGATTGTACCAGACTCAATCGTATGTTGGCCGGGGGCCCGCATCTTCGATTTTCAGCTTCTTCATGATTTTCGTCAGAGTTCTCGTCTCTTGGTCCCTGCTAGAAATCCTTGGGACTCCTGTATACAACAGGGTCCCTTAAAAAGCCTCATCGGATTACCGCTGGAGAGCTCAAACCCAAACGACTTCGGTTTCCGCTTCTTTCCCTGCAGTGACCTTTGAAGACTCCAGGGCCCAGGCTTGAGTTGAGGAAACTGCACATCTTTTACTGTGGTTTTTCGTTGTCAGGATGGGCCTGGTTGAATTCGAGAAGTATTTTACGAGTCATTGATCATCTGACATACCAAACCGCACGGCCATTGGTGGGATGAGTGCGTCTTGATGTCGATAGTTAACAGGAGAGAAACACTGTGTGACAGGTGATTGTTGTACGTGGGTACGTGATGATGTAGTCAAGTATTTTATACTAAGTATGTGTGCGTGTGTGTTTTTGGTGTGTGTAAAGTAAACCCTTACAAGCAAGGTTTCGATGGCATGCAATGAAACCATATCAGCTTTTCCTTTCTGCACATTCTCGCTACCTGTCATCTGAGTCATATCAGGGGCTCCTTTTGTAATGATGACTTCATCACGATCTTCAACATCCAAAATAGTATTGTTTCAGCGCCATGGCCAATCGAAGGTTAGGAGTGACAAACAATAGGACGGACCTTCCCCAAGTCCCAAATCGAGACACAACTTCTAAGTTCTTCTAAACTTAACTTCAGTAAGTACCAGCACTAATGCTGCGGCAAGTAGATTGAATGGGTCCACTGGTTTTGCGCTCCATGCTCATCCAAGACTGTGTTAGTGAAATTTGATTTGCCTCTCGACGGTATAAGTATATAGCTCTATGTAGTCGCAGGGCTCGCTCACTCTGAACCTGTCCCAACCGTCTGATCCTCATTATTTGCATCCCTCACGGAAGTTCCCGCATCGTTACCCATGTGCAGCTTTGAACTGACCTCAGTGGCCTTCAAAGCACGCCTCAGCTCTTCATCCTCATCACCTCCTCCGTTATATACTACCCACTTCTCTCTATGCTCGTCCATATTTTGGCGATATTCTTTCTCGGCCAGGCTTTGCTTTTTCATATATTCCAACACAATATCTTCCTCGTTTCTTCGGGTTTGGTAGCAGTCCAAGTCTTGTTTTGACAGCTCAATAGCTTGTTGAAGACTAGCCTCATAGTCTTCGTGCAGAAGATATTCGATATTATTGGAATCATCAATTGCTCTTCGAATGTCTGCGCCGTGCTGAAAACCCTCTTGTACGCCATCAGAGGCCAGCCCCGCTGCGGAAGTTGAGGTTCCGGCTGCAGTTGTACCAAAATCTTGGTCAGAATCATAATCTAAGATCTGGCTCGCTAAGCTCTGCTGAACAGCCCTCTCGATTAGATCTTGATATTCTTCATCACTTATTCGATATTCTTCGTCGTGGAATATGCTAGCATCTTTTACGAGAAGCTCAGAAGCATTGAGCAAAGGGTCGAGCAAGACATCTCGCGCTCGTGCATGCGCACGCATTGCTTCGATACTTTTTCGAATTGCGGCTTCAATCACTGCATCTTCTTCTCTGTCGCCTCGCGACGTCTCCCGCACTGAGGCCTGGATGGCCGTCTCATAGTCCACGTCGCCCGATACTAGGCTCGGCGTCACACCGAATTCGTTGCTAGCTGCAATCGCTATCGTGGAACTGGATGAATCTCTTTCGCGGGCCACAAGCTTTTGCTTCCCTTCTGATGGCAAATTCTGGCCATGAGGCCAGGGGGCCTTGAGCTGGGATGATGGAAATACCGGTGTATGGGACGGAACAGCTGCACCCATCTTCGCCTTTTGTGCCCTTTTTCGCTCAGTTCGCTTCAGAACATGGAAGTGTTTCAGATCCGGCTTAATATTGTTCCAGCGAATGATAATTTCTGCCTTCTCCTCCTCTCCAGCGCCCACTCTATCTTGATCTCCCTGAACGATTCGAGAAGTAATGACATAATTTGTGAAACTTGTCGAGAACATTTTGCTCACTTCAGCGTGAACTCCCTGCATCATATATGCAGGAACACCATATATACCTAAATCCTCGTTAGCAATGCGTGGGGGCCCCAGAAGAGAATACACTCGTTTCAAACTAGATGATGCCTACCAGCTGCGGGTTTGGCAATGAGTCCGCCAATGCCTTTTCCAATACCCTTCACAAAACCGCTTGCACCCTCCTTCCCTGCTCCCCTGATAGGCTGTGTGACCAGGCCAGTAATGCCATCAAAGAAGCCCAACCCGAGCTCTTTACCAGCGAGTCTGATACCGCTTGTCAGGTCTGTCACTTTTCCGCTCGGGCGCACAGTATCGTCGTTGTAAAGTCTTGGCATGTTCCTGAATCCTTTTGCCAGACCCAGAGCAAAATTCATGGGGACTTTTACTCCTGTAGACACAGCACGACCCAAGCTTTGTCCAGCAGCTATAGTTGTATCGAGACTAACAACAGAAGGCGAGGGCTCTCGTCGCAAGCCGGCCGACTGCGTTTTGTCGACAGAAGATCGCGTCATTGACTGTATGATCGACTGTGCCATGCAGTCTGCTGCACTCGCGGTTTGTTTATTGAATGCTGTGGCGGAAGTTGGGTTCGTCAACAATTCATGTGACGGCCTGGGGTCACTGGGATGATGGAGAAGTGGCTGGTTGGAATCAGCCGTGACGGTAGCCGAGTGGTCTCCTCGGTGTACCGCCTTGTTCCACACGTCAGCTTTCATTGACGCAGTCTGAGAGACCACACCTTTACTTGCGGGAGTCGGCTCAGTGGGTGCTTTAGCCACGTTCCTCATCTCAAACCCCTGTGGATCTTTAATCCGGCGCGTCTGGAACAGTTTTCGAGGTACATCGGCAATCGCCAACCCAATATCGCTCATGTCTCCAATTATAGCTATAGCTCCTGCCGTAACGGGATCAGAAGGTTGATCTTCGGTATTATATTCAACGTGCCGACAACTGAGTCCCTGAGGTGTTAGCTGCCATAAGTTAAATGGAAAATAAGTGACATGGCGCTTTCAATACTTACAGCTTCACATCCTTGTATTCGAGGAGACCAGCGTCCACGAGAACTGACATAGCTAAAGGGCTCAGCCGGACTTTGGTTCTTCTAACTCGCCAAGTCGCCACTCGACTCGGCGCTAGAGAACAACGCATATTCTCAATATCCATGTGCCTATGAAAACTCCGAGCGCCAACATCGGTTCCTGCTTCCTTACGGATTTTTGTTCCCAGTTCCGCAGCTCTCGCCAATGTGTTCGGCTCCAGGCAGATTTTAATTGCTTCGGCCAGCTTCTCTGCCGTAAGGTCCTTATATAGAATCGGCTCTGGACCGGCATTGGCCTTTGCTATCATGGCTCCCCAAAAGGGCTGATCGCCAAAAAAGGGCACTACAAGAGTAGGCTTTCCAGCTTTGATACCCGTGGCAGTGGTTCCAGCTCCTCCATGATGTACTACCGCTGAGACACGTTCAAAAAGCCAATCATGGGGCACGTTACCTAGCATGAAGACGCTTTCGGGATTTCCACGGTCTTCTGCGCCCAAACCACCCCAGCCTTTCGATACGAGAGCTCGGATTCCCGCTAGACGAATCGCCTCGAATATCATCTGCGTCAGAAAATTTGGGTCCTCGACCACTATGGATCCGAAACCAATGTAGACTGGCGGAGGGCCAGCTTCTAAGAATGCAGCCAAGTCTGGGTCCGGGATGTACGATGACGCAAGATCGAGGAAGCAGAATCCCGAGACATCAATATGTGCGCCCCAGTCATTCGGTTTTGGTATCAACGCGGGAGACCTTTTGAGATAAGCCACGAAGTCACCATGCTGACGACGTTGTAAAGAGAGAATGGATGAACTACTCACCAACAATATGTGTAGGGGATTTTGAGACGATTCAACGATCCAGGAGCCCAAACGAAGGATAAAGCTGGTAGTTCTAGTGCTCGTTTCCTGAATCTGTTTATGATGTCGCCCAAACCTTGCCAGGTCATTGTATCTACAAGTGTGTATGTCAAGTAATTCGTCATAAGATCATCAGCGTTTGAAGACTGAACATTAGCCAGCGGATGAGGGAACGCTCGAGTCGGAGACCAAGGCATACTTGGTTGATTTATTCTTAGTCTTGTGGCACACATCATCAAGAAGGACTTGAGGCAGAGACTCACGTGAACATCATGTGAAGGGGAATACCCATCTTCTCGGCGATGTGAATGTGGGCGAAACTGGGAGGATTGGCAATGATAGCATCTGCAACAAATGGCCGGGCACGCTCGTCTCCTGGCAAGCTCTGCGAGAAGTCAAGTGGTGCATTCACACGATGCTGTTTCGGAGGCGGGCCCATGCCGTCTCCAGCTTCGATACAGGAGCGCCAGCATCCCAGCAACATCTGTTCGATACCTCGGCGTCGCCTAGTAATCTCCCCGCTCTTCAATGCATCAATACCAGGCATAAGTCCAGGGTGCTTTACCATAAATGCCATCAACTCAGCGGGATCGCCGCCGATATTGAAAAACTCAAGACCATTCTCCTCCACAAATGACTTAAATGTAGCATGAGTTGCAATCCGAATTCTATGGCCGTAAGTTTCCTTTAAAACCTTGCCCAACGCCAAAAAGGGCTGTACATCACCTCTCGAGCCAACAATTTGAATGACAACGTTCAGAACTGGCAGTGGCGGTTGTCCCAGCGCAGCCCCAAGACCAGGAGGGATGTAAGCTGGTGGTAAGGCTGGCGATGCAAAGGTCCGGCTGTCGATTTCGGGTGCAAGAAGGTCCGCCAACCTCCGATTCTTTGTACAGATGTTAATATTGATTCGTCCGTCATCTAAGGCCAAAGGGATGCCATCATCAGTCAGCATAGGTCTTAGGTGTTCGAAGTTCGCATATGTATTGATACCCCCGCGTTTGACCTTGAGGTCCACTGATTTGAACCGTTCACACGAGGATCGCGTCGCAGACTATTTTTACCTGTTGCTTCCGCACCGGCGTCAATGCCCGGTTGTGAGAATTTGATATGGTTATGATGCTCGCCATATGCTGGAGGCAATGCATCATCGCTCGAAGTTTCGAGGCTGGCTACCATGAGACCATCAGCTACCAGAGATTCGGCACCGTCGCTCGTGCTGTTCGAGACTTTCTGCCTGGGCCGCTGGCGTGTTCTTCCATGACTTTGATGTTGTTCTTTCTGTTTCGGTCCTTCTTCCATACTGAAGATGAAGATGAAGATGAAGGGAAAAAGTATCAAGGTAAGTCAAGGCCACGATTACTGATTAGTGTCACAGCTGATCACAGCGTGAGCAGGAGGCAGGCGAATGAAGCTCTATTAACTATAAGAATAAAACCTAATAAGAGGAAGAAGCAAAAGGAGTGGGAGAAATGCTGCAGGTGTTGAGGCCGTGAGGCGGAGCATTCTCTTTTCAAACCAAAGGGTCTTAGGGTACATGGGCAGTTGTGAAATATGTGGACCGACCCACATGTACTCGTGGGTGAAACGTTTGAAAAAAGTAACCCACTATATCTAGCGGGTGACACAAACCGAGTACTTTGACGAAAGTCGAGAACAAAAAAATGGGTGCGAAAAATCCAGCTCTCACCAATTTTGGTCGATTTTCGTCGTCCAATATCTCCATGTCTGCGGCAATTGATCGGATGATTGTTGGAAGCTGAATTTGGTATCTATTAAGACTACCTAATCATTCACAGTTTCATGAGTTACAAAGCGTGCATTGATGTTTCTATGATTTGGTATGACTTGGACGCAAGGCGCAATTGACGACCCAGCCCGTTCTTTCGTGACCAAGAAATAGGAGAGTTCCCCACCGAAACTGAAGTATTCCCGTGTCAGAAAAAGGGTCCTGTTCAAGGCAAGTCGCACCCTCTAGAAATAGTGGGAGCCCTTTCTAAGCAATCTTAGTAGATACTTGATTCGGCTTTCAAAAAATATGTGATCAATTGTCGCAGACGTGGAGATATTGGACGACGAAAATCGACCAAAATTGGTGAGAGCTGGATTTTTCGCACCCATGTTTTTGTTCTCGACTTTCGTCAAAGTACTCGGTTTGTGTCACCCACTAGATATAGTGGGTTACTTTTTTCAAACGTTTCACCCACGAGTAGGTACCGATCCAAATCATCCAGCGGCTCGCTACCGAATCCAAGCGTCGCCAGTGGCCACTCCCCCTACCTCCTATTCACCTAGGTACATACCTACTGTTACATATACAATGTACATACCTATACACAGGCCCGGAGGTGCCTCCGACCCGTGGGCCGTGGCTCTGCGAGAGCGGGTCGTTGGCAGGCCATAATAAGATTCTTCCACGTCCAAATCGGATTAAGCGTTGATGAGGCAGTTGGCGTACGTACGGAGTACATAGGTACCTATTTCCATACTCATGGCCCGTGGGTAGCCTCAAGGCGTGCGCAAAACCACAGCAAAGCTTTTTAAAAACCACAAAAAAAAACTTCGGTTAGGGTGAGTGGTTAATGGTTAGGATTAGGTGTTATGTGATGGAATTTTTTGCTGTGGTTTTTAAAAAGCTTTGCTGTGGTTTTGCGCACTCAGCCTCAAGGGTCCGACACATTGTCTTAAGCCCAGAGGCGCAGCCGCTTACGACATGCATAACTTTACACGCTAACTATCTTCAGTAAAGATGCTCATCGTATTTTTTGCTCGAATGAGGTACCTAGGTATGTGCGTACCTACGTCGTGGAGGGCCGAGGCCCATGGGTACATAGGTAATCGTAAATACGACTCACGAAGTGGAGCACCGAAGCACCCAAAAAGCCGAACGACCAAATCGCCAACAGAAAAGGGTCAAGTTCCAAAATCATCCAGGGGCTTTATCAGAGGGACTTATTCCTTTTTACGCATCATACGAGGATTCCAGCGATGTAGCGCAAGTTTTACTACATCTCAGCAGTAAGTGACTGCTAGGTATTGCACCACGCAATCGAGTGAATAGACTGGCCGTTATACTTGTCTGAACTCAGCGCCATTGAACACATCCTCTTTCTGTTTTTCTCAACTACGGAGTATCGGCACCCTCGTCGACTACTAGACGTTCCGAATCTGGTCCTAAAAGAGCGTGACTGAGGCTAGGTGAGCTACCTGTCTAATTTTAGACTCAAGCAAGCTGAGCGAAAAGACTACCTACCTATGTACAATGAAACGTCGCCGATCACGCTCTTAACGGGCAACGTACTTACTCCTTCCGATTTCAAATCATCAACTCTACGGAGTTGGGCTTCATTAAACACCAGACGAGCATCAGCGCTCTGCAGTAAGCTAATAAACGGAGCACGGGAAGAAGTTAGAGAAATGGCCATAGCTCTCGTGGCATCAGATTCAGATGCCGGGCCGTGCTCCATGACGCGCAGCATTACGTTGTGAGTTCAAGGTACATAACTGATCCTCGCATTGGCTAGGTGCCTCCATGGGGTAGAGGCATGTTAGCTGCAACGCGCCATAGTACACGTGGTGAATCTAAAAATCACATCCCGAAGACGCATAAGGTAGTCACTATGTATCCGTTCTGATGTTTTAATGTCATCTCCTCATACACGAAGTGTGGGACAAATGTGCTGCGCCGTCACAAAAAGTGGGTAATACTTCGTTGAATAATTGATCATCGAATACCTGTGTTAGATGGTGCAAGATGCCTTAAGTGCTCTCCCGACGAGCAATAGTCAGGCCAGGATAAACCTCTTGAATTCAGTGGCCTGGTCCTCGCGACTCGTGTCACAAAACTTGTGAAGACGGCGCCCACCATGACGGTTCGGCCTATTATGAGCAACCCTCATTCAATTACAGTGAGTTGTCCCTTACAGCTATAGCTATATTCGCATCATGTAACCCATTTAGCTCGCAAATCGTCGCGTAATCTTCGCAATCACTGCAAAACATTGTTAGATATCGTCATCTCGTGAGAAAGGATTACTCATATGGCAACTCGTGGCCAACGTGGAGAGACTTCACACTCACCGTGAAGAGCGACGACACTGAAGATGAATACAAGCGACAGGACGAGAACAATGACAGGATCGACTTTCAACCCAGGTGATTCGTCGGTATATAGCCCTGCAACATCATTCTGGTCAGCAATCCGGCTCCCTCCTTTTCACATCTAGGAGCTAGCTTTTCAATAGTCGCAAGCTGTGACATCAGGTTCACTGTGGCATCAAGAGTATCGGCTCTGAGACGGGGGTAACATACTCAGCATGGTGCTGCTTGAACCTCCTGCGCCTGCTGATCTCGTGCTCGTTGGTCGCGCATTGGCGATCTTTTCCTTTTGATCGGCAGCAGCGCGACGCCTGATGGCAGTTCGAGGACCTCCGGGGGGAGTAGGGGATGAGGGTCGGCCGATGCTGGAACCCGAAGCGGCACCAGCGGCATTGGCAGGCGAGGAAGCTCGAGGGGAGGACTTTAAATATCAATTGGTCAGTAGAAGCAGAGACAGTGCAGCACTCAATTCGATGTCACAGATACCAGAGCGGCATGAAGGTGCAGTGCGACTACAAATTGACTGAGTTGTCCATGTAGGTCATTCTGGAAGAAAGGCACTGGGACGAAGTTGAGAGACCTTCGACATACCATTGTGTTGGATAAGATCAAACTAGCAATTGATGATCAGCGTCGCAGAGCTTCTGAATGTTAAATTGGTTGACGTGGTTGGGTGCCGCGGCGATTCGGTAAGTCAAGTGTCAGCAAGCTGTGCCTGTAACTGTGAGTCGTGAGTCGTGACTGCAATTGCCGGGTGCTCTGGTTGAGGCCACCTTCACGATAAGAAGTTAAGAACCCAGCCAACAGGTACCGGCCAAACCATTTCTCCGTTGCAAACCGAGGTCCCTATGTACTCGATACCTACCTACATAGGTCCAATGTACGAGTATCCCTATTCTGCGCCGTAACTTTTTACGCCGTAAGGTCGATGCCAATCAAACAGTGGGGCATCGCTGAACTCAGCTAGCGCAGCCCTGTTGCCCTCACTCCCTTCGGATAACGTCACCAAACTCTGCGATCTATCGCTTCACCATCGATGTATAGCCGCAACACCGAACATAAATTTGAAAGGCATGAAATGGTTGCATGGTTGGGCTCCTAATTAGCTATGTATCTACGCACACTCAACACCGCGTTGGGAATTGTGACAGAAACAGCAACACATAGACACAAAACAACAAAGTTTTCGACGAACGCCCGTAGATTGAGATGGTGTTTGAGAGCCACGATCACAACGAATCCTGACGTACGTTGCGGAGAGGTGCTCGTCAATCGTGCAATAATTGCTCAAGGCGTCCTTGACAAAAGGCCATTCCTTTCTGAAGGGTTCATTGCTGTAGGAAGGCAAAAGGCTCGTCAAAAGTATCAGACTGTACGGAGGGAGGCAAATCCAAGTCCATCATACTCGTAAGTCGTCAAGGGCTGTGCCGTGGGGGACAATGAGCGTGTTGGCGTAAGGCTCAGAAGAGGGATTGAAAGACATGATGATGATAAAATGAAGGTTGAGGAATTAATTTGATGAGAAGTCAATCGTTACTGATGATTTTGACGGCAAGTTGATGTTGATGAATGTTGGCTTGTACGAGTGAGAAATTCTGCTCGACCGCGTTGGTGACCGCGTCGAGAGCGAAGTACGCGAGAGGGTGTGGCATAGGGGAGGTGGTCGTATGGAAAACTCCACCTCTACGGCTACGTAGAGTATTCGCCCCACTCCTACGGCGTCAAAAGTTACGGCGCAGAATAGGGATACTCCCAATGTACGGGGGTATCCCTATCTGCTGCAGTGACTTCTGCTGCAGTAGAAGCGGGGCAGACATACTCGTGGCCGTAGAAGTGGAGCTTTTGATAAGACTACCTCCCTATGCGGCTACGCCACACCCTCTCGCGTACTTCGCTCTTGACCGAGCAAATGTTCTTACCTACTCTTTCAATCAACATCATCAACATCACCTTGCCGTCGTATCATCAGTAACTATTGAACTCCAATCAAATTGATCCATCTCACTTCAAAATCTTTATCATGATGTTTTGATTCCTGTTCTGTGCTTCCCGCGAATACTCTTATTGTTGGAACAGGACAGAGGTTGTACATACACGTGCATTGGTGCACGTGCCTCGCTTGTGGGGCACAAGCCCACACAGCGAGAGCACAACAACATACCTCTGCCCCCTTTTGTACATAGACAAGACAAGACAACAACTAAGACCCGAGAGAAGATACGCCTTTGTGTTTGTGTGCGTTACGCACCTGCTTTGCTTATGCATGCAATGAGATTAGGTATGAGTAGGTAACCTTACGGTTCCGACACTTACCTATTGTTCCCCATGGCGCAGCACTTGACGAGTTTGATGGGTATGATGGAGGTCAAATCGAAGATTTGCCTGCCTCCCTCTGTGCAGTTTGGCGCTCTTGACGCGCTTCTTGCCTTCCCACAGCAATAGGTACTACGGAATGGACTGGTCTTTGTCAAAACCGCTTCGAGAATTATCGCATGAATGACGGACAGCTCACCGCAGCTACGTCAAAATTGGTTGAGATCATGGCGCTCGAAGACGCTATGTGTCTACGAGCGTTCGTCGAAGTAGTACCCGGCTTATCGACTGCCCGTTTAGGATCGTGTAATTTTATGGGCAGCAAAAACAGATACCGCTATTCAATGCAAGTGCATGAGACCGCAAGTTTGAGGGGCAATCATTCATAGGCACAGAAGGGAAGTTTCCGGGTCAATATTGTGTCTCCGTGTGTTGCTTTCCATGCCCTAGGTACGTGGTGTTTCTGTGCGTATATACATAGCTAATCAGGTATCCAACCATGCAACCGGTTCGTGCCTTTATGTATGGTGTGAGGAGTCGGATATCCCTACCGACCCGACCAAAAGGTCAGAACACTAAGCTGATGAGAACCAGCTTAGTGGGGGATATATAGGTGCATGCAAAGACGGACAGAGCAGTTACGGGTAACCGTCACATATGGTGTTGCAACTTGCGGTTATACATACATCAATGGTGAAGCGATACTCCGTGTCGATATTATGGTTTACTGCTGATTATCTTTCATATGAGATTGTGGCCTCCGTAGGAACCATAAGGTTAGCAGCAATATGTTTCAATCATCAGAGTATGATACCTACGTGCTGATGGGTGTGTCGGGAGTCGGGACTCGGCATTGGGCAACAAGGGCTGCGCTAGCTGTGTTCAGCGGTGACCCACTTCTTGATTGGCATCGGCCTTACGGAGTACGGCGGGCCGGCGGTGGACGTTACGGCGCCCGAAAGGGATACCCACCTGTTGGCATTCTGTTCATTTGACAGCTGTACTCCGTAGAAGTGGAGCTTTTGATACGACCGTCGACAACCTTCAGTCAGTCAGGTGTAGGTACATATGTAGTATGTAGGTAGGTACATATCCCGCACGTATGCATATGGCAGCACAGATGAGATGGCTGTTTCTTCTATTCAGTTTGCGTGGCTGATCGACAAGAAAGTACAAAAGTCGCCGCAATGTCAACGCCACGGCGCGTTTGTCAAATGTTACTCAAAAGCCTACGAATAATAGCGAGCGCGCTTGTGTGTATGACGTATCATCTAAACCCAGAACACACATAACACCAGAGACTTCAAGGCAAGCGGAAATTTGTGACATGACGAGAGCGATATGATAAGAAAAGTATAGCCTCGTTGCAAGAAACAAGGCAAATTGGTAAATGTGCGGGCAACGTTGGACCCCGTCTCAAGATCTTCCGAAAGACATGGTGGCCATGTGGCCGTCGGTTAAATGAAAACAGCGTCTAGCCAAGGTGATTAACTAATATAAAGGATAGACACTGTTTTACGCAACCCACCTTTTGTACCGCTCCCAATTCGAACCGTACTCATAGAAAGGGTCAAGACGTCAAGCCGCTAGCCCACAAGAAGAAGAACACGCCCGGGTATTTTCCGATATATATCAATCAAGGCGAGTGCATGCCTTCTTCTTAATTTGTCTTGTTGTTGGCGCTTTCAAGTCTCCGAGGTGATGACATATGCCTTAGCTGACGTAACCTATGTCCTAAGCGCAGACAGACTTGCCCTTGGCGCTTTCAAGTCTCCGAGGTGATGACATATGCCTTAGCTGACGTAACCTATGTCCTAAGCGCAGACAGACTTGCCCTTGGCGATCAGAAATGGAAGATCTAGCCGAATCAAACAGTTGTCTCTTCTACCTCTCGCTAGAACTGATTGTGCACGATTGTTTAGACAGTAGTACATCTACATTCGGGATCGAAGGACTTGAAACCAAAACGCCTGCAGCTATGATTCGAGTAGTGCAAATCGCGGTGTGCTTTTCGAGATGACGGCAGTACCTCAAGAGAGAAAGTGGAAGGACTTTGATGAACAATTGAGAAAAAAAAATGGTATCTTAAAGAGTGACATCAAGGACCAGGCTAACATCAGACACATTAGGACCAGCCAGGTCCTCGAGGACCGGGATGAGGTCTAATAACTCGTTGTCGTGAGCATCTGAAAACCAACTGCTGATGGGGAGCGCATGCTGGGGATGAAAAATGTACGAGGTGGGAGAATTATCGATGATGATGGTGTCTCTGAGGTCCCTACCGATTTGCGAAAGATCTTTGACGTAGTTGCCTTGATGGTTGTAGCAGCTTTCTCGAAATAGACGGTGGTGAACGACTTTGTGAATATCTAACTGGTCCAGCAGGGGATCACCATACTAGACGCAAGGTCAATTACATGACGCGCGAGTGACCAGGGTCCATGTTGCAAATGGAGGCAAAGCATACCTTTGACACGGATGCTGTGAAGACTACGACTTCGTACAGCTCACCCACCCTTTTCATGAACTCATCCACACCAGGTCGTTTGATGACGTATACGTTGTGGTAATTGCCCTCGATTTCCACAGGAATCGTAAAATCTGCCTGATGAAGGATCTGGAAAACGTCAGATACAAGGGAAGTGAGAAGCTGTGATAGAGACGCTTACCTTAAACGAACTGTGCACCAAAGTCTCGTCCAGGTCCAGAACAAGACATTTGCGGTTCTTGTGTTCGGGGGCAATAGCAGGGAGCAGCCAGAGTTGTGAGTCAGGAGCCGGAGGAAGAGTCTCTGTCAGGGGTAAGGGCGAATCTACAGCAAGCCCAGATCCTACAGAGGGTGGCGGCGGCGGAAGTGAAACTGAATGAGATTGGAGCTCTTCTGTAGATTGTGAAAGTGGAGCCTCGTGAGTCACGCTTGGCTCAGCATCTGGCATTTCAACGTCAAGGTTCTCTCTCGTCTCGGCGTGTTCCGTTGTCTCGACCTCGTGTCCCGGTGGGGAATCTATAGTCACAGCTGGCACCATCTCTTGCTGCTTGGACTCGGACGTTGTTGGCTCAGCGTTTTCTGTCTCTGGCTCCTTTGCACTGCTGGACCCTTGATTTTCGAGATGGTCGGGTGCGGTACTACTTTGGTCCATTTCCTTCTCGTTTGGTGAGTTCCCCGGCTGCTGCTCACTGGCAGCCTGCGGGCGAGATTTGGCTGTGACGGGCCGTTGAGGCAGTTTCTCAACTTTGTGAACATTCTCGAGTTCACCTTCTTCCAGAGTGTTAGCACTGTCAGGCATACCACAGCAACCAAGCAATGAGAGCAAACCGCCATTCTTCTTCCGTCTCCGCTTCTGGTCACTGGTGGCAGGTGAAGTAGGTTGAGAGTTGGCAGCCGTGTTTTGGTTTCGCTCGCTGACGCCACCACTTCGGTGTGTCGAGGCACTGCCGTTTCTGTGCCTGCCAGAGATGCTACCACGACACTCCTTTGAATTCCCATCAATGCTACTTCTTGGGTCGGTCACAGTAGCTCCGCTGAGGCCTGTGGATGCGGTGGAGGCCTGTTTTCTCTGCCGTGACGATGATCTAGACGGTACTTTCAGGAGGCTCCGGCCATGCTTGGAAGTCAACCCCGCGTCCGATGGCAACTGCACGCCGTCATTTCCCATCGCTGAGCAGTCCGTATATCGCTGAGATATTTAAAAAGAATACAAGAATCCAGTCTCCGACCTGACGATATAAAACACTTGCTCCGTAGACTAGGAAGACGAGCAGATATCAGCTTCAGTCCAATGTGATGGCAGCACGCCAGTAGCAGAGGCTTTTCAGGGTGGTTACACGGTTGAAGAGACGGTTGGAGCGTACGACGCTGATGAAGCATTTTGATAATGCTCCACGTTTCCGCAGCATGATATCCACTCCCTCCAAAGTCAAATTGCAGTTTGCCAAGGTATTGGCATGCTGGGAATCCGCGCAAAGACGCGCAAAGAAAGAACGTGAAGCTAGGACTCACCTGTTTTCCCGCCTTTGACCTTTGATTCAAAATATATTCAATGAAGTCGGGGAGGTTCCCGTCCACTCTGACGATGGACGAAAAGCACCGACCCTTGGTACGGAGTTGGTACCAGGAAAGGAGCGACGAATGCGAATCTCTCGAGACTTCATGCAGTTGGTGATGGTCGACGCGCGAAATTTAGGGATAAGCCAAGACCTCGTTGCTACGGCTGGTCTTGTGAGGGTGGGTGAGCGTTAAGGCGTCAAGGTCTAGAGAACGAGTCGAGTGCTTTAGCGATCTGGCGATGGTCGATCCGCGATGTCCTAACAAAATGAACGCTGTGTTGTGAACAAGTCGGGTCGGAGGGACGATGTCTCGAGCTGGGACCTGGGCGGCGCAAGCGAAATGATTGCCTTTACAAGGCCGGGCTGGGCTACTTACTGCCTGCCTTGAGTGGTCGTGGATGGCTGCAGACAGTTGAGACGGGGGAGAGGAGACCTACGGCGAAGGAGCATAGCGTGCAGAGACGGCTTAGGGGGCGGGGCGCTGCTTGAAAGTTGAAAGGGATGCTGAGGTGTGAGTGGAGTTTGCCATGGCCTTACCCAACCGGCATGGGGCTCGACTGCTACCTACCTATGTACATAGGTATCTAGGTAACTTCTAAGGGGTAATGCATGAGACAGTGCCAATGTGGCCGGCATATTACAGCCCCGAGAGCGGCCTCTAGACCGCTATACTGTGCCTGCGGGACCTGCCGCCACCTACTCTGTATAGGTACTGTACAGCCTACAACGGTAGGTTAGGTAGTACACTGTACAGTACATACCTAGTGTATGTACTATGTACAATCGGTGGCAGGGCTGGCACCCGCCAAGCTCTCATCTCAAAAATTGGCCGTGATTCGTGAACATTTATTTGACGAAGCCTGCCCCTAATGTAATACCTACGCTTGCTGATTTTGTGGGCAAGCCACAGTGTTGTCAGCCGTGGTTGGTGATAGATCATATAATAAGTACCTGCGGAGTGCAGAGCTGTTGAATATTAGCGAACTCATGTTCCTGATACATCTCTTATTTCTTGTTTTCCTGCTGTGGTGTCCATCCGAACGGCGAATAGGTACTGATCAGTGATGATGGCTCTCAATTTATTACGGCGACGATTCACGCAGACGAAGCTGTCAAGGCGTTGATGGTCTGGAAGTGATGATAGGGCATCTTCAGCCGACGCGTAGGTATTCCCCCTCCATCGCGAATATTTGCTGGATGTAGTTCGCCATTGTTGTTTTACGTGCGAGCCCCAAACATAACGCGCGGCGCACGAATTGTTTGCAAGAGAACGTCATGTCTGGTCGTAGGTGAAAAAGCAAAGAGTATGTCCGTACTTATCCAGGATTCAGGGGACGTACCTAGTTGTGGAAGGAAGGGAAGAAGAGGAAAGGTGCTGAGACGGTAGACCACGTTGGTGCAGAGTTTCTGAACGCGTCGCGCATTGGAGTAATCGGCCACGTGACATGGGTTGTAAATGTAATCGGCAATAAGGCACTGACCAATGAAAGGGCCCGAAATCTGGAAGGGCTCCACACCATAGCTCATAGGTACCTTAGGTACCTAGGTACATACCTCCAACTGGTAAGATGGAGCATAAAGAGGCAAACACGAAATGTGCACGATTTCTTCAGTTTTGCCTACCTAATCAGACTCTCTATGTACACCCAAAATGAAAAGTGGAGCCTCGTCCATTTTGGGCCGACCATTTTTTGTGGTGGTTTTGCGCACTCCAAAACCATGAATGAATCCTTTGCCTACGGGCAAGCCTTTGAAGTGGCTAGAGATTCAGTGGAGGGTAACAGGCGCCTCTGTGAGACAGCAAACTCCGAAGCCCGAATCGAAGGCGCTGTTGATTCAGGTCGCGACGATGCGATCGGAAGCCTAGTCAGGAATCCCTTCCGGCCTCTCCTTGCCCTTGATGAGGATTGGGGGATCGTGCGGTTCGAGAGGAAGATAAATTCCGGTTATAACTTACAAGGCGCGTCCGGCCATCAGCAGATGTGCAATGAAGGGCACTCCTTTCAAGGCGCCACCTTGCTCAGCGCGTCAAGGATTGCTTTCTCACGACCCGTGCGATGCGAGGGCTAAAATGGCCTCCTCAACCCGCAACAGCTGGCGCGATTGACTGAGCGATGCTTCGCGCGCCTCAAGAAACGGCGCCTTTCTTGAAGGGCCTAGAAGCGCAATTCACACTAGCAGAGCCGGGAAAATTCAGCTGAGGAAGTAGTGAGAGCTCAGCGGTGGCTTCAATTGAGGTTGGGCATGATGTTGCCATTGACGCGGAGTTTGACGCACAACCAGGCGATGGCATGGCCACTCGTGAGTGTGTAGCGAGATGCTATCGTGAAACAGAATCTAACATAATCATTGATTCATTGATAGCCAATGATGCAGTTGTATTTGTTTTAGATTGAGCATTTTTAGATTTCTGTTCAGTGATTCACCTTTGAAGCATTTGCCCCGGTATAACGATGAAGTGCTATGTACCTAGGTAGGTAGATAGATGATCACGTGTTTGCGTGCGGCTACCCCTGATTTTAAACGATCGCTTGAGCGAGGATATCGACTACATACATGAGGATCGTTATATCGAGGGACTATGGAATCCTTCCCCATAAAAAAATGAAATCGGCTTCGTCTGTTGCTCGAGATTACACGGGCCGCGTAGTCTTTTCGTACAAGAGAACGATCCTATTGAAGCAAATCACCACACACCGGCAGCCGCCGCCCTGTGCCATGATGATCTACGACCTCAATATCGCGTGGTCTCCCTCCATGACGTCCGAACGCCTCCTGCAGACCCTCTCCCTCGCCTCCTCGCTCGGCTATTCCACCGTGGCTCTCAGTCACACCCTCGAGCTACCCTTCCCCGCGAATCCTACATCACCCTTCCCAACCATCGAAACCACCACGACTACATCCTCCGCGCGGACGTTCCCCCATGTTCTTCGCCGCGCTACTCTCCCCCTCAGCGACCCTGCCGCGTCAAACTACCGACTTCAGTCCCTGGCCAACGTTTACGATATCCTTGCTATCCGACCGCTCACGGAAAAGGCCTTTCAAAACGCTTGTCTCACGCTCGACATTCCTATCATATCGCTCGATTTGACCGCCCATTTCCCCTTTCATTTCCGTCCTAAGCCCTGTATGGCGGCCGTCACCAGAGGCGTGCGATTCGAAATATGCTACGCCCAGCTCTTTGCTGCAGATAGCCGCGGCCGCGCCAATTTCATATCAAATGCGACGAGCCTATTCCGCGCAACGCGCGGACGAGGTATTCTCCTCAGCAGTGAGGCCAAGACGGCTCTCGGTCTGCGCGGACCAGCTGATGTGGTCAATCTGATGAGCGTGTGGGGCTTGGCCCGCGAAAAAGGCATGGACGGGCTACGGTCGGTTCCTCGAAGCGTCGTTGTGAACGAAGGTATCAAGAGAAACGGCTTCCGTGGCGTCATCAACGTCGTACAGCCTGCTACAAAGGATGCTGCAAAGAAAGTCTCTGGTGATTCTGTACAAGCATACGCGCAGTCGCAACAGAGGGATGAGCCGAGCACTGGGACCGAGCCGGATCGAGAAAAAGGAAAGCGGAAACTCAACATGCAGAAGCGGAAGAGTGCTGACGTGGATGGCCACAGACGACAAGCAAAGAAGGTAAAAGTCGCTCCCGGCGCTGCTGAGGCGCGAGGCAAGACGGGTTGAGTGCGTGCTTTTCACTACTCACGTGATATCGATGCTCTTATAAAGTTCAATCTACGATATCACCATACTTCAATCAGATCGACACGTCGAACATCAATCAGTTGAGGCTCATGGATTGTGGTAGTTTGCTCAGCCGAAGCGTCAATCACCGACATTGGAAACTGTCGTCTTCCAAAGCAATTCAAGATGGACTGTTCAGGCCTCTCTGGATTCTTCAAGCAAGGAGAACACAACATGACAAGTCCCATCGCTCCATTTTCAGAAAGCGGCCAAGATGTGGGCTCATTCGACTGATCTTGATCACAAGTTGCCAACATCCTCATGGCTGCTTAGATTAGGCCAGACAAGTTGATAGCAGCAGCTTGTGCTGATGCCGCTAGACAAGTGCAAAGCTTCCCAGTAAGCTACGACCTACGGCTGAGTTCTTGCATTGCCGTGGGAGAAGGCCAAGATTACTTAGAGCGAGCGGCCTTACCAGATGGATGAGCACTGGCGACAGATGCTCTTGTGGACGGAGACGAAATTGCAAACGGCTGGAGCAAGATAGAACGAGCTTGCAGCTGAGCTGGCTGGCGTCATCTTGCTCCTTTGTTCTCATCGCGTACCCGACTGCCTGGAAGTTGCACTACGTTATCATCATCTCATCAATGAAAATTTGTGGTCAAAGGTCTTTTTTCTTTCTCTTCTCACCTTGGTCCTCTAGTGTTGATCCTGGATTTCTTAAAAGAAGCGAGCTCGACAGGTCGAAAAAGGGGCTGTTATGACTACTGTGGAGGAATTTTTGTTGAGGTCAACGGTAAAGAAGTACCGGAACAAGGGATGTTTGAGCACACTTGCTCAGTGACGGCAGGAATGCCGAGTAAAGCTCATTATAAAGACACCGCCTTGTCTCCCAACCCTTACCCTTTCCTTGACCGTAACCTGCTTGATCAATGGAGCGCCAGCCTCCAGGAGAGGCGTGAATGCCTCACTCAACCAACAGAGCTTGAACGTCCCTAGCGTTGCAGAAGTTAGCACCTCTCAGACTCAGTGGCACTGTTATCGGGAAGGAACATGATCGCGAGCAGCATGCGTTGCGCTTGTCGAGTCGGACAAGCTGAGCATTAGGCCTTTGAAGCTCGAAGCGCGAACTCATGCAAGCCCGCAGTACATATGTACATATGTACATATGTACTCCGTACCTTAGGTATCTAGGTAGTTTAGGTACCTAACCTAACCTAGGTACGTTGGAGCGGGGTGACCCGCCTGTCGACCCACCGTCGACCGATCGAAGTTGTGTTTCTGCGATGAATTGAAGATACGAACTCAAAGTCCATGATGACATCGCCTGCCCGCAGCCCGTCATGGACATGGCCAACCCCGTGAGAACAAGCTCTCATGCTAAGTACACAAAACCGCGGCACTTCCAGCAAATGATACCTCCTCAGAATTGTTCATCATCAACGTCTTGCCGCGAGACAAAGTCCTATCAGCAACTGAAGAAACGCCGAAGACACGAAGGCGTTAGAGTCAACTGCTGAGCTCGTCGCAAAAGCAAAGCTCGCCGTCGCTAGCCATGGCCGTCGCACATGTCCTTGATGACTACTACCTCGCCATCACGGCCATCATCACCGTCGGCTATCAGCTGTTCTTCTTTGCCATTGCATTCACCTTCAAGTTTGACAAACTAACCGGTTCGTCGTCCCCGTCCCGCAATCACACAAAAGCCATGCATCTTTGACACCTGACATTGACATTGACGATGACTTTGCACAGACCTCGCTGGCGGAAGCAACTTTGCCGTCCTTGCCATCGTCACTCTTGCACTCTCCGGACACCACCATGCGCGCCAACTCGTCGCCACGCTCTTCCTCATCGTCTGGGCAGTGCGCCTCTCGGGCTTCCTGTTCTTTCGCATTCTTCGAACCGGATCCGACGACCGCTTTGACGACAAGCGCAACAACTTCTTCTCCTTTCTCGGCTTCTGGATCTTCCAGATGGTTTGGGTGTGGACGGTGTCGTTGCCCGTGACGGTGCTGAATTCCCCCAAGGTGACGCAGTACGTGCAGCACGATTTTGGCACGGGGCGCGACATTGCGGGCATTGTGCTATTCGCCATTGGCTTTATCATGGAGAGCGTGAGTGACGTGCAAAAGTACAACTTTCGCAAGAACAATGACAAGTCGGCTGTGTGCAACAAGGGCTTCTTTTCTGTGTCACGACATCCAAATTATTTTGGCGAGATCATCATTCAGTTTGGTGAGTTTTGTTCCAAATCTATCAACGGCTCCCTCGCTAACGAGCGTCGCCAGCCATCTATATGATTGCCGTATCCTCCGCCGCGGATGGTTACGTTCGCGACCAGCCATACAAGGCCCTCCAGGCCACAATCCTCGGTCCTATCTTCCTTACAGTCCTCCTGATGTTCGTCTCCGGCCTCCCCCTTTCCGAGCGACCCAAGGCCAAGGCTCGCTTCGAAAAAGCCAACAACTGGATGGGGTACAAGCAGTGGCTGGACCGCACGAGCATTCTGATTCCATTCCCGCCACAGTTGTACCGCAAGATGCCTGTGTTCTTGAAGAGGACGATCTTCTTGGAGTTCCCAATGTACGTCTTCTACCCGCCAAAGGGGGGGTCTCGCGACGAAGAGGAACGCCTAGCGCAGTGAGCTACCGGATAACGGAAGCACCGCCATCTTCCCTAGCCTTGTCGTTCTAGAATTTTACCTTTCTGCTTAGTTCGCCTTCACTAGAGCTGCCTTCACTACCTGAGCTGCCTTCACTAGAGCTGCCTTCACTAGAGCTGCCTTCATTAGAGCTGCCTTCATTAGAGCTGCCTTCATTAGAGCTGCCTTCATGCTTTGAGTCGCCGAAGGCTACAATTCTTGCCGTTACATAAATATCCCAGTGCACTGACCGACGGTCCGACAATTCGCTACTATGTTTGATCTCAATCATCTTTAACTGAGTAAAGTCTTATTTGAGTCGCGAAGAGCTTATATATTCTGACGTTCCGGTTACATTTAAGACCAGGCGGCTATAACGTACTCGATTTCATTCTGTTTGCACCGGAGGCCTTTTCATGCAACATTCGTGTTTCGTAGAAATACCGTCTTTAGATACCTGATGGACAAAGTAATGTTAATATAATAATGTGCTAATGATACTTAAGTGAGCTATCAGGACACACTGTCTTGGACCTCATCGCGTCTAGTTAGATTGTATGCACCTCGAATCTAAGGAGAGAGGGCCATCATTTGAGCCACACGCATCGTAGACTTCACGTCACTCCATTACACTTTGTTTGTCTACAATCTCCAAAGAAGCCTCTCCATCATCGAGAGCCAACGTGCCTTGTCTGTGATTTACGAACTCCGCAACCTTCACGCTGCTACTGCGATATAAACATGAACCTATTTTACTTGTCAAAGACCTTTTCTTTCCCTTTTCTCTGATCAGTCAAGGCACGACCTTCGCCTCTCGCGCACCCGTGCCCACCATCTTGACGATGTTTTGAAGGTAAAAAGAATAGAAGCGAACAAACGATTAAAAAACAAAAAAGGCCAGGCTGCTCAACATGATTCGCCAATCTATCAACCATCAACTTAACCCCCGGCCCCAGCAGTGTAGTCAAGACCTACACATCCTCGTCGGGCGGTATGTTTACCCCCTCCAAGCCCGTTCTGATGCCTGTTTTGCGCTCATATTCTACATTGCGCGGCACGTCAAAGTCGCCCCTCGTTGCAAACCACAGCAGCGTTTCCGGTTCGGGACCGCAACTGACCTCTTCGCCTTTCTCATCTTCGTCTTCATCTTCGTCACCGTCCTCGTCAAAGTCTTCCTCCTCGTCCACGCCGCCCCCCTCTTCTTCCTCACTATCCTCATCCAGGGCTCTCTTCAGCCCCGTTCTCACACTCTTTATACCCCGACTCCTCTCCTCCTTCGTGTACACATCCCCAGCCTCCTCCCTCACATACTCCGCTATGCGGCCTTGCGTCCATTCCCTCAATTCAGTCCAAATGGCCTGCAGCGCAGAAATCCTGCCCGGGGTAGCCCACTGTGCCGTCTCCCGGCCCTCCATCACCAATTCCTCCACGTCAGGCTCCAGCTTCTTCCGAAGCAGCTGCATCAGGATGTTCTCCTGTGCACGGCCGGGGTAATTCGTAGACGGACGGATCGTCATATGGCTGAAGAGTTCGCTATTCTCATTGAGGCTTTCAAGCACGGATTGAAGATTGCGCTGCAGAATTTGGGTGGAAGCCTGGAAAGAAGAGCTGGGGGCAGGGGGAGAAAATGTTAGAATTGGTGTACAGATATATATTTGTTTCTCTCTTGTTCTTCTCCTTGTGTTTCCCCTTCTTTGCTTCTGCCTTCTTTCCTTTAGTCTTCCGTTTGTTCCTTCTATCAATTTGTATCATGTTCTTCCTTTTCTTTCGCCTTAGGTTCTCGCTGCTCGTATGCCTCTCTTCTTTTTTCCCTGTTTACCGTTTCCTCCCTTCTTCTTTTTCTACTTCATCTGATTCTTTCTTCTCCCCTTCTCCCCTCTTCAATGAGAACATTCAAGTAGCTAGAGGAAGAAAGCAAGTTTCTGCAAAACATACGGATGCGGCAAGAGATTACTCTTCATAATGTCGCCCTTGATGCTCTGGATGCTGCTGGACAGCTGGGCGAGTCGCGCGACGGTCTGTTCGACGCACTTGAGTTCGTCATCGTCGAGGCCGAGCGTCGCCATGATAAAGGGGGAGGTGGTGCTTGGTGCAACTCAATGGACGGTACGGAGTAGAGCGGATAGAGAAGGGTGAACAAGTGGGTGATGGGAACGCCAGTCTACGAAGTGGGTGGCAGAAGTTGTTATTTGGTCTCTATGGCATGTCGTCAAATTGTCTTCACCTTCACTGGTCGTGGGGCCCGAATTGCGTCACGGTCAAACCGTCAAATCATGCTTCAGCTTGGCCAAGCTGGCTGTCTCCACCCTCCGCGACATCTAGACTCCGGGGCTTTCTTCCCTCTGAAAGACCTGTCGAGGAACATGCTCGATTCAGGAACGGGTTGGATCCTCTCTCAAGCTTCAGGTGCCGCGAGAACAGCTCGATTCAGGCTTTCTGATGTTGCCACACGAAGCCAAGCATGCAAGAAACCTTTTAGGCTTTCCGACGAGGTACATAATTACACACGTGGGCCCGCACAGCCCAGGCGCTACTGCCTTCTTTCGGGCTCCAACTCGGGTACAGTATCGCAGGATTGCGTTTTAAACAGCTTCCAGAGTTTCTCGCAATTCGCTCACCTACTTCTCTTCAAGACATATGGCGTCACAAGGTCCGAATCCAGACTCAGAACTCAGTAGGGCTATGCGATCCTTTTACCTCAATCAAACGCACATTGGCCTGATTAGAATGATTTTGTTTTACACAAGATGAGTTACATGAGTAGGCGGAGCCCTATACTATAGATGCTGAATAGAACAATTCGCCAATGCCGTGTCGCTTGTATACATGTTCAAAAATGCAACCCCGTCATTACGCCGCAACAAACTCCGTCCTTTGCGTAATCAAGCTCGCGTTGAGTTGACAGCCTTGGATTCATAGCCCCTGCTATCTACAAACGGAAATCGCGCACGGCGTTCTAAGTCGTCTAGTGGGATGGTTGAACGGATGTACCTGCTCGAGTGTTAGGTATCACTGTGCTTCATTTCATCGCCTGCATCAACCAAATATACGTACTTCATTCGACCATCGTCAATGGGATTGAAGTCCCAGCTTGTAAAGATACCTTCCTTGAGGGCATCCCATACAACACGGCGACTGCGTTGAGACTGCAGGACCTGCGCTGTGATGCTGTCAAAATCCCATTTCGCCTTGGCCTCCGCCTCGAACTTGTCGAACACTGCCTTAATATTCTTTTCCTCTGGACTTTGCGGATCAGTTGCGGCGGTACGCGCCAAGTTGAGCAACTCATGAGGGTCCTTGTCCAAGTTGTAGAGCTGCGGTTCATCAGCCGGGCAAGTGATGTATTTCCAGGGTCCACGTCTAATCATCATCATGGGTCGCACGGTCCCCTCTCCTGTGTATTCCGCGAAGACAGTGTCGTGCCCTGTCCTGTTCATAAGATGCGGCATCATACTCTGACCATCCATGGGAAGATGTGGCGAGGGTTTGGTGCCGATGAGATCGCAAATTGTAGGCAGCAGATCCAGGGTGGACACGTTCTGACTGACGCGATGAGGTTGAAACCACTTGGGGTAGTTCACCAACAATGGCACTCTGACGGACGATTCAAAGTAACTCATCTTGTACCAGAGGCCTCGCTCTCCAAGCATATCACCGTGATCGCCACTGAAAATAACAATGGTGTTATCGGCCAAACCGGCGTCATTCAACGTTTCCAAGAGTTTTCCAATGCAGTCATCGACATAGCTGACGGATCCGTAGTAAGCACGTTTAGCCCGCTTGATCTGGTCATCAGAGAAGTCTTGGTCCCAAAGGTCAGATACTTTCATCAGCCGCCTGCTATGAGCATCCAGCTTCTCCTTCGGAATCCTGACTGTAGGCAATGCGATATCGACGTCTTCATAACGATTCCAGTACTTTTTAGTAATGGTATATGGATCATGCGGATGGGTAAGCGAAACCTGCGACGAAGAAATGAGAAGAGAAGTGTTAGCGAGATATCGCTGGCCCCTGCTTATTTGGCTCTTTTTTCAACCTTTCATTCTTTCCATCTCTTTTATGGGCTTCATTTTTCTCCTTTTCTTCTTCTTCTGCCTTTCCTCCTCAAGGCTCAGACGTCTCTTATTCATTCCATGGCTGTTGACTGCGCGTCTAGCATCGACCCTACGTCTTTTCTGCGGGAATTTTGCCAGGCGTAACACTTACTTACCGTCAGAGCAAATGGACGCTTCTCGGGACCTTCTCGGACATGATCCCACATATATTGCACGCTGCGGTACATGACCTCCTCATCGTAGTCCAACTGGTTGCTGCGACCGCATGGCCCTGCTTGAAGGATAGAGCTGGCGTTGTGATACCACTCCAGCCGTGTGTCGGGCTCGTCCCAATTGACAGCCCAACCAAAGTCGCCGGGATAGATGTCACTCGTGAGACGCTGCTCATAACCGTGTAATTGGTCGCCAACGAAGTGCATCTTACCTGCCAAGGTGGTCTGATAGCCCTTGGAACGAAGATAATGGGCATAGGTGGGTATCTCGGAATTGATTTGCGAAGCGTTGTCGTATGCACCAATCTTCATGGGCAGAAGACCTGTGATCATGCTCATTCTAGAAGGGGCACATAACGGTGAGGGGCAGTATGCAGAATCAAACTGAACCGAGCTGGCAGCCAAACGATCCAGGTTGGGTGTTTTGATTTGTGACTGCGGATTGTACATTTTGAGTTGAGGCGCTGCCAATTGGTCGGCCATGATGTAGAGGATGTTGGGTTTTTCTGCGGCTTGCGTGGCGATGCCGGCGGGGGCGCACGCCTGTATGGTGTTGATATCTGGTGCCATTTTGATGGTCTGTTGATCTTCCTAAGAGCCAAAATGGCGTGAGATGAGCTTGAGCTAGGTCTCTATGCTGAGAGCCGATGGACGTATGGACCGAAGAACCGGACAACAGCGAGAGAAGCTGGCAATTCGCTAGAATACCACACAAAAAAAGAATGCGTGAGTCTAATAAAAGGATAGCTACAGCTATCGTCTGTCTCTGTCCGATAAACCGCCTGTCTGTCCTTCTCAGGCCCAAACGAGCAAATAGAGACAAGTGGGAAATAGAAATAAACAGAGAAGGACGATGTGAACCCGAACAACAGATCAGAGAGAGACACCAAAATAAACAGCGTTGAACAGATTGGAAGCGCGCCCGATACAGGGTTTGACGAGATTCACGCACAGCAACGAGTCAAAAAGGGGTAGTTATCACAGAGTCAGACGTTAAGACAAAAGCGACAGAAAGAGACGTGAAGAGCCAACACAAGAGTCGGATCACATTTTGGAAACGGGCATCCAGGCTTTATGCCGAATGGCCCGGGCACACCAACACGGACCCCAACGGCGTTACGCCTTATCTAAAAGCGATGAGGCGGCTGGGAGGGACGCGGAAACTCGCGGCGATTCTCCCTTGTATTGTGTTAGGTAGGTACAGTAATAGCGGTGGTGGACCTGCGCCAGGCACACCCCGCGTTGCATCGCTCGGTTCTTGCATCTTTGTTCGTCGTCCATGAGCAACTAAAAGCGCACTGTGAGCGTACGAGGATTATTACAACATGTGGCGCTAGAGGTAATCCGCGCTTGGATTACGTGCTGTATCTGCGCCTCTAAGCCGCAGGCTACCTAGGTACCTAATGTAACGTGAACATGGGGTGCATGAACCATACCTACGCGTGAGTCGAAGTTGTATTCGCATGGATGGAAACTGGTCACATGCCTTGGTGCAGCCAGCCAAGGCGGAAGAAAGCTCGACGTAATACATACCTAACGCCCTTGTTGACTCGACTTGATATCCTCTAGGTGATTCAAGGTCCAGTATGTACATACATCATTGTCTTTCCTTGACACACTTACTATTGTCCCAGTTACGTGAGGCCCCGTGCACAGTCTTTCCCATCCTGCTTCCGCACCGTACACGCAATAATCCCCACCGTTGACGCGATTTCCCCTTCCCTTCCGAGTCCTGAGTCCTGGACTCCTGACTAACAAGATTACCTAGACCCAAACGCTAATGCGATGTCGACATCGCTGTGACAGATGGCACCACCTTACCTCATCTGCTCCTCTTGTGCGGCTTGAAAGCAAGTCAGAACTTAGAAGGCAAATGCAGCTATGTACTATCCTGTTGCAACTTGCCGGTCTTCTCATTCAAAGATGGATGACCCAGAGACTATTGAAGAATAAGGCTAAAGATAAGGCTAAAAATAAGGCCAAGAAGGTTCGGCCTTGGCTGCAGAAAGCAAGGTGAGCTGCATCGGCGTTTTACGTAAACCACGTCCCGTGGTGCTTTCATCGGTTTAAGGATACACAGAACTCAGGAGAGCTTGGCTATCGATTACGTCTTGACATGGTACAAATCCATACAACCAGCCCATTTCATGTCACAGCATACGTATATTTTCCGCTCCCAGAACGAGGATGGAATGGACAAGAATCTGCGTCTGAGTGTGATGTGACAAAAGGATCATAGTTGGCACGCCCTCGCACACTCATGTTTCGTGAAATCATGTTCTAAAATTCTGCGGGTTGCACCTGCCAACCACTTGGGGTATGTCTCGAGGGCCGTTCCATCTCCTCACGTCATGTCTCCTCCTGTCGCGCTTATTCTATTCGTACAAAATTCCTGTCTGCGCCCGCAAGTGCTCCAAGACGCCGATTCTGCTTAGCTTAGAGATCCTCATAAAATCAAGAACACCATGCTTTAAAGGTATTAGAAAACAAGGGAGTCCAGAACCAAAAGCCGTGCGCCATTCCCCCTCTCCACCGACCGCTAACCATGTCGTAAATGCAAACATTATTCCTCGATTCGTCAGTCAGAGTCCACGCCACCCATTCGCCCATCCACAACGCACAACCCGTCACGGGATGACGTTGTCTGGGGATGGTGCCTCCCATCATGTGCCATAAAACTTCTTGTACACAAGATGCAGCAAAAGATTGACATTCAGCTTTAGACTGCCCTCAAACAAGTTCATGAATTGATGAGATTCGAACTGCGCTTGTAGCATGTCCTCGATTGGCACCAGCGCGCTCGCTCCCGGCATCTGTATGTGACCACGAGAGCCCTCAATGGCAAAGATACCGACCTCGTCGCATGAAATCGTAATGTTGATCTTGTCCCAGTCTCGGTCGCCCAATGCCTCCCAGGTGACCAAGACTCCCTTTTCTGAGAGAGAGCGAGCACTATACTTGTAGCTTCCAAACTTGGGTACGCGCCCGCTCCGTTCAAGCTCTCGCTGGTGATTGTACTGCTTGGTAAACGGGAGAAGGAATCTCTTTTTCCTGTCATTCATCATTGTTAGTCGTTTCATCCTGCTGACAAGACTATAATGTACGCAAAGAAAAGAAGGAGGGGAAGTGGAGAGGCGGCACCGAAAGGCCATCGGAATACCCAAACGTACCCTTTTTTGCTCTGCAGTGTCACCATGGCCTGTTCAATATAATTATCATATGTTCTCTTCTGCTGTTCAAGGTATTTGGCTTTGTCGTGCAGGTTGCTCAACGTGAGTCGTACACCCTCCACCTCTCGTTGCCGTTGTACCCTTCTGCGGCTCTTGGTTCGAATGTCACTTGCAATGGCGTTTAGAACGTCTTGGTAGTAATTTTGCTTCGAAATACGTCCCATCTGCTCTAGCCTCATGATGTTTTCAAGCGCCGTTCGCTTGAGTTCGCAGTATGACATCCTCGTGATATCCACCATCTTGGTATCCGAGTAGGCTCCACGAGTGTCCTTTCCGTCCGAAAATTCTTCGCTGAGCAGAGACTGCCATTTGTCTTCGTCTTCTTCGGCAATGGGCTTGACCAGAATCTCCAAAAGATTGCTGCCGGTTTGCACGCGGATGATATACAGTACGCATCGCTTCGTCTCCATGAACAGCGCTTTGATGTCTTCTTCCGGGTCTCGAACGTCGTGAAGCTTGGGTGTCAAGAACATTTGAATGTCGGCGGAGCCGGCAGCGTTCATTTCGTTCTCATTGTTCTTGACACTGCCGAGATCTTGGATAATCTCACGCAAAACGTCGTCTCGTGAAGGAGACATGTATGGAAGCTCCGAGATAACGAGCTGGTGAATGGCGAATACATCTGTCATTTTGATGTATAGCGTCGGCTTGTTTTTGGCGTAAAGATCATTGAACTCGTCAATGTCAAACGTCTGCTCGGCATCAGGTACAGAAATCAGGTCCCGGAGAATTTGCTGTAGACGCTGTATGGAGTCGATCACGAAGTTATTCAAGGGCTGCAGGTAAATGTTTTCACCACCAAACGGGCGTCCTGACGCAATCTGCCCTATCACTTTGGCCACCTCTGTCAAATTTCTTCTCTGCAATGGGCTCAGGGACTTTTCAATAACGCCAAGCTGCTCTGGCATGGTCAACGGTGGTTGGAGATAGAACTTCCACAGCCAATTGGCCACGATCTGAAGCAGATCTTCTTGTGCTTCTCGATTGAAATGTTGGCAAAGTGCTTGGAACATCTGGCTCGTCAGAAATCGAAGACCGTATGGCATCTTAGGAGCCATGTCCTCCAACGCCAACAAGAACTGATCACAGATCTCTCGCAAATCCCGAAGGTGGTCAATGAAGAGGCGTCTTGTTTCGGGATCTCTGATGGCCACTTCTCTCGGTACGTCAAGCGGTCTGTTATCAGGTCGTCCAGTCTGAAGTTCTTCATTGTTGATCGCAGAACGGTATATTTGCATGGGATCGCTTTCCAAGTCAAGCGCGGGGTCCTCAATTATATTGTCTCGAATGAGCGGTCCCAAGAGACTGCGTAAGTATTTGCGGTCTCTGGGCGATCGGGTGTAGTTGCCCAATAGCTTCGGCCAGAAGTAGTTGCCTCGAACGTATTCTGGAATGGCCTTGCTTCCCTCGATTTCTTCACGAATCGATCTCGCCACTAGTTTCAGAAGATAGTACTCCTCTCGTCGCTTCTGTGCATAACCGAACAGACTCATGATGAGGAGCTCGATTCTCTTGCCATCCTTCTCGGAGGTGCCCTGCTCACGAAGGTGTTTGAACAATCGAGCGAGATAGTGCGATTGTGTCTGCAGTGTGAAGAAAAGCTGCTGATATGACTCGAGCTTCTTTCTTGAGCTCTTGTTGAGGGCCTTCAAATCGAATTGATTGGCAGAGGAAATAGTGCTGTTTGCTAAAAGCCCTATCGAGCTTCCTCCATAATTGTGTTGATGCCGGACAACCTCGTCTAGCGTGATCTTGTTCTTCACGAGCAGGGCAATCTTGATGTCGAGTTGATCGATATACTGCTCCAGCAGCTCGTTCTGCCGTACCTGTTGAACAACAGTCTTTCGCATTCGCTCAAACTCAACCTCCTCATTAAAGTCAAAGTCACTGTCGTTGAGGAGGTGCACAAAGTTCTTCACTGCATTCACAGGAGGATTTTTGCCAGTCGTCAAGCTCTTGTATGCCTCCCCTTGAACCTTTGCTCGGACGAAACTCTGAATCTTGATCACCTTCTTCATGTTGTCATTGAAGTATTGCTTCTTTTCCTCGAATTTGGCTCGCACAATAAAGGCCCGGGCAGCCGCTTGACAAGCTAAAATGGACTGTTCCTCTTCTTCCAGTTCTGTGAGAATGTCATCGACCTTGGCACGAGCCATCATCGCCTTCAAAATGGCTTGAAACTCCGCTGTGGCTTGATTGTGGGAGTTCAGCTCGTCGAGAAGCTGCCCATGTCGCTTCCGTAGCAGAAGACCTCGGCTAAGACTCTGCAGGTCAATGATGGCAGCCGCATGTAGATCAAGCCGCTGACCTTGAAGAGTGAGCAAACGCCTTTGTAGCATGCCTCTGACGTGTGACTGTAAAAATCCAACTTCTTCACCAGCTTCATCCAGGGCGTCCAGTTGTCTGCCAATCTCTTGGCGTACCACACCTGCTCGTATCGTGGCCTGCAATTGCTCAATGTCCAGCTCATGATACTTCGTTTCGGTCTTATAAGACTGTTGCCTTTCTCGTTCGAACCTCCCTCGAATAATACTTTGCAGTGACTCCCATTGGGGACCAGCAGCGCATAGCTGTTGCCGCTCAAAGTCGATCTGACCTCTGGTCAACAAAGCCCTCGCGGCAGCTTGTAAGTCAGTAATTGCCCGAGTCTCTAAGTCCAATGATCGGATAACTTTGCTGATTCTGGCTCGTGAAGACATTCCTCTCGCAAAGGCCTGGAGTCTCTCCACGTCACCAGATGTTGTCTTGCTCTGTCGTCGCTGAGTAGCCAGGCCTTTCCGAACCAGAAAGCCTCGGGAGACAGCCTGAACCTCCCGAACAGGCCCTCTGCACTCATCTAATTTAAATAGTAGGTCCCGTAGTCCGTTGCGGACCTTGTTGGCCCTTATCATGCTCTGCAATTCCAGCAACTCGGGCTCGAGGGCCTGCCAAAAGTTTTCGCTCTTCTTCAGACCACTTCGTAACAAAAATCCGCGCACTGCACTCTGTACCAGTGTAGCTGATTGTCGCATTTGGAGCCGATAGCTCATAACTTGCCTAGTAAAATCGCCGCGGATACGTGATTGCAGATCAATCAAAGTTTGCTCCTCGTCCCAAAATCTTTGCATCGTGTCACCGAGACGCAGACGAAGTAGCGCACCTCGTATCTGCGCCTGTAGGTCAATAATTGAGTCTTCGGTTTCGGCTAGTTCGCGAGCGATGCGCTCCTCCTCTGTCTCTACCGGCTCCGGCTCAGGCTCAGGTTCTGAAATACCAAAATCGGCCCCCATGTTCCCGAAGCTGGGCATGTTAGCCCCAAGCATATCCAGTCCCTTTTGCATCGCCTCTAGCTCGTGATGCTCAAACTCGAGCTGGCCAACAAGGTTACCGATACGAAAATCGACGATGCCTCTGCGGAACAGAAGCCAACTTAGTGCGTGGATACAGTAAATGACTTTGGGAATATTCTTTTTTTCATATAGATCGATGAGCTCGAAGCGGAAAAGGTCGGGAAGCTCAACTTCATCAAGGTATCTGAAGAAGATGGCGATGTTGTCGGAGTGGCGATATTGGAGTTTAGGATGGTTAAAGATTCGGAACCGTTTGTTGGGATTCAATGCTTCAACAACATTAGCAAGAGTCACTCCGTCGCGCAAAGCCTCTTCAAGCGCAACAATAGGTGGAAGAGACCTATGCGTCACATCTTCAATCCATTCTTTGGCTTCTCCTATGTGGCATAGATATTCATAAGCTTGGAGAAACTGGCGCTGCTTATCCATCCAGTTGCGGCCTTCCCATCCATATCCGCCTGATTTGGGATCGCCAGCTGATTTGGGCTTATCTGCGCGTTGCAAACGACGTCTTCCACGCAGACCAACGACCTCTTGTGCTGGGGAGGTTATGGTGAAGTCTTCAGCCACGTCAGACGTAGCCAAGCGCGATAAAGTCCGAAGTTCTCGGGTCGACGATCGGCCGAGTAACTCGAGATCTGGTGTGGCTAAATGGGTCGTGTGCGTTCCAAGGGGAGAACTTCCTTGACATTTGGATACATTACTTCGAAGAATTGAGTCGGATCTCGTCATTAGCATGGAATGGGGCCGGATAGGCAATGATCGTGGCGGAGAAGTAGGCAGCTCGGTTGGCCCGTCACATTGTGAGAGCGACAGTTTGCCATTATCGATACTCTTGCCGCGCTGATGACCAGGAGAGCTCTGCGGAGAGACACTTTGGCCATGAGCTCGTGGCGATGAGGCTGGCGCTTGAGATAGCGGCCGAAGAGACTGTCGAGTTGGCGTGGCGGGTGTACTCTCCGACCCTTGGCTGAGGCCGGGATTCAAAGCTCCGACTTCAAACGTGCGAGCTCGAGCTAGAACATCGCTTTGGCCACGTTTGTGTTTGTGGCCGCTTCCGGGACTGTGGCCACCTGATATTGACGAGTATTGGGTGTTGGCAGTATAACTTGTTTTGGAAGAATAGCCGGAAGAGGCTGATGAGGAGGTATTTGATGGGAAGCGACCGATAGCGTCAGAAGTGGTGCCTGTATTGGTATTGTTGTTATAGTTATTCTCATTCGTAAGGGTGGCGGTAGCAAGGCCGACAGTGTGCGCCTGGCGCAGCGGATGTGAACTGAACGACGGCATTGCGCCAGTCTCCCCCTTGAAGGCGCGATTTGAAGTCTGCGGCCAGCGATTGCCTTGCTGATGCCGTCACACTTTGTCTGCGAGACGTTGGGTCGGTGATCTCTAGTTGCCGTCAGTCAGTCTGGCTACAGCTCAAGTTGGCCGACTGCGCATCGCTTCAAGCGTCGAGTGGTGGTAGGATTCGTAGACTCCGGGGGATAGACAACGATGCGCGGGATGTATGTCGTAAGTAGCCAGCTGGGGTTTGATCAAAGAAATACAACAAAGCAATGTTTGCGTATGTCGAGAACTTTATGAAAACTGTTCAGCCTGGATTCGCCAGTCCGATTGCCTCAGCTGGGCAGAAGACAGTCGATCGCACGATCCACAGCCCTTCAGAAATGACTAGAAGCACCCAAAGCCAAAAGCGATTGAAGGTGAGGGTAAGAGGATTGGAGAGTCGGGCTGGGCAACAATGACCTCCAAAGCAGCCTGCTTGCCACAAGAGGAAGGAGCTTGAAGTAATTAATGACTTCCGTACACAGATACAGTATGTACATATCACCTGGTAGGTTACTCTGTAGGTTGTCGGTAACGTTTCGCATTCCCAGAGCGATGACAACGGCTTAACGCGGGGTTCTTTTCACTCGGAAGATAAACCGCCGCCTCGACGTGGTGGATACGTAAACAAACAGCCGGGTCGACCACCCGGCAACGTGTAGTGGGCCATTGTGATTGGCTGAGGGGCTAGGGCGTTACCAGCGCTAATAAGTCTCTATGTATGTACATACCTACCACGTCGCGCGGACGCGTTACTTTATCTTATCATCTACGGATAGGTACATGTACATACCCACATAGGCACACGGTACGGAGTATGTACATACATCGTCACGGGTCGATCGTCATGGCCATTTAACACCAAGAAACGCCGCCTCGCCTTGCGACAAGTCTGCGCGTAGCTGGTGATGATTTCGTTACATACCTATCATTGTGCGTCTGAACAACCCAGAGAACAGACCACAATTTACATACCGGATCATCACACGCCCTCCTAGTCCTGGCTCCCTGTGATCTGGACGCAAATTCTGCAATCAATGCACCAGCAGTGAGCACACCCTCTAGTATCTACATGTAATAGGTAGGTACATAGGTACCTAAGTGGCGGGCCGCGGCAGTGGCAGGGGCTGAGGAGCCGAGGGAGATGAGGTCACTGCAGTGTGGGTTCCTCATGAGTCTTTGGCAATGACAGCAAGTTCGGCGGCAGAAAGGCCGGATTGGACCTATGAGAGCCTGGGGCCCACCTTTCGTGACTGTGACGGAGAATCTAGCTAAGGTAAGCAAGCCTTCACGTGGCGTCGCTCCGACCATCTGCCTCCAGCAACCTCACATTAAAGTTAGCCTTCCAGCAAACATCTGCGCGACTCTCTTTTATTCAATCGCCTGATTTTTCTTAACCGGTCCAGCGGAAAGGAGCTTCACCGCCAAGACCTAGTGTCCGGCTCCTCGGCTGTGCGCAATCATGTCTACTGTCAAGAAAGGACCGACGGTGCTTGTGAGTTCTATCGCCACTGCTTTCGTCAAGGCCTCCCAACATGTCGCCGCTTGCTAAGCCTGGCTGGTCGGATAGGTTACAGATGCACGCGAGCGGCCGAATCAGCGACGACTTGCTCGTCGTTCGGACAATCCTGCCAGTGGCTCCGGCCGCGCGCCAATGAGATTCATGACGGTCGACAACGTATTGCAATATAACACGCAGATTCCTTCAGGCCAACCTCGAGGCCCGCCGCAATCGCAAATACCTGCATCCTTGGCCACTGGCGTTCAAGCTCGGCGTGTGTTGTTTGGCGGGGGCCTTCCAAACCTCCAGTCACGGACAGGACAGCCCATGCCATCCCGCACCACGAAGATCAGCCAGAAACTGGTGCTCCTGCCCGAGACTGATGACAGCATTGAAGACTGCGAAGAAAACATCGATAGCGAGAGCGCTTTGTCACGAATATTGGAAAATGAAGAAAATAGACCGTTGAGGGATGAAGAATTGGACGTATTGAAGAAAAGAGGTGGCATTAGAGGAAAGAGCTATGCCGAAAGACTGCCCAAATTGCAGAGAAAGGACAAAGTCAGCCGCTTAACAGCGTACTGTACTGCTCAAGCATACAAGACGGCTGAGACATCGGAATTCCTGAGAAAAAAACACGAAGCGAAGACGAAACTGTACGACGATTGCTTATACGCGGTGTATGCGCTGCCGCTATTGAACGGTACCGAGGGATACAGAGTGCGTGGCCGACCAGTCCTCAAGACCCCTGGCACTGGTAAGACCATGCTGGATTTAGAAATCGAAAGAAGCGAACGACGTGATCACCATGAGGGCTATTTTGACGACGATGCGTACACTAATACTGAAGGCCTTGAGAGGGACGACCGAGGTGCATTACCATATGGCCATTCTGCACCTGCCCTAAATGGGTTTCAACAGGACCAAGAGGATGGTTTACCGTCACACATGAGCCGCCTAGCGCCTGACGCCAAACGATTTGGCGAATTATTCGTTTTCTCGTACGGTGTCGCTGTCTTCTGGAACTTTAGCGAGCACCAGGAAAAAGACATTCTGGCCGACTTGACCTTTGCCGATGCAGAAGGACCGGTGTCACTGTTGACCCGACCACTGGAACAAGACGGATTTGAGACGGAGGAATTCCATTTCGAGTACAGCGCCGACGTCAAGCGGCCTCGTGTGTTCAATGACATGATCACACTGTTGCCTCGGTCCGACCACATGATCAAACTGACCATAAGTCACGCGATTGCGCAAAGTACAAAGCTTTGTTTCTTTGAGGAGCGCATGGGTGAAACTATGTTAGATGCTCAACACGTACCGAAAACCCTAGCATTGACTGGACAGCTGAACATGACGCGAAAAGAGATTGTGACTCTGCTAGGCAGGCTCTTCAAAAGCCGGGTGGATATAAATCTTTGTAAGTCGTTGAAAACGTGCCGTCGATGACAGCCTTTATTTTCACCCTCCATGTGCAAATTTGGCCACCTTCACCTGTAAGCTCATTCTCGTGTGCAATCGCTGACGGCATATCGTATTTAGCTTCCAACATGCTCGACGTGCCGAATTTCTTTTGGGACTCGGAGCCAACTTTGCATCCTCTTTACGTTGCCATTCGCGAGTATCTGGAAATTGATCCTCGAATCAAAGTTCTGAATGAGAGATGCCGAGTATTCCTCGATCTTGCCGAGATACTGTCCGACTCTATCGCGGACGCGAAGATGAGCTACATTACGTGGATTGTCATTATTCTCATCATCGTCAGTATTCTTGTCACGATGACAGAAGTCACTCTGCGTTTCGTCATGCTTAAGAAGAGCAGCGCACATGCCGCGCTGGAGGGACCGTACACTTCGATAACATGGAAAGGCACTGTCAATCCTGCAGACGTGCCTGAGATACTTACGCTCCCTCCCACAGCCGTTTCTATCCGGTCTGAGATAGAGCCGAAAGCCGCTACTGACCTCGAGACTCTGGCGCTTACCCTCGGCTTGCAATCGAACGCCACGGTCCAGGACATCAAGCAGGGTATCCTTCAGCTCAAAAGAGGCGACATTATCTCCTGAAGGCCAACCGCTGCAATTCAGCATTCGGCAAGAGAAAAGGACAAGGTCTCAAACGACTACAACTTCCGAGGGAGCTTCCGGTCGGCTCGAGCCGTCAAGGCATTCTACCTCCGTGCAGTGTACTGCATCCGTTTGAACTAAAACCCCACAGCCTCGGTTGATCGATGGGACTGACGCCAATCGTCATGATTAGCGTCGCCGTCTACTAGACTGCTTGTGCGTTCCTAGCCACGCGTCCCTGGCTGCGCGTCCCTGGCTGCGTGTCCCTGGTTGCGCGTCCCCGGCCAAAGCTATCCTGTTTGGAGGGCTGCGCCTCTGGACGTATGAAACAAAGCCGCAAACCGGGAAGGCGGAAATACAACCCTATGTTTCCGTGTTTCCGATGTTTCCTTGCATACTAACATAGCCCGGCGTTTCGGTATATTTTTTGAATTATTTCTCCTTGACCCCACCAATTTTCGTAACGTCTTTCTCAGCCGTGAGTCGTGACTACCTAAGTCTGCTATGTACCTAGTCAGCCATCCTTCCTGTTCGGACTTTAAAAATAACTAAGTTTTAATTGTTTTCTCTGGAGAAAAACACAATCTCGCACAAATCATGCATTTGCTTTCTCTTTGCGGAGGGGCGTGACTTTCAAATGTGCATACATATGTATCTACATACAAGTACATAGATAGCCGAATACATAGGTACATAACTACGGAGCGCCTAAGGTAGGTAGGTACCTTAGGTACTCGTTACTTGTACTCCGTACTCCGTACCCGCCGCTCCATTTGTCCGTGGCGACTCGCGTGCCTCCAGAAAGCGCCGTTCAGAACCCCAAAGCTCTACTATAGTTACAACGTGTAAAATCATGGGCAATACATAGGTAGTAAACCGCATCTATCTATATCTATAATAATATTGGAATAATTGCGGAGCCTGTCCAAAAACGGTCTTTTCACAACACGTGACCCTAATCTTTCGTACTTTTTTCCACTTGGGCGGCGACGCAGTCGCCCGCCATCCCGTGCTACATGTCCAAAAATGACCCAATCCATTGCGGCGCTTCCCCCGCCATCTGCCCCAAGTTCAGTCTGCCCCAAGTTCAAGTGAGGCCATCCCCGCCCCCCAATCCCGCCCTGCCTGGCCGCAATTGAAGTTTAATCTTTCGTTTTGTTTTTCGAACGTTCTCCACGATTGGCGCCGCACAGCAGCACACAACGCTTTTTCCACGAAACACGTGACCCCATTCCGTTCCGACCTTCTCCACGATTGGCGCCGCACAGCAGGACACCGCCGCAGGCATCCCCCGGAAGGGCCCCCAGGGACACCTGCGCAGCGACAATTTCCCCCCCACATCTGCCACATGCACGTCCGCAACCGCCATCCCATCCGCAAACTCCCACCTCGCAAACCTCACTTTTACACAGCCGAAGCGAAGCGAGGCAGCGAGACTTCCTTCGCCCCGGAGCGCAGCGTAGGGCCGCGACGGAAGTACTCGTCTCCTCCATATTCAGTGCCACGTACTCCGTATACACATCAGGACTGATCCACTGCATTGTCCAGAGCAGAGACTGTGCATTTTCACTTCAGTTGCCCAGTTGCCCGTTCTCCGCCAGCATGACGCGGCCGCAATAAGAGCCATGCAAATGAATGAGGAAATACGGAAACTCCATTACGCCCAGGCATTACCTATCTTTTCGCTAGACGTGTGATTTGCCCCGTTGTTCTAGAAAGGAAGATTTTAGTCGTCATTACTCCGTAATCCCCCTAATTTGCACGCCTGCCCAATCATAATGATAGAATGATACCCCGGGGACAGGGATTTCTATTCTGTGCGAAAAGGCATCACATGCTGAGGATAATGCCATCTTGGACTGATAGAAATAGGCATGACATAGGTAATTTTACAAGTCTCCTTCAGTTCTCGTATCATACCTACCTACGTACATACCTAGGTACTTGACGTGCTTGTGAACCCAACCCCAACATTCTTGCTTGGGGCCGAACAACTTCCCCCCTTTTTCTTCACCCCCTCGTCCCGTCAATCTCCAAACCCCCACCAGCGGACGTTCAAAGACACAAACACGGACGCCTGGACGACGACGCATTCCTGATGCATGTACACCGGTTTCACAATTTGCAATGCTAAAACCAGAATTCACGTTCTCGGGAATTGCATGTAAGTAATCGCAAACATGGTCCGAATTGATCGGTCAAGGTCTATCCGGCAAAACAATTGCCCTCCTAGGTATGTACTTCCTTTACAAGAAAGCCATTTTGGCTTATTTTGTCCATGACACCCCCCACCCCACCTCCTTCTTCATCCACCCGCCTTCTTCGCCTGTTCCGGAAACTTGAAAGCCAGTAATAGGTAGGTATGTACTCCGTACATATGTACATTAGGTACATACTAGGCACCTAGGTACATAATTAAGGTGGTGGGTCCCTGGGAATGAAGAAGGAGGGGACGCGTATGCTTTTTGGAAACCCTGGTCACACCAAGAATCCTAGCACCCGGCCGCCCCATCTACCTATGTACCTAACTCAGTACTCCGTATGTACACAATGTAGCCATTAGCATGGCCTTACGGAGAGGCAGTGAAAGCAAAAAAAAACAAAAACCTCCAATAACTCACGGCTTTTTCACCCACTCCGTTGTCGCTGATATCTATGCAGAAGGTAGCGGCTAGTATATCCACATCTTTCGCATGGGTTGCCGCATCAGCCCATGCGAAGTACCTATCACGTCACTGGTGGTGTGCAGCTTTCAGATCGGATGAAACAAAGGAAGCCATTTGGCAGAGTTGATTGTGATGGAGTGATGACCGAGGTAATAATATCAAAAATACCTTATCCTCAGCAAGAATTGCTGTTTCCCGCCGCCCATGGCCCGCATCCGTTTCGCTAATCCGAATGCTGTAACGCCTGACCCCGGGGTGTCAAAATCAAGACAGAGCTGCTTTCATTGCGAACTAATTATACGCCCCGTATGATGGTACTGACCTTGTTTCCAGGTTCAGTAAACACTGCAAATCAGAGGTCTATCATTATCGCAAACAAATCTCATCCAGTAGCAGCGATACTAAGAATGAAGCGCGAAGTATGCAGAGTGGTCGTATCGTCGCCTTTTGCGACATTTTTTCGCCTAGTGTGAAGAAAAAACAAAAAAGAAAAGGAATCAGGGGTATCTTCAATGATGGGGGGTAGTGAGCTATCTGGGGCTCTGACTAACAGGCTGGTACTGCGCTGCCTGTTTCCGCTTCTTGTTATCCAGTTCAGCTTTGCTGTAGATACTTGCACCGACCATGGTGACAGCCATTCCAGCCCCGTTGAGCAAATCGACGGAAACGTTGAAAAGAAAAATGCCGATCAGGACTGTGAGGCACTGCTTGAGGTTGCCGCATACCGTCATTGTGAGAGCGCCAGCCAATTTGTTCGTGTTGAAAGACGAGATGTTGAGGAGGAGAGCGAGGAAGCCATTGCCCGTTAACGAAGCAATCGACGATCGCATGGAGACCTGGCCGGATGCCATCAGTTCTCGGAAGCCTGCCACCTCGCCAGATGCAGTAGCGCAAGCCAACGCCTGCAGGGCGGCCAATGGTGACATGCGCATTAAAAATTCGACGGGGGGTAGGGCCAGTGACCCGGTCATAAATCGATTGGTTACAACAGTCTTGTGGTCGCAACACGTTAGCTTCATTGACCGTCTTCCCAAGTGATGACCATGTGTTGTATCAACTTACTTTAATAGCAGCTAGTACAACGCCAAATATGGTGAGCAAAAACCCGGCATCCGTGAATGTCATTTCGCCAGCAGTTGTCATAGCTGCCCCAATTATGAGAGGTATGAGGGACAGGTAAGTCATATAGCCATATGTACGTCCATACCAGGAGCGGTAAATGAGAATGGTGAAGATCGGACACAGCATGCGCATGGTCTGATAGAAGGGTACAGACACCATGGCGAGAGACAGATTAGAAACGGCAATGTTGGCAGTGAAAAGGGCACTGAAGGCGACAAGAGCAAGATGCTCCCGGCGACCTAATCGTGACATTTTGAAGTATCCCAGCTGCATTATGGCGAAAGTACCCATGCTGGCGAATGAGGCGTGAAGAAATGTAAGAAGCCATGGAAAATGGAACTAGATGAGGATTAGAACGGTCAAATATCATCGGTATCAACTTTGAAATGCAGTCAACGTGAATATTTCGTGCTGTATTGACTTACCATGCCTAGCACTAGCTTGTTGTAGAGTGTCAGAAGTAATGAGAAGAAAAAATAGGTCCCTAGCCATGTAAATTTGATCGTGCTCGGGATAGAATATTCATGGTCCAGATTCTGTTCACTCGAGGGCTCTGGGCGACCAGCAGAAGCCTCCACATCAGAGTGTGCAGCCTTGGTTTCGGCATCGTCTGCTTGATGCAAGGCCCGATCCGGGATCTCGTTACTCGTTCCCGACATATCGTGTTGTAGCATGAATAGTCGATCAAGGGCTAAAAGGTTGGGGTGAAGGGCGAGTTGTATTGTCGATGTTTTGAAGGGGTCTATTGCTTTACTATGAAAAGACCATATTACGCCGAAGACCCGATGTGAAACGAAGCTTGCACCTCTGGCAGCGTTCGGTTGATGTTCTATAGACGGCGATATCTTCACAAGGGACGACAGATCTGATCGCGTCGCGGCGGAGCAAGATCCGGGGAGAGTAGCCGCTGTCGACTAGGGGCAAGTGAGGCTGACCAGAGCCAACGAAGACGAAAGAAAGGAGCTATCATGTGAGAAAAGCAACACACAACAGCGACAGAAGACGTAGCGAGCGTTAGAATTTGGAGCACAAGCTCAAATAAGTTGGTAACAAAAGCACGGAATGGCTGTTGAGAAGAAGGGAAAAGATAGAGCGAACGAAGGTTGCAGGACGGGCCGTGATGAAGAGCAGCGGGAGAGGAAAAAACAAGGCGTGGTGTACGGAGTACGCGGCGCAAGTTCTTGTACTGTACCTAGGTAGGCCACGCACCACTTTGCAGCACCAGCACCCATTTGAGCGAGACCCCGGCGCGGTGACGACGAACGCCACCAGGGGGAAGGACGGCAGGTGGGGCTTGAGTCTGCAGTGGCAGCCCCCGAGCCCTACCTAGAGCCGCGGATGGGGGGTGCGAAAGTGCGCGTGCGCACGGAGAAAGGAGGAGGGGGGGTGTGGCCAGCGGAGCCAGAGCAAGGGAAGGAGCGCGCTCGTCAGCACTTTATTATCCAGGTGACGAAGCCATGAGTCCACGACGATGGTTGAAGCGGGCAAGTAGCAGGCCGCCGCTGCAGGCGAGACTAGGCTCCGCCATGCTTTCTGTCTGTCTACCATTGCATAGGTACCTACTGCACATACCACTTTGATGTCACTTTCGCGGCGCTTGTGAGCTCTCTCAAGAGTCAAGATCCTTAGTTTTCGCCTCAATGTCATTGACAACCGTTGATCGCTGTTCACCGCCGTTGACCGCCGTCACCTCGCCCAACACTTTGTGCCGTGGTATCAAAAGCAAACCCACGAAGGTGGTACACAGTATATCGTCACACACACCATGACGCGAGCAGTCTTCCTCCTGCCAGACCTGCCGCCACGAAATCTTGTAGAAAACGCGATCACTTGAAGAGAATGCTTGCGTCCACCACACCCGGTGACGCAGTGATAACATAACATGAAAAGCATGCATAATGTAGATAAATGCACTTTGTTATCAGTCAAATTCGGGTGGCTGGCAACTGACTGGGATATCTCAGTCCAGCCTTGGCTCGCTAGCCACATGACGACGTTGCGAGGCTTTAGCTCGTTTCGTCGGTTTCGCGTGGCCTTCGAACCTCCAAGCCAAAAACATGTAGATTCTATCAATAGGTCCAATATCCTCCAAACCCTCTAATGTTTCCACGCAGGACTCTTCCACTGACGGAAGCAACGATAATGCGTCGGGCGATGCAACTCGATAAGTTGTGTGACAAATCACTGCCCCAGAAGCTGCCTTGTTCAACTCGATGCCATCACAATCTCGCATGTTTCGATGTTTCCCGAGAGCGATAGCTTCCTTTTTCCTTTTTCTTTCTGCTCACCGTTCAACGACCTTGTGCCTAGCAATAGGACAAAAATACAAAAAACACCCCGTCGCCGTCCGTCCCCTTACGGAGAGTGAGGCTGCGGTGGCTAACAATGACCAATCTTTTCCAAGCTGATATGTAATCGATGCTGTGCGGTGAAGGAAAGCCATTTTTGTATCTCACGTCGACAGCAATAAGAACGAGTATATTATTGACGCTTGGCGCTGACACTCAATGCGAGAGCGCGCTGCAGGGAGGTGAGAAGTGAACAGCCAACTTACATTCGACCCGCGAGCACAGGTGAATGTGGGCGGGCGTCTTAATTTGGGACCATGATGTTCCCCGCGACGTTGGGATAGCTTTGTGTCCAACGAACTTACATGATTGTTGTCACAAGTGTAGAGTTAGTCCAATCGTTTCTCGAGTCGATTATATTTTTTTCTCAAGAACCTGCGCGTCATCCACCTCAGACTCTACGTAGATATGGTAGGCCTCCAAGTTCCTTGTCGTCTACAACAATTGCGCAGCCTAACTTGTAAGTCGTAAGTCGTGTTTCAACTTTCGTGTCTTTGCTTCCCCACTCCGCGACCGGGGATCGCTTTCCGTTCAGCCATCTATGTAGGTACCATGCTATGACAATTTCAAGACAACGGAAGGTACACTGTGAGATGTCCAGAAAGTTTGCTGCGAAAAGAGAGATGACATATCGGTGATGCTGGAGCTGAATAACGTAAGATACTCTGTATCTAAAACTGCGGAGCGCACTGAAGTTGGAAACAGCCGCGAACATACCGAACAATAGGTTCTATATTCAGATTTCAGCATTCACCCCATCTATCCAAGGCCTTTCGCGCGTCCATGCAGTGAGATACTGCGAATAGCTCGTCTGACATTTGTCATTCACAGATGACGACGTGATGCAACCCAAATCTTTTACTTCCCTTCCTCCAGTCCGCAGTGGCTTCAGGCTATTCAGTATGCCTAATCCCAATTGAAAGTTTACTGTTTAGCAGATGATGGGGATTTTCTGAAAGGGTATTTATCACTTTATCGGACTTCGAATTCGACTTTATTTGAAAGAGCGTGACTGCCAGAGCATTGGATAATCAATCGTTTGCGACGCAGAGACTAGCAGATCATGGGGTCGCGCAGCGGCACTTGGCGTGATACAATGAAGCAAACTCTGTCTCAAACACGAACTGCTCAACAACCAAACCGCCGCCCCCCAGGAGAAAGCCATATTCACAATCGCATTATGAACAATGGACGCCGTCGCCGCTAGCAGAGAGATGAGCCCAAGAACCTGTTCGGTTGTCAAGTTGTTCCATATGGCTTTCGGAACCCTGACCTCGAGCTTATTACGCCAAAGATTTCAGCCTCAACAAGCCAAGCACGCTCTACTATGTATGTATCAGTTTCGAGAATCAAGGCTACAACCGAAGTTAGTGGACCCGGACCGAAACAAGCAATTGTCTTTCCTGGTTCCTTGGTCGTCTTTGTGTGCGACCCGCCGTCCCGCGTTTCGGGTAGTGACACTCGAGACTGGAATCGCACCGCCATCTCGGCGATGGCAATCCATTGCGACAAAGAGATGTATGTAAGTTTAAAGTAATAGGTACGGTCCTGCGGACGAAGCGCTACCTCCGATTTCTGGCCGAGTTGCAAGATGGCAAAACAGCGCTGAGCGCACTGCCCACTCTCTTATTACGCGGCCCCGGAACGCGGGTCGAGGGCGTAGCAGATCATAACAGCTTACGAGTCATCAGACATCAGCCACAACAAGTTCTGCGCTCCACAATCACTTCCCGTATGTAACAACCAACTATTTCTGAAGACACTTGACTCGTCGTCATACTGCTTTTATACTTTTTCCGCTGTGAAGAATCATCATTCAACGTCGATGGTGCATAGGTAGGAACGATGGGATAATAGCACATCTCTGCCTTCACATGGACGGCTTGACTCTTGAGAACTCCCGCAAAGTCATCTGAAAGGGGGGTTTAGCCAACGGGGTGCATGGCCGGAAATAAGCGCACACTTAGAAGTATGTAATAGCGTACATCGCGGCCTATATCATACTCCGTACATGTACCTACATACCTGTACGACTACGAAGTATGTACGAAGTTGTGAAATTTATAAATTATCCCTACGCGTCTCCTCGTAGGTAACTGATGCAAGCAACATCACGTGCAAACAGCTGCTGAAGAACCGAGCGGCCGTGTGTGTGTACGGAGTACGCCTTGGAAGTTGGAATATAGGTACGTGGTGATGTGTGTGTTGCACAGACGGGGACTTCCGATTTCCGAACAGCAATCATACCTAAATCGCCTGAGTCCACTTGCGATTATGTACGAATAAGAAGGAGTTCTGTAACAGCACGGGTCTGGCTCGCTAAGCTTCTACATCGGCGCGCTGGCCAATTTGCGCCCAGTGCATGGGAGCGAGACTTGTTGCCAGTTGGTGAGGGACACACGACGCAATGAGGAATATTGCTTCACTCAGTCGAAGAGTCTGTCCGGCGTTGCGTATACATATTGTGATGTGAAGCCCCAAATGCCTACCTATTGAGATACCTACAGAGTATGTACGATGTAATATGTGCTTTTATTACTCCGTATGTATATATGCTACACATGGCATGTACGGAGTATGTAGACAGTGGGCGTATGTACTCCCCAGGTCCGTCACATATGCGAACCCCTGACCCGGGATCGTCGACCGTGCTAGGGGGCCTGCCAGTTGCTCCAACCAAGGCGTGAAGAGTCGGCCACAAGTGCCGAGCGGTCCGACCAATCAAGGACGTGCTCGCTGGCATTTTCTCTGCCTGCTGGAGAAGATTGAGCCAGCGCGCTGGGCGTGATTGGCTCCGTGCGTTTTCGTCACCACGGAGTACACACCTAGCCCAGATCATCTCGTGGCCAAAATCCTTCGTCCCGACAAGGCGCAGGCCTGAGACGGAAGGCGCCAACCCATTCGTGATCCTGTTACTTCCCGTCGTCCACGCTTGAGCCACAAACGCGAAGCGGAAAGAAAGAGAAACAGAATGGCATGGTTGAGCATGTCGGCTCGTTAGTAAGCTTTTGACGTTGCCTGGCTCTTTGGACTTCATCTGAACGACACCTTCGAAGCGTGACCTCAATCACAACGGTCTGCAGCACAGCAAACTGCTCTCCTAGGCTCACACCTATACCTATACTGTCTCTTATATCCTTCCTTGGTGCGCCTCGTAGGCCCTATCCGGCTGGACGTCCTCCAAAGCGCTGGTTCGCAACGGGGCCTTTTCTCATCTCTCTGGAATTTCGCATCAATATTTCTACTGCGAGTGGTATTTTGTAATGACCAGACTGGGCATGTCTGGCACTCTCTCATAGTCATGGCCGCCATTGCTTCCGTGCGCCGCAATCTTGTGGTCGCCGCATGCCTCTCTCTGCTCCTGGTGGGCTTCTGGTGCATAGGAAGTCCCTTCGACATGGTATGGCATTAACTCCTACAATTGGCACAATATACCAATACAGCCAGGCCTCCGGGGTCGACTTACGTGAGCTAAATCAATTGTGCAGGAACGATTCGGTATGACCATTCCCTCACAGGCCTCTCAAGCCAAACAAGCGGCCAAAGATGACGTGCTGCCACCACCACCATTGTCCAAGCGACCTGGAACTCCGGTCTCGGGTCCGAAGACGTCGCGTCTACATTTTTTGATACCAGCAAGCCAGTCAAACTTGCAATTCTGTTATAATTTGGCTTCTGCGGGAGCCAACAGATACCCAATTCCGACGCTCCTTGGCTGGAATGGCGAAGGGGAATTTGACGCTGCCGTCACGCACCTGGCTAAACTGCGAGCTCTGAAAAAGTACTTGGACTCACTGAACGCTGCAGAGGAAGCAGATGATCTCGTCATGCTTGTGGATGGGTACGACATCATACATCAGTTGCCTCCAGAGATCATCATTGAGCGATATTTCGAAGTTGCCGCCAAAGCCAACGCGCATCTTGCTCAAAGAATGAGACTTCCAGTAAAATACATCTTGTCAAGAGGCATGCAACAATCCGTCTTCTTTGGTCCTGACAAGGTGTGCTGGCCACCAGATGAGAGTGCAGCTCGATGCTGGGCGGCACCGGATTCAACACTGGGGAGGGATTCCTTCGGTCCTAGTAGAGGAGTTGATGACATCTTCACGACTGATCCTCGATGGTTGAATTCGGGCACCATCATTGGGCCTGTCGCCGACTTGACAAAGGTCATAAATGCCGTGATGAAAGAGATCAGCACCACATACGACCCCAGATTCTGGCAAGCTAATTCAGACCAATACTATCTATCTAATATTTGGGGTCGACAGGAATATTGGCGGAACCAGACCTTCGTTGGCAATAGCGAAGCCCTTGAACTCAGCTCCACCGTTGAGCGCATAATTCCAGAGAAAGAGACCGACAATCAGGAGACTGAGCTCCACATGGCCATTGAATACGAGTCATCTCTTTTCCAGACCAAGGCAGGCAACGAGCTATACTTGGGCTACATGCAATACAATCTGGCAGATCAATCGGCAAACGTCAACATTGACTTGTTTGGGAAAGGCCAAAGCTTTCGACCGTACCCCATTCGAATGCCGGACAATGTGCGGACTGCGCTGATCAACCTTTACAATTCCGTGCCGGACGCGCACCCGGGGGCATCAGCTGAAAGCTGGCTACAGCTTGCTCATCTGGGTACGAACTTTGTCACTAAACACATCTACGGACTCTGGCACTGCACGGGTGGCAAAGAGGCTCTTGATGGCGAGTATATGAAAATGTGGTTCTATCCATTCGTCAAGTCGCTTCTCCGAGAGACCGTCAAGTCATGGAAACGGAACGACCCCATATCGACAAAGCTGATTGATGGACGAAGATGGATCGCCAAGCGATCGTTTCCCAATAAGGGCACGAGTGACGACGACGACGCCGAAGAATATGGAGGCGCGTGGTCAGACGAAAGTGGCGAACCATTTGTTACCTGGAAGGAGATGTGTGGGCATCACGAGGGCACATTGTTTTGGGGCCAGCAGGCTACGGGCTTGTAGCTGATGATAAACGTTGAGTCATTGACCTGGTCTCTTTTTCTCTTTACCTCTCTCTTCCCTCCTCTCTCCTTGTTTCTCTTATCTATCTCTCCCTCTGTTCATTATATCCCTTCCTTCCTCTTCCCTGGATATATATGGTAGTGGCCTTTTTGGTTGCGGTAATGCCATTGGTAGAGGAAGGGAGGAGCCATAGATCTAAGATCAGCTCTATTCTAAGCGCTTTGGTCTGCATATCGCCCCCTTTTCTTGAGTAATTGGATGCCTGCCTGTATAATAATAAGGTAGCCTTGTAGTATATATGTTGAATATAATTCCATAGACCTACGAGGTTCTCTATGTACTGTGCTGTGAAGCATTTCCCACGCCTGCAGTGGCCGTCTGGATTTATCATTTATACGATGAACGAGAAAGGACAACTCAAGCATGATGAAGAGTTTGAAGGTTTGAAACAAAAGAGGGAACAACTAACAGGTGGTGGATAGATTCAGTTACTGTACTATCAAGGCGAACACATAACATGTCGTCTGAATGCGAACATATCTTTAGTTACGTTAGTGGGTTAGCAAAACATCTTAATTGAGTTAAGCCCCCACATACACCGCTCAACAAGCGTCTTGTCTGTCTTGACTCTTCGGATTCTTAGGGGTTCTTGTTCCTCGCCACCTTGGTATCCTCCTGTATGTGTTGTCCCTGTATTTGCCGTCTCGTTCAGTCATTCCACGCGGACCACGCCGATCTTCTCCCCTTGCAGAGGTCGCCGCACCTTGAAGGGTTAAAGCCAGTAGGTACGCTGTCTGCCGGGAAGGTAGGTATACTGTACGATAGGGCACGAGGATTCAGGAAAGGGTGATCACAGCATGTATGGCAATACGGCAACAAGCCAGATTGGGCATGGTTCATACAGACCTTAATTTTGGACAATTGCGGGAGAATTTTCACTGTTTGTTTGTGTGATAGTGCGGAATATAAACGATCTGCTGGGGTATCCAAGGTGCGTCTAGACTCGCTATCTGAATGTCTTTCTAAAACCGATATTATTTATACTTGTCAAATGACAGCTATCAAACAGCCACTCCTCTCGTTCCAACATACCGCGTAGAATTGACGAGCAAGGAAATCAAATCGCCTACATTAAAATAAAAGATCTAAAACAGTCCAAATCTCAGCACAAGACATTCATAACATCCAAACATAAAGCAATCGCTCAATCAGTACTTCATACGATCATGCTTGCTCGATATCCAGATTCTGCAGTGGAACATATCCCTCATCACCCGTCTGACCTCTTCGTCCCAAGATTTCTCTCACCCAGCCCACAACGCCTTGGCCTCTCATCCAGCGCAGCCCACCTTTGTGTTCGGCTTCCGCCTCGTCCATCCATCGTGGTCGCTTCCAGAACTTGAGAAGGAGACTGCTGACCACGACGCTGACACTGCTGCACGCCATGGCAAAACCAGCCATCATGGGATGCATGTGCAGGCCAAAGGGTAAAAAGAAGCCCATGGCGACCGGCAGACCGACGATATTGTATACACAAGCCCACGCAAGGTTCAGCTTGATGCGACGGAAAATGGTTCGCGTCAGGTTCAGGGCTGCGGGGATGCTCATCAGGTCCGTAGGCCGCATGAGCACCACATCTGCTGCTTCCATGGCTACATCTGTCCCGCTTGACATGGCAATGCCCACGTCGGCTGTCACCAGCGCGGGCGAGTCATTGATTCCATCGCCTACCATGGCGACAACCTCGCCCTGCGATTGGATTTGCTTTATGATGGATTGCTTCTGGTCTGGCGTGACACCAGCATATACATTTTCCGGCGAGATTCCGACCGCGGCAGCCACGGTCAGCGCCGTCGATCGCTGATCACCCGTGACAATGGCCGTCTTGATGCCCATTCGGTGCAGAACGGCCATGGCGCTCGCTGCTCCTTCTTTGATGATGTCGGCCAGGCAAATATTTCCAATGTACTGGCCATCCACGGCGACAAAGATATTGGTGGTTCCTCCAGATGATGAAGACTTGGATAGGCTCCTCTTGTTTGGCTGAACGTTGAGCTCTTCTGACGCTTCGATTGCTTCATCCGGGACATTGATGCCGTTAGCTTGCAAGAACTTGAAGTTGCCAGCCAGTACTCTGTACTGAATTCTCTCGGTCGATGAGGCTGGTTCGACAAGGGCATTGACGCCACGGCCAACGGTGATGTTGAATTCGCCAATGCTGCCAGAGATGGTCCCCTCGGGCCCGATACCCAACTCCTCCTTAGCAGCTCCTAGGATCGCCTTACCAATTGGATGCTCGCTACCCATCTCGGCAAGACCAATTATCGTCCACCACAGACGCCTTCTTCCATCATCGTCTCTCCAAGAAGGTACGAGCGTCGTTTTGGCGACGCTCATTTTGCCGTAAGTAATGGTGCCGGTTTTATCCAAAACAACTTGAGTCACCTTCGTAGTCCTCTGCAGAGCACCGCCACCCTTGATCAAAATGCCATTCTCGGCACCGACACCGGTTCCGACCATGACGGCAGTTGGTGTGGCGAGTCCTAGGGCGCATGGACAAGCGAACACAATGACCGAGATGCAAAGCTTCACGCACACCATGGTCTTGCCGCCACTTGCATCCTGAAGAAAAATTCTTGGTGGATCGGGCAAAACGTTGCTCATAATTATCCAAAAAAGGAACGTGGTGATTCCGAGAACAAGGATAGTGGGAACAAAATAGCCAGCCAGAGTGTCTGCAAGCTGCTGAATGGGTGCCCTCGTGGTTTGCGCATCCTGGACAAGCTTGACGATTTGGCTGAGTTGTGTGTCGCGACCGGCGCGAGTAACCCGGAAGTCGACTCGGCCATTGCCATTGACAGTCCCCCCAATGACATTGTCTCCTAGTCTTTTTGGAACTGGCATCGCCTCTCCAGTCACCATGCTCTCGTCGACATAAGTATCGCCGCGAACGAGAATACCATCGGCTGGGATCTTATCACCTGGCCGGATGAGGACAACATCGCCAACCTGGAGAAGCTCTGTTGGTATCGCCTTCTCTTCATAGGTAGATGAGCTTCCAGCATCTGATGAAGTCTGAGGACATCGGGAGTTCTTCGTCTCATCGACGCCAGACTTTGCCCAGGCCTCAGCGGCCTTTTCCACCGCAATCGGATCGACATAGATGGTTGCCATCGAAGGGGCCAGAGACATGAGACGAGACAACGCCTTGGACGTTTGGCCTTTGGCTCGGTTTTCCAAGAACCGCCCGAAGGAAATAAAGGTGATTAACATGGTGCTGGTATCGAAAATTGTGCTGGGTCTGGTGTGAGGCGGAAATAGTAACGACACCGTCATGGCAAAAAGACTGAAAAAGAAAGCACACGACGTGCCCAGAATAACCAGTACATCCATGGTAGGTGATCCGTGCTTGATCGACTTGTACGCGGACACGTAGAACCGTCGTCCAATGCCAAACTGGACGGGTATTGTGAGCATGAGACAGATGACATCTCCAAGATAGATGCCGGGTACAAGCATAAAACGGCCGAAATCCAATGCCGGTGGACACATGGGCAGAATCATGCCGATGATAAAAACGGGTATTGCAAAGGTCAGGGATGTTCGGAACGCAGATCGCCATTCGGTGATCTCCCGTGTCTTGGCCAGCGATTCGAGTTGTGCATTATTGTCCTGATTATCTGCAACAAGGGCGTCGAGGCCTTCCTCTGCGATGGCTTCCACTATTGCTCTCAAGCCGATGATGCTTGACTGGTGAGTTACGGTAAGTCGTTCTGTGGCGATGCTCATTGAGGCAGACCTGACACCTGCTAAGGTTTCCAGCTTGGCTTCGAGAGCTTTTGCGGTGCTGGCGTCCGGGTTCCCATATATCTTGAATTGCGAGGTGGATGTGGAAGGGCAAACTTCACCCGTCTCATGGTTTGTGGAGATAATACTGGCATCAAATCCTCGATCTTCTATCGTCTCGGCAATCTGTGCGGCCGAGATTTTGGTCACGTCGTGCGTGATGACGGCCCGTTCTGCAAGGAGACTTATGTTGAATCTAAGGATGCCGTCAACGCCTTTGAATCCGCCTTCAACGGCTGATGTGCATGCGCCACACGTCATGCCCTCAATGGCGACCGTTGTAGTCGCAACGTCGCTGTCTCCACCCCGAGCCCTCTCATCAAGAGTATGTGACGATAATTTGACTGTGTCAATGATCTCTGCACCAAAACCTCTGTCTTCAATGATCTCGGCAACCTGCTCTGGCGTAACTATTGTTGGGTCGTGTTCGATGACAGCTCGCTCAGAAAGCAAGGATATGCTGAAACTCTGAACTCCAGCAACATCTTTGAAGCCATTTTCAACGGCTGATGTGCACGCGCCGCAAGTCATGCCCTCGACAGCGATGGTAGTCGTCACGATATCGTTGCTCTTTGCGCCCTCATGATTTTCGGCGAACCGGCTTACAACGGGACTCGGGAGATCGGTCGACAATACTTGGGCGTCGAATCCTCGATCTTCAATAATCTCTCGGACTTGGTCGGCTGAAATGACTTGCGGATCGTGCATGACAACAGCTCGCTCCATTATGAGACTGACAGAGACGCTACCTACCCCAGCTACACCTTTGAAGCCCGCTTCGACGGCCGACGTGCATGCTCCGCAACTATTCGAGGGAAGAAGCAAAGACAAATTAGCTTTCTACGTTCAAACAATTATCATGCCAAAACACAAAGACACAGTGCGCAGTCTCAAGGGGCGGTTTGCTCGGCAGTATCAGGAGGTAGACAGAAAGTCGCAAGACTATTAATCAAATATATTACTCACGTCATACCCTCTACACAGAGGGTAGTCGTAGCCATGTGCGGACTCGTCGGCGCGCCCAGCGTCGCTGTTCCTGCGCCGATATGTCGCGAAGCGATGGCAGTATGCGAAGAGGCCATGACGGGCAAGAACCAGATGTTGAACCCTGTGCTCGGCACGCTCGCAATCGTCGCAAACCCGGTTGAACCGCTGGCGCGAACTGCCGGCCGGTGACGAGGGTATGCGGCTTTTTCCCTTGCAAGTTGCACGTCTCTCCACAAAAACGGGGGTCTTTCAACTTTGCACTTGATGAGCGTCGTCTCGGGTCAAAGGGTCTCCGCAACCATGCCTGGATGGTGCTCGGTTTGGTGTTTGGGTGGTAGGTATGTATGGCTGTGGTCGAGAAGAGAAACTACCTATCTCGACGGTGCTGTGGTTACTGCAGCTGTCCAGCAGCTCGGCGGCCAGCTCGCTCAGCGGCGCAAGATTGCAGTGGGCTGATAGAGGAGCACCAGAAGAGGCGCAACGGATCTCGAAAGCGCCAGGCTCTCGTGTGGCAAGGTCGAAGGCACGCACGATGATCCAGAGCGGCTAGAAAAGGACCATACAAGGTGACAGCAAAAGTTGAGGCGAAGAGGGCGGGGGAGAAGCAAAGAAATAGAAGCAGCAGTAGGTAATCAACGTTAATTGCGTGGGTTTCCTCTCTCATCGTCTCGCCCGGCTTGCCGACGCTACGACGCCACCAGAAACTTAAGGCGCAACGGCGGTGCTCACCGAGCCGTCGCAGGTGGGGCGCCACCTTACAGTTGAATGCATCATGCGAGGCAAAAAGTTGGTTTGCGGGCGCTCCGGCATGGTTCGATTAATTATAGCTCATTTGAATCTAACTGTGTTGTTAGAAACCGTGCGTCAAGTCTTCTTACGGGGTGCTCTGAATTTCATTTCCGTCTTGGTCGTTTGTCGTCTGTCGTCTGTCTTTTGTCTTTCGTCTTCGTCTTTCATCTTTCATCTTTCAATCTCCCCTCTCACGGCGCAGCGCGCAAGATGGGATCAGCTCGTCTGTCCTGAGCAGTGAGCACTGGGTAGGTACAGTTCGTCAGGGTTGTCTTGACAATGTCCAAAGACATGCGCAATTAATCGAGAGCAGTGGAGCCTACACCTAACGGTCCCGAGTGCCAAGTTCCAACTTCCGACTTCCGACTTCCAAGGCAGCAGGAAGGAAGGAAGGCTGTTGCAATGTGTGATGACAATGTGTGGTGACACTTGGTGCAGCTTGCATGTGGGGCGCTAGGCCCGGCAACGTTTATGCTTTGATAAGCTTTTTGACGCGACACCTTTCCAGCTACCGACCGGTATTGACAGGAATACGATGCATATTGTGAATGACAGACAACCCTTTTCGTCTCCAAAGAGCCTCACTCCCCATCCGATAACAACACATTGAGTATCAAGTCAATCCTTCGACGTATTTGCTGTATTTACCGCATTTGCCGCATTTGCCGCTCCCGCTCTCGCGTCGCGAGCTCCACCAATAAGCTGGATCACCACTCCGTCACAAACGACCTCGTCCATCTTTGAAAGCAAATTCCATACCACATGACAAGGGCCTCAGGCCCCTGATCAGCAACGTCCGGCAAATAGGTATCTCAGCATGGAGCAGGTAAAGGCTCTAGATGCTCTCGAGGTTCGTGCCTCAAAATTCGAAGGCCTTCTCGTGGCCCCCAGATCCCCCACCGTCCACGCAACCCCCTCCCCTTGTCGTGGCATCTTTAACCTCATGTCCTCATGTCATCATCCATTCCAGCGACAAAGTCTCAAACGTAAAATACTCTAGCTAATGCCATCTTACTCTCCAAGTACTACAGCCAATCTTGACTCTCTCCAAATCTGCTGTGCATCCACGAGCTGCTGCCGACCTCATCACACAAGCCACTTCCGCACCTAACACCTATGTCTTCGCCGAACTCCTCGAGCAGCCGAATATCCAGGCCCTCGCCACCAGCGAGGAGTTTGCCTCGCATCTGAATCTGCTCCGGATATTCTCATACGGGACCTACAGCAGCTATCGAGGCGTTGCAGCGAACCTTCCTTCCCTGAACGAACCACAAATTCTCAAGCTGCGACAGCTCTCCATACTCAGTCTTGCCCGAGATCGTCGCAATCTGAATTACGATGTTCTACAGAAAGAGCTAGGGCTCTCCTCGGCCCGAGAGGTAGAAGAGCTCGTCATCACCGCCATATACGCCGGCCTGGTGAAAGCCACCCTCGATCCAGATAGAAAGACCGTCCAGGTCACCAGCTTAGCCCCCCTCCGTGACCTGGAGCCTGGATGCATTCCATCCATGATAAACGCTCTGGAGAACTGGTCCGAAAAATGCACATCTACGCTCGGAGACCTCGAAGTCGAGATCCAACGCATCCGCGGTGCGGCCCTGAAAAGAGAGGCCGAAAAAAGGACCGCAGAGATGAAGATCCAGGCTCTAGTGGTCGACGAGCAAGACAAGACGAAAATGGATGCCTTGATGAAGGAGAATATGACCCGGAGAGGACGACACAACAAGCGCTGCGTAGGAGGTGCAGCAAATCCCGTGCATGACGAGGCTATGGATTTGGATGAGGCCCCTGCGGCGGAAGAGCAGACGAAGCGTTCGAGCAAGCGCAAGATGTAAATCGAGTGTTTTATACATGAATGTCTCTTACACAAAATAGAGGTCTCATCATCGGCGAATCATGAATGGGTCTCCATATGACAGGCAGTGATGTAAGGGGCGAGACGGGACATGAATGATCTACCTCCGTCGTGACAGATCCATGGGCTGCACGTAATATGAGCTAAAATTGAGTCACACGCAAGGTCAATCGAGGAAAAGGTTATGATGGCTTGTAGCAAAATAGAACTACTTGTCTATCTGGAAAATATCGTTTTTTTCTCCTTGAGCATTATCCCATTGTTTGGTTCTGTCTGTCTTGACTCGGCCCGCTCCGCGGTCGAACAATAAAAGGCAAAAAGTAGCCCCATGCTACAAAGAAGCAAGATGATAAAACATTTCATGAAAAAAAAAGGGTAACAAATACAAAAGTAAGAAGGGAATTAAGATCAGCTTGGCATGCTTTGCGGTCTTGATAAGAGGGAATAAACACTAAAAGGAGGATACTACTGGCTGTGTGAAGTATGAGCCCCAAGAAAGAAAAGACACGATTTAAGAGGAAAGTAAGCATCTGGAAAGAAAGAACAGTAAACCGTAACGCCGAGAACCCTAATCGCTGCTAAAGTACAGTTACAAAGCTTTGAAATATGAAAGGACCAAAAGGTGTGGGGCATCGCCCACGTTTTCGCGTCAGTTGGGTGATACTGGTCGTTAGTGGTCGTGTAAGGTTCTTTGGAGACTCGTGGACTCGCAAGAACAGCCTTAGATCGTGGCAATACAAGGAAACGGCATCAGACTGTACCATCTACAGCCTCTTGCCAGGGACCAAGATGAACAAGACGCACAGAGCGGCGTCAACGAGGAGAGTAATGGCAAGAACCATGAGGGCTCTTTTGGCGAGAAGTTGACGGACGTACGGCTCTCGAATCTGGGAGTAATTAAAGGGTGTGTATTCGCTGAAACCAACAAGAGCCATGATCGGGTCTAGGGAATACTGGTACGACGAAAGAAAGTAGACCCCAACGGTAAAAGGAAGAATGAGCTATACAACGCCGTCAGCCAGCATATTCGGGAGAGGGCTACGAGTAGCAATTTACATCTTGTAGCTGGGTGGCTGGAAATCTTACTTACCCAACATCTGGTCAGGCGATCCTTATCGAGAAAAATGAGAACAAATGCAGCCCAGAAGGCGCCGAACATGGAGACGAGTCCAATAATTAGACGCATTACCAGCGTTGGGGGAATGAGGTTGCCTAATGCTTTCATTCGCAAAAACCCAGGAAATGCGTCACGTTCCATGGCCTGGAAAACGTAGTCTTTGGCAACATCAAACACCTCCGGATCGTCACGTCCATAGTCCTCAATGGCAGTGGTCACGTCTATCGTAATAGATCCAGGAAGCGTAATCTCCCTCTCGGCACCAGGCAACAGAAACGTGTACAGGATCTTCTCGGCGGATCCTCTGATGTCTTGGCGGGAAACCGTATGCGATGGTGAGCTTGAGTTGGTCGCGTCGCGAGGCAGGCCGCTAAATTGAGGACTGGGACGAGCTATTCCCGACCCGCTATGAGGAGAGTCGTGAGTCTGATCCTCACGAAGAAATGCCGACATTTGCGCGTCCTGATCACGCTCTTTTTCCGTTGCGTACATCGATAGCCCTGTTGACCGTGGATCGAGGTCGCCGATATTTTCAAGAATCTGTGACGATCTTTTGGAGTTCGTCTTTTCCATATCGGGTGTTGCTACGAGAACAGATCGTCGCAATTCGCGTACGTAGTGTCGACATAGTGACATGTGTTGAGCAACATCCAGCCTAAGGTTGAAACCGAGCAAGATTAGTCTTCATGTGTTTTGGTCGCCGTTTCGGGCCAAATCATGCAGTTCCTAAAGAATTGTAAAGAAACAAAACGGAAAAAGAACCGAATGTTGCTGAAATTCTCTGCTCACCAAAAATCCAGATAATCCACCGATCTTTGCTGGTCCCGCATGTAGATGTAAAAAGAGAAGAGATCCACGGGGGGGAGCGTTCGTCGACTCAGAACTTCAAATAACGTCGGCAGCCGAGTTCTCGTCGAGTCCGGTTGAGACGAGAGGGAACGTGAGGCCGAAGGCGATGGTGATGGCGAAGGCGAAGGCGTCGCCGCCGCGCGATATCGATCAGCCATCTTATCGTGATTGGGCGCAATAATCCTTCCAGCAAAGCGACCGATTGGAAGATGTTGAGTGAAAGACGAGGCGTAAGCAAAACAAAATCAATTCGACGTTTGGGCGGGGAGAATCGATCTCTGGTGTGGTGGTAGCTTTCTATCTGCGCCACGTTTCACGACGGCAAGATGCACCTTGCTAAAACGCTTCCCTGGTACCAAAAGTCTGTGGAACGATAGGATACGGTAGGCGAGAGAAGGACGAGATTGGGCGTGCCAGAGGACTTCGCGGGGTCGTTTGAGCTGGAATTAATGAGGGGAGCGGTGCGCAGAAGGTCGTATGCCGGGAAGTTTCTTCGTTGTCGGCTTGCGGGAAAAGAGGAAGTGGTCGGGATTGACAGGTGGTTGCAACTTGCCGATGCTGCCCAGGATTTCGTTTGGGAGTTGACGGACGGGCCTCGTAAACACCCACTTTTGGCCAACTGACGGGGAGCCAGAGGTGTACCGTGTGGCCGAGCGCCGTCACAACTAATCAATGATTCGCTGCTCGTCAAATGAGACCCCACCAGGTGGCTTCGTTCCGAGTTCGCGTTGCAAGTTTACAGACTGCACGTGACAGAGTCGGCCTCTCCACCAAAATCCTGCTTGATTGGCTCGCTACCCCCCACTACTCACCATTCGAGCCGGCCTGCCCTACGCACAAAGAATTTGTGGAATTTGGCTCTCCGAATCTACATCCCTCCTCCTACGTGATACGCCGCCAAATCTCACGAGACGATTCGCAGGTACGAGACCGATTGTTCCCAAAGAGCCTCCATTTTCGTCTTTTCCTTGCGCGAAAAACACCCCGCAGCAGACGACGTTCGTCTTTTGCTCTCGGCTCTCCGTGCTAGCAATTGGACGCCTGTCTGTTACGATCGCTCGTCCTCTCCCCGCCGTCACGAATCGCAACGGTGTTTTCGCGACACTTGGCATTAAATTTACAACGAAATTCTAATCCGTTCAACTTATTCAGAAATGTCGTCCGCCAAGAAGCCCTCCGGCAAGCCCCAGCGCTCCGCCATTGCGGACGTCGTCGCCCGCGAATACACCATCCACCTCCATAAGAGAGTACGTCTGATTGTCCATCATGGCTATCCGATTCTACCAAATCGATTATTGGTCTCGAAATGATATGCCGAGAAACGAAGCTGGGAACATTGGGCTAACGGGTTGAAAAGTTACATGGTGTCACCTTCAAGAAGAGGGCTCCTCGTGCCATCAAGGAGATCAAGGCTTTCGCCACCCAGGCTATGGTACGAGAAATCCATTTTCCAAGCAGCATCCTTTCCGAACTGGCGTCATTGGAGTTGTCATACAACTTCTACGCCAAATCCCCAGAGCGATGTCAAACATCCGTCCGCTTAGTCTGGACCTCACATGCTGACCAAGGCTCATATTGCAGGGTACCAGCGACGTCCGTCTCGACCCTCAGTTGAACAAGAAGGTCTGGGAGCAAGGAATCAAGGGATGCCCCTTCCGACTGCGTGTCCGAATCTCCCGACGACGAAACGACGAGGAGGATGCCAAGGAGAAGCTGTACAGCTATGTTCAGGCCGTGAACGTAAAGGACCCCAAGGGTCTTCACACTCTCGTTGTGGAGGAGTAAGAAGGCGTTTTTAGCGAAGGGAAAATCGGGAAGTTGGGTTGAGTCTTTTTTAAAAGGAAAAATATAACAGAATCACATGAATTGTGATGAACCCTTTTTTTTTCTGCATCTACCTTGAGGTAGGATACGGAGTCTTATGGTTCTGGTGGTTAAGTTCTCAATGTGATTATGAATTCAAGTCGCATTACTTGGTCATGGATGAAGCCGGTGAAACGAACTACGGAATTCACTACCTGGGCCGAAATTGTCGATGTACAGAAAGCAAAATGCGTTCTTCATTACCGGACCCGGGGTGTTTCGATGTGCGTTGCGCCTGTAGCTGACGAAGACTGGCTGGAACTGTTGAGACACAATGAAACAATGGCTGCTGCTGATACAATTACTTCGGCCGTGAAAGAAGAAATTGAAGCATAGGCAACCTCGTTCTTCCATATTCAAAACTTGGAATGCTTGACTCAACCTATTTGCGCTTGATAATGCTCCACAGGCCGCCATAATAAAAACACAAAAAAAGCAAAAAGCAAAGCCAAATGCTGACCCAACACCGACGTCCATTACCAGGACGTGCCCCCGAAAGACTCCAGACTTGACCAAATGCCGCATAAGCTACTTTCCAATCCACAAATGCGGAAACGAGGGAACGGCAAACATGAAACTGCGCCCATGTCCTACTCCTCCTCGATATCTCTGTGCCTCCCCAGCACCTTCTTCTTGAACTCCTCCGCGTTACTGTCCCACAGTTCAGCAGCTTCGCCATTCAGCGGGGAGGAGCTAGTAGCCATTCTCGATTAGCAAGAGTCAGATAAATATGTGCATGTCGTGTACATTTCTCCTCGTGGCACTGGGTCAATGGATTGTGGTAGTGACGTACTTGTTGGGCTCGCCCAGGAGACTTTGCAGACTCAGAAGAACAGTCTGAATATTGTACGCTGCTGTCCACTTGTCCTTAAGAATATCGAGGCAGATTCGGCCCGAAAAATCCACGTTGGGGTGATAGATGGGTGTCTTGAATAAGACGGTGGGTGGCGCATATGGATAATTGGCAGGGAAAGCAAAGCTGAGCTTGAAGGTTAAGCCGGCATAGGGGGTGTCGTCAGGACCCTCGATAGTGGCAGTCCATGACAACAGGTTGCCGTCGGCAGAGGGGAAAGCGGATACACCAGGAGCAGGCGAGGTCATGAGCTGCATCAGCTCCGTTTGTAATCTATAGTAAGAGAGTCGCAACTGTAAGTGATATATTTCATACGTGAAGAGCCTGAAGTCGGCCGAGGAGATAGCGAACTCTCGGTCTCGAAGTATTCCGTGATGTTCGGTCGCGCCAGGATTCTCCGCTGATGTTTGTCGCGCCACAATCTTGCTGCTACGTACCTCTTTGTAACACTCTGGGCATCTGGTCCCTTCCGCAAAGCATTGAGCTTGGAAGTTGGTGCACTACCAGGAGCTGAGTTCTGAGAGTCTTCCATTGAGTAGTCCATTCTCGCGTAGACGAGGTGGCCCAGGCCAAATAGTGTCGTGTTTCGAACCTGAACGGCGAGATATCTTGTCTGACGGGAGTAGTTTACAAAACGTCGAATGGGTGACAATGACGTGGCCTCGTGAGGAGTCTCTCACTGGAACCAAAGAAGATGACAAAGCTGTGTTGGGGGTGCGGCTCGGAATAGGGTGCGGAAAAGGATGCTTGCGAGATGGCCAAGGAAAGAAAAAGGCCGGCCCCGATATCAGTCGACGGGAGACTACCTAGGTAGTTAGTAGTGACGTGGAAGCGCGCCTCCACGAACAAGAATGCACCGATAGCAAAAGAACTTGAGACGGGCAGGGTTTGAGCAGGTCGTCAAGGCTTGTCCTCTGTTACAGCATTCAGTCGTGCGTTGGATGCAATGTGAAGATTTTGACGAGACTCCAAAAAAAACCGGGAAGGTTCGGTTCCTGTGGAAATATTTGTTTTGATGGCCCCGGGCCCAGCACAACGAAGGGGTCGCCAGAAACGGAGCCAGAAACGCCCCCCCGGCCCTGTGTAGCCTGGTCTGTTTGCCGCAGCAACCGAATGCGCCGGCCAATGCCAGGAATCAGCAGGGGAGCCAGTGGCCACTGGAAAGAAGGAACCCAACGGCAGCCCTGCCAGCAACGCACCAGTTTGCAGCTTTACGCGGGCACACGAGATCGACGCGATCGACGCGCCCAACCGCATCATTCAATTTTTGGACGCGGATGGTGATGCATCGCCAGAACCTCGCCGCGGCGACGCTGCTGTCGTCCAGCTATTCGGACAGTGCTCATTGGCCATCGAGCACAGAACCGTCCAAGATAGATAATCTGTATGCTAAACCTTGCCGTTCATCTAAAGTTTGGTTTAGAAGGAAAAACCTTTGTCTGCGTGGAAAACACAACTTATACTTTTATTGTTGAGCCACTCGTGTGTGCTGTTGAATCCTGTAGATTTAGAATGCAAGTGGCATGTAACAGTTGTTTTGGCGTCGCATCGAAGCCCCTAGCGGGGCATGACGTGTTGTTATTGTCCTGATTCCTGTCTCACCAGTGAGCACTACTTTCGCAGAACACCCTAGACTTTAAATGAAACAAGAAAAGATAATCGAAACTCCAGCGTCTTGTACGCGCGGCCAGATGAAGTTGCCATCCTGCAACGTTGCACAATGGTAAGCTTCCCGTAATCGTTTCCCACGACGTCTTCCGTTATGCCTCTGACGGGTTCATCGAATTGATCTTGCTGACGCCAGAGATGTGCAGTCTCAACTAGACCCTCTCCCCAAGGAATTGCCCTTTCGCATCATATCCAAGACGGTTGGCCGAGGAGCCTATGCTTCGTGAGTTAATATTTTGCCCCGTGTTTCTTGGTCTCGAACATTTGTCTTCCTGCCCTCGTCTCTTTGACATGATGCGCAAAAGTCTTACATACGTCGCCAATCACTGTTGCTCTTTTCTATCAAAAATGTAGCATCAAGAAGGCCATACCCCTAGACAGTGGCGAACCGGTATTCGCCGTTAAGTTTATTCACAAAGGCTATGCCGTCAAGCATGGCCGCATATCAGCCAAGCAAATCGCCATGGAGGTGTCTCTACACTCCCACGTGGGCCAACATCCCAACATCATCGAATGGTTCGCCTCGGGAGAGGACTCCATATGGCGCTGGATCGCCATGGAGTTTGCGCAAGGTGGAGATCTGTTCGACAAGATCGAGGCCGACGTCGGGGTTCGGGAAGACATTGCGCAGCTCTATTTTGTCCAGCTCATCAGCGGGGTGAGCTTCATGCATTCCAAAGGCGTGGCCCACCGAGACTTGAAACCGGAAAACATCCTGCTCTCTTCGGACGGGAACCTGAAGCTGGCCGACTTTGGCATGGCCACCATGTTTGAGTACAAGGGCCAGAGAAAGACGAGCTCTACGTTGTGTGGAAGCCCGCCGTACATTGCTCCCGAGATTCTCGCCTGCAGCGGGGCGGATCGGAAAAGTAGAAGTGCTGGCTTTCCGGCCAAGTACGCTGCTGACCTTGTCGACATATGGTCCTGCGGTGTGATTTTATTTGTCCTTCTCGTCGGAAATACGCCGTGGGATGAGCCTTCGTCGAGCAGTTGGGAGTATGGCGAGTACGTCAAGACATCCGGTCACAGCACGGATGCCTTGTGGAAGCGAGTGCCACCAGAGGCGTTATCACTCCTGCGCGGGATGATGTCGGTAGAGCCCCAGGAGAGATTCAGTTTCCGGAAAATACGGCAGCACCCCTGGTATACGCGTCACAATCCTCTCTTCACGTCTGATGGAAAAATCACGGATCCTATCAATCTGGCTACGCAAATGCTAGAGAATCTGCGCGTCGACTTCAGCCACCTGCCGTCCGCATCGCAAAGGCTATTTCCGTCCAGCGTCGAAGACATGGATATCGATACAGGGCTCAATGCCGGGAAATTCTCCTCCACACAGCCAGACGTGCCCATAGTTGATAGTGATTGGGATTGGGAACGTCCGGTGCTTCGCTCAATGGCCGTCCCGGCCTCCTCACTACCCCATCGTACCGCAGGCACACGCCGTCTGCTCCCGGAAACACTGGCCGACGAACCATCCATGTCACAATTCTCGCCAACACCAGGTCCATCCATGACACTCACCCAGCACGCCCGCCGATTTCGCGATATCTGCCCCGCCGAATCACTGACCCGCTTCTTCTCCCCCGTTCCCCCAACCCATCTGACTCAACTACTCAGCGATGCCCTACACCACTTGAACGTCCCAGTGGCTCCAGTAACTCCAAACTTGCATGGAAGCCCCATTGCCACCATCAGGGTCAAGGCTGTGGACGGAAGACAACAGAGCTTGCATGGAGAGATCCAAGTGTACAAGCAGATGCTGCCGGACGAAACCGAGCTCCTCGATGTTCGCTTCATCAAGATCAAGGGAGATCCGCTGGAGTGGCGGCGGTTTTTCAAGAAGATTGTGGTTCTTTGCAAAGATGGCGTGTATGTACCAGAGGCGTAGAGGATCTGTTCTCTATCGCGCTCGTGTGCTCGAAATGATGCTGAAGACCAGCCAGGGTAGGAAGGGCCGAAGAATATTTCCACACCAGCATGACAACAGATAATGACATAGCTTGATGACTTAAGAATATACTCAGCAATGGAAGTTTCTTTTTCTTTCTTTTTCCAAGTTGAAACAGTGTCTTTTTTTACCTTTCACTGTAGGCGAGAAAAAAGCTGACACGCATCATTCTACTGGTAGCGTGCCCTCGTTGGGTTGATCAACCCATTCAAATGCTGCAAGCTCGTCAGCGACAAATGTCATCAATAGCCAGTCTAAAGTCCACCTACTTTGTCGGCACATGGGGCATTGCCCACGAGCAGCTTCCTGTTTGATCCATTCCATAATGCAATGCTACAGACGCACAACGGTTAGCAAAAGATCCGCAGCTCCGTGCCCACGCATATGCGGCGACATGATGGGTGAGCTCACCATATGGAAGTTGTGGCCACATTTCCCCGACACTGAAGAAGGGACGGGTTAGAAAGCGTGATAGAAGTGGCCAGGACGATCAAGTCCAAGAGAGATGGGGGAGATCAAATCTTGACTGACATAGACTACAGTCGTCACCGGGATACTTGCACGTCGGACATGTTCCGTCGAAATGGACCTGACAGATGCCACAAACGTCGTCTTCTGGAATGTCCCAGCGCCAGGTGGCCACGGTATTCCACTCTTTTATGGTGACTTTCATATTGGTTTACATTGACTCCATGCCAAGGCGGTGCTTGTGCTGATACTGAGTAAGAAAGCGGGCGGTTCGAAGACAGACTTGCTGTTGTTCTGCCCGTTGTGCGACGCGCACGCGTGCCAAGCAAGCTTCCCCCAAAGTCCAGGCAAATTGACATGTGGGGTTGAAGGTGGGCCCCAAGTTGCAACTCGCAACCCAGCAAGCTTCCAAGAGTTCTTTGGAACTGCGTGTACAGACACCACACCTCACCGTCTCGTCTTTGAAGACTCTACAGAGTAGGTAATTACTTACTTAATACGGAGTACGCTGTCGTCATAATCCTTCCGACAATCGTACCCCGCATCGCTGCACTCGCCGCGAACACTCCCATCGTCTCGTCCTCGCGCTGTCCAGCTTTACGCGAGATTATTTACGGTGCAAAGACGCACTTCAACGCCTCTCAAACACCACTCTCTTCACTCAAGTTCTGGCAGAGCACAGTGTGGCCCAGATTCGGAGACTGCAAGACTTCCGGCATCTCGCGATTCTCTCGCCCGTCGAGAGACTGAGAGATCTGTCATGGCCTCTGTCGCATTTTCTTGCAGCTCCCGCATCGGTCTCTCCTCCTGGAAGACCAGAGGCATTCTCTACAACATGCCGTCCACCAGAAACCTGTCAAGCTACCTCGTCACCCCCAAGGAGCTTCATGAAGCCCTGAAAAAGAACCCCCCTTCGCATATCAGCACGAGCCCACGAGTGATACCCATTTGCGCCTCGTGGTTCTTGCCCAACGATGGAAGAACAGGCATCGAAGTCTTCAGACAGCAGCGCATCCCAAAAGCTCGCTTCTTTGACCTGGACAAGGTCATCGACAAACACAGCCCTTATCCACATATGCTGCCTGATTCCAAGGGATTTGCAGCTGCGTTGAGTGAACTGGGAATTCGCAAGGAGGATACAGTAGTCGTTTATGACACCAAAGAGCTCGGTATTTTCAGTGCTCCTCGTGTTGGCTGGACCTTCAAGATTTTTGGACACGCCAATGTTCACATCCTCAACAACTTCAGGTTATGGGTGGAAGAGGGGTTGCCTACGGAGTCGGGTGAGCTCTATGGTGTGGACTGCTATCCATATCCCATTCCAAAGCTCGACGAGGGCAAAGTAGCCAGTTTCGAAGACGTTCAAGAGGCTGCCACGGATTCCAACAAGGAAGGAGCCGAAGGAGTGCAGGTCCTCGACGCTCGTCCCAACGGCAGGTTCCAAGGTGTAGATCCTGAACCGCGCGAGGGTCTATCATCGGGTCACATGCCTGGCTCTACCAGTATACCGTTCAGTGCCCTTCTGGATCAACAGACCAAGGCTTATCCATCAGCGGAAAAGCTGCGCAGCATATTTGAACAAAAGGGCGTGGATCCCAACAAACCTATCATCTCCACGTGCGGCACTGGAGTTACTGCCTGTGTGATTGATGCGGCGTTGGAAGTTGCTGGGTACGGATCTCCCGAGTCGCGCAAAGTCTATGACGGAAGCTGGACGTAAGTCACACACATCGTGTTATGGTCTTAATCCTTGGGATGCTTTCTTTACTAACCGGACTTGTGTGAATCTAGTGAATGGGCCCAGCGAGTCAAACCATCAGATCACTTGATCTTGAAAACGGACAAGTGATCCCAGATATGTGCATCTGACGGTGTAACATTTTGCATTTTCACGAGAACAGGCAACGCAGTAGACGTATACCAAACGCGCGAGACATGCCTTCGCTACTGAACCTTGCCTGTTGAGTATCCTCCACTCACATGCCCGATCATCCTCTTTCCTCTGCAGCACTTCTACTAGTCTCTTCTCCCAGCTTATCGTGTGTTTCTTTCTTCCACTTGTGCGAGGTTTTGAGCATGCCAAATCTGAAACTCAAGGTTGGCCATTGGCACATTGGCACATTGGCACATTGGCACATTGGCACATTGGCACATTGGCATTGACATATGCAAGTTCATTGATTCGGTGCGTTTGAAATGTGATCTCTCGGCGCAAGCGCAGTGCGCAAGTTAGTGAATGACCAAGTGAGTGAGCGAATGAGCGATCAAGTCTATGGGTGAGTGAGTCCGTGAGTGAGTGAGTGAGTGAGTCTGTCTGTGGGCCAGTGTGTGAGTCGCTGGCTATCACTCATTTGGTACAAGTTTGCGCGTGAGACTTCAAATCATGTGTCTTCTAGCCGAGTTGTATTAGCTACATAGTGGCAATAAAATGCATGCTCCAACATGCATCAGTTTATGAACATAGTCGCGACGGTGTTCACCGGAAGCATCTGGTGCTCACTCTCACCGCTCACTTACTCACGACTCACGAGTCACTTCAAACTTGTCAAAGTAGGTACGTACCTACCCATCTAAGTGAGCGGGCGCCGTTCATGGATAATGGGACAGGTTGGACCCGCATTTTTCGCAGGTTGCCTCTCCGGCCAGGGCATAACGAGTTATTGGCCACAAACGGCTCATTAGGGCTCGCCTAACCCAAGCACACCCAGAAAACCAAAACACACCCAATTGGTCGAACTGTCATTCCACCCCCGCCCAGGAGCGCGAAAAGTTAGCCAGCCAGTTGCATCCCGCTCTGCCGACACACAATTCCAGAGAAACCAACGACACAGCGCCGTCGCCGAAATCAATCCCCATCCCGACGACAACCGCAATAATCACATCGATCAACATGGCTGACCGTGGACGTGGCGGTGGTTTTGGATCCCGAGGAGGTGACCGTGGCCGTGGTCGTGGCCGTGGTCGTGGTCGCCGCGGCGGCAAGAGCGAGGAGAAGGAGTGGCAGCCCGTCACCAAGCTTGGCCGTCTGGTCAAGGCTGGCAAGATCAACAGCATGGAGGAGATCTACCTGCACTCGTTGCCCATCAAGGAGTTCCAGATTGTCGACCAGTTCTTGCCCAAGCTGAAGGATGAGGTCATGAAGGTGCGAAGCGATATATACGCCCCCAATTTTTTCTTTACAATCTATCTTCTTTCCTTGCTACGATTCGGGAAATGCATTGCGAGCTGTGATGGCGGTATCACTTTCTCTTGACCCAATGGGGACGCTATGGAAGAGATGGGATAAAAAATATCAGAGGCAGCGATTAGGAAAATCGAGGGCCCAAAAGAAGGCGCAATGAGGCGCGCGTCACAGGCTTGGCCGAGAGGGGCAGCGAAGACATGGATTTGCACTCGTACATCAGTTTGCAACCGATCAGAACAGCGTGGACTGACATGGTACTCCGAAATCTAGATCAAGCCCGTCCAGAAGCAGACTCGTGCCGGTCAGCGAACCCGATTCAAGGCCGTTGTTATCATCGGTGACTCAGAGGGCCACGTCGGTCTCGGCATCAAGACCTCCAAGGAAGTCGCCACTGCCATCCGCGCTGCCATCATTATCGCTAAGCTCAGCGTCATTCCCGTCCGACGAGGCTACTGGGGTACCAACCTGGGTGCTCCTCACTCCTTGCCCTCCAAGCAGAGCGGCAAGTGTGGTTCCGTCACTGTCCGAGTATGTTATCCCCAAATTCCCCCCTTGAATTTTTAACAGATATGGTCGAGCCACGAGCAGCTCCGAAGGAGACGAAGGAGAGACAGCTGTGCTTTCAATACAGTCGCCATATGGTCTAACACGATTTCTTGCTCCTCAGCTTATCCCCGCCCCCCGAGGTACCGGCCTCGTCGCCTCCCCCGCTGTCAAGCGATTCCTCCAGCTCGCCGGTGTCGAGGACGCATACACCTCATCCGCCGGCTCCACCAAGACCCTCGAGAATACCCTCAAGGCCTGTTTCGTCGCCGTCAGCAACACCTACGGCTTCCTTACCCCCAACTTGTGGAAGGAGACCAAACTCATCCGAAGTCCCTTGGAGGAATTTGCGGATTCCCTGCGGGACAACAAGAAGTACTAAGGGGAGTGTCGGGCTTGTGGAGGTATTTATGCGGGGGGCTGGAAAAACGCGGTGTGCGGAGTCACGATCCATTGTGTTTCATTGCATGGTTGGCCGGCTAGGGATATCTTGACTACTACGGCCGCAAGATATAATGGTCACGGTCTAAATGATGAAAGCTTTTCCTTTTCATCTCCTCCACGCTGGAGTGTTTGTTGTTGTTTGCTGTCGAATACCATGTGAATGTTATTGCTAAAGCCTCTTGGCTGCGTATGGTTATCTATCCAAGCAGTTCTTCCATATCATGTATTATATGCTGAAACTGAACTAACTGAACTGTGTTGGTCAGGCTTTGGACTGAAGCTTCTTGCTTTCGAAGACTGAATTCATATCGAGAGTTTTAACGTAAACATGATGTCACTCGAGCTAGTCCATACTGAAGACGTTCGATCAACGTGTCTCCTTCGTGGCTTCGCGTGGGCCACACGTCATTCGGGCTCTCGACGATTGATGCACATTGCAGCTTCACACCACGCGCGTGAGTATGGCCCTTGATCATGTCTTTAGAAGATGGAGACACGGAACACCAAATATGCTTCAAACATGCCGGGTTGGGGACATTTCTTGCCCACAAAGCTGTGTCTAATCCGGCGCTACGATGATACCCACGAAACCTCATTTGAACTTTTTGCAGGTCATGCAAAGCTTCATCGGGCCTGGCCACGGCTATTGAGGGATAGCAAGTACAAAGGACAAAAAAAGGGGATGGTGGACCACCCCAAGGCCCATCTACCGTCTGGCTATGGGATCATTGTTCCGGAGAATCGTTCGAGGACTAGTCTTTGAGCCTGACTATGCAGACCGTTGCCACAGGATAACTTGCAACTGATACTTGGATGCATTATAATGGTGTCGCGTTGTGTGTTATTTTTGCATCCTAGAGTTGTACGTCCAAGTCGAGCAGAGCTAGCTGCCAAGCTGTATTAGTAGGCTTGCGGTAGCTGTTTGCAAACTTACCGAAAACTTCGGCTATTACAATACTGTGAGGACGTACACATCTTACTTACTCTCGTGGTGAGTCTATTTGCTACCTCGAGAATCTCGCTGCCCTATTAACTGAGCTTTCATTTCTCAAGTTACTCTTAGCATGAGCAATCGGCTGTGCTGGTTAGGATATCTTGCATCTTGTTCCTTTCGCTTTAACCTGTCCACTCTCAATTCAGATTTCATTTGCACAACCTAGCCTATTGTCCAACGGACTCTGCTCATGAAGAATCATCACTCACTCTAAGTGTCTGTCTCCATTGGAATCTATCAGTGGGCTATACTCATAAGCTTTGTTCTAAGACATCTCATCCTTGATCCCTCGATGATAAGAATGGCGCGGGAACGCGGCACGGGAACGAAGCAAGCGAACAGGAGGCACATTTTCCGACATGTAGAAAGCGGTGGTGATCTGTTGGATTTCCTACCTACCTGGTACCTATGTATCTTGAATTGGATGACTATCAGCAACAACGTGCCACCGCCACTAATAAAGCTCACCAGAAGACATTGTAGCCACCAGGACGAGACGCGCATCAACTGACGTCAAAGCAAGTTCGCATGTCGCAGGTTCCACGATTGCTTTCTCGACTCCACTCGTCGGACGTTTGTTGTTTCGATGTTGCATTGACGAATCTAGGATTCCTCATTGGCCGCGCCCTTCTAAGCGCCGGGAAGTGTTAGTGGCCGCCATGTCTCATTGTTGGGCCAGTCACAGGTGCGGCTGGGCCTGTTATTGGCAGTTTTCCCTCATTGCGAATAAGCTGAGCCGAGAGCTGAGGCAGAGAGAGGCTGGCCAACGACAAGAGATAGAGCCCAACGTGCATCATGGGCATGCACAAGGTGCATTAGACATGCGTCATGACCTCTTCCAGCAGACACTTTGTCTGCGAACATGCGTTCATCATCAACATCCATCTTCTTCACTCGAGCCCATCTCCATGATGAATAGCTTCCACTTATGTGCATGACGACCATCCCGCGCCCCGAACTCTAAGCGCAGCCGTTCACACATGTTCTGCCGCCGTCAGCCTCGTATACTGGCTTGTCACGAGTTGCAAGCTTTGATCACGTCCTTGGATCAACCTGGAATCTGTAACCCGAACAGATCTTGACTCCCTGACTGCCATCTTTTCAGCAGGTTCATCACCTGTCTCGGCACAGCGATTCGTTGCCGCCACCGGGTTGGGATTGTTCATTGCCCTCGTCGTGTTGCGTCGCAGGTCGACGCTCTCTACGAAAGCCATCCGGCAAAAGGCAATACATCTAGCAACCCGTCATGGCGGGAAAATACGGATATCGCGAGTTGTTTCGCAAACAGTTCACTCCTCAGAAGCTCATCTTCCACATTCTATTCTGGGGACTCCATGTGGCCATCTTTGTGTACGGCTCGTGAGTAGAAAGATATTCTTGCTTCTTTTTCTCGCAATTTTGCTCTGGCAATTCCTCGCCTGGAGGTGCAAGACAATTCGCTCGATTTTAACGGCAATTCTGATACAGGTACAAACAAGCAACGAATGAGCGGCTGGCAGGACTCAACGCCCTCAAGTACTCAGTCTGGATCTCAAGAGGCGCCGGTATGGTTCTTACCGTCGATGGAACCTTGATTCTCCTGCCAGTGTGCCGCACAACGATGCGCTGGATTCGTCCCAAGCTTCGCTTCCTACCTCTGGACGAGAACCTCTGGTTTCATCGACAATTGGCGTACGCGCTGCTCATCTTTGTGGTAATCCACGTGGGCGCCCACTACATCAACTTTTACAGCATTGAGAAAACGCAAGTTCGGCCCGTCAGTGCTGTTCAAATTCACTACAACCAGGCCGGTGGGATTACAGGACATGTGATGCTTCTCTGTATGCTGCTCATGTACACGACGGCACATTCGCGCATCCGTCAGCAGTCATTTGAAACATTCTGGTACACACACCACCTCTTCGTCCCATTTATGCTGGCTCTGTACACGCACACGGTGGGCTGCTTCGTCCGCGATTCTGTCCGCGCCTTCTCCCCCTTTGACGGAGAGAAATACTGGAAACACTGCATAGGTTATCTAGGCTGGCGCTGGGAGCTATGGGCCGGCGGTCTGTACTTGGTCGAGCGGCTGTATCGTGAGATTCGTGCCCGTCGCAAAACCCAAATCACCCGAGTTGTCCGTCACCCGTACGACGTCGTCGAAATCCAGTTCAGTAAGCCGTCCTTCCGCTACAAAGCTGGTCAGTGGCTGTTTCTCCAGATGCCTTCGATTTCCAAGTACCAATGGCACCCTTTCACCATCACATCCTGCCCTTATGACCCCTACATATCAATCCACGTGAGACAAGTCGGCGACTTCACCTGCGCTCTCGGCGACGCAACCGGTGCCGGTGCCGCACAAGCGAAGCTCTACGAAGACGTCGATCCCTATGGCATGTACGAAGTAGCACTCCAAAACGGCCAGCAAATGCCCGACCTCCGCATCGACGGCCCCTATGGCGCTCCCGCAGAAGATGTCTTCGAAAACGAAATCGCCGTCCTCATCGGCACCGGCATCGGCGTCACCCCCTGGGCTTCTATCCTCAAAAACATCTGGCACCTGCGCAACTCTCCCAACCCGCCCTCTCGCCTCCGCCGTGTCGAATTCATCTGGGTCTGCAAGGACACGGGCTCTTTCGAGTGGTTCCAGACCCTCCTGTCCTCGCTGGAAGACCAGTCCAACGAAGCGGCTCACCTCCCGGGCGGTTCTGGCGTCGAGTTCCTCAAGATTCATACCTATCTCACCCAGAGTCTCGACATGGACACGACGCAAAACATTGTTCTCAATAGCGTAGGCGCAGACACAGACCCCCTCACTGAACTAAGGTCAAGGACGCAATTCGGTCGCCCTGATTTCAACAAAATCTTGACCGTGATGCGGAATGGTATCCTCGACAGAACCTATCTCAATGGGTTGGAGGGAAACCAGCGCACGACAGTCGGTGTGTACTTCTGTGGTCCTTCAGCAGCAGGTTCGTACTCCGTTTCTCATTCCCCCCCTTGTATTTAGAACGAGGTTTTTTTCTTGTTTTTAGTTAAAGAACTAAGAAAAACCTGCTCGTGCGTCGTGTTTACATCCATCCGAGACTAACATTCCACACAATCAATTTCAGGCCGCGTGATCAAGTCTGCCTGCAAGAAGGCCACTACGCGCGAAGTCAACTTCCGATTCTGGAAGGAACATTTCTAAGAAAGGACTGCCGGTTAGGAGATGACCATGCAAGAAATGATGATGAATAATGACAAACAATGACGACGGGAAAATCAGGTCCAGCACTGTTCAAGTCACGGACAATAAACGGGTAGTCTCTGCTTTAATTAGACAGAAACGGCGTAGAGGCTTCTGCGATCTATCATCTATGTAGCGTCAATAGTGCATTTATTTTGAAGTTTTGCAGATAGCTGCGTAGGCCAGCCAAACGTCTAGTAAATCTGTTTCTACAGGAGAAAAAGGATACCCTTTGAACGTTGTTCAAGTCATAATTGCAGTCAGGATCGTGGAACAGCTACCACAGTACCCCCTGGCCATCAGCTTGGTTCCGTTGCAGCCACTTGTACCCGAGGCCATTCACACACACGCTTCAGCGACGCACGTCCATTGTATTATCTACCTGTAGATTGAGCCTCGCTTTCGAAATGAACATCACTTCCCGCTAGGTTCGCGAAATGGCCCTCTCATTTTCATAGAAAAGCAGAAATATCAGAGGACCGGGTTTTGGCGGAGGAACACGGAGAATGGACACGCGCATCTGTCATGGCATCACTGTTTACGTGCGCCGAAGACTGACGAACTGACGACAACAAGTCCACCCATCCTCTTAATATTGCCTGGGAACCATTTATACAAGAACAGCCAGCCTGGCTTAACTATGACGAAGAATTAACCGGATGCATATTGTTCTGTGACACCCACAACCATCCGTCCGCGGTACGTGCCCCGTACCCCTTATATACCTAAAACAAGCCAAAAAAAAAAAAACCAAACCCTCGTTTGTTTTCCAAGAAATAAGTAATGCGCTTATCCAATGCATAGATAGTTGAGTTGAGTTACATCATAGCCGATCGTATCCCTGTCAGAAGTTCGAAAGAAAAAAAAACACCCGTCCATGTTTTGGGTATGTATGTAGCCAGAATGTGATGTGAATGCCGATGCAAGAAAAGAAAGATGGATGCCCTTTTTGTTTCGCTTCTGCCTCGGAATCAGACCTATTCCAAACTGAGTGGGCTGATGAAAAGAAAAAGAAAACCCCCAATGAAGAAGAAAAGTAATGTAAACCAATTCAAATCCAAAAAAGCTGATGAAAAAGAACAAGAAAAAGACGAAGAAAGAAATCAACAGAACATCGCTCTTGCTGCAAACATACAAATACAATGAAAATACCGCTCTGAACAGAAACCATCGCCCGTATGCAGCAGAATTCTCGCGCGAAAAAAAAAACGCCTTGATATGAACCTCCCTTCCAAGTCACCCATTGCACAAGACCGCCCATCAACCGCTTTCAGATGATTGGCCCTTCGCCGCACGGGGCATACCGTGTACTCGTCGTTCGTTGGTTTCTGTTTCGTTCTTTACACCTGCAACAACTCGAGCTTGATGCATTCGTATTGCTGCGTCCAAGAGATGAGGGCCCTTCACAGAAATATACATCACTTTTCTGCATCAGTGCTGGTCTCGCTCTTGAACTTCTCCATGTTCTCTTCCGTCAACGCCTCTCCTACCCCGGGCTCCTGGAAGGATGGTGCGTCACGGAAACTCGAGGGCCCGCCCGCGGCGTCAATCAGCTTATTTTCTTGAAGCAAACTGGACCATTCTTTTTCGCCCTCCTGCCTGCGAACCTGCACATTCAGCTCGGATGCAGCTGCTGATATTGAGTCAAAAGGTGATGACTCTTTTTGCAGCTCGCTGGTTATGGTTGCTGTTGCTTTTTCCGCTGTAACCACTGCCGGCGCTATCATCGCTGCTGGCGCTGTTATTGCTGCTGGCGCTTTTATCACCGTTGGTGCCGTGGGCGCCGTTCTCGCTACTGGCGCATGCATCGCTGTTGGCGCTGCTGGCGCTAATGCCACTGGTGACACTGATGACACTGCTGGCGCTGATGTAGCTGATGTCACAGATTGCGCTAATGTCGCAGTCGTCGCAGTCGTCGCGGTCGTCGCGGTCGTCGCGGTCGTCGCGGTTGTCAACGGCTTTGTCGTGGGTATCATGGGCCGGCTATTCACATCATCTCGGCCCAACTCAACAGTCAACAAACTGGCTTCAGGCTCATGTCCTACATTGGGTATGTCGGCATTCTGGCAATCTTCACCTGTCTCGGAGCAATCTGATTTTGCGTGAAGAGGCTGTGGTGAGAGATCCTTTTGCCGGCTGGAACACCAGCGCACGAGCATTCGTTCTAGGATTGTCATGGTGACTGGTTTAGCCAGATAGTCGTCCATGCCGGCCTTTTGGCACTTTTCGCGGTCTCCCTGGATCGCAGAGGCCGTCATGGCCACAATCGGCACGTCCTGAGCGACTGTTCGGTACGGGAGGTGCTGCCTTAGGATATGAGTGCATCGGTATCCGTCAATAATGGGCATCTGAACATCCATCAGGATCATATCAGGCTTCCTGCTCTGGCCATGTAAGACGGCCAACATGTAATCCAACGCCTCTTTTCCATTCCATGCTGCGGCGACCTGGAACCCTAGCTTTTGAATGGTTTTGATGGCAATCTTCTGGTTCACCGGATTGTCTTCCACGACCAGAATGTGTAACTTGGAACGCTCAGTTTTGACCATATCCTCGTCATTAGTAAACGGTCTTCGCGCAGAAATTCGTCGACGGGGCATAGACGATGACAAGGCGATAACCCCCTCAGAACCCGTGGATGTTTCTCCAACATGATCGTATTCTGAGCTGTTACATGACAGACTCAAGTCGGATTGCAGTCGATCGGGAATAGCTCCACTCTGCACCGGTTTTGTTGATTTCTGTGGGCCCTGAGGTTTGTTGAATCGAATCCAAAACGTAGCCTTGGTTCCAGTGCCGACCACGGATTCGAGCGTGATTTCGCCATGCATCAGATCGAGGAGATGCTTGCAAATAGTGAGTCCTAGCCCAGTGCCGCCAAATCGTCGTGCTGTCGATGCATCGCCCTGACTGAAGGGCTGGAATAGTTTCTTGCGCACATCTTCCTGGATGCCAATACCAGTATCCTCGACGACAAATTTGATTCTGATCGATTCGGAGGTTTCCGTCTCTGTGAACACAGAAAATCGAACGTGTCCCTGGTTCGTGAACTTGATGCTGTTTGTCAACAAGTTCGTCATGATCTGACGCACGCGACCGGGGTCTCCCATCACTACCATGTCGTTCTCGATGTCTGCTCCAATCTCGGGCTCGAAAACCAAGTTCTTCTGTACCAATGCAAACCGAAGCATTCTCACGACTTCTTTCACAACGAGTGAGAGAGAGAACTGCACTTCTTCGACGTCCAGGCGGCCGGATTCGACCTTCGAAAAATCTAGAATGTCGTTGATGACGGTCAGCAATGAAGTCGCCGAGCTGTGAATATTGTCCACATAATCTCGTTGCTCTTCATCCAGATTCATGCTACTCAAAAGCTCGGCCATGCCTAGAACACCCGTGATTGGCGTGCGAATCTCATGTGACATGTTAGCCAAAAACTGGCTCTTTAACCTGTTGGCCTCCTTTGCGGCCGCCTCGTTTGCGATGGCCTTTTGCTTCTCTCTTGCCTGCTGCAAAAGAGCTTCTCCACGATGTTTTAGTTCCGTCACATCCATGACGACACCAATCACGCCCTCTATGATGCCGCCATTTGACGACTTTCCAGCTTTCGACTTTTTGCCGTATATAGGAAGGAACCGGGTTCGATACCAGCGGTCGTCTGAAAGTAGCGAGTTAGCTTCATATACGAGCGATACCAAACCTCTTCAAAAGTAGACGTCACTGACCTAGCCCGTGCTCCTTGACCTCTTCGGTGTACTTTCTGTCGAGTATATCTTCGATGGACTGGAGAAAATCAAGTTGCTCTCCTTGCGCAACCTGATTTGTCAGGCGATGGAACACGCTGTACATATTCTCGCCAATGTACCAGCGACTGGAATCATGACTGTCTTCGTGCGTGTTATTGTTCCAGATCAAAGCGCCTTCGAGCATGGTGACGCGACGTTGCAGATCCACCGTGAAAATGGTGACCTGGGCATGCGCAATGACGCTGAGAAGCTGTTGCCTGGTCCGTTTGGCATTGAATTTTGTTTCGATGCTCTCGTGGACATCCGTGCACGTACCTAAGTGTATGAGCAGTTAGCATGAACCGCAACTGACAAGCCGCAGGAAAAGAAAACGATCTTCTTCTTCATCATCATCATCCTCATATCATTTTTCATCCCTTTTCATCCTCATTGAAGTAGAAGGTGTGCGAGTGTGCGTGTGCAAATTCGGCGTACATACCAAACCATTTTTCAATTTCGCCAGTGTCCTTATTTCGTACCGCCAAGGCACGGCCCAGAAACCAGCGCCATTCACCTTCCTTGCTTCTGCAACGATACTCAATGACGTAAGGATCACCAGTCTTCAACGACTGATCCCAGCGAGCCCGGGCCTCTGGTCGATCATCGACGTGAAATGGCATTTCCCAGTCCATTTCCAGGCACTCTTCTGGCGTCAGGCCCGTGTAAGAATACCAACGAGTATTGAAAAAATCGTAGCGACCGTCTGGCGTTGCCGTCCATACAAGTTGGGGCATTGTATCGCAAATCAGCTTGAATCTCTCATCGTCTCGTTCCTTGATTTGCGTAATGGCCTCGGACATGACAGTAACATCTCGACCAGTCACGACTCCTGCTAGAACTTCTCCCGTGGTATCGTCTCGGATGACTTCTCCTAGTACATCATGGACAAGGCGCCTGCCATCGCTGGCAAGTATGCCAACACGCATACTCGGAAACGGAGTTTCGCTACAGAGGAGATATGCCATCGGATACTCAGAGAGTTCCAACTTGCGAGTAAAGTGCTCGTCCCAAAGTCCCCAGCGCTGTAGCAATTCCGAGCCATCCATACACACGTCCATTTTAGTACCAACAGACAAAAGATCCCTCGCGGCTTTGTTTGGGAACCCGACACTCCCGTCCTTCCACATGGCCAGTATTGGCATCTGCGTGTTGTCAATCAGAGCGTCTTTCATCAAAATTATCTTTTGCAAAAAGGATGGTGTGCTTGAATGTGAGGAGGTCGAGGGTGGGCCCGTGGGAGGAAAGGGGCTCGAAGACATGGTGATGATGCCTGAACCGTGAAACAAGGGTGAGTTCAGGTCGTCGCTCGAAGCAACGGAAGAGACATTCGAGGCCGCGAGTGCTTCGTGCTCGGCAGACTCTGAAGCATTGGAGTTGCACGTGAATTTCTTCGAACTCGATGTCGGTGACGATGCGGAGGAGGTAGTGCTGGTAAAGGTGAGGTTGAAGAAGGTTTGCTCGTCCTCAGCCTCCCACACGGTGATGATCATCTTAGCATAGACGTGGTCGGAGGATTGGGACATGTATAGGCCATCGAAACTCGACTTGGCCATCTTTTTGCGGGCGACGATGACCTCCACAACAGCATCTTGAGAGGGCAAACGAGTCGGCTTCTGATGAGTATCTGTATCAGTAATTGGCGGTGGTTTCTGCCCCCTAGGAGTGGCGAGGCCAGAATTGGTACTATCTGACTCAGGCTGCTGGGTGTCAGATGCCGTCGGCCGAGTGCTTACATCTTGAAGCAGACCGTCCAAAAAAGTATCCCACGTTATCCAGACAGGATGACCATTTTGGAGCATGTCAATACCAACTTGCGACAAGGATTTGCCACGCAGTTGTTCAAAGGCGGTTGCAGGGGCTCCGTCGGAGGGGGTTTCGAGAGAGAGTCCCATCATTCGTCCCATGGCCTCGTTTGCTAGAACAACGGTCTTCGAGTCGTCCAAAACCAGAACAGGAACGGGTAGATATTGCATCGCGGAAATGGCCAATTGGCCAGGCGTCACGGTGGGTATCGGCGGCCGCAGAGGCCTCTGCGACTGAGGTGTTGGTCCATCAACAGCGACAACGGTGGAGTCCCGCAAACTAGGCGTCCTCGCCGTCGTTCTGGCTGCGATACAATTTTCCTTGTCCTGAGATATCGAGGCACGGCGGATCAAAGACTCTCGAGCCGGTGATTGCGGATCAGCATGAACGGATGCGGGAGCGCTTTGCTCGCATTGTGTATGTAATATCAACGTTCTTTCAGAAGCAGCTGGGGCTGCTGGAGTATTGGCCACGAAAGACGAGCTCTCCATCAGCGTATCGAGTAATACCATGTCGCGCATGGTGATGAGAACATGGGAGTGGGACAGAGTTTTTGGGTCGGTTCCGGGCCGCCCTCCAACGCTCAAGTGGCTCAATGAAAGATCGGAAATTTGATGGGCAAGCGTCCAGGTTGGTCGAGACAGCGGCGTTCGTATGTCGTGTCGTGTGTGTAGGCAGTCGAGGACAGACTCTGGTTCGGGTACGGGGCAAATCTTGACAGAGCAGCTTGACGAAATCGAGGTATGTATAGTCGTCGTGAGCGGCCAACACTTGGTGCGAACATAGACAAGGCTGGAGCAAACGCAGTTGACGTCTGTACACGGCAGCCGCCAAGACGAAAGTAGGCGAAGCAGGCGCCTGCGCAACCGTTGTCAGTGCCAACGTCACCACCGACCACGGAGGCGTTTTGAGGGACTGGCTATGAACCAGGCCGGAGTCGACAGAGCGACAGAGGCGACAGCGTTGAGGACCGCTTGAGGTTGGGCAGGGCGGTTGAAGGGGAATGGAAGAGACGAGTCGACGACGGACTTGACAGGGCTGCTGCAGGGAAGGCATGTGTGCATTTCGCCCGAACCCGCGCACACGACGGCGCACACGACGGCGCACAAAGGCAAGTTTTCGGATGCATGCTGCTCCTGACGCGCGCAGACGACGGCTGTGCGGCTCTCGTGGGGGCGCAGAGGGGTGTGAGATCCGGCTGTCTGGTGTCGCCGTGTCGCCGGTCGGTGGCAAATAGTGGAGCATGCTGGGTCCAAGTCCCTCGTGCGCGACTCTGGACGAAATGCGACATGGGAAGCGACCAAGGCCCCACTTTGCTACAGCATGTACGTGTGCCAAGCTTGAGGCCTGTAATAACAACCTGTGATAAGCAACCTGCAATAAAAGCACCTGTAAATTATGCACACGCCAGGGCACCTCTCAGATCTACCCGTGACTGGCCTACCCCACTTCGCTCGGCACCAACTCTTCGTCGTGTCAAAATCCTTCAGTGCCTGGACCGTTCCTTCCCTTGTTCCTGGCCTTCGACATTGCTCTGGCAAGGAAGGCACAGAGCAACACAACGTGAGAAATTGTACTCCGTAATGAGAACTTACATATTAAGTTATTACATAGTGAGAATTACGGAGCACATAGCAACCCCATTGAACTCTGGCTGTGATTCGGCGCCGCTTGCATCTGTGGATCCACTCAGCTCAGCCGACTTCCTTCAAACGGCGCTCGTTCTGGATCGTCGACGGTTCAGACCTTCTGCTCCTGCTACCTATAACGTCATTCTTTCCCGGGAACCGCACCCAACGTACCTCATCCATCGCCCAGCATGAAGCTTGTAAGGTAAGAGGGAATTGCTCTGCTCTTCCATGCAGTTTGACCGCGTGGTCTGCGCCGGGAGATGTGAGCTCTGCGACGACGGTCGCGACTTTTCCGTACGAGACATGAACTGATGGCAAGCGCGACTATAGGTTTTTGATGAAATGTGCCAATGAGACGGTGACGATTGAGTTAAAGAATGGTATGCATATCGCATTGCCTTGCCCCAACGCCTCAGCCCGATTTGCTGATCAGTCTTTCATCGCCTCCAGGTACCATTGTCCACGGCACCATATCTTCCATTTCTCCGCAAATGAACACCGCTCTTCGCAATGTCAAAATGACCGCCAAGGGTCAAGAACCCATCCCGCTTGATACAATGAACATTCGAGGGTCGACGATTCGATACTTCATACTTCCTGACTCCCTACCCCTCGACACACTTTTAATTGACGATGCGCCAAAACCTAAGAACAAGGCTCGCAAGGAAGCGGAGCGAAGCGCTGGCGGTGTTGGCGGTGGCCGCGGTCGCGGCGGCAGAGGCGGCGGTAGAGGCCGTGGTCGAGGTCGTGGTTTTGGTCGCGGACGGGGTTAATCATGTGCCATCAGAGATTACCTACCTACCTCTCTCAACATAAATAACTCGACGTGTTACAAAAAGTGGATCACCTAGTCGTGTTGTCTCTTGACGAATAGTCTCTTCATCGTCCATATGAGTAGTCATATGATGGATCCTGTCATCATTCAGGCTTCCGGTGTGTGCAACATGCCCGCCCCCTCCTCTTCTGCCATCTTCCTCTCTTTCACAGGCAGTCGGACCAGTTTGATCTCTCATTACTATTGAAGTGGCCGGTCCATTGGACTGCAATCCACCAACAAGAATATGGCTACCATGACCTTTGATGCTTTCGACCAGCCTGTATTGCTAGGTCCTTCGCACGAGATAGTATAGCTCCTCCTGGCTAGCCCAATGATAGTATTCGTGTCTCGTCAACGTATCATTAAGCGCCGTCTAGAGTTTATCAGCGTGATCGTGGTGCGGGCGTTAGAATACACAAGACAGGTCTCTTGGTGTCGGCTCTATCAAAGCTGGGGGCCTCTCTTTCTCAGCGCTGGTCAGTGACAAGTCGGGCGCGCTCCGAGCCCGGGTGCTGTGTTGTCGGGCCTCTGAATATCCGGGCGGAAACTGCAGTCGAGGAACCAGACGAAGCGCAAAAACACTGTGCACAAAGCTGAACATCTAGACACGCCAATGATCGACCTGGGGATAGTATGACACATTGGCTATAGATCCAGCTCTAGCTCCATTTCTTTACTTTGAATTGTCCTTCATCTTCCCACACATTGAGCACGTCCACCACTGTCGCTCCATGGCCGTCCCGCAGAAGCTGCAAAGCCATACGAGGGGGGCAGAATTCGAGCATGGCGTGGTCAAAGCTTGTTGGCTTTTCCCTTTGTCGATCTTTCCTTTAGCATCGTCTCTTTTCTTTCTAGGTGGGCTATCGCAAGTCAAGTCTATTATCGCCGCGGTCACCTTCGGTTTCGAATTCACCTCCGTATTGCTTCTCAGTTTGCCAGACTTCCGGGATTGATCCTCTGATCGCGATCTTTTAAAAGGCGTTCGTTGACTTCCGCAAGCATCGCAACAAATATGCCGTGTAGGGTTGTGCAAAGTGCAAGTCCCGCATACCCAAATCGTAGGTTCCTGTCCGGCCTTAGTGGTGTCGTCGGCTGCGGCTGCAGCGGTGGCAGTTGATCTTTTGGAACCAGAGGCTCTCGTGCTACTGGTGATCCGATCTGGCATCACTGATCCGCCACTTTTGCCTTGCGGATTTCCAGCTGAAGGCCGCACGTAGGACTTGCCAAACTTCTTCTCCTTGTCTTCCTGAACAAGCTCCCACAAGGCCTGTGCAATCGCAGCCTCATTCGCCTCGTCCTCTTCCGCTTGTGTTCTGAAACCATTCCTGCTTGCCGTGTTGGCCATTTCGTTCATCTCATTTTCGTTATATCGCCCGCTGCCACAGCCTCGAAGAACAGTATTGCGACGCTCCACAGCGGTGGCAATAGTCTGCCGTATATCCTGTCCAGGCCGCGGCGCTGTTCCACCCAGTCGCTGGCCCGATCCCGCCGCCAGAAGAGACTGCCCGCGCCGTTTCTCCGCTGCCTCGCGAGCAACGCGTCGAACTTCACGATCTGGCATTCTCGCTCCGCCTAGCCGATGGCCTGAACCCAGGAATCCTTCCCCCGTGTAGCCTTTCATCATGAGACCCTGTAACTCATCACGGAGTTGGTCCCATAGCGCATGGAACTGTTGGTCATGCGGGCCACGGACAATATGAGCAAGCTCATGGAGCATTGTATCAACCACGTGTTCTGTGGGCAGAAATTGATTCCTATCACCAGGGTAGCGGAGGCGTAGACAAATCTTCATACCCCTGTTGACATTTAAGCCTTTTTGCGTCTTTGTCAGTCCTCTTCGCATTCACACCCAAAATTAAACACGGCATGTTTTTGCAACGAGTAGATTCGATCATAGGTAATCAAGAACGGGAATAAGGCAGGGTTTTCAACTGGATAGAATAAGATAAAATGAAACCACAGTCTAGGCCATGTGACGGCACGTGCAGCTGTTCAGAGAATAACAGGGAAGACTCGTGAACATACCTAGTAAATTCGCCTGTTCAGGATAAAACTCAGCCAGCTGCCCAACCTTCCACCCTCTCGCTCGCATAATCGGCTTCACCAACGAGGCGACCTTTTTGAGCGTGACAAGCGCCTCAGCCGCCCGCGACTCCTTCGCTAGATGGACATAGGTCGCCACAAGGCTCTCGTACTCGGGCATCTTCGAGACTCTTTCCAATACTTCCAAGATACGAGGTCCATCACACAGCAAGACTTAACGTAGATTGCTCTTCGCGATCACTTAATTCAAGACAGATTTTTAGGTCGTGACCTCAGAACTATTGCATGCTCCATCCTAGATGGCTGTCTTTAAATTCAAGAGAGAGACCTTGGTACGCCTGGACGCGTAATACGGGTGATGCCTCGCCCGATGAAGGGGGGAGTGAAAAGGTCGCGCGGACCGAGCCTGACGAAGGAAGGTGGAATGTTCTGGTCATGAGTAGGTACTGTATCTAGGGAATTTGTCCGTCTGGTTGCGTTGGGCTGTGAATGGATACAGAACACGGGTGCGTTGCCACCCGTCAAAGCTTAGTCATTCTTCGTCGCGGCCGCCGCCGCATTTACGCCATCCATGATCCAACACCTAGCATGATAGCCATTGGTCTTGGGATAGCTAATAACTGATCTATATAGTCGTTCAGGATAGCTGCCGAATTGATGATTAATTGGGCTGTATACCCTGGCTTCTGTGTAAGTAGTTACTGCTCCAGTGAAGAATGCCTCTGCTGTCATTAGACCATTTCGGCACTCACACGTAGGTAATCGATCGGCACAGACACGGGGTTGCAAGACAAGGACGAAACAAGATCCGAATTCAAGTACACAATGGAAGGATATGAAAAAAATAAAAAGATAACAGTAAAATAGAGCCTCTGCCCGTCGAAGATCTTACATGCAGCTGTTTCCTGGAGCATCTAGTCCACATCAAGCAACCGGAACTTGCCTTCCCCTAGCGCGTTCTCGACGCGTTCCATCAATGCCAACACCTTCTCTTCTTCTAACCTCTGCCCAATGATTTGCACACCAACAGGCAGACCGTGCATTTCGTCTGCATCATACAGTTTGTACGCGCCCTGAGCAATACCGTTGAGCTTTTTGATGTTGAATCCAGCGGGGAGTTGGTCCTTGGTCTTGTCCACGTGCGTCACGGGAATGACACCAGCAGAATAATCGAGCTGATCAATACTCCGTTAGCCAACAGATCCGAGATCACGTATGTGTCATGTCATAGGATAGCGAGTGAAAATTGCTCACCAAGTTGAACGTGAATGTGTAACCACAGCTGCTGACGGCGTCGTGCATGCCACCGTGGGGGATGGCCGGAGTAGCGTTGGGCGGAGAAAGGATAAAGTCTAGCTTGGTCGCTTTCCAGTACTCCCACCATTTTCTCTTGTAGACCTCTCTCTTGTAACAGAGTTGCCAGTACTCAGTGGTGGTGATGCGGCGCCAGTCGCGGAGTAGACCGGCCCAAGCTGCGTCCCGGCGGATGTAACGGACCCAAAGATAGTGAAGATACTTGACGAAGCGGGGAAGCTTGGCGTAGAACCTCATCTGCTTCACGCCGCGGTCGTCCCATTCTCCAGGCCTGAAGAAGCTGTGGGTAATGTCTAGACCATCGGCACAGAGGAGCCGAGAGGCGAGACACAGAGCCTCGTACGGCTCGGGCGGGTTGATCTCAACAATCTCGTGGCCTTGACGGCGGAGCGCAGCCTCAGTCATCTCCAATGCTCTCGCGCAGGCAGGGCTAGGATCAATGACACCATCAGTCCGCATAATGCCAATTCGAAAAACCTTCTTTTCTTGAGACTCCTTGACTATCTCATGCCTCCACGGGATCGGATGGCAGGTATAGTCGTAGTTGTAAGAACCCTTCTCCAAGACGGCCCGTGTAAAGTACGTAAGATCGTCAAGAGTTCTTGCCATGGGACTGCACACAGCAGGTATGCCCTCCTGCCCCGGCATGCTTGAGGTCGCTCCAAGCTTGGGCCAACGACCAGTCGAGCATCTCAGAGAGTAGATGCCAGAGAAGTGGGCAGGACAGCGTACGCTGCCCGCAACGTCACTCCCAATACCGATTCTACCCCCCAAGGCTAGGATGGCACCTTCACCACCCGTGGAGCCACCAGGAGTGTACTTGTTATTGTAAGGGTTAGTAGTTCGACCCCAGACGCCATTGCACGACTCGAAACTGAGGAGAGTAATGGGAACGTTCGTCTTAACGTAGGGAACAGCTCCGAGCTCCTTGAGTAACTTCACGGTAGCGCCATCTTCCAGCTTCGGCTTGCGCACATTTATGGACAGGCCAACGGAGCTGTCGTAGCCCTTGACGTCAATTGTATCCTTCAAGCTGATGGGGATGCCAGCAAGAGGCCCTTTCAAGTCAATGGAACCATCCTCGATCCACTTCTCAGCATCTTGAATGAGCACCTCGGTGACACAATTCGTCTTCTCATGCGCTTTGACAGCAACTTTGCCATAAGCACGAAGCAGGTCGGTAGCTCTGTTAGGATCTTTATGGACTTCGTGGACAAGCTCCCTGATGGGCTTATTGACAATTTCTCTGTCGACAGAGCTGAAGGGAGCTGAGTAATCAGTCAAGGCCAGAATTCGGCGCTCACGTTCATCCTGTTTGAATCGACTATACACCATGCCAAGCACGTTAACATGGAATCTTTGTAGAGATAACGTAAAGAGGAGAGGGGTAGGACACAGCTAGGTGTACGGCAACATGGCAGGACGAATTGCACAAGAGGATGAGTTCAGGATGACATAGGGAGGCGACAAAATGGGATACGTCCCTTGTGAATAGGATACTAACCAGTCACTGCGATATTGTAAGTAGTCTAATAGGAACATTTCGAGAGGAGGAAGCCTGACTCTGGACGACTTGGACGGAGGGAATGGGTGATGTGGTAAAGGGGAAAGAGATCAAACAGGGCATACCGAGATGTAAGTGATGTACTCAAGTACAGCAAGTCACGAGTTACGACGGGCTCGATCATGCACGTGTCTGGTGAAACGGCTGATGGACGCCATTTTCAAGCCACGAATGCGTACTGAGTTGGCACCGTAATAAGGGCAGCAGCAACTTCCGAGCTACACGGGCAGCTGCTTCGTCACGCGGGGTGAGTTTCCGTATAGATGAGCATTGTTATCGGCTGCTAGCACCAACGAGGTCGCCATGTGGGGCGGAGGCACGGGGGCGTTCGGCTTCGCCAAAGATGGCAGTTGGCGAGAGAAAGATGATAAGAATATCTGGGGTACGCTAAATAGGGGAGGGGAAGGGATGTAGGCGGAGATAGGGTACAGAAGATGGAGAGAATTGGGGAAACTTGAAAGATGGAGAAGCCGGGGAAGACATGCCAAACATGTACAGTACACTAGGTATGTACATACATACATACATACATTAGGTAGGTACATATGTAGGTACCCTCCAATCCTGAAGTTGTCCTGTGAACCTGGCTTCCAGCGTGGGTGCTTGTCAAGGGGGCGTCGTGCCAACTGCCTCGCATCAATGATCATACGACTCCAGTGCGACGGTCGACCCCAGGTTCTAAGGTCTTGTAATTGCTCTCTAATTGTAATTGGATATATGTAAACGGTCTGGCCTGCATAGCTGGCCTGTGCCTGGTCTCCTAACGCCTATGACTACGTGTTAGCACAAGCTCTCACTGTCCTGGGAAAAGAGTTACGCTAGCCTAGACTTACTCCAGAGTGAAAGATACCTCTCATCGCTTGAAACTGCGCAGCCTTGCTAGGGTGAATTACAAAATGGTCTCATCTTGTTCTTTTTGTTCCAAAGTGCAGCTCCTCGTTTGATGTTACAACATGAGGTAGGTAGGTATGTAGGTAGGTAGGTACACAACTACAGTCAAACCTCGATATAACGATTCGCCATAAGACGATATATTCACCTTAACGATATTTTTGGGCCAAAATTTTTGAAACCCCATACAAATAGCGATAAACCCCGCTGGCGTGATTAAAAAATATTTTTGCCAAAACATCGTTATATCGGGGTAATCGGAACACAATTTTTGGGCCCATTCCCCCCAACTCCTCACGCAACATCTGCCCTAACTCATCGCGAAACAGTTGTTTTGGCCCATTCCATCCAATTCCTCGCCCAACATCGTACCTAATTCATCACTCCAATGGCTCCTAAGAATCTTAAGAAGAAGTACAAGAGGCTTCCAATTACCGCTGCCCAACGACTGGACCTTCGAAAACACCATCCGAAATACCCCCATCTCAGCCAGGCCGCGCTAGCTCTCTACGGTGTCGGGACCTGAGGAGGATGAGAATTGATAGAGTACATACAGTGACTACATACATACATATCTAAATTGTATGGTGCTCTTGCCCTTCGCTTCCTTGACTGGTACACTGGATCTTGGCGGCGCCACTCTCATCTCTGGCGACATATTCTCCTTGTCCACCGTCGGCTTCTCCTTGGCCTCCTTCTGTGAGGCCTTTCGCGCCCGCTTGGGCTGGATTTTGAAATTTTCCGTACTGCTGCCGTGGTGGGGCAGCATGCCAGATAAGTGATCATGTGATGAAACACGTGATAAAATGCGATCACGTGAGATTTCGATAAAACGATATTTCGACATAACGATGGGGTTTTGGTCACTTTTACGTTATCGTTATATCGGGGTTTGACTGTAGCACGAACATTTACGGTTTAGGTACCGTCCCGCACGTTTTATGCTCAGTGCTTCCGCCAATAACGGAGCTTTTCGGTCAGCTATGTACGCCCCGCCAATCCCCTGCAACGGATTCCCGACCCCCGTCAACAACGAAAAGATCCAGACAATTTCGTCATGGGGATTTGAGCCCCGACGACGCGCACTTCCTCCCTTGCTCATGCTTCAGCCAGCAAGCATCCCATCATGTCTACCGATGACCAACCGCTCGTGGACGTCGTGGTAAGTCTATATGTTCTGCCCTTCTAACTCCCCACGTTTCCAACGCCCGATCTGACCTCAAGCGACCGGCGCATAGATCTCGCATATTCCGCCCCAACTGCGACACTACTCCGACAACGTCGCGGACTATATCGATCGAAATGTCGAACGCGCCGCGGGACTCGTGCGCGAGACTCTCTCCCAGGTGCAATGGTTGCCCGAGTACGTCAAGCCTAGTCCACCTGCGCCGCCGGCCGTCGCTATGGTCACGAGCCGGCTTGAAAGGGCGCAAGAGTGGGTGGACCGACACAGAATCCTGACGGGCATCATGGTTGTTACCTGCGGCGCGGTCATATTCAAGGGGTATCAGACGAGTCGATCGCTGCGAAAAAAGAGGAGAGCCAAGCGCGCAAGGAACGGTGGGCGTACTGAAGTGGTGGTAATCGCTGGATCGCCCACTCTGCCCCTGACCAAGTCGCTCTCGCTGGATATGGAACGTCGCGGGTTCATCGTGTACATCGTGTGCAATGCGCCTGAAGAACAGGACTTGGTACATGCGCTGTCCAGAGCCGATATTAGGCCTCTGAACCTCGACACGACAGATGTAAGTGTTGCGCTGCGAATGGTCCCGACAACTATGCTTGTCCTGCCTGGCTAACATAAACACGAATCAGCCTCCCCAAGCAGGTGCAGCCATCGAACGCTTCGCGTGCTTCTTGCAGTCCCCTCAAGCGCCAGGGCCTCACATCAAGCCTAACCAGCTCACGCTTAAGTCCGTCATCCTCATACCCAGCCTGCACTACCAAACATCGCCTATTGCCACAATACCACCCTCAAGTTTCGCCAACTTGTTCAATACCCACCTTCTCCAACCGATCCTCACCATTCAGGCCTTCCTGCCACTTCTTACATCACGACTACAACCTATGGGCGAGAAATGGATCCCGCCAAAGGTTCTCGTCTTCACGCCCTCCATCATCTCGTCCATCAATCCCCCTTTCCACGCGCCAGAGGCCACAGTCTGTTCAGCCCTCTCAGCCTTCACCGATGTTCTGACGGCTGAGCTTCGACCCCTCGACATACCCGTCACGCACATGCAGCTCGGTACTTTTGACTTTTCTGGCTTCGCGCCTGTGAGGTCCGCCGCATCGCGGCAAGGTCTGCTGGCCGCTGGCAATCCCCAGGAGCCGCTGGTCTGGCCCAACGGTGCGCGACACGTCTACGGCCGCAACTTCCTCGCGCAAACGAGCTCAGCCATTTCTGGTGGACGCATCTCAGGCCTCAAGGGAAGTTCGTTGCGCCGTCTGCATAATGCCGTCTTTGATGTCATGGACGGGTCCATCACCGCCGATTCAGTCCGTGTTGGTCTTGGGTCTAGCGTCTACGGCTTCGTAGGACGCTGGGCCCCGCGTAGCCTCATCTCGTGGATGATGGGCATCCGCCGGGTCGACGAACTGTCTATGTGGAAGACAAGCTCCTACGAGGGGTCGGACCGAGAGGAGAGCGACGACGCCGAAGAGGTGGCTACGACATTCTCTCATGAATTCGTTGCCGTGCCATCGGACAGCAATGTCTGGAGCGCGGATGCTACAGAGAGCAGTCCCTGGGTACCTTGCATTCCAGATTCTCCTACGTCTTAAATGTCTTTGTTACTCTCGAAACTTTCTGTTTATCTGGATATGCCCTCTATTTTCTTCAGCCGATGCATTGCCTCTACCAAACAAAGTCACCCCACCGCCAACCTTACGATTTTAACGAACACATCTCCCAATCTTTTGCATTTTGCCATGGGAAACCAACAGGCTATCTATGTAGCAAATGTACCCTTCTTAGATTCATCAATGCACACGACTCTACTTGTATGTCAAACTAGGGAAGAAAATAGACCCAATACAAGATATTTGGTTCCTTATGACATCGTGTGTGATATCTTGTGTAGCTTTCTCATTCGGGTATCTTGCCTCCTAGTGATACAGTCGCCCATCCTTTGACACTCCTCGCAGAAAAACACGCCCATTGTAAATGTGAACTCCCCCTTAAAAAAATCACAACATTTTCATCTTGTCCACCATGGTAATAAAACACAGTACCAAGCTTCTGTCCCTCCGCCCTTAATGCCCTCCTCTCCCTCGAAACCTTCCACCCCGTCCACCTCTCCACTTCCCTCCACCCCTATGCCGTCCAAACCGGCCATCCTCTCTATCGCGATCGCGCTCATGCTCACCCCCCCTTTCCCTATCCCGATTCCTCTCTCTCGTTCCGTCCCCTCCACCATCCTCATCAAACCTCCCCGAGCCCCCAAATCCATCTCCATGCCCATGACCATGTCCCATCGCCTCCCCCGCCTTCTTCTCCTCCTTCTTCTCCTCCGACTTCAACGTCGGCCCTTCGAGCGTAAGACTCCATTTCGGATGCGCACTCTTACATTCCGGCCCCTCGGGACAAAACCCCGCCAAGTAAAACTCACACAACTTCCTCCTGACATGCTTCTTCGAGCAGTGCGGACCCAGCGGACAAAACCCCATGTCGTAGTGCGGACACGGCGGCAACTTGGACGACGGATCAACATGTAGATACAGACATTCCTCTCCGTTGGAGCAGTAGCCGTTGCGCATGAAGAAGTTACACTCGGGCATCTTGCGCAGGTTGTACTCGTGTAGGAATTCGCAGTGTTCGCCTTTTTTGCATAGCCCGCGGAGCCAGTGCTTGCAGACGAGGGAGTTTAAGCCCCCGGTTGGTTGGCTGGTCTTGGAGGCATCTTGGACGTGGCGCTCGAGGCAGCGTGTGCCGTTGGGGCAGGAGCCTGTTTGGTAGGCTTTGCAGATGGGTCGGTCGGGTGGGAGGCCGACTTGGTGGGTTTGTCGGAGGAACGGAGAGAAGCGGAAGGTGTAGGTTTGGGGCGTATGGTTGAGGATGGAGGATGCGGCGGCGGCGATTGTGCTGGTTGCCATGATTGAGGTTTTTGGCCGGGGAGAAGCCGCTTGAGAGGGCGATTTCTCGGGCGGCCAGTGGTCAGGTGGTTCGAACGCGATGTATTGTACGGAGGCTCGGTTCGTCGAGGGTGAGCAGTGGCTTGCTTGGCTTGGTCGCAGAGTCTATTGAGTTCGAGGTGGGCAAATGAAGGAAGGCGGTGCCGATGGATGAGGTTGCAGGATGGAACGTTGATGAGCTTCTGGATGTGGCGCCAGGTTTCTGGGGGGAGGTCCTGCGCGGCGCTGAACTGAGATGGGAATGGATACAGACACGGGTCACCTGAGTCAGCGCGCCGCATCTCACCAACAGAAATTCAGAATACAGAGTACGTAACTAATAACTCATGATAACCTCAACACTAAGCTTTATTAATGGCATTCACATACATAAAAGAAGCACGCAGAACACCGTGATAAGTAGATACGGCAACACATTGGTACATGAGCTTGCCGCTAGCAGCCATCCAACAGCTCATCCTATCCAGCGGTAGCGTCTACCAGAAGCCAAAATTCGATGAACAGCCTTCGCGAAGCTCAAGTCCCGCTCAAGAAATCGAACTTCTTTGAGACAGAATACGAATTAGCGCGCAAAACAGCCTGGGACATCTTTCACCAAGGGACAAAATATTGACGAGAGGCAGATTTAGACAGGAGTGGCTCGAAGCCAATTAATACCAGAACTTTCTCATTTCTGGCGAAAGCAAGTTTGGTAATGGCAGCTCTAAGATAAACGAGGGAAGCAAACATGATATGAATTAAGAATCGCGGGCCGCACTGTGGCCAAACGCACGATTGAATGCACAAGTCAACACCACTTGGGGTGCGAAGAAACGAGAGACGAAGATGGAAAAAGGGAGACGCAAATAAAAGAGAACGTAAAATGGAATTGAACAAAAGTATCAGATGCAGACCCGCCATGATGCTCTTCGTTGACTTTCAACTTCTGCATTGCTGAAGCAAAGAGAGTGTAGGAGTGAACCCTTTGGAAATCCGACTAGGCGTTTTCCAGTTTCTGTGCATAACAAATAACGCACTTCATGTGCCGATGAATCTTTCTATCGTTCAAACTTCGCTTGACTTGCGTCACCAAAGCTCTTCGGTCCTCCAACGGTATTTCCAGCGCTGCCAAGGGCTTCGCCGCAAGCGCGCCGAGCGAGTCCAGAATCACCGCACGAGTAAACATTCCCACGGTTTTCAGGTGCTTGTCCCGTGGCCAAGCAGCAATAGGAACCTTCTTCGTAATCACATGGACATTGGTGAATCCCGCACCGACCAGTGTGTCTTCCAGATCTAATGCCTGTAGCGGCTCTCCGCCGAACGTTCGTAGTCCCTGGGTAGAGGCATCCATAAATACGCGTAGCGGGTCCTCGTCACTCATCGTCCCATCATCACATAATACTTGTGGGATGAATTCCTGGAACTCGACCCAGCCCCCGTCTCTCACATGTCTATTTGCGCTTGCTGTTAGACTGAGAGCCTGAAAGATGGCATTCAACAGAAGGAGGAACAACATACGAATGCACTCTTTTCAATAACTTGTCCAGATCACGCAGTGTGCCGGCCATGCCTCGAAAATGAACCAGGTCAAATTGAGATCCATGCAACCAGTCTGGTTCTTCGCAGTCATCGACATACATGCGAACATTTACAGGAACCCATTTTGGCTGGATTGGCGACAAATCTGTCCCAATGACACTCGCGCTGGGATACTGGTCGGCCACTACACAGGAAGGATTAGCTCGTCCCTCATATCACCCGCGCGGAAAAGAGCGCGAACATGAGAGGGAAATAATCTCACCGTCTATTGCCCAGGATCCTGAATTATGGCTGTTAGTAAGATACTTGATGAACTGTAGCACTGGAGAGAATAGGCTCGATAGCAACACAAGAAAGAACATACCGGTACCGGTCCCAATGTCGATGATTTTTTGAGGATGCTCCCCAATATCAGAGTAGAACAATCGTCCACCCTATTCATGATGCAGCCGACAAATGGTATTAGGATGTCTGTAGCATAGTTGCGCCATATATAGCATGGCCGCAAAGAGTCTAACTGCGCGTCACCGCTTCGGGTGTACACCGAGGAATTAAGCACGTACAGTGAGTTCGAGCATCAAGGCATGATTCGTTTCCTCCCGCCTCTGCTCCAAATCATCATTGGGCAGTGGGTACCGGCCCCGCCTGAAACCGTGATATCGTCGGCCATGAGCATATTCATCTTCATAGGCGCTGGGAGTCACCGATGTCGAGCAGCCGCAGGAAAGTTCGGAGCTGACACCATCGCCATCGCCGATGCCGTCATCCTCAAGAGGAAATTGTTCGATATCGTCATCCCCATCGTCGTGTCCAAACTCGCTGGGAGAAGTTGCTGTGGTATCGAGGCCAGGCGACGTCGACAGAACTGAATCGATGCTATCGTCATCGGCATAGCCGTGTCCGTGTTCAGGCCACGTGGGGGCAGACATTTGACAGTCGGAGAGACGAAACGGATCGCCATGATATGGCGAAGTCAAAATACCAAGGCGAGAAAAAGATTCAGGGCCTTGGCCACAGTCGCTACACGTCCTTATGTGCAGAGAAGATGTTCAGAGAGACAGGGTGAGGAGGGGAACACGTGCCTGGGTGCCCAAGTACACAACTGAGTTGCTGTGAGGTAAATGGTGCCGTCGTCGTACAGGCTCGGACCCGCGCTGCCACAGAAGGATGAAAATCGATATGCAACCCCTACAGCCCGTACTGCCCGCACTTGCCCGTGCTACATACTGTACCTACCCCTACTACCAATGTACATACAGAGTAGGTCATATACAGAGTACATACGTACATTCATATGAATCAATGATACCTATGCACCCCTAATGATGACGGGCTAACCGCGCTGCCCAAGGTGTTCTAGCCACCGGTATGTAGATACATCCGAATGGGTAGCCGCCTGGTGGTCACTCCCCCAGTAAGGTACGCATTCGACCGGTACTCCGTACTATCCACAGATTGCGGCAGGGCCCGCCGCAGTGCATCCGGCTTAGTCTGTGCCACATTCTACAACGGTCAGGTGTCTGACGTCGCGTCCACGGCTAGATTGGTGGGTGTGAGGGTGGTGCTCCGGACAGGTGCGATACGAGCCGACTGGAGGATCGGATCTGCAACAGTCTCGACTGATGAGCGTGCAGACGATGCCAGACGCCAGGCGCCCGACCGGCGACGAGACTTCTTCATGCATACGTCACCTTTGGTTTTGACGTTTTGGACTGCGCTTTGCCAAGCCGGGCTAGCGGCTGCGCGCCCCTGCCCCTGATCTTGCCGTCACGACCGGCGGATGATGAGGAAGATGTTCAAGCAGAGGACCTGCTGAGTACAGATGTGAAGCCTCATGGTTGCAACTTGCATGACGTCTGGCAATCTTGGTCCGCTTCTCCCCCCCCATCAGGTTCGCTACCTGACTTCAGTACCTGACTCACCGAACTGGGCTCTGCTCGCGGCTCACAGACCTGGCTGCGGAATCACGTAGACGCGGAGTAGATGAGACATGGAGCAATACTTCGGCAGCTTTTCAGCCTTTCCAAGTGTTACTGCGATGCGCGGTGCCGAGAACAGCTTCGAACATCGATACGTGATGCAGGCCTGCTAGTGGACGGCACTGTAATCACACACCAAGCTGGCTTCACACTGCCCCAGTGCAAGTAAGGTGGTAAGATCCTTTTGCTGCGTTTTTTGCGTTACGCATGCATCCGTCGTGAGAAACAAATGTCTAGCTTCAGGACGCACAAAGACGTATCCTCTCTCCAGTAGGTATCTGGGTACACCAGATCAATTCCCTCACCATCGATCACATTGACTCCGGGTGCAAGTATCACGGACAGACGCCTACAAGACATCTTGTATGTGAGTGTTTTGGAACCATGCAGCAACGCCCGGAAGCCCCCTCTGGTTCCAGTTATGTAGGTACCCCCACCGATTTCGATACCCGACCTCGATACCCGATTCCGATTACGTTCATGTAAAACTTGTTTTCTGCAAGTCTCTTGGGCTCTTGTCAACTGCCGCAAGAAACAGTATGTTAAACTGTCGTTCATCAGAATCGGCTCGTCATGTTTCCGCGGCTCCATTTCTCTGTTCGCTCGAGTCAGCCGGGAATACGGATCCGTGCGACCCAACAGCCAAAAAATCACAAAAACGAAGCGGTTGCTCTAGGTACGTGTGTACCCTGTCTATTTGTGTACATACGGCATGTACATAGATCATGTATATACTCACAAGAATAGTCTTGGTAGCGTGTTGCGCTCGACTTGCGTCTTACGTCAGAGACAGTTTTTGCCACTCCACCGCTCACCAAGTCGGCACATCTGTAGGCGACAATAGCAACAGCCGGACTTTGATAGAGTAATGTAGCTTGTCAGGAATAAGATCCTTGTTGCTAGCCGCAGAGCACACTTGCCCGCATGGTGACAATGGAAGCTGCTACGCTGATGAAACTAGGTACATACTCCGCACAGTATGTACTTATATGCAGCATCGATCGGCTCCTACCCTCCCCCCGTTTCTGATGCTGCAAGTCACCCTTGAACCCCCGTGCTTCCGTAGAACGTCGGAACAGAAGGTACACAAGAGATGCAGCAAAGTGCGCGGTCATGCCTCCGCCGGCCATTAAACTCATTGCAACGCTCGCACCAGATACATATATGAAACGCGTGAACCTGCAGCCCTCGGCGGCACGCCCCGCGAGGGATAAATGCTTAAAACGGCAATGCGAATACCGCGGTTTAGTGTGGTGGCAGTGGCACACCAAGGAAATCCAACAGTGCCAATACCCACGCTTGTTGGCATGGAAAGCTGCGAAAATGCGAGGAGAAGGGGGCTGACGACGCCGAGAACTGGATCTTTCCTTATCCAGCACAGATATAGGGCCCTGAACGCTCTCGACTTCCGCCCGTTATATTAGGTACTCTCCGAAATCGCTGTGCACCTCGACTGGCCTAGAAAATGTGCAGTGTGCGCGGGCTGTAGACAGCGTACGCTCTGAAGTTCGTTCGTTAGACGAGCTCAGGCCGGAGCCTCGGAGGTGGAAACGAGAGCAACGCCTTAGACGTATTTGCATCTGAATCCATCCAAGTTGCGCTGACCGTTGACGTGAATTTTGCCTCCGCTCCTCGTGAATATGTCATACGTATGCATTCAGTCATGACATCTTGTTCTGATTGTTCCCTTGCTTCAGACACATTCTCTGTAGACGTCGAAACTTGGCAGCTCCATACTTTTGCTCCCCCGTGCGGCGTGGTTTTAGGATCGGCACCCATCAAATAGGTTACGTTGCTTGTAAGGGCCATCTCGACCGTTAGCTGGTAACTCATGCATCCCGGGTCTTTGATACATGGCCTGCTTGATCTGTTATCTTTGATCAATATGTTCCAATCTGTTCAAATTTCTTGCCCGTGTTCTCTCAATAAAGCAGTTTGGACACCCTACTTTATACTCTCTCTCTCTGTAAGCTCTCACTGTAAGCCAGAGTGAGTCTGTGATCTGGATTATTGATCCTCGGCTGTCGGCCCTAATTGTGGCACTTCCTGCCAGCTTTTTGTTCCTCTCGTGTTAGTAAAGACATTTGCATCTGTCTGATCTTTTCATTCCCGCTTCTATAAGCTCTCACAGCCACGCATACAGGTTTTGGACCACGTTCAGTATCGCAAAATCTGTGTACCAACGCGGTCTATCTACTCAACTCTTGAAGATATTATAGAGACGCTCCTGGCATGTTGAACTACAGCTGTATCATATATCAGCCGTGTTGTCTAACGCTTATCTTCGGTCCAGACGGAAATCTTTGTGAGTGTTTCAATGCCTGGTCTTCTTTTGGCTTACATGCCTCATGATCAGCACACACTGCCACATAATCGGGCAGCCTTTCCTGCTTCTATGGATATGGTTGCAGTCTATCGATATCGCTACATCAATCTGAAGCGCTGTGACTTCTTCGGCCCATGGTCGCCAAGGAGTGGACACTGCTTCCAACTTCACAATGTGTGACGGTGAGGATTCGTCATCATCCAGGGTTGCGTACGCACGTCGCAAGCATTTTCGTCAGACAGAGCAAAGCGTTGAGCATTAATAATTTGATGCAGTTGAGAACTTGAGCTATCCGGATATGTCCGGTCAGGCTGTCAAGCGTACCATTTGAGCCTCGAAACAAGGCATTACTTAGTTCCGCAGCCAGCAGACAACACAGGGTGGGAAACAATAGAAAAGACGTATAATAATGGAAAGGGGGGCAAAAGAGCCGCACAAGTCTAATGAGCCATAAGTAGAAGGGGGTCTCGCATGTATATCGAGTACAAGAGCCGACCAAGCAGGATGAACGGAATCGAAGCGCCCGCAGCAGCGTTATGATTTTCTACACAAGCATACATGAGTCAGGAAGAGCCTCAATGGATCTGTAGAGAAGCTGGAAGAGGAAGGAGCCCGGCCATGTAATCTCATGATGTTGGGACCGAACCTCTCACCCATTTGGCGTCCGATACAATGCGGCCTCGCGGGGGCCGTCTTCGCTAGACCTCCTATTGAAGATCAGCCCATATCTTGTCCCCAACAAGACTTTTCCTCCATGGAAGGCGACAGAGAAAAAAAAGCAAAGGAGACAAGAGAGTACGATGACGTTGAGCGACTTTCTGCTATCTTCATGTGGAGATAATAAGTAACGACCCAAAAAAGACACGGGATGGCGTTGCCAGAAGACGAGAAGTCGTCACGACTCAGCAGACAACGTGTAGATTAGATAAGCAATGTTGCATCCCCCGCGTGGCTTGTTCGGCATTGTGGGGGTTCGGGTTGTCTTGAGTACAACTGAATAGACACTGCATACCGCATCACGGCATGTACACTGCCTTCGTACGTCGTCGATATGCTGTGTGTGCATACAGAGTGCATATGTCACTGCGCCCAAAAACACCAGCCACGATCCGCTAGCAACCAAGCTCGCCTTCCCACGAACATACCTATCTACCTTCACGGTGTTCGTCTGAGCTTGGCAATCCAACTACGTACTTGCTATCGCTGCATTGCCGGCGTGCAAAGCAAGCACAGAACGACGCCCTAGCCATGTCAAAGATGTAGTCTCCTGTGCGCCACTAAGGGACAAAGCTCACACGAAAGAGAGGTTTCTGTTGAAAGCAGCGCCTACCACAGCCCGCACTCGGGTTCACGAAGGGCGCGAGCATCAAGCACCTGCCCAACAATAATAATTGCATATTCTAGATATACATAATTCCTACTTTGGCAATGTCGGCGCTTGAACAACTTCCTTTACCTCCGGAGGTCGAGGTTGCGATGCAGCGACAGGCATCCACGCAGATATCAACGCAACAGCAACAGCAACACACCGACGAGATGACTCCCCCACCACTACCACCACCACCACCGCCACCACTCGAGCCCTTCTTCACGCTCCTCACAAACACCACAACCGGAACAACCATACACCCCCGCGTGCAATATCTCTTCTCCGACGACGACCTCTCCGCGCTAGTCACCAACCAACCACCATCTTCGTCCCTGTCCGCATCCTCCTCGTTACCGCCCTCCACGCGCCCTCTCATCGTGGACTTGGTTCCCACCCCCGACAACACCAGCTGGACCGTCTCATGGGCCTCGTCCCTGACTCCCGAATTTGCCCTCACGAGCTCCTGCATCACGGTCCAACCCGATAGCAAGAACAGCTATAACGACGAGGACAACAAAGAGACGCACACGGCTGCCGCTGCTGCCGCCGAGGACAAGTCCACCATGCTGCGGCTCGAGGGCGTGGAACGTGAACCCCCCTGCGCCAGTCGCCCCGGCAGTCCTCCCGGTTCCGGGAGCGGAGCCACCCTCGGGAAAGAGGACGTCGAGGCCCTGGCGGAGGAATTTCGTCGCCGATTTGCCGTTCTGAGGAAGGTAGTTGGCGAGAGCGAGAAACGAAGGGTAATCTTCGAGGAAGCTCAAGCTCAGGCTTCGACTCAAGCTCAGACTCAGGCTCAGGATCAGAGTACGTCCTCGGCGCACGCACGAGAACAAGCGCCAACCATGCTGGATCAGGCTCCTCTTCACCATCCCGAACGGCTAGATGATGGCATGATCGTTGAGGGAGAATCTCCAAGGGTGGGCGGGGAGGACGCTGTGCGGAGGGCGTTCTCGCCGGGGGTGCATGAAGAGGTGGTGGAAGCAGCATGAGGTGAACAAAGAGGACCCGATGAAAGGATGTGATCACTGATCGGGGCTAAACCGATTTAGAGCTGAGGGTGTATCATGGCATGACTTTTTGTCTCCCCTCGAAACTGGGCCTCGTTCCCTTTCTCATCTCCTTTATTTCTACCATCATTTCAACTGTACATCTCTCTCTTCTCATTACTCTTCAATGTCAAGCAAGCGCGCGATTTCCATTCTCAATGGACAATAGTGCACACCACTCTTTGCATAGAGTATATATACATCGAGTGATCTGCATAGGTCATTGAACGAATATACTAGCCGAGGCTGTTCGAACACTCGATAAACCCGCCCAGAAATGCAAGGCCCATCATTGAGAGGATGAGAGGTTTACAGCGACATCGTGATCATGTACTTGAAAGGGGTTTCAACATGCTAGATTCAGCTAGAACGAGGGTCACGGTGGGTTGAGGTAGAGATAAGGTGAAAACCCTTCTACGATGATGACGACGATGCATCTCTAGGGCCCTGGTGCTGTAAACGATGAATTAAAAAGAAGTAAGCCTAGAAAGCCTCTATGGACAAAACTCGAAAGAGAAGAAATAAAACGAAAACAGATTTTTCGCCCCAGCGTGCCACCGTCACTCGCGAGTCGCCACGACGCCTGACACATCGACGCTGCACGTACATGCATGGGCTGCATGAAGCATAACCATCTGCAAGCCCAATCAAGCAACAACAACACAAGCAACGCAATTCAGAGAGACCAGACTCCTAAACTACCAAATTTGATCAGACGATTCTAGAAAAAAAATAACCACTAGCAGCTCCCTGTTTGTACAGTATGTACCATCAAGGTCCGGCCCCTTCCAGAGTCCAGACCATCAGCCCGTCCATTCGGACAAGACAACCACAAGGGCAAACAACGAAGCGGGGAATTTGAAACACGACGGCCAGGGTTCGCTGACGCCTAATCGATAGATGTTGGCTTTTGCTTAATATGAGAATATGAGTTGACGAAAGAGGTATTATAGAAAACATGGAAAAGAAGAAAGGCTAAAGCCATGGGGCGTCTTGTAATGGCTCTCCAGACTAATATTAGAAAAGGGGGAAAGGGGGAATCCAATAGAATCTAAGCTGATGGGAAAGTATGCAGTTCTCAGCACGGTTGCGGCCCTGGCTTCGAATTCAAGCCAGCTTTAACAAAAACATGGAGCTTGTCTCGTGGTTTTTTTTTTAATCCGAGTGCTCTGTCCATGTGCCGGTCATTAGTTGTTCGGTAGTTGGGGGTAGTGGACGCGTGTTCTGGCAATGCTATGCATCTGCTCGGCGAGGGCCTGGTCGATGGGAGCTCGGCCTTCCAGTGTGTTAGCGCCGTCAGCGGCGCTCATGAAGCCAGATGCAACACGGCGGGCCAAGGCTTCGATCTCTCGCTTCGCTGGCTTGTTGCCTCCGTTGTTGTTGTTGTTCTGGCCGCGAATGACAAAGACGTAAATGAGAACAACGATAACCACGATGAGGATGATGGTTACTAAAAAAAAGGTCACGTCAGTATAAATCATTTTTCTTGATCACGCGGCGAACAGAAGGAAAGAGATGGTGCTCACCACAGATGCCCAGGCAGATCCACTTCTTCTTTCTCGTCTTGCGCGCTGTGTTAACAGCAACGCCAATTTCCTCATTGCCCTTATCTAGATTGTCGACAACCTCCTCGCCCTTCTGCTCGATTTGCATGATAGCAGCTTCCTGTTGAACGACAAGTGTGTCCATGTCTTGAAATAGCTGTGATAATTCCACCATCTGCTGCTCAATCTTGAGCAGCGCATCGTGTCGATCCTGAACAGCACTCAGCGCAGCGCGGGCATTTGCCTGTCGGTCACTCTGCATGAGAGCCTGAGCGAACATTTGATTGTTATTCGTATCTTCCACGACGGCTCTGACTTCCTCCTCTGTTGCATCCGGACGAACTATTCTGTATTGGCGCTTCATCTGCTCCTGGGTCCGCTTGCGGAATTGAGACTCGATTTGCTGGTACTGTTGAATCGCACTTTTTAGACGACGATCGATACGCTCGACTTGGCCGCGATACTGAGCAATTTCCTGTGCGGGTTTGCTTTTGAGGGTACGAACTCGCTCCGTCAGCCCGCGGTAGAGAGTCATGGTGTCTGTCGAGAGAGAATCGAGCTGTCTGTTGACGTTGCTGGCAGCGGAGCTATCGGCGTCATCCAGGGAACGCTGCTGGAGCATGCGGAGCTTTTCGAGGTTGTGCTCAACTTCGTTGATGCCATTGTCAATGCCGCTGCATTCGTCCAGAATATTGCGCGTGCCACTGTAACCAGCATTCTGCCCGATAGGGGTCATTTCTACAGCAGGGGCTGCCAGTACATCATGGTCAGCATTCGCTTTGGCCATGTCCTGACGGAGACCGCCGTCAGATTGAAATCCTTACCTCCATAAGCGTTGTCCTGGCCATAGCCACCACCGGATGAATAGCCACCTTGTTGCTGTTGTTGTTGGTATTGCTGTTGCGGTTGTTGTTGTTGTCTACCATAGCCGCCAGGGACATTATCCCGCTGGTCGTAGGGATTCTGTCGTCCACCGTATCTGTTCATATTCCATAGATTAGCCTCACTTGACTCATTATCTTGATCCTGTATTGGAGCCGCGATGGAGCCGTAAGCAGGTCGCGGTGATCGAAGGCGCGAGGGAAAGAAAGAGCAGTTTTCGATTCGTGAGATGGACGTCGACTAACCCGTACTGTTGCGACATTGTCAGTAAGCCAGGATTTAACACACCAGTATTTTAAGTCAAACAGATATATTCAGAAGGAGAAGCAAGGATGTAAGAGGTACGCAATGGGCAGGAGATGCAAGCAGAAGAATTGCCACAATTCCTGTGCGTCAAGCACGTGGCTCGCAGAGGAACAAAGACGGCCAAGAACAACAAGCTTTCCCGCGGTATTGTTCAACGTCGAGACGCCAATCAAGGGGGGCAAAGGGTGAAACACTCACGCTCATGGTGGAAATCGGAGAGCGAGCGCCTAGGCTCTTAGCAATATAGGAGCGTGAAGCAGAAGCGACTTTGATGTCTGAGAACACAACGAGCCACACGAGACACGAGGGAAGATGAGATATGAAAGCGCGAGTTGATGTTGTTGCTGACTGGTGAGTTTGCAAAATGCACAATCAATGCGGAAGAAGAACGAATTGCCAGAATGAAGTGGCAGTTGTTCAGATGAAAGGAACGAAATGTACGGCTTAGTCCGTAGCCGTGGTGGCAATCGAAGACTCAGTGCTCACTGCAGCGCCTGGCCGCTCGTTGCCAAAAGGGGCTCAGCGCATCCCTGTACCCCCTGGCCATTCACGGCCTCCCCAGCCACCGAGTGTGGGGTGCTTGATAGGTACCTATTCACTACCTATTTTTAGCACTAACTACGGTGGCTGTTCAGCGTGCAGACGAGTGCCTGCCAAGTACCTGGGCAGAGGCCCGAGTGCACCGGCGACCGCGAGGTTGTATACCATCGCGAAGTGCCAGGGTGCACCCATCGGAAACTGCCCCCCACTTTTAAAAGTCCGTAAGCCCGGTGGCGGTTGCAGATGAGTTTTGCCAACCCGATTAAAAAACGGGCCACGTGATCTAGGGCTGCCCGGCTTACGTGAGAGAACGTAGATCGGCACCGTCGCTTGTTGGATTCACAACCATAACTCTGCAACCATGCTTCGTACACACACGCTGGCACAAACAATTAATCCTCGTTCAGTAAGTCATTTATGATTTCCGAGTGCAACAATAGTTTGAGATCGCTAATAAATTCCAGTGCGCAAAGCTTGATGCGCACCAGGTTGCCCGTCACAAAACAGCAATAGAAACTGGTGCCTCGATAGAATATCGACGAAAAATTCGGTTGAAACCACATCAGAGAGCTACTCGACGACAGAGTCAAGAGTATAGGTATAATAATACTTGTTTATTGTATGTAGCTCACAAGTCAGGGACCCAACAAGAAGACGATAGCCCAGTGGGAGGCTCTCGAGGTCCTTCTACACGGCGTCGGACGATCAGCGGCTCGCCGTACGAGATTTCATTCGGTAGCAACTTCCTCCGGTGTGATCAGGTGAGTGCCACAGAAAATTAATGTATCCTTTTACTGCAACTTTTTTACATGCGAGTTCGTCATCTATCAGACCACGTTCCGCAAGACATCCGAGCCGGCCAAGGCCTTCAACGGAGCCCCATTAGAGCCAACACCTGCAAACGAGCTGTCTTCAGGATCAGCATCCGTGGCGGGGTTCCCTTCAGAGGCATTGCCTGCTGGGACAGAATCGTAGCGCTGAAAATGATGCTGACCGAAACCCGATCAGATGCGATGCGTAAAGACATCCGCAGCACAATATACGTCGCCTCTTTGACGAGATCGAATGACTAATATCTACCCCATGCGAATTATCTAACTCCTACGTTTTGTGGTCGTATAAACATATTTTTATCAGGTCCTGGCCCTGCAGTGAACGTAGTTCCTAGATTGACGTTCATCAATGCTACAAGGCTTAGTCGTGGAAGGTAGCACATTGGACTTTCTGATGTGTAGCAGTCGTACCTAATAGATATATACATGTCTAGGAATTGTATGGGGTTGAACTGTCAATAGCAGTCTATTTGAGCAGCCATTGGCTTGGCCTCCTAAGGCACGTTGCTATGGTAGAAGGTTACTCACTATAGCTGAAGAATAGCTTAGATTAATCAGTAGATATCCAAACTATGCCGGGGAAGCCCTTTTGTATTTTATACAGCCCATGTTTCTACTTCGGCCTTGTTATATGAGGTTCATCTGTACTCTGATGACCTCACGCTTGGTAGTCTCCTGTGACTCGTGAGTCGAGTAGATTGGCTACCCTCTAATATAATCCGGACGCCGAACGAAGGGCCACTACATTACCCTGCGACGCACTCTCTTTCTTCTTACATCAATAACAACCGCTCAGGATGTCCTGAAGGCGATGTGTCTTGGTCCAAAGTATGCGCAAATCGCTTGAGCGAGACATAACTTACCTTTGTGCGCGAGGTGGAGTCTGGAGATGACAGGCTGTACGTGAACGTGGCAGAAGATACGAGATGCCCACTGTCGGTAATGCATTTCTTCAGTGATGAACTGTACGAACTCTCGATAAAATATCGAGATTTGGATGTATCGAGAAAATCGCGAATAGGGAGACCCGATAGGCATTACTTTCACTTGAACGCGGTCGCAGGATCACATAATAAAGATCGCTTGTCAATTGTCTAGGTGGCAAAATCCACCCATACCTACCCACGTACCTAGGGATAAACAACACGACGGACCATCCACGCCCATTGTGGTCGCAGATGGGACGCAATGCGGCGCCAACTGTCAATGAAAGAAGCAGATCGTCAGCGACTGTCGTAGTGTGGGTTTGGGAGGAGAATGTCGAGAAATTGGCACAGGTAAGCTGGCTTGAAGGTATTGGTACACACACGTAGCTCGAAATTTGATTTTTGCCGATGATACTTCCAGATCATGGGCTCAGATGGGTCTTCAATTCGGTCGCAATCAATCAATAAACGTGGTTCGATGTTCCGGAAGCCTCATAAGAACTTCTACAAAGCGGATTCTTCATATGACCATGCATGAGGGGAAAGAATCCAAGATTTGATTGAATGCATCGAGCCGTTTGGCGCGGTAAAATTATTCCCCCTAAGTATGTCGACTCCCACCCTAAACCGCCTCACAGCAAAAACGTCACAGCCACTTCACTTACTCGCGCATCCTTAATCTATAGTCTTTCATACGTTGTTAGGAAGCAATGGCTTTCCTCTTTAATATTGAGTATCTTTTTTAAAAAACGCGATTGCAGTCATCTAGGTACGGGGTGTAGAGTAAATTAATGTGTCAGTTTAATCCATTATCAACGCTTTTTCTCTCATCGCACCTCTACAACATATCAGTTCACTTGGTTGAACCGCATCGAAATGGAGTGCTCATGTGCAATTATAGTGTTTTATGTGTCATTCGAAAGCGATAATATTTCTCCTCATTATAGAGTTATTTTCCCATGCGCGAATGCATCCGTTAAGCCGCGATGCCAATCTGATCTGTTGTTCATTGCTGCCTCTTGGTCCTTACAGTCTCTCACGTAAGCCGGGCAGCCCTAGATCACGTGGCCCGTTTTTTAATCGGGTTGGCAAAACTCATCTGCAACCGCCACCGGGCTTACGGACTTTTAAAAGTGGGGGGCAGTTTCCGATGGGTGCACCCTGGCACTTCGCGATGGTCTGTTACCTCGGCGACCGCCGTGCACGCACGCGGCACCACCAACAAAGTCGGCCGCAAGTGAGCCGCTAACCACGTTGGTCCGAGGTTGTCCAGGCGAAGCGAAAAACCAACCTGCTCCTCCAACGTCTGGCCGCTTTATTATTCAAGGCCCCTTGCGCTAACCGGCCCATGTTTCATGTGCAAGGTGTGGCGTCCAATTGTTTCGGCGTTGCATTGATGAACTTCTGGTCGAGGGACTCGAGGCTATTCCGACTTGGAGATCTGTTGGCATCGATCGTAGTCATTCCCCAGGCATGATCATCACGAGATGTTCGTCTCAGAGATAGTCTGGGCCGATGGCCCTTCACAATTTTGGGGTTGCAAGTTGCAACACATGTCACATTGCCACATACATCGCCATATACAGACATCCTTGTTCGAGATTAATTCAAAAGAAACTTCGGTGCTTGCATTCAGAATACGTGTCCCTGTCATCTTATCTAACATTGTCTGCTCCGGCGTGATAGCAGGTTGCGTGGCAAGAAAGTGAAGGAGGGTTCGGTATTTGCTTCTTGTTGAAGCTGGCCGAGTTATATTGCTCTACAAAACAGCATAAGCCGACACATAGCTAACACTGGATTCGCTAGGCTTAAGGACATCATCGCTTCGCTGGTACTGTGTAATTTTGAAGCGTCCTTTCGTCGGATCCTTTGTCTCCTGGGCAATTATCTCCAGCGCAGCCATGGCCACACCGATGGGATGTCTACCACAGACCGTATTTCTTGTCAGCTCTAGGTTGTCGACAAAGGCATCGTGACTTCCACTCTTGACAGCATCCATGGTTGCCTCATCCAGCACTTTAATCGTTTCGTGGATGGGGAGGCCCACTGGCGGAGCATCTGATACTCGTAGATTCATAAGCTTTGTGGGGTCGTTCTCTGGCGAATAGACCATGTACTGAAAGTTCGCTCCCCAATGACAAAAGTCGGAGCTGATGATGAAGGCGTTTTGCTCGTCTCTCAAGTAGGGCGCCAAGAGTCTTCCCACGCTCTTTTCTCCGTCTCGGTCGAGATCTCCGATGAGAATGGGAACTATGGTGGGAAACTCGTCCGGCGCACCAAATGTCTCTTCGCAGCGCTTGTACAGATACGGGAGATGCATCTCCAAGGAGTGCTCTGCCCGATCATTTGACGTGGGAATGTCTTTCATCCGTCCTGCGTCCTTGACTTTCTGCAACGTCTCTAAGTCCACTCGTAAGTTGCCATATGGAGTGGCATGCTTGCCATATGTAGTCACGGCACATCCTTGAAGATAGTATGTGTGGGAGGGGCCCAGGATGAACACTCGCGTTGCTCGGCTGAGATCCAGGCACTTGTACGCCCAGGCTGCGCAGGGACCTGAGAATGAATATCCTGCGTGACTGTAGGAAATGAGTTTTTCCGACTTGTTTTGTTTTGTAGAGGAGTTTGCTTTTCATCCATGAAGGCTTTCCTTGGTTGATAGGGGAATATTCTCCTGGTCGAACCCAAGTACATGTGGCATACGCAGAAGACTTACGGTGCAATCACAATTCTGGCCCCGTCTATAGGCAATTTGTGACCGTGAATGAATTCCGGTACTTCAGATAGGTATCCCTCTAGCTCGGTGTCCAGCTCGTCTGGTGAGGCGACATACCAGGAGCCTGCCTTTCCGGCCCTTCTGGTGGCCATTTCGTGTCGTGGAAAGTATCGGACGTGTCTGCTGAGAGTCGGTATCCGCAAGACAGCGAGTGTCAAGGAATGAGAGATTCAAAAGAAGAGTCGGACAACGCTGTTCAACACTTATGTATTTGGAGTGGAGTGATGGAGGCTGAGTGGCATTTGTTGAGCTTCGAGGTGATGCATGTAACAAGTAGACTCGTAGTGCAGCACCTGTCAGCGACTTGTCACCAACATCTAAGCCTCCGATTTGCCCCGCTGTTATCTGCGGGGTACAAGTCATCTCGTGAGGCCTTCGGGGGAAGCAGCGACTTGATCGGAAAGCGGCACGGTTCGCAAGAAACGGTTGTGTCCATCATTACTCTACGTGAGAAAATACTGTTCTATATTCATCGTGGCTATGCACGAGTTCTGGGTAGCTTGTACATAGTCCTACCGCTTGGGTGCAGGTATGTCGTTCTCCAAGTAAGATCGCAAGGCAACATCAATGCAGCACGAATGTTGCGTAGGTCTCTTTTCGAGATTTAGGTACACCCTCAACAAGCCACGCATCAGACCAGGTGAGGGAGACTTTTTAACCAAAGAGGAAAAATCTTTCCTAGAAAGGAACCCGAACCTTATTTCCAGCCATCGACCCGTGCCATATTGTTCCACACGAGTGCTAAAAAGGGATAGGGTAGGTCATCAACACCGACTTGGCTGACTTTGACTGATCCACTTTATTGCCCAAAAGAGTCTTGCAGCTAGCCAATTAGCGTTCCCATCCGCTGTATGCGGAAAAACACAAATTCCATCTTTCTTCAATTCTTCACTGCACGGGTCAAAAAAAAATAATCGAGACGACAGTTACTCGCCCATACCGATCGCACCACAACGACCCAGCCTCACACCCACTGGAACTTCCAGCAAAATTCATACACGCATCATGTCATTCAGAGGCGGCCGTGGAGGCGGCGGCTTTGGAGGTCGAGGTGGTGGTGGCTTCAGAGGTTGGTGAAACCTCTTGCTCTTCACATCACTGCTTCCCGCACTTGTCGCGAAGCCGGAGTTTCAAAAAAGAGCAGAAACATCAGAAAGGCACATTCGGAATCGTTACGCTGACCAATTTTTTCTCTTGAATCTCATTAGGTGGTCGAGGTGGTAGCTTCGCCCCTGCTGGTCCCCCCGCCGAAGTCCAGGAAATGGGCACCGTCCAACACGCTGTCGAAGGCGAAATGTTCTGCCGCTCCTCCAACGTCAAGATCCCCTACTTCAACGCGCCCATCTTTCTCGAGAATAAGACGCCCATCGGCAAGGTCGACGAAGTGCTAGGCCCCATCAACGAAGTCTACTTCACCATCAAGCCACAGGAGGGCATCGTCGCGACGAGCTTCAAGTCTGGCGACAAAGTTTACATTGGCGGCGACAAGCTCCTGCCACTGGAGAAGTTCATCCCCAAGCCCAAGGTCCCTGGCGAGAAGAAGCCCAAGCGAGCCGGAGGTGCCCGTGGCGGTCGTGGTGCTCCCCGAGGTGGTGGCCGTGGAGGATTCGGCGGTGGTCGCGGTGGCCGAGGCGGACCCCGTGGTGGCGGCGGCTTCTCAAGAGGTGGTGGCCGTGGAGGATTCGGTGGTGGTGGTGGTCGTGGAGGATTCGGCGGTGGTCGCGGTGGTGGTCGCGGCGGCTCTGGCGGATTCTCGCGAGGCCGTGGACGTGGTTTCTAGATGGATTCTGGGCCATCCTTTATCCCTATTTCACGGGGCAAAAAAAGATTCGGGAACAAGACGGAAAGAGAACGGCTTCTGAGACGATGTGATGCAACTTTGCGTGGAGAAACGTGCTTCTTTGCTATTGCCTGGCCTTTTATTTGGGAAGGGAAGAATTAAAAGGCTCGCACACACACACACATTGGGCGTTTATGGAAAGATCCTTCTTGGCCACTGTGGACTGGTTCTGGACGGTGGTATTGTTTGTGGGCTGTATGATTTCAGACCATCGCATCACCCATATGCCTAGAGGGGTTTGGTTGTCTGCTTTTTTTGGTCTTTTTACTTTCTGCTTTCTTATTGATTTTTGGGCTATCTGGAATTGAAATGACATTTGAAACGGCTTTTTATGAATGTCAGGTGCGATCTCAATTCCGTACATGCATGTACGTAGCCCACAGGCCTGTATGCCGCATGTCGGTAATAACGAGAGGCAAGGGACCGTAACTGAGCGAATCAAGTCTGAAAGACACGAGAATGAAATAGTAGCACCAAAAGACGGTTCATTTACTCCTCATCACCAACTTGATCAGCTACTTTGCCCCCAAAAAGAGCTAAGCTCCTGCCTGATAGGTACGTCTGGGCGTACAGGGAGTCTTGTTCCTGTCGAACACACATATCAGCTCATACACGCAGGGCAGCAAAACCTAGTACATGCTATGCCGGAGCATTCAATGCATGCGATGTGATGTTCTCACGAGGCCTTGCATTGAATTCTAAAAATGCTGGCTTGATGCAAGACTTGCATTAGTGAGAAGCTGGCCTCGATGCTTCCACCCTTCCTTCACTTACGCCGTACTCCGTTTAATGATATCCTGCATCATGCAGCATGCTACCTACCCACGGACCACGGTGTACACGTCAATGCTATGTACTCCGTAAATGTACGGAGCATGTCCTTCTCGATGAATAGCTTGCCTCACATGAGGGAAGAAAGATACTGATGCAGTGAGTCGTGACTTAATTCTGGCCGTCCCAGGTGCCACGGGCCAGTGCCCCACTGCTCACAAAGCCGCCCAAAAAAAGACGGCACCTCCAAAAGGAATGTAGCATGTCCTTCTCGATGAATAGCTTGCCTCACATGAGGGAAGAAAGATACTGATGCAGTGAGTCGTGACTTAATTCTGGCCGTCCCAGGTGCCACTGGCCAGTGCCCCACTGCTCACAAAGCCGCCCAAAAAAAGACGGCACCTCCAAAAGGAATGTAGCATGTCCTTCTCGATGAATAGCTTGCCTCACATGAGGGAAGAAAGATACTGATGCAGTGAGTCGTGACTTAATTCTGGCCGTCCCAGGTGCCACTGGCCAGTGCCCCACTGCTCACAAAGCCGCCCAAAAAAAGACGGCACTACCAAAAGGAATGTCCCCGGTGAGAGTCGAACTCACGACCTTCGGATGACTCCAACCTGAGATTGAATCATATCGCTATGAGACCGACGCTTTAACCAACTAAGCCACGGAGACGGGTTGCTTGTTGAACACAGCGGCAGTTATATCATATTATAATCGCATGAGACTAGACAAGAAGTGTACAAACAACATCGGCCGCCTCATTCGGCAGGTCACAACGCCAACATCACGACATAACAAAGAACCATCGAACGTCAAACGCTAATGCTGTGTTACCACGGCTTGCGCCGTCTCCATTGAATTCTGGACTTCACTGCTATCTACGAATGTAGCCTATAGTCACTCTTCTTCCCCCTCCCCCTTCCTTGGAAGAAAGCAGACCAGACTTCGCGTCCATGCTGCTTTGGTTCAACATCATCAAACGCCGCCCCGTATGACGCATGCCAGACCCTAATATTTACTTGCGTTCGACCCACCAAAACGCCGCTTAATGAGAACAAAAGACAAATAAGAAGAAAGGAAAGACAGTAAAAGAACCACCCACATGCAGATACATGAATGATTTAAGAAAGGGAAAGTGACTCTGGTGATGAGAGAACGTGAGTATGCCAATATTAGTGCTCATAAAGGCGATCTTGGCCGCTTTGAAGCAGAAAATTGTGATTTCCTCGCTCCCGGGTAAAAAAAGAAGAGAGAAAGAAGAAAGAACCTGATGCCCCTCAGTCTATGGAGCTTGGCTCTTTTCTTCTTTGCCACAATATTCCTGTCATGTGCTTATAAATGTATATGAAGTTGAGAAAAAATACATGGACACCCTGAAGTGTCTGAAGTGTTCGCTTTTTGTTAGTTTTACGTCCTGCTCGATCGACGCCTTTTCAAAAGACATGCTAATGGCGAGCGCCACCCTGTGTCGAATCGCTTCCTCGACGAGTCGACGAGGCCGCCTGAGAGAGTGTTTCGGCACCAGGGCAACAACCTTGCTCTTGACAATCGTCGATGCACTCCAAAAGACAGCCGTTATCACTAGCACCGTCCAGACCACCACCATCGATCCGCAGAGCGGCAGCATCCCCAACGTGTCGGTGTTGCTCGTCAAGACAAAACTCAGGCTGAATGGTAGCGCTATGAATGCCGTATCCATGAAGACACTTTCGGGCTCTCTTGGCCAACTGCATATACTTTTCGCCACTGTGCTCATTGATTGGGAAGGCAACTTGCAGATGCATGCTGGCGACAACCTTGGTGTCGGACAATTGCCAAACGTGAATGTGATGACAGCTGACTACTCCTGGAAGACCCTCAATGTCTTGGCGAATTTCTTGAACGCTTATGTTCTCGGGAGTCGCTTGGAGAAGAACTCTTGCCGTAGCTCGAGTCAGAGGAATAGACGTCTTGAGGATGATGGCTGTGATGAAAAGAGACACAGCTGGATCACAGTACAGCTTGCCCGGCCAGTCAGTGAGCCATATGATAAGTGCGGTGACGATGACGCCGACGTTGCCTAGAGCGTCGCCAAGAACGTGAAGCATCATGGCATTCATCCCCATGTCAGCATGGTTGTGGCCGCTCGCCTTGGATCCAGCCTTTCGTGGCAAGGTATGGTTGTGGCCGTCGTGAATGCTCGAGTCCCGGCGCGAACGCTTGTGAGAAGTGTGCGGCACATGAAAGTCGTCGCCATTCGTTCCATTGTTGCCCTTGGTGCCGTGAATAAGGAGGGGAGTCTCTTCGTTGGCACGGGTCTCCGAATCGCCGGTGGCAGTGCCTTCACTCGTATCACTTCCGGCGACCAAGCCAGCACCTGAGGATGCAGCCAGACTAGCTGCGATGATATCCTGACGGAAACTAGCCGGGTGAATGCTTATGTCGTCGATGCTTTGGAAACGGGAGTGCCCATTCTTACTGGTACGCTGCGGTGCGCGTCCCCTCAACTGGCCAGAAGCATGATTTCGACTACTGGCGTCATTGCGGCCTGTTGTGGCCTCGAGCCTCTCGCTTGCGCGTCTGACAATGGCTTCCGGAAGAACATCGCCGACGGCGCCGTCCTCATCGGCCACACTGCTACGCAAGTCGCCAGATTCTCGGCCTTCGTCGATAGCATGTTCATGGCCGTGGCCGTGGATGTGCGCATGTCCATGTTCATGGTCATGATGAGCGTGACTGTGGCTATGCCCGTCTTCTTCGTCTCCATGAGAGTGTCCATGACCGCCGAGAACAACGAAGCCAAGCAGATTAGACGCCAAACCTGCACACCCAACAATTAGGATGAGCTTAGGCTGGTTGATCTCTGGAGGTTCGACGAATCGGGTCAGGGCCTCGAGAATGATGGAAACGCAAAGTGCGATCAAGAAGACGGCGTTGAAGAAAGCACCAAGAATTTCAGCACGAACCCACTAGGTAGAGAAGAAAGCCGACGGTTAGCCAAAAAGCAAATCGTTATCAGAAAGAGTACCATCCATTGTATACGCACTCCAAATGTAAACTCGTCCGTCGTCTCTTTCTGAGCTGCCACAACGGCCCATAAGCCGATTACAAGCGAAATGATGTCGTTGAGCTGTGATGAAAATTAGCCAAGTCTACTCCACGAGCTGCACTGATCGGGCCAGAAACAAAAGCGCGGGAGGCCTTGGATTTTGGCATACCATGTGAAACGCATCAGCAGTCAAAGCCAGGGAATGCGCGAGGAAGCCGCAAATGAGCTCAAGCAGGAAGAAGGCCGTATCGATGGCGATCATGACCTTGATCCGCGTGCTCTTGGACCACGCCATTTTGGCTGCAGGCAATGCGACAGACGGCGCAATATTGCGCGATTGTCGTTGATGACGATGTCGACGTTGACACGAGACAACCAGAGGGACGACCCAAAGCGAAACAACGGGCGCGACGGTCGATATCAACTAGCGAAGAATAAGAGAGTTATGTTGAAATGGAGACAAAGAGAAGTTAAGGAGCGGGCGAAGCAGAAGAAGGCTGCTTCAACTTGTAATGGTGGGTTCGGTGTTGGCTCGTTTGGCGTTGGCGATTGCTCAAATCATAAATGACAACAGCTCGATGACTCGATTTGCATGAGCCGGCAGCCGGGCCTGCTGAATATAGTTTGAGTTGGTCCTGTTTTGCAGGATTTGATAGCCGCTTGGAAGCACTCCGTCCGTTGACGCTAGCAGAATGTGTCAAGCACGTCTTGCAAGTTTGAAGTTACACGTGCTGAAGTACCTACCAGCTATGATCCGGCTGTAAAGTACACGCTGAGTGCCGAGGCTGCGGTGGCACCTACACCCCACATGCATTCGATCGCGAATTCGGTGAGCAGCTTGCATATTGTATCCAAAGTGCCACCGTATGGGGTACATAGATGATGGGTCAGTATGTACATATGTACTCCGGAGTCCGTACTCCGTGTGTCCGAAAATCTCAAAGCCTGGATGGTAGGTATTTACTGACTTGCTTTCCACTCTGAAAACTCCTGAGAGCATGGCAGCATACAGAACTCCACGCAGAACTCCATGCAGAACCAGGGATGAAGCATGGCTGTCGGACATTGGCGGTACCTAGGTACGTTGCTGATTTTTCGAACTTTCGACACAAAGCTGACGCACAACCGGCACAAATGTAATCGAGTACATATGTACAGAAATAGGTACCCCACTTCATCTCATCTTAGTCGACCCCCCGGACCCCGGTCGCGGCTCCCCTCCCCGCTTGGTGGTGTCGTTGCGAGGTGCTACATGAGGTGGCACTCCCAACGCCACTTTTTCCATTACAAATTCCAGTAGCTAACACCTAATCCTAACCTTGACACCTAATCCTAACCACTAATCCTAACTAACCCTAACCAAGATTAACTGGAAAAGTGGGGCGGGGAGTGCCACCTCGTCGGGAACCTCTGTCGTTGCTACCTTATCGGTGCCACAACTGCTTCAAACGCTGCACCTGCATGTGGTCAGAACGCACGGTCGGCGAATCATGACGGAATATGCTGCACAGAATGTGGACGTGAACAGCGGCATGCGCGCTTCGCAAACAAAGCGCCGCAAACTCGGAATTAAGACCGGCAACATTCAGCAGGCACACCATATCTGGCACACAAGGCGCCAAACCAGGCCTTGTTGTTTGTTCTTCGTTGTTGCTGGCTTATTACTAATAACGTCATGCATGATCATTGATGTCGCTGCCGAGGAAGCTTTTTGGAAACTCCACAGGCTCACACAAGGTTCAAGGTCGCATCGCACCGGTACGACGCGCTGCCGCTCCTGCAAACATGCGTATGGTGGTGTCTGTGCTGTTTGATGCGCGGAGTAAGCTCTGACCAAACAGTCAGAGCACCGACAATGGGCGATTCTGACCAGAGCTTCATCCTGATCCGGGACATGACTGCATCCCAACGGACCTTCGTTTTGTCACAGATAGCCACAGTCTGCATGCCGAGAGACAACGACGCCGCCAATTGGAGACCTAAAATGCAGAAGTTTTACGAAGGCTTGCGGTGTTTGTTCGATGTGATGGACTACTACTGCTGCAGCCCATCCATGATGACACGATGATGATGACGTGCGGCACTGCAGGAGAAGACACCGACGTGTATCACTTTGTGAATCACATCACCAATCACATCACCATGGCATCTTTTTGTTGCGAACCTCAGCGCAACGCTCTGACCACTTCAGTAACTCGAATCGAGTTACCTACTCGAGTAGTGTCGATCGAAATCAGTAATAGCCTGATGAACACATTGAGCCACGAGAGAAACGTAAAACGAAGAATTCGGCACCGTCTCCACACGATGATACTTTCGTGACTGAAGCAACGGCCACAAAGTGCTAAGTCGAGCCCAGAATCTTGGTATTTCCAGGATGTCTTACGTTCCTCGAACTTCAGTTGACTTGTTTTTGCCGCTGACTCCAAAACAGGAGACTCGGTCTAACTACTAAGAGTCGAAATGTAGTCCTAGGCGACAGAGAAATCACTTCGCTGGTGGGATACAGCATTCCAAGGAACCCTACTCAGTGAACTCATCAACATGGCCATGACAACAGAACATTGCTGAAAATTGCATGGCCAACATGAGGCAACTTGCTCTTTCCCGATTCCTTACGAATTGTAATCCCGGTTGCGCCGTCGAGACAGTCCTTCTTGAGCTGCATGCCGCCCTAGGCTTGCACGAAGATCACGGCCTGTTGAATCTGTGTTCAAGCAAACCAACAAAATAACTTCGTCGACGGGCTTGCAAAGCTTGGAAGCTGACGACGATTGGGAAGCTCGTTTGCGAAATAGCACACACTTACGGAAGACGGTGCTATAAATCGGTTGTCTCCATATCAACGCAATATCCTTCGCTTCGCCTGTACTTTGTCCTGCATCGCTTTGCTTCTTAATTAAGACCTGTAGGCGACAGGTCCATCCTAGTGTCATGAAATAACTGAGGAAGCAGCGAGATTCAAAAGATAAGCTTGGTCTCTTCCTCGTTCTGCCGACGAGAGCTTCGTTGTCCCTCAAGCACATATGGTCGATGTGACTGCCAGGCCACATTCAATTCTGGGGGCTGGTCAAGATATTTTACGCAACATTGCGCCTTCTGGATCGTTCAAGACGAAGAAAGCACCGGCACTACGGAGGACACTCCAAGAAACATGAGCAGCATGCGCCGCATGGCATGACCGCAACGCGTATACCAGCTCAGAGATGATTGAACTCGTGTAAAATATCTTCATGGAAGGGATGAATAAAATATCAAAGCTACTGTGCTCGATTCCACTGAGGCTGTCTTGCCTTCGGGCGCCACCCTTCTACCGGTCTCGTTGAGTCGCTTCACGGAATGGCCGGACCCTGTTTACGTCTCCGAAAAAGCACATGAAGCAGATGAGAAGTACATTTGATTGAACCAAAGACGGGTCACAAGAGAGGTCGAGGACGAAGAAGGCTCCGTCTCTTGTGAAGGGCTCGTCTCTTGTGAAGGGCTCGTCTCTTGTGAAGGGCTCGTCTCTTGTGAAGGGCTCGTCTCTTGTGCGAAAATGGCTTCGAAATCTTGACAACTCATGCACGGGGTGGCAACGGTTCGTGTCTATGCGGGCGCTGTGATTGATGTGTTGTGTCCGCTTCACATCTATGTGTCTGCGACGAGTAGGTTCAAACATGGTTTGCACCCAGTACATAACTCATTCATACAAAGGGTGTCTGTCTTATATGGCATGATCATCACACGACCAGTGTCCCCATTCCCAAGTTCCAACGTGCAATGATAATAGAACTACACGTCCCATTGTTTGCAGAGCGTCAGTCTAGGGTCAGTACATGTCCCGATGTTTACAAGTACCATATACAGTCAACAGAATCCCCATGCTGCATTCTACCTTCTGAAATGCATCCTCGTACCGTGTGACATGATCCATAAACCTGCAGACATCACACGTCCAAATTACGTGGTATACAACTCACTCTCACCATGAATCTTTCACGGCGCAGGTCACACCCACAGTTATCCTCTGCTTTCCCTCTGAATCACGCCATTAACTGCGTCTTGCATCGTAAAGACGAAGCGGCCACAAAGGACTTTGGATCATGGATGTGGCGGGTCGTCCTCACTGTAGCTTGGGACGGAGCGTTCTTTCGGGGATGTCCTCGAGTTTTGTTGGTGCAGCAAAAGGAGCGAGCTCATGTATGGTAGGTATACCTGCATGCTAGTTACCAAACCTATGCTGGTTACGAACTGTAGTTAGCTAGTGAGTACAATGTAGGCGAGGCAAGGACACGTTGACGGCGGGAACTTCTCCCCAACAGTCCACTCTAACATTTCTTATCCTTTCTTGAAAAGTTCTATGTACTACAACTTACTCCGTGCAAGCGTACACTTATCCTCGAACCTCGTCGACGCACGGGGTCCCAGACTCCCAGATGCCCTCAACGCCATGCAAAGTTTTGCAAACGCCGTAACAAACCCCCCTGAATCATCACCGAACACATCATCCATGACAGATCCATCTCTCAGACAAGTAAAAGTCCCTCGTTCCGACACCTTGGGCCCTCAGCGCCAAGGGGACCACAGAACACGTTCATAAAACATGGCCAGACATGCATGACGCTTGCCTCGCTAGGCGCTTCCCTCTAGGCAACATGCACAATGCACCAATCTCCAAGACAAGCTCCAGTCCGGATGACACGAGAAAAAAAAAAATCATGATCAAGATCTCATTTGTTGGCCGTTTTTATGCCCTCTGTCTAGATAGGTAGGTTAACGCATGTTCAAAAGTATAAACCACGCACTCACAATGCACAGGACGAACCGAAGTTCCATTGATGCACCTCTGAAATAAGCTGCCCACCACGCTGCGCCTCCTAACGGACATGTGATGGGTGTAAATCAACGCAAAGCTCGTCTTGTGCCGCTGCAAGGCTGGTTGCTGGCAGCTGCATGGAAATGTAATGGGCGTGCCGCCGGCCAGCCGCTTACCGGCGCGTCTTATACGCGTAAAGCATGCGGCGCAAGGGCCCGAGAATGAGATAATTATGCGTTTGCGTAGGGGGCAAGGCGGCACACACTACGACATAAGACGCAGGGTTGGCTTGCCGGGCATTACTTAGCTTGCTAGTGCGTCTGGAGTTGAGACAAGATGGAGGCGATACAAGAGTCCAAGACCAACGACAATAGGGCAGCTCAGACCAGGTCTGAGGTGAACCATACATACATACCAGGAAAGATATGTAGGGCAGAAGACGACGGGTCACGGACTAGAATATGGGACAGACAGACACGAAGTTGGCTCATGGCGTGAAGCGTGGCACGCGCTGGTCCTCCAACCACGCGATATTCAGCACGCGAGGGCATTCATCGAACCGGGCAAGGGCGGGTGAAACAGGCCGGACGTCATTACGTAGAGAGTATGTGTGCATATGTAGTCCGTTTTTCTCCGGCCCGTTCTCATCTCGCCCGTCCCGGGCTCCGGCCGGCGGTTCGCGTGCAAGGCCAAGCAAGAATACGGCGGGAAGAGTAAGATCATGCGGGGGTTTACGTCCGTTATCATCTCCATCTCATCTCGGTTTACTTCCCGCGAGTGGACAACGGATCGCGTCACAGGGTCCTTCTTACTCGACGTGATATGTATGTACCTAGACGGAGGTGCCGAATCGCCTGCGCTCAGCATGAGCCCTGAGCCGCGAGCGGCTCTGACAAGCTTCGCTTTCCCCGGACTCCCGAGCGAGGTTGTAATTAGGTACACACGAGCTTGTCCAGGTTGATCCCCAAATATGTATGTACAGTTAAACCCCGCTATAACGATATCCCAAAAGTGACCAAAACTCCATCGTTATAACGGGATATCGTAATAGCGAATCTCGGGTGATCTGAATTCATCACGTGTTTCATCACATGACCATCGTTTTGGCAATGCTGCCCCACCATAATACCATGTCGAGTTGACGTGGCAGCACGCCGCAGCAGTATCGGATGTTCAAATTGCCACACAAAATTGATGCTGCATGTCAGGAATGGGTGGAATGAGCCAAAACAATGTGTCGGGATGAGTTGGGGCAGATATTGCGTGAGGAATTGGGTGGAATGGGCCAAAAAATTGTGTCGCGATGACCCCGCTATAACGATATCACGTGATTTTTCGACCAAAATCGTATCGCTATCGTTATAGCGGGATTTATCGTTATTTGTATGGTGATATCGGAAAATGAGGCCAAAAATATCGTTAAGGTGAATATATCGTTTTATAACGGATCGTTATAGCGGGGTTTAACTGTACATGGTATGTACCGTTCTTTGGGGGGAATAAGGCGGGGAAAGAAGGGCGGCCTCCTCGGCAAAGCGGTCTGCCTAGTTTTTCCAAGCCTTGGGCTCGTCGGTGCTCAGGGCTATTTCGTCTAAGGATTCCGAAAAGCCTTGCCAAAGATCGGGAAATCGAATGACCATCGGCAATGTCATGCGGCAAGCCGGAAAACATGGGCTTGCAAGCGAGACAGGCATGGAAAAGCACGTCTTTTCCATCAGACCGTCTTGCCGTTGCGAACTTGCGATGCTGCAATCTTAACAAGCCAACTCCTTCTCACACTTTAGCCGACTGCTTGGCTTGCAAGGCTTTTAGGTAGGTAGGTACCTACTCCGTAGGTACTGTAGGTATGTAGTTGTTTGAGCGGTCGCGTCGTGAGAGCGCCGTCGGCCTCATCTTGCCTGTGCGTGTAGGTTTTATTAGGAAGTGGTTTCAATCTGAGATTTTGCAAAGGGAAAGATGCGCCCCAGCCTCGTCTCTATCCTGGTGTCGTGTGTTTGGTTTCAGGTCCCGCCATCGTCACCCAACCTTTGACGAATTTCTCTTGTCCAGCTTTGCGCTGTGCTTTTGCGGGACCTTATGCAATGCATTGATGCAAAGAACAACTGCCCACCATTCTACTGCGTGTCTAGGTAGGTGTAAAAAGAAAAAAGACATAGGATCAAGAAACATGGAAAATAAAAAAAATCAAGGAAATCTCGCCATTGACGTGACATGCTGTCGACAATTAGGACTGACCATGCCTCATATGCGGATCGAAGTTTCTTGTGCCCTCTTTCCAGCCCGTGCTACCTTACTTTTCCATTCCGGCTTTTGGAAGGAGGGGCCTTGCGTGGGAGGTTTTTTTTTTTTTTTTTTTTTTTTGCGGAGACGAGGCGGAGCTCCGGGAGAGTGACGATGCCTTTTGTAGATGAGCATGGTGGTGTGCGGATCAAAATGGGGCAACGGCGGCCCTCATGTCGGTTATTGCCTGGAATGTTCCGCATTGCATGGCTGTACCCGTGGGTGTGCACATAGGGCGTGCATGATGCTCCCGTTCCGGTAGTTGAGATCAACGAGAATCAGCGTAATAAAGCAGTCAAGGACTCAAGAGTCAAGACTCAAGAGGAGACGTCTTTGCAGGTGTCTCTGCCAATGAGCGGCGCGCATAATAGATCAAGGGACATGTAGGTACCTACATACATACGCCGTACGGAGATGAACCCAAGAAAATATCATGCGCGCGTCATTCTTAGTAAAGCTGAACTAATGCCTGGGATATACTCCGGTGCCTGGAAGGGAAGTTGTGTCCTTGACTCCTTTGTGATTGACGCGCCCTTGGCTTTATTACTAACATATGTAACGCGCTGCCAAGCGGCCAGGCTGCCACTTGCCGCCTCTTGATGCATTTTTCCATTCTCGCCGTCAGAGAAGCGCCACCGTTTCGCATGCAGCGGACGCGGCTCTGCTGCTGGCTCACGAACTCCATCAAACTGACCCGTGACGTTGGGCGCAAGCCTTGGCCCGGAATGCGGCGTCCAACTTGATCAGCAGCCATGTCGTTCAGTCAGGCGAGTCGCGAGACCCCAGTCGCCTTAATGAGCAGGTAGGTATCGGGCCAGCATCACGTCAACGCTGCAATCCGGATGCGGGAAGGCAGCCAGAATGTTTCCAGAGTCCAGACAGATCAAGTGATATCGGGCGTCTGGATACATACTGTAGTCTGTAGTACATATGTATATATGTACTCCGTGGCATTGCCGCATCTCTCAAGTTTCAACCTCCAACCCATGCTTCGACTGTCATCTGAAACGCTGGCGCCGCGAACGCGTCTGCATCACACGGATCGAGTTTTATGCCCGAGTAAATCCCAAGGATCAGACTGCTGACGTGGTGCTGGCTGTCGATTCTGTTGCAATAGGTACACGCTACATACAACTTACACATGATTGCCAATTGCGCATCAATACGGAGTACCTGTGATAACTTATAAGGTACACGCACCACGCGATGCAGATGCATATGGACATACATAGATATACATGTACAACATGATGAGAATCGTACAATCTATCGGTCCACATTGACCCTTGCTGGCGCCGGCATCTTTTTTCACCCTTCCCTGTTCGCGAGCCTTCATACCCGGCCCCAGTTTTGCACTGGATAAGCTCACCTGGACTGCCGGGAGCATCAGGGCCTCAACCAGATTCACAAGTGACAAAACCCTTCGTTTTCGTTGCTGATAGGCACTCCGTACGGAGTACGGAATAGAAAAATGACGTGGAAGGATAATGCTTGACCGTTTTTTCTCCACCGGATCGCCTCGCGCCGCCTGCCAATTTTGACCCCGGACAATGGGGTTCGGAAAAGTCTTTCACATGCTTACTCCGTATTCGTATGTATATGGAGTACATACTCGATACGCCTGTCTGGGCTGAATGTCCTCGGCACGCAGACGTTCCCTTCATTTTCCTCTCTCTTGTTCGTGCTTGAATCATGATTCTCGATGTTACGTGGAGTAGCATGGAGTGCGAAGATAAAATTTGCCTACGGAGTAGAGGCAGAAAAGACAACACCCAGGTCAGCCAGAAATTGATGGAAACGCTTGAGCTGCAGCAAAGGAGCCACAAGTTCCTCGATTATCACCTGGGAACCATGCATGTATGATGGTCCATGGATCTGGCGGGACTAGCGCGTCTGTCTTTGATCTCCAAGGCGAGCTCCATTATGTCCCTATTCGTAGTATTCAATGTGGGCGTGGCCAGGGCTACCTAGGCCAGACGAATCACGAATCCACGATACATATCTTTCTGAGCAACGTCGACAACTATGCTGGCGGTGTAAGATGGCCAGCCATCAGCACAAATTTTGACTTATCGAGATGGTCTGCTCGTTGTGACGAATAACCTGGGCAATCTTCGCTTACGATGCTGCAGCATACCGTATACGCCATGATACTTGTGAGATATGTACATACTCTCATCGGTCCTTGCATGTCGTGTCGCTGGATTTGCGTGAGGCCCTCCTCTTTTCGGTGTTCAAGTTGCTGTTCTGGCGCGTCATTGGACTCATGAGTCATGATACCAGAGTGGTCGAATTGCAACTTGCAAGCGGCACATTTCCTTCATAGGCAACTTTCTGGTCGCGCTAATCTCGATACGGACGTAGCGCCACCTTGCCTCGAGAGTCGAGAGTCGACATGTTTTTTTTTGTCTTCCCTTCACCATGGCTCACAACGTTAATTATGGCGAAACGCCTGCCGCCCTGATTCTAGGGACACATGTTGGGTCGGGAGTCGGGACTCGGCCTTCGTGAACCGTGGGTTGTCCCGTGGGTTGTTCCGACTGTAAATTGCTAACCGCACGGCTGGGGCCCGCTGGGCCCTGCTGAGGATCACGACTCCACGAGCCACTGAGGCAGTTCTCCGTACATAGTGGCCTGAACCAGCTATGTACCTACAGTACTGCGTACAGAGTAGGCCGAACAAGATGGCCCCGTGCCATGGGCTGCCTCAACCTCATGCACACTTCTCTCGCCCTTGATCATACATCAAGACCCTGAATTGCCTCCTGGACCGGAGAGAAACTACCTATGTACAATGGACATACTCTGCACGGAGTAGGAAGCAGTCAAGTCGCAGTTTACTCCGAACACCAGTCGAGTCTCGGAAGTCGTAGCGAGTGACGTGACAGTCCCGAGTCCTGAGTCCTGCATCGTTTCCAGTCCTCATTACAGCCTCGTTCTTTTGAAGTCACTAGGGGATAGATATAGATTGCCGCTTTGCTTTATCAACGTCGCACAGATTATTACAATCCACATCAGACGATGGGCAGATGGATGCATGGCGTGACTCTTGGTCTATAGTTAGCTTTTCAACTCTATCACATAAGTAGATGTTTGCTCAGGCCACCGCACAGAGCGTCTGGGCAGTACAGTACAGTGCAACATGTGCGGTTTTATTAATGAAACGAACTCCATTGCACCCTGTGAGGTTGGCTGAGCGCTGTGCTGTGCATGACAAGAAACCGGGTGAACCTGTTTGACTCTCATGCTAGGTACATACATACGTATTGTGTACTTGATTGTACAGATTGGTCTTGCGACATCTCGAAATCTTGTCGCCGCGCTCGGCACGCGTTCGCGTTCGCGAACAATGAGAGGCCAAGTCCTCACCGGAGGCATTATTCTTCGTCATCGTTCATATGTCGCGTTCGCCGTTGACGTTTCCATGGCCGGGAAGCTTTCCACTTCGTCGTTAGGAAGTTAGGATCCAAGGCGCCCCATCTGCGCGGGAACTAGGCGCGACTTTTTCCGCCTAGTCTTTGATGCCATGTGATGGATGATGAAATGCGCTGTGCAATTGTACATACTCCGTAAGCAGCTCAACTTACCTAATGCGTCGACATCGCAAACGCCATTGTGTAAACCATTCAGTCTAGACAAGAGATCAATGACAGTTTGAACGTCAAGTGCAAGAATCTATTATGCGCTTGTGCCGCCATCCCTCGTTTTGTTCATCATCGGTCGCATTGGCGCAAAGTATGTATCCCACACGTGACACAACGTCTAACCTCTGTCGCCGAAATGACGTTCGTGCTAGGATCCCTGTCGTCGTTCAGACAGGCATGTGCCTATGTACCTACTTAGGTACCTACTTAGGTACCTCGAATGGACTCTGTAGGCACTCTGTAGGTAGGACATCTGCTTTTGACGAAGGGCAGCGTGAATTGAACATATCCAAGCTGATCTTGAATTGAGATTGCAGCATGCAACTGAAAGTGCTCATGCATTTTCTTGTTCATCTGGGCTCCTGGAGAAAGTGAGTACAGGCGAAATGGATGAAACCATTCTCGAAGGAGGAAATCCGTCTGGGAAGGAGCATCGAACGAGGTCGGCGTCGACGTCGGGTCAGGGCTCAGGTTTGGTGTTATTAGGACAGTGCTGTGGTGGCGGTTCATGCTATGATGCTACAATAGGTACCTATGCATATGTACCATGTACTGGCCCAGAACTGCGCACGCGTGAAGCATGTTTGAGTTTGGATCTCGTTCACGTCCGCTTCGTGCCGAGACGCGTCTGATGATCCTCATTGGCCACTTGCTTTACGGCTGCAAAGAAATGGCAGCTCGAGCCTCGGCGGCGATAACTTTAAGGGCGCCTACAACCGTCGTCGCTTCTTGGGACCGACGGATGTCCTTATTGGCTGCAGGATCTTAGGCAGGAGTCTGTGAGGGGAATCAAACTCTGAGGTTTCAACGATGGCCACTGACCACCGAGAGGTCTTGATGACCGCTCCGTGCAGAGTTGTTGCTGCAACAATCGACCATTTCCGATCAGCAATCCGATAGCCGTAGCATTGACATTGGAGCGATGACTTTACGCAGTGCTGTAACTCTAACTTGCATGTATGATGTGGCAGCAAGGTCAGGGGGCACTCAACCTGAGCCAATGATGATGCTCTGAACAGCAGAGAAGCGAGCCATGCCATTGCTATTTGTAGCAGATTCTTGCATTGACTGAATTTCGATCTTGCACAAGCCAGCACTAGCGGCAAGATGCTCGGGCAGGCAGACGGAAGGCGTTCAATCGACTTGCAGAGGTAGGTATACGATCATATGATGCAGAATTCGCGGCTTAATCACGATAGACAGTTGGCCAACACTTGTTGAGAGCGCATTGATTTTGTCAAAGGTCATCATCGGGCCGTGATTTTGTGAAGGTTGTTGAGAAAACCCGCCTCGTTGCTGATGCTGCCTAATGCTGCGTAGCACCGGTACGGCGGTACCTGAACCTCCACCCGCCTGGAACAAGCGACTTTCAGGAAGGAGGCACCCACCCATGCGAGGAAGGTCTCGAAAATCATTCTCGCTCCTATGTACTTACCGATTCGTCAGCCAATGAAACGAGACACCGAGGAAATCGATCCAAGACAACGGCTGTGAGGATGGAATCCTTATTCTACCTACATACATATCTCGAGTGCCTCTGTGAATATTCGAGCAAAGAGGCCCGAAACGGAGCGCAATCTAGGCTGATCAGTAGCACATTACTCCGTATATGTATTATCTACGGAGTAAGTTCCTCTCATACATACTTATTACTTGGAAGCGAAGGCATGCCGCAGCCTTGAACGCTATCAAACGCCTTCGGTCACGGCTTGACTAGGAATAGGTACGTACTGCCTACTCCATGTACGGAGTGTACCTATGTACTCCGTACATAGGGTGTTTGATTGACCAACAGGCTACAGCCCCTGCCTTGTAAGCCACTGCTGGTCCCTGGAAGCCTGCAACTTCAATGCTCCATACAGAGTTCGCGCTGAAATCGACTTTCTCCACTGGCGTTCAACGGCTTCCCATCAGCCCGCCGTTTGTGAGCGTACTGCCTACTATGTATGTAGTATTGTTACCTCGAACAGGTGCCTTGGCCGCAGCATAATAAGGTAAAGTATGTAGAGCATCAGCATCAGGACTCAAAGAGCAGAAGCCAGCAGCGATTTCTCCGAAACACTTCGCTTTGGCCAAGAGGATGCGGGGAGGGTGTGCTGAGTCTGACCGCCCCGGGGGCGAGATGGGAATGGGACGCCCTGCAGGCTGCGGCAAGCTGAGCACAGCCAAGAATCCGTAGCTGATGCCTGCTCGGGACAAGTTAGGTAGGTACACATGTGTACATAGGTAGGTAGGTACATACTCGATTATCTGTCTGACCTCCCTACATCTGCTATCTCCATGTATTACCCTCAACTACCCTCAACAACGGAAGAAGGAAAAGGAACCGCGTTGCATGACTTCCTGCCTTGCTTCATCTTTTTTCTCTGTTTCCGATTACTGACAGCCCACGATCTTGTGCAACGGCATCGCCACCACACGGGTGGTGGTTCAGTCCGAAAAGATGCCCCTGCATTAGGTAGTTTGTACATGCGTTGGTGGACCACGGTGTGAGGACGAAGCAGAATATGTACTCAGTACATATGTACAAATTACAATACATAGGTACCTACCTAATACATAATTCGATTGGGCATACCATTCTCTGTACGAATAGTTGCCTTGCTCATGATGACCATTGACTGCACAGATCGACGTCAACCTTCAACGAGCTGCGCTGTAATATGTACCTACCAGTGCAGCGGGCCTCAGCAGCGACAATTTTGAAATCTGCACTTGAACACCGAAATCCAGGATTGAACTGGGTTTTCTCTTCGCTCTCTCCTGGGGTTTGGAATTGATGGATGGACACAGCTGGCTCTTGCATTGATACATTGGCCTTGCGTAACCTCTATGCGGCAAGTGTACTGTTGTGGACACACCAGCAACGCTTCACATCATACATGGCATCGCCCGTGATGTTAAGCTTTAATTGCATACACGGTACACATTAGGTAGCCATAGATGACAGGTGTGCTGACTCCTGAGTCTACCGTATGTAGGTAGCGCTTGCACCAGTAACTCACAGGTCGAGCGCCGCTTCGCCAACTTGTCTGGCTCAAATGAGATGCTCTATATGCAATGTGTTTCAGTTGCAACTGTCGTTTACATAGCATGATTTCTTCTTGACAATTCGATGAAAGACGGCTACCAAATGGACTGCAAATAACAACAATCCGGCAACTTTGACTCAACCCGACCTCTTGTCGGCAACTTAGAGCTTCGGAGGGACTGTATAAATCATGGCAACTGAAAGAAGAGACGCAACGCGACTACGACACGACCACGACACGACAATGACACGACCCAATAGCCATGATACCATCTTCTTATTATTATTCCGAGCATGTCATGCCAGCCAGCATTCAGGACCTGATGCAGCTCGTCATACATGCACCACTCGCAAACCAATTGGTGACGCGAATTGCGGACGATCTTCTTGGCTAGTGAATGTAAGTGCACGCCACACCCCGGCCGCCAACCCAGTTGAGGAACCCAGGTACCCCAAGCTTGAACGGGCATCGCTTTGGCGCCTCTCGAGTCTCATCGTCCGCTTCCAATCGATGCCGGTCGAATTGGACGGGCAAGAGGGGCGGATAGACTCCAGTTGGCCACAGCGGCGGCGGTGATGATGAAAGGAAGAATAGCAGCCCCTCTCCGCTCTGCCAACGCCCTCTTCCCACACGCATGTCACCCGCAGCCGGCAGCCCACTTGGGAGCAACAGGTTGGACGCGCTGCACAAGTCACCAGACAACCCCCGCTGGAGCTGGAGTTGATCCATCTCGGACTCGCATTTGGCTCCTCTCTGGCCCGTCTCTGACCCGTTTCTGACTTCTCTGGCTCGTCTCTGGCCCTCGCAGCTCCTCCTGCCAGGGGCTGCAGCCTGCGACACATGGATCGTGCGAGAGAAGACGCAGAGTACCTATGTACCCTCCCCGCTCGTACCCAGCCTGGCTACCAGCTGCCCAGTCCCAGGTCCCAGTCGACTCAGACGTTAGAACAGTTGGCTGGCTGGCTGGCCCTGCTGCCAAACCTTGCCAATACCCGCGTCTCACGACGAGCTTGCTTGCCGGGTTCGGGTCACTCTCTGCTCTGGCGTTCTCCTGATTAAAATTATCTCTCCGCCTGTCCGTTCTCTTCTCGTCTATCCTCCTCATATCTCTTTTTATGCCACCTTCCTCTTCCCACCTCCAGGTTCAGCTCCTGCTCCTGCTACTCCTCCTCCTCCTCAACGTCTACCTCATTTTTCGTCCACTTGCCTCAATTACTCATCCATTCAGCTTTCAATTTGACCTGTTTGGATCAGCAGGTCGGTTGATTCTGACAATTGGATAGAGGAGAATTCCGCAAGACTTTCGACCCTTTGGACTTGCATCTGCACCCTCTCGGTCACGATTGTGAACAACTTGGGCAGAAAAAAGTTATCCTCCAAGCCGACCGGGTGTCCGAAACCGAAATCGACGACGACGAGACCGAAGGACGAAGGACGAAGGACGATTTAGTATAATTCGTGAAACTGTGAATTACCTTGGCTGGTATTTTTGCTCTTTCACTCGACCTACGGCCTAGTCTTCGTTCCAAGTCGTCACCCTCAAGATCATCCCTAATACGCCCCCTTGTGAATTCCTCGGCCATATCAGGGAATTTAAGCACAACCTGCCTAACCCACTCGCCCCTTTCCTTCGATACTTGTCTACGTTGTGAGTATTGAATGTCCCTTCCCGAGACAGAGTCACTTTTACAGCACCGACATTGGCCGAATTGTGTCCTCTTTGTTCGGAGGGATGTCGTGGATGCAGCCGACCCAGATCATTCAGCTCTAGCATTGCTCCAACCATTGGAACTCCACCAAGAGGAAGAAACAGGACTGATCATACTTTGCTCGACACCACTTTTGGTCTACATGCGATATTTGGCACTTGCTGTGGCAGCTTTCATATCTGTTGTCATGACTTTCTTTCGTCGACCTCTGTCAAAATTGCACTTGCACTTCGTCCGCTTAGCCTGCGTCTCTCATTGCTTGAAGTAACAGCAAGTAAGCGTATCCTGCTTGCTCTGGCTTCTCTCTTTGATTTCGAAAACGTGCCTTGGAGCGTTTCAGAGGTCAACTCAGCCAAGTTGCCGTCAGACGGGTTTTTAACTGTCTAGCGAGTGGAATTGTACTCGCAGGCGTGGCATGTCCACCACCAAGTGCAGCCCATCCCTCGAATTAAGCCTCGTCAGCATCGCATCAACAGAAATGAAAGCTGCCATGGAAAGTTGCCGAGTATCGCATGCAACACAAATATGGTGTCGAGCAAAGTACGATCACTCCCTTTCTTCCTTTCGCTGGAATTGGGCTCGACAAAGCAATGATGGAGCTGAACGAGCTGCGGCAGCAGCAACCACGAAAGCTTCCGAGAAGTCATCTACATACGCAGGAACCTGCAAGAAGCTCAACCTTTTGTTGAGTTGCGTCCGTGATAACAATCCTAATAACATCTTAGCTTTTTTTTCCCTGTCGCTGCGACTTTATTTCCGAATATTCGGGCCATTCGTGCGGGAGACGTTCACTCGTTAGTCCTGCCTCGTCAGTGGTCACAGCATTTGTCTCAACCCGCCCGCCCTCTTCTCTGAGCACTCTACATAGCTACGGTAAGCCACCTCTCCACCTTTTCTCCTTCACCCGGTCTCAAGTCCTCCGCCCATCTCCTGGTATCAATCCCTCCACATTCCAGGTGGCAGTCCAAAAAGCATCGTCCAGCAAGGGAGCCTCACACTAGAGGGAATTGAGTTTCTGGTCCCTGAGGGATCGCTACCTGCATGGCAAACTTCTCAGGCGTGAGCGACATTGAATCGTTTCTTGATGGAATTCGATGGAGGGTCTCTCAGAGCTAACGAATGTGATCGACAAATACAGCCTCCAACCAAGCGGCAGCTTGTTCTTTAACAGCTCCTCGTCCAATCTTTTCGCGTCGAATTTGCACTCTATCGAGCCCATGATTTCGATTTCGGCCCCAGCCACAGTCACTCTTTTCTACTGATATTCTTACCGCGCTCTTCTAATTCTAATAATCTAATTCCCTACCCGCGTTACACAACTCAATTGACACGACCGAGTTCGTTCTTCATTGAGGTGGTTTTCGACCTGCAGATTCCTCGGGCACTTGACACAGCTTTCTCCGAGACTTGACGAGCTCCTCAACGTGTTCTTGAAAGCCACATCGTTCCTACAACTTGGAGAGATACACTCAGGATCGTCATCAGCCATCAGTCGACACAACATGGCTTTTCGTGATGCCGACGACACTTTCTTCGTGGAGTCCGACGAGCCTCATCTAGCACGCCTTGACTCTCGCACAGCTGCGAGGTTAATCTTACAGAACCGACAAGACATGATTGCTAGCGACTTATCACGGCTTGCCGGAGATGAATATTTAGAGGATATCATGTTGCACATGAAAGAGATGGAGGCACGTATTCCCCCCCTCCTCCTGGCTCGTTCCACCTATGCTTCACCTTTATCAAAGCTAACATGCAAACAGGATGAAACACTAGCCGATGCGAGCCTCATCGACATGCAACGTGAGATCCAGTGGTACATGAGACCATACCTCATCGACTTCCTCATTGAAGCTCATGCTGCCTTCGCCCTCCTGCCGGAAACACTATATCTCACCGTCAACCTGTTGGACCGATATTGTTCCAAACGAGTCGTTTACAAGCAACACTATCAGCTGGTTGGCTGTGCCGCCTTGCTCATTGCTGCCAAGTATGGCGACAAGAAGGACCGTGTACCGCAAATACATGAACTCAGTAATATGTGCTGCGGACTTTACGATGCAGGCATGTTTATCCAGATGGAGCAGCACGTATTAAACACGCTGGAGTGGAAGCTCGGACACCCCACTGTCGAATTTTTTGCAAAGCTCATGGTGACAGAGGAGTATGACAACCGAGAGGTGGAGCAGATGGCCAGTTATCTGAGCGAGAATGCTTTATATCACCGAGACTTTGTGTCAACAAAGCCGTCAATAATAGCTCGATCATGCTTGGCGCTATCTCGAGCCATCCTTGGTCGACCCGAGGTCAATGACGGAGAGTGGGATCATGAAGAGAACTTGACGTTACTCACTCTTTCTCAACACCTGGACCATCCGCCTGCACCCCTAGCCCGAAAGTACTCAACGCCGCAGATGTCGAGGGTAGCACAGAAGCTCGCCGACTTTATGGCTGAACAAGCTGCAATGGCGGCACACGCTTCCAACCCCTCACCACCGGCGGCCAAGATGACGTCAAAGCACGCCGACATATACAGCACCCCTCAGAAGGGACACGGTGCTATGATGGGTTTCGAAGGATACTTGACACCACCTATCACACCTGATGGTGCATGTTTCGGGAATGGAAACCGTGCTGCTGAAGATGCTTACACGATAGCTCCTGGCTGTCCTGTCACTCCAACGCCACAACATCAGCAATCATCACATGCTAATTATGCTCAACAAGCATGCCAGTACGTTAGTTTCCCTGTACAACAACGACATCAATTACACGGAATGCGTTAGACGAAAAAGTCGGTTGATTTTGTGTCTCGCTACCGAACCAGCAACTCCCCACGAGGGCGATAACCAGGACCGTGTGCTTGACGTACTCTTGTCTTCGGCCTTCGATACTTGCGATCAGAACGAACACGCATTTCCAAACATCTTTCACTCTCTCATCTTTGTCATGGCATTTAGCGGATCGTTTGTTTTATTAAAAACCCCTGTTCTTTTTTGTTTTCCATCATATGCATACCATCAATCGCAAACGAATCAAAGACGAAAAACGTTACCCAACACGTCTTGCAGGCATCCAAAAAAAATTGGCCCTCGGATCATACCCTATTTTTTTTTCTTGAGATTTCTTCAACAATTTATCTTCCGAACTTTTGCATCTTACTTCTCTGCATGCTAAACTTGGGCAGTTGAAAGTGCCCTCCTTGCATATGAACAAAGTGGGAAAGGGACGATTAGGGAGCGAGCTCCATGGAAATGGGAAGCTACGCTCATTTGTCATTTTATCATTCATTTTTCTTTTCAAACCGGGAATTCCGGGAAACAACTGGCCAGCCTTGATGGGGGGAACAGCACGGGGGAAATGGTCAAGGAATTTGAGATTGCACAAATGGCCAGAATGTACTTTGGAATTGGGATGGGATTGAACTTGCAGTTTGAAGAAGATGGTGAGGATGGTGGAATTGAAGGCGCCTGGGAAGCTCCCAGAGCTTCCTTGCCGAAAGAAGAGTCTTCTTTTTGCAGGGCGCGAGATGCACATACAATTCTCTCTCTTCCCCTGTCTTCTCTTCTCTCTCTTGTCGCGATGTTGTTAAAGCAACTCACAACGACCTCTGTACATTGTGTTTTTCACATGATTCGGTGCAAAAGCTTGGGAGACATGGAGCAAAGAGCATGTTCACCCCTGTACATAGAGAAATATGGCCATGTTCTTTATTTTGAGGACCTCCTGTTCGAGGCACCAATACGAGTCAATCCAAGCAGTCAAAACACGAATCACACGATTAAATGACAAGTCGCGCGTGAGAGCAAAGATTGCCTTCTCCATGCTCTGGTGTTGCATTTCAGGCCGGAGGGAGGGGCGGGAGGACAGGGCACGGGACAGGGGTAGACAGGGGTACAGGGTGTGTGCATAACATTTGCAGTGACATCCACCCACACACAATCCTTTTCTTCCCGCCCTTCTAGAACGACCCGACGCACGCAGGGGCCGAAGCGGCTTAAAATGCGTGGTATGCACTGTGTACAAACGGAGTACATATGTAGGTATGCACCCAATCCCAGCCGCCATTGTACAATGCCGCTCGGCTTGGGAATGAGTTTTTGCGTGCAATTGCGTGAGTCGCGTTGGGGCATTTCGCAAGTGCATTCCGCCCCCTCCCTCTTTGCTCCGCCGAATGAAACGGCCATCTCGCGAAGGGGGCAGGAGAAATGATGAACGCCGTCTACGTACGTGAAATGTAATACAGAGCTATACGATGCGAATGACAATAGAATTGAAGAAGGGCAGGCAAATTACCTAGCCGTCGAAGCTTACCTACCTAGGTACGTATCGTGATTTGTACCGCACACGTCTGGCAGGGGGTGTGCCAGGGGGGGTGGGGACATCTCGACCCGAGCCTGAGGGTTACATACCCTTGCAATGATCAATCATTTCTACATATCATTGGTTGCAAAGGAATCAATTTCATGGGGAATGCATAGACTAGAAGGGAAGACCTTCTCGTGAACAGGCTCCCTTTTTGCATTTTATGTATCTTACCATTCTTCAGAGCATGAAGAGGAGAGGAGGAGAGAGGAGGGGTGGTAAAGATCCTTCGGAGGGGTCGGAGAGGTCGACTTGAGTTGAGCGTTGGAACTTGGAAGGCCACATCTAGGCATGATCAAGCCTGGTGGTTGTGGGGAAGATGGGGCGATGACGTCATGGGGCATCTCTGCCAGTCGGGATTCTTGAAGGACAGGTATGTGCGGAGTATATCTATGTAGGTATGTATGTATGTAGAACAATTGGATGTGTACGGATACAAAATGCTTTAAGTAACCAAATAGGCAGGAGAACATGACATTGTTGATCTTGCCCGGTCAAGCAGGGTATGGGGGAGAAACGCTGGGCTGTCGCAAGCAAATCTATTCTTGGCCTTTTCGGCCCAGAGGGTCACGGGTGAGAAGCCAGAAATCTGAAAGAATCGGCTGGCCATGAACCCAAAATGGACCAGGGTTTCCATGTTACCAAATTTGTACATACACGGCACTTCTTCAACGATCGGTTGGTCGCTCACGCATTTTTAATCTTCCCCCTTAACTTACATTCGTAGGCTGTACCTATGTATATAGCTATTCCGCTCAAGCTTATGATAAGGTGACCGACGGGCCGACATACCTACCTAGATTACTTTGTACGATTCGCAGAGAATGACACATGAGCCTGTAGCGGATGCTCAAACATCCTCTTATGCGCTGCATTCCCGCGTGTGCATGAAGCATGTAACATTCAGATGAGATAATGAGTACTTCATTAATATACGCAGTTGCTGCACAGCACTTTGGTTAGATATGTATAAATTCGTTGTCGTGGCCTTGTATCGCCTATTATGCATTTCAGGTATGCATGTAGCTTGGTGCCATGTATTGGCTGCTTTGGCTAGTCAAGGGACTTGGTCCGGCATAATGACTACATGTAACATAGTACATATTGTGTCTATGCAGTACCTAGTATGTACATAGATTGAGGTTTCCTTCCCACATGAGGAGGACGTGCGTTGGTCTGAGGGTATTCAGGCTGCTGTGCCGGTCAAGGAGCCACGGGGAAAAGTGTGATGCTGCAAAGGGGGACGCTGGCTTGCAACTTTGCAAGAGTGCATAGCGTGAGGTCTGTAGAGCCTCGGCAGTGTCTGCAAGCCTCCACATTACTGATCGAAGCTCTCCAATTCGTATTGGTGTATCGTGGCCCTCTCCTTGGCTCTCCTTTGCAATTTGTCAATCACAGATCTCGGGTTAACCGTCAACGTACCCTGTAATGTGCCATCATTGATTTGCGAGGCGTTACGGTGAGAGAGAATGTGGTGTACCTATAATATACGGTGTATCCGCCCTCCGGATTTGGGCTTCGGCGAGCCACTTGGCTGGCTCTCTGTCTTTCCTCTCCTCGGCGTCGTGCTGGTCGCGCCCCCGAGGACCAACAGCAACCCAATCATGCACACACGCACTTCTGATCCATGATATGTCTTAGTGCGAACCTCGTTCACGAAATGAGACTGAGAGGTTTCGGCGAGCTATCATGCCATAAACAGCTTCTCGGTGCTGCGGCCCCAGGTACAACTTGTAAGCCACCGGGGGGCCCTTATCGCAGGGGTAGGTATAGGGGACCCCTATCCAGTTTGTGCAACTGCCCAGTGCCAAGTTCCAACTTCCAACAGTCCTGTACCTATTCCCTCCCCACTTACTCCACCGCCGTAACTTGTGATCCGTGATCATTGATCATGCCCCCAACAACAGCATCGAGAAGACCGCATCCGACATGCGACGCGCCGGGGTTGGTCAGAGCCTCCTCAAGCCTCGTTCAGCGCCGTCTGGCGTAATTAAGCTTCGCCAAGCATCGTCTACCGCTGCGCGTCGTAGCGTCGTCAGCCTTGTCAGCTTCCCGACCGGGCCTTTCTCCGACCACTAGCCTTTCTCTCCATAGAGTTACGACGAAGCAACGCCGCTTACTTGCTATACCTATTCCGTAGGCCAAGACTGGTCTCAAGGCGACGTTCTCCAGCAATGTACGATACCGCATATCATGGAACATTTCAAGCCAAGCCTATGGCCGCACGCATATAAGCGCAAGCCATGTCGTCAACTACCGCAAGTCGTTTATGATGATTACGCAGGCAGGCGGCAATATCTGCTATCTGCTGATCTGGTACCTTCTACCTGTCAGAAAGGTATTACCGGCAGGCCATCCACCTCGGCTCGTCCAGCGAAAAACCCGCCTCAGGATTTGCTCGATACCCGAATCGTCGTTGACGATGGCTTCGGATCGGTCAAGCCACCCGGACGCTCGCGATACAGCTGTCATCAGCAACAGATTTGGTGCGACCCACGACTCTGAAAGTCGCGAAGAAGAGAGCTCGACGGACCTCCCTGCTTCTGCGGCTGTGCAGGCCGTTGAGGCACCTCCAATCGCCGTCGGCAGTAGAACAGACGATGATTACGGTCTTTCCAGTGTAGAGGGTGACGATGCCACGGCAAGCTTGACCTCGAGTCTTTTGTCCGCCCACACTATTGAATACGGTCGTCGCTACCCAGTTTTTGGAGATATCCAATATGCACTGCCGATAGACGAAATGGAACAAAGCAGAGAGGACATGAAGCATGCCATGCTGATGATGCTTACGGAAAACAAGCCCTTTCTGGCTCCCATCGGGGACCATCCGCAGAAGATTTTGGATATCGGCACGGGAACTGGTGAGAAGCGAGCTTGGCCTAGTTGGCTTTTTCTTCCTCGCCCCGCTGCAGGCGTACTGACCAGAACATGAATCTGAACAGGCATCTGGGCAATAGATGGTATGTTGGAACTTGGCAGACTCGGAAAACTAGGCTTACGGACCACGACTCCCCGCTCCCCGCTCCCCTCGCCTCCTGTTCAAATTTGCACAAATCCCACTTTGCTACTAGCAAATCGTCATCACTTAAACATCGCCCTGAAAAGGCTGGCTTGCTGATCGGCACATTCCCTCTTAGTTGGTGACAGATACCCAAGCGCAAAGGTCCGTGGCATAGACATCGCGCCAATACAGCCGGAATGGGTTCCTCCCAACGTCTCATTCGTAGTCGATGACTGTGCGAAGGATTGGATAGAGAGAGATGCCGACCTTGCCCACTTTCGGTACATGATCGTGATATTCAAGGAAACTTCCAAAGTCCTCGGACATGCTTTCGAGTGCGTAAACTGGCGTAGAGTCCTCAATCCTTCATCACAAAACTTAAAACTAATCTGAGCTGACATCCTTCTCCTTCTGGGGATGTACAGGAGCCTTCGTCCCGGGGGCTGGATCGAGCTACAGGAGATGCTCACAACATCGCTATGCGATGATGGAACGATGCCCGACGACGATCCAGTCAAATACTTGTGCGAAACGGCCACAAAGGCATTCGAAAAGTGTGGCATGGAGACGACATTAGCACCGAAGCTCGAACCGTACTTGCGCGAAGCCGGATTTGAAAACATCCATTGCCAAATCTTCAAGGTTCCTATAGGACCTTGGGCCAAGGACAAGACCATGCGAATTGTTGGTCTGTACCAAAAAATAGCGGTTGAAGACGGTCTTCCCTTCTTGACAGGGCGTCCATTTCAAGCATTGGAAATGTCCGAGGCTGAAGCTGAGGTGACCATTGCCATGGCCAGAAAGGGCCTCGACGATCCCACTGTGCATCGTTATTTCAATTACTATTTTTGGTACGCGCAGAAGCCGGGAAAACGAAGCGCGGAGCAAGGTGGTTATGCTTGACCATTCTGGCTATCAACAGTATGACACAATGGATGAAGTGGATAGAGGGTGGAAAGCGCGTCTGGAGCAGGGACTATCTGAGGCAAAAGGCAAACAGGGGCCATCTTCCAGCAGTGCGATTCGCGATCATATGTCTAATGTGTTTGAACGCTTACATGGGCGTTATGAATTCATGAAATTCTCAGCACTTCTCGTGGATTCAACCCAAGAGATTCGCTTTGCGCGCTCGGAAACCGGCCTTTCCAATGTGGAGATATCTATGGACTGGACGGCACTTTCTCAATTCTTTCTTCGAGCATACAAACAAAGGATGGTACAAACGAAAAGTTTACTCATTTCTTTGGACAAGACGAATTTGTGTGAGATCTCGATAACCCTGACCGTGACCTACGTCGCTCGGAATATGAGCGAATGTGCGCGGCGACATCGTGTCAATCGATGGCTTATACAGGAGAACCCTCCCTGAATTTCATGCAATGCTGTTTCCGGTTTGTCATCAGGAGATTCGTTCTTCTCCTCACTCTATAAGTAGCACGCAACCCTGGATGCCAGTAGAAGATGAGGGGGTATCCGATCCTTCGGAGGGCGTTGAAATGTCTGGACACAGGGAAGGTGGAAGACCATGATTCATAAAACGGTGTAGTTATGTGAGGCATAGCTCGCCGAAGCTCTCCTTTCATGCACAAGTGCATCAGACGATTCATGAATCTGAGGTGCGTGTGTGGGCAGGAACTGCACAGCCAACACAAAACCGAATGAGGTCCAGCCAAGTCACCCACCGTTGTGGGCTCAACGTATGGCCAAGCATTCGACCAGCGTTGCATCCACCAACTGGAATTAAGTGTCTTTAGCATGCTCAGCTCGCCGACCAGGCCGTCGCCCAACAGCCGCCGTCATGAAGGCTTTCGCACTCCGTGATGCAGTTGAGCGACGCCAACCTCAACAATCCTGAAGGGCGCAGCAGCAGCGTTCTGCCCATACTCCGCAAAGTCATGAGTCGGAATGACGAAGAAACGCTTGCTTACTGCAGGCCAAGATAAGCGTAGACGGAGTAAGCTTACTGTGGAAAGGAAAGGCATGTCGCAGCCAACTGGTCGTCTAGTTGAATTAGGCTGTACATTCTTCTTGTAAGGGGCCACAAACCGGCTTGACGGTCGCGTATGCTGGTCCTGGATCGTACTTTGCCGAATTGGCTGGAATGGCGCCTTGAGACATGTCATGTGTGCCGTGTCACAGCCGACATACCTGCTCGTGGGTGAAACCTAAAAAAGACATCTACTATGTATGTGAAAGTGATCTTACTACGCACATAAGTAGGGGACAACGTCGTCGACCACTACAGTCTACACTACATATCATCCAAAAAAAAGCGACATCACAAGGTGGTAAAGGTTATTACCTGCTATCTGCCATTGCCACCTTTTCCCAGAAGCTCCCATCCATCTCAGCTCGGCCTAGTGAAGACCTGACGTAATACCCAGTTCAGTATTTGCTCGTCGCCTGCGTTGTCGTTGGTGATGGCTTCGGGTCTGTCCAGTCAGCCGCGCGACTGCGACACAGCTGTCGCTAGCACTGTATCGAATACGAATGACGAAAATGAAGGGAACAAGACAGGTTCGACAGCATTTCCCGCGCCCATGGCTGTGCGTGCCACCGAGGCATCTTCAATCGAAGTTGGCAGTCAATCAGGCAATGAATTTGATCTTTCCAGTGAATCAGAGGGTGGCAATGCCACGGCAAGCGTCGCCTCAAGCATCATGTCTGCCACTTATGAACGCGGTCGTCGATACCCGATATTTGGTGATGTCCAATATCCCATGCCAATCGATGATCTAGAACAAAACAGAGAGGACATGAAGCACACCATGTTGATGATGCTCACCGAAAACAAGCTGTTCTTGGCCCCTATTGGAGACCATCCGCAAAAGATTTTGGATATTGGCACGGGTACGGGTGAGCAGTGACTTTGGCCGGCTGCTTCCTTGTCTTTCGCATCTGTGCAGGCTTACTGACCTAGAAGTCAAACAGGCACCTGGGCAATAGAAGGTATGCTTCTACGAACATGCATACCCGCTCTACTCGCCTCTTTCTTGAATATTCCGGGCAAATCCTAGTTCGCTATCGACAGTTGATCAAATCGTTATGTAAAAGCTGGCTTCCTGGTTGACACATTCACTCATAGTTGGTGACAAATACCCTAGCGCAAAAGTGCGTGGTATAGACATCGCGCCAATACAGCCAAAATGGGTTCCCCCCAACGTCTCATTCTTACTAGACGACTGTGAGCAGGATTGGATAGAGAGAGATGTCGATCTTGCCCATTTTCGATTCATGATCATCTCATTGAAGAATACTTCTAGAGTTCTTGGGCATGCCTTTGAGTGAGTACATTCGCGCAGCGTCCTCCCTCTAGCAAGACAGACAGCCGTAATCTGAACTGATGGCCTTCTTCTTCTTTTTGGGGCTGTACAGGAGTCTTCGTCCGGGAGGCTGGATTGAGCTACAGGAGGTGCAACCCATACCACTGTGTGATGACGGAACGATGCCCGACGACGACCCGGTCAAATACGTGTGCGAAACGGCTGCTCGGGCTTTCGAACAGTTTGATCTGAAGACGACGTTGCCACCGAAGCTTGAGCCTTACTTGCGCGAAGCTGGATTTGAGAACATCCATTGTCAAATATTTAAGGCGCCCATCGGGCCATGGGCCAAGGACAGAACCATGCGGATTGTCGGTCTATACTCGAGACTAGCGCTCGCGGAGCTTCTGACCACATTGGCAGGGCGTCCGTTTCAAGCGCTCGAAATGTCGGAGGCAGAAATCGAGGTGACCATGGCCATGGCACGGAAGGGCCTAGACGATCCCAATGTGCACCGTTATTTCAATTACTATTTTTGGTATGCGCAGAAGCCAGGGTCGTCAAAAGCAGAGAAAGGTGTCTGAGCTTGGCCAGGCTCGGCCATCTTAGCTATCAACGACATGACACAAAAGTGAGATAAATTTGGGATATAATGAGCTGGAACGAGATGGAAGATTTGCAAGATGGTGCGCGGCGTTCGGAAGAAGGACTGTTTGAGGCAGACGGCAAACAAAGGCCATTGTTGAATGATGCGACATTCGCGATGACCCGTCGCGGCATGGAACATCAACATAGGTATGGTGTTCAGTTGGAGCCATTGAGAGGCTGGCACAAGGCCTGAGATAGGTGCAAAAGTCGGAGACGCATCGACTGGACCGTTCGCCGACGGCCGTTGCGAAACGGGCGGTGTCGTTATTTAGCAGCAACGTTCTTTGTCCATGAGGCCATGACGATGCGCCTTCTGCTTGTTGTATTGCCGGCCGAGAGGCCCGAGACATGTCCGAAGTTGAAAGAATGATCTTATGCAGCATGGCAAATCCGGTCTAGGGCCCCGCAACTTGCGTGCAATAAAGTGCAAGCCAAGGCCGTCGACGATGCTTGTACAGAGCACTGTGTACATACTCCGTACATAAAATTAAGGTGGTAACGATTGCTGCATGATTACTCATATCTACCGCCTGCTACATACAATACGTGCCACCAGTTTACCGCCAAGCTATCCATCTTAGCTTTTCTGGCGAGGTACAGGTTCAGTATCTGCTCGTCACTCAAAACACTGTTGGAAATGGCCTCGGGCCCGTCCAGCCACTCGGACAACCGCGCTACAACAGCTGACAGTCCTGTATCCAGTGCGATTCACGACTCTACAAGTCGCGAGGAAGGATACTCAATAGAGTACCTCGCCTTTACGGCTCTAAAGGCCATAGAGGCACTTTCAGCTGAATTTGGCGATCAAACAGACGATGCATGCGATCTTTCCAGTCGATTAGAGGGTGATAATGCCACAATAAGCCTCGACGTTACGGCTGCGCAGGCCATAGAGGCATCTCCAGCTGAATTTGGCGATCAAACAGACGATGCATGCGATCTTTCCAGTCGATTAGAGGGTGATAATGCCACAAAAAGCCGCGACGTTACGGCTGCGCAGGCCATAGAGGCGCTTCCAGCTGACCTCAGTGGTCAAAAAGACGATGCATGCGATCTTTCCAGTCGATTAGAGGGTGATCATGCCACAATAAGCCTCGACGTTACGGCTGCGCAGGCCATAGAGGCGCTTCCAGCTGACCTCAGTGGTCAAAAAGACGATGCATGCGATCTCTCCAGTGGATTAGAAGGTGATGATGCCACAATAAGCCTCGACGTTACGGCTGTGCAGGCCATAGAGGCACCTCCAGCTGAATTTGGCGGTCAAAAAGACGATGCATGCGATATTTCCGGTGGACCAGAGGGTGACGATGCAACTGCAAGCCTCACCGTTACGGATGCCCAGGTCATAGAGGCACTTCCAGCTGAATTTGGCAGCCAAATAGACGATGCATGCGATATTTCCGGTGGACTAGAGGGTGACGATGCCACCGCAAGCCTCCCTTTTACAGGGTTCCAGGCCATAGAGGCATTTTCAGCTGAATTTGGCGGCTACATAGACGATGCATACGATCTTTCCGGTGGACTAGAGAGTGACGATGCCACTACAAGCCTTCCCTTTACGGGTTTCCAGGCCATAGGGGCACAATCAGCTGAATTCGACGCCCAAACAGACGATGTATGCGATCTCTCTAGTGGATTAGAGGGTGACGATGCCACCGCAAGCCCCTTTACGGCAGTGCAGACTATAGAGGCACCTCTAGCTGAATTTGGCGGCCAGACAGACGATGCATGCGATCTCTCCAATGGAGTAGAGGGTGGCGATGCCACTGCAAGCCCCTTTACGGCTGTGCAGGCCATGGAGGCACCTCCAATTGAAGTTGACGCTCAAACAGACAATGTATTCGATATACCCAGTGGATTGGAGGGAGAAGTCGCCACTGTGCAGGTCATAGAGGCACCTTTAGCTGAATCTGGCTGTCAAACATACGACGCATTCGATCTATTCACTGGATTAGAGGGTGACGATGCCACTACAGGCCTCGCATTTGCAGCTGCACAGGCCAGAGAGGCACTTCTAGCTGAATTTGGCGGTCAAACAGACGATGCATTCGATATACCCAGTGGATTGGAGGGTGAAGTCGCCACTTTGCAGGCCATAGAGGCACCTTTAGCTGAATCTGGCCTTCAAACATACGACGAATTCGATCTATTCAGTGGAATAGAGGGTGGAGAGACTACTGCAAGCCTCGCCCCGATCATCTTGCCTGGTCACACTTATGAACGCGGTCGTCGCTACCCAGTATTTGGTGATATCCAATATCCGATTCCAATCGACGAAATGGAACAAGATAGAGAGGACATGCAGCACGCCATGATGATGATGCTCATGAGAGACAAGCTCTTCTTGTCCCCTATTGGGAACCACCCGCAGAGTATATTCGACATTGGCACTGGTACTGGTGAGTTGCTGGCTGGACTGGGTTCCTAGTCTTTGCACTGAAGAACGCTTGCTGACTTCAAAATTTAAATAGGCACCTGGGCAATACAAGGTATGCTGGCAGCATGGATGCCAGCTCTCCTCGCCTCTTTCTCTCAATCTTGGGAATTTCCTACTTTGCCACCCGCAATGCATTATTTTACAACATCATTACGCAAAAGCTGGCTTGTTGACTGACATTTTGGCTCGTAGTTGGTGAAAGATATCCTAGCGCAACAGTGCGTGGTATAGACATCGCGTTGATACAGCCAGGAATGGTTCCACCCAACGTCTCATTCCTGGTCAACGACTGTGAGCAGGAATGGACAGAGAGATATGTCGACCTTGTCCATTTCCGGTTCATGATCACCATGTTGAGAGATACTTCTAAAGTCCTTGGCCATGCTTTCAAGTGCGTACATTGGCATAGCGTCCTGTGATTTACAAGACAGATGGATGTAAGCTTAGCTGACAGACACTCTCCCTTTTTTTTTTTGGTGGGCTGTATAGGAGCCTTCGTCCTGGGGGCTGGATCGAGCTACAAGAATACGAACCGACACCGATGTGTGATGACGGAACCATGCCCAACGATGATGCGGTCAAACATTTGTACGAATTGGTCGATAGGAGTTTCGAAAAGTTTGGCCTGAAGGCGAATTTGGCACCCCAGCTCGGAACTTACTTAGAGAAAGCTGGATTCGAAGACATCCGTTGCCAAGTTATGAAGGTGCCCATCGGGCCATGGACCAAAGACAAAACCATGCGGATTATCGGCCAATATCAAAAATCAGTCATCGTAGACGGTCTGCCCTTTTTGGCAGGGCGTCCATTTCAAGCATTGGAAATGTCGGACGCAGAAATCGAGGCTACCATTGCTAAGGCCCGGAAGCGCCTACACGATCCCAAGGTGCATCGTTATCTTAATTACTACTTCTGGTACGCGCAGAAGCCGCAATGGTGCCGAGCATAGCACGACGTGTTTCAAATTATCCATTGTATATGATTTAGGTATGAGATAGCATGAGATGAAATGAAATGGCACGGGATGAGATGAGATGGCACGAGATGAGATGAGATGGCAGGAGGTGAGGTGAGATTGCATGAAATGAGACAAGATGGCATGAGATGAGATGAGATGAGATGAGAGCGGAAATATACCGCGAGTTCTAGGGAACGGTATCACACCAGGCGATTGATACCTATTGTTGCCAGGAGTGTTGAGAGGCCCTGAGAGGCGGGAGGAAGACATATTGCCAAGCATACATGAGATTTCACGAACTATTTTTGTAGACCAGGTTGGGCCATGACCGAGGCCAACAACAGAGAACAATGCACCAAATTGGATTTTTCTTTTCACCGTCTCACTCTTTCACTTTTTCATCAGTAGGTGCAAGTAGAATTCAATATTCTGTCGCTGCTCGGGTCTAATCGCGATTCGCAAGCCTTTTCATGACCTGCCGAACATCCAATCGATTGGTCGTGTACCCAAGACAAGCTATTCGGCAGGTATGAATTCCCTATCCGGCAAGTTAGACCCATAGTCCTAGGTAGCCGTAGGAGGTACCTCTCTTGAGCAGCACTCGTCACAAACTTCAAAGGTTCAACAAATGGTTACGACAACAAGAACCACAACACGCTGCAGCCGCCCGGCGCCATCGCGATGGCTGCCAACGATCAGGCTGGGTCAGTTGCCGAAGATGATGGCATCCCAAACCATCCAAATCTCCACTGATCTGAGGTCAATAACATGCGCTGATGGATGAAGACTTTGAGCGTGATTGTGCACACCGGAGAACTTGTAGGACCACTGCTAGTTGTTCTTCTAAGCGGCCGAAACACTGATCCGGACGGGGCAGTCTACCTTCTGAGTCGATGGCTGAAGATAACCTCGACTTTATAATGGCCTAGCAGGATATTGGCTTTTCTCGACGAACGAGGAGTCAGGACTCAGGGCTGTCCAAAACCCAGAGAGTCTAGGCCGTTGTCAAACATGGCCTCAAATGATAGAGGGCCGCAAAGTCTTCATCCGTTAGCACATGCTATTCATCGTCGCCGAACCGAGACCGGCAAACCATACTCCAGAGCTATCCTCGATTCCCGGATACGTGTCATTGCTCGCGAGACGGCTGCAACGATGAGGGAAAGATCTGATGCACCGACCTTCTTCCATGGCGGAGTCATCTATGATGACTGACAACTATCTTGGAGACGACGAGCTAGGATCGGCGAGCCGACTCAAGCCTCGATTCAGGCCCTGCAAGCCGACCAACTTCATCACGCTATCGTGGATGATAATCAGAGCCGCGTTCAGATAGTTTTTTCTCGGACTTATCCATGGCCAACTTCGGGGTGGAAGCAGCGCCGCGAGGTCCCTGGTATCGGCAACACGTACAAGACTAATCGGCTCGTCTGTTCGGGGATATTCAAAAACCCGTAGCTGAAGGCGGCTTCGGTTTCGTCCCACAGAGATTCAAGGCGGCTAGGAGTGGCTATGTGCCTCTGGTTGAGAAAAGATATTGAAGAAGCTGTTTTGATTCTTTGACACCCAACGGTCAGTATAACAGACAAGGAGGCTACCGTATGCTTTGGTGCGGCACAATTGAGCCTTCGCGGTGGGGACTCGGAAGTCACCAAAGGGCCCCTTCTTTCCCTTCCCTCATTTTCCCCTCCTCATTAATAGGAACATGTCGACTTTCTTCGTAATTCATTTCACGCATGCTCTCAATTTCTTGACTTTCGACGAACCGATATTTATTGTTTTATATGTGGCACGTCGACCTTGTGTTAACATGTGAGCCAATCACCGTAACCGACATTACCATCAGCTCTCTTATAATTGCTCACTTGACGACAAGTGGACATCACAAAGAAGGTGGCAGAATTGAGGGACTCCTTTACACGATAAGTCTTTGGCATTATGAAAGAAAATGAATCCCTATAAATATTATCTGATTTCAATATGCGAGAGCCGAATTACTAAGGCTTGCGTCCGTACACGATCTGGTTAATCATATAGCTATGAACCTTAGGGTTATGAACCGCCTTACGAACAGCCGCGATCCACGCATTGTACTCGCTTGCTGACCTCTGGAGAACATTGTGCCAAAGCATCTGGGTGTAACCTAATGATCGGACGTAAGAATAATTTTCTTCTTCATAGAAGTATTGGAAAGAGGGAATGCCCTACCTTCGAGGTCATTCTCCAGAGCCGCTCCAGCAAACCGTCCTACTTCAGCAAGTTTACTATCCTTTGCCCAAGGACCAATAGGAATCTACTGAAGAGTCAATCCTGTTTGTGGCGCTCGAAAGTTCACGAGTGACAGCACGTACTTTGTATTGAACCACTCTTGTATCGACGAAGCCAGCCTCGTCAAATACTTGTTGCTGTATCTCTCTCACTGAGAAGGGACGACCCAAGACTTTGCTGGCCTCTCGAAACAGGTCTCCGTATGAGGCAAGGACAGGTTCTAGCTCGGTAGTTCCGTCGTCACTGCAGAACTCAACTTCATACTCAACAGACTGTACCCATCCTCCTGGCGCACAACATCTGTATGCTTCTTTTAAGAGGGCGGTCCAGTCTTGAATACCACCCGTGATATACCGCATATGGATCAAGTCAAAATGATCGGCGTCCCAAGTCCAGTCGAGCGTGGCGTCGTCGATTTCGAAGCGGACGTTTGGCGGAACCCACTGCGGTTGGCACGGGGAAATATCTGTACCAATGACTGAAGCATTTGGGAACCGGTCGCCAAACTCACTGTTCAAATTTGTGAGCATATGTACACATTGTATCGGGTTTCATTAGTCGTACATTGCCCAGATGCCTTATAAATTTGTCAGCGATAGTCGCATATAATGGAATCTTGGAACACTACTTTCGAACACTACTTACCGGATCCCGTGCCGACGTCAAGCACCCGCTAAGAACAACGCTCAATTAGTACACATCGGGTGAAATTAGTATGGGGTAATACAAATCTCGGTCGGCTAAGAGCGCCTAGCAAACACGCACATGGATCTTATCTGTCTCAAGCGGTGCCAGGAACAGCTGGTCGTCAAAAAGGATTGTCAAGTAATGGTGGCTGAAAGTCACATTAGCGCGCGATTCTGTCGAAAATGTGGGCTCATGGTGACTCAAACCAAAATTCTTCCGACTCGAGCTGCTGGTCGTCGTTGGGAACGAAGTAGTTGGTCGTGAATCTATCACTATGATAGGTGCGGCCATTAATCTGGCGATACTCGAGAACGCTGGATGCAATGGAGGTAGTTGAACTCGGCCTGCGGCGGATCGTCAGATCAGAATACACATTATGTGGATCGTGGGGTGCACAAACGCTTCGGAGAAGACGGAATCGATGTCACTCTGATCGACAGCCTAAGTATCACATCAGCTTCGTGTGTTGTTCGCGTCAACTTATAGTGAAAGAGCCTCTGGGGCGATCCAGGCTTACGAGATCGTCCTCTGCAGCAATCAGGTCGCCTTCGGCCTGTGGTGGCCTTTGCTCAGTTTCTTTATGTGCTGTAAACATGATATCATTGAGTCGTGAGGAAAACAAGCAAGCTATAATCAGGTCGAGCGGGACCTAAGCTGATAAATACCTACGTACGATCAGTGGAGTTTTGAGAAGCTAGCATGTCACCTCACCATGCAGAGTACTCCGTAGTTGGAGAAAGGTTATTGTGCATATGCAACGTGATCCTATTCAGCTTCGGACAAGCAATACCGCGCCATCCCAGTCAACGACAGGGTATACCTTGCTTCAAGCGCGCCCATGCGCAAAGCGCAGAACAGACACGCGCTAAATAGTAAGTAAAGCGAACTGCTGGCTTGGCCAGGGGGACATTCGTCAAAATAGCAGCCCGATACTCCGCATAAAATTCAGCGAGGCGCAGATCAGAAGCATTTACGAATAGAGGCATCCATTTCAAGACTTACGGGATCGGATTTCTGCCAACTTATCCAGTTCCAAGCCACCCGATGACTTTGCTGCTCTGACATCGTCTTCTTGGTCAACCTTTCAGTTCCCAATGGTAATGGGAAGGTGGCGGACAAGCTCATTGTCGTACGAAGAAAAACTAGATTAGGAGACTAATAGGAGTACTTCGCACCTACGGAGTACTCCAACTCATACAGTCCCGGCGACTTATCATCAACGCTGCTAATAATATCGCAAGCTTTACGGAATATGTACCGACCTTGGCATGTGGGTTACGTACATACCCGTCGTATCAATCTTCTTGCTGGCCTCAGCCCTCTGGAGCCTCGGCCCAAACGGTCAAAGGAACGCTCCTTCAAGTACAGAGTATGTATGTACTATGTACATTGTAGGTACATACCTAGGTTGTATGTATAGGTAATGTAAGACAACTCGCGTCTACCGTACTCTGCGCTCCGTAAGTATGCTCTCATCTTTTTCTTCGCATGCGACCAATCTCGTCTTTCATCTCTTTCAAAACCTTTCCTCGTCGCGCGTTCCACTGACGGCAAGTACCGTATGTTCTCGGTAAATTTATCATGCCCCCATGGGTTCGGTGTAGGTAGTGATAAAATGCCGTGACGCGTCACGCGAAGCTGTGCAAAACCCGTGACCCCTGCACCCCTTGTTTCAGATTTCAAAAGATTGTTGACCAATGAAAGTACTCTGTAGACCCGCCGAAGAGCCCCACACCCTACCCTCACTCAGCACTGAACTGGTACATACCTACATACCTAGGTATGTAACTTGTAACTTGTAAGGTCCAAGGAGGTACCCTGTGAAGAGGCAAACACGAAATGTGCGCCTTCGCTGCGCGTCGGCAAACGATTTCTTCAGTTTTGCCTAACAATTGGTTCCCCCACACAAAAGCAGCTGTTCAACTGTTGACGTTGTGAAGACGGGCCTCGGCCGTTACGGAGTATGTAGATGTGTGTGGCTTGGCCAATGATGGTGCTTCAAACAGGGATACGGGACCCCACGGGACATGATGAATTTGTCGGTTGCTAAAGAGAAGCTTGCGCTGACTCCTGACTCCTGAGTCCTTGTCTATCTACAAAGTCCGCGCCTCGATGCCGATCAGCCCGCCAACCAGTTAGGGAATGACAACTTGACGAGGCAGCTTCTCTTATTGCAGAAACCCGCAGAAGCGACGAACTTCGTGGTACACAAGGACGTTGTCTTTGTCTCGGACAGCAGAAGTACGAAACGATCTGAATTCAAGGCTGATCTCCTGCAGCTCACCACGTGCGGGGTATTTTCGCCGACCAGCCGACGCGCCGTGCATATTTGAATATAGATCTTTATTCAATAGCAGGCGCATTCGTACAGTTCGGGTACGTTCGACATTCAGGATTATGTAGCCGGCAAGTATGTATGCTCCCACTCTCGCTCGCCATATACCTATGCACTTCGATCATTGCGTGTCGCGAAACGAAGTGCCATTTGACCCATAAAGCCACGTGGTTACAGTTTCATGGGCATCAGATAAATATCCGGGACGTCAAACAAGCAGAGATTGTTGGTAGCTGCAGGACTCAGGAGCATCGGGGACGGTAAGACTATCTACCTACCTCCTAAGAAGTCAGCAATTGGAGCAGGAATATACGAGTGTGAGGGCGAAGGTCCATAATAGGAGAACGGGCTCAGATGTCAAGACCTTCTTCAAAGTTCAAAGTTCAAAGTTCAAGCACTGCCCCCACCTTTGACATCTTGTCCTCAGTCTTCAGTCTGTTGTGTACTCCCAAGCCTTGACAATAACTTGAGCGGCAGCTCCAGATGGAATAACATACATTGTCTGGCCTCGATAGGTACATGTAGTATCAACTCTGTAACTGCGAACTCGACAGCAAAGAAGGCGGCAAGATTGAAGCGACACATTTACAGGATGGATTTAGGGCACTATGAAAGATAACAAGTCCCTTTCAAGATCGATCGATCTCAATATGCGAAAGCCGAATTACACTGGCTTGCGTCCGTACACGACTTGGATGATCATATAGCTGTGTACCTTGGTATTACGGACAGCTTTACGAATATTCGCGACCCACACACTGTACTCGCTTGCTGACCTTTGGAGAACATTGTGCCAAAGCATCTGAGTGTAACCTAGTGATCAGACGTGAGAATCGTTTGTTTCTTCATATAAGCATAGCAAAGAGGAAATCGAAATGCCTTACCTTCAAGGTCATTCTCTAGAGCGGCTCCGACATACCGTCCGACTTCAGCGAGTTTACGATCCTTTGCCCAGGGACCAATGGGGATCTAGTGACGAGTCAATTCCGTTTGGGAACTTCCAAAGAGTGGAAATGACAGCACATACCTTGTGCCGAACCACCTCTGTATCGATGAAGCCAGCATCGTCAATGGCTTGTTGCTGTATCTCTTGTACGAAGAAGGGACGGTTCAATATTTTGCCACTCTCTCGGAATAGATCTCCATACGAGGCAAGGACAGGTTCTAGCTCGGTAGACCCATCGTCGCTGCGAAACTGGACATCACACTCCACAGACTGCATCCATCCGCCTGGCGTACAGCATCTGTAGGCTTCTTTGAAGAGGCCTGTCCAGTCTTGGATACCACCGAAGATAAAACGAATGTGGATGAAGTCAAAATGATTGGCGTCCCAAGTCCACTCAAGCGCGGCATCGTCGAGTTCGAAGCGGACGTTTGACGGAACCCACTGCGGTTGACACGGGGAGATATCCGTACCAATAACTGAAGCATTTGGAAACCGGTCGGCAAATTCACTGTTCAGCTATGTGAGCAAAAGAAAACACGTGTTGTTGGTGTTTCATTGGTCGTACATTGCCCAGATGCCTAATGAATATTGAATGGGTCAGCGACAGTCTCGTGTAGTGAAATCCCTAATACTACTTACCGGATCCCGTACCGACGTCAAGCACCCGCTAATAACATCGCTCAATTAGTCTTTAGGGACAACACCTTCAGTGCGTCTGAAAGCGCCTAGCACGCACATCAATCTTATTTGTCTCAAGCGGTGCCAGGAACAGCTGATCGTCAAAAAGGATTGTCAAGTAATGGTGGCTGAAGGCCACATTAGCGCGCGATTGCGTCGAGAGTGTGGACTCATAGTGACTGGTACCATAATTCCTCCGATTCGAGCTGCTGGTCGTCGTTGGGAATGAAATAGTTGGTCGTGAACTTGTCACTATGATAGGTGCGACCATAGAGTTGACGATACTCGATGATGCTAGATGCAATGGAGGTTGTGCAACTTTGACTGCGACGGATCATCAGGAGATTGGAACATTTGATCTTAGTGCAGGTTGCACAAACGCTTCGGAGAAGACAGAATCGGCATGTTCTCGATCATCACCCTAAGTATCTGTCACATTAGCCACCGTGTCTCATTCACTTTGAGTCTACCTATGCCATTGAATCCGACTAAGAGTGAATGAGTCTATGAGACCAACTGGGCTTACGGGAACGTCCTCTGCAGCTAAGAGATCGCCCTCGGCTTGTGGTGGCCTTTGCCAATTTACTTGAGGTGCTGCAGACATGATAGAAAAGAGTCTTCCGAGAAAATACCAAGCGTAACAAGGTCGAGCGAAATCTTGCTATTAAATACCTCGTACGATGAGTGGAGATTCGAACAAGAAACACGTCATCTCATCATAGCCAGAGATAGCTTGATGTGCATACTACATAGGCGCTATGTATGCAGCTTCAGACAAGGAAGACCTTGCCATGTTTGCGCCGCCGCCATCTGAGAGACTGAGACAGCGGCGGGGTACAACTATGTACATACGCCAGGTCTTCGGCATCGCGATTCTAGAAAAGTGGTGCGCTCAAGCGAGCGAGAAGGGATGAAGCTGAGAAAACCGACGAGGTTCAGGCTTTTGAAGACGCGTTGATATAACCATCGGCCTCTTCCGCTGGAATAGAAACACCAATATGACTCGGAGATCTTATCGCTTACCTCGGTCTTCAGACTTCCCTTTGGAACTCGCTTAAAGGACAAAAGGAAATTCTCAGAGCGATATCGACAGCCCATGACGCCAACATTGAAAAGATAGATGAGACTTGAACGAGTCTCAACAACTCCATAACACCGCTGTGCGAGAGTTGCTTCACGCGGGCTTGCGCCCGTACACAACGTGCGCAATCATATAGCTGTGGACCTTAGGATTACGAATCGCCTTACGAAGATTCGCGAGCCACACATTGTACTCGTCTGCTGGCCTTTGGAGAACGCTTTGCCAAAGCATCTGGGTGTACCCTAATGATCAGAGTCATGAGTTGTTGGCTCCACAAAGGAAGTATCTTGATGAAAGGGGGCCGGGGAAATGCCTTACCTTCGAGGTCATTCTCCAGAGCTGCTCCGGTCAAACGTCCGATTTCCGCGAGTTTGCGATCTCTTGACCAGGGACTAATGGGAATCTAGCCAAGCGTCAATTCTTTTCACGAACTACCGAGATAACATATGACAAGAGTGAGCACGTACTTTGTATTGAGCTACCCTTTTGTCGACAAAGCCAGCCTCATCGAATGCGCGTTGCTGTATCTCTTGCACGAAGAAGGAACTGTTCAAGACTTTACCGCCCTCTCTGAATAGGTCTCCGTACGAGGCAAGAACAGGCTCCAGCTCAGTAGTCCCATCGTCGCAGTAAAACTCAGGATCACACTCGAGAGACTGTACCCATCCGCCTGGCGCACAACATCTGTAGGCTTCTTTCAAGAGGCCTGTCCAATCTTGAATACCACCAAAGATGTAGCGGATATGAATTAGGTCAAAATGGTTGGCGTTGAAAGTCCACTCGAGCGCGGCGTCGTCTATTTCGAAGCGGACGTTTGGTGGAACCCACTGCGGTTGGCACGGGGAGATATCCGTACCAATGACTGAAGCATTTGGAAACCGGTCGGCAAATTCACTGTCCAAATTTGTGAGCATACGAAAACGTGGTATCGGTGTTTCATTGGCCGTACATTGCCCAGGTGCCTGATGACCGAGTTAGCGACAGTCTCGCCACTCGTGCAGTGAATTCCACGATGCTACTTACCGGATCCCGTGCCGACGTCAAGTACTCGCTAAGAAGCTCTCTATCAGTCATAAATTATAATGATAAACCCTCCAATGATTTTTGAAAGTCCTATGCGCGCTTACATGGATCGTCTTCGTCTCAAAAGGAGCCAGGAACAGCTGGTCGTCGAAAAGGATCGTCAAGACATGGTGGCTAGTAGTCACATTAGCGTGCGATTCTGCCGAGGTCGTGGGCTACCGGTGAGCGTAACCTTAATTCCTCCGATTGGAGCTGCTGGTCGTCGTTGGGAACAAAATAGTTGGTCGTGAATTTGTCACTATGATAGGTGCGGCCATGGAGTTGACGATACTCGAGGATGCTGGATGCAATGGAGGTGGTGGAACTTGCACTGCGGCGGATTGTCAGGGTCTGGCCAATACCTGGAATGGGAGGTGAACGGACATTTCGGAGAAAACAGAATCGACATCGTTTTGACCATCAGCCTTAGTCCGAGTCGTGACTCGTGGATTAGTGTCATGTTTGTAAAACTTGGATGAGCCGCAGGCGAATGAAGCTTACGGGATTGTCCTCTGCAGCAGTCATATCGCCCTCGAGCTGTGGTGGACTCAGCTCATTTTTTTGAAGCGCTACAGACATAATTCAATTAGGAAATGAGAGAAACATGTGAGTTATAGTCAAGTCGCGGGGGAATATGGCTAATAAATACGCATGATGAAGTTGGAGTGGAGTTTCGAGGAAGCTCACACGTTATCTCACCACAGACTCACATTTGAAGGAAGGTTAACATAAATACATAGGCCATATCGAGCTTCTGACAAGCAGCACCTTGTCATACCTATGGCGCCATCTGAAACAACGGCAGGGTACATCTCGCACTATGCTTTAGGAATCGCAAATCGCGATTCTCGGTGAAATGGTGCATCGACGCAAGGCAGAATCGCCTTGAAACACTTAGCAAAGTCCTGCTTCGGCCAGGAAGAATCCCAACGAGCAAAAAAGTGACATCGTGCGAAGTAAGGAATGGTGCAGACAGCACTTGGCCAGTTGGCCTTCCCTGGAGCATTTTCTTCCGGTGCGACCTCAGATCGGAAACAAATGGTACCTAGAAGTATCCTCATCCAGTCAACCTACCCAACTCGAGCCATCCAACGACTAATTTGCTCCAACATCCCAAGTCTCCTGTTGGCCATACTCAGTCTGCCGAAGCATTTGGCCCTTCCGTTCCAGATGTTGATGGGAACGTGGCTGACAAGCTCTTTCGCCATTATGGAGAACCTCGTCTACGGGCGCTTCGACTTGTACAGAGTAATAAGCGGCTTGTGGGCGCAGTTACATATTGCAAGCTCTCCCGAGCCCCGACCTTGGCATTCGCGTCTTGAACCTTATCGCTGCTTTCTGACCTCTGACACCAAACATGTGTTCTCACACCAACGTTCCAAGTTCCACCCATCCAACCTTGGACTACGCGACTCAACTCGATCATCGATGCCTCTCTGAGTCGCTCGCCTACCCGTTGAAAGAAACGAAAGGACAAGTGACTGTGTAGTATGTACTCACAGAAGCTCGCATAAGTGGCCGACATCTTTATGGTGCCGGGAAAAGCGGATGAAGCTGTAAGACACGAGCTTGTTCAAGGCTGATCTGCTGCAAGCTTCGGTACAACACTTCACCCTATCGGAGCTTCGTGTCTTCCTTCAGTCGGGACTCGGGAGCGTACAGTTCGGTTTGCACGCGCTCTGATTGGCCATACCTCTTACGATGGATGGACTTATAGATCGAAATCGGATCGAGAGCGAAAGCACATATTGTATTCCGTAAACTCCGTATGTCGCGCTGGATGATGGATCAACGATTGATGCAGCAGCAGAGCGGCAAGGAAACGAGGCTCCGCCTGGACAAGGCGATGGCGAACTCATACTCCGTAGAATAATAGATAATGCGTCGTGACTCGTGGCCCATGGGCTGATGTGCTAAATATAGACACGTATGTACAAATCTTCACCCGTACAGCCGTGACTCCGAGCGAACCCTTGCGCGACGTCACTCCTCGTGGCTCAAGTGACCAAAGGCGGCACAATTGAACACACAGACACACATCAGCACACGCAATTATGATGAGATCACTTATTTTTGTTCCAACTTTAACCAATTGACATTATGTTGTAGCAGCGTGACACAAGTGACAACAGAGCCCCTACCCCTACGCCCTCTTCCGAAGATTATGCTAAAAATGAAGCCCTTGACAAGATTGTGATGGCGCTCCCTGACTGACTTGAGAAGCCCAGATTCACGCTGTCAGATGGACACCTCTCAATATGTACACAAATTGTTGCTATAAATTTGCATGCAGCCATGCTTTATTGTTGATTTCGTTTACGCGTTGATACAACGATCTTGTAATCATGCGGACTCTATATGTCGCTCTGTCTGTTGCTAACGGCCATTAGTAAATGTTGAGAGGGTAATTGTTGCCATGTATATTCTGGAACTCACTGTTACTAGGAAACCTCTGGGCATTTGACGTAGATTGTAAATCCGTATGACATCCTGTAAACATCTGGGATTTTGGCAATGTTTCTGTCCTGAATGGCCTGAGCGTCGTCGCCCAAGTCCTTCGCAATAGCGTTCAGATTGTCGCCCTGCACAACCCAGTACCAGCCATAGCCAGGGTTTTTGTGGTCGTGTCGGCAGCCTCTCTTGTTGGCGGCAGCAAGGGCTGCGAAAGCAGTGACGGCAAGAGCGGTGAAACGCATGGTCGTTCCTTTGTGTTCTGGAATGAGAGGTTGTTAGAGATGATGCGGAGTGGTAGGAGCGTGCATGTTAGGAGATCTACGGGGTACCTATGCTACCATTATATAGGTATGTGCTTGGATGTCATTGTGGGAGATGAACCGATAAACTGAGTCCAAACCTCACGTTGATTCAAGGATCAGGGTGTCGATGGGGCACTGCCTTTCGGTGTGACCGCACATAATGTACAGAAGCTGCACAGGTACCTGGTAAAAGTATGAAGGACATGTGAGAGACTTCGTACCAGTTTTGCGTTAGTACATAGCAACTGCACTGAAGGATTGAGAATTTGAGCCTAAGAGGCACGCTTGAATCAAGGGTGACGATGCTCCGTGCGGAGTACAATACGGGTACTGTGGAGAGAACATGGCAATGACCATTGACCGGAACATCCGGACTTTTTTGAACTCTTCGTTCTCGCTGAGTACCTCCATTCCAGTCTGAACAGAAGCTACAGATTCTCTCACTGCGCCCAGTGAGCTACAAACACTCGAAGATAAAGCTCCAAAAAGCCGAAGAGACCTGTGGTCGCGCGTGTCTATTGCCGGTTGTGAGGCTGTGCCGTAGCTAGCCCCGCTATCAAGGATCTTCCTAAAATGATGAAACTACCTACCTAGGTACCTAGGTCAGTAGACCTATTCTTACCCCTGGATCCTTATCACGGAGAGAATGAAGTAAAATTGGGTGACAAATGGATTTTATACGGAGTACATATGTACATGCTCCGTACATATCAGGCGAATCACCTACAAGAAGCCCATCTTGAGAGGCTACTTCGTGATACGGTGATGTTAATAATGACCCCTGTATCTGTGGCTATACATATACATATCATACATGCATCCTGCCGTCGAGGCTGCCTGCGACATTTTCTCGCCCAATTCGCCCTCAATGAAACATAAGGGAACGCCTCTTTCAATTTCAATCGGGGAAGTCACAGCTAAACAAGACCTCCATTAGTGCTGGCAAGTGCGTGACTCGTGTCACGAAAATCCTAGGACTGACCCGACCCGTCACCCTGTTGCTGTAAATTATGACTATGTACGTATAATCATGGCCGCCCGAGCGCTCGGCAGCACGATTCGGAGTATCAGAATTGCCGCGATTTATATCGTGTGCCCCTGACACATTAGGACGTTTCTTCCAATAGATGGACTACCTCTTGCTTAGATTGTTCAGTAGGAGATCTGAGTACCTAAACTTCGAGGAAAGTCATACAACTATTTCGCCAATCACAATTGATCATGTTACCAGAAATGGCAGTGGCCCAGTTTTGAGCTATTTGGAAGGTGGCAGGTTACTTGACTTGCCCTGTAAGCATTTAGTGCGGTACAAGAGACGTTATCGGCGCGAAATAGGACTAAACAATAAGTTCCTTTACCCTACCCTTCATTTTCCGTTTTATGCAGCCATCGGAACCAGATGGCAGAGCATGCTTTCTGTTGCTTGATTTAACGATGTGCCCACTGCCGACGATTACCATTGCTTGTGTTTGAAGCATGATAAACCCTCAGTATCAACCCCATCACCCAATCATCGTACCGAGCTTAGGGCCCTAGCATCAGCTGTCTGGTCATTCACTTGAGAGCCAGCTCATTGCGGCTTGCGTCCGTACACAACGTGTGCAATCATATAGCTGTGAACCTTGGGATTACGGATCGCCTTGCGAACAGCCGCGAGCCACGCATTGTACTCGTTTGCTGATCTTTGGAGAACGTTGTGCCAAATCATCTGTGTAAAGCCTAATAATCTGAGGTGAGAACGGTTTGGTTCACAGATAGGACAAAGGGAATGCATTAGGGCATTACCTTCAAGGTCGTTCTCCAGAGCCGCTCTAGCAATTCGCCCGACTTCAGCGAGCTTACGATCCTTTGGCCAGGGACCAGCAGGTATCTAATGAGGAGTCAGTAACTTGATAAACGTGCCAAATGCGATTGGATAACGGCACAAACTTTGTATTGAACTACTTTTTTATCGACGAAACCAGCCTCGTCAAATGCATGTTCCCTGATCTCTTGTACGAAGAATGGACAATTCAACGCATTGCCAGCCTCTCGAAATAGCTCTACAAAAGAGGAAAGAACAGGTTCAAGTTCGACAGTGCCGTCATCACTGCGGAATTCAACGTCATACTCAACGGACTCTACCCATCCTCCTGGCGCACAGCATTTGTAGGCTTCTTTCAAAAGGGCTGTCCAGTTTTGTATACCACCCACGACGTAGCGCATGTGAATGAGGTCAAAATGGTTGGCGCTCCAAGTCCACTCGAGCGTGGCGTCGTCGATTTCGAATTGGACGTTTGGTGGAACCCACTGCGGTTGGCACGGGGAAATATCCGTACCAATGACTGAAGCATTTGGAAACCGGTCGGCAAATTCACTGTTCAATTTGTGAGCATACTGACGTGTGCCATTGGGTGAGGGTCATTTTGGCCGTACATTGCCCAGATGCCTTTCGGAGTGGTTAGCGACACTGATCCATTGCGGCATTGCCATAGTGATTTCCGATTACTACTTACCGGATCCCGTACCGACGTCAAGCACCCGCTAAGAACATTCGCTCAATCAGAAATCGCTCAATAGAGACAAGTCCTTCAGTGCGTCTAAAAGTGCCACATCGGACATACATGGATCTTATCTTTCTCAAGTGGTGCCAGAAAGAGCTGTTCGTTGAACAAAATTGTCAAGTAATGATGACTGTCAGTTACATTAGTGTTCGATGTAGCTGAGAATGTGGGCTAGTGAGTGGAAGTTGAACTTTAGCTCTTCCGATTTGAGATGCTGGTCGTCGTTGGGAATAAAATAATTTGTCGCGAACTTATCACTGTGATAAGTGCGACCATGGAGTTGACGATACTCGAGGATACTGGATGCAACGGAGGTGGTTGAACTTGGACTGCGACGATCATCAGGACCTTGGAATAATATGTATGTGGATTTTGGTATAGACAAACGCTTCGGAAAAGACAGAATCGGTTTCAATTTGATCATCAGCCTGAGTATCAGATTAGTCTCCGTGTGCCATTTACTCCGACTGAAATGACAGTATGACTGCGAGGCTGCCGAAGCAGGCTGGCACAGCAAGCTTACGTGAACGTCCGCTGCAGCAATCAGGTCGACCTCGCCCTGAGGTGGCACCTGCTCGTTGACTTCTGATGCTGTAGACATGATATCAGGGAATCATGAGAGAAACGATGAAACTCAATAAGGAATAAGGTCAACCGGGAACTTGGGGCTTATAAATAGGTACGTGTGGTTACATAGTGGAGTTTCGACAACTTTCGAGTAACCCGACACGGCGACACGTCACACGCGGGTATGCCGTCGCGTTATCTCACCATATATGATACCTATGTACCTTCGGAGAAAGGCTAATGCACGTAGGTACATCTCTCAGCGACCTCCAAGGCTTGCTGAATCGAAATCTTGAGCCATCCGATGACTATGCTGCCTGCGATAAAGGCCCTTTGGCCGTAGACGATCTACCGTAGCATTGAACCTTTTCGTCCTCAATAATGACAATGGTAATGGCGAGGAGAAGGTGGCTGAACTCCCACTCATGCAGAATTCTGAATCAGCGGGCTGTGGTTGCCCATTTGGGTTATGACTTATGAAGTTTCTTTGATCTTATCGGCAGCTCAAGCCTTCTTCGTCGTTCTCCACCTTCACGCATGGCCCAAATACCTCGTCACGGGCCAGCTGCCCAATTCCCAACGCCTACATGATACGTCGTATGGCAACCGTACAACCAAGAATCTCGACTCGATGCTGATCTGGCTGCTAGTAAAGGAAAAAAAACGATAGATGACTTCTTGCGGAAGCCAAAAGACGCAGTCGATACTTGAACAAGCGTTCTCGTTGTCGGGTAGCGGAAGACACCGTAGGAGTCGGTAGGACTCGCGCTCCTTCGTTCGTGGCTCAATTCTTGATTTTCTGACTCGCTATGTGACATGCGCGAGGTGTCTTCGCTGAACAACTAACGCGAAAATTTGTGCAAAGACTAGGCATATACCTAACAACACTTCAACTTATGCGAGCTTCGGGTCTTCATTTCAGTCGGGAACGTACAGTTCGATTTCTTTTCGTGACGAGCTGGGCAAGTTCGCGTCGCGCTCATGTCGGCCATGCCTACCTCTGGGAGTTATCTACTGATGTACCATGATCTTGTGGGCCTGTCGAACGACAAAATGAGCACCTCTCTGCCGCGTTGATAATGCAAATCGGCAAAGAAACGAGGCTTCGGCTGCATGACGGCGATGCCCAAAGTTCAAACAGAAAAGCCGTTGTGTTTTGCAGACGATGTGCTACCTACATAAACGCTCGAGCTTGAGGTGACGCGTTGTGCGGCCGCCGGCACGACAACTTGGCCTCTGCTTCACTGTGGGGTTTCTCAGCTCTGCACAGTATCAAGATGTTCACAGACAAGATAGTAGCATGGGAGCGATGCATTTACAGAATCCAATTAAGGCAATACTCAACAACAAAGACCCCTCAAAGGCCTGATATTACTATGCATGGGCCGGATCAGCTTCGATTGCATCCATGCACAGCCTTGTGCGTCACATAGCTGTGAACATGTGGTTGTGCATCGCCTTACGCATGGAAGATTGCCACACAAGGTACTCACTCGTCTGCTGGCATTTGGAAAACGGTTCGCCAGATCATCTCTCTGCAACAATTCATTGTACGAAAGAGGAAATGCCTTGCCTTGGAGTTCATTCTACGTCGTCACTCTGGCTAGTGGCAGTGGCAATCCGCCCGTCTTCAGCGAGTCTACGATCCTTTGGCCAGGAATCGGCAGGAATCCAATGACAAGCCAGTCACTCGTAGGAACTCAAAGATGATTGAAGCGAGCACATACTTCACGTATCAAACGACCCTTTTGTCGAGGAAGCTAGCCTCGTTACACGTCAAATGGTTGTTGCAGTATCTCATTCATTACAAGTGAGGCAAAAACAGGCCCAACTTCGACAGTTCCGTCTTCACTGCGAAACTCAACATCAAACTCAAAGGACTCTATCCATCCTCCTGGCGCACGGCATTCGTAGGCTTATTTGAACAAGGCTGCTCAGTCTCGAACACCACCCAGGTCCCAAGATACCGACTCCCGGGGCTGTCCCCATGCCAACTACTAGCAACGTTTCAAGTTTGTGACGATCAAATAACTTCAGCGGTAGCGCAAGGTGGAATGATGAATCAGGCCACAAACAACCATTCTGCTTCTCGATATTTAATTATATGTAACTATCGGTAGCCTTCTTTTTCGTACAACTGACAACGAATGGAAATCACAGACAAGCTAGTAAATAGCACTAGAGCGATGCATATAGTATAATAGTTATACGTTTACAGCCTAGATTTACGCAATACGAAAATGGCAATCTCTTCAACGGTCCACGGCTACCTGCACTATACGATAGCCGGATCATCCTGGCTTGCGTCCGTACACAACATGCGCCATCATATAGCTGTGAACCTTGGGATTACGGACAGCCTTACGAAGACTCGCGAGCCACACATTGTACTCGTTTGCTGATCGTTGGAAAACGGTATGCCAAATCATCTGGGTGTAACCTAATGATCAAAGTTAAGAATTGTTTGCTTCTTTGTACAAGTATAGGAAAGAGGGTATGCCCTACCTTCGAGGTCATTATCTAAAGCCGCTCCGGCAATCCGTCCGACGTCAGCGAGTTTAGAATCCTTTGCCCAGGGACCAATAGGAATCTATCGAAGAGTCAGTTCTGTTTGTGAGCCTTCAAAGATGGTGGATGACAGCACATACCTTGTATTGAGCGACTCTTTTCTCGACGAAGCCAGCCTCATCGAATGCACGTTGCTGTATCTCTTGCACGAAGAAGGAATTTTTCAAGATTTGACCACCCTCTCTGAACATGTCTCCATATGAGGCAAGAACAGGTTCCAGCTCAGTAGTCCCGTCGTCGCTGTGGAACTCGGGATCACACTCGACAGACTGTACCCATCCACCTGGCGCACAGCATCTGTAGGCTTCCTTGAAGAGGCCTGTCCAGTCTTGAATGCCACCGAAGATGTAGCGGATGTGAATGAAGTCAAAATGGTTGGCGTTCCAAGTCCACTCGAGCGCGGCATCGTCTATTTCGAAGCGGAGGTTTGGCGGAACCCACTGCGGTTGGCACGGGGAGATATCCGTACCAATGACTGAAGCATTTGGAAACCGGTCGGCAAATTCACTGTCCAAATTTGTGAGCGTCTCAGCGTACTCGCGTGAGGTATTTGGTGTTCATTGGGCATACATTGCCCAGATGCCTTCCAAGTGGTTAGCGACAGTGATGTGCAATGATTTTCGATTATTAATTAATACTCACCGGATCCCGTTCCGACGTCAAGCACCCGCTGATATCATCGCTCTATTAGTAAGAGAGAAAAGGATTTCTAGTAAGTCTGAACTCTGGGAGCGCCTAGCAGACACGTACATGGATCCTGTCTGTGCAAAGAGGTGCCAGGAACAGCTGATCGTCGAAATGTATCATCCAGACTTGGTGGCTAGTAGTGCCATTAGCTCTAAGCTTGCGACTATGCAGCATGCTGACCCTGAGTACTTGGGCTAGTGAGCTTTACCATAATTCCTCCGACTCGAGCTGCTGGTCGTCATTGGGAATGGAATAGTTGGTCGTGAACTTGTCACTATGATAGGTGCGGCCACGGAGTTGGCGATATTCGAGAACGCTGGATGCAATCGACATGGTGGAACTTGGACTGCGGCCGATCGTCAGCATATCGGACTAGTATTGGGATTGCGAGGTGTACCAACGCTTCAGACAATACAGAATCGATATCATTTTGATCATCAGCCTAAGTATGGCGTTAGCCTCCAGAGAGAACAAGCCTCTGACGCGACCCAGGCTTACGGGAATGTCCTGAGCAGCGATCAGGTCGGCTCCGGCCTGTGGTGGCCTCTGCTCATTTACTTGAGATGCTGGAGACATGATATAATTAATTCATGAGAGATGAGCAAGCGTCACAATGTCGAGCGGACCTTGCCTAATAAATACTTATGGTGAGTGGAGTTTCGAGGAAGCCAACACGTCATCTCACCGCCATCAGAGAAAAGTTAATGCGAAAACCTATCCAGCCATTTGAGACAAAGACAATATATCACATCATTGTTTAGTCATCGCGATACCTAACGAGCCAATGTGCCAAAGAGCGACCTCGTGCGAAATTCAGGATAGGTAATGCAGGACGGCAGGGCATTGATGTAGCCCTGGGACTTCCCCGAACCATTTTTGTCCGCCAAATCAGCGACAATAAACATAACTATCAGCGATAAGCATCAGAAATACGTAGAGAGATCTTGTTCCAGACTTGCTGAATCGGATTCCGGCCAACTTATCCGGTGATGCTCTGATATCGCAAAGTCTTAGTCTCCTTTGACCATTTGGTCTGCATTAAACCTTTTCATTCCCGAGCCCTGACCGTGATGGCCCACGGGAAGGTGGCGGACAACTTACAAGCTCCTTGAGTTCTTGCCACACGACAAACACCTCGGTTACGGAGCAAAAGTGCAGTGATAACTTAGACAAGGCCAGCAATTACCTATGTACCTAATAAGGTAGGATCACAGGTACATAGCCCGAATGCCAAGGTACTCGGGTTATGTAGCTTGCGGCATTAAAATCCATCGTGGCCAACATAGGCACGGGCCGCGGCTCGTTCCCGAACGTACCCGAACTGTATGCTCCCCACTGAAGGGAATCCTCAAGCACAGGTAGAGCCTAGAGGGTGAAGGCTTGTAAGTCACTTGAATGATCGGCTCTTCGCTTGGTTGGTTGGTGGGCGGCCTCCTAGAGTTTCTTCGCTGGACGTTTAGAACGTTGGTACCTAATGGAACGCATCTGCCAATCGACCCTTGCCGAAGGGCATTCCTGAGGCTGAGTCTGGCTGCGCCAACTCTTGTGCAATAATGTCCATAGTCGGGGAAGATGCGCGGGGGTGGGGAACGTTCAAGGGGCTGAGCGTTAGGTAGCTGAGTTTCAGTGGCTTTGTGGACGTTTGTAGATACGTAATTTTGTAGCCTGGATCCGTTCGGACGGGCGTCTGTTGCACAACAAGAGTGGGCGCAGCCGTCTGTCTGGCCTTGTGCTGTACATGCCCCTATACCCTGCGCCGCATTGGATGATGCAAAGAAACAAGACTTCCGCTGGACAAGGTGATACTTAGACGGAAATGCCATGATTGCCATTGTAACTTGTGTGTCGAGAATCCCCGAGACTTTATTAATAATTGAGCAGCAGTAACTCGGCTTCGCTCGACTACTTATCATGGTTCTCAGCTCTGCACGGAAGGTACTTAACAGTTCAATTGAACAACATATGGAGCTCACAAAAAAGATAGCACTGAGCAGCATGAAAGCGATGTGTGTGCAAAATATATTCCAAGGTGCTACTAAAGTTACGACTCAGGAGTCCCTTCAAAGGCATGATATTGCTATGTATGAACATGGAAGGGGCATTATACGACAGAAATCCCTCCATAAGACATAAGAGCCGCTTCACACAGTGTGAAGCGGCTCTTATGGACGCAAGCCAGTGTGAATCACACTGGCTTGCGTCCGTACACAACATGTGCCATCATATAACTGTGAATTTTGGGGTTCCGGACCGCCTTCAGGATGGCTGCGAGCCACATATTGTACTCATTTTCTGACCTTTGGAGAACGCTGTGCCAAAGCATTTGGGTGAAACCTAATTATAATTTATTAGAGTTGAGAATCTTTTGCTTCTCCATACATTTACAAATTACAGGGAAAAGGGACTGCCTTACCCTCAAGGTCATTCTCCACAGCCGCCCCGGCAAACCTTCCGACGTCTGCGAGTTTACGATCCTTGGCCCAGGGACCAATGGGAATCTAGTGAAAAGTCAATCCTGTGACCTGTCTGTAAACTCCAAAGCCTAAAGGTGACAATTGCAGCACTTACTTTATATCGAAGCACCCTCTTGTCAACAAAGCCAGCCTCGTCAAATACTTCTTGCTGTATTTCATTCACAAATAAGGGACATTTCAGGACCTTGCCAGCTTCTCGAAACAGCTCTCCAAACGAGGCAAGAACGGGTTCCATATCGGTAGAGCCATCGTCGCTGCGGAACTCAACATCATACTCAACAGACTGGACCCATCCTCCTGGCGCACAGCATCTGTAGGCTTCTTTGAAGAGGGCAGTCCAGTCTTGAATACCACCCGTGATATACCGCATATGGATCAAGTCAAAATGATTGTCGTTCCAAGTCCACTCGAGCGTGGCGTCGTCGATTTCAAAGCGGACGTTTGGTGGAACCCATTGCGGTTGGCATGGGGAAATATCTGTGCCAACGACTGAAGCATGTGGAAACCGGTCACCAAATTCACTATTCAAGTCTGTGAGAATCTACACGCGGTATTGGGTTTCGATTGGTAGTACATTGCCCAGATGCCTTGTGAATTGGTCAGCGACAGTCGCGTGCAGTGAAGTATCCAATGCTTCTTACCGGATCCCGTACCGACGTCAAGCACCCGCTAAGAACATTTGCTCAATTAGTAACGAGAAAAACCATTCAGTGCCCCTGAAAGCATCTAGAATACGTACGTGAACCTTATCTACTTCAAGCGGCGCCAAGAATAGTCGATCGTCAAAAAGAATCATCAAGTAATGATGACTGGTAGTGACATTAGCGTGCGATTCTGTCTCGGATGCTGGGTTAATGGCTGGAACCTCAATTCCTCCGATTTGAGCTGCTGATCATCATTGGGAATGAAATAGTTGGTCGTGAACTTGTCACTATGATACGTGCGGCCATGAAGTCGACGGTATTCGAGAACACTGGATGCAATCGAGGTGGTGGAGCTTGGACTACAGCGGACTGTCAGGAGATTCGCCGGACTATGAAGAAATGGGAATAACGTGTCGATCGTGGGGTGCACAAACGCTTCGAATAAGACAGAATCGATGTCACTTTGATCATCAGCCTAAGTGTCACATCAGTCTCCGTGTGTCTTTTTCCGACTGAAATGACTGCGAGGCTACCGAGACTTACGTGAACGTCCTCTGCAGCGATCAGGTCGGCCTCGGGAAACGGTGGCCCTTGCTCGTTTACGTGCGATGCTTTATACATGATATCATGAAATCATAAGAAAATGATGAAGCATAACAAGGTCGAGCGGGAGCTTGGGCTAATAAATAGGGTGTGATTAGTGGAGTTTCGAGGGAGCCAACATGTGAGTAATGGCAGTGTTAGGTACCGTCGCATTATCTCACCATAGTCTGAGAAAGATTCATGTACGTCTCTCGACGAGGCGCAGATCAAAAGCATGTATGCACGTAGAAGAAGCAACCCCTCCAAGACTTGCTGAATCGAGTTCTTGAGCCATCCAATGACTATGCTGCTCTGAAATCACAAAGACTCCTTCGACCATAGCATTGGACCTTTTCGTTCTTCGTGACGGTAAGAAGGTGACTGAGAAGCTCTTTGTTGACAAAGAACCTCGGTTACAGCCTTGCCTTCTCGCTGGGCCGTGCGGGAAGGGATTGATTGTTCCGAGACTACATCGGCCTAATAATAAAAGGAACGAGAGGCACTTCTGCTCATGCAGAATCAGCGGCTTGCGGACGCTGTTTTCGCAAGCTCTCCCGACTGGGCATATGGGTTGGGTCACTGTCGAGTTGTCGACCGTCCGGCGTCGGGTGGTATGCCCCACATTCCACAGTGTGAACACTGAACACCACCGTATGATCGCCAGAGACCACAGTGTGTTGGTCCAGTGCGATCGTCAGTTGTGCCGATGCGACAGTTTTGGCATCATTATCGTGATGCATCATCTGAGCATCACTTTGCCTCATCTCACAACCTGCAATTGTCACTCTCGATCCGCTGATGCATCGTTTCGCTGAGACTCTTGTGAGTCATTTATCGAGTTTCATTGGCCGATGGGCATAGGACTCACTCAGATAGGTCATTCAACCATCTTCCTGAGCGTCGTTCGTGCCATAAGGCCTCAGCTCTTCGACTTTCTCCACCTTCGCGCATCGCCTCAAAGGCTCTCGAGGCAACTTCTAACTCGTTGGATATCGCGATGTTTAAAAAATGATGTGATGTTACTGCCACTGATGTATCATGTACCGACTATCGTTGTCTCAGATGGCTGGATCAGTGGATAGAGCCTGTTCGCATTAAACCTTCTCTACCTAATTGTGGTGACATAGGTAGCGTGTTGGCTTCATCGAAACTCCATTGACTCCACTCATCATGCATTACCTAGGTACCTTAGGTGCCTAAGGTAGGTAGGTAGGTAGGCATAAGGTAGGTAGGTAGGTAGGTAGGTATTTATTAACCAAGATCCCGCTCGACCTGACCATGCTTGCTTAAGTGTTTCATGACTGTATAATATCATGTCTACAGCACCTAAAGCAAACGAGCAGAGGCCACTACAGGCCGAAGCCGACCTGATTGTTGCAGAGAACATTCCTGTAAGGCTGGGGGTCGCTTCAGAGGCTTGTTCACTCTGACTCTGGGTGAAAGAAACGCGGAGGCTAACAGAATACTAAGGCTGATGATGATCAGAATGATATCGACTATGTCATTTCCGAAGCGTTTGTGCACCTCGCAATGCCCATATTATTCCGATTTGCTGACGGTCAGGCGCAGTCCAAGCTCCACCACCTCTATTGCATCCAGCGTCCTCGAATACCGTCAAATGCGTGGCCGCACCTATCATAGTGACAAGTTCACGACCAATTATCACATTCCCAATGACGACCAGCAGCTCGAGTCGGAGGAATTAAAGTAAAATCACTAGCCCTCAAGTTCAGCCCATCTCATGCTAATAGGCACTACCAGCCACCATGTCTGGATGATCCTTTTCGACGACCAGCTGTTCCTAACACCACTTGAGAAAGAGAAAGCGCATGTAAGTGTTTGCTACGCGCTCCCAGACCTACCACAATCTCTTCCCTCTCTTTTTAACAGAGCGATGATATTAGCGGGTGCTTGACGTTGGTACGGGATCGGGTGAGTAGTAATCTGAAATTATTACCATTTACAAATCACTGCCGCTAACCAACTTGGAAGGCATTTGGGCAATGTATGGCAAAGAGAATTCCGATACCACACGCCAGTACGCTCACAAAGTTAAACAGTGAATTTGCCGACCGGTTTCCAAATGCTTCAGTCATTGGTACAGATATCTCCCCGTGCCAGCCGCGGTGGATTCCACCAAATGTCCACTTCGAGATAGACGATGCGACGCTCGAGTGGACTTGGAACGACAATCATTTTGACTTGATCCACATGCGCTATATCACGGGTGGTATCCAAGACTGGAAAGCCCTCGTCAAGGAAGCCTACCGATGTTGTGCGCCTGGAGGATGGGTACAGTCTATCGAGTGTGGTCCTGAGTTCCGCAGCGACGACGGGTCTATCGAGCTGGAACCTGTTCTTGCCTCGTATAAACAACTTTTCCGCGAAGGCGGCAAAATTTTGAACCGCCCCTTCTTCGTGTCACAGCTTCAGCAACAAGCATTTGACAAGGCTGGTTTCGTCGATAAAAAGGTGGTTCAATACAAAGTATGTGCTGTGACCCGTCACCTTTTAAGGGTTCACACACAGAATTGACTCTTCGATAGATTCCTATTGGTCCCTGGGCCAAGGATCGTAAACTCGCTGACGTCGGACGATTTACCGGAGCGGCTTTAGAGAATGACCTCGAAGGTAGGGCATTCCCCGTTTCCTCCAGGCTCCTCTTGAGTCTTTCCTATGCTTTTAAAAGGAAGCAAACAATTCTTAACTTTGGTCATTAGGTTATACTCAGATGATGTGGCATACCGTTTTCCAACGGCCGGCAAACGAATACCATGAGTGGCTGGCGAATATTCGTAAGGCTGTCCGTAATCCCAAGGTTCACAGCTATATGATGGCGCAAGTTGTGTACGGACGCAAGCCAGGATGATCCGGCTCTCGTATAGTGATAACAGGCAGTGGGCACCCGTTAGAGAGATTCCTATTTTCATAGTGCGTAAATTTATTAGGCTGTAAACCCATCGCCCCAATGATGCCACCTTGTCCGTGATACCTATTTGTATCAACTGTAAAAAATTTAGAACCGCCGATAGTTACAAAATAATTGACTGTTGAGAAGCAGAAAAGTTGGACGTGGCTCGATTAGTTTTTCGCTGTCGTGCTGCGGCTTGAAGTTATCTGGAGAGTATCGTTATTTCTCATTTCCTCGATATCGCTCCCACTTTTTTCGTTCCGCCTTACACCCAGCTACCGGCCACCGCATTCTCGCGTGACACAGCAATCTCACACAGTCCTCGCTTCCATGCGAATGCCTTTCTTCAAAAAACGAGATTTTCATCACCGCGATAGAGTTTCAACGCCTTCGAACGCTAGCCCAGAGTAAAACTGCGAAGAAAAAGAACAGGCTCCTTCGGCCTGGGAACTGATCAGTGACGAAGTCTGAGAGACTTTGAATATGGTTCTTCATATTTCCACAAGAGACATAATTGCAATACTAGAGTGATGATCAAGCTTGACGAGCTCGGTGGCCATACACCCACATTTCACGCAGGCCTTCATCGATGAACTCAAGAACCGCGATCTCAAACACCGCGTGCTGGAAAACGTTGCGCGAATGGCGTTTTCTCAAATCCAGCTTGTTTCAACTGCACTCTTGTGGATTAATCATCGCGACCTTTGTCTTGTATTTGTTTCTTTTTTTTCATGTGATGTCGAGATCGCGAACGAAAATGTGATGGTCGGTAGCTGGGTGACCGGCGCAACGAAAAAGGGGGAGCGAAATCGAGAAAATGAGGTCAAAAGAGGGTCAGGTGGTATGAATAGCAATCTGGGGTGGTATAAATAACAAAAATCTTGCTGTTTGGCTCTCTGACTTGCCCCATTCACATGGAAACACACAATTCCCTCGTTCTCCTCATATATTACCATCTAAGCGGGAATTTCTTTGCTATTCGTATTGAGTACACGTTTGTATTCCCATGTTTCCCAATCAGCTAGCACTGAGCAGTGTCACAGCGTTGTCAAGTGTCAATGTGAGCTGTGTAAGCTAATTCAACTCCTAAACCAAAACTAGCGTCAGGTCTCTAATTAGTAGTAATTGCTCGCTTGACAACAAATCGACATCAAAATAGTAGCAGAATTAGCGACGAGTTGACGGGTATATCGTAGGTACTGCGAAACAACAATCCATTCAACAGCTGCAGTTTCACTATACCAGAGCCGAATCACATTATCACTCTGGCTTGCGCCCGTACACAACATGTGCTATCATGTAGCTGTGGACCTTGGGATTACGGAGCGCCTTATGAATAGTGGCCAGCCACACATTGTACTCATTTTCTGGCCTTTGCAGAACGTTGTGCCAAAGCATCTGGGTGATCCCTAATAACCAGAGGTCAGAGGTGAGAATTGTTTGCTTCTTAATACGAAAAGAGGGAATGCCCTACCTTCAAGATCATTCTCCAGAGCCACTCCGGCAATTCTCCCGACATCGGCGAGTTTACGATCCTTTGCCCAGGGACCAATGGGGATCTAGTGAAAAGTCAATGACTCAATCTTGTTTGTAAACTTCCAAAGATGACCGAAATGAGCACATACTTTGTATCGACGCATCGTTTTGTCGATGAAGCCAGCCTCATCAAACGATTGCTGCTGTATGTCTTGCACGAAGAAGGGCCGATTCAAGACTTTGCCGGCCTCTCGAAATAGCTCTCCAAATGAGGCAAGACCAGGTTCCAGCTCAATACTCCCGTCATCGCTGCGAAATTCGATGTCGTACTCAACAGACTCTACCCATCCTCCTGGCGCGCAGCATCTGTACGCTTCTTTGAGAAGGGCCGTCCAGTCTTGGATACCACCAACGATATAGCGCATGTGGATGAAGTCAAAATGGTCGGCGTTCCAAGTCCACTCGAGTGTGGCATCGTCAATCTCGAAACGGACATTTGGTGGAACCCACTGCGGTTGGCAAGGGGAAATATCCGTACCAAGGACTGAAGTGTTTGGAAACTGATCGGCAAATTCACTGTTCAAGCTTTGTCAGCACACGTAGACGTCTTTTAGTGCTTCTTATGGCCGTACATTGCCCAGATACCTTGTAAATAAGTCAGCGAAAGTCGTGTGTAGTGAACTCACGGACTCTACTTACCGGATCCCGTACCAACGTCGAGCACTCGCTAAGATCATTCGACCAATTAGTAATACGCATAAGCCCTCTAGTGCCCCTGTAAGTACTCGGAACACGTACATGTAACCTATTTTTCTCGAGCGGTGCCAGGAATAGCTGGTCGTCGAAAAGTATCATCAAATAATGATGGCTAGCATTCATATGAGCTTACGATTCGATAAATTCTGGCGCAAATGTTGGCTAGCACCTTCAATCTTCCGATTCCAGCTGCTGGTCGTCATTGGGAAGGAAATAGTTGATCGCGAACTTGTCACTATGATAGGTGCGGCCACGGATTTGACGGTACTCGAGGATGCTGGATGTGATGGAGGTGGTGGAACTCGGACTGCGACACATCTGATCATTAGGACATAGGTACCTAGGTAGGGATAATAAGTACTGTGGGGTGCACAAACGCTTCGGAGAAGACAGAATCGGCGTCTCTTTGATCATCAACCTGAGTAGTACATCAGCCTCCGTGTGTCTTCACTATGTTGTTGTTGTTGTTGTTGTTGTTTATTTTACGCCACTGCGTCCCAGTTTTGGGCATACTAGGGCGTGCAGGGCTAATCCCGGGTTCTTCTAAATACAAGCCAGTTTTCCCCAAAGAATATCCTGCATCTCGGTCGCCAAAGGCAGTTGTTTTCGGTGTGGGTTCAGGCGTCAGCGCCTTCCACCACGTGTGCTCGCGTGGGCACAAGTTGTGTCGTTAAAAGCGGAATTTTGCCAGAGGCACGGCTCCGCTACCAGAATTTCAGAAAGGTCTAGGTGACCAAGATGAGAGCGGCGTGCTGAACTCTCCGAAAGCACGCCGGTTGAAAACTCGAGGTGGGCAAACGCCGGTTTGATGGTGTCGTGGCTGGGAGGGGGGACGATGCCGCGGTCGTTGTCGATGTTGCTTGGATTTCATTTACGACCTCGAACCAGCAGGACGGTAGATGAACAGGCGCCGTCGACATCGGCGTCGACATCGAATGAAGTGGTGGTGCTGAGGGCGGCATTTTCGAGTTTTCCATTCGGAGGTGGACTGCTGTTAGGGCTACAGCAGGTTATACAGCCAAATCATAACAGAAGTGGGCGGACGTGGTCCGTGCACCGTTGCCGAGAAAATTGTGTAAAGGAGAGAGTTGTGTCTTCACTATGAACCAGAGTGAATGAAGCTTTAGGGCGAGCCAGACTCACTAAAGCATCGTCTGCGGCGATCAGGTCGCCCTCCGCCTGTGGCGGCCTTTGCTCATTCACTTGAGATGCTGGAAGCATGATGCAACAAAGTCATGGCAGAAACAAAGAAGCACACCAATGTCGAGAAAGACGTTGGCTAATATAAGCATGAGGTACGCCTACCAGCAGTGGAGTTTTGAGAAAGCCAACACGTCATCTCACCATAACATGGTGCTGGGAGAAGGGTTAATGTACATGTGCCCTACACCCTCAGACAAGCAGGAACTCGCCATGTGTAAATGCCATGTGAGACAAAGACAGGGTATTACATACACCATGGTCCAGGTATCGCGTTTCCTAGTAAAATGGTGATGAGCCCACGCAATCCAACGAGCAAAACAGTGCATTCGTGCGAAGTTCGGTACCTATGAGGAGGTAGGTAGTGCAGGACGCCTGGGAGGTCGCAAGCTCTCCTCCGGCCAAACTTGGTGTGCACAAATTACAATGGTGATGGGAAGTCTGGCCGAAAGACTCTTTGCCATGGCAAAGAACCTCGGCTGGGGCCGCCCAACTCATAATCCATAACTTACAAAAAGGATCAGTGGCCGCCTCTGGATTCTATGGTTGCAACTTGCAGAACTTGCAAGCCTGATCTTGAGGCTTGGTACGGGGCCTTGGCATTTGAGTCAACCAACCCACTTCAATCTTATCGCCTCCGGAGTCCGGAGTCCGGAGGCTCAGCCCTTCGGCGTTTCTCCACCTTCGCGCATCGAAGATGATCGCCCCCAAAAACCGCCAGAGAAACGCTCTACCTACGACCACAAGCCACTGTAGGGATCGCGACCCTCCTGGAATAGGACTCCTATAGATATAGTGGGTGTCCTTTTGAAAAGGTTTCACCCACGAGTAGGTACCTAGACGATTGCACAAACGTTTCCACACCACATTGGCACATCCAAGGAAGCCGACTCGATGCCGATCTGGCCGTTCGCCAACCGATTAAGGAACGTAAAGGATAGGTGACCCCTTGTAGAAATCGATAGGGGCGACCGTCAATGCCTTGTCCATACAAGCACCGTTGGTGCGAGAGGAGAAGAAATTATGCGACAAGTTGGCTTCGAGACTGATCCGCTGCGACTTAGTCGGCACGTGAGAGCGATACATATGTAGTCACCGGTCAACCGACAGGCGCCGATTCAAGCAGCCTTCTACCTGTGCGAAGATCTAGCCTCTGGGTCTTCATTTGACATTCGGTAGGAACAGTACAGTTCGGGTACAAGTTTACGCGCGCTCGTGACGGCCATAGGTACCTACTTTGATGGAAGATGAGTGACCTGTGAGCATTCATCCAGAGACAGTGTGGGCATCACTATATCGTCTTGATAACGCATTGTGCAAAGCGCCAAAAAACCTAGGTTGGCTCTGACTGCAAAAGGCATGGCCAGGCGTAAAGGCCATTCTGTGTCGCGGCAAGAAGATCGGGCCTCATTCCTGTACGGAGTCATTGGGAGTCATGGTGTGCATGACAAAAAATGAATACCATAGACAGGGTCGCAGCATCAAATCGATGCTACATGCGTTTGGAGAACGCCTGCTATGAAAAAAAAAGATTTCTTTTCAGGTCTGGCATTACTACGAAACTTGAAAGAGCCGGATCACTCTGGCTTGCGTCCGTATACAACGTGCGTCGTCATATAGCTGTGAACCTTTGGGTTACGCATCGCCTTCCGTAGGTTCGCGAGCCATGCTTCGTGCTCGGTTGCTGACCTTTGGAGGACATTGTGCCAAGCCATCTGGGTGTAACCTAATGCCTGGAGGTGAGAAACGCTGCTCATTCGGAGTCATTCAGTCTTCACGAGCATAGGAAAAAGGGAGTGGCTGACCTTCAACGTCATTCTCCATAGCCGCTCTGGCAAAGCGCCCGACTTCAGCGAGTTTCCGGTCCTTTGCCCATGGACCAATGGGAATCTAGTGAAAGTCAGTTCTCTTGATGGAATTCCCAAAGCAGACGGATGAAAATACAGACTTTGTATCGAACTGTTCTTTTCTCGACGAAGCCAGCCTCGTCAAAAGCTCGTTGCTGAAGCTCTTGCACGAAGAAGGAAATATTCAAGACTTTGCCGGCCTCTCGAAATAGCTCTGCATACGACGCAAGAACAGGTTCTAGCTCAGTAGACCCGTCGTCACTGCGAAACTCAATGTCACACTCAGCAGACTGAACCCATCCTCCTGGAGCACAGCATCTGTAGGCTTCTTTAAAAAAGCCTGCCCAGTCTTGAATACCACCGAATAGGTAGCGAGCATGGATAAAGTCAAAATGGTTGTCATTCCAAGTCCAATCGAGCGTGGCATCGTCTATTTCGAAGCGGACGTTCGGTGGAACCCACTGCGGTTGGGATGGAGATAAATCTGTGCCAATGACTGAAGCATTTGGAAACCGATCGGCAAATTCACTACTCAACCTTGTGAGCATACAACAATGAGATAGAGTTTCCTTTGGCCTTACATTGCCCAGATTCCTTATACGTTGGTCAGCCAAATAGCGGATGTAGGTCACGTAGTAAATCCGACCGGCGACAACTTTGAACTACTCACCGGATCCCGTGCCGACGTCAAGCACCCGCTGAAAACATCCGTTCAATTAGTAATGGATACGTATCATTCAATGCCTTTGAAAGTGTTGAGAACACTCGTACATTAATCTTATCTTTCTCTAGCGGTGCTAGGAAGAGCTGGTCGTCGAAAAGCATCGTCATCATATGGTGGCTGCCAGCTGGTAGTCATATTAGCGCGTGATCCTGCCGACGATGTGTGCTAGTAAAGAGGACCCTAATTCCTCGGATTCGATCTGCTGGTCGTCGTTAGGAATGTGATAATTGTTCGTGAACTTATCACTGTGATAGGTGCGGCCACGGAGTTGGCGGTACTCGAGGACGCTGGATGCAATGGAGGTGGTGGAGCTTGGACTGCGGCGTCGTCAGGAGATCGGAATAACATGTGAATTGCGGGTGCACAAACTCTTCGGAGAAGACAGAATCGGCGTCATTGTGAGCGTCGACCTAAGTCGTACATTAGCGCATTTGCATGCCATTCCAATTTCTCTGAGTGAGTATCCGAGGCGAGCCAGGCTTACGGTAATATCATCTGCGCCTACGGCAATCAGGTCGCCTTCGGCCTGTGGCGACTTTTGCACATTTACTCCAGATGCTGTAGACATGATATTACAGAGCTTATGAGGGAGATACACAAGCACAACGAGGTTGAGCGGCAGGCTGCGGGACCTTGGCCAATAAATATAGGTAGGTACCTGGTTAGGTAAAGGTTGTGTGTACATACCTAGGTACGGAGAGCCCACCTTCGCGCATCGCCGAGGTGAATGAAATGCTCTAGACCTGCTTAGGAGGTACTCATGCCGTTTCGAGACTCCTCGCTGCAAAAGTTCAAACTTCGAGAGTGATCTGCCGCCCGAACCAAGGAAGCCGACTCGATGCCGATCTGGAGACTGGCCTCCCACCAACAGACAAGGAACGTACGGAGTAAAATGGATACTAATGAGTACCTAGAGGACTCATGCAGGAGCCATCGATAATACCTTCTTGCTATAGGCATCGTTGCTGGAGAGTAAAAGGAATCGTACGACAAATTGGCTTCAAGGCCGATATATCCTGCAGCCTACTCGCCACGCGAGGTATGATCGCCTACCAACTGACGCGCCGATCCGACAAAGCTTCTCAATATGCGGACATTTGGGTCTTCATTCACTTGGTAGCGTACAAGTGTATCGGAAACATTCATGAAGATAGGTAGAGCACCGTGGTCCGTAACAGCGGCGCCGGAACCTCATCAGACACGCGGCACGGGCCCCTCCCGAGTTCCCGTTTACCCCGTGCTTAGCGAACCCCAACCCTTTTATTACCGGGAAGTTTTAGGCGTCCCGACTTCCCGAGCCCCAATCTCCCGCTGTCATGAAGATCTGATGTACATAGCCTTTCGCGCCACGAACAACACCAAATCCCGAAGTACTCCGCGACAGTATTCCAGTCCATAAATTCATGACGAAAAGAACGCTCCTGGGCCGGCGCAATTTCGTACAGAGCAGCACGCTCTCTCCGTGCAGTATCTACAGGTTTACAGAATGTATTTTAGGCACTACGTCATACAAGAACAAAATTCCCTCCGACAGCTTCCTATTATCGCTATGCGGGAGCCGCTCTGAGACTCAGAGCTTGAGTCGGATCACTCTGGCTTGCGCCCGTATACAACGTGCGTCGTCATATAGCTGTGAACCTTTGGGTTACGCATCGCCTTGCGTAGGTTCGCGAGCCACGCTTCGTACTCGGTTGCTGACCTTTGGAGGACATTGTGCCAAACCATCTGGGTGTAACCTAATGACTGGAGGTGAGAATGGTTGCTCATTCAGTGTTCACGAGTATAGGCCCTAGGAAAAACTTAAAAGGGGGACAACTTTGAACTTGCCTTCAACGTCATTCTCCAAAGCCGCTCTAGCAACGCGCCCGACTTCAGCGAGTTTCCGGTCCTTCGCCCATGGGCCAATAGGACTCTAGTGAAAGTCAGTTCTCTTCATAGATTTTCGACAGCAGATGAATGACAAGACACACTTTGTATCGAACTGTTCTTTGCTCGACGAAGCCAGCCTCGTCAAATGCTTGTTGCTGAAGGTCTTGCACGAAAAAGGAACGGTTCAGGACTTTGCCGGCCTCTCGAAATAGCTCTCCATAAGACGCAAGAACAGGTTCTAGCTCAGTAGACCCGTCGTCGCTGCGAAACTCAATATCACACTCAGCAGACTGAACCCATCCTCCTGGAGCACAGCATCTGTAGGCTTCTTTCAAGAGGCCTGCCCAGTCTTGAATACCACCGAATAGGTAGCGAGCATGGATAAAGTCAAAATGGTTGTCATTCCACGTCCACTCGAGCGTGGCATCCTCTACTTCGAAGCGGACGTTCGGTGGAACCCACTGCGGTTGGGACGGAGATAAATCTGTACCAATGACTGAAGCATTTGGAAACCGGTCGCCAAATTCGCTGTTCAAATTGTAAGCATACAACAATGTGATAGAGTTTCCTTTGGCCTTACATTGCCCAGATCCCTTATACTTGGTCAGCGAGGCCACACGTAGCGGACGAAGTTAATATCGTAAATCCGACCGGCGACAACGACTCACCCGATCCCGTGCCGACGTCAAGCACCCGCTTAAAACATCCGTTCAATTAGTAATGAAGACGTATCATTCAATGCCTTTGAAACTGCTTAGCACACTCGTACATGGATCTTATCTTTCTCTAGCGGTGCTAGGAAGAGCTGGTCGTCGAAAAGCATCGTCATGGCATGGTGGCTGGTAGCATGTTAGCTCGTGATCTCGCCGACGAAGAGAGGCTAGAGCTAGTAAGGCAGACCATAGTTCTTCGGATTCGATCTGCTGGTCGTCGTTAGGTAGGTGATAGTTGTTCGTAAACTTATCACTGTGATAGGTTCTGCCACGCATTTTGCGGTACTCGAGGATGCTGGATGCAATGGAGGTGGTGGAGCTTGAACTGCGGCGTCGTCAGGAGATCGGAATAACATGTGGATTGCGGGTGCACAAACTCTTCGGAGAAGACAGAATCGGCGTCATTTTGACCATCAACCTGAGTCGTACATTAGCCCTCGCCCTCGTCTTTCATTCACTCTGAGCCGAAGTGGATTAGTGTCTAAGGCGAGAGGCTGAGCCAGGCTTACGGAGATGTCCTCTGCGGCGATCAGGTCGCCTTTGGCCTGTGGTGGCCTTTGCTCATTTACTTGAGATGCTGTAGACATGATATTACGGAGTCATGGGGGAGACAAGCAAGCACAACGAGGTCGGGCGGGACCTGGCTAATAAATAGGTGACAGGTCCGTATCATGACTCTGTACGTACCTTGGAGAAAGATTTAAGAGGTTACATACACTCACGAGTCACGACTCACGAGTACATCGGCATCCTATAGCGACCTTGGCATTTGAGTTACAAACTGACCATCTGTAATCTTATCGCTGGCCTCATCTCTTGAGTCTTTGACGCTTCTCCACTTTCGCGCATTTGCCCAGCGGGAAAGAGCTTCTTGTTATGCACCGACCGAGGTTAATGCACGTATCCCGATTCCCCACGCTTTTGCTGCAAAGCCTGCACACCACCCGCTCGTCCGAGGAAGCCGACTCGATGCCGATCTGGTCTCCCGCCAATAGACAAGAAACGTAAGGGATACCTACATACCTAGATGGCTACAGTCAAACCCCGATATAACGATAACGTAAAAGTGACCAGAACCCTATCGACATATCGAAATATCGTTTTATCGGATGGGTTTTATGTGAGGAATTGCAAAAAAATGAGGCCCAAAATTATCGTTGAGGTGAGGATATCGTTTTAAACGCATCGTTATATCGGGGTTTGACTGTACTTGCAGGAACCCGCAGGAGCTACCGATAACATCTGCAGCCTGCTTGGTACAAGGATCTTTGTCGGAGAGGTGTATAAATCGTACGACAAGTTGGCTTCGGGGCCGATATCCTGCAGCCTACTCGTCACGCGAGGTATGATCGCCTACCTACCAACTGACGCGTCGATCCGACAAAGCTTCTCACTGAGTCACTATGCGGACATTTGGATCTTCATTCACTTGGTACGTAGCGCACACGCGTATGCTCGACATTCATGAGAAGCCGGGTAGATTTGCGCGCGCTGTTGATGTCCATACCTACTATGCACGATGAATGGTGAATGAAATCTTGTGCGCCGGGAAACATTCATGATACCTATGTACAGCACCGTAACAGCGGCGCCCGGGGAACCTCGGACCCCTCCCGAGTTCCGAGTCCCCGTGCTCAGCGAACCCCCCTTATTGCCGGGAAGTTTTAGCCGTGCCGCCCCAGCCCCCCGCTATCATGGACTCGTGAAGATCTGATGTCGCCTTTCGCGCCACGAACAACACCAGACCTGAGACCTGAAGTTCTCCGCGACAGCATTCCTGTCCATAAATTCATGACGAAAAGAATGCTCCTGGGCCGGCGCAACTTGCTTACAGAGCAGCACGCGATCTCCGTGCAGTCCCTACATCGCCGACATCATAGTGCAGGCGATATGCTGAAAAGATAAGAAATTTGACGTCTGGTCGCAAGCCACGCCTTTACATCCCAGCCCTCCTTTCGAAGAAATTCACGAGCGACGGGGACAATTCAGTCGAACTACCGGCTTCAGAGCCTGATGAACCTGACATCCGACATTCATGGCGAGCCCGACAAGTTTGCGCGCGCTCGTGTAGGCGATATGTACCTACCTACTACGATGTCGGATGGGTGACGATAAATGCAAAGTGTTAAAATGAACGAGGCTTCAGCTGAAGAAGGCATATACCCATGTGAATAGACCATTGTGTATAGCGGCACGAGCGGCACGAGCGGCACGACGATCGGGCTTCGGCCCTGCATGGAGTCATTGTGTGCTTGACAAAAATTCACCAGACAAGGTCACACCATCAAAGCAATGCGTCTGCAGGATATTTGAGGCGCTGTGAAACAAAAATCTTCCTTCATAGGGCTGATTGTCACTAAGCATCAGCCGGATCACTCGGGCTTGCGTCCGTACACAACATGCGCAACCATGTAGCCGTGAACCTTGGGATTCCGGATCGCCTTACGAACAGCAGCGATCCAGACATTGTACTCATCTGCTGGTCTTTGAAGAACATCGCGCCAAAGCACTTGGGTGAACCCTAATAATCACAGATGAGAACTGTGTCCATAGGAACCTAGAAAAGATGGAATGCCTCAGTGCTCACCATCGAGGTCATTCTCCAGAGACGCTCTGGCAATCCGCCCGACCTCGGCGAGTTTACGGTCCTTTGGCCAGGGACCACCAGGTATCTAGTGAAGGGTCAGTTGCTCGATGAACGTTCTAAGAGGGATCAGGTGACAGCACGTGGCACGAACTTTGTAACGAATTGCTGTTTTGTCAACAAAACCAGCCTCGTCGAGTGCTTTTTCCCGTATCTCTTGTACGAAGAAGGGACGTTTCAACACGTTGCCAGCCTCTCGAAATAGCTCTACAAAAGAGGAAAGAACAGGTTCAAGTTCAATAGTGCCGTCGTCACTGCGTAATTCAACATCATACTCAACGGACTCTACCCATCCTCCTGGCGCACAACATCGGTAGGCTTCTTTGAAGAGGGCTGTCCAGTCTTGAATACCGCCCACGATATAGCGGATGTGGATTAAGTCAAAATGGTTGGCGCTCCAAGTCCACTCGAGCGTGGCATCGTCTATTTCGAAGCGGACGTTTGGCGGAACCCACTGCGGCTGGCACGGGGAGATATCGGTACCAATGACTGAAGCATTTGGAAACCGGTCGCCAAATTCCCTGTTCAATTTGTGAGCATACAGTATACTGATGTGTGTTATTGGGTCTTTTCAGCCGTACATTGCCCAGATGCCTTTCGGAGTGGTTAGCGACACTGATATATAGCGGCATTGCCAATGTCAAAGTGTCAGTGAATTCGGATTACTACTTACCGGATCCCGTACCGACGTCCAGCACCCGCTAAGAACATTCGCTCAATCAGCAACAGCCTAAAAGGTACAAGTCCCTCAGTGTGTCTAAAAGTAAATCACCGGACGCACATGGATCTTATCTTTCTCAAGTGGTGCCAGGAAGAGCTGTTCGTCGAACAGGATCATCAAGTAATGATGACTGTCAGTCACATTAGTGTTCGATGCTGCTGATGATGAGAATATGGGCTAGTGAGTGGAACTTTAGCTCTTCCGATTTGAGGTGCTGCTCATCGTTGGGAATGAAAAAGTTGGTCGTGAACTTATCACTATGATAAGTGCGACCATAGATTTGACGATACTCGAGGATGCTGGATGCAACGGAGGTGGTGGAGCTTGGGCTGCGGCGGATCGTCAGGACTCAGGAGATATCTTATCATCTAGATTGCGGTGTGTTGCGTGCACAAACTCTTCGGAGAAGACAGAATCGGCGTCATTTTGACCTTCAGCCTAAGTTGTACATTAGTCCTCGTCTGTCATTCACTCCGAGCCAAAGTGGATGACTTTCTGAGGCGAGGCAGGCTTACGGAAATATCCTCTGCGGCGACCAGATCGCCTTCGGCCTGTGGTGGCCTTTGGTCATTTACTTGAGATGCTGTAGACATTATTATTGATATAAGAGCGTCATGAGGACACAAGCAAGGACAACGAGGTCGAGCGGGACCTTGGCTAATAAATACCTACCTACCTATACCTACCTAGGTACCTACCTAGTGCACTGTGCTCGGCGTCGGAGCATGTTCATGCGCCAAGTAGCAACACCAACATGTCCCTCGGCGGGAAGATCAGAAATATATTACGGACATGTACGGAGTAGAGAATCTCATTTGAGCCCGCCACCTTCGCATTTGAGTTGCATAGGTAGGTACCGTGTACCTCCCATAGCCTTTATGTACATACCTCCCTGTACCTGGTACGGTGGTACCTACCCCTGGTTCAGCTCCTCGACGCGTCCCCTTCGCGCATCGCCCCCAACGCCAATGTATCCCGATTCCAGACTCCGGACTCCTGAGTCCTCGCTGCAAGAGGACTTCGTGGACGATCTGCGCCACCATAGTCCACACACCACCGACTCGATGCCGATCTGGCCTTCCGCCAACAGACAAAGAACGTAATTACATACTGTACATAGTCTGTACGGAGTACCTAATATGTAAAGGACGAGAACTTCCGTCGCGGCCCTACGCTGCGCTTCGGGGCGAAGGAAGACTCGGCCTCGCTTCGCTTCGGGTTGGAGAGCGTGGGGCTGGAAAAGTGAGGATTGCGATGTGGGAGTTTTGCGGTGCATGTGTGGCAGATCTGCGATGTCCCTCCGGGGGCCCTTCCGGGGGATTATAGGGCCCGTCAGAGGTCACAGCACTGTCAGGCAGCTCGCCGCCGCAATGGGATGTTTTGCCCTGCTGCGATGGCGAACCATGTAGCGGGCAAATTCAATCGCGGGCAGTTAGCGCGGGATGGCGGGCGACTGCGTCGCCGCCGCAATGGACACAGTTTTGTGCAAATTTATTCGCACAGAACTTGAAGTAAACAATCAGGTTGCAGTGTGCTTGAGCAGGCAACGCGGGATGGCGGGCGACCGTTTTCGCGGGTTTGGGTGTCACGTTTGCGTGTAAAAAGCACATTGTCGGGAGGCAGTTGCGGCCCGCGGGAATTGACGGCGGCGATGGCCTCACTCTGCACTCTGCAATTTCGTATTTACGACAGATAGCGGACGACTGCGTCGCCGTGGTCGTAGTTTTTCGGGGTCACGTGTGCGTCGAAAAAGGGATTTTTCCGTAGTTTTGGGTGTCACGTGCGGGTGTCACGTGCGGGTGAAAAGTGCGGGCGAAGTGGCCCCAGTTTTACGTACGGCTCCGCTTTACTGGCAATATTATTATTGATTGATAGAGGGGTACTTGCAGAACCCCGCAGAACCCCGCAGAACCCCGCAGGCGGCAGGAGTGACCGATAATGTTTACCTCCCTCTTACGGCGGACAGCAGAAGAAATCGTACGACAAGTTGGCTTCAAAGTTCAAGGTCAATATCCTGCAGCTTACTCGCAACGCGAGGTATGATCGCCGACCAACTGACGCGCCGATCCAACAAAGCTTCTCACTATTTCCGCGGATATCTTGGTCTTCATTCGGCGGGTAGCGTGCAGTTCGGATACGTCCGACATGACGAGCTGGGTAAGTTTGCGCGAGCCCCTGATGGCCATAGGTGCGGCGTGCCTACTTCAATGGATGATGAGTGAGCTCTGAATTTTTACACAGAAACAGTATGAGCATCGCTCTATCGCCTAAATAATGCAAAGCGGCAAAGAAACTAGGCTCTGACTGCAAAAGGCATAGCCTGGTGGAAAGGTCATTCTGTGTCGCGGCAGACGATCGGGCCTCACTGCGACGCCTCAATCTTGTACGGAGTCATTGTGAGTCATGGTGTGCTTGACCAAAAACCGATGATCATTGACAAGGTCGCACTGTCGTAGCATCAAAGCGATGCCGCATGCGTTTGCGCAACGCATTTAAGGCGCTATTATATTAAAGATTTCTTCTTAGGCCTGGCATTACTATGCAAGAGGCGGATCATTCTGGCTTTCGCCCGTACACAACGTGCGCCATCATATAGCTGTGAACCTTTGGGTTACGGATCGCCTTCCGTAGATTCGCGAGCCATACGTTGTACTCGTTGGCTGATCTTTTGAGAACATTGTGCCAAATCATCTGGGTGTAGCCTAATGATCAGGGGTGAGTATAGTAATCTCTTTCATGAATTGGAAAAGAGGTGATATCTTACCTTCAAAGTCATTCTCCAGAGCTGCCCTAGCAACCCGTCCGACTTCAGCGAGTTTCGGGTCCTTTGCCCAAGGACCAATAGGAAGCTATCGAAGAGTAAGTTCTATTCGTGGTCTGCTAAATGAAAGTCGAGATGGACGGCAGCACATACTTTGAATCGAACTGTCCTTTGCTCGGCGAAACCAGCCTCGTCAAATGCTTGCTGTTGAAGCTGCTGCACGAAAAATGGGCGATTCATGACTGTGCCGGCCTCTCGAAAGAGACCTGCATACGTGGCAAGTACAGGTTCTAAATCGGTAGTCCCATCGTCGCTGCGAAACTCAACATCGTACTCAACAGACTGTAGCCATCCTCCTGGCGCACAACATCTGTACGCTTCTTTGAAGAGAGCTGCCCAGTCTTGAATACCGCCCAATATATAGCGAATGTGAACAAAGTCGAAATGATTGGCGTTCCAAGTCCACTCGAGCGTGGCGTCGTCTATTTCAAAGCTGACGTTTGGCGGAACCCACTGGGGCTGGCACGGGGAAATGTCCGTACCAATGACTGAAACATTTGGAAACCGGTCGCCAAATTCGCTGTTCAAACTTTGTGAGCATACGGACATGTGGTATCGGGAATCATTGACCGTACATTGCCCAGATGCCTTATAAATCGGTCAGCGACTGAGTCGCAGACTACGATCTCATGTAATGGAATTTGGAATACTACTCACCGGATCCCGTACCGACGTCAAGCACCCGCTGAGAACATTCGTTCAATCAGTATTAGGACACATCCTCGATACGTGTGAAGATGTCTAGCACACTCGTACATGAATCTTATCTGTCTCGAGAGGTGCCAGAAACAGCTTGTCGTCGAAAAGAATCGTCAAGACATGGTGGCTGCCAGTGACATTAGCGTGCGTCGTACGATTTTGTTAAAAATGAGGGCTGGTGAGTGGAACCATAATTCCTCCGATTCGAGCTGCTGGTCGTCATTGGGAATATGATAGTTATTCGTGAACTTATCACTATGGTAGGTGCGGCCACGAATTTGACGGTACTCAAGTATGCTCGATGCCATCGAGGTTGTTGAACTTTGACTGCGATGGACCGTCAGGAGATTGGCATAATACGTGAACTGTGGGGTGCACGAACGTTTCGGATTCGGAATAGACAGAATCGGCCTCATTTTGTCTATCAGCCTAAGATGTTCATGAGCTTCGTGTTCGATATACTGTGAGGGGCCTCAGACTCACAGGAGTATCCTCTGCAGCAATCAGACTGCCCTCAGCTAGTGGTGGACTCTGCTCATTTGATTGAGGTGCCGTCGACATTATGGGAGGGCCAGGAGAAGAAGCAGCAAACACAAGAAGGTCGAGCGGGAAGTAGCTGATAATCGAGTACAATAATACTTTAGTATCGCATCTAGCGGTTCTGACATTGACAAATTACGGAGTGCCCGCGACGAGGAAGTAACAGCGACATCTACATATGTAGGTAGGCATACGGAGTACATATTGTCGATCCCCCCGTAAGGCAATGCGGGCCGAACTAATCGGCAGCATCCGCAGCCTCTCTCTAGGTACCTAGGTAGCTAACACGCCACCACCCGATATGAACGTTAATCCATCGGGATTGCATGCGAGCTGATCCATGGCTTTCGTGGGCGAGCCCAAGAGAGGTCCAGTCTACAGCTCCAGAGTCCCAATCGTGGCGCAGAGAGTTCGCACGCTCGATCCCCCCGCAGGATGGTTCTCAGCCTGCGGACCCTCCTTTATAGACGAGTTGGTTGGGCTGCCAAGAGATGAGGCCTGAGCGCTATCTATTCTGGAATATAGACTACGAACAAGTATAAGATGTAGGGAGAAAAGGAACTAAAGCTTCGCCAAAAAGGCGTTTCTGTTTATCGTCAAGCGTCATAAACGTCGTCCGTCCAAGTGCTCAGCTCGCTACCGCCATGAACTTCAACTAGATTCTCGGAAGTTTTTGCCGTACCCCAACACCCACCATTACGAATGCTTTCGCGCGGCGTGATCACCTCAGCTACAACACTCCCGAGGCCTCAGAGGCTCAACAAGGCGGCAGTGTCAACTATCAACTTTCAAGTCCCGACAGTTGTAACATGTGTCGTTGACCAGCGCCCGGCAACCCACAATGTGTTTTCTGCCGAAGCCTTCGTTTGCTCGCCGCTTTACATCATACAACGCAGCATATCTCGTCCAACCAAGGGGATGGACAGTCGACTCGATGCCAATATGGCCACCCGCCAATTAGTCACCAGTTAGAGGAGGCAAAGGATAGATGAGTACTCGAAGAAAACCGCAGCCTGCAGGAGCGACGGATGATATCTTCTTGGTACAATAACAAGGCTACAAGCGTCGCTCTAGGATAGCCGAAGAAATTGTGACGACTGGCTTCACTCCCCTTGTGCGAGGCATAGACCTGGGACCATGGCCGCTGAGGCGCTGACCAACCGACGCGCTCGATTTGACAAACCATCTAGGTACCTAGGGATTTCTGGATCTTGATTCGGTCGAGAGCATACGTGTCGGGACGTATGTCGGATATGCGCGCGCTATTGTTTGTTGGCCATGCTTACTATGGTAGATGATGAATCTCGTGGGCCTGGAAACATTCATCAGGTGACAGTATGGGCATCTCTAGATTTGTCGCGTTGATGACGAAAAGCGCTGAAGAATCTAGGCCCGGCTGAAAAAAGGGATAGCGAGGCGAGAAGACCATTGTGTCTCCGATCTAGCGGCGCGTCAGTCGGGACTGCCGCCTTACCGAGTCATTGTGTACCATACGACAAATGAATATGTATCACAGGAACAGGGTCGTGCAGGATATGTTTAACACACTATGAAACAAAACGTTCCGTCTATAGGCCTAATATTACTGTGCAAGAGCCGGATCACTCTGGCCTGCGTCCGTACACAACTTGTACCGTCAAATAGCTATGAACCTTGGGGTTACGCAATGCCTTGCGCATAGACGCTAGCCACGTATTGTACTCATTCGATGGCCTTTGGAGAGCATTGTGCCAAAGCATCTGGGTGATCCCTAATAAACAGAGGTGAGAATCATTTGCTTCTTCATAAATACTCTGTATAAGAAAGGGCAGATATCTTACCTTCAAGATCATTCTCCAGAACGACTCCAACAATCCGTCCGACGTCAGCGAGTTTGGGATCCTTTGCCCAAGGGCCTATAGGAACCTAGTGAAGAGTAAGTTCTAATCATGGTCGTCTAAAGGAGAGTCACATGACGGCACATACTTTGTATCGAAGCACCGTTTTCTCGACGAAGCCAGCGTCATCAAAGGCCTGTGGCTGTATCTCTTGCACAAAGAAGGGACGATTAAGGACTTTGCCTACAATATGATGAGTGGAGTTTCTAGGAAGCCAGAGCGTCATCTCACCATAATCACTTTCTACTTGAACTTGGAGAAAGGTTAATTGCATACATAGGCCTTATCCAGCGTCAGACTAGCAGTAACTTGCCAAAATGCAAGCGCCATCTGAGACAACAACAGGGTACCTGGTGTATCCTATAAGCATCGCGATTCTTAGTCAAATGGTGCACCCACCCGTGACCCAACCCAACGAGCAAAGCAGTGGACTCGTGGCGAACTTCGAAGCGGGCGTCGATGCAGTGCTCATGCGCCGACAAGTAGCAACAGTGAACACCAACATGACTCTCATCGAGAAGCAGGCCAGAAACATATGCATAGACATATCCCCTCAAAAATTTGCTGAATCACATGACAGCCAAGTTATCTGATTTAGATCCATCCAGTGACCATGGTGCTCGGACATTGCAAGGTCTCCTTTGGCCATACCGCCATACTTTAAACTTGGTCTGCCACATCATCCAACCTTTACGTTCACAATGGTGACGGGAAAGCTCAACCGCCCTTTGTCATGGGCCATGGCAAAGAACCTCGGTTAGGGCCGCGGACCTACCAGGTCTAATAAGTTTCAGCTCTTCGACGCGCCCCCACCTTCGCGCATCGCCCCCAACGGTGAAAGGAAACGCTCGAGACTCCTCGCTGCAAGAGGACTTCGTGGACGGTCTGCGCCAGCCATGTTCCACGCCACCTGTTCGACCAAGGAACCGACTCGATGCCGATCTGGCCTCCCGCCAACAGACAAGGAACGCAAGAGATACCTAAATGGCTACTTGCAGAAACCCGCAAGAGTGACTGACAATACCTTCTTGCTACGGGCATAGACGATCGTTTCCGGAGAGCAGAAGAAATCGTACGACAAGTTGGTGTCAAGGCCAATATGCTGCAGCTTACTCTACCAGTACCAACTGGTGCGCCAATTCGAAAAACCTCCTCACCATGCGGATATTTGGGTATTCATTCAGTTGGTAACGTACAGGCTACAGCGCGTGTACGTCCGACATTCATGACGAGCTGGGCTAGGTGGCGCGCGCTGTGGATGGCCAAAGGTACCTACTACGATGGATCATGAGTGAGCTTTGAACAATCTTCCAGAAACAGTATGGGCATCGCCATATGGTTTAATAATAAAGAGCCGCAAAGAAACTAGGATGTGGCTGCAAAAGGCTAGCCAAGCGAGAAGGCCATCCGCCATTCTGTGTCGCGGCAAGACGATGATCGATCGGGCCTCAGTCCTGTACGGAGTCATTGGGAGTCATTGGGAGTTATGGTGGGCTTGACAAAAAAATGAATGTCACAGACAAGGTTGAAGCATCGAAGCGATCCGCATCATAATGCATGCGTTTGCAGAACGCATTTGAGGCGATATGAAAGAAAACCCCAACGAGCACCACAGACAAGGTAGCAGCAGAAACGATGCCTTAGCAGGATGTATTTGAGGCGCTGTGAAACAAAAGGGTCTGTTCAAAGGGCCAGCATTACTATGCAAGAGCCGACTCTGGCTTGCGTCCGTATACAACCTGTGCCGTCACATAGCTGTGAACCTTGGGGTTGCGCAACGCCTTACGCATAGACGCTAGCCACACATCATACTCGTCCGCTGGCTTTTGGAGAACTTGCCAAAGCATCTGTGTGTAACCTTACCATCGGAGTTAAGAGTCAAGACTGGTTCGCTTTCGAAGAAGTAACTACAGGAAGTGGGAATGCCTTACCTTGAAGGTCATTCTCCGTAGCCTCTCTGGCAACTCTCCCGACTTCAGCGAGCTTACGGTCCTTTGCCCAGGGACCAGCGGGAATCTAGTGACGAGTCAGTTGCTTGATGGCCGGCCAAAGGTGATTGGATGACAGCACATACTTTGTACTGAATCACAACTTTATCGACGAAGCCAGCCTCGTCAAATGCTTGTTGCTGTATCTCTTTTACGAAGAAGGGGCGGTTCAAGACTTTGCCGGCCTCTCGAAATAGCTCCCCAAAGGAGGCAAGGACAGGTTCCAGCTCGGCGGTCCCGTCGTCGCTGCGCGGCTCAGGATCATACTCAACAGACTGTATCCATCCTCCTGGCGCACAGCATCTGTAGGCTTCTTTGAAGAGGGCTGTCCAGTCTTGTATACCACCCACGATATAGCGCATGTGGATGAAGTCAAAATGGTCGGCGCCCCAAGTCCACTCGAGCGTGGCATCGTCTATTTCGAAGCGGACATTTGGTGGAACCCACCGTGGTTGGCATGGCGAGATATCTGTACCAATGACTGAAGCATTTGGAAATCGATCGGCAAATTCACTATGTTGCTTTGTGAGCGTACTGGCGTGCGATATAGGGTTTCCATTGGCCATACATTGCCCAGATGCCTTCAAATTGGTTCAAGTTAGCGACGATAATGTGCAGTGAGTCCCATTTACTACTAACCGGATCCCGTGCCAACGTCAAGAACCCGCTGCTACTCAGTAAGCAAGGGCGGAAAGTACAAGTGCGCCTGGAAGTGCCTAGCAGACACGCACATGGATCTTGGTTTCCTCGAGGGGTGCCAGGAAAAGCCGGTCGTCAAAAAGGATTGTCAAGTAATGATGGCTGAAGTCACATTAGCGCGCGATTCCGCCCAGAATCATGAATGTTTCCTTGTGGTGACTAGAACCATAATTCCTCCGATTCGAGCTGCTGGTCGTCGTTGGGAATGAAATAGTTGGTCGCGAACTTATCACTATGATAAGTTCTACCATTAAGCTGACGATACTCGAGGATGCTGGATGCAATGGAGGTGGTGGAACTTGGACTGCGATGAATTATCAGAATCCAGATTGGAACAACATGTGGATTGTGGGGTGCACAAACTTTTCGGAGAAGACAGAATCGATATCAATCTAGTTGTACATTAATCTCCGTTTGCCCTTCACTCTGACTCCATGAACGAGCCTCTGAGGAGACTGAAGCTTACGGGATCGTCCGCTGCAGCGATCAAATTGGCCCCGGCCTGCGGTGGTCTTTGCTCATTCTCTCGAGGTGCTCTAAACATGGTATGATAAACTCGGGAGAGTCAAACGGGGTGTTGATAAGTAAATAAAAATAAATGTAGTGTGAGAGGAATATCATACATACATGTACAATTAGTCCTAACTACGTTACTATATAAACAGAGACTACCTGCACAAAGAGGACAGATACCAGCATCTACGTAGCATTTAACGCAACGCTGGCTAAACTTATCGGCTCCATAGCCCCAAGCTTGCCCGGCGCTACATGTTGTTTCAAGCGACCACCGCCTCCACCGCGACCTACCTAGGTTACAGGCTAGGGAGTATGAGAATACGCCTCAAGGATTTCAGAACCTGCCTCAACGCCTTACCCGATTTGGATGGGGAAGTATTTCACGAACGAAATCATTTGTACCTGTACTTCAAAGGTACTTCCTCTCATTCTTGACCATCGCGCGCAATACCTACACTTCACTCATGAGTCATACACCTATGTACCCCTTGCTTCTCGACGCAATTCATCACGACTTTAGGGCCTGATCTACGAACGGCGACAATTTTTGCAAGCTCTTGCACATCCACCTTAGTTGCATATTTTGATCGCGCTAGCCATTTTCGTTTGCCATCACGCTTAGAAAGATATGGGAATTTTCTCAAATGCATAGATTTTAGGTTTACAAACTCCATGAGGTACCGCGCTAGCCGGGCTCGCGTAAATGCCTGCATTAGGGAATAATGCCAAGATTACATGGCATTTCGCCGTTTTCTGCCAGGAAACGATGAAAACCCAAAATGGGTTTTCATCGGTTCGCATGGCTGCAAACGGCAAACTTTTTACATGGAGCGAATATACTGATTTTCTCAATTCGTGATGGAAGAATATGCCGATGATGGCCTTCGCCTCGCAGTATCATTATTCGGTACTGCGGTGCACTCGGAGCAGTGAAAATTGTGCTCTTTTGACCTTATCAACGCCTTCAAGAGCATATTAGTTCTCGTGATAACCTTGACTTATGAGTCGGAGAGAACCCCTGGCACACAGCGCCGCACAGCACTGTTGCAGCGCAGTTGCAGCGAGTTTTAGCACTCGCGGGGGGGTATTGGTCGCTATCGAGACGCTGCGGCGCAGTTGCAGCGGAGTTTAGCACTCGCGGGGGGTATTGGCCGCTATCGAGGCGCTGGGACGGCGGGAAGCTCTGGAGAAGCACTGGCGCTTCCAACGGAAGGCGGTGAAGGACAGCCACTCAATGTGTGCATGGACGGTACAAAGTGGTCGCCCCACAGGTGACCCACATACAACTTGTACCGGTCCCAAAGTTTGTAAAAATTGTCGCCGTTCGTGGATCGCACCCTTAGCTGTGTGAAAGAGCTCGGTATACCTAGCGCGTAAAGATCTTTTTTTTTTGACTGATTATATTTTGGAAATATTTCTCAGTTTTATCACGAACAACGGCGCATGGCACGCCGCCTCTTTTTGAGTTGGGTGTCTCTTGGGAGGACGATGAGAAGACCCTGATTACCTTAATCGGGACAATGCATGCAACTATAACGGGCGAGTTTTGTGTATTCTTGCACACATGTGACGTTAATCGTCTTCGACACTAGAATAGGGCAATTCCGTTGATTGGGGAACACGTTATTGTTCTTACAAACAAGTTCAGTGTGCGATTTCGACTTCCCGAATGCCATGTCCAGAGTCCAGACAAGTCCAGATCTGGGTCTGACCAGCGCCGCCCTCAACAGAGCATTCACCCGTGCATGAAAACGCGACGAAATCACGTAAAGAGCGTAAGGCGGTATCAAAGAGAAAATCTGAGTATTTTTTGAAAACGTTCAATTATTGAAAATTGGCGTTGGACGGCTTTGCAATGCATGACCATCTGACGCCAGGTTTCGCAAATTTTAAGGTGCCTTCTGATTGTGTCCGTGGAAGCATGAGCCGTGCATTTCTTTTCCAGCTCTCTGATGGCAATGAAAGATTGTCTATTTATTCATGTTTGAATCGTCGCATATTTATGTTTTGAAAGCCTGGACGGGCACCCTCGCCCACGAGGTGAGTTGAGAGTCCCAGAGAAGTATCTATGCGTGACCGAAAGAAAGACTGCAACGTGCTCCCAGCCTCCCATGTATCGAGAGAAGTACCTCGACATGCAGGTTTGTACCGCGTCCAAATCGGGTAAGGCGTTGAGGCAGGTTCTGAAATCCTTGAGGCGTATTCTCATACTCCTGCCTAGGTATGCACTTCGGTCTCTTAATCAAGTTTCATGCATGTACATGCATACCTGCAATCATCATCCATGCCGCCATGCGCCCAACACAAAGAGAACCGCCCCGACCTAATGCACGTGCCCCGGCGTCCGCCTCGTCGAGCTCCGTTTGATGTTGTATGTACATATTCTGATTCCTGAAGGCGGAAGCCTGGATCGTCAAGAGCAGGCTGCAGACGAAGATTTCAAGGCTTGACGCAGCTTGGCGGACCTGCCTCTGAATAATATGACACAAAAACGGGGTAAGATGAGGTGAGACCAGATAGAGACGGATTATGGCTCTAAAAAGAAAGGACTATTGCAGGCAGAACGCCGCAGAAGTGGAATATTATTGGGTTCTTTTTAAGAAAATGAGAATCAAAAAGGTTTGGCTGAGCGCGAATATCGTTGTAGTGGTGTTCGTTATATCGGGGTCGGACTTATGGAACAGCTCGCCGACACCTACAGCCCCACCAAGTAAATAACGCCCAACGCCACATTTGGATCACCACACCTATTTATTTTACATTTTTACAAATGGGCCATTTAACATGTCAAAAATTCTTAATCGAGCAGAGTCTATAATAACGAAAGCTTAATAATTGACTGCTTCAATAAGTTGCTTACCACCCGTTGAAATGTATCAAGTGTAGGAAGTTTCGTGTTATTTAATTGGGGCCACTGTACGTTTATTGGGCAAGTTCTCTCCAAAGTCATCTACAGCGTACCTATGTACTAGGTACCTAGTCCATCCCTCTCCAAATTTGCTGGGTCGCACTCCTGTCATCTTATCCGATTTCGAGCTACATATCAAGTGAGTCGTGACCACATCGCGCGGTCTCGGTCTGCGGCGTCATTTAACCTTTCGTTCACAATGGTCATGAGTAGCAAAGAACCTCGGTTGAGGCCGGCCCCGGCCGTGCTATGGGCCACCCAACTCAGCAAGAGTAAGCGCCTTGTGGACTCTATGGTTGCAACTTTCAACAAGCTTCCCCCGACCTTGGCATCTTGAGGAGTCAGCCCTTCGATTTCTCCATCTTCGCGAATCGCCCCCAATGGTCAGGGAAACGCCCTTTCTGGAAGATGGTGTTGTATCCCGACTCCCTTGCTGGAAAAGCTCTTCCCGGACGATTGTGCCAACCAAGATCCACCCGTCCAGCCAAGGAACTCCGAACCCGACTCGATGCAGATCTGGCCGCCTACCCACCAGTCGAGTAACGTAAGGAATCAAGGATAGATGACTGCTTACAGAAACCCGCAGGAGCTACCGATAACATCTGCTTGGTACAAGGATCTTTGTCGGAGAGCTGAATAAATCGTACGACACGTTGGCTTCAAGGCTTGTATTCTGCAGCTTGATCGCCACGTGCGAGGTATGATCGCCAACCAACCGACGCGCCAATTCGACAAAGTCCTCCCTATGCCGATATTTGGGTCTTCATTCGGTCGGGAGCTTGCAGTTCGGCTACGTCCGAGATTCATGACGAGCTGGACGAGTTTGCGCGGGCTTTTGAGGCCATCCGTACTACGATGGACATGAACCGTGTGGGTCTATGAACATTCGTCCATCGAGACTCCGAGAGTATGGGCATCACTCTGTCGCCTCCCTTGCTGATACAAAGCGTCGACGAACCGCGGCCCGGCTGAAAAAGGCATAGCCACGTTAAAGGCCATTGTGTGTCGCGACAAAACGATCGGGTCTGAGCTCTGTACGGAGTCATTGACTACTTACAAATGAATATCACAGACAAGGTCGCAGGATCAAAGCGATGCATTTCCAGGATATATTATTATATTATTGGCGCTATGGATCAAGGGGCCCCCAAAATGCAAGAGCCGGATCATTCTGGCTTGCGTCCGTATACAACGTGCACCATCATATAGCTGTGAACCTTGGGATTACGGATCGCCTTCTGCAGATTCGCGAGCCACGCTTTGTGCTCATCTGCTGGCCTTTGGAGAGCATTGTGCCAAAGCATTTGGGTGATTCCTAGTATTCAGAGGTGAGAATCATTTGCTTCTTGACAAAACTACAGGAAAGAGGGTATACCTTACCTTCAAGGTCATTCTCCATGACCGCTCCAACAATCCGTCCGATGTCAGCGAATTTACGATCCTTTGTCCAAGGACCAACAGGAATCTAGTGAAGAGTAAGTTGCATTTATGGCTTTCAAAGGACACAGATGACGGCACATACCTTGTATTGGAGCACTGTTTTCTCGACGAAGCCAGCCTCGTCAAGGGCTTGTTGCTGTAACTCTTTCACGAAGAAGGGACGGTTCAAGACTTTGCCGGCCTCTCGAAAGAGCTCACCAAGTGATGCAAGAACGGGTTCCAGCGCGGTAGACCCGTCGTCGCTGCGAAACTCAACGTCATACTCCACAGACTGTAGCCATCCTCCTGGCGCACAGCATCTGTAGGCTTCTTTGAAGAGGGCTGTCCAGTCTTGTATACCACCCGTGATATAGCGAATGTGAATGAAGTCAAAGTGATTGGTGTTCCAAGTCCACTCGAGCGTGGCGTCGTCTATTTCGAAACTGACGTTGGGCGGGACCCAGTGCGGTTGGCACGGGGAAATATCCGTACCAACGACTGAAGCATTCGGGAACCGGTCTCCAAATTCACTGTTCAACTTTGTGAGTATACGGACATGTTAAAACAGGTTTTATTTGGCCCTACATCGCCCAGATACCTAATGTATCGGTCAGCGCAGTCGCGTGTTGGAGTTCCCTATAATACTTACCTGATCCCGTGCCGACGTCAAGCACCCGCTAACAGTATTCGCTCAATCAGTAATGGGCACAAGCCTTCCAGTACCTCTGTGGAAACTCCTAACACGCTTACATGGATCTTGTCTTCCTCAAGCGGTGCCAGGAACAGCTGGTCGTCGAAGAGGATCGTCAAGTAATGATGACTGGCTGTCACATTAGCGTGTGATTCTCTATTGGAATATGGGCTAGTGAGTAGCACTTTAATTCCTCCGTTTCGAGCTGCTGGTCGTCATTGGGGAGGAAATAGTTGGTCGCGAACTTGTCACTATGATAGGTGCGGCCACGGATTTGACGGTATTCGAGGATGCTTGACGCAACGGAGGCGGTGGAACTTTGACTGCGACAGATGGTCAGGAGATTGGTATGATACGTCTGTTGCGGCGTGTACAAACGATTTGGAAAAGACAGAATCGATGTCACTCCGATCTTCAGCCTAACTTCAATATTAGCCTTGGGCGTGCCCCTCACTTTGAGTCGGAGTGGAAGAGTCTCTGAGGCGACTCATTATTACTCACATCCTCTGCAACAATCAGGTCTCTCTCGGCCTGCGGGAGCCTGTGCTCAATTATCTGGGGTGTTGTAGACATGATAGTAAAGTCTTGAGAGGAATGGTCAGGTTACAAACGGTCAAGCTGGATCTGGCTGATGTAAATCATGAATTTCAGGTCGTTAGACCCAGTGTCTTGGAATATAAGCACTAACGTATTAACCAATACAACAGAACCTCGTCTAGATACGTAGCGTATTGGTTGTCAAACGATGAAACGCAAGGCTGGCTGAGCCTATCGGCACCGAGAACAAGCAATCACCGATGGTTTTATATCCCTCAATCAAGTTTCATACATGCATAACAGCCGTGGGGCTACGGAGTACAAGCATGGAATTCGCGAATCGCCCGACTATCATGGGAACACACATCATACACGTGCGTCCGACATCGTGTTTTGAGGTTCCCCAAGCGTCGTTTAATTTGTCCGCAAGCGTCATAAACGTCGTCCATAGCCGGCCGGGCCGTCCCCTAGTGCCCGCCGTTATGAAAGCTTACATCCCACGTTACGCAACACCCCCACTGTTCACACCACGGCCTGAAAGGCGACATCATAAACGAAACAACAACTTCTCGTCAGTGCAGGCCAACAATTGCAAGATCAAGATGTGTCAGAGTGTCATCCAACGCCACTCAGCAGATCAAGGTACCTACCTTACCTACCTGGTAGGTTCCTTAGGAGGTACCTCTGCAGCATGATGCCTCGGACCCACAGTTTGTGTGCAGCCGATCTCCAGGAGCCTAATGTTGTACGGTGCACGCCACACCCGTCCTACCTCACATTAAGATGGATACATACGTAGGTGGTAATACTTGCTTTCCTTCCTACTATATGATACCAGTAACCGGCCGATATTCTTTCCCAAATCGCCAGGAAAAATACGCGGTGCATATTCGTCGCGTAAGCCGCCGTTAGTAAGACTGTAAGCCGCCGTTAGCGATGGCTTCGGAACCTCCCAGCCACCCGCAAAACCGCAATGCATTACCTACTGGCGCTGAATTTGGTGTCAATAAAAAACCTGAAAGTCACGATGAAGGAGCCTCGACTGGATCCCTCGGCACAGGATCCCACGGTGACGCTCCTGCAACTGTGCATGCCATTGAGGGACCCCCTATCGAAGTAGGCAGACAGACAGACGACGAATTTGATCTTTCCAATATAGAGGACGACAGTTCTACGGCAAGCCTCGCCTCGAGTATCTTGGCCGACACTTATGAATGCGGCCGTCGCTATCCTGTATTTGGTGATGTTCGATATCCCATGCCAATTGACGAAATAGAACAAAGTAGAGAGGACATGCAGCACGCCATGTTGATGATGCTCATGGAAAACAAGCTCTTCTTGTCCCCTATTGGAGACCACCCACAGAAGATATTGGATATTGGCACAGGTACCGGTGAGTAGCGAGCTTGGCTCGTCACGTTTTATTCTCTCGTACCAGAACAGGCTTACTGACTAGAGTCTGTACAGGCATCTGGGCGATAGAAGGTATGCAGATTCATGGTTGCATCGGTGCCAAGTTCATATACCATGAGAGCCCGTCCTGCTCACATCTTTCCGTTCAATCTATTATCTTGTTATTCGTCCGAGTCTCGACAAAGCCATGGACATGCAAAAGCTGGATTGCTTGCTGACACATTGACTTATAGCCGGCGACAAATACCCGAGCGCGCAAGTCCGTGGTATAGACATTGCACCAATACAACCAAAATGGGTTCCTCCCAATGCCTCATTTTTGGTTGACGACTGTGAGAAGGATTGGATAGAGAGAGACGTCGATCTTGCCCATTTCCGATTCATGATCCCAATATTAAAGAATACTCTTCAAGTCCTTGGAAATGCTTTCGAGTGCGTACATTGGCGCAGCATCCTCCTTCTTACGGAGCTGAGCTGACATCCTTTTTCTTTTTTTCTTGGGACTGTACAGGAGCCTTCGTCCCGGAGGCTGGATCGAGCTACAGGAGGTAGAACCTGTACCACTGTGTGATGACGGAACCATGCCCGCCGATGATCCGGTCAAACATTTGTACGAAACGATCGAAAGGACTTATGAAAAGTTTGGACTGAAGGCGGCTTTGCCACCGAAGCTCGAAGCGTACTTACAGGAAGCTGGGTTCGAGAACATCCATTGCCAAATCATAAAGGTGCCAATCGGGCCCTGGGCCAAGGACAAAATTATGCGTGTTGTCGGTCAATACCAAAAAATGGCAGTCGTGGAAATACTGCCCTCGTTGTCAGGGCGTCCATTTCAAGCATTGGAAATGTCGGAGGCAGAGATCGAGGTGACTCTTGCCATGGCGCGAAAGGGCCTAGACGATCCCAATGTGCATCGTTATTTTAATTACTACTTTTGGTACGCGCAGAAGCCAGGATCGGCGTAAGCAGAGCAGAAGAGTATTGTTATTTCTACCACCCCATATTACTAACTTTGAACAGGCTTGGCAATATATGAAGACTACGTTTGGCAAGGACCAACTACACACCTTGCGTTATATTGTCAAAACATATATGCCGCTCCGAAGGCAGTGGGCAGCCTGCTTCCTGAGTCTGTATCAAAACTTCGGGCAATGTGTCAACAGTCCAACGGAAACTTCCCACGCAGATGTGAAGTCGCATCTGATGACCGGCACTGGCGATCTTTACGGAGGTGCTACATGAGGTGGCACTCCCAACGCCACTTTTTCCATTACAAATTCCAGTAGCTAACACCTAATCCTAACCTTGACACCTAATCCTAACCACTAATCCTAACTAACCCTAACCAAGATTAACTGGAAAAGTGGGGCGGGGAGTGCCACCTCGTCGGGAACCTCATCTTTACGTTGCCCGAAGTTTTGATACAGACTCAGGAAGCAGGCTGCCCACTGCCTTCGGAGCGGCATATATGTTTTGACAATATAACGCAAGGTGTGTAGTTGGTCCTTGCCAAACGTAGTCTTCATATATTGCCAAGCCTGTTCAAAGTCAGCCTCTTTAGCGGCGTACACAACTTTCTTCCAAGCTTCGAACATTCCTTCCCAAGTGTTTTCCGTTGCCTGAGGGTTAGTGGTTGACGGAGGGTGGTGGAAGGCCTCTTCGGCTTCTTCTTGCGTAGAAGTTCGGCCGGCGATGTCAAGGTCTGGTTCACCTTCACTCTGCGATTCATCTGAGTCATCCGAGTCATCGGAGACGTCCGAGTCGTCTGAAAATCCCAAGCTATCCCAATACTCCAACTCATCATCAACATTGCGAGCTGGTTCGTCTGAGTTGTTCTCTTTGTTTTTCTTCCCTTTGTTCCATCGAGACCTAATTCTCGATCGGACATTAGTGTTGATGTGATACACGCAGAGCTGTTGTTGCGTGTAGGGAAACACATTGTTCAGGGCTTTTCGAAGAGCCTTTTCGTAGTCGGTGATGACTACCTTGGGGGCTGGAGCCTGCACGTCAAGTCGAAGAGAGTTGAGCTGCTCGCAAAGCCACTGGAATCCTTCCAGCGTCTCAGTGTTGATGAGACCGAAGGCGAAGTTAGCCAGGCTTCCCTGATCTGTGATACCAGTCGCCTGGAAGAGATACATCTTGAAGCGATTCGTTTTATACGTATTGTCAAGGCCAAGGACCTCAGGAAATCGCTTTCACATTTTCTCGCACCACTCGTAGGTCCAGAAAACACCCTTCACCTTCCTGTCCTCGTCATACAATACCCGATGTTTTATCTCGCCAATTTCGAGCGCCTTGATGAAGGCCTGCGTGGGTGTAAGACCACCGAGCGCGTCACGCTTGATCTTGTTGCGATCATTGTAGATGTCTCTCGCGCGGAAGTAAGAAGTTCCGCCCTCAACGTTCCTCACAATGTTCCCCAATTCTCGAGGCCGAACGGCCCTCTCGTTCGAAACTTGTTTCGCAGCTTCGATTTGGGCAGGCGTTCGACGGCGATGGATATTGTGCGCTGAAGGATCGAGAGATTGGCCATGGTTATGCTGACCAGCCGTGACAACATATGTCCACTTCCATTCGGCTTTCTGTGAAGTCGAAGCATTAATTCGGACAGGGCAATCAAGCTTTTGCGTCGCGGTTTTCCTGAGCCCAACGCTCTGAGACGGCTGCCGCGAGTCACGATCGCATGCAAAGACACAGCTAGTCATGACCCCAGCCTTCTTTCGAGTGCGCAACTTGATGAGGGCGGCGCCGTTTGTCCGATGAAAAATCTGCAAAAAATCGTACAGGTCTTCAAACGACTCGAATTGAGGTGACGGCGGAAGATTTGGTATTGGCGGCACTTGTGTGGACGCTTGCTGACCAGGTCCATTTTCAGCGCCAGTGTCGTGAGGCTCAAAATCCATGGTCTGTTGGGAATCCATCGTGTTGGCGAAAATATCGGTTGTTGAAGGTAGTAAGATTCGATTTGTCGAGAGAGATGGAGGGCGGAAATTTCGTTTGTCAGATGGAAAAAAAATGAATGAGAGCTGAGCTGAGGTTGGGGGTGGCCGGTGGCTGGGGCTGTGGGGCGAGAAAAAGAAATGGAGTCCGCCCGAAAATATGTGGGGTAAGAGTGGAGTAGGTGGTATGAATAGTAATATGGGGTGGTAGAAATAACAATACTCGAGAAGAATGCTCAACCTTGATCATTCTACCTAATTCCGGCTGTCAACGATATGACGCAAAGATCGGGTGAGATGAGATGAAGGTTGAGATGAGGAGGGGGTGAGATGAGATGAGATGATCAAGTGGGAAAAGTCCAGGGAAATCTCGCTTGACGTCCACTTGGCCATTTGAAGTCCACTCCAGCCACCTTACACCTTACACCACCTTCCCTAGAATAACCACCAACCGAATCGAGGGAATCGCAACAAATAAGAACGAGCACGTGTGCCCGCGTCGCTGAGCCTCGTCTACCTACTCCGTACTGGAGTTGGATATATTTTTTCTCTATGCATTCATCAGGCCATGGTGAAGAAATGACTTCCAAGTTCCTGCTGATTGCGCCAAGAACTGCAGGCTTGAAGCTGGCCTACCTAAAGCCCCGCAACGTGCACACCAGGTACCTAAGAGGTATGTATGTACCTAAGGCAATTGACGCCAACGCTTATAGGCATAAATAGATAGGTACGAGATAAATAGGTAGGGAGAGCGTTTCATCTTTACCACGCTGCCTGCCACCGTTCACCGGCAGGTCATTAGCATTCGTGTTTGCTCGTGACCCAAATTACCTTCGACGATGGCCTCGGGCTTGTCTAGCCAATCGGTTGATGGCGATACAGCCACCAGCCCCGAATTTGGTACAAATGACGAATTTGGGAGTCGCGAGGGGGAAAACTCGGCGGAGCTCGCTTCCACGGCCGTTATTGGATCACATTCTATCGAAGTCGGCAATCAAATAGACAATGATTTCGATCTTTCCAGTGAATCAGAGAGTGACAATGCCACGGCAAGCCTTGCCTCGAGCATTTTATCCGCCCAGACTTACGAGCGCGGTCGTCGTTATGCAGATTTTGGGAATGGGCGATATCCGATCCCAAATGACGAGATGGAACAAAACAGAGAGGATATGAAGCACGCCATGGTGATGATGCTTACTGAAAACAGGCTCTTCTTGTCTCCAATAGGGGATCACCCGCAGAAGATACTAGATATTGGCACAGGCACTGGTGGGTATCTGATCACCTTCTGTTATATCGCACCAGTTCAGACTTACTAACTCGATCTCAAGGCATCTGGGCAATTCAAGGTATGCTGGTACCTCGGACGGCGGACGCATAGCTCACGAATCAAGATTCATGAATACTCGCTGCCCTGATCTCTTTAAAGTTTATCGTCATATTGACTCTTGAGCAAAGTGCAGTTTGCATTTAGCGATTGACCGATGCAAACATGTTACGTGACGCAAAGGCTGACTTGCTAACTTACACGTTCGCGCATAGTTGGTGACAGGTTTCCTAGCGCGAAAGTGCGCGGTATAGATATCGCGCCAATACAGCCAGAATGGGTTCCCCCGAATGTCTCGTTCTTAGTTGATGACTGTGAGCTGGATTGGATAGAGAGGGATGTAGACCTTGCCCATTTCCGGTTCATGATCGTCGTATTGAAGAATCCTTCTAAAGTCCTTGGCCATGCTTATGAGTGCGTATACCGGAGTAGCGTCTTCCATCTTACGAGACGGATAGAAGTAAGTAAGCTGACAGTATTGTTGTTCATCTAATCTTCTAACAGAAGCCTTCGTCCTGGTGGCTGGATTGAGCTACAAGAGTTGCTACCAACACCGCTGTGTGACGACGGAACGATGCCCGACGACGACCCGGTCAAATATCTGTGCGAATTAGTTGAAAAGGCTTATGAGAAGTTTGGTATGAGGGCAACGTTGCCAGCGGAACTCGAATCCTGCCTGCAGGAAGCTGGATTCGAAAACATCCACTGCCAAATGATGAAAGTGCCTATCGGGCCCTGGGCCAAGGACCGACACATGCGGATTCTCGGTCTGTACCAAAAGACGGTATTCGTGGAGGGTCTGCCCGTATTGGCAGGGCGTCCATTTCAAGCATTAGACATGTCGGATGCAGAAGCCGAGGTAACCATCGCTTTGGCCCGGAAGAGCCTAGAAGACCCTGATGTGCATCGCTATTTTACTTATTATTTTTGGTACGCCCAGAAGCCGGGATCGCCAGGAGCAGAGCAAGATGTTTAAGCCTCGCCATCCTGGCTGCAAAAGATATGACACAAAAATGGATGAAATGAGATGGGGCGGAAGAGGGAATGAAGAGTCTAGAAAACCGTTTCAAACTGAAGGTGACATTGTTCCATGTTGCGAATACGGTTGTTGCGCTGCTGAGCATCCTTAACTATGCCTGTGCATGAATCTGATCACAGCTGGTGTCACAGGGAATATCAGGTCAGTGACAGTGTAACAACTTACAGGCTACAGCCCATCGAGTGGGCGGCGAATTCTTGGGACAGGCGCAGAAGTCTGGGACACCCCGTCACCATCTCTTCCTTGCTCACAATGCACATTGTGGTGCACGTGGTAGGCGGCACTACAAAGACAAGGGTTAGACTGTAATAAAGGGTGAGGCTTAAAAGAGCAAGCTGAGTGTCAGATTTTTAGTTCCCTCCTACGGGCTGGTCATTACATCACTAGGTGCACGGCCGACGACGATCATGCCCTCCAGAAATGGGAGCCAGGGAGACAGGCTGGATTGAGCTACAAGAGATCCAACTAACACCGCTTTGTGATGATGGGACCATGCCTGATGACGACCCGGTCAAGCGCTTGTACGAAACGATCGGAAAAGCCATGGAAAAGCTTGGCATGTCACATGAGGGCCAAGTTAGCAGCGGAGCTCGAACCGTACTTGCACGAGGCTGGATTTGAAAACAATGAACATCTATTGCCAAACTTTTAAGGTGCCCATTGGGCCGTGGGCCAAGGACAAAACTATGCGGGTAGTCGGTCTGTACCAAAAAATGGCGGTCCTCGATATTCTACCCGCGTTGACACTTGACAGGACGCTTATTTGAAGCATTGGAAATACCGGAGGCAGAAGTCGAGGTGACCCTCGCCATGGCCCGGAAGGGTCTAGACGATCCTGATTTTCATCGTTACTTCAATTTCTATTTTTGGCACGCGCGGAAGCCTGGTTCGCCGAGGACAGAGCAAGATCTTGTCTTAAGTTTTAACTTGGCCATCCGGGGCCCCTGACTGGCAAGGCGATGAGATTGGGTGGGGGAGATTGAGAAGATGAAGTTATGAACCGCGGGATCTGGAGAAAGAACGTTTACAGGCAGACGGTGCTCACTTATCAAGGGGCCAGGGCTATTGCGTCACGGCGGCAATGGTCGCGTGGTATTGCGGTCGTAAATAGAGCACAAGCTATTTGAGCAAGTGACTATTATATCTAGTTTTAGTGCTCTTACTGCTCAATCATGAGTCAATTTCTGAATTTCATGGTAATTTCATAGTATTCATGTGTTCTTTGTCTTGCTATTGTATGCACTTCTCTCGCCGCGTCAGTATCGTACCCTCTTCTGTTGTGAGAAGGGCGAGTTCAATGGAAAAAGCTTCCATGCAAGCCTTCCCGCCACGACAACAACAACAACAACAGTACATCACCGCGGCACCTTCTCAGGCAATGATCACAGCCCCTACACAGCAGAGCCTTCCCATGCCCCCCGAGTCCAGTGGCGACCATCAAGTTATGTTTACCGACCGGCGATATGGTCATGCGAACAGGTTACAGTCCACGAAACACATATGCCGGCAAGGGCAAGTCACCTCGCAAGCAATGCCTTGTTTGTGGCCGCCAAGGTTGTTGGTCCACAAACCGTTCCCGCGATGAACAGAAAAAGGCGAAGGATAAGTGGTGGAAAGACAAGCGTTTGGACGAACCAACGGTGCCCCTACAGAAAAGCGCTATGACGCATTCCTTCAAGCATACGAAGGCGTGCCCACGTCAACCGAGATTTCGGACGACGAGGATGAATATGAGATTGAGATGGCAATTCGCGACATCACACAGGCTTACACCTCAGCTCCAAAGGTAGTATTGCGTAGACAGTCCGGTTGAGGAGCGTCTACGCCTGGGTGTAAGCCTGTGTGATGTCGTGAATTGCCATCTAAATCTCATATCGATCAAGGAGCGTCGGTGCGAGAGCTGCGACTAGGCGTTGGCTTGCGCGCTGAATGGTTGATGACTGGGTAAGGAGAGCTTCCTTGCCTTCGTCGCTGTGACCTTGGATAACGAGCCGTGACTTCAGCGCGCAAGCCAACGCCTAGTCGCAGCTCTCGCGCTGACCTCCTCAATCTCATATTCATCCTCGTCGTCCGAAATCTCGGTTGACGTGGGCACGGCTTCATATGCTTGATGGAATGCGTCATAGCGCTTGTCTGTAGGGGCACCGTCCAAACGCTTGTCTTTCCACCACTTATCCTTCGCCTTTTTCTATTCGTCGCGGGAATGGTTTATGGACAAACGACCTTGGTGGCCACAAAAAAGGCATTGCTTGCGAGGTGACTTGCCCTTGCCGGCATATGTGTTTCGTGGACTGTTTGCACGACCATATCGCCGGTCGGTAAACATGATGGTCGCCACTGGACTCGGGGGGCATTGGGAGGCTCTGCTATGCAGGGGCTGTGATCATTGTCTGAGAAGGTGCCGCGGTGATGTACTGTTGTTGTCGTGGCGGGAGGGCTTGCATGGAAGCCTTTTCCATTGCATTGTCAACGCCGAGTCCTTTGCGCAGGTCGCCTTCAAGACCTTCGAAAGTAGGCGATCCCTGACAGATCGCCCATTTCAAATTTGCAATCAGGCTCCGTGAGGACCGCCTTTTCAAGTTGACCCCGAAGCTCAGTGTCAACGGTTGATTCAGCGTGGAGGCCACGATATAGCTTCTGCAAGAACTTGATAGGGATGTCCAGGCAATCAATCTTGGACACGCCCGGATTCTGCTCGAAGACGTGCTGAAATGTCGTGGAACACCACTCAATGCGATAGGCCGATAAGTTCGTTGCATTTTCGAATTTATCTCGAACCGCCGAGACCAATCCATCGATTGTCTTTGGCTCCTTGGATAGCTTTGAGATGTGGTAGTCCTCCGCTTCGTCGATGAGCATTGTTGGGAATGCTCGCGCCCAGAGGACATAGGGGATGCTCATTCTGCGGCATCAATCCTTGAGGGTATCGAACTTGCGTGATATGAAGTGGTATCTTTCGCCGCTGTACTTGTCCGAGTCCTTGTACATCTTGTCGAAGTCGGCGAGGCAGCGACGTATCTGGTCGTCAGTGATGCCGATGGCGTTGAATGAATCAGGCATCCATGTACATATGTCCGGTATCTTCGAAGAGGAGCCTTGCCTGGATCTGGAGTTGTCGAGGTGCGCCGCTTCAATTTTGGCTGTGATTTCTTGCGCTGCCTCGAGCTTGGCCGTCATGCTGACAAGCTCCGCTTGTTGCCTTTCGAATTGTTGCTGAAAAGATGCTGAGAGCTCGTTACCATCGTCGGTAACGAGGTCACCTTGCTCGTCGAAGTGCATATCCGTCTTGGGTTCCTTGGGTTTCTCAATCTCACCGTCGTCGTCGTCGTCGCACATCATATGTACCTGGTAACGACACGGTGGAGATTTTCTGCGATCTTGCTTCCCGGTCCTTTGCCAACGTAGATGCCGTTGACTTCAAGGAGGTCGCGCATTTCTTGGCGCGGGTGGGAACTGCCTTTTCCCAGGTGGTGAGAGTCCAGTGCTCGCAGTCCTCACAAAACGTACGGCAAAGCATCTCATGCGTCTTGCCGTGCTCAACGTAGTAATTGTACAGGTACGCCAGCTTATTGTCGATGTCCAATGAGGTTGAGTGCTGGTTGATGATGGTACGTCTGTCCTGCCATGCTGCTGTGACATAGTCAGCAAACCGTGATAGGCGGTCAGGGAGCTTGTCCCTAGTAAGGTATGCCGCCGTATCGTGGGTTGCCGAGGACGCAGATGCTGCCGCTACGCGGCAGCAAGGGGGTCTGTGGTTCCGTCGGCCATCGTGACTGATGGAATCAGGGGAAAAGGGTTTCACAAGTTGGTGAACGTGGAATTCGGTCGAGGAAATTTCAGGGGAAATAAAAAAAATAGACGGAAATGTCCAAGAAAAGGGTAAAAAGGGGTTTGAGGGTTTGAGTCGGGTTGACGGGATTGGTCAAGGATGTACACTTCAGGCTGGATCCTTCGAACTTCACAATGACGAACGATGGTTCTAGGAAGTGAGTTCCCGTTGCTGACGGTGGCGATAGAGTTGTCCTTTCGGATGGCTCTTATCTCAGGAGGCTTGATCTTGCTGGGTCGAATCGTCAACTTCGCAGTGACGGAAACGATTCTAACCAGGTTGAACTTCTTCCCTTTAGCACGAAGAGTCGCAGTGACAGGTCGTCTCTCCCTTTCGGGTCTCCTAGCGAATCTGTGTTTCAAGAACGGATTCAAGAAACACTGATCAGTGTTGGAGTAAATCCGTCAGGGTTGCGTATACGCGTTGTTTGGACTGACATGAACAATCTGTTGTATTCATGGAAGCTAGCTAGAAAAGAGAGAAAGGAAAGAGTGGGCAGCCATACCTCGTGGTGTTATAAGTTAGGTATACCACGAGGTGTGTTGGCTTCGTGCGTGATCGCTGAGGGCACGTCAATGCAATGGCCACGCACGTGCTAGCGGTAGCCACGTACAGGTGTAAGCAGCCACGTACAGGTGTTAGTGGCTACATACGTGTGCGCTAGTGCCGTTGAGGGCGGGCAGCGATTCCAACAGATACATACTTTCAAAGTTTAATTTTTTTTTGATGAGATGAGTATGCATTGTGACGGGAGTGAGGTCTTTGTTGACAGTTGCGCTCTATGAGTTGCCCACTATAACCTCAACACCATCAATCGATAAAGGCCAGGGAGAATCACCGCTTTGATAATCAGAAAATCAGTTATGCCGTACGCTTGAGAGTTCCGTTGCAGCCATGGCGAAAAAATATTGTCGCCGATGTGACGAGATACAAAGCTGAGGAAGGAAAGAGGTTCTGGTGCGATTGATGAGAAGCGGGGCAGGAGGCGCGACAGGTCTCCCCGCCCGTGCGTGCCATTGAGGCATCTGGGATCGAAGTCGGCAATCGCACAGATGATGTATTTCGATGTTGGCTCAGACGGCCATAATCGCACAGTCCATCTGGGCGTCGCGATGATGAGGCAGACTGACGAGGCATCTTTTATCTGGACCCTTACCCAGCTCAAAACTCTCTTCGAGTCGAGTGGTATTCAAATTGAGCTGTGGCTGACCGATAACGAAGCAGCTCTCGTCAACGCGCTTAACGCTGTATTTTCCAACCCCCGAATCAACATGTGCACCTGGCACATGAACAAAGACGTACTCAGTTACTTGCGAACGCAGCTGTCAAATCAATTCGGCCGTCATCGCGAAGGCAGGATGTTCCAGGATAATGACAGCACGACTGAATTCATGAACCTCTACGGAGCGCTCATGGATTGATTTGACAGCTGCGTTCGCAAGTAACTGAGTGCGTCTTTATTCATGTGCCAGATGCACATGTTGATCCAAGGGTTGGAAAATACAGCATTATGCGGTTGACGAGAGCTGCATCGTTGTCGGTAAGCCACAGCTCAATTTTAATGCCGCTAGACTCATAGAGCTTCGAGCTGGGTTAAAACCCAGGTAAAGACGCCTCGTCTGTCTGCCTCATCATCGCGACGCCCAGATGGATTGTGGGATTATGACCGTCTGAGCCAACCAAAGTTAGCAACGGAAAGTTGTACCTGTTCTTTTTGAAGGTATAGTCGAGCAGTAACACATCTGGTGAGGATTTCAACAATCCAAGGCATCGTGGGTCGATAGAGGCGAGATGGGTGATAGTATTGTCTGAGTCGTTCTTGTACATAGTGACAGGAGTAAGCAATTTGAGCCCGTCTAGCAACAAGTCCACCTCCACGCACCTGTGCCAGTACCCCTCAGCCTCCATCTCTGTAAACAGCACCCAAATTTTGGACCGCGTATTCATCTCGCGCCGATCCAAAGCCCGATATTCATTGGCGAGGTCTTGACGGTCGAAAACTGCCTCGGGGAAGTCCTGTTTAATCAACAACTGCGCCTGTTTTGGACCAGACACGCACGGCCAAAGAGTTTGTAGGCACGATCTCAGCTCATCACTGCGCGTTACCCGCCTGTACTTCACATACAAAAACACACCTTTCAGGGGAGCATGGTTGTGAGTTATACTGGCTCTGTTCTCGCACCATTTGACTCTCCGGTGGCCGTCCAGCTGCGTATTATCAACCACCATAAGATAGAACTTCATCTTATAGTCAGTTTTCTGCGACGTAGCTCCTGGTCGTGGCCGCGAGTCGTCGTGTACAACAGCCCTCTCGGAATGCTGCCCAGCGCGGAAGTAGACCATCAGAAGCCTTTGGTGATGTTTGTTGGTCTACTTCTGCTTCCTGTAGGCCACTCCATGCTCTTTTGCCCATGCAGTAACGCCAGCGACGGCGGCGTCGAAACTGTCATACATCACCTCTGGCGGTGGCAATTGGTCGCGTTCGCGGAATCTTGGCTCCCAAAAGTCTGTAAGATCGCAATCCTCGCCTTCAACCACCTCGCGGAGCTCACCATTGTTACGACGCCGTGGCACGTACTCTAACACGCGCCGCCGGGGACGAGGAAGTGCGCGTTGGAGCTCAGCATCAGCACCCAAGGCGGCTTCGCGATCATTTTCGGCGTTCTCGTGGGAAGATAGGCGACTGATAAACCCTGCGATGGAGTCGCCGAGGGGCGTCGCGATGGGCTGCGTAACGCGCCAAGCTGAGCGCTAGGTGGCTGCAATGATGAAGACGACGGCGAGCTCATTGAAAGAAAAACTAATGTATTGTTGACGCGACGCGCCGCGTGATGGGGTCCTTATTTACGGAGTACCTGATGTATCGCGCTAGCAGGGTACCGGGAACACACCATACCGTTTTAGGCCACTCTACTCCGTAGTTGTTGAGGTGCTCATTAACAAGGTCTCCCAATTAGGAGGTAGTTAGGTAGGTACCTAGATTTTCCTGGCACCATGCGAGCAAGGCTCTCTACCTGTGGCAGATAATCCTGATTGCTCGAGAACTTGTTGTTGAGCGGACCAGAGGAGGGGAATTCGAGGAAAGAAAATGAGAAAGCGCGATGCAGTTGGTGTGCTTGTACAAAATGCAGCGCCTGTTAGGTGTGTACCTAGGTAGGTACCTAGGTACAGTACCCAAGATATGCCAAGAAACGGGAGCTATGACGTACTATCCAACCACCAGCATGAGATGGGTGACGCAACAGTTTCGGCGTCAGGTTTCTTCAATACATTATTTCTTGGGTTGTGCTGCTCCTCCAAGCCAGCTCGGCCTCTTCCATTCACTCCGAATCGAATTACGGCCGATGCCAACCAATGCTATCATCAACAAGGCTTTTCTCTTCGCGCAGACGCGACCATGCCGCCTGCCATGGAAGAACATGAAGATGTCAGACGATATCAGGCGCCCTATGGCGCCCACCGACCCATTCCCACCATATCCAAGTATCGCGAAGCAAAGGCAGCGAGGCAGCAGGAGGCCATAAAAACCGAACAAGAGAAAACCGTGGACGCCGATGAAAGACAGAATCATGAAGCAAAGGATCAGGAGCGGCAGCAGCAGATCTCAGAGGAGGCATCACAGGGCGACGCCAACGACACTGATCTGATGTCCGCAGACAAAAAGCCAAATGACTCTCCCCAAGATGGACTCGAGGACACCTCTCAGGTCGATCCCGGCTCGACTGACGTGAGGCAGAGAAGAAAGGATTTGAAGCACAAGAAACGTGAAAGGGCCGAGCGAGAAGTTACTGATCCCGTAACGCATCTGCCAGTCAAGATTCACGATTTTACAGACGATGCGCTGAAAGAAGCCGCTTCCTCGCATCCAGCTTTTACATCCCATCTACTACGAGGGAACTCAGGGCCACAGGACGGCGAAGGATCCGAGACGCACCTCGAAAACGAGACGTCGGACTTGCAGCGACATCACGACACGATGCAAAGCAGGTTTCCACCCCCTGATTTTGACAATCTTAAAAGAAGTTTGACGACCATCAACAGCCGGGGTCTAACTCTTGGTCTCGTCGGCATCTTGGTGATTGGAATGCTGGGCTTTCCAGTTGGGTCATCTTCTCATCGAAATTCACAGGGTGATTCTCGCGGTACAAGTACGACTGCAGCTGACTGGCTGCCGACTTTGTTCTCGGTGTCCTTAGTTCTCTGCGCAGCAGGGGCGGTCATTGCTGGAGTGAGACAGTATACCGCACGCAAGATCAGTAACATTTTCGAAGATGAAGTCTGGGAGGCCCACCGCCAGCAGGCGAAGACGAAGGCAAGCCATCACGAAGCAGAGACAACGATCTGGCTCAACTCAGTTCTAGCTGCAGTCTGGCCGCTGATCAATCCCGACCTCTTTGCTACTTTGTCCGATACACTCGAGGATGTGATGCAGGCCTCGCTCCCCAAGTTGGTTCGCATGGTCAGCGTCGACGACATAGGCCAAGGCAGCGAGTCCATTCGTATTCTTGGAATTCAATGGCTTCCCACCGGCGCGGCGAGCAAGTCGGTCACTGAAGACGGCAAATTAGCGTCAAAGGACGAAGATGCCCACAGCAAAAAGGGACAGGCGTCTCTGACATCATCACCAGAATCTGGCCCCGACGACAACCCATTGCAGGAAGGCTCCAAAGGTGTGTCAAAGGTGGACGCAGCTGCTCAAGGCATGCAAGGAGAAGAGGGTGACTTTGTCAATATTGAGGTGGCGTTTGCCTATCGTACACGGTCTAGTTCCCGAGGCCTCAAAGATAGATCAAAGGACATGCATCTCTATCTAGCGTTCTACTTGCCTGGAAATGTAAAAATTCCCGTCTGGGTTGATCTCCAAGGAATTATTGGCAGCGTCAGGTTGCGGCTACAACTTTGCCCCGATCCGCCCTTTTTCTCGCTTTGTACACTCACCTTGATGGGCCAGCCCAAGGTTGATGTGCGCTGCGTTCCACTGAGTCGCCGGGGACTAAACATCATGGATGTCCCTCTGATCAGCCACTTTGTTCAAAGTGCAGTCGATGCCGCCGTGGCCGAGTATGTCGCTCCCAAGAGCCTGACGCTGAACCTGAAGGACATGCTTGCGGGAGATGACTTTAAGAAGGATACACTCTCCATAGGCGTCATCATGATACACATAAGCCGGGGATATGAATTCAAGATGGGAGACACCGCAATTCCCTTGATTAAAGATGGCAGCTCGGATCCATATGTGTCGGTGGCATGGGCCAAGTTCGGCAAAGTCCTCTGGAGCAGCCGGATTATGCAGTCAGAGATGGAGCCTCACTGGGGCGAAACGTGCTTCGTGCTCGTGACTCCCGAAGAGGTCAACATCGGCGAGCGAATTCGCGTTCAGTTATGGGACTCGGATCGATTCACGGCCGATGACGATCTCGGTCGGATTGAAGTGAGTCTCGCGGATTTGATGCAGAACGAAGCATCTAAGGAAAAGATGAGCAATCGGACAGACGGCTTCCGCGCGCTCAAGGCAGGAGACGGCATGCCTGGAAAGCTTCAATGGAGCGTTGGCTACTTTCCCAAGGCACGCATTCAACCAAATCAGTTTGCTCAGCAGACACACGACCCCAAAGTCCGGTCGATGGATCAATTGAAGGCCAAGGTGGAAGACACATGCGAGCGGAAGCTGCGCGAGTTCATGATTAAGGAGGATGTCAAAGCGCGTGACGAGGAAGAACTGGGGCAGCAAATGATGCAGGAGATGAAGGACGAAACGGACGCCATGATCATTTCTGCCCCTCCGCCCGATGAGTACCCAAGTGGCTTGTTCAGCATCCAGATTCACAACATCACGGGCTTGGCCATCGAGCGTCTGAACAAACGACAAGTTGACGAATACGACGAGGCCAGCGACGAAGAGGAGGAAGGAGACAGCCTACCGAGCTCGTTCTGCACCATCATCATCAACCACGGCAAGACGTTCAAAACGAGAACAAAGCCACATAATTCCAAGCCGTTCTTCAATGCCGGATGCGAACGTTTCATCCGCGACTGGAAGTCGTGCGAAGTGTTCGTCTCAGTTCGAGACGCGCGGCTCCATGAGGATAACCCACTGCTCGGCATTGTCCATCTCCCTCTAGCCGACCTGTTCAAAGATCGCACGCAAGTCATGGGCTGGTACCCCTTGAGCGGAGGTATCGGCCGCGGCAGAGTGAGGCTCTCGATGGTGTGGCGAAGCGTCGTGCTCCAAGCGCCGCGGAACCTCCTCGGCTGGCACTACGGCACCATCAGTGTGGGCCATGAGGCTTTTAGTCGAGATTGCCCCTCTGAGCTCAAGTCCTGCAAGTTGAAGCTCAAGACGGACATCTGCATGGGAAAGATGTACTGCACGTCTTCAGATAATGATCAGCAAGAAGCCAAGTGGACGGCCAAGAAGGAGCATAACCTGCACTTGGCGGTCCGGAAGCGATACAGCAGCTGTCTGGCGGTAGAGTTTCGTGGCAAGGGCTTCCTCGGGGACAAGGTCGCCGCATTTTGTGTGCTGTGGTTGAAGGACGTGACGGATGGGGAGGATGAGGAGCTTGAACTGCCTATCTGGAAAGGTGACTATGAGCGTGCTGTGGTAAATTGTCTGGATGAGTGTGGCGAAAGAATTGGCTCGCTCAAGATTAAGATCACGTTCTGGGCAGGCATGGTAAGTCTCGCTTGATAACCGCTCCTCTTCCTTTCGCGCTTGTGTTATCTCGATCGTCTTGGAGAAATCTTCAAAAGTAAAAAAACGAACAACACTAACGTCAGTGTACTCTTCCCCTCGATTAGGGCCAAGCGCATGCAAAGTGGGCGGGTCGGAACCAGCACACCCGAGACGTCATCGAAGTAATTGAAATGGCACGAGATAACCTCGATCAGAGCAAAGTAGAGAAGCAAGCCGGCGTCGTGGACGAAGACGATGCCTCTAGCAACAGCGACAGTTCAGACGAGGACAGCGAGGAAAAGAATGGGGAGGAGGGACAGGAAGGGCAGGAGGGGAAGGATGGAAAGGAAGTGCCAGATGGCAGTGCTAAACACAAGCAAGGCGTGATCGATCAGCTGCGCTCCTACAAGAGACGAGATAAGGCATTGCATAGGCAACACCGAGGCCTCATGCAATGGAAGGTAAGGCACCCCGTATTCCCTCGCATGTTCTGAGCCTCTACAAGAATGGGCCACCGAGACGTATGTAAATGGAAGCTCTTGCTGACTCTGGGGTTTGAACCTCGCGATGACAGATTCCTCGTACTGCAAGGTGGGTGAAGCACAAGGTGGGCCAGGTGGAAGAGGGTGTATCGGGATTGTTTGAGCATCGTAGCAATCAGCCGGGCATTGAGACGGAGGTATAGAGAGGGCCAAGGAGAGAACAGTCATTGCCGTCGGTGGTTATCACCGGGTATATCCGGAAATAGCACGGGGGTACGCAGTCTCGAAAGGGGAACCAGTGCGTTCGGGCGGTAACACAATACATAATAAGCGTCTGTGGTTCAGCTGAATCTGCCGGGGTCTCAAAGAGTTTGTCACTGCCTAGGTATGGCAGCTCGTTGATGAGAAAGAGTAAAAAAGCGTGTGAAGATAGATAGACTGACAGACAGACGGGCACCTTTCATAAACGAGACCGGACTTACAATCTGCTACATGTACATATCTCGCCCTACGGATTCACCGGAATGCTTGAATGTGATGCTGCCCCTTTTCTCGCGTTTTGAAATTTCGACAGTAGAGGCACGCAACACGTCCCAGAGTCATCATCCAGAGTCGAAAATGGATGCGAAGGCAACAAACGAAGAAGAAGCATGGTCACGGGAGCACACTGATTTGGTCTGTGGTCGGTCAGCTGGTGGTGAGGACTCTGAAGAACCAGACGCTCGGTGCCGCGGCGGCACCGAGCGCGGGCGGCTCCGGTGGGGAGAGCGGGTTGGCAAGACGTGGCGCCTGCAGACCCTAGAAGAGCCCCTGGACCCCCCTGCAAAGTCCGCAACCGGGCTGCGACATTGACCATTCATTCATCCATTCATCAGTTCACGAGTGAGCAACCCAATTTCTACGAAGTGCACAGTCGCCATTGTCATTCTTTCACAACCCACTAGTCTTCGATTTTTGTCTCTCTTTCCAGCTTCTCGCCCACAGTCACTCGCCTGCTGTCCCGGACTTCTCTGCTGTAGCGATCTTCCTTTCTGCTGCGCATAGCTCGGACAGCCCGCTCCAGTGACCATGGTTGTGTCGCTTCTTCGCTGGTAAGTTGCCTGCCTGTATCTGCTATTGCAGCTGGAATGTGCCCTGTGACTTTTCTTCATTGGAAAATGGCCCGTTTGGACGCCCGTGATAGGAGGAAGTCAGGGGGGAGAATGGCTGCGAATGGCTGGAGATCGCCAGGAATTGCTGGCTGACCTTCTTGGCCAAACGTTCCAGGTACAATGCCAGACTGGCTGCACGTCCGCTTCTCACTCAGAGCGTGACTACGGCGGTGCTGTTTGCCACTGGAGACATTACTGCGCAGCAGCTGGTCGAGAAGAAGGGTCTTGAGAAGCACGACTTGACCCGGACGGGACGCATGGCCCTCTACGGCGGATGTGAGTTGGCGTAATCATGCTATGGTGTTTCCCTTTCTGTCTTCTCGAATGAAAGCCGTCTGGGCCCCGGGCCTCGATCCGGTTTTTATCACTAGGTTTGCTGATTTTGCTCTTGTCAAGGCTTCTTCGGGCCCGTCGCCACAACCTGGTTCGGATTATTGGCGCGAAAGGTCACACTCAGGAACCCGCGTGTTGAGACGCTCGCTCGGGTTGCGTGCGATCAGATTCTGTTTGCTCCCGTCATGATTGGCGCGTTTCTTAGCAGCATGGCCACCATGGAGGGTGCGAGTGCCAAGGACCGCCTGGAAAAGGCGTGGTGGCCGGCTCTCAAGGCCAACTGGATGGTGTGGCCCATTGTACAGACCGTCAACTTTACCTTTCTACCGCTTCAGCATCGCGTCTTGTTTGCGAATGTTGTGTCGATCGGGTGGAACAGCTATCTCAGCTGGGTCAACAGTCAGTAGGGTAATAGTGTGAAAATGGCACACGGGACGGCGACGGCGTGGATTCTGTGCGTGTACCGTTGTGAACCGTGATGCCGGTTCCGGTCGAGTGAATCTCGCATATATATTGCCGGTTCTGTCAAAAGGGTAATGACCTTGGCGCGTTCTGCGTTCTGCGTTCTGCCTTTTTTTTTTTTTTTTGCATTTGTTGGTCACATTTCTTCGCTTCTTGTTTGTATTGCGCCCAGGTCTATAAGCATGTACAATATACACACGGGAAGGCGGCGCATCAAGGAGATGAAAGGACAGGCGGCGGCATACGAGTCTCATCAAGGTGTGAATACCTAGAGGTAGGTAGAGACAAAGGCACAGGGGAGATGGGCGAATACGAAAATGAGAAGATTGAAAAGCAGAACTTAGACGCAAGGATGATTACTTTGTACAGAGTAGATTCTACGTCATGTTCGAATTCTTTTCGTACAAAAGAGGATATACACTTAAAAATTACGTACATACATCACGCCACCACCACGCACGCCATCAATGCTACTGCCAGCCTGCCACAGTGGACCCATGCCTTGCCAATGCCACGAGGTCGAGTGACAATTTCAAAGGCGGTCACAGTGAGTGGAGTCGCTGCCTAAGGCCTCCGGACCGACCTCGCACCACTCTCCACGTTTTGCTGCGCCCTTGCGGACATTTGCAACATCACCAAGCCGCCTCCATCAACGTCGCCATCTTGGAACTCAAGGGCTGTATGATCTACCGCACCCGCTGCTGACCTCTTTACATTCTATCATTCCACTGCAGTGTTGCGCCAGACGGCCGGATATGTTGTCTTCCTCCGTCCGGCGCGTCGTATGCTCGGCCACCCCCACGGGGCTGGCCTCGGCGTTGACCTCGTCAGCGCCTCGAGCAGGCGCCGCAAGCGTCCCTGTCTTTTCTTACGACCTCCAGCGCCGTTTCTCCTCGTCAAAACCCTCGCGGCCGGACAATGAAGCAAGCGATCTTGTTGCCGGCCAGTCTGTCACGGGGTCGGCCGCGCGAAGCAGTAGAAAATCTGGTACCGGGAAGAAGAAATCAAAGGCCGAGGCTGCTGCTGAAAGAGCAGCCTTGCTCGAAGGCTTTCCTTATGTTCCCCCTACTCGCCACATATCACAAGAAGGTAAGACAAATATTCATGCGGCTGGAGCGCGGAAACACTTGGCGCCAATGTGGACAATGATCATCTGCTCTTATACTGCGATGGACCACCGGCTGACATCATTCATTCACAGCGCTGGGTCTGTCCTCGTTCTTCTCATTACATCGTCCCATTTCTATTACACATACGATGCCTCGTACCGTGAGCGATGAGCAATTCGCCTCCATTTTTACGCCCCCGACTCCGGCGGACAAGGTGTCCGACACCATGTCGACATTATCTAGCACTATTGGCCAGCTGGAAGTCCCCATGGCGGAGCTGACCATTCGTGGCTCTGAGAACCAAGGCATGGGGAACGATATGCCTCGAGTCGAAGTGCGAAATTCAGAGGGAAACGAGTCGAACATCTACTACCAGGTCGAGAATATGTCCGGCGAATTCACACCCTTCCGTCCACCGCCTCTGCCCACGTCCGCGTCTCCTGATACTGCAATTGCTACAGACGCAGATGCAGACGCTTACGCCGCCGAAGCTGAGGCCCTCGTGCCTGTACATCCCCGCAACCGAAGTTATACGGCCGCATTTACCATTGAAGAATCCACGGAATCGGATGGGCAGATGCGCTACTCTGTTCATAGCGCACGAATCACTGATACCGAGCAATCAGCACGCACCTCCTTGAACCGATTGGTCAAGAAATTAGTCCGGGCCGACGTCGCTCGCGGACTCAGATCCATGTATGCCCTCAGCGTCCGGAGGCAGCGAAAGTTGAAGATGAAGAAGAAGAAGTACAAGAAGCTCATGAAGCGCACGCGTAATCTCCGCCAAAGCCTCAACAGAGGTTAATGGTCCATTCATACGGGGGGATCGCACGTCTCAGAGCGTTTTAAGTCTTCTCTGTCTCGCGTTTTCTCAGAATCTCCTTTTTGTTCTCCTTTGTTGTTTCGAAATTGTGCATTTCATTTGACGGGGCTGCTATGAGAAGATATGTCTAGTCTCACATTGCAGTCGACGTCGGTCCTATCGGACACAGACCCGGGGATCGAGAGCCTTTGCGAAATCATTGTCGAAGCTCCTCTTTTTAGGGCCGCTTTGAGATAGATGTTTTGTAGGCAGCGAATACACGATTATTTTGGTGCAATGATATTCTTTGCCTGGCCGGGCCTCCCTTGCGACAGAAATTACATCAGACAAAAAAATTATATCAGACAGCGACACCTTTTCGGATCGGAATTGAGAGATTGTTTAGGGTGTGTGGCTAAGAGGGCGAGTCCCCGACACCATGTTGCTGAGTGTAGGTTATCGTATAGGTAATTGTATTTCTTACAGTTTGCGTGGGTATTTGATAAAACCTAAGACGTAGAAGTACTAATGAGATGCCTAAAGCATCTCAAGTCGAGCAGACCATATTTAATAGCATGCGCTTGTCTGTACCTACCTACCTCTACGGAGTATACATATGTACGTTGATTAAAAAGTACCTATTGTACGTACCTAGGAATGTACCAAGGTACACAGCCAGTGCTGCGTCCGCCGTCGATAACGCGGCCCCACATAAGATGACCCGATAGCTTCACCGCCCACCCGCCGCATCGATACTGCCACCCAGATTTTTGGACTTTTTCGAATGTCAAGCGCTCCGCTGATCAGCTTGAGTGGCTCCGTCGACGAGAATTGAACAAGTTTTCGGCAAGTGGACGCCTTGCACCTGCACTCGAGATGGATTCCTCGGCCCAACAAGGCGGTGGCACGTCGCGGAAGCAATTGTACGTTCATGAAGCAACTTCAGACTTTCTCCTTGTTCTACTTTCAGGTCTTTGCGCCCCGAGTTCCGCCGAGACTAACATAGCCTTACTTTACCAGAGACTCGCGCATCAAGGCCGTCATTAGCAATGGCATGCAAGAGAAGAAACGAAGCTTCTTCGTCGTGGTGGGTGATAGCCCAAAGCATACCATTGTGTATCTGCATTACATTATGGCGAATGCGAATATGAAGCACAATAAGTCTGTTCTATGGGCCTACAAGAGCAAGTTGCTGGGTTTTACTAGGTATGTTTTGTCTGTTTCAATACTCGTTGACTCAGATTATCCCCAGGTATCATAAATATTCTTTCACCTAACTAACAAGGCTTGTATGTGTATTATGACAGTCATGGCAAGAAGCGAGAACAAAAGATCAAGAAAGAAATCAAGAGAGGAATTCGAGAGGTCAACGAAGAAGATCCATTCGATTCCTTCATCTCGCTGCACAAGATTCGATACACGTTCTACAAGGAAACGGACAAGATTCTGGGACAGACATTCGGCATGTGCATCTTGCAGGACTTCGAGGCTCTGACGCCCAACATTCTGGCTAAAACGATCGAGACTGTTGAAGGTGGGGGTCTGGTGGTGATGCTGCTCAAGGGCATGAATAGCTTGCGCCAGCTGTACAACTTGTCCATGGACGTTCACTCTCGATATCGCACTGAGGCTCACCACGACGTCGTGGCACGCTTCAACGAGCGATTTCTGCTCTCTCTGGGTAAGTGCGAGTCGTGTCTAGTTATCGACGATGAGATGAACGTCTTGCCAATCTCCGGAGGCAAGGATGTGCAAGCTCTGCCGCCCCCAGATATGGACGACATTAAAACAGAGCAGGAGATGGAGTTGATCGATATCAAGGACGAGAACGAAGACAAGCAGCCGGTAGGATCACTCATCAAGCTTGCCAAGACTGTCGACCAAGCCAAAGCACTCCTGACCTTCACCGAGGCGATTTCGGAGAAGACGCTTCGAAGCACCGTCACTCTGACGGCTGCGAGAGGTCGCGGAAAATCGGCAGCCATGGGTGTCGCTGTTGCTGCTGCCGTCGCGTACGGGTACAGCAATATCTTTATCACGTCCCCCTCTCCCGAGAATTTGAAGACCTTGTTTGAGTTTGTATTCAAGGGCTTCGATGCTCTCGGCTACGCCGATCACGCGGATTATTCCATTATTCAAAGCACAAACCCCGACTTCAACAAAGCCATTGTCAGGGTCAACATTCACCGGCAACACAGACAGACGATTCAATATATTCGCCCCCAGGATTCCCATGTTCTGGGACAAGCGGAGCTGGTAGTCATTGATGAGGCCGCCGCCATACCTCTGCCCCTCGTGCGAAAGCTGATGGGTCCTTATCTGGTCTTCATGGCCTCTACCATTAACGGATACGAGGGCACCGGCCGATCTCTCTCGTTGAAGCTGATCAAGCAGCTACGAGAGCAATCACGGAGTATCTCTTCTACCAGCACGGCCGGTAACTCGACAACGACTGTGGCCGACCGATCGACCGGAAAGGTATCTAAGCTCGAAGGAGAGTTCCAAGCGGCCAGAAAGCTTCGTGAGATCACACTATCTGAGCCCATTCGATACGCCAAAGGGGATTCAGTGGAAAAATGGCTCAATAAGCTGCTCTGCCTGGACGCTACTCTGCCCAAGACAAAGTCCAACATCCAGGGATGTCCCGATCCTAACCAGTGCGAGCTACTTGCCGTGAACAGAGATACCCTCTTCTCCTACCACCCTGTCTCTGAGGCCTTTTTGCAGCAAATGGTGGCTCTCTACGTGGCAAGCCATTACAAGAACTCGCCCGACGATTTGCAGCTGATGAGCGACGCACCTGCCCATCAGTTGTTCGTCCTTGTGCCGCCGAACGTGGAGTCTACTGGAAAGCTGCCAGAGCCGCTCTGCGTGATTCAAGTGTCGTTGGAAGGCAAGATTAGCAGACAAAGCGTGCTGAACAGCTTGAGCCGCGGCCAGCGACCTTCGGGCGATTTAATTCCCTGGCTTGTCAGCCAACAGTTCCAAGATGAGGACTTTGCCTCCCTATCTGGTGCGCGTGTCGTTCGTATTGCCACAAACCCGGAGTATGTTTCCATGGGCTACGGTACCAAGGCACTCGAGCTGCTCATGGACTTTTTACGAGGGACGATTTGCCAGCATCTCGGAGGATGATGACCAGCAGGGCACGGAGGAACAGCTGAAGATGCACAGGGCCTCGAATGCCGAGCTGTCCAAGGCCTCGCTGCAGTCTGAGGTGATCACTGTTCGAGACCAGTCTCAGATGCCGCCCCTCTTTGCAAAACTGCGCGAGAAGCGACCTGAAACGCTGGATTACCTTGGCGTCAGTTACGGCTTGACACCCGAGCTCCACAGATTCTGGAAGCGATCGTCCTTTGCTCCCGTGTACCTCAGACAAACGGCCAACGATCTGACGGGCGAGCACACATGCGTGATGCTGCGGCCTCTGGAGATGAGCGAGGATCGAAGCTGGCTCGGTGCATTTGCGCGAGATTTCCACAAACGGTTCCTGACACTCCTCTCGTACCAGTTCCGCACCTTTTCCGTCAAGACGGCTCTGAGTCTAGAACAGTCGGCCAACAGAGGCGCCAAACTGGACGCTAGCAACGAAGTCTCGGCTCTCGTCAAGCCCGAACTCGATCGAAACTTTTCGCCCTTTGATCTAAAACGTCTCGAGTCGTATGCGAACAATATGCTTGACTACCATGTCATCCTCGACATGGTCCCCACCATCGCCTCGCTCTACTTTAGCGGTGGATTGAAGCAGAGCATCTCGCTCAGCGGACTCCACGAAGGCATCCTGCTCGGCATCGGCCTGCAGCGCAAGGATATTGATGCGGTGGCCCAAGATCTGGGAATTGCGACGCCGCAGCTTCTGGCCATGTTCATCAAGATGCTCCGCAAGGTCACGGCCTACTTTGGGAGCTTGGTCTCGGATGCGGCGTCGGCGTCGCTCCCGCAGGTGAGCACTCTGGGTGTTTCGCGGGCAGACGCGAGTGCGGCGCATGACGACGAGATTGTGGATGATCGGTTTGTGCCGCTGGAGACATCGCTGGAGGAGGAGCTTGAGGAGGGAGGGGATGAGGCGTTGAGGGCGTTGAAGGAGAAGCAGAGGGAGCTTATTGATTCTTTGCCTCTTGATGAGTGAGTTTTGTCTTTTCCTGAGATTTTCCTTGTCTCCATTATACGTCTTTCTATTCCCATCATTCATTTCGTTTTCTTCTACAAATGGTTCCAGTTTATTCCTCTTACGTATCTTCATCCATATTCGTTCTCATGTACATGTCCATGTCCATGTCCATTCTATGATTCACTTTCCTTTCTCTCTGGAAATCAAGGGGACTCCATAGTTCACGGGTAACTAACAAAACTATGCACAGGTATGCCATCGACGCTGATACACCAGCATGGGCAGATGCCGAGAAACTAGTCAGAACCGCCGCCAAGGATGGCAAGGCCAGCGTAGTCGTCAGCGTCAAGTCCAAGCAGAAGCGCAAGGCTGGACAGACGGCAGCGGAAGTGTACGAGGAGGAAATGGGTGAGACGAGGAAAAAGTCCAAGAAGAGCAAGAAGTCCCGGTGAGGGGTCGTGCAGGTGCTTGGATCGCGAAGTGCAGCGGCCCAAGGAAACATGATCCATTGTAGCATACTGAGTTGGTTTATACGGTTTGGGATTATTCTTGCCTGGCGTATCTTTGGCGTGAGGGTCTGTTTTCTCTGACTTTGTACGTTTTTGCTGAAATTCTTCGATTCGATTCGATTTCAAGATCTTGACTTTTGGTGCCTTTTCTTTTCTTTTCTTTTTGGAGTAGTCAAACCATCTTGTGAATCCATCTTTGTGAAACGACATCATCTTCTCCACTTGAGCGTCATGAAGTTGGGGAAAGTGGATGCGCAACACGTGTAGAGGACGTCGTTGCAGATCACCGATCTGATCATGATGATGGAGCGTTACATGGATGTTTTTTTTCGGGTCCGTCCAACGCTTGGTGCATGCAACGTTGGTGCACGGTGACATCACAAAAACGTGCCACGCCTTACAAGTTGGAAAAAAAAAATTGCAAAATCTTCTGCATGATGTGTCTGTTCACAGAGGTTACCCCGAGTTGCATCGTCTCTTTTTTTTTCCAACCTCCTCCAACGTCGCTACCAAGTCCGAGACAAGGTTCTCGCTGAGTCGGCAACGAGCTCGCAATTGGCCAATGTATGTGTTCCGCCCGGGACATGGCAAAAGGAGACAAACTATTGTTACGCCCGCCAACGTCAGATCGTGTGGTGACTCACAATAACTACTCGTGGGTGAAACGTTTGAAAAAAGTAACCCACTATATCTAGTGGGTGACACAAACCGAGTACTTTGACGAAAGTCGAGAACAAAAAAATGGGTGCGAAAAATCCAGCTCTCACCAATTTTGGTCGATTTTCGTCGTCCAATATCTCCACGTCTGCGACAATTGATCACATATTTTTTGAAAGCCGAATCAAGTATCTACTAAGATTACTTAGAAAGGGCTCCCACTATTTCTAGAGGGTGCGACTTGCCTTGAACAGGACCCTTTTTCTGACACGGGAGTACTTCAGTTTTGGTGGGGAACTCTCCTATTTCTTGGTCACGAAAGAACGGGCTGGGTCGTCAATTGCGCCTTGAGTCCAAGTCATACCAAATCATAGAAACATCAATGCACGCTTTGTAACTCATGAAACTGTGAATGATTAGGTAGTCTTAATAGATACCAAATTCAGCTTCCAACAATCATCCGATCAATTGCCGCAGACATGGAGATATTGGACGACGAAAATCGACCAAAATTGGTGAGTGCTGGATTTTTCGCACCCATTTTTTTGTTCTCGACTTTCGTCAAAGTACTCGGTTTGTGTCACCCACTAGATATAGTGGGTTACTTTTTTCAAACGTTTCACCCACGAGTATCATCTTCCCGACTTTTCGGACACAGAATCTCATCTCATCACTATGATCAACCACACAGTGGGCACCTCCCGTCCGACAAGATCCACATATCCATTGATCCAATTGCAACGTCACTGTCACCAATGGCCGCCCGGCTCGATAGATGTTATTTTTTTGGTTCAAATCCCTGGCTCGTGACTCGTGAGGGCCGAATCGATGTCTTGCTTTCTGACCCTGGCCTTGTGTCGGGACTTTTCCCGGTGGGGGCGGCGGCAGCGGCGGCACATCAATGAATCATGATGGCCATCATTCATGGGGTTGTTGATTTCTCCGAAATTCCACGAGAACGTGGTCCGCGTATGATGTACAATGTAGGTGTGTATGTAGGTAGGTACTGTATGCCACTGTGAATGTGCATACATATCACACAGACACTTCGTACGTACTCGCTTGTCACTGTAGGTACCGGGAATTTGAGACCCCAGTAAGGCCCGGTTCCTGGCGGTGAGCTGCAGGTCACTTCGCCGTGCCTGCCGCTCTGGAACCATGGTGGGCTGACTGTGTGTGAGTGCGGCTGTGTGAAAGATTCTTTTACATGGTTTTTTGTGCCTTTATTTTGGGCAATGGGGGGGACGGTCCTCGTCGTCGGACTCCGCTTGAATTTGCCAAGCGAACTCGGATGGGGCTGGAATGATATGCGCTACGATCCGAGGCAAGGGAGGCGAAGGTAGGGCGAGAGGAAAGGGAACGGACGTAGAGGTGGGCGGGCGCAAGGGCATGTTCATGCCGATGATCGATTAAGTATAAAAGCGAGGGTTTCCATGACGAGCAAGAGTCGTTCCGTCGCAGCAGCAATTGCAAAATATCATCGTCATCAATCATCTAATCATCATCAACTCAGAAAGTTCATCCAAACTTATCGCTATGTATTTCACGCTTAGTGCCCTCGTTGCCGCTGTCGCGGTGCTGCCGCTATGCTCCGCCGTCCCAGGTACGTGCATTTTTCCGCCCCGGGTACCTACATACAGAATGCACAAGGAAACGCCATCTCGGCTACCGGTTGTCATTCCAGCTCCATATCTGCCCGTCTGATTGTGTCCCCCTTCCCTATATCAGTCAAATAAATACAAATAGACAGCTGATGCTCCCCCAAGCAGCAGTATCAGAACCACCAGCTCCAACCTCCCAAGGAAAAGCAGCACCAACCGTAGATGCGGGATGCATTTGTCCTGCCATCTACGCCCCCGTGTGTGCTGGCGGCAAAACCTACCCCAACGCCTGCACCGCGAACTGCCACGGCGCCTCCGTCGAGCACTCCGGCCCGTGCAAGGAGCCCGCGCCCGAGAGTAATTGCATCTGTACAGCCGAGTGGAATCCCGTGTGTGGTGACGGGAAGACATATGGGAACATCTGTATGGCGCATTGCGCCAAGGCGCAGTCTATCACCAAGGGAGAGTGTCCCAAAGTGCCCGAGCCCGAGGGCAATTGCATCTGTACAGCCGAGTGGAATCCCGTGTGTGGTGACGGGAAGACATATGGGAACATCTGTATGGCGCATTGCGCCAAGGCGCAGTCTATCACCAAGGGAGAGTGTCCCAAAGTGCCCGAGCCCGAGGGTAATTGCGTCTGTCCACTCATCTATTTGCCCGCGTGTGGCGACGGGAAGACATATGGGAACAGCTGTGAGGCGCGTTGCGCCAAGGCGCAGTCTATTACCGAGGGAGAGTGTCCCGAACTGCCCAAGCCCACGACGGCGTAGATGGAAAGAGGTCTGGTTTCTGGTTGCCTGTCTTCTCTTCGAGTTGTTGTTGTGGGGTGTCGAGCTGAGCAATAACGCGTTGTTTTCAACTTGTTCTGGCGGATTTTTGGAGGGTGGTGGGGCCGGGGGTCGCCGCCGGTAACGGGATGCGGCTCGGGAAGAACTGCCGCCGCCCGGTAGTGCTGGTGGCCAGTGGTGGGGGGGTTCACTGCCCAATAGAAGGTCGTGTTTCGGGATTCTCATGCACCGGTCTCGCCCTGATACATACCTACCTGGTACATACCTTGTAGCGTTCAAGATGGTGTGCAGCAGTACCTTAGTAGGTATAGTATGTATGTACCTCGGCAAATGTACACAGTCGGTGACTCAACTGAGAACTCACACATCAAGTGAAACCCATACTCTACAAAATAGATCCAATCCTCCATCCTCCAACTTCAACACTCAATCCTCCATCGTCTCGTCTAACACTGCCAACCCATCTGGCACCACCCCCGCGAACCCACGGCTGGCTGGAGACCTGTCACAGTCACGGCATCTCGGGCCGCTGCGACGTCGCACGGCAGGAATGGGCAGTGGTCGCACGGGTGACGACTCACGAGTCACAATGTCAAGGGTCGTGAGGGCTGAGCAGTGGTGAGTTGAAAGCAAAGAAATAGGGGCCTTTGCGCTCCGATTTACTACCTAGGAGGTCTCGAGAAATGTGATTTGACACGTTGCTGGCTGGTCGCCGTCCGACCATCTGGCTAGGTGGTGTGCAAGTCCAAACATCGAGTGCATTGCTGATGGTGTGTAAGGAGGCAGATATCTGACATCATGTCAGAAGAAGGCGCAGCATGGCGCAGCTCTGGCCATTGACTTTGTAATAAATATTAAATACGCCTGAAGTGTCGTGCAAAACAGGACGATTCATCAGTCTCAATTGAGTTTATATCTTTACCTCGCGGTGTCCTGTACTTGATAGCTACATAAAGCTATCAATATGTACATGTCGGCTCACATCGGCCCATCGGGTACATAGTCTCATACCGACTTGACCGTCGAAGTCAGCGCAGTTCTATTCACCTATATATTTGGTCTGCATTCAGTCTATATTTCCAGCTCAAAACCTGTCGAGATCTAGGCATGGCACAGCCTAGAAGTCCAGCGCCCGCCGACTTCCAATGCTCGCCCTGACTCCTCACCCCTTATGACACCCCTTATGACAAGTCTTGCCAGACCGCGGCACACAAGCACTCAAGCACTGCAACATCGCTCGAGGCCTCTTTCCGAAGCAGCTCGTGTTGCAAAGCTGGGCATAGAACGTGACACATTTGAAGTAATTGTCCCCTGGAAAGCTGTTGCTGCGGTCCACGAGGTCAGGGAACCCGTCGATCCGACTCGATCGTCTCGGGAGTGGGAGCCGCTTGGGAGACGACAGCCAGTGCGGAGAGCACGGAGATCTAAAACGCTGGTTAGGTCATCATCAGTTTCGAGTGTATTGGATGTCTATGGGGGAGGGGCCATGCGACGTACAAATTGAATGGGCTGCATGATGCTTCGAACAAATTGGTCAACCGTCAATGCCTGTGGTTTCTGTATTTTTTGGAATGGATTGCAGCTTCAAGAGTCCACTTACACTGCCCTCGGTGAGATGAGAGAATAAAATGTTGATTCTGGGACCAATTCAAGGCCAACGTATAGCTTTAAATAATAAATAGCTTAAGCCTGTTTACCAGTATACCTCTAGGCTCTGGGTCTCTGGTGCGACGTAAAAGGAGGCAAACGAGCAGAAAGTCTAGGACTCTGTGCAAGGAGGCTGTAGCATGGAGGATCGATCTCCAACACTGTGTAAGCAGAGCTCTCTGCTCTCATGAATCTTACTCTCATTAGCCTGGCGAGGTCACGTACGTGACACAAGCGGTTGAGTTCAGACTGTTTTGCAAAGTGTAAGACGCAACAAAGTGAAGGCTCGACCCGAGGCGTGAGATTGAACGAGACGAGCTTCATTGAGGTGTAGATCAGAGGAGAGTAAGCCGTCGAATGCCGCATTCGCTTTGCAGATATGCTGTGCGGCTGCCAGCATGAGAGTGCCTAATCACTGCCTATCGACATGATGAGGTTCACGACATGAACGGAGGGAGGAATTGCCCTGCACACTTCAGTGAGACGCCGTGCTTCATCAGGCATGTAGATACAAGATCGACGAACAGCGGAGGGCCATGCCCGAAAGCCATAGTGAGACGGCCTCACGAGTCCAGGCCGTCCGGCGACCTTTTCTCTTGGCTGACATCAAATCAAGTGCATCAATTCGTACGACCCCCAAAGATGTGATGATGCCAAGACGACGCCCGGCTTCAGTGGGAAGAGCATCATGGCATCGCCACAGCGGGCGTTGGGTTATGGATAATCCCTGCTGCACCCACGAATTGCATGGTGTTACCGCAAACGGAAGGGCGATCCGAGAAGATTGGGGAAGACTCAAACTTTGTGGCACAAGAATGACTTCCTCGACGGGGCCTTATCCCCTTAACGGTCTTAACCCTCACTTCAGGTCACTGACAGGGGTCGGAGCCAATCATGTCGCAGCATGATGAGGGGTACATACGTCCTCCTGCATAATTGGCGCAGTGCTAGAAGTACCGGCAATTTTCAAGTGACAAAGGTTTTCGAACACTCCACACGTTACTCGAAGTCACGATCGTCCAGCAGGGGGGGTGTGGAGCACGTGACCTGAAGTGAGGGTTAAGACCGTTAAGGGGATTCAACTCTTCAACTCTTTCTTAAATGGATGCCAAGGATGCATCGCGCCGAGTCGCCCAGAACCAGGAATGGCGTGCAGTCTCTTCACACGTGACGAAGGAGAGAAACTTAGAAAGGTTACCTACCTAAGGTAAGGTAGCATTTACGTGTGGGGGTGACTGTGAGAATCCGTGCAGATGCACCTAGCTTTGGCCAATCATTCAATGACCAACAGCCAGTGCTTAAAAGTGAACGGTATTACATGGTCATCGGCACGTGAAGGGATTTCGCAGCATCGAGTACGGAGTCACGAACTCACGGAGTAGATCAATGCCATTTATAAACCCCTCCGCAGGGTAGGCAGGGAGCTCGTCGACCTCCCATTTCCAGTGTGGCAATCTGAACCCCCGCGACAACATTACAAGAATAGGTAGACTGGGCCGTGAGTTCTCTCGTTTCGTTTCTTAATTCCGTGGATTCCGTGGGACGTGAGCCCAGTATATATTTTGTGTTTCCCTTGGGCCTCCAATGCATGGAGACTGCGAAACACGGCATCGAGAAACATAAAATATGCACGCAAGACAGCAAGGGGCAATCTCGCTCAATGCGGGCCCTCGTTGTGAGAACCTGTGAGGAGGATTCGTGATGCGGCCCCCCATGACGGGCCCAGAAGTAATTATGTACAAGGGTAAATGCGCCGGCTGCGCGAGTCTGCCGTTCCGTGAAAGAGAAAGAGATTTGAAGAGTCCTGCTCGGTTTTCCGTCCCTGTAGTAATTGTGCCTTGTCAAAAACATACGGAGTAGAAAAAGAACAAAACATCCCGCGCGGTATGGACCAGCGTTGTCTATAACCCAGGACAGCATTATCGCGCCGCGGGGATTGCTTCGTTCCTTTCTTGGTACTTGAAACGTTGGAAGCCCACCCCTTTCCCGTCCTCCCGGCCCGGCAATGGCTTTCCGAGATTTTCTTCTTCAATTTACTTGCATGTCCCGCAGCTCTCACTTGCGCTCTTAATAATTGCGCGCTCACTTGCTTTTGAGCCCATTTACAACAAACTAGAGAAACAGAAACCGAGGAAAAACCAACGCATAATGGCGCTTCGTCATCATCACCAGCATCATCATCCCAAGGTCCTGCCTGCTCCTGAAGGCGCCATTAACCTGGCAATTGCCAGCCTCATTGTATATGCGGCATTATTTCCGCTGGCATGCTTTATAGCGTGGAAGCACGGCAGAATTGGCTTTCTCTGCTGGCCCATCTTCACGATATCGTTTGTTTTGCGCTTCATCACCACGAGTTGGAGAATACTACATCGAGACGATGCGAGGCTTTCTATCGCGGCGGCTCGGATTGCCGGCGGGTGGATCGTCAGCTGTCATATACTCAGCATCTTGGGCATCATCTACGAAGCGTAAGGACCCGGTCTTCTTCCCTCTCCCCTCCTCTGTTTCCCAAGTGAGTTTTTCTTTTCTTTTCAGGGCTGACGTTGGAGTATGTATGAAATTATGCAGTGGTGTTGTCTTGCCGCAGATTGCTAGCCCGCGGATGAGGAGGACGATTCTTGCGTCCTTCTACGCTGTCATGAGCATAGGCATGGGATTAACCGCTTATGGGGGCAGACAACTGCCACACGCGCCTAACCACGTCATATCCCCGGCAGCGGATCAGACTGGATATTGCCTCTTTCTGATTGCTATCATGGCAATGGCAACTTGGATTACCTGGACGGGTCGACGAATGCTCATGTACAGAGATCATGAGCAGTTTCACAACGCGAAAAATATGCTACTTGCTGCGGGGGTATGTGTATCCTTTGCGGGCTACAGGCTCATATACGCGACGGTGTATTCATTTACACGACTTCCGAGCCTCAATCCGCATACCGGCGCCACTTCGACCCGGATCGTTCTCGTATTCCTCTTGGAACTGGCTGTGACCGTGGCTTTGTGCGCGGGTGGGTGGTGCTCCAGAGGCGTCCAGGATGAGCCCAAGACATGCGGATCGCCAGAGCCCTCGGACGACGCGAAAGAGACGAATGTTTGAGTATACTACAGCCGGGTGCCGAGCGTCGCGACTGCTGCTGGCCAGTGGCAAGTCACCATTCAAAGCAGCCTTTTTTCGCTGTTCAGTATACAAATCGGTGTTGCCTTGGACCTGGCTAATTGCGCTTCAGTACACTACCACATACAATCGTGGTGGGCGATATTGCCGTGGGTATGTAGTGTTCGTTCACACCTGATGCGGAGGCGAATTCGGGACCAGAGGAAGCTTCGCGTCCACGATTCTCCCGCCATCAGAGGAATCGAGCGGACCGCATCATCTGGGTCATCTTCCCGACAGAGGGATATGAATACCAGCATCTAAGCAAGCAAAGACGCTTATTGTGAACGCAACGCGGGTAATCTCCAGGCGAGCCATTTCTACCTTCCACGCGTGGCTCTAATGGAAGCCAGTCGATCGCTCAGCCTAACGCGACGACATCACATTGCCAAACAGTTTGTACCATCTCTATTCTCCGGGCCGCGGAAAGAATGAATGTTGATGTCAACGCCGTTCCCAGTCGAAAACCGTCTCGCTTTAGAGAGCTGTAGATAGGAGACATTTAGCAACGGCTTTGCATGGGAGAATCGGCGGGCTGTATGATGGCCTAGTGTGTCTACGGAGATTTGAGCGAATTCGAGGAGACGGACCAACGGCACAGGTTATGGACGGATTGGGAAAGGAAGCAAGTTTGTCTCTATACATATGAATTACCAACTTGTCCAGGCTGGCTCTTGTCGTTATTGTTGCCGACTTATCCATTGTCCAGGTTGTCCATTATGCAGATGAAGGTGTCGACCTCGTACGAGCTGTCCGGTCTGCCTTCGATTGTGGCGGCGATGTATTTCGATAGTTCTGAGTCCCCGGTCCTGTCCCCGACCTCCGCCTTCTCTTGGCCATCTGTTTTGCTCGAGCTATTCTCCGCTCTGTCCAGTCCATAATTTCCAGTAGGGCTGCGTGGTTTAATGACCCAAAGAGCCACCGCCCGTATTATATACTGTGCCTCCTCTCAGTAATCTACTTCCTGTGACTTTCTGTGCGACAAACTTGGATGGCCAGCTTCTAGTCTGCCATGCCTTGCCTCTGCTGACTTGCCCTTCGTTCGTTGAGCACGATCCATAACCTCGTGGAATGGCTCGTCGCGTCGGCGAGGGTCTTGGACGCTGCTTGCTAAGGCTAGCCGCTAGGGACTGGATTCGGTGGGCGTCGGAACACGAAGTTGGCATTGGCCTGCCAGAGGCCGCGACACCTGGAGAGACTGCTGAAGAAGCTCATCAATAGCGAATTGCATTACTAGTGTTCCTTTCTCGTCTTTTCCCCTCCATTTCTTCTCTCAATTCGATGATGTCCTTGGTGGTACATTGGCGGCATCTCGTTAGCATTTCGGCAGGGTCTGTGGTGGAAATGGCACGACTGAAGCGGCCGTGTCGTCTAACCGTTCTGAGGATTCAGGAAACAAGGTGAAGGCGCGTCTTGGCGGGTGGAGCGCTCCTGCCTCGGCTCGCGACTCGCGAGTGAGCAGGATCCGCACATTAGCCAATGGCAAATTGCTGACTGTGAGACGGCATTCCTCCCGTCAATTCTCCCGTCAATTCTTCCGTGTTTTCCTCCTTGAAGTCGGGCGCCCTCCAAAGTTCCAGTCATCCCCTAAGAAAACCAGGCGTTGCTTCAATCCCCGCAGGCCTGATCGTCAAATTGTGCCAACTCGCACACTCGCTCAAGCCGCCCGATCAGACGAAATATCGACAACCTCAGAGAAGCCAACCGGTCCAGTAGCGTTTCGGAATCGCCATGTACGCAGGGCCTATCTTGGGCGCAGCCCTTGCCTTCTGCGGCGCCGTCTTGGCCGTCCCGACCCAAGATGGCCTCGCGCCTCGTGATGGCGACAACGACAATGACCTCGGGAACGCGCCTTGGGTCGTCGTCAATGACGAGGGTGTGCCGGCCTCTGTCCTGACGCCTACAATGACGACAGTCAGCGGTACACCGTCTCCTGTAAATGCCGCTGCTCACGACTTGACCGCGTCCGTTTACACCATCACCAACTACGGTCACGTATATGTCACCACCCAGGCGCCTCCTAACCCGACTCCAACCAATGCCAAGACCTACGAGGGTTCCTTTTCGCGATGCTACAATAAGAACGGCCAATACGCGCCCTTTTGCCGTCCCACGCATAACTCGAGCATCTACGTCGATTACACGTACTATGGTATATTTTTTTCTCTTGACCCCTGGCTATTGTCTTGCCTGACAATGAAAGCATTCCGACCTCCTCTCCCCTTTTGCATCTTTCGATCGCTTACACCAGTGATGCCACAGTTACATGGGATCCCGACTGGTTCAACCAGACGGAGCAATTCTCGAAGACGGGCTTCGTCTCTCTTCGCATCAACTACTTCAATGGGACAACGGGCGAGCAGTCGGACCGCGACATATTTGACCAAGCCTACCCTGCTTCATACGGTTTTCTCCCATTCAAAGTGGAGAGCCGCTATCTCAAGGGCCAGCGATCCAACAACGTCACCTTGCAGTTGGTTGGACACGAGATCCAAAACACCACGGCACCCACCAACAAGACTGTCGAGCTCCCCGTTGTGATTACAACAGCGCCCTTGGATCCCACGCCGCCTACGCCCGTTCCCGAGGGCCAGACTCTCCTCATTGCTCTCCCCGTGACATTTGGCGTCATTGTGCTGCTCCTCGTCGGAGTCTCTCTCTGGAATCGCCAGGCGCGCCGCATTGAGCTCGGCAACGTCATGGGGCGCTCGCGCAAGGGCTACACTGGTCGTCGCACGCGCGACCTGTTCCGTCGCCAAAACAAGGGCATCCAGCTGGATCCTGCTCCCTTGTCCCCGCCCATCGACTACCGTGATATGCCCGACCAACCGAGACGGGACAGCGACGCCCTCGGCAGCTTGACGGGCAGTCCTGTGCGCGCTGACTTTGAGCAGCAAGGCACGACTGGTGGGCCCAATACCTTTCGCGAGGAAATGACTCGCCAGGAGAGGGAGCGACGAGCAGGCCACTAACGCTACTGTGGTCAGTGTGGTCAGTGATGCCATCCCATCTGACGCCGTCAAGTTGGACACGAGAGAAGACACGAAAGAAATGCACGCATGATTTGTCACACATAGAATTAGGCACGTAATGTAATCACACATGTCAAGGTAAAACGCACGTCACGAGGAGGAAAGCTGTTTGGAGTGTACATTAGTGTTGGATAACATATGAATATAATACATACATATTATGTACAATGTACGATGCTCTCTATCCTGTAGCAAATACATATGTGTACAGAGCACCACCTTTGCCCCCGGATCAACGACCAAGTTGGAAAACACAACACCCACGCGATCTCCACGACGCGTTCTATGAGTTTATGTACATCTATCTCCGTATAGCACGTAGGCTCTTATATGTAACACTGCGGGTTTGAAAACTATGTGTCTGGTGTATGTGACCCGCAATGCACCACGTCCGTGTTGGGTATCAATTCAACACAAGAGGGATGATGAGGTGCTTGTGTGTATGCGCTCCCATCCGCCAGTCCGCGTCGAAAGCGTTCGATGATGCGCTGCTTGTGGGGGCGTGATTTAAGCGTACCCTTGGTAGGTACCTCAGACCTGGTAAACGCGATGACCTTATCGCCAGAGGAACCTCAGAGGAGGACATACATACTACCCACTCCCACTACTACCCCCCCTCGTACATCTCGTCCGTTCCGTCCACCTCGTCCTCAACCACCTCATTCTGGTCCTCCCCATCAATCCCCGACACCGACGACAGTGACGATAGCGACGACAGCGACGACAACGACGGCAACGATGGCAACGACGGCAGTGACGATAGCGACAACATCGACGATCCATCCCCAAACGCCGCACACAAATCCAACCGTTCCTCCTCCCCAAGAGGCCTCAAAAACGCCGCCGGAATCGCCGTATCAAGCTGACAACTCCCCCGACACGGCTCATACCCATCAGGCGTCCACCCCGCACCCGCATAATTCTTCGCCTCCGCAAGCGTATACCCACAACTAAACCCCTCATGATACGCATCCGGCAATATCACAACCGTCTCCCCGGGCCTCTGGTCCACAATCCGGCACGGAATCCCCATCTTCTGGAGCTTATCCGGGAAGAAAAACTCAGCACGGTGCCGCATAAACTGTGAGCAGGCCCCGTCTGCCCGACCGAGGACCTTTTCTGCGAGATTAATCGCAGAAGGCGGGATGATGATCCAGATCTTGCGGCCTTTGTAGAGGTGGTTCAGGGAAGTAAGACGGAAATCTTCGGTGTGGATTTGGAAAGTTGCGCCGAAGCGGGGGCCTGATTCGTAGACGTAGGGGGTGTGAATGCCGGGGATGATGGCTTTGGTGTGGTCGAGGAGATCGCCTTTGAGGGGGTGGATGGGGCTTTGTTGGGGGACGCCGGCGAGGTGGCGTTGGGTGGTTGTCCAGGCGGGCACGTCGACGCGGTAGCGGACAGAGGGGAGTTGGTATTTTTGGTTTTTGCGGAAGAGGTGTTTGAGGTGTTTGAGGGCCGCGTCGGGAGATTCGAGGGTGTCGTTGGAGGAGTCTTCGGGTGTGTGGCGGAAGGCGTCTGCAGCTGGGTCCGAGGCGAAGCTGCATTGCGATGGTAAGGTGCTCACTTGCCAGAATGTTGTTCGGCGCTGCAGGCGCACTTTGTATGCATTGGCGGGAAGCTTTCGGGCAGGTTTCTGTGGGAGGGCGTCGTGTAGGCCGGGAGGGAGGACGACTTTGAAGCAGCCGTCGCGATGGGCGTGGAGGCGGGTTGCTTGGGCCAAAATGGCTGGAAAGTCCTGCCATTGCTCGGGCGTGGGCCGGAGACGCAGAACGCGGTGCCCGTCGACGCCATGGTAATCGTACTGGATGTCGTCGAGATTGGGAGTTTGGTTCCGAATAGTCGATGCGATCGCGGGCGATGCTCTTAAGGCGGATGCATCTCCAGCGACGAGGTGTGGTGTTTTGTTTACTGAATCTCCCGAATATGCAGCGCACGCGGGCGGAAGCGCATCCGGCTGCACGTGCCGCAGCAGTGTCTCAGCGGTAAATGGGCCGTCGACTGCCATTGAACGCCGAAGTTGACACCAAGTTATGACTCTCAATCTTTCAAGTGTATGCGCTCGCGACCGACGCTGGAGGATGTTTTGGAGATCTATAGCGCTGGGAGCTTACGACACTGATTTCTAGGAATTTGCTTCGTATTTACGTCGTTTTCGGACAACGCTGCTGCTGCGCGACCCTGTGCTGCTTCAGGCCCGGTCGCTCAAGAGGCGGCGGGGCAGCGTGGCAAAACAGCCCGCTTTTGCTTCGAGAAGTAGATGACAATAACACATCCGAGGATCCTCGGTGTGGCAAAGAGAACTGGGAGCAATGAAAAGTCCAATTGAAGAAAGACGAGATGATGAGACGGAAGAAAAGAAAAGCAGAGAGAGTTTGATCTTGTTTCAGGAAGCTCAAAAGGTGGCTTGCGGCTGGCCAACTGCCTGAAGGTTAATAAAGTACTTAATTTCCTTCTTTGCTGGCCGGATTCGGCAATCCTGTCGCCTGACATGGATCGGCCGGATTGGCGAACGAGAAGAACAAAGAAGACAGAATTACCAAAAAAGAAGGCCAAAGTTAACAAGACGCCTGTAGGGAGACTAGGTAGGTAGTAAGACGAATATCAAAAAGACTAACTAGACGAAGATCAGAACAGACTAACTAGAAGAAGATTAAAGAAGACCAAAAGAAGACAAGTCCACAAAAAGTCCAGGCAATGACAAGACGATGAACAATGAGGAGACTACATACCTAGTAGAAGACGACCTTGAAGAAGAAGAAGCACCAAGAAACCAGGACTTCATACAACATATCAATAGCAAGATACTTGCCCCGTAACACGCACAACGACTAAAGACCGACCAAACACCATGACAAATAACAACAGCAATAACTAAACAAAGACCGACAAACCAAAAACGATACCCCTTTCCCAACATAGGCAACGCCCCCGCGGCTATAACCGCACCAAGATCTCACTCCATCTCGCCTCACTGTCTCGACTCTTCCCGTCGCTTCTTTGCCTCTCCCCTACCTATGTACATACATACCTACATACCCGCCCGGCCATCCCGCTCGCTCGTCCATTACATGCTACGTATATTTCTTTCGCAGCGGCAGCTAAGCATGGTCACACACACATAAACACATCTCTTATCTAGATATTCAACGCCTATCCGCCACGCCCCATCGTCCCGTCATGAACCAAGTCTGGGCAGGTGACAGGTCGCCGCTCCACCCCCACGTCTGCCCTGCATGATCATCGGCATCTCCGAAGCGCGCGGCCCGCTCCCTCCCCCCCCCGGTCCCCCTACCTGCATGAGCATGCGGAACTTGGAAGCAATGCGGAAGTGATCGGCAGAGCCGCATCTTGTTGCATCGCGCCAACCCGCCACGCAGCGATGCACAAACGCGGGATGCAGAACACGGTGCGAGAGTATCTACCGTATGTACATAGGTAGCATGTCGTGTGTTTGGTTCGGATCATGTATTTACCAGCCAAACAGCTATGTAGTTGTAGCCGGCGACTTTCCTGTCACCAGACAATGAATAATACTACTGATTACACAAAAAAACACTAGTTAATCATAAACGTTACAGCCCGTTTCTCGGGCTGGTTATCCTGTGTCCTGTTCCTATGCACCCTGTGTCTTTGTCCTGCGCCCTTATTCCCTCATGGCCAACCGCAACGAAATCAACTCCCTTTGCAAAATGTGTCTTCCCACGCATGAACATGCATGCCTTGCTGTCTCCCATTCGTCCCCTACTGGTTCCTCGCCGCCTCTCTCAATGCCAAGTCCAGCCAATGGGAATCTATGATACAGTAAAGAAGACGCTCAATATGTGCCATCAGTCTCGTCATAATGACAACAAGAACTTAAGAAGGAGAAGAAGGAAGAAAAGAAAGGAAGAAGAATTAAAATAAACAGAATCGCACACAATGTTATGCTTGGCGTGGGTCAGACTTCCCCGTGCCACACTCTCCTTGCGCCTGTTCTCTTTTCGTCGATTAAACTGCCCGGCGAAAATGCTCTTCATCATCATCTCGTGAGAGGTCATGACAACCCAAAAACAAGTCGTATCGGCGCTGCTGGCTGCAATGAGCGCGTCCGCTTCTGCCAAGTTGCTTGGTTTCACGCCGGAGAACGCAACTTGGGCTGGTCGCTGCTCAATACGCGCCATGAAGTGCAGCTGTGCTCGCCGAGCCCCTCAGAGGCCCTTCAACAAGGCGGTCGCAGAGGCCAGCTTACTACCAAGCTTGGCGCAGCTTGACTTTTGCCCATCAATGGCCTTCATGCCTAGTATTTCGTTCTTTACTTCCTTTGTATTAAAGGCATCTCGTCAAGGTGTTCATCCCCGACGAGAAGAGTCGGATTGTCATCGAAGCGTGTCTTAGCTAGTCGCCGTCGTCTTGACGATATCAGAGGCCACCACCATATGTACCGTAAGGCTGCACTTTGAGATCATCTGGCCGACTGTTCCGATACCCGTTGGGTCCCCTGTCATAACCACCGTAACCCCCAACGTTGGTCATGCCATTCATACCGTTCATGGCGCCACCGTGGTACACATCCACAGATTCTCTGGGTGAATTGATCGGGCTATACGCCGAGGACTCCGCGCTGTTGCGGGTACGTGCCCCCCCGAGCCCCTGAAAAGGCGGTGGCGGAGGAAGGCTACCCCGGACGGAGTCCCGTGCATTGCTCCGAGGAGAGAAGAAACTGGGAGAGTCCAAAGGCGTCACTGCATCATCGTCGTCCTGCTCAAGTTCACCCGGTGGTGTAGGCCGAACCTTGACGACACGAACAAGATCGATAATCGACGCCGACAGATTGGACGCAGCGGCGTCTAGCAGAGATATGGGAGACAGGCCCGCCCCTGCTGCAAAGTTCTTGGACGCAGTGATGAACCCATTGGCCGTGGACGAAACCCTTGCTTTCAGCTTTCCCTGTTGCTGAACAAGCTTGGTATCATCTGACCGAGTAGACGCATCCAACTCTCTCGTAATGCGACGGACACTGACGACTACTCGCTTCATCGACTCAATCACCTTCTCGGGTGCCTCTCGCCGAGCCGTCTGTAAAAGCTCGTCAATGGTCAGTTGAAACTTCGTCAGATTAACATCCTTGATTACGCCATTGCTGTCCAAAAAGTCCTTTTCGCGCACACACTGGGCCGCATCGTGGTCCAGCGGTATGCCTTGCATGGAGGCCCGCAATCCGCTATGCAACGTCTTGGCCCGAGCGTATCTGTTCCTCCAGGTGCGACATTCGCCTTCTAGCGTTTCAATTGTATCTTCCAACTCTTTCTGCTTCAGCTGTATCACGTTACTTCGTTGCGTGAGAAGTCTCATCTCATCAAGATCCTCCTGTGCCTTTCGACGAACCTCCTCCGTCACCCGGTTCTGCTCTGACAAAGACTGCCGCAACTCGTCGTTCTCTTGTTGAATAGCGGTGTCTGATCTCGTGGCCGCCTGGATTTCTTGGTCTGCTCGCAGGCGTTCGAGCTCTTGCTTCATGGATTCGTTCAGTGCTTGCGCCTCAGCCAGCTTGTTCTCCAGACTTGAGCGAACGTCGGACCAATTCTTTTTCTCCAAGTTGGTTTCCGTAGCCGTATTACGTTCCGCTTCCAGTGCGCTACTCAGCGCATCATCTTTCCTCTTCATTTCGCCTTCCATGTTCGACAACTTGTCCTGCAATTCCTTGATCTGTGCTTGATAGGTTTCCAGCATTCGTTTATCGGCCTACGCCCGAAAGTCAGCTCAGTCAGCTCTATTTTGAGTCATCCACGCGCGCGGCACAGGCAAAGAGAGGTACCTCTCCCACGTTGAGCCATGACTTCGTTTCTCACTCTTACCTCGGAAGTCACGCCGTTGTTGTCATCATCCTCTTCAAGCATAGTACTCTTGTTTGGCACAATAGTATTGTGTTGGTTTAGCTGCTTGGGCATCGGCCGCCCATATTCTCCACTCGGTAAGCCTGGAGAAGGAGGGATTCCATACATGTCCGGTGGTGGCGGGCCTCCACGTATCGAGCTGGCCTCCGAGGGTCGTCGCATACGGCTTGGACCTCGGGGCGGATACATGCCGTTGGGAGGAGTTCCATTGCGGCCGACGGGTCCGTTCCGCATGGACATAGCACTGCCTGTTCGGGGGATATCGCGGGCAACAAAATTCGGAAACCGTCTCTCCAATTCGTGATAGACATCGGTTGCAAGGTCACGGAATCGTGGAGGCCCGAGGGAGGAAAGCCTCTGTCGTGCTTGGTTTCGCTTTTGGTGGAAAGTCTTTTCGGGTAAGAGGAACTGCGGCAGGCTGTTGGCGGTATTAGGAGGCGCCCTCGCCATGGTCTGCCGGCGAATCAACTCATCGAAAACATCGGTACTGAGCTCGAAGAATTGGACCGAGGAGAGTCGCAGAAGCTTGTCGCGTGCCTTGTTCGGGTGCTGCCTTGCATCGTTGCCTCTAGCATGAAGGAAGGCCTTAAGAGCGATGTAGTGTTCAATCAGAACCGGCTCGTCCAACTCTCGACTGCTGTTGCGAGCGCTATCGCTGGGGAAAACATTGGTGCCGGTGCTCGATCGACCGATAGAAGGCGGAGGCGAAGGGCCACCGTTGCTCCGCGGTCCGGGAGAAAAGCCGTTGACGCTCATGGCGCCGTTGAGGCCTGCCGAGAGAGGGGGAGATGCGAGGTTGCCACGAGTGGGTGGAAGATTATACGGACCGTCGTCGCGAGACGGGGACTTGGTTAATGACCAATCGCTTCCACCTAGAGAGATGGGGGACAACGGCACATTGCGGCCAGCGGCGCTCATGATCGAAAAGAGGTCTGTGAGGGAGGCAGATGCGCGAGGCAAGCTCCCACGGCGCGATGGCGAAAGTGTCTTACACCAGGCGAGAATGCAGCAAAGCACCACGACCGGCCCAGGCAAGACTCGACTGGTGGTAAGCGGGTCTCGACATGAACACTCGCTCACTTGCCCCTGGCGGCTCGGAGACTGGGCAGCTGGCGTGTCTAGGTACCAGAGACTAATGAGATGCTCCAGGCAGACAGGGGGGGACAACGACGTGGGGAAGACTCGGCCGCGCGAAGAGTAGACGCGGTAGACCGTAGCAGAACGTCGTGTGCGTCGTCTGTAGTGTGGTGTCGTACCCAGTGGTCGATGAACATTGAAGAGTGATGATGGGGGATGAAGACGACACTAAACCTTGGTGGCGGACGCATGCGACGATAATGAATGATGCATGAGGGGGAACGCCCCAAGGACCCGCGCACCACTCGAGAGTCGAGAGGCGCGAAAAAAAGAAGCGTCGCCGCTTGTGGAAGCACTTGCAAGTTGCACCCCCTGTGCCTTCCTGCTCGGGATTTGGTGAAGCAGCAGGCAGGAACCCAAGGCGACTTGACTGGCTCTTGCCAAATTGGTTTGCCAGGCTTCGATTGCCAAGACTCCAAGAGCAGGTATGTATGTACATATGTACCTATGCACCTACATACTCCGTAGAACAGAGTCCTCAGTCGAGTGGGCAAGTCGCCGGTCACGGATAGTAAGGCAGGAACTGACCGATGTGTACTGCAAATCTGAAGTTCTACGGAGTACGTAGTACTCCGTATGTACGGAGCAATTTCCTGCGGAACCGAACCCGCTGGCTCGAACAGTCGAACTCACACTTATTGCTCCCTTTCTGTGCCGGTTGTATATACCGATGCTGCTGTATCAGATTCCTCTAAAAGAGGCGTCGTTCTCGTGGCAGATTCTCTTCCCAATCTGTAACGTCAAGCGCCCTCCCCCATGTTTCAATATGGCGCAGCCAAGTCCCAGGACAGCGCAACACACAACGAGTCAACGGCATCCCGACGCCACGCCATGCGCTGAAAAGGGGCGTTGGTTCGGGAAAGAGTGCAATCGGATTACGACTCCTGCTGGCCGCCATTTCCCCTACCTAGCAAGTTAGCAACCCCCTTAGCCCTGTGGCCCGGCCGGAAATGAGGCCGCGCGATGCCCTGCTGGCTTCACGAGCGTCAAATGGCAATTTCATGCTCGTCCCCGTTCATGCACAAGCGAGCGCGTCCAAATCTTGTGCGCTTTTTTTCGCCCGGCTCGGGCAGATAGACGGCGCGGCGTGGCGTAAGAAGGTTACGCGCCAGGCATGAAATACCTAGGCCAACAAACAGCGGTGACCTAGGTAGGTCGTCGTATCGAGACTCGAGAGCAAAGAAATTGATGGCACAGCCGAGAAGGGCTTGCTCAATGCTCCGACGAGATTCAAATGAGAACCCCGGGGAACAGTCTACAGATGGCGCTCGGTGTTGTACAAGATGCCCGACATTGGCAGTAATTCCGTAGGTACCTGTGATTCATGGCTGTCCGTTGAGCTTTTGATTGGGCTATGTACATAGGTACATATGTACATACCGGCCTCGGATCGGGATCTGGACGATCTCGTTACAGGCAAGATTCGACGGTTTGAGCTTATCCAATGTCCATACGGAGTAGGTACTTCCCGAATCCCTCCTTCTTCCTCTCCCCGTCTCTGGATTTGACCAGTCGGCAACCTCGCAATCGCGGTCCCGCCGTTTTGCACCGACGCTGCGCCACATGAATGATGAATCCACCGTGGAGGAGAAGTCTCCGTACCTAGTACATAGGTACCTCCTAGGCGCGTACGGACTCCCCCCGGGCCCCAAGAGCACAAACTCTTTTTAGGCGCAAGTTGAAGCAACAACGAGAAGGCGGCGGCTATGTATACATACAGAGTACATGTACTTCCTTCAAGATTGTCGGAACTGCACGCATTATCGCAGGACTCAGGAGGATATGCTCTTCTACTTTATATGCAACAAGCGCATATGCCATATCCTCACACAGCCGAGTCGGCCGAATGACCCCGTTCGTATGGCTACCTAGGTATGGATACATGTATGATGTAGGTAGGTAAATAGGCGAATCGGCATAATACATGGACAACGGCCTGTTACTACTCGTGCGTATGTATATGGCTACGAAGTCCATGTTGGGTTGTACCTACTTGGACAACATGCTGGACAAAGCCCACAGCCCTCTGATGCAATGCAAATGCAAAGGCAGTGCGCCATGCTGCACCTCATCCAACGAGTTGGCATCGCATCGCCTAACAGTAGAACCCGAACAGTGGCGAAGGCGATCTAGTCTACTTACATTGATTGGTTCACATATCATGTCGACCGACTTATTAGGCTGCTGGACTCTCGATTGGTGCCTTACTTATATCGTCTGGCCTATGGAGTACAGATGATTGCAATGAGACACTGTGCTAGGCTACGGACGCGGTTTCTTTTCTTCATGATGTTGTGCGTTGAAAATTGAGATTCAACACTGCAAGTATATCTACGTAGAAGTCGTGGTCAGATGAGGTGCTAGATTGGAGAGGCAACCATCTCGTTTCATTATCCTGCGGTGATGGTATACATATTGTCTTGTTACATTTTGTTTCATGAGGTCTGTCTGGTTGGTCATGCTTTATGCATCTACCGTGTGCCCTTTCAAAACCATGCCAAGGTCCAGGTGGCGGGTAGTTTCGGCCAGCGCTCCTGCCACGCACCAATGATTTCGGGCACCCTTTCATCGAAGCTCGCCCGACTAGCTGCACTGCCGCTGTCGAATGCCAAAGCGCCGACAACGTCTCGCTCCTCGGCCGCAGCCGCATTGAGGACGTTGGCAAGGTCCAGAATTCCCTGCCCGCCAATATGGGCTTGCTCGTGGTTATCTTTGATATCTACGTTGATCACGTGGACGGGACGATTCAGGGGCGACCCTCTGGTGAGCAGGTTGTCCACGACGGCGTCCCAGCAACGCTCCTCACATGTGAAGACAACATCCACGACGCCGCCTTCGACGCCCTCACTCCCTCGGTCGCTTGTCTGTTGCAGCCTGGGGACACCTACTGGCCAGTCCTGCCATCGCTCTGGGCCCCATTTGACGCTGCGGTTCCTGTCAAGCATGTTGAGAATACCGTTGGCGCGGTACAGGCGCTCGTCTTTCGATTCCAGTTCTTTGTACATGCTGTCGTAGGATGTCTTGTTGAACTGATACACATTTGGTTGTGTAATGGTAGGACCAGGTAGTCGGACAAGAGAGCCCGTGCCAAACGAGATCACGGGGTAGTTGGCCTGAGACAATCGCAGGTGGGCTTCCATAGACCTGCATCAGCGCGCGTTAGTCCGACGAGAAGAGATGAAGGATTGCCTTTCGGACTGGAGCTTGCTCAGCATCGTACTTACCGGTTCTGGTTGCTTGCGCACACCGTACAGAACTTCAGCTTGTATCCTGTGGAGACATTGCTGGGGGCGTCCTGCATCGTCACGTCTGATGCTGTGTTTGTGACGTCCATGGTTTGAGTACGCGACAAGTGTGCCGCAGGAACAAACAAAGGGGGAATTTGGTTATTCCACTTTCACTTGTCTGACTGTTGCATATGTCTGTCGATTAGAGCTCTGTCCAAACATCGGAGGTTAGTCATAGACCTCAACCACAAAGTGGAGCGTAATTGCCCACGAGAAGGTCAAAGAAAAATCGTGTGAAAAAAGGGAGAGAACAAGAGCTTCGACTCAATCAGATCTGTTAAGTTGCGTATAAAATGTCTTTCAACATTGAAGTTCAGACAGCTCCAATATTTAAGAATCATCATGTGAAGGAAGCTGTTGCTGTTGGGTGGAGGCAGGATGCAAAATTGATCAAAACAACTCACCACGCGATTCGATTTCGTCAAGTTGCTACCCAAGGCAAACTCAGGTCAAATCAAATACAGTACGTCGCCGAGGAGCGTCTCGGTGGCCTAGCGAGAGCCGCGTAGGCATCGTCTGCTGCAGCTGTTGCCTGGTTTTGGCAGCTTCAATGGTTGAAATGGATGTGAACAGAGAGCTGTGTTTTCAGTGGCTGCACATCAAAGAACAAAGCTTGAGCTGGTGCGCGAGAGGGCTAGCAGCGGAGTCGGCTAAACGCCGGAAGAGGTGGCAACTTTGGCTGTAAGGGGGAACTCTGACGAGCGGGTTTAGGGGATTGCGAGACATGATTGGTTACGCAGGGATGAGCATGACCTGAAACGCCTGTGAGTCTTGAAGCGCCCAGTCACCAGCATAAGCCCATCAGCACACGATCAAAGGGCCAAAAATAGAAAGCCTGATTGCCATTCTAGGCTTCGCCAGCCTAACAATTTCATGTCATTTGAAGTCGTGCTGCCTCGGTGGCCGACAACGAGCGGAGTGATCAGTGACTCTGTTTTTTTCAGCCGCCTTTGCTCACAGATCATGGGACACAAGAGATAGACAATGTCTGACTCGCCACAGCCAGCGGTTGAGTTTGCGACAGCTTACAGGACGTTGCTCGGGTCTCGTGTGTCGGTTCTCGCCAACTGCGATCAACTGGGCAAGGAAGCCCGGGGGTTGTCGCGAATCTCCGGCGTTGGCAGTTGACGCCCCTTGCAAGGCGTGATGATCAAACACAGCGAAGTGCAATCAGTCCGGGGATACATCCGCGCGGGGCTCCGTCACCCGGTTCGGGCTTGATTCTTGAATCAGAAAAAAGCCAAGTGACTTGACGACGGGCGCCCCAATTCAAACGAATATGTACATATGTCCCTTGCACTTGACTGACCTGTCGAGCTGACGGTGCTGCTGTAGTAGTCTGTGACTCGTGAGGCATCTTCGGAAGTCATGTACCCGTGGGCGACAAATACTTTGCGCGGAAGTGAGGATTGCCATGTCGTGGGGCGGTGGTGGGTGCAGCCATGTGCTGGAGAGTGCGGGATGTGGCTGCTGCAAGCACTGGCCACTATGCGACTCGGCGCAATGCCCCGCGATGAGCTACCTGCTGGGCAAGTACCCGGGTACCTGACGTCCCGGCTATGTTTTTCCAGTAACCCCCACCAAATCAGAACGTAAGGCCGCAGGCGTCGGCTCGAAGAGACCAACGACCAACGACCTGGACCACTGGGACCCACACATGACTATCCCTGGACCACTCATAGGCCAAGCCTGACGACGCCATGCACCACGGCTCCGTGGCTTCCTCGTCCGACCCCTGCTCCTACTCCTACTCCTGCTTCCTGCTGTTCCTGCTGCTTCAGCTTGCTCTTGCTTCAGGTGCCCTCAGTGCTCCATCAGTTCGTTGGCAATCAGTGATGACCCAAGGGCCGTAGCCAAGACCACCGGACCAAACAGTCTCGTGGAGTCGTGAACGGACCATTTGCTCAACTTCATCATCTCCGCTCGCCTTGCCCGCCTCCACGCTTCGAGAATCGAAAGTGCTTCTATGCGACCCTGTTTCTCGACTAGGCACGTTCCTTCTCTGTTATACCTAGCGCTCTTCGCTCGTGTAAGCATCGGCGCGTTCAGCTCTTCAGCAAGCAACCTCTTTGGATGATTCTCGTCGTCAATTCTGTCGTCGTCGGTCTCGTCGGTCTGTCGAATCGTCGTCCTAGTGTCAGCTCTGTCTTCACTCTGCTGCTGGCACAGCCAGTATCACAGGCCACATTTCTCCTCCCCACCGAGGTGCGCTCTGAAGGCCTCGAGTACCTGGCCGGGATTTAGACTTTTTTTGCCCCTCTTCTCATTCTGCCCTTTACTCGACCTCATCGCGCAACTCTTGCCAGTCTTACTGAACCCGCTCAAAGTCGCATTCAATCGCCATTCGTGACTCTACACATCGTCTTGAGAGCTGCTTAGGCTTCGCCTGCCGGGTGTAGCCAAGTGTCGCGCCGGTTGCGTTTCAAGACCAAAGCAAAGGCGAATCCGATATATACGTTCGACCCCGGCTTGGGTCTCGTTCGACGTTGAGGGAGGCGCGCGCCTTGCTCTCTGGAGGTCTGGCACTATTTATCCGACACATTGATTGCAGCGTCAGCCCTCGAATTATGATAGCAACCACCACGATGACGGATGCCTCGTCGTCAGGGACGTCGCCGTCGCAAGAATCGTTCCCTTCACAGAATCCAAGCCATGCGGCCTTGCCGTCGTTGACGACCTCGACACCTTCACGCCCAAGTACTCTGCCTCGCCCGACATCTCACGCTTCCATGAGCAGACTCTCGCAATATTCTGTCGCATCTATTCCCTCGAGGTCACGACCGGGATCTCACCTTTTTCCCGCCTTCCCTTCCAGCCTTCCGTATACGATTGTAAGAGATTTCGCCTATCCTTGTGCACATCCGTTGCACTACGGCCCGCCCTCTGAGCCATCAGGCCCTCCGTCTGGCTTGACCACTCCAGCGAGCGAGACTCGAAGATTATCCGATCCGCCTGCCTCGTGGGAGCAGCGCATGCCATGGGATTCTTGGAACTCCGACGGCTTCCACGGTGGCGACATACTACCTATTCAGATGGGGGATGGCCCGCCATACAGTGAGGACGAGGATTTGCAAAGCCCCGTGGTGGCCACACGTCACCGTAAACACAAGTCTTCATCCGCAGCTCTGTGCCAGGCGCGAGGAAAAGCCGTTCGCGACGGCAACATGCTAGGCATGTCGGGCCATGACGGCGAGAAGGAGTACTTCGTGGGCGCCAGTGTCGACGGAAGTGAGAGGTATTATGTGCCGCATGGGGACGAAGCAGCCAACGGTCCAGGTGGCGATTATGTGACGTATGCTCCAGACGAGGTACCCAGTCGAGGATATCACTACTCTCAGCAACCTCAACTCGACCACTACGGTCAGGATGACTCCAGTCCCATCTCGTCTCCGGGGTATCAGGAGGCCGACGAGTCTCGCTACTCTCGCGATTATCAGTTTACCATTACCTCGCCCGACGAAGAATTTCACGGCAAGGCTGTGGCTCTGTTCGACTTTGAGCGAGAAAACGAGAATGAGCTGCCGTTGGTAGAGGGACAAATTATCTGGGTTTCATATCGACATGGGCAGGGGTGGTTAGTGGCTGAAGATCCCAAAACTCAGGAGAGTGGACTTGTTCCCGAGGAATACGTTCGTTTGCTACGCGACATCGAAGGCGGCATGAACAGTCTAACGGGCACACTTGTCGACGGATGCCAGTTATCCAACGAAGTTGAGCCGCCCGTACAAGCAGAGCACGGTAGAAAGGAACGCCAGGTATCGACCATATCGACGAATGGCTATCATCAACCCGTCTTGTCCGTTTTTTCAACGTCAAGCAAAGACCTGAACCCTTATCCCACGGAACAGCTGGGGATTCAGGCTGGCCAAACACCACCTCAAGTCGTTCACTACCATGGACAACGTGGTGGTAGCCAGACAAATGCACCGACAATTGGCCCGTCTCACGAGCCAGGCACGCTTCGAAATGGGAGTCGGAGCTCGAATACGATTGGCGAAGCAGCATATATACCCCCGCCAGAATGTTACAACCCTGCAAACACCAAGACAGCTGCTACGCGGTGAAAAAGAAAGAATGATGATACACGACCTTGCAACATATATACCATAATTACTACGTTCGTCGTCTAGGAACTCAGTCAATTAGCATATTAACTACACATCAGGGACAGCCGCCCGTATCCAGAGCATAAGCAAGAGAACAAGGGGGGGCGAGCATGGAGAAGCGACAACTTCTGGCACATCTAAGAGCGATCAGGGCTCTCTATCTCTACCTGGGGATCATGGCATAGGTGCATCAACTTGTTCAGCCATGCATTTGTACGACAAGCTTTGGCAGAATCCGAGCTCAAACGTTCACGACGAGTATGCTGTTCCTTTATGCCAGCGAAGTGAAGAAGTTGGGGAAGTTATATGGAGGGAGGGCAGGCTTGGACAGGTCCAGGGAAGTGGAGAATTGGATATCGAAAAGGAGTACTACCAAATGACGTTGCTATGTACAGCCAAGATGGGCGTGAACTGGTGTCGCGTCATGAATATATGTATCTGTAGTGGGAACCTTCAAATGGCCGGTACATGCCTGCATCTGCCCTTTGGCCTAGGTATTCTGCCAACCATGAGAAATGGACATGTAGGAATGAGAAACGTTCAGAAATGAAAGACAAGCGAGAGCGGAATGTAGCATAGCTTTGCCAGCTACGAACTCGAAGCTGAACTTCACATGTTCAACTTTTGTAAATTTCGCATCTCAATCGAACTAATGATAGTCAGTCAATATGCAGAGAATGTGAAGAGACGTTGCTCGGCAAACCGGACTGGCTCGGCTGGAGATACCTGGCCGGAGCTTTCGAGTCACGTGGCCGGCGTCATACACTCACCTCAGCTGGGAGCTTCCGCAACCGTCGCCTCCGCTCCGGACGTCGGAGAGCAGTAACTTCAAACATAGGTTCCTCAGCAGAGTGTATCTGATATTTTTCGCTCGACTTTTGCCTTCAATTTACAACGAAACTACCAGCATACTTGCATTAATATCACGCCCATCATGTTTGCGAGATCTACTTTTCGCGCGGCCCAGCCGCTGCGGACGGTAAGTACCTAGCTTCCCCGACAGCCCTCCATGCCAGCTGTCTTCGGCGGACGAACATGGCCAAGCAAAGAAGAGCTAGCCATGGAACGTGACAGCGCGAATCATTGCATCGAGGACTGAGCTTCCCATAGCTTCTTAGGGTCATCAAATTCTAACTCATGCAAAATAGCAAGCTCGGCGATACGCCACCCAGCCTGGAGCCAGCGGCGGTTCCAACACCATGCTGCTTGCCGGCCTTGGCGCCGCAGTCCTCGCCGGCGCGGGCTTCTATTACGGCTTCAGCTCTACTTCCGCGACGGCAAAAACAGTCGAAAAGATCAAGGAACCTGTTGCCGCAAAGACAGCCTTTACCGGTGGCGACCAGGGCTTCATTTCGCTCAAGCTGGCTGATGTTGAAAACGTGAACCACAACACAAAGCGGCTGCGATTTGAGTTGCCTGAGTCAGACCAGGTGTCTGGGCTGAGCGTTGCGAGCGCGATTTTGACAAAATACAAGGGACCTGAGGATGAGAAGGCCACGCTGAGGCCGTATACGCCTATCAGTGACGAGGGTATGTGGTAGTCGTGCCATGCACACTTCAGTCCCGTGTCCAAGCAATTGGAAAAAAACTTTGCTTCACACATCAAACCTGCACGAAAATATCCATTCAAGGATGGCAGTTGGATAAAACGAAACACAGGCTGACTTACTTTGCGATACAATAGACGAAAAAGGCTACCTCGACCTCCTCGTCAAGAAATACCCCGGCGGCCCCATGAGCACACACATGCACAATCTCGTCCCCGGCCAGCGCCTCGACTTCAAGGGCCCTCTTCCCAAATACGCCTGGTCTGAGAACAAGCACGACCACATTGCGCTCATTGCCGGCGGCACGGGCATCACCCCGATGTACCAGCTCTGCCGCGCCATCTTCAACAACCCCAACGACAAGACCCAGGTGACCCTCGTGGTTGGCAACGTCAGCGAGCAGGATATCCTGCTGCGTCGCGAGCTGGCCGATCTGGAGAACACGTACCCGCAGCGATTCCGTGCGTTTTATGTGCTTGACAAGGCGCCCAAGGGCTGGGCGGGTGGCAGTGGGTTCATTAACAAGGAATTGCTGAAGACAGTGCTGCCGGAGCCGAAGAGTGAGAATATCAAGGTCTTTGTCTGTGGGCCGCCGGGGCTGATGAAGGCTATTTCGGGGGCTAAGGTTAGTCCTAAGGACCAGGGAGAGTTGTCTGGGTCGTTGAAGGAATTGGGGTATACGAAGGAGCAGGTGTACAAGTTTTGAGGGATATGGGCTATGGGCTTGATGTGATGGAGAGGGGGCTTGTTTTGTATGATTCAAGGGGTACGCTATACAGATAGACAATGTGGAAGGTTTGCATTGAAGATGTTCTTGGTTCGCCCCTCTGGTCTTCTTCTTCTTCATGTGCTTTTCGTTCTTTCTTGTCTTCGCATAAACACGGAAGGGGACTAAAAATCATACTACGCGCATCTATCGTCCAGTGGCTCCGATACAAGGAACCAACGGACGAGATGTCCTTGCCCATGTACCTACACGTGCAAAGTACGAATATCTCGATTGGTTGCGTGGTATGTGATGCGGTGTCTATCAAAAGAGCCAGTAGAATTCCAGTTGTCTGCGTACAACTACTCCGTAGGTTGTAGCAAATGCACTCATCGAAAACCACTGTACCGCTTCCTAGACCTCGGTTATTCCTCGCCCTCTTCGCAAGAGCGCCGGCGTGTGAGCTACCCGCCCTATAGGTAGGTAGCCCATGTCCGGCTCTCCGGCTCCTCAAGCCAGTAACCCGAGCCGACCCGAAAGCCATTAATAATAACCTACGAACCGGGATGCGCGAGTGCCTGGCGCCGGGCGGACGCAAGGCCGGGGTTGTCAAGGCCGGCTGGCATTCTGGCGGCGCGAGGAGTGTGGCTGACAGGAGTCAACATCCGTCTGAGAGGGTATATCGTTGGTGTCATATCTGATATCTGGCTCCTCAATGCTTCTATATGTAGGCACCTAGTTTGAGAGGGCTACAAGTGAAATGATGAGATCTTGGGGCATTTGTGAGGTGAGCTTGGATGCCGATGCGTTGGGATCTGTAGGGATGAAACGTCAGGCGCGCCATTTACTACTTCTTTGCTCATCGACATGTGATCTCGAGGACTACCTTGTTTGCTCATCTTCTATACATGGTACACATGGGTGACGTAAACTTTTGTTCTGAGTCGGCCTCTCCAGTATATGTGATGTTTGCTCAACCTCCATGTGTGTACCTGGTACCACGTTAGCTCGGCCTTCATGTATACAACGGTTTCTTCACATCTATACATGCATGGCGTGTTTATTGACTGGGCTTGCCATTTTTCCTATAGATCCTCGCTGCTTGTATACGGGCAACGACTTGGACAGAACCGAGTCGTAGTGCCTGTTTCTCGTCTTGGTGCCATGATCATGACTCCATTACGTACATCGTGTGTAGTGTCCAAGATGTATAAGTGGCAAAGCCAAGGCGTGCAAATGCCAAGACGAAAGCACACTATCCTTTGTTTCATCATGATCATCATTTGCTATTTCCTTATTACTCTGTTCTACAGTCGATCGAGACCAGGTGACTATCAACAAGTCTCGACTAGTCGAAAATGCTCTTGGCCGCCTTGACAACACACCGGTCAATAATTCCCGCCCATTTCAACCCCGCAGAATAGTCCTTGGCATCGATACTCTCCATCAAACCAGGATAAACCGCTAAAGACACCTACGTCAGCATGTATTCACAAGACCTACGGAGGGAGTATGTGCCACGAGCTTCCGTGAAACCTCCACAAAGAAAGAAAAAAGGGAATGACTTACCCCCAGAGTATCCCGTCCACAGACCCGGCGCAAAGACAACGTGCTTGAACCAGCTCCGATTATCCAGACCTCCTTCAAACAAGAACTGCCGCTCCAAGAACTTGTACTGAACGTTGACATGCGCCACCGTTGCCCACAGCTTCACCTTGCCCACGATGTTCCACCATGGTATCCCCTCTTCCAGCTTATGGTTCGCCCACGCTGCGCGCTCATCCAAGTGGACAGACTTTTCGCGGAGATGACTGAGCGAACGTCGAATCTTCTTGAGACTCTCCTCAAAGGCATCGGCACTGCCCTTGACATCCGTGCCACGAAGCACGCCGCGATCAGCAAATACAGCTTCCTGACTAATTTCTTCCTCATCCGTCTTCGGCGTGAGTTTTTCTTCCACTTTGTCGAGATAGGCCCCCAGAGCATCCGCGTATTCAGTCGCGCTGAAAGGAACAACAATCGTGTTGGAAAGTTCTGCGACGACCATGCCGAGAACGCGCGCCATGGCTAGATGATACCCGAACCCGGGGTCTCCATATGTGTCCATCCAGTGGAAGCTGTCGTAGTTGCTGTGATAGTGATAAATCGGGTCATTAGGACCGCTCCTGAAGCACATGTCTATGGACGGAATACCCGCGTAGTCCTGGAATGCTGTAAAGTCACTCCCACTTCCCATGGTGCTGATCTTGCCGTCCCATACATCTCCGACGGTTTGTCCGGGGACGGTCTGATTCGGAGAGGGGACCATGTGCGTTGCGTCTCTCAAAACTTGGTTTAGAAGAGGAGCAGCCGCGGCCTCAAAGTTGGCCCCTGTTGCGCCGACATCGACGTTGACGTAGGCGACACTTGCGGCGGAGAGCCAGGGGAGGTACTCCTCCACCCACTCGGTGCTTCCGATGAGTCCGTACTCCTCGCCATCCCAGCTTGCGAACACGATGGTGCGGAGAGGCTTCCATCCAGCGTCTACGGCCTTGCCTACGCTGCGAATCACTTCGTTTAATATCGCGGAGCCGCTGTTGGGATCGGCGGCACCGCCTGCGACCCATGCGTCTCGATGATTGCCGACGATGACGACTTGGTCGGGGATTGTTCCATTGACGATGCCAATGACGTCCCACTGAGGAGTTGTGACGTATTCTTGCTCATTGTAGAGATTGAGAACTAGGTCCTCGGGCGAGGGTCCGATATTATAATCGACGCCCTTGTATCCAAGCCCGAGGTTCCGCTGCCAAAACTTGTTGAAGTCGCCTGCTTTGGGACCATGACCGTTGAGAGCCTTGAGGATTGGAATGGCATCAGCGTATGAAATAGGGAGAGAAGGGATAGATGGCGTGGAGTCGTGAGCGGGAGCGCGTGGAACGCCTGGCTTGGATGGGTAGCCTGGGGTCGTGCTGCTGATATGTCAGTATGTTTCTGTCTCTTTGTCTTTCGCGTGTATACTGGCTGCACTATTATGATGGGAGTACAGGCAGGCTTACGGATCACCAGGACGAGTGCTGAGGAACTGAACGCTTCCTCGCTGAACACTGCTCTCTTGTCGGGCAGGCCCCTCCGGGTACTGCTTATACCCATTGGCCTCTGTTTGTTTTCCATCGTCACCAGGATCACTGTATATCAAGATACCAATCATGCCGAGCTCCTGAGCACGCTTGACCTTGAGGCCCCTGAAAATGCCGCCGTATTTCGCAATGGCGATCTTGCCCTTGAGATCGATATCAGCTTCTACCAGATCCTGATAATCCCGGTAGGTGCCGTAGTTGACATAGACGAACTGCCCCGTTACATTGCCGCTGGCAGAGTATCCGTGGAACGTTGGAATCCGATCGTCGAGAGATGTGGTGGAGTCTTCATCCAGTACGTCTTCAGTAAGTGAGGCATTAAATGCAATGCTCCACGCATCGTTCTCGTCCGATTTCTTCAGCAGGGAGAGCCCGTGGCCGGCCGGATAGTTGATGTAGACATCGTATTCTACGATACTTGAATTGACTCCCCAACTTTGCCACTTTTCCCTCGTCCAGTCGGCCTACAAGACAAAGTTAGAGGACCAGAGTCAAAGGCCAATAAGTCCACTCGTTCGACATTACCTGTGAAAAGTTCTTGCCTGCAAGATGAGGCCCCGAGGTGTAATACTGGCTCCATTCTCTGGCATGGTCAGCAGAGGGAGTCTCAAGAAGCACCTTTTTGAGCTGCTCATGCGAGAAGGAGTGCGACGAGTGCCGACCGTGGTGGTCATGATGGACATGGGGCCTGATCAAAACCACATGGGTGAGAAAGGCCGCAAGGCCGAATACTGCAAGGCATGAAAAAACAAATCTTCCAAAACGACGGCAATTCTGGTGACGATATTTGGTCCGGCGCGGCGTAAGATGCACCGTCCGGATCAACGGCGTCGACTCATGGGCCATCTTTTCAGGCGCCGAGAGGAATCTGTAGACAATCAAGGCTTAGTTGAGCTCAGTCGGCTTCATTGAAGAAGAATTGAGGTTGCAGGGTGGCGATCAGCCGTGTGCCGCCTAAAACATGCCAGCGATACAGTTTCACAGAGGGCATCAAGATTGGCCGAAACGGCTTGATGTAACGCGACATGAAGGTGCAAGCAAGGGCTCAGAACTCACAGCCGGGCCATGCCAAGATCGTGTGCGAGTTGCTGCGCAGGTGTCTGGGAAAGCCTGAGAAAGGAAGGCCCGGTATCAACTACACAGAGATATCGCGACTAGGAAGATGGTGATGCATTGGGTGTCAGGGTGACCAAGATACTGCGGAGAAGTGGTTTTACAGAGCTGCCAAGCTCCGAGGTGATGAGCTCTCAATGACGAAGTCGGTGCCATGTGTTCCCGCTGCACTCCGCATCGCTGCCGCTGATGGGTTGTGGCTTGCGGACAGGTGTGGGGTACAGCACCCGACGCCACCCCGCGCTCAAAAGGTACATATGTCCTCCGTACATATATATCTAAACCTCCAAGTCGATTTCCTTTGTCATTTGAAAGCATTGAGTTCTCGCGAGTCGCCCATAGCACCTGAAACGCGTCTGGCCGCCGGTCGCCTGCAGGCTGCAGATTATGTAAAGGCAGTTCATGTTGCTGTCTGGATGCAGCCGCGGCAGTTGCTTAGCCGAACCGGCGCGCTTTCGGGACTGGCCGCAATACGAAGGATGTATGTACATACATATACACTCCGTAGATGCATACCTACCTACTGTATACACACATCCGTTGCCATTTTTCGTAGCGCCGCAAGTCACTAACACCCGGCGAGTCATCTGTTTGTCGTACATATGATGTATCCCGCGCCACTGCTGTAGCCTGTGCCACAACTTACAAGTTACAACGGGGTGTGGTCTTCACAAGAGGGCGTGGCGTGTAAGTTGTGAGGTACACGTGGTGACACTGCAGCCACGATCGGGTCTTGGCATTGACAAGACAATCTGCCATGATTCTTCACCTCCATCGGAGATGCACCGGAACACACACCAGCAGCATTCGCGTTGTCTTGACCCATCCGATCCCGGAAACCGGGCAGATGTGCTGCGCTGTCGATACTGCCTGCATTATGATCCCCGATCTTATACCCTGTGTGGGATAGCGCGGGATATGTAGCGTGGGATTAGGCCGGCCGCCTCCTGGCTGCTATTTACGCTTCCGAATCGTGTCAGCCGACCCATCCGACCGGCGACCGCTAGGTACCCCAATGGCCGACTTGAAAATGACATGGATGCCGTTGACCGTCAGTCCGTTTTGCTCGCGTGCTCGATTCGTGGACATTTCCCTGCACTAGGTACTCCGTACAATCCTGAACGTTCCCAGCCTCGGAACGTGCTCTCCTCCTCTCCGCATACCGACTCGACGACGACTTGCAATGAGAGGCTTCTCTTGGACCGCTCCCAGTTTCGCCTACCATTGGAATTGCTTCTTCCTTGCGGACGAAATAATACAATAGAAAAGAGAGAGAAACGCCTACACAGCGGGTTGTTTGTCAAGTTCCTACAGCACTCTTTGGCCCCACTGGACCTTTTTTCGGCGCCGGCTTTCGCATCGTCACCACTCTGAATGGGCGCATTTCGACTTTTTGAAAGATGAGCCATGACGACGACTCATCGGCGCCGCGAAGGCCAAAGCTGCCGGTGCAGCAGTTGACGATTTTAGGTACGACTTTGACTGCGTAAAGAGCCAGATGGCGCGATGGACCTGGAGTCAGTCTACTTAGTAGATTCTGCATCAGTGGCTTCCTCGTCTTGCATGCCTGAACTATGGTGCAGGTGAAATAGGCATCGCGACAAGCAGGTCGTGTTGCTCGTACAATCCCGAGTCCACAATGCCTTTAGCGAAACGTGCTCCTAGAATGCTCCTCCCATGGTTGTTCGTATCAAGTCATCCATCGAAGAAGTCACCATCCTATTCCTAAACCTCGTTTATTTTATTTTTCATGACAAGTCTCAAGATGCAATGACTAACAAATTGTTGATGCTCAGCCGTCGCAAGATTCGCCGAACCCATTGCCACTACGTCCATCTACCCATACCTTCCTCAGATGATACGCGATCTAGGCGTGGAAGAAAATGAAGTAGCCAAATGGGCTGGCGTGACCTCGGCCGTGTTTTCCCTCTTCCAGAGCTTTGCTGCTGTCCCCTGGGGCAAGTTTGCCGACCGATGGGGACGGAAGCCCAGCTTGATCATAGGCTTGCTCTGCACCATGGTATGCTTCATCATCTGGGGCATGTCGACATCGCTACCCATGGCTGTCACGGTGCGCGCCATCCAAGGCGCCAGCAATGGCAACGGTCCGTCTCCCCCTCCTGCAGAAGCATCTATGTGCGAATCTGGTACAAGCAACACAACCGACTAACCCTCAGAACAGTGGGCATCATCCGAACCATGGTAGCAGAGCTGGTCCCCGAAAAAGAACTCCAGCCCCGCGCCTTCAGCATCATGCCTTTCGTCTGGAGTCTGGGCAGTGTCGTAGGCCCAGCCTTTGGAGGCTTCTTCGCCGATCCAGTCCACCAATTCCCTTCCATCTTCAAAGGAGTCTGGTACTTTGAAAAGTTCCCCTACGCACTCCCCAACCTAATCGCCACGTTCTTCTTCCTCATCTCCGCCACGAGCGCTATCCTCTTTCTCGAAGAAACGCTCGCCTCGAGGCGAGACCAACGCGACTGGGGCCTCTCCATCGGAAAGCGTCTCACCCGAGCACTGACTCATCGTCGTCGACGCGGACAACCACATGCTCGAATGCCGGATGGGGGACATGCCCAGCAGAGACGAACGTCCTTTGTGGATGGTGAGGCCACGGCGCCTCTGCTCCCGAACAAGAGAATCCCACAGAGGAGCAAAAAGGACTACAACACAACTCCGGTGGGGTTCATGGAGATGTTCACGACCCAGACAAACCTGGTGATGCTGGCGTATTTTTTCTTGGCGTTCCACTCCGTGGCGTATGACCAGAATGTGACGGTGTTTCTGAATTACCCCGTCATGGAGCACACGCCTGATAATACGCGGTTGCCGTTTTACTTTAACGGCGGGTTTGGTCTACAGTCCGGACGGATTGGAACGATCTTCATGCTGTACGGGATAACGTGTGGTCTTGTGCAGTTTATTGTGTTTTCTCCCATGGTGGCTCGCTGGGGGGTGTTGAACTGCTACAGGGCATGCTGTACGTACTCCCTATTCTCTCTCCCCCCCCCTGTTTTTTTTTTTTTTTTTGGTGAAGCCATAGAGGAGCACATTGAAGAGGAAAGAAAGAACGAAGGAATAAACATGCACGAGACGAGAAGAGAGAGTGAAGAGGAAGAAAAGGAATAACTGCGCACATGAGCTAACGTTCCCATCACAGGCATCATCATGCCCCTCGCCTACATCCTCACGCCCTACACATCCTTATTCCCCACGTCCACGCAGCGCATGACAGCCCTCGCCTTCGTTCTCGGCCTGAAAGCCTTCTCCGTCATTGTGGCCTTCCCCGCCATCATTATCCTCTTGACCAATTCGTGCTTGTCGCTGCGCATTCTGGGCACTCTGAACGGCTTCGTCACCATGTTTAGCGGCTTTGGACGGGCCCTTGGCCCCGCGAGCACGGGGTATGCTTTTACATGGGGCGCCAAGCACGGGTACATTGTCACGGCGTATTTCTTCCTCGCCTTCATGGCGTTGTTGGGTGCTGTGCCACTGTTTTGGGTGGTCGAGGGGGATGGGCCGGCTGGGTATGAGGCGGAGAGCAGTGCTGGGGAGGATGATGGGCAGGGCGAGACGAGGGAGGGTATTGTGGGCGGTCAGTTACTGTTGAATGGGAGTGCGGTGGGCGATGATGACGATGGGGATGGGGAGAGGGAGAGGGAGAGAGAGAGGGAGCCGTTGCTGAGGCGGGCCCAGCTGAATGGTCGGTATGAAGCTGTGACGCGGGCGAGTCCGTCGACGCGGTCATGATTTGCCAGATATGAGACGTCCTAGGAGACACACACTGACTGAATGTCACGACAAAAACGACGCCTATGTACCACGAGGCCCCGACATGACCGTACACACAATAAGAAATCAACACACGCAAGAACGCAAACAACAATCAAACATAAACACAATCACAAACATGAATATGAACGTTGTTTAAATTTTAACCAATCTCAACACAGCACAGTATAGCACGGGCACAACGAAGAACCATCATCAAAAGAAACGACCAGATACGAAGAATGTACGCATCGGGCGAAAGAACGTGAAGAAGAAGCATTGCCATTTACAGCCACATACTCTAGATCTTGACACATAGCATCCCTGCCTTCTTTGATAGAACATATCTCTTACATCCCCCGTTTCTACTCCTCTCTCATTCTTCCGTTCCTTTTGTTGTCCCTGTATGCAGCGAAACTTGTGCGATGGTGCTTTGAAACTTGGTACGCATAGTGGTATATTAAAATGTTACGTGATGGTATTCATCAATGCCTATCTCCAAAAAAACAATGTCCTGTCCATGACTATCCATGCGATCTGAGCGCACCTATCTGTAGCTAAATGCAAAGTTCCAAGCTCCCATCTTCAAACGTATAAAGTGTCAAAAGGCCCAGATCTTCCAAGCCGTCCGTAATCATCGCCTCTGTACCTAAATTATTGCACGCTCAGCACCATGGCGCTCAAACGCGTGTAAAATAAACACCGTACCGCCATACCATAATCAGCAAACATGAGCATAGCGAAAAGTCGGCCCTGCACTCCCTGCTGGCTCAAACGTGTATAGCCCGAGGCCGTGTAGCAAAAAAAAAAAAGCCCCCGACCGGTATACGAAACAGAAAAAGCCGGCGTATCAAGTCATCATCAAAACAGAAAGACAAGACTCCAAAACAAATGACATGGGCGGCTTCCTTTCATCAAAGTTCAAACACACATCGTTAGGCACCATCATGACCGATACTGCCCCTGCCCCTCCTCAACATACTGCAACCTCTCCCCCACATCCCCCCTTTCATACCACTGCCAATCCCCCTGCGCCGGATCATGCCTCTGCGGCACTATTAACGGCGGCCGCAACAAATGGTGCTCGTGCTCTCTCACCGTATCATGTCTCTTGTCCCACGACCCCGTCGCTTGCTCCAGATACACCGGATCATTGTACTTGCTCAGTTCCGAGCTCGAGGGACCCTCCATCGACCGGTGGTTATACGTATCTTGTGCATGTTGATTGTCTTCGCTTGTGATTCCAGCACCAGCACCAGCACTCGCACTCGCACTCGCATTCGCACCACCACCGCACGTCGTGTAGTCATCCCCGCGCCACCTCTCCAAATTAGCCTCCATTTCTCGAAGGTGCAAGCAATCCTTGCCTGCCCAATCGTCGATAATGCCCGCGATTTGGAGAAAGCCTTGTGTATGTCCGCTGGATTGCTTTGAATTCCAGCCACACATGACAAACATGAAGCTGTGCATCATTTCGTGCAGGAACGTGGAGATTATGAGGCGTCGGTTGTACTTGGTGTCGCGGAGGATGGGAGACGATAACACGATCAGGGTTTCGAGGCCGTCGAATTGGGCGCTTCTTCGGACGGCCGTGGTGCCTAGGATGTGGTTATCGTACTTTGCTGCTGCGGAGTGACTCCAGTCCCAGGTGACGCGGCGTGTCAGTCGTGAGGCAAAGAAGAGCTCGTTGGCGGCGGAGAAGATGCTCTGGAGAGCTTCGTTGTCGAGGGGGAAGTCGGCGCCTCGGGATTTGGGACTGATGAGGGCGCGGAGAATGCGCTCCGGTTGTGAGTCTGGATAGCGGCGGTGGTAGAGAGAGACGTGTTCGCGTACGAGGCGGGCGGCTTGGAGGTCTTCGAGGAGAGGCGCATCGGAGGGGAGGGATAAGTGGTGGTGATGGTGGTGCGCTGAGGTATCGGATGTGATGGAGTGGCCAGACTCGGTGCGCTCGAGGGTAGGTATAGATAGATTGGCATGGAGAGAATGGATGCCGGGAGACTCGGCTGGCAGGTATGACGTTGGTGAAGACGACCGTGACGGAGAGGGGGTGTGACGGAGGCCGCTGATGTGTTTGCGGTTGTGCGGATGCATATGGTTGTGGATGTAATTGTGGTCGTGGTCGTGAACGTGAATCGGGTTGCGATCGCGGTCGTGCTCGTGGTCGCTGCCTTCGCGGATGACCAAAAACGGGAGGTTCTGAGCCGGAGCTGACGACTCGATCTCGTGGTGATTCAGGCGCATATGTTGGTGTTGATATTGTTGATGTTGATGTGGTTGATGCTGCGGCCGCGGGTGTTGCATGTGACCTTCACATTCGTGATGATGCTGTGCGTGTCTATTACCGCCATGATGCCAGTAGTTGCTCGTCGCTCTATCCTGCCGATTATAATAGCCCTTGTCGCCAGTGACGCCGGCGTCACCGAAGCGATGAGCGGCCTCCGGATCATGAGGTGGCTCGCCACCCGTCTCACCCCAAAACGCCATCGAACACGCAACGCCACGCCGGAAATGCAGGAAATACCGTCCAAAGACACTCGTCGATCGTGGAAATAGAAGAGAACCGCTCAAGAAGCATGAAACAAAGTGGCCGAACAAAGGATGTGCACAGAAAAACGCAGGCTAGATTTCGATATGTCTCCGAGAAAGGGGGACGACCAAGATGGCGATGCAGGAGGAGGAAGAAGAACAGGAAGAAAGAAGATGAGGATGAGGAAAGGGGACCAGTAAAGTAAAAAGGAAGCAAAAGAGCGGTGGAACAAAGAATCGATTTGAAACAGAAGCAACAAACAGATGAACAAAAACAAAACAAAACAAAAAAACAAAGAAGCACACAGGGCTCGGCGTTATGAATGACAGCGTCGATCCAAGTTTGGATGCAGACGGGTAGCGGTGTATGTAATTACGTTGCAGTCCCCCTTCTGGCGCGTAATAATAATTGAGGGCCAAACCGCGCGTCCAGACTCCAGAGTGACAAAAGTCCGACGAACCGAACCACCTGTGACCTGGTGCATGTACCTACATCATGTACGGAGTATGTACACCTCAGATTCGCTTCAAAGCGGACCCTCTTCCGGCGGACGTGACGGAGTCTCGCCAGTGGAGCTTCCAAGTTCCATCCGGTCAAGGTTCGAGGAGGTATGTACTCTGTACGATATGACAAACCCGAGTTCCAAAGTCCAGGAAAAGACAGGGCAACGCACGACAATACGCGGTGCAGACGGCAAGCGAAGTCATGAAGTCGAGGTCAGCCTCTTGTGTAAGGTCTGGGAGGCCAAGACAAGAAGAGGAGAAAGGCAGACAAGAAGATGACGTTTTGTCCGTGATTCCGCGTACACCCCCCCTGGAGTCTATTCCTTGCACAAGCAGCAAAGGCCCGCTCCCCGATCCTGGGGCTACCGGGGCTATCGGGGCTGCTGGGGAGAAGCAAGAAGGACAGGCAGGGGAGCTTACCTACGGAATATTCGAACGAAGAAGATGTAATTTACCTTCGTTCGCTGGTCTTGATCGAGACCGAGGCCTCGTCGGGTCGAGGCCGGTGAATCTGCATTTCGGCATTCTGCATCCATCCTGCATGCAGCCCAGTTGGACTCTTTGTCTCGTTACCCTCTTCTCACCTCTTCTCACAGTGCACACTCACACACCTTCTTCGGAGTATTCACGGCAGAACAAAACCTAGTTGCCCGTTCTCAGTGCTTCTAAGCTCTCAGTGCTCATCGTCCGTGCGGCTCTGCTGCATGTTCATGCGCGCGCGCGAAGCGAGGCGAAGCGAAAGACTCGCATGCATGTACATAGATACATAGACTAGGTATACTCACACAACTCCATGTTTGAATCTCCATCACGCTGCAGCCGCATCAACTTGCTCAGTTCGAGCCATGCGCATGCTGCATCATGCCCTCTGCCTGGCCTTCCCGCCAATGGCCGCCATAAGCCGCTGAAGCACTTGCCGGAAACGCCCGCATGTGTGTGCGTGCTGCATCTGTGAAACCCGCACCACTTATCCAAAAAGAAGTGAGAAAGAGAAAAAGAAAGATACCGAAAAGAAAACGTGATGAACACATCTACATACATATTATGTACATCTATGCTCCGCTTTTTCAACAGTTCCCATACTACATATGATTTCATGTCTCGGGTCCGTTACTAGTCCGTCGTCACATCAGCTGGGTTTGAGCTGCAAGGAACACGGCGCTTGCATGCAGACTTTTTGCTTCGGCAAGACTCCGTACCTACGGAGAATTCTTGCACTGAAACACGAACAACACTGTCTAACGCAAGTTCATGTACCTGCCTGCATATTTGACACAGAGTACAGATATATGTATTGTGAGATGCCGAGGACTATCGGGATGAAGTCACTCGAGGGTGTTATATAGGTAGCTTATGGGGCCTATGCAGCGAACGAGACCTGAACTATAGATGCTGAGGCAATGGTTGTTTTACATGCAAATCAAGACATGCGTGGTGCATTTGTGGTCATGGCTGACGGACACCGAAACTGTAAAGTGTAAAACGTGAGCTAGGTACATATGTACATGCAACTATACGTAACTTTTTGACCATCGGTATGGCATATGCATTCAAGCACGCACCAACAAAACCAACAAACCCATCAACACATCACCAGCAAGCCATGTTGCAACAATCATGGCATTCCTCTGACTACCATAACCCCCTCGGCATCTTCCACCAACGAACCAATTGTTTTTCCCGAAACAGACAAGCCGGCATGACATTGCGTGATGCCATCCTCCATGGTTCGTCTACTGGGTCTTTGTCCCACCCTCCTTTCGAAAGCGGACCGTGTCATGTGTAATGCTTCGTACAACTTCGTGCACCGCGAACCCTTGATCCCCTTCTCCTGCCTTTCCCAGATTATGCAAACCCGGAATACGCCCTCGGGTATCCCATTCGCCAAGCCGTCTTTCCGATTGTTGTTATTCTGTGCGTGTCTAGTCATCATGTGGCAGTGCTCCGTAATCATTTGATCATCTGCGACTGCGACGCATCCAGACCCGGGGGTTGGCATCACAGCATGTACGGAGGTTGCAGGCCGGAATTTCGAGCTCCCGTTCAGAGACCTTTTTTCTCATGTTCTCTCGTCGATGGTACTTTTTAGTAAATTGAAGATTGTCTTGAACACTTCTGTACGTAAGGGACACCCATCATGGCCACGCAGCTGGGTGCACAAGCTGGGGGCAAAACACTTCCTTGTTTCCGAAGAGGAACCCGTCGTCCGTTGCTCGGCCACGATGTCCCACGAGACTCATCGTAGACGAAATATTGTTTGCCGTTCCAAAAGGAAGCACCGGAGCCATCTACGTATCTTTCGCGGAGAGCATTCGTCGCGTCGTGCCGCTTCGACCTCCGCGTCTTCCAATCCCTGCCATCGTGCCCATCCTGTTTCTGTTTCTTCATTTGTGAAAGTAAACAAAACAAACTATAACAGGTCGGTGACGTCTCAACCTCAAGTCCTTTGCCCCCCCTCAGCCAGTCTCCCGATAAACTGAACTTCATCAGCCTGCCGCTGCAGCGCTTGTCGCATATTCTGAGAATATCGCCGTCTCTGCCCATCCTCCTCAGCATCTGCCTCCGACTCCGGCCCCTCAAAGTCCTTCCCAGTGAAGAGCGGCGAAGTGGTAAAGCTCACCATGCCAAGCTTTTCGCCAGTCCACAGCAGAATATTGTCATCATTGGGCCGGTCCTCCCCATCTCTAGACTTAGTCGAGACAATCTTGCGCGCCATGTCATCCGAGGCAGGCATCGACGCGAAGAGAGACGACGGCTCATCACCATCACTGTGGCCAACCTTGATGTGTCGGCATTCTGTCCATCCGTCCCGCTCGAACCACTTGATGTAGCCAGATCCATCGGAAAACACAATCTTGCTGCCGTGGTTCGTGACGGACAAGATGGTCGACGAAGCAGCTGTTTGCCGGTTCTGCATGACAGAGTGTTGTAATGTCGATGTTTCGTCGTCAGTGCCACACGCCGAGGTCGAGCTGAGGCCATAGAGTTCGAGAGAGCCCTTGGATTTATAACCACCACCGGCCATTAATGTTCTGCCCCGACTCTCTAGTTTTGCCTGGGTGATACGTTCGGGGGATAGTTCGCCTTGTCGACGCAGTTCTGCATCGGTCGTGGAGAAGGGGTATGGCAAGGCAGCCAAGCTTTTTATGAGCGCGCCGGACCATATCGATCCCACGATGGTGGGAAACTTGCGGCGATCATAGTGCAGAATGTTTGAGAATCGCCCAGACACGTAAATGTCATTCGAGACAAGGTGGTGCGACCCGGCTTGGGGGAGGTGCAGAATACTGATTGGAGTCGGCTGGGAAAGCGGTGCATACGGAGGAAGCGGCTTGTTGTCAAAGATGCTCCTAAAGATGTTGCTGTCCACGCACTCGGGCCCGTCTAACCGCTCGACAACGTCGCGCGTTGCCATGCATCTTGCCCGGAAATCATGGATATGTATGCCCAGTGACGTGCCCACAGTCAACGGTATGCCTTGGTGTACGGCCGACAACGTGGTGATGGACCATTCGAAAGACTCTCGGCTAACGACTTGTAAGCGATTGAGGTCGACTTCGATGAGATCTAGTAGGCGACAGATTAGTCTCTGCCAATAAGGTCTAGCGTTTCCGCAAACATGTATCTTTCTCTCTCTCTCTCTTTTATTTCTGTCTCATTGTCTCATGCACACACGCTCTCTGCATCCGACGCAACTTACGACTTTGAACGGCAAAGAAAGCTCTATGACTATCGTTATCTACGGTGACGCACTCTGTGACGCCCGTGTCAATCTTTTTCGATCTCTTGCTGTTCTGGCTACCTGGACCGTCTATAAAGAGTATATCGGGTTCGCTCGTAGCAACGATGCGGCCCGCCTGACCTCGTGATCCCTTGACATCCCACAAGCAGACTGACCCATCGTCCAACGGCGAGACGGCCAGCATGGTGCCCAGGCCATCGTTACCGTCGTAAGGACTATACAGGGCCAGTCCCCGAGCTTCAACGACCGGCGATGAACCGCCCGTGCGCACCCGAGGAGCTTGAAGCCAATTGACACAAGTCGTGGCATATCGTTGAATATACTCATCGTACCATGATACATTCTCGCCAGGGAAATGAGGGTCCCAGTTCGCCATATCCTTCATTTTACGTCGCCGGTCTCGTATAGCTCCAAGGCTCCCAGGGTCATTGCGCCTTGGCAGGGTACCGTTGTGCAAGTGGCGGTTCTCGCTCGCTTCGCCATTCGATTGCATCGCATCGTCGTGTGTCTGAGCCGGCTCGATGGTGACCGGACGTTGCATGCTGCGCCGAGCCTTGAGTAATCGGAGCCATGGCGACTTCTCGAAGCAGTGCAATTTCCACAACTCGTCGTCGAGACAGAGCTCCCGGAGTTTGCGCGATACAAGCTGCAGCTTGGTGAGTTGGAAGGGCTCCAAATCTGCATCATGTGACCATTCGTCGCGGTCTTGGTTAGCCCTGGCCTGTAGACTGTTTTGTCTCTATCTTTTTGTCCATGTCACGCGGGGGTGGAGGCAGCAGAAACACACAGAAAAGTCGAGGAAGACATTAGTGCCGAAACACCCAACAGTTGACTCCAAGGACTCACGTCAACGAAGGGGAAGTCTTACAAGTAATGATCTGGAGGATGGTTTCATCCGGGAGCTCGTCCCACTGTGATGGACATGGGGAGTCCATGGCTCATGGTGAGTAGCAGGACATGAATGGCCGAGGAAGGGGATTCTCAAGCTTGAAAGACCAAGTGAAGGAGCGCCGATAAGGATATTAGAGAAGACTAATAAAGAGTGTCATGTACACCTAGGTAAGCTCTCGCTTTGACGAATAAGCGGGATGTGGTCAGCGGGTGCTGGTGGGCGAGGAAGAATGGAAGGAAAAGGTGCGGCTGGCTTAATACGGAGTACATCTGGTGGAGAGGAGTCCTGGCATCTGGGCTTCTGGATTGGATGGAGCTCGAAAAATGGAAGCCAAAGTTGGCAAAGCGAGCAAGCCATCTTCCGCATCCAACGCTGTGCAGACGGGGTTTAACGGATTCAGCCATAATAGAGGCTCTTCTCGGCCGAGGTGTAGCCCAACGCGGAAGCTGCACGCAGCATCATGCGCCTTGCCGCCGAAAGAGCTCGTAACAGACATAACAGACAGCGGCTGACACCAATCCCGGGTCTGATACGTGCTATATCCACAAGGGGATGGATTTGGTGTTTTATATCGATGGCAGAAGGGATGGCGGCATCATGGACCGTGATGGACGAAACCTTCGTTCATCCCATGTTTCGTTTCGCCTTGATCCATCTCGGGAAGTGTTGTGGGGCGGCTAGACCAATCATAGCCCTCAATCCACCCCCCCTCTTCCCTCTTCCCCTCTTCCCCTCTTCCAAGTTCCCGGGCATCTTGCGATTCTTGCCCCTCATCTCGGGGGCCCCTCGTTTTGCTCTCTCAATTTGGCCCGTGATGTCCCTCATCCTCTACCTTGCCTGCTTCTCTTGCTTGGGCACATCTGCTTGCTTCCTCCCACTTGCTGAATTCCTCTGTATCAAGTCTTACATGTGCTGATCCAGTCACTCCGGTCACCGCTTCATTAGTACCACATGGATGCACAAGTCAGCAGCAAGCAGCATTCCAGAGGGGTGCAGTGTGCAATACCTAGACGATAGTACAAGATCGGGTTTGTGCGAGCCGAGTACAAAACATGTCAGATTGCCAGGCACGCCTTGTCACCTCATGCAATGCCACTGCCTATACTGTGCTTCAAAAGCATTCGGAGAGTCGAAACTGCCGACGAGAAAATAAAGAGCCCTGGCGCGGTCTCGGAACGCGCAAGAAGCCTCAATGCACGGAGCTTCGACCTCCCCAAAACACCAGACGGATATTGTGGAGCGATTGGATTGAGTGGTGTCTCGAGTCTCGACTCTCGAGCATGTCTCGAGCATGTGTCTGGGTACATAGTCCAAGTCATGCCATGTTGAGATCTTGGCACTCTTCACAGCCGCCACGCGTCGATCGCCAGCAGCCCGCCAAACGCAAACAGACGAGGTGAGGATCAGGTGAGTTGGCGCGGAAAACCGGCAATCCCTGAATTTTGCCTCGTTCGATGTGCACACTCGTGCTGGTAAGAGACTTTTTCTGAGCTCTGGGGATATGGCCAAGCAGTACGGAGTAGATGAATAGATTTACAGTCCACCGTGAAAGAAATACGAACAAGAACAAGTCTTTGAATGGAACAGGAACAGGAACCTTTTCCTTGGTGCCTTGTACATGTGTTTATCAATGTTATTTCACGTCGCGCATACAGGGGTACGATACGCGTGTGACTAACCGTGACTGCGAATGTTGCTTGCGCTTTCGGGTTTCGTTTCCCACCCACCTCCTCACTTTGTACATTTCACCTCACATCTCACAGTCCGGCAACTTAGTCAACACGACCGCCTTCTGTCAGTGTTCGAGAACAATACCAAACACCAGATTCTATTCAGCCACAGCTTCTAGGTTGTGAAAATAAATGCTGAGCTTTAGTTTGGCTTGTTTGGTTCCTTACGAACGACTACTTATCACCACTTGCTCTCGAGTCTGACTTCTGGGAACAGCATTTCCCAGTTTCACAGCAGCTCCAAGGACCAAGCAGGTCTCCAAATCCAAGGACCAAAAATGAGATCCGACTCCGGCGAGGTAAGCTTCTACCTCGCGTGTGTTATCGTTCTCTTCGAAGTCCCTACTTGTCTACAAGGAAGAAAGGAGAGGAAAAACAACACGAATGATGCCTGACCACTTTCCAGCAGTCCTCGCAATGGAGCGACGTTACCGAGGCCATCGCAAGCCGCGGGAATGGCTGCAGCCGGAAGAAGCAATCGATGTATCTGCGGGATCCCTTCTCGGATCCCAGGCATCAAGACAAAGTGATCCAGTTGCGCAGCTTTGAAGCCCTCAACGCGTCCAGGTCCGAGCCTTGTCCCGAGGATTTTGTGCTAGAGCATCCTTCGCGGAAATTACGTTCAGCGAGACGCAGCCAGACTGATGGCTACTTGACGTCGGCGCTTCACGGTGAAAGAAAGGAAGACAACGAAGAGAGAGAACAAGAATCCACCGACTTCGCCATGGATACAGCTACGCAGGCGTCGTCCATTGTCTCTTCACTCGCCGAGCTGCCTCCAAGTCGGCAGACACCTATGCAGAACACGGCCACCGCGCATTCTTCGCAACAACGCCGAAGCACACTCGTGCCTCCGTCTTCGTACAACATGGACATGGACGAGTTCACGCCCCGTGCGGCTAAGCTCGTCACCCTGCAGAGGGTCGATGCAGGTTGCGTACGCACGTCCAGCATATACGAAGACGATATGGGCTTTCGGCACGCTGACGCCACTTATAATTACAACTACACCTGCGACCCTATTGGCAGTACAAGAGCGAGTGCGCCCAAGAGACGCCCCGCGACGCTCGGCTTTGAAGCGTACGGCGAACTCAAGCACAGCAACTCCAAGTCCTCAAGTCGCGCCAGCGTCGATCCGTTTCGCTTCGATGGCGAGCGGTACTCGCCCTTTCTGAAACCATCTGCAGAACGAGACGTCAGCAGAGCTCTCTACCAAGATGATAGCAAACTCACTGGCATTGAAACAGAGGGCACAGCCCAAATACAAGCTTCTTTCCATTCGCAGTCACAGGTGCAGTCACAGCGAGGGGCACGAGTTCCTCACCCGCCGGGCTCGTTTTATGACCACGCCGCCATCCAGTCGACTTAGAAGGTCGAGGATGCGGTCAAGGTTCCTGTTCGCAACCACGCAGCTCTGCCGGCCGCGACGGAGGAGCATCCCATCTCGCAGCAGCTCGACCTCCGTAATGTCTTGGTCGAGGAAGATCTCGCGGGAATGCAGAGGCAGCACGACATAGACGACGACTGGCAGACGGTGACTACTGAGCAGACACGTCCGCATCGGGCCCTGGAACTGACGTTGCGGCTTGACCGAGAGGTAGGGAGCAGTCTCGCCGATGTCTCGAGCGCGCCAGACGACGAGTTTGACCAGTTCATCGGTGCCGCGAACAGAGAGTCTCAGTTTATATCTGCGCAGAACTATCCTCCTCTCCAACGTGCTTTGGGAACTAACGTCGCCGCCAATCACCCGACCTCGGGGGCTCATGACACTTCCAAAATCCTCGGTCCAACAGACCGCTCCTTCCGTCAGAGCTACCAGAAACATCATCGGCGTCCAGCCCGCGCGGCCGCCGCTATCCGCCACCTGAGCAGGCGCCTCTCACCAGATCTTCTCAAGGCGCAGATGCGGTATCCATCCCCCAGTTACGAGAGCCTTGGTTCCGACATCAGCAAGGACTATTCGCAAACTGGGCCGCAAAACCCTCACACAGGCTTCCACGATCACGACGCGGGACATCAAGGGGGACAGGACTCGCCGCCGTATCGTAGCGACCACTGGCCGGTATCAACCCTCCGCCTCGATTCCCAGGAGATTCTTGGTCACGGGACTCATCCTGCCAATAACCACAGCAGCCCGGGCCTTGCACCGCGGCCCTTTGCCGCCGCGGCAGCAGCAGCAGCAGCGGCAACAACTACGGGATCGTCCCTCCCACGCTTCCCCTTCCCTCTCATCAGTCTCCCTGAGGCTGCAGCCTTGCAGTCCCAGCGACGTGAGCGAGGCGAAGAAGACCATTCCGACCCTGGGCCTGCCTTTGCCGCCAAAGCACGCTCCTGCACAGTCAGTACTGTTTCTAGCAATGGGCCCTACACACCTAGTTCTCCCGCTCGTGGCTCGTGCTGGTTGGGAAAGCCAAAGCAGACGTATCGTCCGCCACATCAGGCCCACACTCTCCGTAAGTCTGGCAATTCCAATCTCTTCGCATTGCAAATCGTAGAAAAAATCTGCAAAAGGGGCAACACAGACTACCAAAGGTTCTGATGACTGACAAGAGCCTCTTTTGCTGAAATGTAGAACCCCAGCGATCTTCCGATCTCCTACGTCAAGAACCCCAGGGCTCCTACTTTCAGGCCTCGGTCCCCAAAAGTATCTCTCTCCTGAGCGCACGCTTCTTCCGCCTGAGTAATTTATCGACACGCGCTCGTGACCGTGGTGTCCAGCATCTCCGACCGGTGCCATCCGCCCAGCAGCGTTACTTCCACCACCATAGCTTCTTTACGCCGTCGCAGACGGATTTGATTCGCTCCGCCCGGGAGGATATCTTGTTCCGACGGCGGCATCACAGCGAGGATGATCCGCCGCAGCGGCTGATCTTCACGGTGATTTTGGTGCTGACGATTGCTTTTCCCCTGATAGGACTGTTGGCGTTGTGGGGGAAGTTTGATGGGACGATTGCGTGGTATGCCCGTGGGGAGAGGGGGTGTTTGACGGGGGAGCAGAGGGCGACGCTGAAGCAGCAGCTTTTGGTGGAGGTTGTTTTGTACCCGGCTTTGATTATTGCTCTTTCGGTGTACTATTCTGTGCATGGTTAGGGCTTCTGGGAGGAATACTGGAAGTTGTCGCGTGTCGACGGCTGGTGGGGTAAGTGAAAACAAAACCAGAGGGGAAAGGAACAAGAAACAAGCGAGAATGAAGAGGCGAAAGAGAAGGTAGCAGAAGCCTTGAAAAGGTAAGGTGGTGGAGTACATCATCTATATTGCATGTATAAGAACGATGTTTGTCATGTTGGAATATTTGTTGCATCAAGCTGGGGCACAAAACAGGTCACGATCAGTCCTCCGAATTTAGCACTACGAATTTCATGTTGAAAGACCTATGTAAGCACTATCACATCACTGTGTCCATCAAGCAATTTATGTCTGATGACAACGTTCGCAAATCTTCTTCAACTGATCTCCATCATGATCCATTTGCGAAAGCCAACCCCAAGCCAAGTAACCATCACGGTGATTGCTTACTTGCTTGACCCACTGCCGCTGCCGCTGCCAGACGCGTACGAATTACCGTTGGGGGCAGTATACGTAGCACCTCCAGCACCGTTGTTGTAGTAAGTGCTTCCATTAGGGTTGGAGTAGTAGTACGATCCGTTGCTATCATGGGGGAAAAAATTGAAAACTTAGCCCAGTAACTGCCGCTCTTCACAACTCAGGGAAAGAGATGGGCAAGCAAGAAAGAAAATGTAACAGAATAGCAGATAGTTAGACATACGAGTTGGAGTAGTGGTAAGAGTTGGAGTTGGAGGCACTGCTCCCGTAGTCACGAGAACAATAGTGGTTGCCCTATATTCAAACGCAATCTGAATTTTAGTTTTCGCCCTCCACTTTGAATGTCGCAGAGGATCTGCAATTAATCGCTACTGCGGGGGTGGGAGTAAGGCTTGGTTGGTGGCTTGGCGTCGAGTCAACGAACCTGGCTGTTGGTGCCGGAGCTGTTGACGCTGTATTCCTTGCCCATGATGATTCTGGTTTGGTATCGGGACGAGATGATCGTGATGAGTGTGTACTGGTGAGAGAAAGATGGTTTTGGGAGAATGAAAACTGTGTGTATGTTATTATTGTGAGGAGATCCGAGGTCCAGAAGGCAAGATCGATGGGGGGGGCTTGAATATATAGGCTAATTACAATCCCAGCAAAGCAGATGGCGCGGGGCCGGTGCGAACGGGCCACCGCCATGCATATGTACAAGTTGTGAATCGAAGTACATATGTAGGTACATGCAGATAATGATCGTGGTATGTAGCAGTTGTGACCTGCGAACTAATCACGAATGATTCACGATTCACGTATCATGTATGTAAGGAGTAGGCCCGTATGTATGTAAGAACATGAGACGCGCTTCGCAAAGGTGACAGGTCCGCTATTTAGAGTTTCATCATTCATGGCTGCTCTTTCCCCCCTTTCGTATGCACGCTTATGTTGTTTCAACTTGTGACCGGCCGATGAGCTCGTAGCCGTTGCCGGTCGAGGCATTGCTGATCGCAAAGAGTTAAGTTCCGGCGAAAGAAACGTGACTTTGTAGTCTACACAAAAGAGCCTCTTGCAGACACAAACCATATCAGCTTGTTCATGTATTCTGCTAATTGTGCTCTGAGGTATAGCACGTAGACGGTAGCAGTGTAAGCCTCATCTGGTAAGAAACTAGAGTGGCTACCCATTCAGCCGACTTCAAGTTAGCAAGTGACGTGGCCTTGATTGGAGATTGAGCGAGGCAAGGTGCTATTCTTCCAGCCATTGTGTGCTGACTTGGTACTTACAAGTTACTACTAGCTAAATAATAGGGCAGCTAGTACCAAGTCAGCACACAATGGCTGGAAGAATACTAGGAGATGGTCCATATTCACAGGCAGAAATTAGAATAGTGGCTGTTCTACGCTATTTTGGTCGTGATTCACAGTCAAATTCGCACGGCTCTACGCAGCCTGTAACCTGTTATCATCAAGCCACGCAGGGTGGAATTCCGAACAGTGACAGCCATGCTCTTCCCAACTAGATGATCTTACGCGGGTCCTAAAGTGGCGTCTGCCCGTTGATTTGGTCAAACGTTCGCTGAAATAACGCAACCGGAGCTCCGCCAGTGTGCTGCTGTGGACCAGGCTTTTTTGCCCCGCAACCATGACCAAGAAAACCACAACCAAGAAATTTTCATTTACTCGTGGGTAAAACCTAAAAAGGACACCCACTAGGTTTCACCCACGAGTAGGCCCACTTTTGACTCGCCAATGGCAGTGATCTGTGATCACAGTGCGGTCGTGAACTCGTGATGGGTCTAACTTGCCCCACCAATGGATATCGTGCTGAAAAAAAATTTCACTCGTGCACCACCTGATTTCCTGCGTCCTACACCAACAGCGCGATTTTTTTCGTATTGCGTGTATCATCTAAATGCCTGAGTCCTACTCCCTCAACACAAACATGGCTGAACCCGAACGACGAATCGATTCTCTTGACTCCCATCATGATTCTGCCTTCGATCACGGCGAGGCAGACGACGACATCTGGAGAGAAGAGCGACGTAAACTCCCCACGGTCATACCATAGGTACTAATTTATTTAAGTACTCTCAGTGACCAATGTAGCGTCCTTACTGAGGCAGTTTGCAATTCCTTTATGAGCTCATCAGTGAACGGCTGATCTGTAATAAAAGGGTAGATCAGCCGGTCACTGATGAGCTCATAAAGGAACTGCAAACTGCCTCAGTAATAAGGACGCTACATTGGTCACTGAGCAGTGAGAGTACTTAATAAATTAGACCTACGGATATACATGTACTTAAGTAGAGGAAAGTTTGAAATAGATAATTCCACCACAGTCAGATAATAGAACAAAAATACTTCAATTTTGGTGGAGAACCCTCCCATTTCTCGGTCACGAAAAAATGGGCTGGGCCGTCAGTCATTTGCGCTTTGCGTCCGAATCGTACCAAATACATACTGTTCTTTTTAAAAGGTTTCACCCACGAGTACGTGGACGGTGGAATCCTCTGTGGAAACCGAAACTCAATTAAAGAGAGGCCCATTGTAACGCCTTGAACCACAATGCAACCTCACTTCTTCGAATGCGATTCGCGCCAGCGATTGATCTCATCTCCTTCCGTTGTCCTGCTCGCTGTGGTCGAAGTTCGAGCACGCTGGTAACGATTCCCGATTACAATCTAGTATTGCACTCTATCTCGATTCTATCGCAATAATAAACTTACAAGGCAGGCGACGGCGACTCCGTTGCCGACATCCCATAGATAGAGACGAGTTTCAGGCATGAGGACAGTCCACTCGTCGCGAGGCCAGAGTGATCGACATAAACAATTCTTTCTATCCATACATCATATTACAACTCATACTCATCATCAACCTCGTCCTCCAGCTGTTTAGCAGCGGCCCTAGCTTGTACCTTTCTCATAATACCACGAAGGCCGCGATGCCGAAAACTGTAGTTATTGGCAGCATGCTCTTCTTCAGCAGACTCATATGCCTCCTCGTCTTGCCTGCGCGAATCATCGATCCACGCCATCTTTTCTTCATCTGTCCAGGGGCGCTTCTGGGACCCGCTGGTGCATTCTTTGCCCATCTGATTCCAGGCCAGACACGAAGCGTAGGCGCTCTTACTGTACGTAGTAGGAAGGTCGCGTGCCTTACGGTAGGCTTCGTTCGTTTTCGGAAGGCCGGGCAGCCGCTCTTTTTCGTACCACTCATTGCGCGCGAGTTCATACTGACCCTCAAGCCAAAGATACGCCAGGCAAGAATAATCCCAAACCGTATAAACCAACTCAGTACGCTACAATGGATCATGTATCCTTGGGCCGCTGCACTTCGCGATCCAAGCACCTGCACTACCCCTCACCGGGACTTCTTGCTCTTCTTGGACTTTTTCCTCGTCTCACCCATTTCCTCCTCGTACACTTCCGCTGCCGTCTGTCCAGCCTTGCGCTTCTGCTTGGACTTGACGCTGACGACTACGCTGGCCTTGCCATCCTTGGCGGCGGTTCTGACTAGTTTCTCGGCATCTGCCCATGCTGGTGTATCAGCGTCGATGGCATACCTGTGCATAGTTTTGTTAGTTACCCGTGAACTATGGAGTCCCCTTGATTTCCAGAGAGAAAGGAAAGTGAATCATAGAATGGACATGGACATGGACATGTACATGAGAACGAATATGGATGAAGATACGTAAGAGGAATAAATTGGAAACATTTGTAGAAGAAAACGAAATGAATGATGGGAATAGAAAGACGTATAATGGAGACAAGGAAAATCTCGGGAAAAGACAAAACTCACTCATCAAGAGGCAAAGAATCAATAAGCTCCCTCTGCTTCTCCTTCAACGCCCTCAACGCCTCATCCCCTCCCTCCTCAAGCTCCTCCTCCAGCGATGTCTCCAGCGGCACAAACCGATCATCCACAATCTCGTCGTCATGCGCCGCACTCGCGTCTGCCCGCGAAACACCCAGAGTGCTCACCTGCGGGAGCGACGCCGACGCCGCATCCGAGACCAAGCTCCCAAAGTAGGCCGTGACCTTGCGGAGCATCTTGATGAACATGGCCAGAAGCTGCGGCGTCGCAATTCCCAGATCTTGGGCCACCGCATCAATATCCTTGCGCTGCAGGCCGATGCCGAGCAGGATGCCTTCGTGGAGTCCGCTGAGCGAGATGCTCTGCTTCAGTCCGCCGCTAAAGTAGAGCGAGGCGATGGTGGGAACCATGTCGAGGATGACATGGTAGTCAAGCATATTGTTCGCATACGACTCGAGACGTTTTAGATCAAAGGGCGAAAAGTTTCGATCGAGTTCGGGCTTGACGAGAGCCGAAACTTCGTTGCTAGCGTCCAGTTTGGCGCCTCTGTTGGCCGACTGTTCTAGACTCAGAGCCGTCTTGACGGAAAAGGTGCGGAACTGGTACGAGAGGAGTGTCAGGAACCGTTTGTGGAAATCTCGCGCAAATGCACCGAGCCAGCTTCGATCCTCGCTCATCTCCAGAGGCCGCAGCATCACGCATGTGTGCTCGCCCGTCAGATCGTTGGCCGTTTGTCTGAGGTACACGGGAGCAAAGGACGATCGCTTCCAGAATCTGTGGAGCTCGGGTGTCAAGCCGTAACTGACGCCAAGGTAATCCAGCGTTTCAGGTCGCTTCTCGCGCAGTTTTGCAAAGAGGGGCGGCATCTGAGACTGGTCTCGAACAGTGATCACCTCAGACTGCAGCGAGGCCTTGGACAGCTCGGCATTCGAGGCCCTGTGCATCTTCAGCTGTTCCTCCGTGCCCTGCTGGTCATCATCCTCCGAGATGCTGGCAAATCGTCCCTCGTAAAAGTCCATGAGCAGCTCGAGTGCCTTGGTACCGTAGCCCATGGAAACATACTCCGGGTTTGTGGCAATACGAACGACACGCGCACCAGATAGGGAGGCAAAGTCCTCATCTTGGAACTGTTGGCTGACAAGCCAGGGAATTAAATCGCCCGAAGGTCGCTGGCCGCGGCTCAAGCTGTTCAGCACGCTTTGTCTGCTAATCTTGCCTTCCAACGACACTTGAATCACGCAGAGCGGCTCTGGCAGCTTTCCAGTAGACTCCACGTTCGGTGGCACAAGGACGAACAACTGATGGGCAGGTGCGTCGCTCATCAGCTGCAAATCGTCGGGCGAGTTCTTGTAATGGCTTGCCACGTAGAGAGCCACCATTTGCTGCAAAAAGGCCTCAGAGACAGGGTGGTAGGAGAAGAGGGTATCTCTGTTCACGGCAAGTAGCTCGCACTGGTTAGGATCGGGACATCCCTGGATGTTGGACTTTGTCTTGGGCAGAGTAGCGTCCAGGCAGAGCAGCTTATTGAGCCATTTTTCCACTGAATCCCCTTTGGCATATCGAATGGGCTCAGATAGTGTGATCTCACGAAGCTTTCTGGCCGCTTGGAACTCTCCTTCGAGCTTAGATACCTTTCCAGTCGATCGGTCGGCCACAGTCGTTGTCGAGTTACCGGCCGTGCTGGTAGAAGAGATACTCCGTGATTGCTCTCGTAGTTGCTTGATCAGCTTCAACGAGAGAGATCGGCCGGTGCCCTCGTATCCGTTGATGGTAGAGGCCATGAAGACCAGATAAGGACCCATCAGCTTTCGCACGAGGGGCAGAGGTATGGCGGCGGCCTCATCAATGACTACCAGCTCCGCTTGTCCCAGAACATGGGAATCCTGGGGGCGAATATATTGAATCGTCTGTCTGTGTTGCCGGTGAATGTTGACCCTGACAATGGCTTTGTTGAAGTCGGGGTTTGTGCTTTGAATGATGGAATAATCCGCGTGATCGGCGTAGCCGAGAGCATCGAAGCCCTTGAATACAAACTCAAACAAGGTCTTCAAATTCTCGGGAGAGGGAGATGTGATAAAGATATTGCTGTACCCGTACGCGACGGCAGCAGCAACAGCGACACCCATGGCTGCCGATTTTCCGCGACCTCTCGCAGCCGTCAGAGTGACGGTGCTTCGAAGCGTCTTCTCCGAAATCGCCTCGGTGAAGGTCAGGAGTGCTTTGGCTTGGTCGACAGTCTTGGCAAGCTTGATGAGTGATCCTACCGGCTGCTTGTCTTCGTTCTCGTCCTTGATATCGATCAACTCCATCTCCTGCTCTGTTTTAATGTCGTCCATATCTGGGGGCGGCAGAGCTTGCACATCCTTGCCTCCGGAGATTGGCAAGACGTTCATCTCATCGTCGATAACTAGACACGACTCGCACTTACCCAGAGAGAGCAGAAATCGCTCGTTGAAGCGTGCCACGACGTCGTGGTGAGCCTCAGTGCGATATCGAGAGTGAACGTCCATGGACAAGTTGTACAGCTGGCGCAAGCTATTCATGCCCTTGAGCAGCATCACCACCAGACCCCCACCTTCAACAGTCTCGATCGTTTTAGCCAGAATGTTGGGCGTCAGAGCCTCGAAGTCCTGCAAGATGCACATGCCGAATGTCTGTCCCAGAATCTTGTCCGTTTCCTTGTAGAACGTGTATCGAATCTTGTGCAGCGAGATGAAGAGGTCGAATGGATCTTTTTCGTTGACCTCTCGAGTTCCTCTCTTGATTTCTTTCTTGATCTTTTGTTCTCGCTTCTTGCCATGACTGTCATAATACACATACAAGCCTTGTTAGTTAGGTGAAAGAATATTTATGATACCTGGGGATAATCTGAGTCAACGAGTATTGAAACAGACAAAACATACCTAGTAAAACCCGGCAACTTGCTCTTGTAGGCCCATAGAACAGACTTATTGTGCTTCATATTCGCATTCGCCATAATGTAATGCAAATGCACAATGGTCTCCTTTGCGTCATCACCCACCACGACAAAGAAGCTTCGTTTCTTCTCTTGCATGCCATTGCTAATGAGGGCCTTGATGCGCGAGTCTCTGGTAAAGTAAGGCTATGTTAGTCTCGGCGGAACTCGGGGCGCAAAGACCTGAAAGTAGAACAAGGAGAAAGTCTGAAGTTGCTTCATGAACGTACAATTGCTTCCGCGACGTGCCACCGCCTTTTTGGGCCGAGGAATCCATCTCGAGTGCAGGTGCAAGGCGTCCACTTGCCGAAAACTTGTTCAATTCTCGTCGACGGAGCCACTCAAGCTGATCAGCGGAGCGCTTGACATTCGAAAAAGTCCAAAAATCTGGGTGGCAGTATCGATGCGGCGGGTGGGCGGTGAAGCTATCGGGTCATCTTATGTGGGGCCGCGTTATCGACGGCGGACGCAGCACTGGCTGTGTACCTTGCTTCGTTTTTGTGCGTCACATCAAATTACGGCGCCGCTGTCGCGAAATTGGCTGTCGGGATTGTTTCAGAAGAATCTGATGCCATATATGTATGCACTTCGACTCCCAGCAAAATTATATCGACTCTTGTCGTTGAGATAATCAGGATTAAAAATGAAGGTGTTGAAAATTGTGCGCGTCGGTGCTTTGTGCGTGTAAGTGCGGAGCACCATCTACGATGGTTAGAGCATTCGGAACCAAAAAGTAGTGTGGGGCTGTGGTACGAGTACCTACCTATCGGAGTAGGTACAGACAAGCGCATGCTAGTAAATCAAGAGACGGCGGAGAGTCCGATCAAGCCTGAAATCTAAGGCTATACTTATGCCTGATAAAGACTAGCGTGCTCCCACGACCCTCTTTGGGCTCGGTTACCCCACTCGTTTGTGAGTGGCTGGCCAAAGCGAGTGAGTGAAAAAAGTCTGGTCCTTGGGAAGTGAGTGGTCCGAAGAAAAAATCACAAAAATTTTGGCTGGGAGGGAAAGAATTTCTACACCGATACCTAAACCCCACTACTATTTGCCCGTCTTCCCACCCTCTCAATTCTTTCCTTTCGCAACCTCTCCAGTCGTTTTCGACACCGACAATATCTCTCCCTCCCTTCCTTGTCAGACTTAATTCAAGATGGCGGACGAAGTTTACGACGGTGCCATTGGTATCGATCTGGGTGCGTAACATTTCTTCAACTTCCTCCACCAGGTGTGCTTTGTGGCATGATGCTGCGCGCCCCGTCGCCATCGTCGGTTCTGTTATCGCGCAGCCTCGCCTTGCCAGCAAGCAGAATTTTCTCCGTCGTACTCGTTCACCAAACACCTCGAAAAAACTAACATCGCTCCCAGGTACCACCTACTCCTGTGTGGCCACCTACGAGGGTACCAATGTTGAGATCATTGCAAATGAGCAGGGTTCTTTCACCACCCCTTCTTTCGTTTCCTTCACCGACAAGGAGCGTCTGATCGGTGATGCTGCCAAGAACAATGCTGCCATGAACCCCAAGAACACCGTCTTCGACGCCAAGTGAGTTCTCTATCAAAAACGGAGCGTCTACTTCACTGGGAATCACACCCTGGTGGTACAGTCGCGCCACGTTCATCCGAGGCGTAGCTAACATAACCGCAATAGGCGTCTGATTGGTCGCCGCTTCGATGACCCTACCGTCAAGAAGGACATGGAGTCATGGCCCTTCACCATCGTCGACGTGAACGACCAGCCCAAGATTGAGGTTGAGTACCTTGGCGAGAAGAAGCAATTCTCCGCTCAGGAGATCTCCGCCATGGTTCTCCTCAAGGTAAGAAATAATTGCAAAACTTCATATGGAGTTTCACCACTGCCTGGCTTTCTTTTAAAAGGGAAAATGAAGAAAGTGATCTCAAAGACTAAATTAAATGCTGACTATTTGAACAGATGAAGGAGATTGCCGAGACCAAGCTTGGCAAGAAGGTTGAGAAGGCCGTTATCACCGTCCCCGCCTACTTCAACGACAACCAGCGACAGGCTACCAAGGACGCCGGTGCCATTTCTGGCCTTAACGTCCTCCGTATCATCAACGAGCCTACTGCTGCCGCCATCGCTTATGGCCTGGGTTCAGGCAAGTCTGAGAAGGAACGAAATGTTCTGATCTACGATCTTGGTGGCGGTACTTTCGATGTGTCGCTTCTTAACATTCAGGGCGGTGTCTTCACCGTCAAGGCCACTGCCGGTGACACCCACTTGGGTGGTCAAGATTTCGACACCAGCTTGCTTGACCACTGCAAGAAGGAGTTCACTCGCAAGACCAAGAAGGACCTCGGCGGCGACGCCCGTGCCCTGCGAAGACTCCGAACTGCTTGCGAGCGTGCCAAGCGTACCTTGTCCAGCGGTGCCCAAGCCACCATTGAGATCGACTCTCTGTTCGATGGTGAGGACTTCACCATGGCCATTACCCGTGCTCGTTTCGAAGACTTGAACGCCAAGGCTTTCGCGGGCACTCTTGAGCCTGTCGCTCAGGTCCTGAAGGACGCTGCCATCGAGAAGTCCAAGGTCGACGAGATTGTCTTGGTCGGTGGTTCCACCCGTATCCCCAAGATTCAGAAGCTCCTGTCTGAGTTCTTTGACGGCAAGAAGCTCGAGAAGAGCATCAACCCTGATGAGGCCGTTGCCTACGGTGCTGCTGTTCAGGCCGGTATCCTCTCCGGCAAGGCCACCTCCGCCGAGACGGCCGACCTTCTCCTGCTCGACGTCTGCCCTCTGTCTCTCGGTGTTGCCATGGAAGGAAACATCTTCGCCGTCGTCTTGCCCAGAGGCACCACCGTCCCCTCGATCAAGAAGAGGTTAGTTTGCAGTGTGATGGGTGCTTTCAATCTTTCACTATTATAGACAGCTGCTAACATGTTCTTGACAGAACCTTCACCACCGTTGCCGACAACCAGCAGACCGTTCAGTTCCCCGTCTACCAGGGTGAACGTGTCAACTGTGAGGACAACACTTCTCTGGGCGAGTTTACTCTTGCTCCCATCCCCCCCATGCGTGCTGGCGAAGCCGTTCTCGAGTGTATCTTTGAGGTCGACGTCAACGGTATCTTGAAGGTCACTGCCACTGAGAAGACCTCCGGCCGTAGCGCCAACATCACCATTGCCAACTCTGTCGGCAAGATGTCCACCGCTGAGATCGAGAAGATGATCTCGGATGCTGAGGCATTCAAGAGCAATGACGAGGCCTTCAGCAAGCGCTTCGAGGCCAAGCAGCAGTTGGAGTCGTACATCGGCCGTGTCGAGGAGATTGTCACCGACCCCACACTGTCCCTGAAGCTTAAGCGTGGCCAGAAGGAGAAGATCGAGCAGACCATCTCCGAGGCCATGGCTACCCTTGAGATCACCGACAGCTCTGCTGAGGACCTCAAGAAGCAGGAGTTGGCGCTCAAGCGTCTTGTTACCAAGGCCATGTCCTCCCGATAAATGCACTTGCCTTCCAACACACAAACAAAAACAAACATTTTGTGACGGAGTTGATAATGAAGACGATTCCGAAAAGTTGGGTCGAAGAGCGGGCAACAGACGGCGTTGTTTTCAGGCGGTGGCCCCTGCATCTAAGAATTGGATGAAGGAGAAGCCCCATTTGGAACGTCTATACTGGGATATGGAAGCACGCAACAGGTGTAACAACGACATGGTCTGGGGGGTTATACATCATTTCTTTTGTAATTTTCTTATGTCATCTTTTCATATTTTCCCGGATCTTCGAACATTCAGAGTGGCGGAGATCAACGACGAAGGCACTGTTCAGAACAATTCTGCGAAGCAAAGAAAAGTTTTATCTTTCCAACTCGGAGCCCGGATTGGAGGCTTGACTAATGGGTGAATGATTACTGCATAGCTTGAGGGTGCATGTGCCTGGTCCGACGATGTAGGGGGACGAGCCGCCTATGAAAGAGAATAGACTCGGTAGAACGGAAAATACGATCGCAATGAGCGTTTATGTTGACCTGATTTGTGTCTGATGATAGACACGCGTATGGTTCTAGATCTACTCCGTAGGCCATCTCAGAGAATGGGAATGAGCTTGTGCCTCGTCTTGTGCATGTGTGATTTGTATAAAGAACATCTGAATTGATTATCGTACTTGAAACTCATGTTGCGGGCAACCTAGAGATGTACAGCCTACAGGTATGTAGTAGGAGCCTTTTTTAGGTTGTACAGTACGGAGTACTCACCATGAGAGGAGGTTGGATACATATTGTGATTTTGAATTTATCAACGGCCATGCAACAGAATGGGGAATCGGCATACGGCATCAATGAGACCTATTTAACTCTTATCTTACCTCGCCTTCCATGTGATTCTATGTCATCGGCCGAGACCGCTTCGTATTTTTGCGGTCTCGGATCGTATTGCTTCTTGACGCAGTGCGTAAACCCGTGAAGTCCGCACTGATTTCGTTGGCGGGGTGATCCCTCTCTCAGAATTACGACTTCGTCTGATGGGATTTGATAAAATGTTATGGAATGATGTGATGAGTTTGTTTGTCTGTGCTCTGCATACCACTCAAATCTTTTCGTCTTCACTTCATCAACATGCCTCCTTATGGATGCCATTTTACAGGTACATACTCCGGTATGTACACACTGTATTTGCTCCTTTTGGGGCATTCGTGTTGAGTTTGTGCGTGTTGCCCCACTTATTGGTCTGCCCTAGGTATCTCACCCAGCTTACGGAGGACGCTCGCAAATATTGTTGCTTGAGCCAAGGAGCAGGGGTGAGCCAAATTAGGTATGTATTATAGAGTACCCCTGTTATATCATCACGGAGATGTCGTGCTTGACGAATCAGGCGGCGGTAACGAGTACAAAGAAGCCAAGGGTATGATGCACTTTGGACATGTTAGGTACCACATCTAGGTGGCAGAAGTCGCGATGGGGACATCTTCGGGCCTCAGATGTGTCTGTCGAAGGTCCTTGTACAAGAAATCAGGGTCTTAGTGGCTCAGACAGAAACCCAAATCTTAGAGACACTTAGAGAGAGAAAGTCGTTTATTGTGATTTAGAATTGGAAGCACATCAGTTTCAAGCTGCAAAGAGCAATCCACGCAGCTAGGTACAAAATAGCTTACATAGTAGAGTTTACTATTGACAGGGGTCCTTATCTTAGCGCGCTTTGATAAGCTCTATAGTGCCTTGGCTCAAGCAACAATATTTGCGAGCGTCCTCCGTATAACGCGTTGAGACCTTTCGGATCTTGGAAATCATAGATTCATAACTCCAAACATCTGACATCTTCACTTCACTCCTCACTGCGCTCGCACTCGCACCCGCACTCGCATTCACTCCACAACGTATCACGAAGGCTCAGTATCTCGAACCTCCCCTTCTCCCGCTAAAGCGCAGCCTGATAATACAATGCCCATCCACCTGCTGGATCTCCCCGTCGACGTCCTCGCGCTCATTCTGAAGCCGTTCCTCGTACAAAGAAGAACCATTTCCCTCTGCCCATGTGGTAGCTCTTTTCACAGCTGGTCGCGGCTAGAGGTCAGACCACTGCCGATCCTACTTATCAACTCAGTTATACACCGCATTGCAACGCGGCTATTCTACCAAAGCAACACGTTCATGCTAGATCTAGAACACGATCATGGCCCGCACGTGGAGGGATGTCTGCCCGAGCTGGCCGAAGGTGTCCATGCCGCCGATGTATTACGAGTTCAGAACGCACCGGATGGAGGAGCCCCCATTTACCGCGGCAAAAATATTTTGATGATATGGCCGGCGCTGTCCCGGATACGTTGTCTGGAAATACGGCTTGAGCAGCTAGAGCCTTGGATCGGGAGGCTGGTGTGGCCCCTTATCCAGGACATGATTATGAGAGGAGATCTTACAGACCTGCGTGTGAAGGTAAACGCTTGCACTGATTTTATCTCTGACTCTGAGGACAACTCGAATCCTCTTGATCCCTCCGAAAGTCTTAGAGACCATTTCGTGTCCTGGGAACTTGGCCCCAGCCAAGAGAATGGTTTGAAAAAATGGCCCCCTATGTCGACCAAGGGTGAGGATGCCGTGAAAGCAAGGAACATCATCTTTACGGTGTCGCCTCTCGCCCCACTGCTCGCCACGGTGCAGAATCCGCACTTACGCACCTCTCGGCTATGGGTTTCGGTGAAGACGGTGCATTGGCCGGCATGGGAACCGTACCATATGCCTCGTCGGGTCGGCGCGAATATTCCTGAGAATTCGCCCACCCACATTGACTCGGAAATGATGGAGATTGACTGGAAGAGTATCTTGAGCGTAATTGATCCCGAGAGCAGGGCCAAGGCTGTAGGCTCAGCTGATTAGGGGTATGTTGGTCATGGTATTTTGCTCTGAGCGGTCACTGTCTAGACGGAGACCAACATGAAAATAAAGGAGTAGTTGTTGAAGTGTTTGTCAGGAAGCAGGGAACTCGAGGCCCAGTGCGTCCCTGAATTTTTCGAAAGCAGGTCGAGGTAGAGGTTTTGTAAGGCCATCGGCAACTTGATCGGACGAGGGTACATATTCGAGTGCGATTTCCCCGGCTATCTGTTTCTCCCTTACATTACAAAGTGCCATTGGATGTCGATGTGCTTAGTGCGCGCGTGGTCTTGGGGATTTTTCGAAAGCAGGTCGAGGTTACTGGGGGAACTCCTGAACCAGGAACCCCGGAACCCGAAACGACAACGATCTTTGGCGACAATCAAGGTGCAATCGCACTGGCAAAGAATCCCCAAGACCACGCGCGCACTAAGCACATCGACATCCAATGGCACTTTGTAATGTAAGGGAGAAACAGATAGCCGGGGAAATCGCACTCGAATATGTACCCTCGTCCGATCAAGTTGCCGATGGCCTTACAAAACCTCTACCTCGACCTGCTTTCGAAAAATTCAGGGACGCACTGGGCCTCGAGTTCCCTGCTTCCTGACAACACTTCAACAACTACTTCCTTATTTTCATATTGTTACACACACATGTTCTTCTTAATAAAAAGGGAAAGGCACAGGCCGGACAGCGCTACCGCTCTTTTTCCCATTGGGTTTTTTCCTGAGGGTAGCAGGCGTCTCATTTTGATTGTCTTTCACATTTTTAATACCATTGAGCATTCTAACTACATATATCTCCTACTTTTCGGAGTTGACTTTGGAGCAAGGGGGAGTGTTAGAAGTTAGAACCTGCCACCTGGCAATAGGCCCCAGAAACCAAGTCATGTGATCTCCGGCCTCAGTATATGACTCCCGGACCTCTCCAGTTCTATAGTTGCTCCTTCAATCAACTTCTTCACCCATGATCCTCACATGCAAACATCTGCTCATCCACCCAGTCATATACGGCATCGCGGTCAGGCTTTTCTACACAGCCAACAGGTTCCTGATAGACCTAGATGGGGATCATGGCTTGCACATGTGCCTATGTAGGTACCTAGGAACCAACGCACTAAGATCCAACGCGCAGAAGGGTTTCCGTACAGTTCGTTTAACGATGTCGACTCGTGGTATGGCCCACCTAAGCAAAGGCTCTTGGCGACGGAGGCTGCAGTGCGCAGGATATGCTGTGTGGACGTAATCACCTTCCAACCACGATATTTTAAGAATGCGCTGCTACCGCTTCTCGAGGAAATGCTTCTCAACGGAGCTCTCACGGAGCTGTATATCAGGAACCACTTTGGGTGTAGCCGTCGTTCTGCTACTGAGCCCTGTTCGCTATATCATTTGCTCACTGCAGTGGCGTTTATAAGGGAAAGATGCCGCGGCTGATACCATCGAACAGATGCACAGTGAATAACACGAGACTGGGCGTCATGGAACCATTTCGGAAGCCTATTCCATACCAGATATCATAGAAAATAGGCAAGAATATCATCCGAACGCATGGAATTGCCACTCGAACCACCAAGATTGAACACTGCTATGACTACAATGGTTAAGATTATCATAGACGCCCAGGCCAGTTCATCGTCTCCGACGTTCTTTCCAAATCACAAGCAGTTGCAACTCTTTAGCTGAATCTAGAAAACAAATAGTCCTCGTAGGCTCGCACCGACAGCGCAAAGACTACCTACCTACGTGCTTTCCTCGCGTGGTGGATGTTGTCATGGCAACTTCATGACCACCCACCTTGATCAAAGATGCCAGACACGCACACCCGCACTTCACCTACACGCCGACTACCCGTTACAAATACTTCCATCGAATCAGCCAAGCAGATACACCAGATACCACGAGGAAAGGCTCAGCATCTCTTACCGCTATTTGTCCCCCGATCAAGTACGCAGATAATCCATGCCTCTCCAACTGCTAGATCTCTCCGTCGACGTCCTCGAAATCATTCTGCGTTTGGTTCTCGTGCGAGAAGACGCTATCCCCCTTTGCCCATGCGGCCAACTCCAGTACAGCAGCGCAGAATTACGTGTCAATCCGCTGTCGATCATGCTCGTCCACCCAGCTACATATAGCATTGGGGCCCGGATCTTCTACCAAGAAAATACGTTTGCCCTAGACTTGCGAGGGAAGCATCGCTCGCACGTGCAGCAGTATCTACGCGGGCTCCCCGCGGCCCACACTCCGAGCGCAAATCCGATAAAGGACTATGATCGCATGTACCGCAGGAAAGATGTCTTGGAGATGAAGCCGGTACTGCGCTGGATGCGGTATCTGGATGTGCGGCTCGAGGATCTACGGGGCTGGGTTGGGACGCTTGTTTTGCCGCTGGTCAGAGACATGGTTTTGAGTGGAAGTCTCGTGAAGCTGCGTGTCGTGCTGCACGGTGGTGCTGCTATCCGAAGCAGTTTGCTATACGCACCTCGTTTTAGCGGTCGACAGAGCGGTTCATCGCACCCCCGTATGTCTATTAGGCCACCGCTCGCTGGAGTGCTTGCCTTACTGGCCCAGCCGAACTTACGCAACGCCCAGCTATGGATGAAGGCGGGAAGTTCGACGGGCCCGACGGCATGGAAGCCGTTTTGTATTCCTTGTCCGGCGGGCGCGGGGGATCCTTTGGGAAACGCGCCCAGCGAGTCGGGTAGTTTCTTCGTGGAAATTGACTTGGGCAGTCTCATGGAGGTGACTGATCTCGAGAATAGGCCTGTGGCTGCCATGGTCAGCTCACAAGTTGCCGGTCAACATCGTTCTCAGGAGTCTCAGGGGTGCGTACAATCCTGAGGGCGAACATACGTTGCGATTATCACGGAATGTTGCTATGACTACAACATCATTTATCATCATCTTAGACGCCAATGTCAGGACACAGGCTCATACCTCTCTTTTCGCCGAAGTCATGGCTTTCCGACGCCTACGCAACCACTGTCCTTTATCTTGACAACTAGCGGAAAATCGCAAAAATACACTCTCTTCACAGCGATAGCGCAAGGTCTGGCCGCCCTATGTACCTTCCTCCTTGATGGATGTTGTCATGGTAACTTGCCACCATCCACAATGGCTAACGATTCCGGACACGAGTCGGAGTGACGAGCATCCGCACACTTGAAACTTCACTTACACCTCGCTTTGCTACATGTAGCTCTCATCAAATCAGCCGAGAAAGCACCCGAGGGTTCTCGAGTCCGGGGTAGGGAGCGGGCTGTCACGGACAGCTGGTCATGAGCGTGCCGTTCGGAAGCGGACTATATAGAAGGAGATTATGTGGTCTGTTCTTCGCCGTGGTTGTATCGTTAATAAGCGAGGGAGTACACTTTTTTGGGCATGCGTCGTTAGTTTGGCGTTCTAATAAGGTAGGTTACATTGTACAGCGAGTTTTTATAGCCACAAGGACTCAGGTAATCCTTGGATTCTATTATCCAATATGAGTTCAGCGTTCCGTATAACAGTCGTTCACTAGCTGACCTTCTGAGTTCGAACTTCGTGGATGGGCAGAGGCGAGTAAGTTTGAGTAAAAGCTGCAGCCGTGGCTGTTGGAGGATATATACGTGAGATGACACAAGTTTCGGACGTTATGGTAATGCTATCGTTTTAAGAAGCCATATAGCCAGGTTCGACGTCACTGAACGAGTGAGGTTTCTGCTCTAACCGCCGCCTTTAAGTTTAAACGCTACTATGAATACAACATCATTATCATCATCTTAGACGCCAATGTCAGGACATAGGTTCATACCTCTCTTTTCGCCGAAGTCATGGCTTTCCGACGCCTACGCAACCACTGTCCTCATCTTGAACACTAGCAGCAAATCGCAAATATACATTCTCTTCACAGCGAAAGCGCAAGGTCTGACCGCCCTATGCACCTTCCTCCTTGATGCATGTTGTCATGGTAACTTGTTACCATACACAATGGCTGTGAGGATCGCTTCATCCACCGTACAAGACGCATCGCTCCTGCCTGAAACGAGCGATTCACACATACGGCTTGGCACTCGCTTGACGACCAGCCGTATGGTCAAAACCAGCGGAGACCCGCAGTCTTTGCTCTTTCTTGCTTCCTTTCCCTCTTTAGCTTATAGTCCTCGTTCATAGCGATCAATAGAGCGCCTTTTGCCTCTCAGACTATACGATCCGTTACAATGGCTAACGATTTCAGACCTGAGACACGAGCATCCGCACACTTGAAACTTCACTTACACCTCGCTTTGTTACAATAGTTCTCATCAAATCAGCCGAAAAATCACCCCAGACATCACGAAAAAGACTCAGTATCCCATATCTCTCTTTGTCCCCCGTTCAACCGTGCACATAATCCATGCCTCTCAATCTACTAGATCTTCCCGTCGAAGTCCTCGCGCACATTCTGCGTCCGCTTCTCGTGCAAGAAGAAAGACGCCATCACCCTCTGCGCATGTGGCAACCTGGAGCGACGCGAGGACATCCGCGTAGGGCCGGGCTTACTACTAGTACTCGAAACACCCCATTACCCCTCGGCGAGATTTTTCATCGAACCGCTTCCGATCCTGCTCACCCACCCAGCTATACACAAGATTGCGTCCCGTCTCTTTTACCAAGACAACATGTTTGTTCTGAATCTGCGAGGAGTACATGGCCCGCACGTGTGGCAATGCTTGCACGACTTTTTCGAGGATGAGCTCAGTCACTCGGAAGCGTCTCAGTCTATAGATGTGGCGGAGGGCAGTCGTGCGTCGTATCTCCAGAAACCGTATCCTCCGCAGCGCTGGCCACATCGTCAAGATTGTTCCCTCGCGGTAGTCATCACTGCCCTCCGCCACATCTATAGACTGAGACGCTTCCGAGTGACTGAGCTCATCCTCGAAAAAGTCGTGCAAGCATTGCCACACGTGCTGGCCATGTGATCCTAGCAGACTCAGAACAAACATGTTGTCTTCGTAAAAGAGACGGGATGCAATCTTGTGTATAGCTGGGTGGGTGAGCAGGATCGGAAGCGGTTCGATGAAAAATCTCGCCGAGGGGTAATGGGGTGTTTCGAGTACTAGTAGTAAGCCCGGCCCTACGCGGATGTCCTCGCGTCGCTCCAGATTGCCACATGGGCAGAGGGTGATGGCGTCTTCCTTCTTGCACGAGAAGCGGACGCAGAATGTGCGCGAGGACTTCGACGGGAAGATCTGGTAGATTGAGAGGCATGGATTATGTGCGCGGTTGAACGGGGAACAAAGAGAGATGTGGGATACTGAGTCTTTTTCGTGATGTCTGGGGTGCTTGCCCGGCCCTACGCGGATGTCCTCGCGTCGCTCCAGGATTCGTGCGCCTACAGCTCTGGATTGAGACACTGGTGTTACCGCTTGTCAGGGACATGATTACGAGTGGAAATTTAACACAGCTTCATGTGAAGCTATACGCTCCTCATGATATTGAGGGTGCTACGTTTTTCATGGCACCTGAATATTCAAGGGCATCGAGCTCCTTATTATTCTGGCCCCCATTGGACATGGATGGCTCGGATGAAAGCACCGCCATCTTTACGCGAGCGCCGCTCGCCGGACTGCTAGACGCGGTGGCCGATCCGGAACTACTCACCGCCAGACTATGGGTGACGGGAACGGCGGCGAATGACGAGGCATGGCGGCCGTTTCGTATTCCTCGTTTCGTGGGCGCGGGGGGTGGTGTGGTCCGTGTGGAGGCAGGACTCTCGGCAGTTAGAGACTTGGTCGATATTGACTGGCGCAGTATCCCGAGGGTTCTCGAGTCCGGGGTTGGGGGCGGGCTTTAATAGTCAGCTGGTCATGAGCGTACCGGTAAACGGCCTGTTTTCTCGACGCGGACTATATAGAGGGAGATTATGTGGTCTGTTCATTGCCGTGGTTGTATCGTTCAGCGAGGGAGTACACTTTCGGATTTTCTGGGCATGCGTCGTTAGTTGAGTGTTCTAAAAACGTCGGTTACAGCGAGTTTTCATAGCCACAGGACTCAGGTAATCCTTACATTCTAATATGAGTTCAGCGTTCCTTATAACGGTCGTCCTTCTGCTGACCTTCTGAGTTCGTGTATATGCAGAGGCGAGTGAGTTTGGGTAACATGTCGCAGCTGTGGCTGCCGGGGTAAATATGCGTGGGATGTCCCGAGTTTCGGGCGTTATGGTAATGTTATCGTATTAGGATGCCTTATGGCCAGGTTCGAGTCGGAGACCGTTCGACGTCATTGAACGAGTGAGATCTCTGCTCTAGTCGTCGCCTTTCAAGTTTAGACGCTACTATAACCACAGTGTCTTCATCATCGTCGACAACGGCCAGAATAAGACGTACACCAAACCTGCTCAGCATGCAGTAGGATCTATCGCTTCCCTACGCTCACATTAGCCCTTGAGTCTTTGACAGATCTTCCCCGAATCGCCGATGACTGTTCGAAGCTCATCTTCTCCCATTGTAATTTGTCTGTAGGGTCAATGGCGGATCACAGATAGATAGTGAAAGTTTGAAGTCTTACAAACCCCCAGATGACGCCTGATTTGAGGATATGTCGCGTTCCTCCAAGTTTACGAGGATGTGCCGGAAGTTGATGACGACGATAATGATCATGAGCCTATGAGGGTTCTAAAGTAGAGGCCTAGGAAGCTGCGAATTTTGACGCGTTCTGTTTAGAGGACCGTTACTTCCTGAATCCTCAGACATCTGTCAGGCTTTTTTGTGTATCTATGTGGATAATAGCACAAACTCCTCAAGGCTTAGGAGAAGAAAGGTAGGTACCTTTCTCTCACACTGCCACAGCTTGTAGGCCGTGGCTCAAGGCTGTTGAGAAAGCCGGAGACTGCTGTTCATTCGGACGACACATGCCATCACTGATCAGTGGCGTGGTGCATGAAGCGAGGCAGCAAAGTGTTCAAACTTCCATAGTCCTAGGGCATCATCATGTACAAGCTGACATACGCAACGTCATTGCTTCCGGGGACCGGTTCGCGTACACAAAAGATACACCCTGACACATATGTGGGAGCTGGACAGCCGCCTCCTACGGCAGATAGGCAGGCACTGGGCAGCCATCTACGATGATTTTGTTCATCGGTTCTCAATGACATCACATGCTCTGACAACATGTTGCCTGCGGTTTCACGAAGACAAAGACAAAGATACCTTCTGACACAGTGGCGAGAAGCTGGACGTTCCATCTGGCCCAACTGGAGAGTCAAGACAGGCGACCGTCAGCGGCCACTTACCTCGAAGGTATAACTGACTTGAGGATGGTCTACAAGCCTCATTTCAAGGCGCTCGTTGCGCGAATGGGTGTTGCAAATCGGAAGCTGGATTTGGAATAGGCGTAACGGGGAGCGTACCCGAACGTAGCAATAAGGATCACTATGTAACAGGCCGCTTTGTGCGACCGCGCCGCAAAAGGAGTTGAAGTAAATGACAAAGAGAAAAACGGGTGTGAAGCGGAACGTGGTGTACTTCGCACGAGGTGTCTATGCTACCTAATGGAGGCAGTTATCGTCATCATCGGAGTTGGCATCGATGTGATAGGTACGTGCGTCTGTCGATGAGAATCTTGCTTGACAACGGCATCAGCTGAAGTGCCCAAAACATTTTTAGCAAAAGCTCAGAGCAACCCCCTCATGTCGTCATGGCCAATTCCTGTTGTGTTGAAGTTAGTTTCGTCATGACGTCCGTTCTGCTGAGCACCCCGCGGACAAAAGACTCGTCACCATCCACAGGCCACACAAGATGCAGATGGAGGGACAGCGACGCGAACGCCTGGGACACATCCACGGAATGAGAATTGACAACTTTCCCCAGAAGACTAACCTACAAAGGTCAGAAAATAGCCCTTTTCGCTGGTGGGGGAACACAGAATAGGTACCTGATGTGACATGTCCCAGAATACCACCCACCCGCCTGCATGGCGTCTATTAGGTAGGGTATGTACCTGGTAGCTGTAGATTTATTACGGCCCATCGATCTCAGGGAGACGCCGTCTCTGGCAAGCCGCAAAACGACAACAGAGAAAAAGAGAGAGAAGGGGAATGATGCAGAGGCTGAAGAGAAACGTGCTGCCCGAAACAAGCCAATGAAGACCGAGTTGGGTCAACGTGGCTCACTGGCCAGTACCTACTCCGTACACGGTATGTACATGAAGTGACGGCGGCGGGGTCCGTCTCACATGCGCGCGCCAAGAAGAGAAATAACCTTAACTCAAATTCAAGCGCGAGAAAGTGGCACGGCGCAGAAGGAGAAGGTAGGGTGTTGGATGCATCTAATGCGACGATGAGGTCGTATTCACGTGCTCATGGTGTAGGAATATACGACGATACATGCTGCATGGGGATCGTGACACTTGGCCCTCGTACGGAGTAGGTACCGGTACATGGTATGGAGTACATTCTGTTCAGTACGGGGGACAGTATGTCCATACAATACCTATGTACCACACGGATCTGCCCTCCCGCCAGCCCCTTTAGGCTTTCGGGCTACCCGGGGTTTTCCCCCTGGCTCGGAGCAGAATGGGTCGGGGAAGTTTGAAGTCCTATCTTTGGCAGTGGAGAAATGGACTCATGAGTTGTTTCCATCGACTTCCTTTTTTCCTTGCCTTGACTTCACGATCCACGGAGTACGGAGTAGGTAGGTACGTTGTATTGTAAAGGAGGGTGCCCCTTGCATTTGATGGGCAGAATCTTGAGGCCAGTGTTTCTGCTGCGCATAAAGCTTGTTGCGTTCTTTCCAAGTGTCATGGCACGCCCTACCCCCCAAGCTTAACCAATCAGAGCCCCCAAAACATGCCGAAGCCAAGCTCAAGCCAAGTCAAGGCAAGACAGGCCAAGACGAGCTACCTACGCTAGGCCGAGGCAAGCCAAACAGACGGGACAGACGGACGCACCTTCCATGTCCTTCAGGTCGGGTGTCTCATATTCTTCCGCGCGGCTTTTGTAACGAGAACCCCGTTCCTACAGACTCAACGGAGTAATCAATCAGCAGCAATGGAGAACTGCACTGATGAACTTCTTGGCATTAGATTTTAACTTGGGCTTGGCGTTAGATCGACTGCCTTGGCATGAGATTCATCTGCCTTGGCCTCATTCAAGCGAGTCGGCGTAGATTCAAACCCGCTTCGGCGTACGTTTGACTCGCCTGGGGAACTTGGCCGTCGTCGGGCTTCACTTGCTTTCGTACGGTACATATGGGGGATATTTGTAGGGGAGCGTCGCAGAGGATGAGGACCCCGGGTGAGGATCTCCAAGGGGATCGCCAAGGGAATCACGGCTCTCATGAACGCCGAAGACCCCGTGGGACAAGAATACAGGTAATAACAGCGGCGCACGGCATGCGGCTCTCCAATCAGGCTGTCTGCGTGCTCCACGGTTTGTAAAAAGTGTAAACTCCAAGTGTAAACTCCAAGCGGACGTGGGACGTGGGACGTGGGCGTGGGCGTGTCCTGGCTCGGGATTTGCCTTGCCTTGCCGCGGGGCGCGCGCATTTCATCGACGTGGCTTGGGGGAAGCGGGAAAGCCAATCTACCTACAAGGTACCTACATATGTACATACATACCTGCTCTGTACGTACCTGGTAGAATTTAGAAGGGTGTTGCGTCACGGCCGCACCAACACAAAATACAGGTACATAACGACACTACCTACCTACGGTGTCATCATGCGTTTGTGTTTCGATTGTTGCAGCAAAAGGCAAACCCCGGACCGACGTCCTTCTTGCCTCCCTTTGTTGTTGACTTGTTGACAGTTGTACACCCCCCCTGCTCTTTTGCCACCAAACTACCTTCGCTTCGTTCACGTGCCACAATCTGTGGTCTCATCCTTATCTGCGTCGAAGCGGGGAGGGGTCTTGAAATGTGGGGAAGAAAAGGGATTTTGCTTTTGTCATCGTAGATAGCGCCCAACCCCCACCACCACCGCCTTTCTTTTCGTCTGGCTCTGCGGGATGTCGACTGGCCATTGTTGTCGCACGTGTATGTCTCAACTGCAATACTTTATTTATTCGTCTAATGTGGGAATACAAACAACCACGCCTTCACTCATGTGGCAACACAAGTAAACGATGACAAAAAAAAAAACGTTGCAGAAAGAGGAAGGAGGCAAAAGAGATGACGAGGAACCATTCAATATGCCGTCATTTGGTAACTGCAGTTCAATTTTTAGCGCTGCATATAAGTAGCAGACAAATACATCGTAGATTATCGTGACACTTGTTTTTATCCTAATCCTTGCTTGCTTGTCTTTGTTGTCCGAAGCCGTCCTGATCAGAACGCGCTCTTTAATACCCAAAAAAAATCCAAAAATATTTAAAAACACAAAAACAATAGGGGATCTCCATTCGCGGGTCCCCTATCAACACGCTGAAATCGTCATTGCCTTTCCCGAATAAACGTCAACCCCTTCGTCAATGCCGATGCCGAAGAACCCATATCATTTTCCACTCCGTCCTCTCATCGGTTTGTGCAGTCCGCGTTCAGACCACAGCTGTCGGCTCATGGAAGTCCTCCTTGTGGTCATCTTGGTGCTCGCCCCAGTGCACGGGGCCGAGCTTCAGGATCCTGTGCCTGGTTGTGCTTGCGCTCGCCGAGCTGGCACTCGATGAGGTTCGCCGGTGGCTTACAGGCGCTTCTTGGCCGGGCACTTGAGGGCGGGAGACTGGCGCGCGGGGGTAGGAGGCCGAAGTAGCCGGCGCAAGAGAGAGGAACACGCCGTTGGTAGACATTGTTGTTTTTTGTTGTTTCTTGTTCTTGAGCTGTTGACTGTGGCTCTGACCTATCTTCTGCGTTTGGAGAACGCAGTCGTTTGTGGGGAGAGGAACGGTGGGCGAGATAGGTTTTCTGGATGCTGTTTTCTCGAATCTTGTGGACTTGATATGGCCTAGATTCGGTGAAGGTCGCGGATAGTGAGATGGCTCGATGATTCTTTCTGATAGATGATTCCGATAATTTTTTGAACTTGAGAGAGATGAGTGACAAAATCGAGAGAAAGAAGAAGATAGGTGCTCTCTTTATACTAATTAGGAGCTGGACGAAGCGGCGCCCTCGACATAATCTCAGCCGCGAACCCCAGTTCGACACGTACATGTCCAGGTACATTCACCGCGCGCCAAGTACCTAGCGTCGAGCTAAAAGTATGTATCCCGCTCAGTATCGCGCACGGGCCATCTACACGCACGCCCCCCCTTGTACACACCCCCTTGGACACACCAACTCCGCACCGCAATTGCCAATGACCTTGATTGCCTGCTGATCAGTGACGCGGAGGGTTGTTGCACGGGCTGTTGCGCGAATTGGTCAGCTGACGCGTAAAAAGTCTCGGATATCTGGGAACGGACATCGGGGACTGGTAGACATCTGGGAATATTGGGATCTCGGAGTCTGTGGACGAGTCTGGGGGGAAAATCCCAAATGGTCACAGCTGGGTACGACGATAAACGACTAGGCATGTCGGAAGTTTCGGAGTTTGGGGATTATGGACTCCTGGGATGTTGGAGCTTGAAAGTCGGCGAAATAGGAACCGATACATAGCAAGTATCCAATCTGTGAGATAACCTACATATCCCCATATATTGGCGGCGTTAAAAATGTAGCGCATGAAGTTTCGCAACTTCCTCTCGCACTCCAAGACCTATATTGTTGGCTTGTATTCTATACATGAGGTACAACAAAGAGCGATTGACAAGGTTTGACAACTCAGCGGGAAAGTACCTGTTGGTTGGAGACTTCAAAGTCGAGGTGTCTGTCTTGTGTGCTGTGCATTGCTGCTCTGGCCTTTTTACAGAAGAATAATTCTGACTGACTATATATCGAGTGTATTAATTGAGGCGCGGCGCGGCTCTACATACTGGAGTGTGTGATATGTATAATGTAGTGTAAGTGAGTAGAATAGCAAATAGAGGCGAAACAGGCAAGCAAAGAAACAGCTGCGTGAAAAAAACAACGGCGTGTCCGTGAAAATGCACCACAGGGTAGCAGGCCTCAGTCAACAATTCACGATCTTCACTCATGAAATAGAGGATCCCTGACATCATCTCTTCCAAGCACATACCCATGCGCCACATCCAAACCAACCAACTACCTTGTACCAATGGTCCAATGTCAATACAAGCATGTCCCAGTGCTATTTACTACGTTTTCTGAAATACAAAACAGTCCGTCCGCATTGCATCTCCTTGACCATTCTCCATCATTACCACATCACCACATTTATAACTCCAATCGTGTATAGTGCCCCTACTCGCATCGCCAATCCCTACCACCGATCCGCATGTGAAGCCGCGCATCAATCTTGTTCGTTCTGCCTCGCCATGCCTTCTCTCTCTTCTCTTCGGGGGAACCACTGGTCGACATACCGCCCCATCGACCTGCTTCGTACGAGATCCCTGAACGTTATCAGACTCTATGAAGAAAACAAAACGATAAGGAGTAAAAACAGCAAAAGCAAGCCTCACGCACAGTCTTTGAGGATATTACACAACTTCCAATCGTTTCTGTTGTCCCTTCGTACTCGTCCTCATCCTCGTCCTCGTGGCTCCAACTGTCCGCCTTCCCGGTAAGACACATCAATCTATGCAAGTGCAAATCTGTTGTTCCCTCTTGCTTTCGTCTTCTTCAGGTCTTTTTTTCAAAAAGGGGCGTTTTGTTTTGTTTTGTTTTGCGCAAATCGAGACCCTGCGGTAGCGTGTTCGGACGAAATCATTTTTAACATGACGTAACTATATGATGTTCAGGCCAAGTAAGACTGGCTTTTCCTTCCGTACTCCTCCGTTCATCAGTCTGCCTGCTCCCCAGAAGTCGAATTTCTTTCTTTTCTTCCCTTCATCTCCCTCTCTAATAGTAGCATTCCCTTTTTTTTTGGTATATGTGTTTGTCGGAAAACGACTAGAACAATAGCAGCAACGTAGCTAACGGCAAACGAAAACAACAACATAAAATACATAGATGCGGTAGAGGTTTTGGTATGAAGAGCGTAGCGAGTTTTAAAACAAAAGTCACAGTAATTCGTGTCTCCTAGAAGCGAATCCCAGAAAGATGTAAAACAGAAAAACAAAACAGTCTACTGATTGCCCGAGTTACCCGGTCCAGGGGTGCGGGGGGAGAAAGCAGGCGAGGTCGGCGAGTAGCTCGGGCTCGTGGGGCTCTGCTGGTTGCCAGGGCTTCTCTGGAAGCTTGGACTTGTGGGCGAATACGCCTCAGGCGACGTCGGGGACCAAGACGGAGACGCTGGTGAGTAGGACGGAGAAGTAGGACCAGCACCGCCGTGCAAGTTGGGACTGGCGGGGCTGTAGTTGGGGCTCGCAGGGGAGTAGTTGGGCGAGGTGGGAGAGTTGAATTGCGCAGGCGAGGTGGGCGAGTAGTGTCGAGGAGAAGTTGGCGAGGTGGGTGAGTAACTCGGCGAGGTCGGACTGTAGTTGGGACTGGCCGGACTGGTCGGGCGCAGCATGGGGGACGTGGGCGAAAAGGACGGAGATGATGGGCTGAACGAAGGCGACGAGGCATAACGACCCACGCCACCGTCCAGGAGCGGCGACGTGGGCGAGTATCCAGCATTGGGCGACGATGGAGAGTAGCCGGCCATACCTGCGCTGAATGGCGATGTCGGCGACGTGCTGAAGGGACTCGTCGCACCGCGCATCGCATACGGACTCATAGTCCCGATAGCGCCACCGCCAAATCCACCACCACCATACTCGGTGCCGAAGCCAGCCGGTGTTTCTGACCCAGCACCTTGGATGGGGGAGAAGTTTCCTGCCGCCGGCGAGCTCAGACTCATATAGCCCGAGTCGAGCGACATGGGCGATCCGGTATCGTAGGGCGTAGCAGCACCCTGTGCTTCCCCCTCCTTGATGGGCATGCCGGGCATGAGACCCATGCGAGAATTATCCGATATAACCGTCTCCAGCATCTTGGGATCCAGGTAAACGTCAAAGCTGCCTGTGCCCATGGGTGCCAGCTGGCCGAGCATGATGTTTTCGGAAATACCCCGACAGTCATCCAGCTCACCACTCGCCGCAGCTTCCAGGAGAATCTCCACAGTCTCCTCGAAAGAACAGCGCATCAGTGCACCAGTGTCGGCGCGGTTGATGCCGTGTCGGGTGACGGCTGAGATAATACCTCGGTACGTCATTACGTCCACCAGCAGTGCAATGTGTCGATGGTTGACATATGAACCGTCAAAGGCCAACACGTTGGTCAACTCCTTTACTAGCGCAGATCGCGCCGCTTCGATGCCAAACACCTCAACAATCTGCCACAAGTCATTGGTGTACGTTCGCGTGGGGTCGACGCCGTTAACGGAAAGAACCTCGCGGAGAGACGAGCCAGATGTATCCAAGTACCACTGCGTGCACTTCTCGTCGTCCTTCTTGGCAAGCTCCGAACCATCATCGTCGATAACTAGTCGCGTGCCCTTGGTCAAGAAGGCTCTCTCGACGCCACGCACGCCTCGAAGGGTGAGAGTGTCGAGGATATGTGATTCGAGGCGCTTCAGCATGACATCGTCTTCAATATTCATGTTGCCCTCCTCATCCTTGACCTTATCAGATCCAACCGTTCGAATACGTATGACTTGCTCGTCGGCATTGTTGTCGCTGTAAATGATGGCCAGATCGTGTTTAAACTCTTCCTTGATGCGTTGAGCCACGTCATCAATCTTGATTTCTTTATCAAGCAGCTTCTGTCGATCCAGAGTGATACGCAAAAGCCACCTCGACTGCTCTTCTATTGTGTCTTGGGAGTCATCAGGAATTAAGAAGTAGGATTCCACCATGTCCATATCTTCCACGATGGTGGTTCCTTGAATGTCAGGGTCGTAGTAAATCTCCGTCACAGCCGTGATGGACCGAAGATTGGTGAATTCGACCAAACTTCGGAGTTTCTTCGCCTGTTCCTGGGTTCCCAGATGCGTGTTCAGATAGACAGCCATGCTTGGCGTCTTGATGTCTTTGGCCAAGTTGAGAATCTCCTTGAGACGAGGCACACCCAGAGTTACGTTCTTAGAAGACACACCGGCAAAATGGAAGGTATTGAGTGTCATCTGCGTGGCTGGCTCACCGATGGACTGCGCCGCAAGTACGCCCACCATTTCACCAGGACTGATAAACGATCGAGCCCATCTATTGTGCAACTCTCCCAAAACGTGATCGAATGCGAGCTTGTTTAACCGGTGGACCTTGACGATTTCTTTGAAGGCAAGGCGAGAGCGGACCAGAGCCTTCATGAGAATGGTGGCATTGGTGTCGGCCTCAACCGAAATGGGGTCCGAGCCGCGCACAATCGTCATATTATTGAGCAAATTCTGCACCTGTGGAATCACATCCACCGGTCGCAGATTGCTGCGATCCGTTGCTCGGACGTTGAAGACGCGCTTGGCCGTCTCAATCATGCGGCCAATGTTGAGAGGCAATTGCATCATCTCCTCTCCCATCTTGGAGCGGTTGATCACTCGCACAACGCGACGATCACTTAGAAGCGCGTCCCACTCGGTATCCAGCAGATCCATGGATTCCTTGTCGCCTGCCAGCTCGTTGCCGTACTCGTAATCCTTCTTGAACCAGTTGGGGGGGTTTGCCAGGTCAAGGCGGAACTTATTCTCAAACGCCGCATCGGACATTTTGAGTATGCCAAGAGATTGCTTCTCGATGCACATGGCATCCAACCCGTCCTCACCGTACAGGAACTGAACGACATCCCCCAATGAGTTACGTACAGTGCCGTCGTATTGTGCACTCAGATCCTCCAAGGCCTTGACCAGACGTCGCTGGATGTACCCAGTTTCAGCAGTCTTGACTGCAGTGTCAATAAGACCTTCTCGACCGGCCATGGCGTGGAAGAAGAACTCAGACGGAGTAAGGCCACGTAGGTACGAGTTCTCGACAAACCCACGGGCTTCGGGAGAGTAATCATCCTTTGTGAAATGTGGCAACGTTCGGTACTTGAACCCAAAAGGAATACGTTTGCCTTCAACAATCTGCTGACCCACAAGGGCAGTCATTTGTGAAATATTGATGGATGATCCTTTGGAACCTGATTCGGCCATGGTGACTGCATTGTTGGAGTCCTTCAGACTCCGCTGCGTGGTGGTACCAGCTTGATCACGCGCCGAGTTGAGAGCCATTGACACCTTGTTCTCGAATGTAGCCCGGACATTCATACCAGGAAGAGCCTCGAGCTCGTTGGCAGTGGCCTGGGCCGTCAATCGTGCTACCTCCGCTTTTTGAGTATCAATGTGCGCCTGGACTTTCTCAATAGTCTGTTTATCGGGAACAGTATCACCAATACCGATACTATGGCCGTTGTTGAGAAGCCAGTATGTGACAACTTGCTGGACACCATTCAGGAACGCCATGGCACCCTCAGGACCAAGCTCGTTGTAACTTAGATGCACAATACCTCCAGCTGCTGAACCAATATTCTTCTTCTTCAGGAGGCCGTACAAAAGCTCGCCACTTTGGATCAACAGACCAGTGTCCTTCAGAGGGATATCCGCATTGTCGAGGGCATCAGCCGACTCAGGAGAGTTCAAGCTGATCTCTTTAGGAATGACCATGCTTATGATTTGTTTGCCGGTCCAACGAGGCCGTGGCTTGAGAATGGCAGGCTGTGGAATGACACCGTCCCAGTTCGGGACCCAGAGCATCAAGTTCATGACCATTTCTTTCTCAATAAAAGTATCTCTTCGGCACATTTTGTAAGCGCCCGCCAGAGAATCCTGCACGATACCCATGAGAGGTCCATTCTTCTGCGGAGAAACGATGTTGTTAGGCACAAGACAAAGCTCTTTGACTTCGGCACGTGTCTCCTCAGTTTGCGGCACGTGCAAGTTCATTTCATCTCCATCGAAATCGGCGTTGTAGGGTGAGGTCACCGAGAGATTCAGACGAAAGGTAGAGTAAGGCATGACTCGAACTTGATGACCCATCATGGACTCTTTGTGCAACGAAGGCTGACGGTTGAAAATAATGTAGTCTCCATCCATTAAGTGCCGTTCGACTTTCCACCCGTATTCCAGAGAAATTTGAGCCGCTCGTCGGTGATGTCTCAAATCGATACGTGTGCCATCGGCTCGGATAACGTACTTTGCACCAGGATGTTCGTTCGGTCCGTTCTCAACCAGCTGATGCAGCCTGCCAATGTTGTATGGCGTGACTGTTTCGGGGTATGTGAGCGTTCGAGCAATGCTGCGTGGTACACCAACTTCATGAAGCGACAAATTGGCGTCACCGGTGATGACAGTTCGCGCAGAAAAATCGACACGCTTTCCCATCAGATTGCCTCGGAGTCGGCCCTCTTTGCCCTTTAAACGCGCCCTGATGGCCTTCACGGGCCGGCCGCTCTTTTGCAGAGCGCGAGGTTGGCCCGCGATGTCATTGTCCATGTACGTCGCAACGTGGTACTGAAGTAGCTCTTCAAAATCCCGGGCAATGTGTTGCGGGGAGCCCTCGCGAATGGCCTGCTTCACGTTACCATTGGCGCGGATGATGTCACCGAGTTTGTAAGTTAAATCATCCTCGTTTCGCATGCCAGTACTGGTACCATCCATTGAGATACTGGGACGCACAGGAGGAGGGGGTACAGGCAAAACAGTGATGATGAGCCACTCAGGTCGAGCGTAGTCCGCGTTCAAGCCCATATGGCGCAGATCTTGTTCAGAAATTCTTTTGAGTATACCAAGCGCCGTTTCGGGTGTGATTGGCGTAGTCTCTTTGCGCTTCGGGCCATCTTCCTGTTCGAGCTCGAAAACTGCCTTCAGTTGTAGAGCAGCCTGTCGAACCTGTGGTTGTACATTGCCACAGCCACCGTGATTCGTTATAACTGGCTTCTTCACAGGCAAAAAATCAAAGTCGTCATCGTTCTTGTCAGAACGATCTTCATTCTCGCACTTGGTCTTGGTTTTACAGAGAGCCCAGACACGATTGAAGCGAGCCTTAGCATCTCGAATATTGATAGCTGAGGCAAACTCGGCATCGCTCTGGCAATAAGTAGATACGATTGTTAGCAAACTGGTTCAAGCCAAGTGAAAAAAAGTCGACAGAGAGTCAGGAGAGACCAACGGCATCAACTCGCAACTTGCTGCAGTTGTGGCAGACCATCTCCAAAATCTTTTTGACCTTCCTGATGAAACCAGGATGGTACACTGGTTTAGCCAACTCGATGTGGCCGAAGTGACCAGGACAGTCGCTCATCGTCTGGGTGCATGTCTTGCATTTGAGTCCTCGATCGATGGAGCCCAACAGAGGGTCGTTGAGACCGCCGTCGCGCGGTTTTGTGCGAGTTTCGTCCATGGTTTCGGGGTACAGAATGTGGCAAACACTCATACTTTTGATCTCCTCGGGGGACATTAGGCCAAATTGAATCTCCTCGACCGTCTTGAGCGGCGCACTCGAGAAGGGAGGGTGAAAGTTAGCCATGACTGCGGTTGATCACAGACTTGCGAAGATCCTCGTAATGGGCAATCCGAGCTCGGTGAAGGGAGGCGAGGGTCCCGTTCGAAGCAGAACGCGAAATGCAGTTTCCGCGATACTTTGGATGATCGCGAGATTGGAACAACGCGCCAGAAAAGCGAATAGGCGAACAAATCCGTTCAATGGTATCCTGTCCCTTCCTTATTGATGGAAAAATCTATAGTAGATAACCAGTAGATAGCACTCCGACGCGGCGCTCAAATGTAGCGCTCACCCTGGCCGGCGGCCCAGGAGACGTTCGAGATGTTGTCCGTCGCCACCGCTCCGAAAGTCGTGGATTTTGTCGATAAAAGGATGACCGTATCGAAAAGCACCCTCGGACGTGCTTTGAAGCGAAGCGCGCGATGCTCGACGCACGTGGGTGATGGATTCGACCTGGTCGGCGGCGATTTGGTCGTAGGTAAGACGTGATCCCAAGAGAGCCGGGAAGAATCTACTCGAGTTGGCTGTCTTGGCGTTCACACGCAGCAATTTCGCGCTAAACCTATTTAGGAACTGAAGTTGCCCCTGCGCTGAAGAATGGTTGCCTGAGGCCGCCAGCGCGCCGCAAACACCTAACCCATGAGGCCTCTTTGTTTTTGTCTGTACCTAAGGTAATTTGGGTATAGAGCACATTCCGGTATCCGGGAAAATCACATCATTTTCGACACCTGAGACTGGTGGCATATTCTAGCAAAGCGATCATAACATGCTGCTGCTGTGCATACCTATGTACCTTGTTGTGATGAGCACCTTAGCGAATTGTCCATGATGACATGATCCGAACCGAACATGAATGCAACCTGTTGATAAATTACTCTATCTAAGAGGCAGAGACGAAATGTGCGCCTCCGCTGCGCGTCGGCACACGATTTCTTCAGGTTTGCCTAATCATCTTATGCTTCGCCATGTGTGCGATCCGATGACATACTTTCGCCTATCACGCTCTTTTGACGTGAGGTAGTCTACCTTGGCTCCCAAGCAATCAAACGAAGCGTCTATCCATACAAGAGGCTCGATGAGAGGTAGTATGTTTACTAAAATAGCACTCAAGCAAGAAACAGTCTCTCCGCGACTGTACGCGTCTTACTTTCACCCTCATCATCTCTTCACATGCTCATTTTACGTAGAACAAACTTCAGAATATTCACCAAACCAGGAGTAATGCCTATATTATAAATGCCTGGCCTGCCAAGGCAGTCTGGCTACTTCTTCCTGCCTTTACCACCCCTACCGTTACCATTTTTCTTGGTAGGTACCGTCTCAACTATCCCATCAACTTCGCTTTGGCCTTCACCGGGACTCCTCCGTCGCATAGTGCCGGTAGAAACTGCAATGAATTCGTCCTCGCTATCACTCTCGCCCAAGTTGAAGAGGATGGGCATTCGAAAGCTATCGTCATCGTCATCAAATTTGGAAGGATCGAGAGTCAGAACATCGACGTCCTCATCCTCGGCATCGAGTCGTCGCCGATGGATTTCTTCTTGTGCATAAATATCAAACTCGTCTTCCCTCTCGATGTACTCGACATTTTCTTCCACCTCGGCAAAGTCGGGTGCCAGCGCCGACCATTTCTGCGGGCTCACAACCGACCAGATGTAGATGCGGCCAGTTTCTAAGCCACAAGACGCGAGAAGCGCTCTGCCAGGATGCCACTCCAAGACACCTTGCTCTTCTTTGGGGTCTTTGAGCATGCAAACCAAGCTGCCATGGCTGCGCTCCCATACATATAATTCGTGGTTATTGTATGTTGACGCAGCCACATACTCGCCCGTGGCGCTAAAGGTGACGTGATTCCAGGATAGCTTATTGACAACATCCTGGAACTTGTGTTCGAGAGGTAATTGGATCGTATCAAAGTCCAAATCTTCGACGGACAAATTGGGAATTCGAAAAGTACGGATAATGCGGTCTTGTGAGTTGACTAGCAAGTCTCGACCAGAGGCAGTTATTCGTAATGTGGTTATGATGCCGGAGCAGACCTTTTCCGTGTAAATAATTTCGAAGGACTTGGTGTCTATGATATTAATTTTCCCTTTGCTGGTGCCCGAAATGATGTACTCGCCGGTGGCTGTCCAGATAGCAGATGTCGTCTTTTCTTTGGCGTCTTCCTTGGCCTGCTTCTCTTTCAACGCAACGTCGCCATCGGCTTTGGCTCGCTTGGGGACGGAGGGGAGTATATGTTTAACATCGACTGGCTCGCTCATATCGACGAGAACTGGCTGTTCTTCGAATAGCGACGCGACGAATTGCAAGCTTGAATTTACGATCAGCGTCCCGCGAAATCATCAATAGATTTTGTATGCCTTGTCGGCCGGCAAAGACGTACTGGTTCCATGGATGCAGCTCTGCCATGTACGCTGGCGCGCGGAAGCGCACCTCGCGCAATCTCTTGCCGTCCTGGAGATCCCATAGAATGGCCTTCCAGCCCTGGCAGGTAGACAGCAGATATCTGCCACACCGTGACCAGCTCAGAAACGTGATGTTCTTGCTATGCCCTCTAAGCTTTCTAGCGACGCCCATGGTCTCGAGATCCCAAATCGCTACGGCGCCATCGACTCGGCCGGACGCGAGATAATCGCCTTTCCGGTTGAAGCGCAACACGGTGGCATGTCCAGATCGTATCGAGTTCGTGATGCCCTCAGGGTAATCCTGCAGTAGGTAGTCGTCGGATAACAGGAGATTCATGGTAGCGCGCCGGTGTGAAGATGCCCAGATGGGCGCACAAGGGGGTCCAGAGACTCGAAGATAGCGATCATGATCCGCCCTTGTTGCGCAAAGGCGTGAAGTGAAGGCACTTCGTTAGTTTAGACGTAGGAAGTCGGGCTTTGTGAGACCATCGCTGATGAAAAATGCAAAGTGAATTGTGCCAAGCCCAAGAAGTCCAGCGGTCCACATCGCCGTCAAAGTGGGACCAAAGACCCGAGCTGGGGGCTGACCCCACTGAGACGAACTCAGGAACGGATTGACACTGAGTCACTGACAGACAGCTTCTCACAACCCGGCTTTCTTTCTTTTCTTCTTTTTCGGCATCTTTAGTCGAGACTGTGCTTTGTCTTGTACTGTTCCTTAGGAAACATGGCCAACTCAAAGTAAGCTCAAAATCCGTGTGTCAGCACGCATAGACGGTCGCTCACATGAACCTGCAGGTTCGAATACGTCCGAAACTTTGAGCAGACAGACTCTCTGCTGCCCAATACCTGGATTGTCGTGCGCATCGATGGACGAGCTTTCACAAAGTACGAGGGCCTATCGGACCGTTTTTCTAGAAAATAAGCCGTGCTTACACGATTCTGAACAGAATGTGTGCCAAGTATGGCTTCGAAAAGCCCAACGACCGTAGAGCGTTGGATCTCATGAACGCTGCTGCCAAGGCTGTGGTGACTGACCTTCCTGAGAGCGTAATTGCCTACGGTGTCAGTGACGAGTATAGGTAGGGATTGTCACCTTTTCGATGATTGAAACGCAGCTCTCGACTGAATTCTGGAACCAGCTTCGTCTTTCACAAGTCATGTAATTTGTTCGAGCGACGAGCCAGGTAAGATGATCTCATCAACTTTATGCCTTATGCACTGCCTCGAGCTTACGAGGTCCGCAGTAAACTCGTCAGTACAATAGTTTCCACATTCACAGCCAATTACGTCTACTCATGGGGAACGTACTTCCCTGATACGCCGCTCTCCTTTCCGCTACCAACATTTGATGGCCGCGCAGTATGCTATCCAAGCGTCCAAAACCTGCGGGACTATTTGAGCTGGCGTCAGGTAGACTGTGAGTCACATCTTCTTGCTTGCCGGATTTGGACATATCTGATGCGCAGATGGAGGAAGGCCATATCAACAACTTGTACAATACCACCTTCTGGCTGTTGATACAGCTTGGCGGGCTCGATAATAAGGAGGCAGAGAGGACCCTAGCAGTACGTTCTTCCTTTGATAGCCTTTGGCTCTTTCTCAGTACCTAAACAATAGCAGGGGACACTCGCCGCAGATAAGAACGAAATTTTGTTCTCGAGGTTCAACATCAACTACAATAACGAACCGGAAATTTTCAAGAAGGGCAGCGTTATATTTCGAGACGTACGAATATCTGTCTGATGAGTCATCTATCGTATTATGTGCATGCTAATGAAGTGTACATTGGCAGTATGAGTTGGTCGATGCTGAACGACACGCAGTAGCACTTGAAATGGATGACCTGGCTGAGCCAGTGCAGCAGTCTAAAAGCCAAGCGGAAAGAGACAGAAAGAAAAGGGCAAAGGCAAGGATCGTGGTAGAGCATACGGACATCATAAAAGATGAATTTTGGAATCGACGGCCATGGATCTTATCGAATAAACCTGGCCAAGCACCCAAAATCTCCTAGAGTCATAGAGCCATAAAGTCAAGGGGCCATATCGTATGTGGCAAAGAGTCATAAAATCATGTAGCCACAGGGCCACGAATATGGATGGAAGTGGTGTATTACTTGCACCACCAGGGCGAGAATTAGGCAGCAGCATAACAACTCGAAGATTTGCGGTCCACGCTGCCGAGGTTCAACATACATATCTGCGAGGTAAGGTTTCGGACGTCAGCAACGGCCAACGGGTGCGGCGAAATCCGGAAAATTGGCCGACGTCATGTCTTACTCTCTATTGTCATCGGGCAACTCAAATCCATCATCCGTTGGTTGATTTGTACTGTCCAACGACAACGTTGGTTGGCATTGGGAAGTCCTTTTGCAACTGCTCCGCCCCCACACGGCGCGACGCTCCGTACCTGTCGTACAGTACCTATCACGACCTACGACTCACATGTGCCTTTGGTCGTCTGTCGATCGGCGGCTGACGCCGTATGCGACTCAAAATCGAGTTCTTATTTAAACAGGCATGCCTAATTTTACATGAGCCATTTCTTCTAGGGTGATTCTGATAGTTTGGACAATTGGGTTCACAACTCCTTTCATCCTCACATCGGAATGGTTGTTCTACCGTGTCAGGCGGACAGTGACGCCGCCGAACTTTCTCCGCCGTCGATTCCAGAGCGCAAGAAACGATGGGCTGCCAAAGTCAAAACGGGATGTGCTACTTGCCGGTGCGTACAAATGTCTCTGCAGGGAGAGGAGAACGGAAGGGGGGGCGAAGCGAAGACACCATTAGTCCACAAGACGCCTGCTTGCGTGGTGCTTGACGGCAATTCTGACGAGTGACGAGAATCAACCCACAGAGCTCGCCGTGTCAAATGTGATGAAGCAAAACCGAGTTGCAGGCGATGTGTGTCGGTGGGACGCCATTGCGGAGGCTATTCTCGCTCACTCACTGCGCCGACGACGACATCGACATCGCCGATTTTACTACCGAGCAAGCTCTCGGCCTTACCGATTTACAGTCACTCCAGCAAAGAAGAGGAGTACATGTTCCATCTGCTCTGCACGGAGGCCACTATCAAGATATCCGGCGGATTCGATCTCAGTTTCTGGACCATCGATGTGCCCAGAGCCACGCGAGCCTACCCGGCAATTTGGCATGCCAGCGCCTCTCTGACCGCTATGTACAAATGTATTCAGCACCAAGACCGTTTGGTTGAGAAAGATAAGCTGTACAAATTCTCATTGGCACAATACAACAAGTCGATACGGAATATTCTCTCCATCAACCCGAATCTGGCCGAGCTGAGCTACTACGCGCAAGAGACTCTTCTTTTCGCCAGTGTTCTCTTCACCAGCATCTGTATTCTGCAAGGGGACCAGGAAAAGGCCAAAGTACACGTAGACAGAGGCATTGAACTATTTAACCACTTCAGGTTCTGGGAGCATCTCACCAAGCTGCCAAACCCTGATGATGTATCTACAGTCCACTCGCTCGTGGCACTGTTCACCCGATTCGAGCTCGAATCATCGTTTTCCGTACCGCCCAAGCCATTCTGGCAAACCGTCTCCTTTGACAAGCGACAAGCTCCTGCGGTGTTCACCTCGGCAACAGATGCGTACTACGAGCAGCAGCAACTGTTAAATAACCTGATTAAAGTGTATCGCACCGAAGTGGCCCAACATTTCAAAGGAAACACCTCTCACCCGTCACAGAAGCGCCTAGCATATCGCTACCAATACCGTCGCTGGAAGAACCGGTTTGAAAAACTCAAAAACATGGATCATCGAGCCAAGCTCATCCTGCAAATGTACGCGCTCGCCATTGAGATCATATTATACGTGGATTCCGCTGCGGCTGAACTGGGTTGGGATCGATACACGTATACGTTTCGACGAATCTTGACACTGTCAAAGGAGCTGTTTGCACTAGAAACGGCGCCGAACGCCGACAAGAACGGTGCCACTACGCTCTTTTCATTTTCCCCCGTATCGTGCCATCCTTGCTTGGGCATTGGTGTCTTGTGCCGCGACGGCCCATTGCGACGCAAGAGTATCGAGCTTCTGAAGCAGTGGCCGCTGAGGGACGGCATGGTGAACTACAAGATTGCGGCCTCGATTCTGGAAGCAATCATGATCTACGAAGAGTCGCACACCAAGAAGAAGCTTCCGTGCAGTGAATGCGAGAGTACCCCGGCCACACGTATATGTGGCCCTCATAGGGTTCTCTATCGCGACATGGAACCGAATGGGGAAGGGAAAGGCAAGCTTCGCATGACGACTGTTGATGACGTTCGACATGGCCGGTGTGGGAAAGTTGTCGACATAGCGTGGGGATGACCGGCATAGCTTGTAAGTTGTGTGTCTATAGTTTAGTTCTGGGATGTTGCGCAAAAGTGTTCAGGGTGGCAAATTACTGCGCGTTATGTAGATACTGCTCTTGTACTCCGTACAATAAGCCTTTCGATTCGTATACTTTGCTTCAAGGAGTTTAAACTGTAACCCTTCTTTCCATCCCAGAACCGCATCATTCTTTGAAACAAAAGGTGCCCATGTGTGCCCAGTGAAGAGCCTGCAGCACAAACAGCAATAACAATAGGTAGGTAGGTTGCGACCCCTTGCTCAGTGGAGAAGAGCAACCATATGCAAGTCCCCAATCCTCTTTGCAACAAAATCCAACGGATAGATGCGCCCAACAACTGAAAACGCCGTGCCATGCCACCCCAGAAGTAAAATGGTTCGAAGAATTTGAAAAGAGAACATCAAAAAAGCAATGCTAAATGCAAATATAGACCGCGAAACGACTGACAAGACCCAATACACCGAGAAGAATGGAGGTTTAACACGAAGCCGCTTTTCTTGCATGATCTCGCCGCCGCGCTTCCTTCTTCGCCCTCCTCTCTTCTTTAGTCTTTCTCCTCTCCAGCTTACGCGCTGCTTTGTCCTCGGGATGTCGGCTTTTTTCGGCAGCTCTTGTCGCCCTCCGTTGCTCTTTTGTTTGCTCCTGCGTGGCTGGCCGTGAGGGAAGCTGCTTTTTTTCTTCGTCCTCCTGCTTTTGCCTCTTTGCTTCCTTTTTGGCGCGCTTCTCCTCCTTTGCTTTCCTTCGCGCAGCTTTTTGTTCTGCTTTCGCGTTCGCTTCCGCGGTGTCCTCTTTTGAGCTACGTGATTTGTTGCATGTCGTCTTGCTCTTCATCTTCTCCTTCGTCTTGTCCTTTATCTTTGCCCTCGTCTTGTCCTTTGTCCTTGCCCTCGTTTTATCCTTCGTCTTGTCCTTCGTATTTTCCTTCGTCTTCGTTCCCTTCTTCTTCAACGGTTTATCATTGTCAGGATCGCTGCTCGTCGGGGCTGTCTCGTCACCCGGGGTGTCGACGTCCGACGACGAAGAAGAGGAAGAAGAATCGGAGTCGTCGCAATCGCTCTCTGTCTTCCGTGTGGTTCCTTCTAAGAAGCCACCGCGCACAAAGAATGCATAGAGTGAGTATTTGCCCAGCGATCCCCTTTGAGCAGCATTTAGTTTGCCCGTCGAGACGGTCTGTGTGATCTTGCCCTCTTTGGTAGTTTCCAGTCCCTTCAATTGTTCGTCAAAGGCATTCATCCACCATTGATCGCTGGTGAAGTGGCTCGTTGTGCCTAGGCCCTTGGTGTTGTCTTTGCGATTGAGTAGAAGCGGTTTGGAGAGGCCGATGGAGTCGTCGGTTTTGTGGAGGGAGTGGCCTTTGCCTCGCCAGCCTTGGGATTGGAGGAGGGCGCTGGCGTCCATGGCTTCTTGCGTCGCTTTTATGTCTTCTTCCCTTCCTCAATTGTCTCCCGTGGTTTTATCTTCGTCTTGTTTGTCTCGCTGGCGCGCTAGCTCCAGGGACCAGGACTTGGGATTTTTTTTACTAAATTTTGCACTTATCGCGTCTTGGGTGGGGCCATCCGCGATAGGCTGACCAGACCCTGGCAGGTGGCGGGCCGTCGGGAGTCGGGTCCTTCGTCCGTCTGATCCGCGTCTGAATCCACGAGCTGACAATTTCGAGCTTCAAGTTGGCCATCCTCAATCGGCAGGTGTGTGTATCGTCTATGCCGCCTTAATGCTGTGGAATCTCGCGCAAGAGGATCCGTGTCAATTGTTGAATCCCGGCGTCTACGGAGCATCGTGGAACAAGCGGCTTTCGACTTCTCGTCACCGCTGCATCAGATGCTCAACCAGCCGCAGGAAGGTGCGGGCTTCCAAGACATGACGTAACTCAGCCAGGAACGGCTTCGAACTAAAAGCTCCACGGCCAGTCGCTTTCGTGTTCCCGCCAAGGCAGGCTTACGTCCCCTCCAGAGTACAGACTGGTTCCTCGACCAAACTTCCGACTCTTCCATTGAGGTTTCACATTGTACGACGAGCTCATGAGCCGAAGTTGACACCCTCAAGCCCGTTCGTTCACTTCCCGTGTTTCTGCCACGATGGCTCCTCTCTGCGCGGACCCGCGCCAGGTCGTCATCGCCCTCGAACCGGCCACTCGAGCTGCCCTACTCAAGCTCATCGAAGAGATTACTGCCTTTATGACACTTCAACTCATTAATCCACCCGATGAACTTGGCTCGCTCACAGACGACGAGAATAACGGCAACAACGACGATAACATCAGCAATGACAGCCGCAAAGACCAACCGTCTCCCGACCCATTGCCTCATACCCCCGATCATCCAGGCCCGGATACAAACCCCAAGCTCACGAAGAAACCCTCACAGTTCGTTGTCGCGCAGCCCAGCGGTAAAGCCGCGCGCAAGATCGAGCAAATTCAAGAATCCGCCATGATGCACATGCAAGAATGGAAAAACGAGTTTCTTCCTAGACTCCAAGAGATCATGCGTGTCGAAGATAATGCCAAGATCAAAGAGGAGCGCAAAGCCCGCAGAGAAGGCCTAGACGAGAAGGACCACGACACAACAGAGGAAGAGGATCACGTTCTCAACTTTGGCAACGTGCCAATAGACAGGGCGCAAGACGTGGCATCGCTGCAGAAGCTCTATCACCCCATCCCCAACACGCTGACAGCCACGTCACCGCGAGATAGGAGAGAGGTCATCAGCTGCGTGTTACTACTACTTCTCTCGACCGGCAAGTACTCGGCGCACTCCAGAGTGATGGTACTGTACCTGGCGTCCGCCTTGGAAGTGCCCCAGACATTTGTGAATACGGAAGAGGCCGAGATTGCCCACTCGCTTATAGAGTCGTCTAGCGCAGACAAGGATAAGAAGGAGGCCATGTCTGCTGAAGCGGAGGCCGAGAGTCGCCGACAGAAGAACAAGTTCAGTCGCTTTTGGAAGGTTGGTCTTGCTTCCGTGGCCGGCGCGACTGTCATTGGCGTCACGGGCGGATTGGCTGCGCCACTGGTCGCGGGTGCATTTGGAGCTATCATGGGTGGTGTTGGACTTGGAGGAGTCGCTAGTTTTCTGGGAGTATTTTGGATGAACGGTGCTCTGGTTGGCGCCTTGTTCGGGGCGTATGGCGCGAAGATGACTGTCAGTACTCACGGTTCTTTCCAATTCACCACTGGTTCTAACTGCCTGCTCAATTCTTTACCCTGATATGCAAACACACATGACAGACCATGCTCTCGCTCTGCTAACACTACTTGACGGTACAGGGCGAACTCATGGACAAATACGCCAAAGAAGTAGAAGACTTCAAATTCATCCCTCTCGAACCAGAATCAAGTCCAGAATTCAAGCCCTCGTCTGCGGACGGTGCGTCCGAGACACCCAAAGACAACGCTGAGACCCAAGGCCAAGAAAACCGTCGTCTTCGCGTGACAATAGGCATCAACGGCTGGCTCAACTCGGAAGACGACATCACCAAACCCTGGCGGGCACTAGACTCAGCCTCGGAAGTCTTTGCCCTCCGGTACGAAATGAAGACACTTCTCAGCCTCGGCACCGCGCTGCAAGACCTTGTCTCTTCCTTTGCCTGGAAAACGCTCAAAGTCGAGATCATCAAGCGTACTGTGCTCGCGACCCTCTTCGCCGCTCTCTGGCCTATCCATATTATCGCCGCCGCCTCCAACGTCGATAACCCCTTCAGCCGCGCAAGCAACCGCTCCAAAAAGGCCGGCCAGCTTCTCGCCGACGCACTCATCAATAAGGTGCAAGGCGAGCGGCCCGTCACCCTCGTCGGCTACTCCCTCGGCGCCACAGCCATCCACGCTTGTCTCCAGTCTCTTGCCGACCGGCAAGCCTTTGGCCTCGTCGAAAGCGTCGTCATCATCGGCGCGCCAGCCCCTTCTCACGCGCCTCACTGGCGCACTCTACGCTGCGTCGTCTCGGGCCCCATCTTCAACGTGTATTCCGAAAACGACATGGTTCTCGGCTTTGTGTATCGCATGCACAGTCTTGCTCTCGGCGTGGCGGGTCTCCAGGCCATAGAAAACGTCAACGGGCTGCATAATCTTGATCTCAGCGAGCGGGTGAGTGGTCATTTGCGCTATCCGTCCATCACGGGCGAAATTCTGAAGGAATGCGGGTTCCTTGGTGTTCGTGCCAGCGGCGAGATTGAAAAGGACGACGTCATCAAGATGAAGGAGGAGCATGCTGAGGGCAAGTTGGTCGATTTGGAGGCTGCGGCGGGCAAGGAGGACGCCAAGCAAGATAAAGAATCCGAGATCACTCAGGACCTGAAAGGCTTGTCTGTCTCATCATCTGGGGAGGTAAGGGATGGAAACGGTGGGCCTACGCTTCCCGCTCGGGGTGGTCAGAAAGCCTCATAAGGTGCCTCAGGGCCGGATAACAGTGGGAATGGATTCTGGAACATAGTTCTTGATGACGGTCGGAAAGCTCGCCGTGATGAGGTTTGAGGGTTCGTCGTTGCCGAGAAGCAAGCCGCTTGGAATAATGCGGCTTTGATAGAGTCTTTGGTGTATGTTTCAAAAACTCAGATTGCTGGCAATTGTGGGATCAGGATGGACATCGCTCAACCAGAAGCGCAATCTGGTACAAACTACCTAATTTGCTACATCTCAGTCAACGACTGACCGCTATGTATTGCACCACACAATTGAGTAAAAGACTGGACGACGAACTTGTATGATTGCAAACCCATTGAGCATACCTATCTAGATGCGATTGAAACCAAATACTGTGAGGATGTTTAGGGTGGGATGTGCAGCCTAAAGGCATGTGATTTTACTATGTACTTCGTAAACAGTGTATGTAAAAGGTAACGCTCTGTTTCCCTTCTCTGTGCCGTGCGATTTTCTACTATCAAGTAAAATTACGTATAAATGGTTTTAGGAGAATCCATTTGATGTATAAAGAAGGGCGTGGACACAATCTCCCCGAGCTCTACATATCTACGTCCACAACAGTGACAACAACACGATCAGTGTCGCCGTCTTCAAGGAGTTCCAATGCCGACCCGCATATGTGGATCTCCCCGGGCAGCACGGTGCGGCTAAACATCGGTCCTAGGCGCTGTCATTCCCGCCTTGAAGCTGCTTACCTACACTTCGTCATCACGAGACAAGTCACAAAACCATTCCGTCCCTGAATTGGCTTGGTCGCGCGATCAACCTCCAGACGAACGACTAAACGACCGAACGACCGACTTCTTCCCCCATCTCACGCGCATTGCCCCGCCGCAACGAAACGCCGCTCGGCCGCAGCTCTTGACCCTTCTCGTCGGAGCTTGGAGAACTCGCAGATACATCTCTCCACAATCGACGGCACCCTCGGCGACACACATCTTCGCGCGATCCCGCCCTTTCTTTACTTGATTTCCGTCTCCGTTGTCCCAACGTTAGATTGGGCGCAGGCATCATGGATCAGCGAGAGCTCGAGTCTCGCGTCAAGGCGCTGACGAAGTCGGTTGCTGCGAACGAAGCGCCCGAAAATGCTATCAAGATACTGGAATCGTTGAAGAAGGATGCAAGGCCTACGGAGGAGATGCTGAGGGTAAGCTTTGTTTTTCCTGGCTTGACCTTTCTGAAAATATCGGACTGGGCGGGCAATAATCGCGATCAATATGACGATGGTAGAGTTCTACTTTGCGCAGCACTTGGCGTTTTGTTGAGTTGCGCAAGGGGAAAAATGTGAGATAGGAGGAGGAGAAGAAGAAAGGCAGAAAGCGCAACGGAAGGAATACAGATCCAAAGATGAACGTTCCGCTGATGACGCCCTTTAGGCCACCAAAGCAGGCGTCTTCGTCGGAAGGCTACGCGCCAACCCTAACAAGGAAATCGCTCGAGCCGCCTCCGACCTTGTTGTTAAGTGGAAGAAGTTCGTCGAGGCAGAGAAGAAGCAAAGGTCAAAACTGGGCTCTCCATCATCCGGCGCTACATCATCGCCCGCCCCAACCCCTGCCTCAGCCAACGGCGTCAGCAACGGAACGGCCGCAGCAGGACCTAAGAAGACCTTTACGGGCAATCCCGAAACACGCCGACACGAGACCGAGGGCGTCGATGTCCAGCGCACGGCATCCAAGGTCCGCAACTCGTGCATAGGCCTCATCTACAACGGCATCGCGTACCTCAGCAGCGAATCCTCCAGCGACATCATCAGCCGAGCTGTGGCAGTCGAGCAGGCCGTCTTTGCGCACTTCAAGCACGACGAGTCAGCAGACTACAAGAAAAAGATCCGATCTCTATTCGCCAACCTCAAGAACAAGTCCAACAGTGCGCTCCGGGCGCGCGTCTTCTCCGGGGAGATTTCGGCGCAAAAGTTCGCCACCATGACGGACGACGAGCTCAAGAGCGAGGAGCAGCGCAAGATGGATGCGGAGCTGGAAAAGGAGAACATGAAGAAGGCGCAGGTTCCGCAGGAGCAGAAGAGTATCAGTGATAGCTTGCAGTGTGGGCGGTGCAAGTTGAAGAAGGTCAGCTATACGCAGGCGCAGACGAGAAGTGCGGATGAGCCTATGACGACGTTCTGCGAGTGTATGAACTGCGGACATCGATGGAAGGTATTTTCTCTCTTTTTGATCCTTACTCCTTGTTTTCTGAAGGGAAACGCCCACACCCAAGGGGGTGGAAAACCCTCGACCTCTTTCTGTTGTTTATCGGGCGGATGAATGAAGTGAAAGCTAACTTGGAGTCTCAGTTCTCTTGAACGATGAGGATAGGTCTGCTTGTGATTGTACGCTATGATACCACGGGGGAGGAGCTGAAGGCGATGAAGAGACGCGAGCGCAGCGAGAGCGGGCGGTAGCGCTAGAGTTCCGGGAGAACAATGATTGCTTTTGTGGAGCGCGATGCGGGGATTGAACGAAGAAAGAGCAAGGAGGTAAGCCGTCCGCATTTCATATCCGTATACAGGGGTTTAGAGTTTAGATGTCTATTATTGTTCTCTACTTTTTCCCTTTATTTTTCTTTTTAGCTATGTAGGTATCCTTGGATCTTCAGGCGCATCGTCTAAATCGTTGCAAGAGGCCTGGAGCAATGCAACACTTAGGTGGGAGTTTCAGACAGGAAGTTTGGAAGCTGGCTTGGCAAGAGGAGGAGCTGAACACGAAGGACTTGCTGGAACAGACAGCCCAAGCGCCAAGCCTTATGACGTGGGTTTGGGGGTCCATTTTGTACCTGCATGAACCAGTGGGGGCTATAGGGGAAGGGGGCTTTTCGGAGTTTCATGCACATCGTGCATTCAGAGGGCTGATCTGCGTTGGTCTTGGTGTGAGATTTGTGGATAGATTTCGATGGCGAGATGGGCATGTGAGGACGAAGAGGAGGGGCCATCCGACGAGCAGATGACAGCAAGTGATGCTTACAGCATTACGTATGTGTGTATACAAATCTTGCTATGCCAAGTCTTACAGCCTACCTAGTCATTTCGTATATCTGTACACAAGCTCCCCACGTTTCTATCCGGCCCGTGATGCTCGGAGACCTCTACAGAGGTAAAGGGGGTATTCTTTGCAGGACAAAGATGCAGGTGAAGGATATGTATCCAGATCGGATGAATAGGAGGATGCTAGGAAACGTCATGACGCGGTCGATGGCTCAGGAATCCCCAATTCGACAAAAAGATTCGTCGCCTCATCCTCCCCTGCCAAGCCCATTTCATTGATCCTCTTCCAAAACTTGCTCAGATGCCGGGACCCCGGGTCACACAGAATCGTCACCACCCTGCTCCCCTCGGGCAAGCTCATCGCTGTCATGACCGCCGCAACGCAGTTCACAGAGCTGCTGCTTCCTACGAAGATGCCGTCCTTCTCGACCAGCCACCTCGCCATGCGACAGGCTTGTGCATCAGTGACCTTGACAGCATCGTCAATAAGGTCGCGGCCGGCCTCAAAGTTCTGCGTGATGCGGTTGATGCCGATACCTTCCACCAGAGAATCTACCTGCTGTCGGCGGCGGGTGCCCTCCCTCTCCGTCGGGGAGTACATGACGCCGTGCTTGATCTTGTTGTAAAGACCACTGCCCTGAGGGTCTGCGAGGACAATCTTGACTGCGGCAGCGGCAGCGGCAGCAGCAGCACCGGTCCGCGCGTTCGCATCCATCCTTGACTTCAGGTACACAGCCACGCCGGAAATGGTCCCGCCTGTGCCGGCGCCGGCCACAAAGGCATCGAGACGGCCAGCCGTCTGCGTCCAGATCTCGGGTCCTGTCGTGGTGAGATGCGCATGCCAGTTGGCCTCGCTCTCAAACTGGTTCGCAAAGAAGCCCCGACTGCCATTCGTGGCATGCTCGGTGTGCTGTTCGGCCCGCCGCCGGGCTAGGTTGACGAAATGGTTGGGGCTGGTGATGGGCGCGACGGCGACTCGCTCTACCGTGGCGCCGAGATTATGCAGCAGGTCTGACTTTTCCATTGCCTGGTCATCGGGCATGCAGATGTGGGCGTGGTAGCCCTTTGCGCGCGCCAGTGTGGCCAGCGAGATGCCGGTGCTGCCCACGGTGCCCTCGTAGATGGTGTCGCCGCGATGAGGAACAAGGAGACCGGTCTTCTCGGCCTCGCGAATCATGTTGAGTGCTACACGGTCCTTGGGGCTGTTGCCTGCGCCATTGAGGAACTCGGCTTTGGCGAGGATGACTCTGCCTGTTGCTTTGGACAGGGACTGGATCTCGATGAGAGGCGTGTTGCCGATGCAGGACTCTATGCCTTCTCCGGGAGGTGGCGCTGAGCCTGCTTGAGAACGCGAGCGCTGCGACTCATGGTCTTCGAGTTTGAGGAGGGGCGGGCCGAGAAGGCTATTGTTTCTTGTGTCGACTGACGGCGACTCGCGAGGGAAACGGCGCGCCTGCTGGTAGCGGTATTCCAAGTCGGGGTATAAATCTTTGAAGCCGAGGGTGAGTAAGATGCCGGCCGTGAAGGCCAAGGCCACGGCGGCAGAGCCGTATGCCTTGGGATGGTCGCTCAGAGACATGGTGACATTTTCAGCTCAGAAGCTCAATGCTGGGGAATCAAGCAGGGCAACTGATGAGCCCATGCATGCATGTCCTGTCCAGACGCGTCGCGACGATGTTCGTAAATGAATTCATGAATGAAGTTGTGTCTGCACCGCCATCCAATCCTGGCCCAAGGAATCTGCTCATCGCCCCACTCCCTCATTGAGAGCTCCACCTCCCGAAACGGTCCAAGGCCGTTGAGAAGGCAACACATCGCGAGCTTCATCACTCCGAGCTCTCGTCCTCTTTTGCCTCGACCGGCGCCAGCGCCATGGACTCCCCCATCGTGGCCCAGCTTTTCCGGCAGCTGTTTCGAACCCGACCGGCCGGATGCCGCTCCCGGCTGCACGAATGGCGTCCTGCGTCGACTGCTTCTCGCCATTTCCAACGGCAGCGCCCGCAACAGGCATGCTCGTACGCCACGCGAGCTCCGCGGCCCTCTCTAGACCGTGGCATGAAATCAAACGAGAGTCGGTGGCAGCAACGGACGAACCTGATGCCCGAGGACCGGATGGACGAGTTTGCGCAGTACCCGAACATCTCCATGGCGGAGCTACAGATGCGCAAGGAGCGGCCGCGCAAGGTCAAGATGCTGCTCCGGGATTTCATCGACGGTATGCAGATGATTTTTGCTGTGAACTAGGCCTTCTCTGGATTTCTTTCCGCTTGCTTGCTACTCTGAGAACGGCTCGCCCAAAGTAAATGAAAGATTGGCTGACGACGGCACTAGATAGCTTGTATAATCCCCATTACGGCTACTTCTCCAAGCAGGCCGTCATCTTCAGCCCCGACGAGCCCTTTGACTTCAATTCCATGCGCGACGACATCGACTTCCAAGCCGAGCTGGGCCGCCGGTACACAGAATTCGAAGACCTCCTCGACGACAAGGAAGGCGAAAACCCGGCTCGCCAGCTATGGCACACGCCAACGGAGCTCTTCCGCCCCTTTTACGGCGAGGCCATTGCCCGCTACCTAGTCGCCAACTACCACCTGACGACATTTCCCTACGATGACCTACTCATCTACGAAATGGGCGCCGGCCGCGGCACGCTGATGCTCAATATCCTGGACTACATCCGCGAAGCCGATCCGCAGGTCTACGCCCGCACGCGCTACAACATCATTGAGATCTCGTCCAATCTCGCAGATCTGCAGAGCCAGCGCTTGCTCGCTACGGCTGAGTCGCGCGGCCACAGAGACAAGGTCAGCATTGTGAACCGCTCCATCTTCGAATGGGACCAGTACGTGCCGTCGCCGTGCTTCTTCCTCGCCATGGAGGTCTTTGATAATTTCTCCCACGATGGTATACGCTATGATATGGCCACCGAGGAGCCCCTCCAGGAACACGTTGTCGTGGATGACATTGGCGACTTGTATGAGTTCTACGTGCGGGATCTAGATCCCGTGGCGGCGCGCTTCTTCCGCGTGCGCCATGCCGCGACGGGGGGTCAGTATCGTCGCCCGTTTTTGAGAAACCCCGCGCTGCGGTATCTATCCTCGAGGATGCCGTTTGCGTCGAACCTGTCCGACATTGAGTATATTCCCACGCGGCTGATGCAGTTCTTTGACGTGCTAGAGAAGCATTTCCCTGGCCACCGCCTTGTGACGTCTGATTTCGACTGGCTCCCCGATACGGTCAAGGGGTTGAATGCGCCGGTTGTGCAGACGAGGTATCGCAGGAAAATGGTGCCCGTGACGACTCCATTGGTATGTGCTTCCGCGATTCTTGCGCGACATACATGAATCAGAATATCTCTCCGGCTTCTGGCTCTTGGCTCCCCCTTTTTTTTCTTGGTCTCTCGTCTCGCAAGTCCCTTGCTAACGTATCTTTCGGCATAGGTCCATCAGGGCTATTTTGACATCCTCTTCCCCACAGACTTCCGCGTTACGGAAGCCATGTACCGCGCCATTACCGGCAAGCTCAGCCGTGTCATGTCCCACGGGGACTTTTTGCGTCGCTGGTCCTACGTGGAGGACACGGAGACGCGCAGCGGCGACAACCCCCTGTTGTCGTACTACAAGAATGCTAGTGTTCTTGTGACAGTGTGATGGGTTGTGAGATGGTAGATGATGGTGTGGAAATGTAAGGGACGGTTCAGGAGCGCGCGGGTGGAAAGAGAAGAAGTAAGTGCATTAGTGCTGAGTTGGCTTATTCATACTAGCGATGAGTGCCCGCATGGAATTAGCAGGGAGCACCTAGGTGGCAACAAGTGAAGCGTATAGGTGATCATATTAGCTCGTGATGTACTGGCGATGACTTGAAACTTTGCGCCCAGACCAAATGTACAAGTACATACATGGGTAGAGGCTCGTGTATGTATCAATGCTTGTATAAGCCCAGCTTGAAGGGCCAAATATGCTCGTTCAAAGCAAACAAGTGCATCGACTTACACCTACATACTAGGTAGCTTTGAATCCCTGCCCAAATACCTGCCCGTAACAGAAAGGTACCTACACAAAAGGGAAGTGTGCAACTGTACCTATCCGGTTAGGGGCAGGAAATGTGTTCCAGGCCTGCATTTTTGCCATTATCTACAACAGACAGACAGCCGCCAAGTGCTGCAGACCTTTTCAAACAGACTGAAGGCGTAGAATATCAATCATGAGTCATGACGCTTGTGTTCTCGTACGAGCAAGCACCAGATTGCCTTATATCATACCATGAGCGGGTATCATGCCAGTCCGTAAGTGAGATGTGCCATCCGAGAGAAAATCCAGTACAGATACGGTAAACCAACATGTTGCCTCGCAACAATAACTCATCATCTGCAAACAAACCAAGTTCATCAATCTGAACTATGTACCCATCTACACCCTGCCTGCACACATGGTATATTTTTACTTCGCCCTCCCCAGAAGTCAAACCCTCATAAGATCACATGAAAACCGTAAATTCACACAGGAGTACGCCTCCTAGTAGAGCTTCTTCTACAGCTTCTCCTCCAGCCACTTCCTCGCCTGTTCGACCGCCTCATCCATCTTATCAGGATACGTGCCCTGGCCCTGCCGCGTGGGCTCCTTGCCACCGGAGCGACCCCCTACGATATCGGAGACGACAGCCGCCCATTGCTCAGCAGTGATGCCTTTGGAGGAGAGGGACTAAAAAAAAAAAACAGTCAGCTGTGTGCTTGTAAGAGTGGTCAAGGAAGGAAAAGAGGGAAAGCAAGGAAGGAAAAAAAAAAGAAACCTACCGAACCAACATAAACCCCATGCACCACCCCCCCCTCCTCCTCCCCTCCCCCAAAAACATACACCGACTTGGTCTTATCCTTGGCCTGCACATATTTGAACACCTCCGTCAAAGCCTTGGCATTCGCCCCAATAGGTAACCTTCCCACAAAATACTCGGCCCCCTCATTCTTCTCAAAATGCTCCACCACACAGGCCACCGCCGCGGCCGCCTCTGCCTTTTGCCGCTTCTTCTGCTCGGCCACCACCGCCGCAGCCGTCTTCTGGAACCGCGTGTTCAGCTGGTCCTTTGTCAGCGTCGAGATGACAAGCTGGCTAAGCTGCTGCGACAGGAGCTTGATCTGGGCGTCCTTGGCGGGGCCAAAGGGCATAGCGTCCAGGGCGTCGAGTTTGTGGGAGAACTCGACGGCATCGCGTTGGACGCGGTGGGCGGCTTCTCCCGTGTAGGCAATGATGCGGCGGATGCCCTTGGCGATGCCGCTTTCTTCAACGAGGATCAGGTCCTTGATGAGGCCGGTGTGTTCGACGTGGGTGCCGCCGCAGAATTCGACGCTGTATTGGCGCCATTCGGGCTTTTTGGGGTCGCTGAGCATGGTGTCAATGTCCATGCCGACGGAGACGACGCGTACGGGGTTGGGATATGTTTCGCCAAAGACGGCGCGGACGCCTTCGATTTCGCGCGCGAGATCGAGATCCACGTCCTTGGCGTAGATTTTGGCGTTGCGGCGGATATACGCGTTGCTGAGGTCTTCGACTTTGCGGAGCTCGTCGAGCTTGACTTGCGTCTTGTGAGAGAAGTCGAATCGGAGCTTCTCGTTGTCGACCAGGGAGCCCTTTTGATTGACGTCGTCGCCGAGGACCTCGCGGAGAGCGTGGTTCAGGACGTGTGTGCCGGAGTGGTTGTTGCGGATGGGGGAGCGGCGGAGCTCATCGTACTCGCAGATGACTTGGTCACCCGCCGAGAGCGCACCGTATTCCAGGTAGCCGCTGTGGAGGATGAAGCCGCCGTAGTTTTGCACGTCCATAACCCGGAACTCGGCGACGTCGTCAATGATGATGCGTCCCGTGTCGGCGACTTGGCCACCCGACTCGGCATAAAAGTTGGTCTTGTCCAGCAAAAGGCCCATGGCCGACTTTTCGGGGAGGTCCTTGGTGGACTTGTGGAAGGCCTTTCCGTCAAAGACGAGCTGGACCTTGCTCTGACTGTCGCCCTTGGCAAACTTGGCTTCGTCGTCGGTTCGGGGCACCTCTTGCTGCTCAAGCTGGGCGATTTGGTGCACGTCAAGCTTGGCAAACGTGTCGACGGAGGCCTTGACGGCCTTGCTAGCCTCGCGAGCCTTCTCCTTGGCGATGTTGACTTCGTTCTCGTCAATCTCCAGTCCGCGCTCCTCAGCCATGATCTGCGTCAGGTCGACGGGGAAGCCAAAGGTATCGTATAGTCTCCAGACAACGTCGCCGTCGAGCTTCTTGACACCCTCTTTGGTAGCCTTGGCGGCGTACTTTTCGAACTGCGCCTCTCCACGGTCCAGCGTTCGCGCAAAAGCCTCCTCCTCTTCGTCCAGGATTTCCTTGATGTCCTGTTGCTTCTTGACAAGCTCGGGGAACTGCTCGCCCATGTGGTCGACAAGGGCGGGCAAGATCTTGGAGAAGAAGGAGCCGATGTCAGCTTGCAAGTATTTACGAGCATAGCGCACACCTCTCCGCAGAATACGACGGATCACGTAGCCGCGGCCGTCGTTGTTGGGCACGGCACCGTCGGTTATGGCGAAAGAGAGAGTGCGAATGTGATCGGCAATGACTCGGTAGGCAGTATCGATGCCATCAGCGTCGTCTTTGCCGTACTTGTCGGAGTACGTTCTGACACCAGTAACCTGCTGGATTTGCTGGAACAGAGGCGTGAAGCAGTCGGTCGAGTAGTTGGAGTTTGTTTCCTGCAAAGCGGACACGACTCGCTCAAAACCCATGCCGGTGTCAATGTGCTTCGCGGGCAACGGCTTAAGGCTCCGGTCCTTTTGGCGATCAAACTGCATGAAGACGAGGTTCCAGATTTCCACCACCATGGGGTCGTCCTTGTTGACCAGGTCAGCGGCATTTCGGCCTCCAATCTTGTCGTAGTGGATTTCGCTCGAGGGACCGCAAGGACCCTGGTCGCCCATTTCCCAAAAGTTGTCCTTCATGTCTCCTGGCACGATCTGATCCGCGGGCATGCCAATGTTCAGCCACAGCTGCTTGGCTTCCTCGTCGGGCGGTAGGCCAAGCTCGGCGTTGCCCTCAAAGTACGTGGCGTACAACCGCTTGGGGTCGAGTCCGTAGACCTTTGTGAGAATCTCCCATGCCATCTCAATGGCCTCATCCTTGAAGTAGTCGCCAAAGGACCAGTTGCCCAGCATCTCGAAGAAGGTGTGGTGGTAGCTGTCTTTGCCGACATCGTCGAGGTCGTTGTGCTTGCCGCCGGCGCGAATAACTTTCTGGGTATCGGCCGCACGCTTCAGATGGTACATAGGGTCGGACTTGTTGACGGTGCCAAGGAAGATGGGCTTGAACTGGTTCATGCCGGCATTGGTGAACAGCAAGGTGGGGTCATCGTAGGGAACGACGGAGCCGGAAGGCACTGATGGTAGTTAGCATGATGCCGTTGAAGTGCGTTGAGGTCCATGTTGGCATGGGCGATTGGGGGTTTGAAGATTGATGCTTGACGAGACGAAAAAGTAACGCATAAAAAGGGCGTGGCAGCAAGTGCTCCGACGGATCTCATTCTCGACTGTACAGGTTCCCTCTGGAAGCCAGAAGAAGGTCATGCATGCAGGTGGAGATGTCCATACCGATTGTGTGACCCCGCTGCTCCATGTAATCAAAGAAGGCCTGGCGCACCCGCGCAGACGGCCATTTGAGCTCGCTCATGACGGCGGTCGACGAGGAGAGCAGGCGATGCTGGTGACGCCGAGCGAGAGGAACGGATGTCGACGGAAGAGTCTGGATCGGCTGGATGGGCAAAGGTCGCGCAGATGGAGGAAATCGTGGCCGGGAGTCGTGGTGGACGCGGCAGAGCTGCTGAACGGGTGATGCGAAGAGTGGGAGCCGAAGGCGGGTTTTGTAGAAGCTTCCACAATCCTGAGTCAAGAGCGGTACGGGTACAAAGGGCCGCCGTCGCCCAGCTGCTGCACCTAAATCCCAAACTCCAGCCAAGACACCACCAGCCACAACGCCGATACCGCTGTTTCCACGCACCCGCCGCATCTGACTTTGGCTCCAAGCAACGCACTGACAGCTCGATTCGTCGTTTCCTATCTTTGCGCGCCTTTTCACGCTGTCACGTTCTCAGTTTGCTTCACCCCCTCGCTTCCGACATCGCACGAGTGATCGCCGGCGAGCCTACTCCGTGTGCGATTTCCCGTGACGTGACTACCGTGTGTGTCACTGCTGCCTTGCGCATCGATCGGGTTGACGTTGGCGTGAGCTGCGCTGGCCGTTTGTTTGAGACAGGACGGATGCGCGATTAAGTGGCTTTCTGTAAGGCGACGGTGATCCAGACGGTGCCAAAGGGAGAGAGAAAGATAGGGACTGGATTTGATGCAAAGCCGTGCAAACAGCGCGATCGCAAACTCAACTTCCAAGGATGATGGTTCCAGGAACGCACGCTTCATCCATGGCCATGGGAGGCTCAATGCCTGGCTTTGCCGCCATGTCCAGCGCTGGCAGCCCCTTGCGTAGGGGTCCGCTTCAGGGTCCACCCTCCAGCAGCAGCAGCACCAACAACACCAACACTGCGCAGATATATCACCGGAGTACCTTGGGCAAGAGGAAGCACGAGACGCAGGAGAGCAATGAGCGGCTCTCGAAGCGCATGAGTCTTCTGAACATAGGTTCGTGTTTCCATATCGCGCTTTTTCTCTTTTTCTCTTTGCGCCCTATCCTCCCCGCCGACACGGAAGCTCTAGATCCCGATTCCCAACCCACCGTACTAACCCACCGCCTGTCGCAGAACGAAACGGCACCAAGCTCTACGTTCCAGTCGAATCACAACCTCACTCCCAAACTACTACTCAGCTCCCACCACTTCCAAACACCCACGCAAACGCATACACATGCACACAACCACCTCCACACGCAAATGAATATTCGTACGCCCACCCACCTACATCACCGCCCGCCCAGCCCTCCCCCCCAACGGACTACATGCAACTCGACGACTCCAAACACAAAGTCTACATCTACAGCCTCGACGACGAAATCACCTCCGAAAGCAGCGAAGACGAAGACGGCAAACTCATCTTTCTCCCGGATATTGAAAAACACCTCCGCGAGAAGCGCATTCCGCCGCACATCCTCGCCGATAGCGATGGCCAGCTCGGCGGCATGCAGCTCGTGCTGTACAGCGATCCCAAGTCGTTGTCTGTGCCTGAGGAACAAGATGGTGTGAGGAAGGCCATTATTGAGGCGAGGCAGCGGGCGCGGGCGAAGCAGAGGCTTGAGCGGGAGGGGGGGGAGTCGCCGAGTGGGATGGAGGGTGATGGTGATGCGATGGATCTGGATTGATGCGATGTACTGGTCGCATGGAGTATAGATGTCTCTGAGTTTGTTGGTTTCTTCAATAACTGGGAGTTTAGTTCGGGACCAGGACGGACAAATGGCGTTGGGGTTATGATTTTTGGGGGTTTAACTCCTCGTGCGGTAGCGTGCATAAGGTCTGCGCTGCGAGGTTGTCTGTCTCTCTACAGCTCCTTTGGTATGTATTTGAGAATAAGTATTTTCCACAGTGTTGTTAGCTAGGGTTCTATTTTTTATTTCTTTTTCTTGCGTTTTTTTCTTCTTCTATATGATTTAAAAGTCGAGCTTGCTATGATGCTTCAAAGAAACAGTATTGTCCAACAACCCTCGTTCCTCCTACAGCATCGCATGTCGTGCAATCCCACCACAGAGATCCCCATGACTAGTTGCTCTGGAGCGTGGTTCCTCGGTTTCTACCGCTTGAAAGGCGTCCAGCACAGAATCCGTCCCTCCATGTCTCAACCGCGATCATTCAAGTTTCCTTTCGTCCATGAATCCCCCTCATCGGTTTGGCGGCGGCGGCCCTTGAGGCGGCGCATACTCCGGCGCCTCGTTACTCTCCTGCGCCCGCTGCGTAGGCGCCCTATTCTGCGACGGATCGACCTTGGAGCCCCCCTCCGGAGGACCACTATACACGGGGGGCCTATTCGGATCGTACGCCGGCAGGGGCATATCATTCATCGGATACGCGGGCTGCTGAAAGCCGCTCTGCTGCGGTTGCTGCTGGAAGTAGTAGTAGCCCTGTTGCTGACCGTTCGGCCACTGCTGGTTGGCGGGAGGTTCACGGAAGTGACGCTTGACGAGGAACTATTTTCACGACGGTTAGTGGGTCTGAAGGCACAGAATGAAGCCGCCAAGAAGGCCTCGTCTTTCTTTTCTCTCAGGGAGTTGGACAAGAAGGGAGGAGAGGATGGAAACATACTCTGTGATATGCGAGCGGTTCCTGACCGTTCCTGATTCTCTTCTTGGCATGCAGTGTACCGCCTACAACATAAAGCAGGACAAGAGAAAGTAACAGGAAGAAGATGACCCAGCGCACAATTGTGCCCGTCTATTCAGCGTATTAGTCAAAGACTCAAGAATCAAGATCCATGTTCTTCAAGTATGGCCGCAAAGCCAGGCAAGACGCGGCAGTAAACAAGACTAACCTGAGTATTCCACCACGAGTAATAACAGTCCCCATCGACGCAGTACACATCTCTAATACCGATCGCCATCGCGCCTCTATACCGTCTTGTTTCTCGAGAGAAATAGCAAGTTGTATAGGTAAAAACGGGAGTCGTTGTCTATCGTGTATATGTGTAAGGATGAGGCCTCCCACGGGATCGCCTCGCTGCGCCGCGTGGATTTCCTTCTTCCTTCGCACGAACAAGCGCTTCCGTTTCAACGAGGGGTCGCGTTTGCCGGCCTATCCGTGAGTTGTGTGTATTTTCCCTCTTCCGACCCGAGCAAACCGACTGACCGTGTGTCCCTTTGTCTCTGCCGCTTTCGTTTTAGGTGATGTGTATTCGGTGTCGATGTTTCTTCTGGCTTTGGCTTCGTCTGTTTTTATTCTAGTGTATTCGGCCTAGTTTTGTTGTATGTATGTATGTATGTATCATGTATGTAATCTCTTCGCGGGAAAAAGGGTCCGGTTATAAACGCCCACGACCCCGCTTATGCCGAGACACGGTTTCTGGTTGCTGGGGGGTAACGTGGCGCTTCTGAGTCGATCGTCGAAGTTTATTGCAAAGAGCGATGTATGTAGTACAAGTATGTAGTACCTAGTTGTCCCACAAGGGAATCGAAAGAAGAGGAGGTAAGAATGTTGTTGACTCCGGTGAGAAGTTTCTTCAAGCTGAGAGGGAACCCAGAGGAAGAAAGTCAACAAGGCACGGGGCGCCCGGGTGTTGGATCTGCGTGCGGCAGAAAGATTGATTCGCGCATGGGTGGCTGTGCTTTGGATGAAACTCGAGGGGCCTGGGCCGCCTGGCTTTACTGGCGCGTACTCGTCTGTGTCCGCATCCGGGGCGCCTCCGCCTCTCTCCGCCTCTTCCATCTCCATCTGCCAGAATCACCCGCCTTCTGTCTCCGCTTCGACCGAGTTTCATCCTTGGCGATTGAGCCTCCTCCCCTTTTCCGTCCTTGACGAGATGGATAAGCACGTGCATCATGGGGATAACCTGGCGGCCATGCTTCATGTCATACATATTGCCATGGAAAGCGATCTGCGAAACAACAGGCCAAGTTGAGTCTGCGATGATCTCGAGGTGATGGCATATCGCCAAGGGCCTCTTCCCTCCTCTCCTCTCTTCAAACGCCAACAACGACACTCCGTCAAGACCAACGACATCAACACCACGATGAACCAAGAAGATGTTCATGATCGATATCTTATCCACTACTCCGTACACTCTCGAGTCTCCATGAATCACATCGCTTGCGAAAAATGCTACTGCCCAAAAACGCCCACACTATAACCCCCCTCTCCTCTCCAAGTCGCCCTCTATGCCTTCCGTTTTATATATATATATGTACACTACACCACACATTCCCCCAGGCTTCATATCCCAGACTCCAGAAGCCTCCCAAAACTATAAAGCGACCCCCCCACCTCCCCATCCCGCAATCCCATCAAACCCATTCCCTGCATTGCCGTCCCCCGCCGGCGGTTGCCGACCCGGCTGCCCCTGCTCCCCCTGCTGCTCCTCCCGTCTAGCCGGGTTCGCCCCCTCACCCCGGACATTGTCGCTATGATCAGCTTGCGCAGGCGCAGGCGCAGGCACAGGCACAGGCACACGTACATGCGGATGCGCGTTCGCCTGCTGCATTCGCTGCCGATACCAGAGCAGCATGACCAGAGACATGGTCACACCGATAATAAGGAAGCTCTCCATTACGCCACCCCCATCGAGGAAATCTTCGTCGCCTCCTTCATCCATGGGCTCGTCCATGTAATCCGAGTAGAGGTCCTCTTCTTCGTAGTATTGGCCGTCGTCTTTGAGGAAGTTGGCGATCCATTCCGAGAGAGACCAGTCTTGCTTCTTGGCTATGAAATATGTTAGTCGGCCAGCTATAAGGATAAAATCACATGGGGCTAATTTGGGCTAAGCAGAGGAAGGGTTGCTTACTCGGCTCTTCTTGGATAGAATGAATGTCGCCGTGGGTGATGACATTCCACGCACTACGAATTCGAAGCTTCAAAAGACTAAGCGTCACAGGCAGGTAGGCCTCCTCGTTGACCTCAAGTGCTTGGTCGTAATATCTCTTGGCCAGGTGGAAGTCTTGCTCGAGGCCGATGCCGTTCTCGTGCATCCAGCCGAGGTTGAAGAGGGCTTGGGCGCTTTGGGAGTACTCTGAAGCTCCCGTGTAGCACTGCACCGCCTTGCTCACGTCCCGTGGAGTGCCGATGCCGTAGTAGTAATAGTCTCCCATCTTCACCAGGGAGTCGACGTTGGTCTGTCGCGAAGACCTCGTCCAGTGGATGAGAGCGAGGCTGGGATTGTTGAGAAGGACGTTGTCCGCTCCTGACGCGCCGCCACTGCTGCCGCCTCCTCCTAGCCATCGTGGAGTAGACGTCTTTGACTGCGTGACATCCAACATGTAGGCGACATTGTTCTGCGCTCGCTCGTATCCCTGTTCGGCAGCCATCAGGTACTCCAAAAAGGCCACGTCGTAGTCGCCAGAGTCGTACGCTTCATTAGCATCTGCCCAAGAAGACACCAAGGGCTCTGCCTTCTCGGCAACATTCTTGTAATAACGCAGGGCTAGCCCACATGATTTCTCTCGCCCCACGCCGTGGTACGACATTTCCGCCAGATAGTAGTATGCCTCTATGTTGCCATAGCGAGCAGCCAGTTCAAAATAGTCGTTGGCTACCCTGAGGTCCTCGGGATCGCCCTGGTCGAGATACAGCCGTCCGATTTCGACCTGGGCCGGCGCGTAATCGGCAGCTGCCGCAGTCTGAAAGAGCTCCGAAGCTCGCTTGATATTTTCCTTTCCTCCAAATCCATTCAGCAGCATCAAGCCCATGCCATAGTGAGACTGGGCATCGCGAAGCTTGATGCCTCGCTCAAACCACCCCTTGGCCTGCTTGAAATTCTGCGGCAGGCCATCTCCCCTCAGATACATGCGGCCAATAAATCCGGCGGCCTTGCCAGCGACTTTATCGGTGCCCGGCTTGATGTTATCTACGAGCCGGCCGTCTTTCTTCCAATACCGAGAGGCCACCTGCAGGAAGTACTTCTTCGCGAGGTTGTAATCGCTGTCGAGGCCGCGTTGACCGTCGTAGAACATCCTGCCGAGGTTCAAAGAGGCTTTGATATCGCCTCTCTGCGACAGGAGGTCCAAGTACTCGATTACATCGCTGATGGCCGCATTTGCATCGGAATGAACACTAACTTTTCGAGCATTCATCCCGGAGCTTGATGCACTGGCGCCCTCTCCGTAGACACCGCCGTTCTCGTCGGCGATTCTCCATGCTTGCTGTATCCACTTGATACCGCCGGGAGGACCGGACCGGTGCCATTGTATAGCCTTGTCGGCCACGCGTTTGTAATACTTGATGGCCACTTCACAGCTCTTGGACGCCCCTATGCCGATGTGGTGTCGGAAGGCAGTGGCCATTTCAGCACGGGAGTCTCCTCGAATCGCCGCAAATGTATAGTAGAGCAACGCCTTGGCCTGGTCGCGCGGGACCACGTTGCCGACACCAGTCGAGTGGAAGAGCCCCAGCATATACTGGGCCGTTGTGTTGCCATGCGAGCTGGCGAGCTGGTCGTAGTACCGGTATGCGGTATGAAGATCCCGAGGGTAGCTGTGATTACCGAAGAAATTTATCTCAGCCAATAGATATAGTGCATCAGAGTTGTTCTGCTTCGCAGCTTTCTCTAACAAATCGACGGCTTTCGAAAGAGGGGCTGATGCCGGTCCATTTGCGGCAGGTCTTGACGAGTGTCCCTTTACTGGAGCGGATGCCGGCCCCGTCGGAATGGTTTCTAGGATATATCGAAAGATGGTGCCGACTATTCCAGACGACTGTTTTCTTCTACTTTTCGATAATCGCGACGCCCTTTTTAGTTGGGAAAGTGCCGCATCAACAAGCTCGGCTCCTTGACACATGAATTGTTAGCCCAGCACATTGGTCGTCGACTTTCGTATACTTGAAGTCTTCGCCAAGTCTTCAGAGGGCCATTCTCGACTTACCGCCTTGTCGAGCAACTGGGTTCTGGCTAGGATCCGATGCGAGATCCTTTAGCTCAAGATGGTGATCTACCGGCTCGCGTCGAGCGGCACCATCCCCGTTTGTGGTTTCGTAGTATTGCGCATTGGTGCCCAGGACGTTGACAACCTGAGATAGCACTATGATCGAGATACGTGAGCCGATGTGAAGTGCATACGTGTTGCCGTCTGCGGCGGATGGGATACTTACGTAGGATGGAGACGGCTGAGACCCTCATGATGGGCAGAAGCTACGCGCCGAAGAGAGCGTATCGGGCGAAAAGCATGGCGGATCCAGCAAATGATCAAAGGACTGCGCGGTGCTAGAAGGAAGATTGGCTGAAAAGGCGTTGACGTTGACGTTGGAGTTGGCGTTGCGTGGAGTTGACATGCACGAACAAGTGGCCTCGGAGGTTCGGGCGAGAGCTCCAATGAGCCACTTTGTCTTCAAGCGTTACGTGGGCCACTCCGCCAACCAGCACCAGTGGTAACTTCTAACCCTTTCCCCTAAGGTCCTTATGTTATGTCGTCACTGGTCAGAGTCCAGACAGGTCCATTGCTCGAACAGCTACAAGACACGGCACGAAATATGGCCATTGCATTTCACTTGAGAGAAGTTGCATTATCCTGGTTTGGTACAAGCTTTATTCAAACAACGCTACATGGACCACAGGTACCTAACAGGAATATGTGGCCAACCCCGGCCCGCGACCGCAGAATATCATGCATCGCCAATTACTCAACCCCCTTTTCAATCCAGTTCACATCTCGAATCTAGTTCAGCTCATGATTCGACTTGATTGCCTTTGATTTTCCCGTATCCAGAACCACAGCAGGGTCCTTGTCTGATCCGTCGCGCGTCACCTCATTTCCTCTCTTGGTTTTTATGGATGTTCTGTGATGCCATTAGTTTCCACGTCGTTCAGTTTTGAATGAGTTGAGGTGCGCGAGAGGAAGTACTTACTTTTCGTGCTTCACGTCCAAGACCTTTCCTTTTGGCTGGCCTTGGCCCCAGTTCCAACTGACAGTGTCGCCTTTGTCTGGTTCACCATTCTTGGACTTGGACTTGTTGGAAGAGCTGTCTTTTTGACCGTCTTTCTTGTCGTCATCGTCGCCATCATCATCATCGTTGGCCTTTTTACTTTGGCCGTTCTTCTGGCCATTTGCACTATTTCCGGTCTTGGACCTCGTCTTTCGCTCCTCACCTTTCTTGTCTGCGTCATCCTCCTCCTCTTCCTCTTCAGCTTCAGCTTCCTCTTCATTCTCCTCTTCATCTTCATCCTCAGCTTCATCCTCATCATTTTCATCACCATCTTCATCACCTTCATCATCATCATCATCGAGGTCATCATCGTCTTCGTCATCCTTGACATCGTCATCAGCCTCCTTCTCCTCTTCCTGTTCATCTTCTCTCTCATTCTTAGCGGTTGACGATCTCGTCGTTCTTCTGGCCTTGTTGTCGCCTTTAGGACCATCCTGTCGACTTCGCTTACTACCAGCTGCAGCCTCCTCCGAATCATCAGCCTTGCCGTCCTTCTTCTTGAGGATGTCATGGCCCCAGTTCTTCAGCGAAGCGTATGATTTTGTCTTCTTCAATTCCTCTGTAGACTTATTCTTATTGGCTGAGCTTTCCTGAGCCAAATGTCGCTTACTGCGCCAATGTTAGCCATGCGTCTCGTGAACAACCCACTCCAAAGGGTCAAAAGTTGAGAGGAAACAAACATACCAGTAGGAGACGACCTTTCGCATATGCTCAACTTGATCATCGTCGTACTTGTCGGGCTTCTTCTGCGGATTGGCTTTGAGTATTTCTACAATCTTACGGCCGCTGTCGTGACCGACCGACTCGCCCCCTTCTGAGTCCTTGGGCCAGCCTGCGCTGTTGGAATCGGATGACTTGAGCCATTTTTCAAGCTCAGAGGCCGTCATGTTGACCAAGTCGTTGAACTCTTGGATGACTTCATCGTTGCCCTTCATGATGATTGTGAGAAGAGAAGTTATTTACGGTAGATTCGTAAGGGTGTTTGTGAGGGTATTCGCGAGAGTATTCGTGAAGTTACGACTTTGTTGAATCTTGTAGATCTGGTCTATGGCAAATTGCGCAGTTAAAGCAATAATAGGAAGCTCTCGACTCCATGTGGCACTCCTGGGAAATGCTCCATGCTGTGACAGAGTACCGAAAAGCAAAGCAGCAAGCTCAATCACCGCGTCATAGAGATACGTTTCTCTGCCAAGGTACCCAGAGGCTTTCAATTGCTGTCGCAATAGCTGCTAGCGATACCAGCAATCCTCAGCCTGAGCTTACCGACTCGGAAGCAAGCCTCGGATCCACCACGATCTCATCGCCGCGACCGTCCCCCGTCCCCATTTTCCTGTTGATCTGTCCGAGCCTCCGAGGCAATACTGGGCTAGGAGTAGGGGGGAGCTCCGGGTTCCATTTCCAAGAGCCAATGCACTTCGTGATTATGTAGGTACCCGTCAGCCCCGGGAAACATCGTGGTGGAGACAGCGGTTTCGAGCAGCTGCCAGCCTTTGAGGAGAAAGTCTTAGACGTCAGTTGAGCCTCAACGGCGCGGAAGTGGAGTTGGCCGCGTTTTCCCCCATGCAGCCGCTTCGATTCGGCGCCAGAAAACAGATGCTTCTTTTTTTAACTAACTAAAACCTACCCCGTAGTCAATTGCTGCCAACTCGAATGTACGGGGCGTAGCTGGTGAGTCGTGACGGGGACTGAAAAGAAGAGAACCGCGGAAGGAAAAGAAGGGGAGGGAGAAGAAAGAAAGGGACGAAGCAGGATCCAAAGTGTTCGTGGTAACGCTGGGTGCATTGACGTGAATGGTGTATGTACGTAGGTAGCTTTTGCTCACAATCGAGATCTACCGTGACCCATCACGGTATCACCATGTCGTAATGGAGTTGTGAACCACCTTGGACCTTGGTATACCATGAAAGCATCATCCATTCCAGTGGGTGGTCTCTTACTCACAGGCAAAGAAAGTTCAATATATTTTATAACAAAAGACCTCTCTTAGAAACGCCGTATTAATGGCTTCTCTCATACTCCGTAAACAGTAACATTCACACTTTCCTCCATCACACTTACTTCTCAAGTTCTCTAACCACGTTTTTCTTCATCATTCGCAACCCCTCTGCAAAGTCTCCCCTACACTTCACAAAAACAGCCGGCATACCCGAGACACACAATGGCCCGCCCTGAGGATGACTTTGTCGCGGAAGACCAGCCCCTGGAGACTCAGGACAAGAAGGAAGTCAAGTCCCTCCCTGACGATGCGGACGAGGGCAACTTTGATGAGGTTGTCGCCAAAGACCCCGAGCTGAGTGAGTCTTATCATGCATTTAGTCACACGGATAGAATTTTTCGAGTTTTGCGTCTGAATGCAACTAATATGTGGGCTATCAGAGAAGGATATGACGGAGGGGATTGACAAGTCCAACATTATCAAGGAGACGACGCGGGGGGCGAAGCCGGAGCAAGGGGGATATAAGGAGCCGAGTGATGATGTTTCTGACTTGGTTGACGAGTAAGGCGAAGAGAGCGAGATCATGTTTGGTGTTGCATGATGGGCCATAGTGCATCAATTGAGGCCTGCGGAGGTGCTGAGGTCGATGTATTGTCATGTATGATATGTATTGTTGTATTTTGATGCTGCATGGCATGCGCTTTGAACTTTCAACTTTATTCCATTGGCCTTCTTATCAGTCTGGTCCCTGAACAGGGCAGCATTCTGTCGCGTCTGCTCACAGTCGTACACGATAATAATAATTCAATGCCAAGTTCCAATTCCAAAACAAGACCATTCGAACAGGAGTTTCCTCTCGCTGCACTTGCATTCCTGAAAGGATTATCGTAGGTACTTCTCTCGCGATCCGGTCTCCGCACGACGAAGTCTCTCCAGTACGGCTTGCGGGAGGTTTCTCACACTGAAAAAATGATCGCACAGCCCGTTGGGGAGCCGTGGCGCGATCGGAACTGGCGATGCGACGGCCAGGCCGCTCATGGCCAGATGCAGATGTAGGAATGTCGTTGGAAATGCCCCATCTTCCCGTCTTCCTTCGGGCCCCGGGGATTGTCGTCCACGGTCAACCTTGATGAATCGCCTCCACTGCCCCATCATCCATCATCCATGTCCGCTGACGCCACCCACTCAGCAAACCGGGTAATAAGACGCGTAAAATCTCGTTCGCAACGCAGGGTCCGTCCAATGTCGTGTCTCGCACGCGTTTAAGCTAGGGCCCGCGTCCATCGCAGCCCCAACTCACAGGACCTGGCGCCGGAATTTCGTTCAGTACCTCGTGCAAGACACAGAGTCGAATCTTGAAATCCTGCGTGACTGTCATCATCTGATATTTCAAATTTTGGCAACAACCACGACGGAGAGACAGAACTAACCAAGAGGAAAAAAGACAACAACGAATTGTAACCTACGAGAACTGCACCAATTGCCGAACATCCACTCAACATCGTCTTGACGCCTCTCGAGTTCTGTCTCGGCTTCGTCGCGCACCTACAGGTACATCTACGCAATGGCAGCCCCCAAGCGCAAGGCCGACGAATCGGTCCCCAACGCCGCTGAGACCAAGAAACCAAAAGTCAACGGATCCATCGCCTCCTTCTTTGGCGCAGTTCCAAAACCTGCTTCAGCCGGGAACACCGCGCCAGGTAGTCCCGCCGTCAAGTTCGACAAGAAGAAGTGGGAGGGCGGGTTGACGGCGGAGCAGAAGAAGCTTTTGCAGCTGGAGATTGACACGCTGGACGAAAGCTGGCTGGCGCATTTGAAGGATGAAATCACGTCCAAGGAGTTCTTGGATCTCAAGAGATTCCTGGACAAGGAGACGAGTGCGGGGAAGAAGTGGTTTCCGCCCAAGGAAGACGTTTACTCATGGTATGAGGCCCCGTTAAGTCTTTGACGTGTGAATCCTCCGTGTCACGAGGAATGGACTCCCTTACGGAAGGTGTGCTAACATGGAATTTCGCTCTTCCAGGTCTCGCCACACTCCTTTCCACAACGTCAAAGTCGTCATCGTTGGCCAAGATCCTTACCATAATGACAATCAAGCGCACGGTCTTGCGTTCTCCGTCCGACCTCCCACACCGGCGCCACCGTCCCTCAAAAATATGTATATTGCGCTGAAGAAAGATTATCCCGCATTTGAATCACCGCCCAACCGAGGCGGTCTCCTGACCCCATGGGCTGATCGAGGTGTTCTCATGCTGAACACATGCCTTACGGTCCGGGCGCACGAGGCTAACTCGCATGCAAATCGGGGCTGGGAACGCTTCACTCAGAAAGTTATTGATATCGTTGCTCAGAAGCGCACACAGGGTGTAGTGTTTATTGCATGGGGAACACCGGCGGGAAAGCGTGTGCAGAAGATTGACAGGCAAAAGCACTTGATATTGCAGAGCGTCCATCCTAGTCCGTTGAGTGCATCGAGGGGCTTTTTCGACTGTGGTCACTTCAAAGCGGCCAATGCGTGGCTGATTAAGAGATATGGCCAGGATGGAGAGATTGATTGGGCTCTGACTCCTGGTTCTTCCACAAAGACTACGCCTTCTCATACTGCCCCGGCCTCCGTTGCAGCTTCTGTTGCTGTTGCTGTTGCTGGTGCTGCTGCTGCCGTGGGCGCCGCCGCTGCAGAAGCAGCTGTCAAGGTTGGCTCAAAGCCAGCGGCCCAAAGCAATGGTTCGACTCAGGATAAGCTCGTGGAGGAGAAACAATCTCTGACGCCAGAAGATGATGACATGGATTCCGAGGACGAGGCTGCGTTGGAGGAAGCTCTCCGATTAGCTGAAGAGGAGGCCAAGAAGGAATAGGCCATTCTTTAGGCAATGCCAAAGATGTGCTGATGAGAGTAGGGCTGACAATCAGCGTTCAATGTTTTTCAAGCATCAGCGCAATCTCGAGGGCGTGGGCTCGTCCTTCGAGCCCTCAATCAGCTCGTCACGGGAAGCAAAGGAGGTGGAGGAGTCTGGCGAGCCATGCCTACCTACGCAATCAAATGCCTGGTTAGGAACATGATATGGTTGTGCGTGGAATGCCAAAAGCAGCCATCTATTGATTCCTTTCAGTGAGCTCGTCCGCAGATGCTCGTCTACCGCAACAAGCTGGACGGCCTGAGAGGCGTTTCTGGCAAGGAGCAATGCTGTTATAGACAACGAGCGTATGCATCAATATGCACCACCATGCAATGCAATGAAGACTGTACAGCACATGGAATCTCTGCTGGTGCATACTCTTCTCCGGCACTGAGGCGTCAATGCTCAGTCGGCAGCCCGCTGCCCTTGTCGATTTTTCCAGCTCCGCAGAAGTATGGCGAGCTGGCAACCCGGCGACCACACGTTATGGACGTATTGTGGTGTCGTACGCCTCTTGGTCTTGGACACTTTAACAAAAGTTACACAGGCGTCATTTGGGTGCCGGAGACGGGGCCTTTGGTAGTCATGCCGTCTACGTTGCTATCATGACTCGAAGAAGGCTACCTGAGTGGTAGTGGTGGCGGGAGGAGCAGGAAGCAGGAACTGGAAGCAGAATGCATAGCGCAAGGGTGGATTAGGTCCTCCACTTTCGTCTGATACGGTGATACTGTGTACGTGTAGTATTCGTACATGCAACGAAGCACTGTAACAAAGGACAGCTCGCTCGGTAGCTGTAAAGCACAGAGGAGCCGAGTCGCGCCGGTGAAGCAAGCGAGAGTACGTGAACGGCCTTTGTGTGCATGTACGAACGAAGTACATACCTAGTATTGTTCCTCATCTCTCGGTGATGTTTCTCTCGTCGGACTAGATTCGGGAAGAGGGGAGGCTAATTATGTATATCGAAGGAGTTATGGCGGCGTTAGAAAAGTCAGAGCCGTCACGACTCACGACAAATCGGGGGTCGAGCGCAACGTCTCCACCAGTGCCGGCGATATGGGGCGCCACGAGTTCAAATAAACTGTGAGACCTGCGGCACAGGCATGAGCTGTCTGCCAAGGACGGAACTGGTGAGACATGAGCAAGAAGTGGTATGAAATTATGAATGTCCACCCGCTCGGCAGGCACCGCCGGCCGGCGTCGTTAAAAGTCTCTGGTGCTATGTGCCGACGTTGCGCCGGTGTGCCTCGTCTTACATATCTGCCTGTTGAAACGTGGTTACGTGAATTATACACGAATCAGGAGATGAGGCGAAAGAAAGGCCATATAGGTAGTGAAGTAGGCGTGTCCGATACATAGGTAGATCGATTTTTGACCCGACCTGCTCTCGGACCCATTCTCTCCATAACTTTCACAGCTAAAATCCGACTACGTAAGGCGTTGGTGCTTTACTAAGGTTGTTGCGGGCTGCCGTCGTGCGTCCTGACGATATATCTACATGCGTACATACAATACATACATGTAACATACGTACATACATTAGGTACCCTCCGTACGGAGTCTCCGTAGGTTACGGGGCTATTGCCGGCTCCGTACCTTCCTCCAGGTCCGCACTATGTAGGTAGGTACGTACATAAATCATAAATGCATGTACCGATGTGCATCGTACATAGGTAGGTACCATGCAGGTACGACCCCGTGAAGTGGCCAGCCGCCGCGAGCCAAGCCGCGTCGGTCATCAGGTCGATTGCCACGTCCGGCTGCCGCTGCGTATCTCTGATCCGCCAATCCAGCCTCCTCAACGAGTATTACAAACGCGGCACATTGTATAAAGTCGTCGATGCCACTGTGCCGTGGCAGAGCAGGTACCCGGACGGGCGACGAGCGCAACATGGCGTCACGCCGTCGCCAACATTAAACCGTAATTTAACTTTCGGGTGCCCCCCTGTTGGCTGCCCCTCATGTCCATGGACCAATTAGCGCCCGGGTCGCACTTACCTTTACCCCTGTTCCTGCTCCTTCCCACCGGACAAGTTCTGTTCAATCTGCAGACTGGGGCATTCGGCCCCTGAGCGCTTCGCGCGTCTCGTCAATTCGACTTGGGCGGGCCGTGCAAATGGCTCGACCGACGACGGCAGCTAGGTAGGTAGGTACTCCGTAGTTCGAGCTGCAAAGACGTTGGAGAACATTGGCTGATGATATGTCTCGGTTTGTTGGAACATGAAATTGATGGGAATGTTATTATGTATCTAGTTACGAACCCGAGAAGTGAGCTCAGCTGGTACTTGATCCGTCTCTCCCTCACTTGGAAAAACGTGTGTTGCACTAATTAGCATCAGCCTATTGCCAGCGTCTGCCGCTCATTTTGGCTGTCGGCCGTTTCTCGTGCGAGTTTGTCCAACCAGTCAGCCCAACTTCCTTTTTCCTTTTTTTTTCAACCTTCATTCTTCTCAACCTGCCACTCTGGCTACGCTTTCTCTCCAGCTCTTGCGCCTGGTCTCGCGCTTACTCCTCGACTCACTCATTCATTCTGTCTGTGTCTCCTTTCTCTTCTTTTTTGCATCTTCTTCGGTGCTGTTTGTGTGTAGTGTCATCGTCGATTGCCGGTTGCGCCCTGTTGTCTCATCTCGCCTTCTCATCTGCCATTCGGTACGCCCAGTCCGACCTGCCGCAAGTTGCTCCCTGTGGAACCCCTGCATCACCACTTACACGTCGCAGAACGAGTCTGAACCAGTTGTCTTTCTCACCAAGACCAACTAGCCGTCTGTTTCATTGCCACGTTCATTGGCCAAGGCACATTGTCTTTCACTCTCTTTCGGCGTCTCCTGTCAACTGCTGTGATCGACACATAATCTCTCTCTCTCTCTGCCTGTCTCTCTATTCTTCTCTCGACAGAAGAGACAGCCACCAACTTCAGCCCTTCACCCGAGCATCCGATTCATTTCGACTTCGAGCGTTTCACCTGGCATTCAAGGTACTACTTGCCAGGACATATCACCCGACCAATCGCCGTTATCCTGGCCGGTTCCGACCTGCATAATATATCTGCATTTGTTTCGAGCCCATGACACCACGGTTCGACCTTACATCAGCTCGTCTTGTGGAATACGAAAACTAAGGGCACCATTTCAAGGCTTAATCTCGCCAAGTTAAAGATGGCCGGGTTCCTCTCCCGCCTCAAGGCTCGCGATGGTTTGCGGAAGAAGAAGCATGGCATGCAGGATCTTGCGAATGCGCATCCGCAGAAGCCAAAGTGGGACGACGCATACACGCGAGCATCAGTCGAACCAGAAGAGGTCCACGAGCTTCTCCATTTCTGCACGGCGGAGCTCAAGGCGCGAGGTACGAAGACCGGCTTTTCCAGCCCACCCAATACTACCTCGAGATAAAATCACCTGGCATGAAAACAATGCTCTGCAACTTCGATTGTTAACTCGTCTTGCTTGGCTAGGACTCGATATACCCTTTCTCCTGCTTCCGTACAGGCCCACTTCCGATCCTAGTGCAGTGCGCACTTTTATCAGACACTTCCACGATGATGCATATGGCCTGAGGGGAGATATTTTGCGCCAGGATCTGCGCATGACAGAGCCAATGGTAATACATGACTCTTCCCTCTCTGCGAAGACACTTGGGACTAATTTCTGCATTAGGTCATTGCTGGTGTTGCCAAATGGTGCTGGAGTCGTCTCCCTGGCGGTGTCGTCGGCTGGGACACGTACGAGCTATTCAAGATCGGCGAGGGAGGTGAGTTCAAATTAGCTTAAGGAAATTACAATCGTGTCACTATCAAGGATGGGAGGAACTATCTGCTGACGGGTGCCTCATATTAGACTCGCGTATGGCTAGAGACTCTTTCAAGACCTTTATTCCCCTGAGTATCGAAAGTGGCGCTCGGCAACGAATTATATTCGACTTTTTTGAGCTGATAGCCGCTGTGGCTGCTCACGGCAAAACCAATGGATTTGGTGGTCTACAGCTTGCTCGCATGGCGGCTTGGTGGGCGTTCGAGCAAAAGGACACGGGTAGCGGCTTCGATGGAGGCTACAAAGCTTGGGAAAGGTGAGCATATCAGCGCCGCGGTAGGAAAACATGACGGCAAAAATAGACTCGCGCTAATGAAGACTGTTCTAGGGCTGCGGATGCCACTACGCACTTGTTCTTTGCCTACCTTCGCTCCTTAGCCCCCGAAGAAGGTCTCACTGGCATAACTTTGCTGCCTAGATCGCTCGAAAAGCTACTCAATGAGACGCCGTACCCCCCTCCTTCAAGTCCGACATCCTTGGTTTCGGAAACGGACAAATTGGTCATGTTGGTTGACTCGGTTTCACCGACCCCATTCGCTTTGCTCCGTCGAGCCGGCCAGTTTCAATATCGCGACTCTCATCCTACACTCCAAGCTTTCTCGGAGCATACGGATCCTGTGCAGTTGCTGACGGAAGAGTGTCTTCGGGTTCTCAGAGCAATTTCTGCTGCGAACGAGTCTCAGTTGTCCAGCATCAAACACTCGACAAGCCTGCGAGACGCCTCTTGGTCACGGTTCGAAGACGTTGGATTCTCAGCAAGTGTCGACGAGGAGACTCGAGCCGAGGACAGTCAGATACCCGGTCAACACATGCATCAACCTACAACTCTCAGGAGTACGCCTGCCTCTGGCACCTCTGCGGGCCGTCCAACCACCCCCTCGTGGGCCGATTTTCTTTCATCAGGCTTTGTTGCCGAGGGCCAGGCTCCTTCCAATCTTCTTCTACCACCTGACAAGGTTTTGCCGCCGCTTCAGACTCAGGTCAGGCAACTCAGCTCACAATCGCATCGGCCAAGACTCGAGTCCAACACGGCAGAACTTCAGCCCGGTGAGATAGCGAGCATCACGGAGTTGCTGCTCGATAATGCATTTTGGTGGGTATGGATGAACAGCTTGGCCCCGGAAGAGACGCCTCTCCGCAAATCGGCGTTTGGTCGATGCGCCATCATCGAGTCCAAGGTAGCTGGCGGTAGATGGCTCGTCATGGAAGAGATGATTGCAAGCGCTGCGCCTGAGCAGGGTGATGGTGCATATTTTGCAGAAAAGAAGGGTCTCTTTAGCTGGACTCGGCGTGGCCGTAGTATGGCTCGTCGCAAGTCGTTGGGTAAGCACGTCGACAAGAACGGGGGAAATTCTATCGCAGGCAGCAAAACCAGCGTTGGACCTGAGACGCAGGCCAGAATTCAAGCCAAGGCAGCGCAAATGCGTGCCCTTCAAGAAAGCGACGAACAAGACAACCTCATAGTCACGCGTCGAGGACGATTGGACGATTCTGCGACTGAAAGGACCACCAGCATTCTCACCTTGCAACCCCAGATTGTTGGAGAAGCATCGTCTGCAATGAAATGGGTCAAGAAGTATGACAAGGGTACTATTAAGGATGCGTACATGGCCAACAGCCATGCCGGACGAGGTGTAGCTGTGCCTCATTCGCCCACGTCCACGGACCATATGGAAAGTGGGACGACACTGATGGCCAACGGCAACGGCCATGATGGTGTCCAGAAGCCAGCCGTGCCAGCCAAAGATGAGATGCCATCGACGCCTTCTGCAGTAAACAGGAAGTTCCTTTCTTCTCCGGTTCCCCAGTCACCTGAGCAGTCGCCCCCCACCCCTGAAAAATCGATTGTCACGACCGCACGGCTCACAAAGCAGGAGCCGGCTGCCAACGTCGACGATATGCCGGCCTCGCCCAAAGCGCAAGGTTCTCCTGCACAAGTTGCGACTGAGTCGCCCCATGCCATGAGCCCTTCGAGACACGCTGAACAAAACAAAGACAAGAAGGGTTTCCGTAACCTATTGAGGCGCAAAACCCGATCGTCCAAGAACCTAGAAACCACATCCGCCGACTTGCCCAACGTGCTTCAAAAGGGAAACCCTGCTGTTTCTGCAGCTGTTATTACCGAGGAGGAGGACGACGAGCACGCTCCCTCATCGGGTCCCTCTGACGTTGCCGTCTCATCTTCTACACCGGAGAAGTCTGCGCCTGCACACGAACTCGTTCAAGAACTACCCAGCGAGGATGTTGCCACAAACTCAGAACCGACTCTGGAGACTGTTCCTGTTCCCATCGAGAATATCGAGCCTACCTATGAGCCCTCGGTTGGAGCAAGCCTCACGCCCATCAACACCGCCGACAATGCCGAGGCGCGGGACGAATTCGCTCAGTTCGATCAAGGTCCTTTGACTGAGCAGCCTGCATTCACAGCAGACGACGATGATGACGACGCCATCCCTCCTCCTATTGCTCGCCATCCTATCGCCAAGGAAGACGAAGATGGGTTGGATATCTCGGCAGAGTCTGTTGAGAAATTGAATCAGAGCGCCAGCCCTGGTGTGCAGGATCGCTGGGCTCAAATTCGAAAGAATGCTGCTCATAGAGCTGCCACGCGCCAACGCGACGCGCCAGCTCGACCCAGTAAGAATTCAGGAGATGACGATGATACAAGTGTGGAAGAGAGTGAGTCCAAGCATGCCCCCTTTGTTATGTTCGACAATAGAGACTAATTGTTTGCCTCCAATAGCCATCGAGTCTCGCGTTGCTAGAATCAAGGCCCGTGTTGCCGAACTTACTGGCAACATGGAGACGAGCAGTGGGCCACCGTCAGCCGTGACTGGCCGACCTTAGAGACGCTTGGCAGTCAAATAACCAAAGGGGAAGGTCTTGAGTCGCTAATCAAACTGTCTGATGCAGAAGTGAAGTGCATCAGATCGAGATCAGAGATATCCGAAAGGATTTCCGAAATCTTCGACCGGCTTCGATGGACGCAGTTTCTGTTCACTCACCAACACAATATGGCTGTGTCATTAATACCCTATTATGGAGCCACCAGTAATTCTTCGTTTCAGGCTCGTTGTAACAGCTTCTATGTTTCCGTTATTTGCGTTACCCTTCTTTTCGTCGGATATGATACCACGGGATGGCGAAGATTTCACGCATGAATGGGCTAATGGCTGAGTGATCTTATCTCGGTTATGGAATATTCATGCTAGATTCTGCATCGTCTTGATTTACTTTTGTTTTCTTTCTGCTGTTGTCACCTATAGTCTCCTTTTTGTTCTATATCTTGCGTGTTCATCTATTCTTTTCATTCTTTCTCTTCGTTTTTGTTTGTGTCATCTTCTTGTGTTTTTGGACAGGCCGGAACTAGCGCAGGCGTGTTTGGCTTTGAGAGCCATGCAAGTCAGATACGTGTATTTCGAATCCATGTCATGTTGCGTGGTACGACTTCGACATGAGATGTTGACCTTGCGGCGTCAGCGGTACCGCTCATTCCCTTTAATGTTTCAACTCGCCCAGGTCGAAGAAGCACTGAACTCACGAGAGCGAGACCCGACTGTTTAGTAGCTAGTGGAACAAAATGGTCTTTGTGTGCTTTGCGTTCGTGCAAGCACCCCCTTGATGCGCGATGCGGCGAATAGTGGCCGCATTTGTGATGATGGTAAATGGAGAAGGAAGCGAAATCTACGTCCAAGTGATTGTTGTCCTATCTCCAGTCTTCTTTATAACACCTCGCATTCCTTTCTTCTTTGCGCTTGAAACCTCTTCATGTAGGTATAAAACCACACGTACACGGGGGTTTGATTGCGTTCCGAACACCACCAGCCTTGTTCGATTGCATTTTATTTAGCTTTGCTGGTCTCTCGATTGCCAAACCGTACCACAGCCAGTCCAGTCCTATGTGTGTCTGTGTATATGTTTGCCTATATATGTGTGTCTATATGTCTGTATATGTTTGTATATGTAAGTCCGTACATCTCAACCCAACTAACTACTCCTTCCTCACCCTCTTCCCCCCTCCCCTCGCCTTCAACCTATCCACCGCCGCCGCCATCCTCTTACTCCCCCTCTGCGCATTCGCCCTCGGCGCAAACGCCCCCGCTCCCACACTCCCCGTCAAATACCTCGTCATATTCGTCTGCGTGCCCTCCGCATCCCGCCGATTCATATCCCGAATCACCGGCACGAGCACCTCATCCGTACGATCCTGCGACCACCCAATCGTCGCCATGAGAAAGGCCCGCAGGCCCGGCAAGTCCAGCACGCCCCATTGGAAAGGATCCGTCGCGTGATCAACCTCCGGACAGAGATACGCTTCCCGAACAGCCGGGCTAGGGAAACCAGGCGGCAGGAATAGCTTCGTGGAGTGAGCTTTGTGGAATTTCCGTGCAAACGTCGCAGATGGTGATGGCGGTGCCTCTGCCTCTGTCTCTGTCCCTGCTTCAGGCGCAGCGGCAGCGGCAGCGGCAGCGGCGGCGTGCGGCAAAGACTGCACACGGGTCCACCACTCCCGGAAACGATCCAGACCATCATGGCCAGGGAATTCAGATAGAATCTCCAGAGCCGTAACGGGGCCGATGCCCGGAAGCCCATCCGTGTAGTCCGACCCAAGGAGTTGCGCCAGCGCGATGAGCTGCTCCCGCGAGAGGGACAATTCGTTCTCCAAGTCCCCGCCTAGGTAGCACTCGACGAATTTATTCGAATTGAACATGTTCTTGTAGACGCGTGTGCCGCCAAAGAGGAACGTGTCTGAATCGTCTGTTACGATGCCATCTACGAGGCCTAGCCGTACGAGTTCCGCGCACTGGGCCTCTGCTTCCATGGGGGCTGTGATGTAGGGGATGCCGAAGAGGCGGAGGAGGGCTTGGCATTCTGAGGCCATGTTCTGGGTGACTTGGTCGGCGTCGCGGCGGTCTTTTTTTTGCTGGGCGCGTAGTTGGCCGAGTTGGTCTTCGTAGTCTTGTTGCGTGTTGTGGGAGGGGCCGGCGTTGCTGTTGAGTTCGCGGGCGAAGCGGGCGTGTTCTTGGGCTTCTTGGGCCATTTGGGCTAGGAGTTCTTCGTCTTCTGGGTCGCTGAGGTCTTCGTATTCAAGGTCGGCGAAGGGGTCGTCGTCTTCGTTGGTTGGTGCTGCTGCTGGTATTTGTGCTGTTGCTTGTGCTGGCGCTGGTGATCCTGGTGTTGTTGGTGTTGCTGCCGTGGTTTCCGCAGGCGGGACATCTTCGAACATGGGCTCTGGAGACTCAACGTCCGATTCTAACTGCTCTTGTGGTTCCTCGGATGTCTCAGCAGATTGGGGTGCTTCCGCTATGTTGTTCTTGATCTCATCCCCTTCCAGAGACACGTCCGGCAACGGCGATTTCACAGTCTCCGAGGCAGAGCTCAGATGCGTCCGCAGGGCGAGACTCCCTTGCTTGGTATCTGATTGCCCCTCATTTGCGTCCTGTCGGCGATGCTCCTCTGCCTCCTGATGTTGTTTCTGCTCATCATCCTGCCACAGAAACGGTGCTTCCACAATCTTCACATCATCATCACTACCACCCCCCTCTCCATCTTCCGACGACGCAATCTCAATCGCCCCATCAAGCAGCCCCCGCCGCCTCAACTTCTCTTCCGTCTCTGCCTCCATCCTGTCCTCGGCGTTCATCTCCCGCTCCGCATCCTGCTGCTTCTTCAGCGACGCTCTGATATCCGCATTGTCGTCGACCAACCAAGGCGGTAGGGGCAGTGCGTCTGCTTCGCCATTCGGCCTTACTGCCTCGAAACCACCAGCTATATCATCATCGTCGTTAATCATATCCGGACCCCCCTCGGCTGCTAGGCCTGATTCGGTCTTCATGGCCGACTTGGGAGCAAAGAGCGAGGATCCCCAGTCGAGCTTCGGAAAGGGAAGCGGCCCATCAAACGGGTTCTTCTTGTTCTCAACTATGGGTTTCGGAGGTCTTGATTTGGGGGCGGCGCGTTGGGCTGCAGATCTAGACTTGGCGAGAAGGGCCTGTATATCGTCTTCGTCATCATCGCTATTGCTGTCGTGGGCTTCTTTGGCCTGTTCTTCCTTGCGTTTGGGAATCGCGGCGTTGGCTCTGTTGTTTACAATGTGTGCAATCATGGAACCGCCCTTGCCGATGATGGGGCGTGGTGCGTTGACAGCCTCTTGTTTCCACGCGGGGGGTTCCTCTACGGGTACATCTTCGAACAGCTCGTCCTCTTCCGTTTCGGCTTCGTTTTCCCATAGGTCACGTTGGTTCTTGAGAGATAGGGAGATGGCCTTGTTCAAGTCATCTTGTTCCTCTGGATGGAGGGCACTGCTTTCATTGGCCTCATTGATCTCTTCAGGCTCATTAGGCTTTGCCGCCCTCAGAAGAGCAGCCGTTTCGCCCGTGTTCCCATCCACGAATAGGGAGCCCTCTCCATCCTTGGCTGCAGCCGCATCACCATCCTTCCTCCCACTATAGTATTGCTGACGTCGCTCGGCAATATGTTGGGCGGCTTGCGCGCTCGCGTGTGTCCCATACGCCTGTGAGGCAGGCAATTTAGGCAGACGATTCAAACCCTCTATAGGAATGTCCTCAAAGTCGGCGTCGTCCTCGTCCTCAGGGTCTTCTTCCATGTCCTGCTTGGACTGGTACTGGATTTCGATCGCATCCACATCAATCGGCTTGTGCGCTTCTCCAATGTCCTTTTCCTTGCTCACGACTCCCAACGCCCAGCCACCCTCGACACCATCGTTCTTGACCAAAATGTATTCGCGATCCTTCTCGCCCGCCACTCGAGCATTGACGCCGAGAGTCAAGTCCAAGCCCGTCATGCCCACTTCGTGCATGAGCCGCTGTGTGAGGTGGTTTCTCTCCTGGACGCGGTCGATCTGAAAGCGGGAAAATGCCATCCTGTCTGGAAACATGTCTTCGAGCTGGTCCTTGCTAAGGCCCATTCGGAGCCTGCTCCGCAGCCTCGCAGCGTTCAAGATATTGTAGCGATCGGGCGGCGGCAGGCTCTTGAAGAAGTCGCCATCGAAATCAATCTTGCTAAAATCGTACAGGTTGACGTCCTCGCCATTGTGAAACTGCTGGGCATACTCCTCCAGCTCCTCGACACTCATGATGCGCGGATCGTCGGGCTTGCCCATGGAAGCGATGCTGCCCTCCAGCTCCGGAAGATGATAAGGGTCCTGTTTATGGAACCGTCGAGACTGGACCTTCTCAGCGCCCGTCATGCCCACCTCGTCCGCGTACGCGACCTGGTTCTCAGGGGGCGCTTCCTCGCGCTGCGCCAATGCTTCTCGGGCTTCGAAATCGCCCTCGTCCGCTTTCTTGCGCCTCTCATCTTCTTCCGCGGCAATGCGCTGCATCTGAACGGCCAGCAGTCGCCCGGCAGTGCGCACGGCATCTTCTCTGCGGCCCTCGCGCCTCCGCTGCCTCGACTGGATGGTTGCTCGTTTCAGGGCGGGCGCACCGCCGTCAAAGACGAAGACGGGCTGGACTCCGAACCAGAGGAGCTTGCAGATGCGACGGAAGAAGCCGATGACGTGAGAATTTCGCAGGGCATTGCCCTCTTTGTCGCGGACCGCCTTGAGGAACTGGTAGATCCAGATGGAGGCATCGACGGCGATGCGCTTGCGGTTGAGTGTCGCCAGGTTGGTCGGCCGGGCGCAAGGTTGGACGACGGTCCAGAGCCCTTTTACACCCATGGCGGCGATGGACGGGGCCGAGCGTTGTGAGATGTCAACTTGGCGGTTGGATATCTCATGTTCATGGTCAAGTTTTCCAGCAAGCACTGAGCGCAAGATGCGTGATGGCGTCGCGTGCGGCGGATACGATGATGACGCACTTGAGCTGCATTAGGTACCTCCTGAGTCCTAGGTACAGTTAAACCCCGCTATAACGATATCCCAAAAGTGACCAAAACTCCATCGTTATAACGGGATATCGTAATAGCGAATCTCGGGTGATCTGAATTCATCACGTGTTTCATCACATGACCACTGATCTAGCATGCTGCCCCACCATAACACCATGTCGAGTTGGCGTGGCAGCAGTACGGAAAATCCAGCAGCTCGGGTGCGAAAGCCCTCACAGAAGCAGGCCAAGGGGAAGCCAACGATGGACAAGGAAAATATGTCGCCAGAGATGATAGTGGTGCCGCAAAAACCCAGTGTACTAGTCAAGGAAGCGAAGGGCAAGGGCACCATACAATTTAGATACATATGTAGTCACTGTACCCTATGAATTCTCATCCTCCTCAGATACCTACGGGGGTATTTTGCATGGTGTTTTCGAAGAGCAATTCGTTGGGCAGCGTTAATTGGCACCCTCGCGTAGCTCTTAGGAGCCTTAGGAATCTTGCGAACCTTAGGAGCCTTAGGAGCCTTAGGAGCCATTGGAGCGATGGGTTGGGTGAGATATTGCGTGAGATATTGAATGGATTGGGCCAAAAAAATTGTTGTCGCGATGAGTTGGGGCAGATATTGCGTGAGGAATTGGGTGGAATGGGCCAAAAAATTGTGTCGCGATGACCCCGCTATAACGATATCACGTGATTTTTCGACCAAAATCGTATCGCTATCGTTATAGCGGGATTTGTCATTATTTGTATGGTGATATCGGAAAATGAGGCCAAAAATATCGTTAAGGTGAATATATCGTTTTATAACGGATCGTTATAGCGGGGTTTAACTGTACCTCCTAGGTGGGTCCACGATTTGCGCTTGCATGAGAAAGTGGACCCAGGCTATCAAAGTGTGGGGTGGACCTTATTCAAACTTCAGATCCGTCACGGTTGTCACCAAGCTGATGCCATCTCATCTCATCCAATCCAAACCCGGTTCATCCCTTCACTCATCTCATTAATTCCTTCTCTTCTCTTCTCACGCATCCATACCCCTCATCCCAAACAAGAAAGCAAGCAAGCGCTGCCGCCAAATAGAACAAGAAACATTCAAGCCAAGAGACAACCTACCAAGAAGCAATGGAAGATTCAACAGACGAGAAACAAAGCAAAGCACACGCAAAAGCCTACCTCTCCTCCCTCCTAGACAAGAACCTCCGCATCTCCACCACAGACGGCCGCCTCTTCCGGGGCTGCTTCAAATGCACCGACCACGTATGTCCCTCCCTATTCCAAGGAAGCAGCAACAAGAGACGTTTCAAAACAAAGGGGTCAAGAAGGGAAGAAATGGACGATATAAAGGTGTATATAGTTCGCTGTGCTAATTACATGACATCTCAACCGCAATATGATTTTTTTTTGTGACTCATACAATGAATAAAGGACCAGAATATCGTCCTGTCAGATACATTTGAGTACCGCCGCCGTCCGAGTGCGCCTTCAGAAAAGGCCCCAGAAACGCCCTCAGATGTGGCGCTAAGCGCAGAGGCACAGTCCGCTCCAGCAGCAGATGATGGCTCTGGGAACATGTCCTCGCGGTATTTGGGCATGGTGGTTGTTCCGGGCCAGCATGTTGTCAAGATGGAGTTGGAGGAATTTGCGAGTCAACGAGCGACGAGGAAGCTTGCTGTATGAAAATGGAGAAGGGTGGACCCTTTATCGAGACAGAGGTGGACGTTCGTGATATCAAGGCACATGGGATAAGGTCTCAGCCATAGATTACAACCCTGACACAGCGTTCCTACGAGCCGCTTATTCTTGGTACCCATACATACACATCACACGACGTTAGAGCAGATACCCAACACACGAGAGCAACGATATGAGCTGCAATTGTCATGAATAAGAGTGCAATAAGAGCATAATATTAAATTAATATCCTCCCCGCTAGCAGTACCCAAGGCATCCAACGGACAAGTCATTCTCGTAATCCAAAACCAGACCATCAAATGTCTCGTTGTGCCAGTGGTCCCACGACCCCGTCCGCCTTCCAAACAAAAGGGGGAAAAGTGATCAATAAGAAATATTAAATAGGAAATAAGTGTCGTTACCAGCCGCTGCTTGATCGCCTATTCGGCTGCCATCAAGTCTCTCAAAAACCGAGCGGCTATCTTTTCATTCCCGATCGCGCCCCTCCTTGAGCGCATAAGTCTTGACTACCAATTATAGCAGTAAATCACCCAACAATTGTCTCCTTGGTTCGGCCGCGCGCCTCGCTGTTCAGATCGCTGGTAGCGTCCTCTAATTCCTCCTCCTCCTCCTCCTCTTCGCTGTCCTCTTGGTCGTGTTCGCGGGCGACCCAAGAGCTACCGTCGTTCAGGGGCGCATCCTGACCCGACAGATCATGGCCATCGTTTCGGTTGCGGATGTTGTTGCGGCGGCGCTGGGACAGGTTACGGGAGCGGGTGGAAAGCTTGGACGAGACGGCGGCGTTGGAAGTCACCCAGTTGGTCAAGGCATCCTCGCAGTCCTGGATGATAGCCCGACTGGCCTCATAACCGTCGTATGCCTGTCGAGTCTCGCCAGGAGTCACAGGTGTGTCGTCGACGAGCTCCAGGAGGTGCTTGCCGTAGCCAGCAATAATGGCGACCTTCTCGCAATGCTCACGGAGGGCGTCAAATTGGTACGTGTAGGCAGCCTTGACCTTCTCACGCGTAATGTTGGACAGTTGGGCCTCGGCCACGAGCGACTCAGCCTCGGCACGGACAAGCTCCTGCTCCAAGACGACAATCTTGGGAGAGTTGGGTTCCTTGTACTTGAGCTGGGCAATCTGGTCGGTGATTTTTTGCTTGCCTGTGCGGGGTCAGCTTTCACGCCATGCAGTGTACAGCTTATGGGCTATCTCGCTGTGGCAGGGATAGTACGTACGGTCGCGGCTGGGCTGCACGGAAGCCTCAATGTTTCGGATGCTCTTCATGGTAATGCGGTACTGGTCGTAACGGTCGACATACTGGTCCTCCAGCTCGCCAATCTCGTACAGAAGGACACCAAGCTTATCAGTGACGTCAGAGACGTCTTCATCAGCGCCCTCGCCCCAGATGGAAAGTTGTTGCTATAGAAGCAAAAGTCAGCGTCCAGCGTCGAATTGCGAATCGGTATTGTGTATGTCACATACAGCAACATCCATGCGCTCTTTGGCGACAGTCTCCAAGCTTCTCATGACGTTCTTCTCCATCTTGACCAGCTGGGCGAGTTTCTTGGCCAGGTCGGGGCCAAAAGCGCCGCCGGCATTACGGCGCAGAGCATGGCCTAATTGCCTCGTATCAGTGATTCGTCCTATCAAGCAAGTGTCGTGTCTATCGTCGGGTGCTTACCGATGTTGCCCTTTCCGAAGAAGCGGCCGGCTTTGGTGGATGAAGGGGGAGGAGGAGGGCTCTGGTCGCAGGTCGCGCAAGTCAGCTCGTGTTTCGGTCGACAGAATTTGGGAGCTCGGTGAGCTCAAAGAGCTTCCCAGGGCACGTACCTGTAGCTGAGAGGCAGTGGGCGCGCGAGTTGTGCGCATAGAATAAGTGCGATGCATTCTGGCGGTGTGAAGAAGAGCTTTCCCGTGATGTGATTGTGAGTGTTTCGACGAGAGAGCGTGCCGGTAGTGCGAATATATGTCGAGTGAGAACGGATGCGGAGACGGGTCGGGTACTAAGTGCTCAGGGATGAAAGAGAGGACTCAAATAGAAGCACGATGCGCCGATAAGTAGAAGGCCGGGGGGTCAGGCAATGGTTATAAGGCTGGGGATACCATTTGCGGAGAGCAGCCGAGAAGAGCAAGCCTTGGGTGAAGCAGCACAACTGGATGCGGCTGCTTCGGCGACGTCATCCATCATCGTCTTGTTCTTGTTCCGGAGTGGACCAGCTATCGGCGGCTGGCGACGACGGGGGGGTACAGTGTTCAACCTTGGCCACCAGCAAAGTTAGTTCGGCGGCCAACGACGCCAGCTGCGCCAACTGCACGATAGGTACCTACCTATGTACGGGTAGGTCCCGCCGACGATCAGTAGGTACTAGGGCCTTGCCGTCGCCAGGTGGATGCAGCTGCTCGCAAACGAGTGATGAGGTCATCGGCGTTGTCTCACTGCGCAAGCAATGAGTCTACCAGCTCGCCACACGGCGTCATCGCACGACGCCGTCGTCCCTCAAAAGAGACAACAGAGAAACAGCAATCTCAACGGGACCTCCGAATACTTTCTAGCGCCCTTCACAATCATGTTGCGCCGTCGTGATTCGTCGATGCGCGCGGCTTGGCCGAAGCCGTGGCCGGCCGGCGGCCCCTGCATTGGTGTTTGAGCGATCTCATCCTACCTAGGGTAGGCTGGGGACTCGGGAGCGAAGGATCTTCCCATGATTCCAGCCACGATGCGAACCACGCTCCAGCCACTCGTGATTTTCCCTTCTGCCTCTGCGCGAAGTGGCATTTCAATGTCAACAAGACAAGACGTGACGTGTGTCTCGCTGGCAGGCTCGGACTCTTGGGAAACGCGCAGCCGCCTTGACCAGTTTCTCTTCACCAATTGGCATCCGTTCAGATCAGTATCCATCTTGGTGTCCATCTTGGGTATTTTTGCCATTCTTTCTGCACTTCATGGCAGATCGGCGCGTGCTGCATCGTCGGCTGATCAGCGCAGTCTTCCCCGTCTTGCCCGTCGTCTCCTTCCCACTCCACGAACATCGCGCCGCGGTCAAATGCGATTTGGTATCGTGGGCTCCGCTTCACGGGCGAATGGAGTCTGACGAGGCCCTTGCTGACATTCAGATGTGTTGCGATACTCGGACACGCGAGGCGCAGACTGCAGCGACTTGACCTCCCGATCAACCACAGCGGCAAGCATACCGAGTCGTTGATCACGCGGTCCAATCCTTCTCAGCCCAGCCAGTGAACCGCCATGAGATCAACCAGACGCTCGCCGCACAACCTCCATCAGCGAGCCGCCGACAATGAAGATGCGCTCCCACGCACCGGCAAGCGATCGCTTGCACAAAAACAACAAGCAGCACAAGCCGCCGAGGCAGCCGAGGCAGCCGAAGCAGCCAATTTGCCATCACCACTCTACGGCTTTGGCAATCGCACCCTTGATCCAGCTCGCCCGTTTCCTTTGCGTCTGCAAACTGGCATGGCTTCCAATTGCACAGAGCGCTTTACGACCATGAGTCTGAATACCTTGTCGAGTTCTGGGCTTGCAAATAGTTCATGTGGAAGCCCTACACCATCCTCTGGCTTTTTCGAAAGACTAGGCTCGACCTTCAGCGATATGCCCTCGCACCCGACGCGCTCTCGACCGGCCGCGCCGTCGTCTCCCGCGACAGAATCTGCAGTCATCAATTCCTCCATGTTTGACGCACAGATCGAGGATGGTGCCGAATGGAGCATAGAAAAAATCATGGCGCATTTGCGGATCGGGCGACAGGACATTCGAGAACGTCACTCGCGTCTCACCGGCTATCTTATTGAGTCCACCAAGCCTGTTGACCGTCGTGTACACACAGGTCCAGACCTATTCGCCAATATCCGGTCACCGCCAGTGGCTGAGAAGAAGGGGGTGACGATGAAAGTCAGGTTCAAGCAAGCTTCCAGAGGCAAACGAGACCCGCGAGACCAACGAGTGGCGCATTACATGCCTGTGTGTACCAAAACGAACGTAGATCGAGTACCGCCCTATAAATTCCATCACGTGGAGATCAAAAAAAACATTCTCACCCCGAATACTATGCTCACGTTCGTGCCGCACCTGCGAGATCTCGATAGATCCGAGGAAACTAAGTACAACCTCTGGCTCAAGGGGCTGGAGGAGATTGACTTGAAGTCTGGCTTCAAGCCCATGAGCAGGGAGGAGAAGCTCGAACTTACCATACAAGGCGAGAGGGCGGCCACGGTATCGCTCTATTTGGACACATGGCTCGAGAAAATGGCCATGCCAGGGTGCACCAAGGCAGCCTTGATACGCTACATGGCCGCCCGTGAATCCGACGACGCCATCACACCACGTCAGAAATCCGACATCCTACACTCTCAGGGTGTGCAAAACATCACGGCGCCGGAGGCCGACAAGGCGGCCGAGATGTTCACTGAGGCCTTTCGGCGTGTTTTTCAAGATGACCTGCCCGATGCCCAGCAAGTCGACCTTGGTAAGGTGCTGATGCTGGACGAATCTGTAGATAACATCATGGATTCTAAGCCCATCGTCAAGGATGCATCAAGCCTGGACATAATGGATCCCCATCACATCGAAGACGAGGACGAATTGGCCGAAACAAACCTCGCCACGTACAACATTTTGGGATGCCTCATCTGCTACAGCCATTCGTGTGACCACGGCGAATATGACAACAAGAACATGAAGCGCACCTTCTCAATGGGCTCGTGTTCTCGTCTTTCGGATATTCTGAAAGCGCGGCGGAAGGGTCAGGCCCAGGATACTGTGACGGATAAGATCTGTCGACGACAGTGTTATAGACGGGGCGCAGACCATGTACGGATGCATCTACATCCGCGACCATGGCTGGAGGATGAAAGAACCGTGCTCCGATCACTCTACACCACAACGAGGTACAGCTCGTTCCGAGGCGATCCCATCTGTCTGGCGGCCGAGTTTCTCGACCGGAGCTGCGATGAAGTCTATGCTGAGTTCACATTGATGGGCGTTACATTGCCGCCGCCAGAGCCCTGCGAAGTGCCTCGCGTCAAGAACCTCACGTGGTATGATCGGCGGCGCAAAGTCCTCATGGGGGACTGGCAGGACCACACCATTACGCACGCGCATCAGCGTCGAGAGAACCTGGAGCCGTGCTCTCACGACGGCGTCTGTGTGCAACGCACATGTTCGTGTGTGGATGCCGGCGTGCTGTGCGACAAGTTCTGCCGATGCACGGTCGAGGAGTGTGCATATAAATTCACTGGGTGCGCGTGCCATTCGCAGGGGCAGGCATGTCAGCAAAACCGGAAGGACAGGCCCTGCATTTGCGTGCAGCTAAATCGCGAATGCGACCCTGAGCTGTGCGATTCATGCGGCGTTCTGGAACGGGCCAACCCGCTCAACGCCGATGACGATGACCTGCATGCGACTGGATGCCAGAACTGCGACCTTCAGAGGAGCACGAGTAAACCGCTGCTGCTGGGTCAGAGCCAACTCGAGGGCTGCGGCTACGGTCTCTTCACTGCAGAGCCTATTGCGCAGGACGACTTTGTGATTGAATACGTCGGCGAGCTGATTACCCATGATGAGGGTGTCCGACGGGAAGCTCGGCGGGGTGACGTATTTGACGAGGAGTCCAACGTGTCCTATGTTTTTACACTACTGGAGGACGAAGGCATCTGGGTCGATGCAGCCATCTACGGGAATCTGAGTCGGTACATCAACCACGCGTCGGAGCATGACACGCGGGGATGCAACGTCACGCCACGGATTCTGTACGTCAACGGGGAGTATCGCATCAAATTCACGGCCATGCGAGATATCCAAGCCGGAGAAGAGCTTTTTTTCAACTATGGCGAAAACTTTCCCAACCTGACCAAGAACCTGCTGGACGACAAGGCCGCTCGAAAGCCAGAGTCGAAAGCAACAAAGGGCGCCCGATTGGCGCGTTCTCAAGTCCATCGTCCGGTACCTCTCAAAGGCGTAAAGGTTGACACCAAGAGAAAAGGGCGCGGACGACCGCGGATCAAGCGAGAGGCCCCGCCAGTAATCATCCTAGACACGGATGAAGAATCAGATACTCTGTCACAGGCACGGGCACGGAAACGGAAGCGAAGCGTGAATGATGATAGCGCTGACGATGAAGACGACGAAGACGGCGACGGCGACGGCGACGGCGATGAAGACGGCGAAGACGATGACGATGACGCCGGCGACGACGATGACAATGATATTGATACTGGAGAGGAATCCAGACACGCTCCCGCGATGCAGCGCAGAACAGCAACACGTAAAGATGGCATAGCAAAGCGAGAATTCGAAGAGCCCGGCTCAGCGTTAAGGCTACAACACAGATCCAGAAGAAAATACGGACAGCTACAACGATCAGGCCGGCGCTCTGAGCTGTCCAACAAGGCACGTGGCAAACGCGGCGGTGCGCGACCAGGTAGCGGGAGGCCTAGAAAGCATCCCCGTCTGATTCCCTCTAAACCCGCGTTTGACCACTACGAATTTCCGGACGATTCCCCGGAGGGGAGTCCAAAGTTGGCTGCTGTTGCCGCAGTACCGTCGTCGTCAGGAAGTCGCGGCTCTTCATGGCGGAGTATCACGACGCCGGAGCAGAAGCGCGTTCCGAGGCGCTCTGATAGAATCCAGGTGCCGCAGCTGGAGGATAAGTATATTAAAAAGGAGGGCAGGGAGGTACACAAGATGGTGATGCCTAAGACAAGGAGGGCGCGGAGAGATGTGCGGGAAAAAGCTGATGGGGTGGGGGACAAGAATGTGAAGGTCGAAAAGCGTGGGGAACGGGCGGCGAGGATTCGGAGGCTGCCGGCAAAGTTTCGCGACGATGATATTTGTTGATCGGCTGTGTGTAGACGAGATGCTAATGATAGGGACTCGGGACTCGGGAGTGATGATTAAGTGGTGGGCTACCTATTAGATGCTGATGGGATGTTGGAGTGATGTACATAGATATGATTGGGATGGGTGCAGCCGACTCAACATCGATGAGATACATAGATGATAGCAAGCACTGTTTCGTGTCTGAGACTTTTACAGATGAAGCTAGGTAGTCACGACGCCGATGCAACGAACACCACTAGGACGTTCATCCGAACTTTTTTGACCTCATTATCGAAAAGCCCTGACAAAATGACGAAGAAGCTCGCTTAGCAAAGTTCAAGCATAACGATATTCGCACGAAAAAACGCGCGATATCGTTACAACGAGGTCAACGCCGAACGGAACCAAAAAAGAAAAACGCCTATAAATATCCACCCAATTCCTCGCACAACTTCTCACAACTTCTTACTCATCTCAACGCTCCAACTTCCACTATGAGTCTATGACTTCTACAACTCCCATGAAGCGCAAGATCCAACCACCGTCGCCCAACGACCCTTTGAAGTCGCCACGCCAAATACATAACCCTTTCTCAGACAGACCGCGCTGGCTGCTTGATTGGAAGAGCAATTCGGTCACCGCCCCTCTCCGGGCACGATATCCGAGTCTTTCATCTCCCGAATTCGAGGCTCTAGATGATCGGAAACGACCATTCGATGAATCTACGAAATTGACAACGACACATAATACATTGGCAAGAAGCTGGATATGGACCTGTTTGAATAGAAGTTATAGAACCAACGCTTCTAATCAGACGTTCCCGCCAATTACAGGGGACTTCTTACGCGCGGTAGCCAAAATGTTATTTGACAAAGCCTGGTGTTTACAACTTCAAACGAGGTAAGAAGTTTCCATTCTGTAATGGCTCGATAGATTCATGAGATGAGGAATCATGGAATTCAAACAGCGTACGAGCACGGAGAACCTGACTCCGCGGACGGATGCTGCTGCTGATTGCTGATGAGTAACTCATGCAATACCTCACCTGCAATTTCACTGGTACCGATAAGCCATATCCCTGGTATTGATGTTGCCATGCACCCTCGGGCTTTTGGAAAAATTCGAGTCCTCTGAAACCCTCCAAAGTGTGTATGCAAGCACAGCAGCAAGGCCTGGATGACTAGCTCATTCTTCGAGAGTATCTACATATAATGGTTCGATCGGTATACTGGTGTAACTAGGCCCGGAAAAGAGGTCTTCTCCTCACGGACGATTCTCTCGGACAATCATTCAAGGCCACGTTACTTTTGTCGAGACCTTGGAGACGCCTTCAACTCCTTTAAACATTTCAGGGTCGAATGGCGATGTCCTGGCCTGAAAATATCTACAACTTTTCGATTGATATATATGTCCGGAAAGGAGTGTCTCCTCATGGACAATCTTTCAGGCCATGACAGAGCCATTCAATCCTGACATGCTTGGAAGAATCTGGAGACGTCTTCAAGGTCTCGACAGCAGCAAAATGGGCTGGAAAATTATCCATGAGAAGAAGGACCTCCTTTCCGGGCTTCGTTGCACCAATAGACCGATCGAACCATTGTAGATACTCTCGAAAATTGAAGCTAGTCATCCATGCCTTGCTATTGTGCTAGTATATGCACTTTAGACTTTAAAGGGTTCAAGCTGACTCGATAGGTTCCAAAAGCCGTCTTCAAGATCTCAACAGCAGCATCATGGCCTGAAAAGATGTCCATGGAATGACGGTGGCCTCCTCTCCGGGCTTAGTTTCACCATTATACCGATCGTACCATAGCTTTGAACGGCCGCGAAGGCGTCATGAGATGGCCAGAGGGCTCGCTCGGCCCATGTAACGGTTCGGTGTTACAGGCCCTGACCTTTGTCAGTGAGTTTCAGGAAGTCATACATGCTGGATACTCAGGGGTGAGGCTAAACGGTCAATTTGTGAGCAATTGATGATGTTGGAATTGCTCATCCAGAGAAAGGCACAGTCGCGCACTTCACCTGCTCGCATGGCCTCGACGCCCTATTCCATTCCTCTTTCTAGCTAGCCACCTTCAAAAACCCTGGTTCTGCTCATTGCATATGTATGTCTCTCTTTGCGTATGGACTTCATTACGGAGTGCTCACTGAGAAATGGTATCTCCAAGCTTTTTAGAACGTGGCAAGGCCCGAGGTTATGCGCGTGGTGTATACAAGGTGGTTAAAGAATCGTAACGTGCCGTATTCGCCACGATCTTTGTACAACAAGTGTCTACAGTCTGCGTGTTGTGATTTTGTCAGTCGTTGACTTCGTTTTGCATTGCATCCTCCATCCTCCCGATGATCCTTGTGACAGTTGAGGCGGACATTAGCACTCAGCCCCACGCGGCGGCCACTAAAATCCCCCAGCGATGGCAGCGCGGCGACCCGCGGCTACAATCTCCACCTCAGCTCCACTCTTCAAGCTCCAGCTCCAGCTTTCCGGCCGCAGCGATGACGTTTGATTCTTGACGCCCGTTTGTCTTCCCACCTTTGCAGCCACACAAAACCGGGTCTCTTCGCTCCCACGAGTCCGTGTTCCCGTCACGCCCAAAGCAACCACCTGTCATCACTGGATCAACTCTCTCCTGGACAACTCGACTCATAATTAATCCAGCTGCGCTCGACTTGGACGGTGAATATCTTTTTCGATCTGGACTGGGCGACGGGCGACTAGAATAAAGTAGAAGAATCAGCTTCTTGCTTGCGCGTGGCTTCCTGCGGATTACTTGAGTGTTGGGAGATTGTTGAGAGCTTGTGAATTGAGTGCCCGCGTGCCGCGCCCGCTGCAATCATGACGCTTTACTATACCCTCGTATGTTATTTCCGGATTTTAATATCTTAGGTGGATTGGCTGTTACCTGGGGAGAATCTGTCATCGAGGACAGGTCGACCAGGACGGACGGTTCATCCCCGAAAGAATAGCCCGACAGTGCATACTCGAAGAGCGACCTGATCCATCCGCTGACGCATCGCCTCTAGGTCTTTTTTCTCCTCGTCATCGAGATGACGCTATTTATGCTCCTCCTCGTGCCGCTCCCGTTCACGGCCAAGCGAAAGGTGTTCTCGTATGTCAAATATCCGTCACAGCAACCCGTCGTCCCTGTCTCCTACACCTACCTGGTCTGGCCTGCGAAAGCTGACGGCGATATCATTGGAAATGTAGCTTCATCTCGGGGAATCCGATCGTGTCCAAGGTGATGCACTGGCTTCGCATCACCTTCATCTTCATATTGATCCTCTTCATTGATAGCGTTAATCGCGTGTATCGCGTGCAGCTGGAGGTGATTGCAGCGGGAGAAGCGACCTCCAAAGGACCGTAAGTAGAAAGCATCACCCTGTTCTGTCCCTTTTCTTGTCATTGTCATTGTTCTTGCTCTTGCTTTTGTATGAACAAAGATATACTCGTTCGCCGCAAAGTACACCTCACTAATAATACGGAACAGCGCCGTTCTCGGCCACGAACGCCTCGAGGTCCAGGCTCGCAAGTTCTACTCCCAGCGCAACATGTACCTCTGCGGCTTCACCCTCTTTTTGTCGCTCATCCTAAACCGCATGTACCACCTGATTCTCGACAACATGCACCTGGAGGACAAGGTCAAGGCCTTTGAGAGCAACAAGAGCTACAAGGAGGGCAAGTCGGCCGAGGTGGCGGAGCTGCGCAAGAAGCTGTCGCAGAAGGAGACGGACTTGCAGACGCTCAAGAAGCAGAGCGAGCAGCTGCACAAGAGCTACAATGACCTCGGTGATGAAATAGTTGCCAAGGATGGTGATGATGGAGTCAAGAAAACGAAGTAAGTGCTTAGCTGCGGCGTGCAATAAGCGCGAGGACGCAACGCTGTTAGCTGCGAGAGCCGCGAATCTAAGCACCGACTTTTGTTGTCAGGTCCGGAAAAAGGGGGTTAGTCCAGCATGAATGCTAGTTTGGCTACGCGCGTCACGCACAGTCCACAGTCTCCAGCTGTCGCGCCGGCCATGTCATATGACATATGCCGCGTCTGGAAAGAAAATTAGGCGGAGGGTCTCGGCTCGTCGAGCCAAGGCGAGGTTATATAGCTCCTAGTAGCAATGGACTGAGATGTGTTGTAAACATGTGTCGTTTTTTCCCCTTGCCATGCCTTTTTTCGCGCATCTTTTGGAGAGCGAGGCCAGGTACGTGAAGCAAAGTAGCTGATCTCCAAGGAACGGCCATTCTGTGTCACGGGTCTTCGCTGAAATTCTACAATATTTCACGTATTTTGCTTTTCCTTATTTCTTTGAAAGCGTACGAGAAAATACCAAAAAGAATGAGAACCACGATCCATTATAATATAACTTTCCATACATCCAGTTCGAGAGACCCGCCTTCATTCAAATAACAATGAGCCTTCCCCAAGACCAAGACACCCAAGGGCCAAGACACGCAAAACCCTTTCCAAACATTCTGAAAGGTACGAACGAATAACAGAGAACCTTGCAAAGACATAGATAGACGCTAAATGGGCATGGAAGGCTCGTAATATATGTTGATAGCGTATATACCCCTGTTTTCCCGCTCGATGGGCATATTATGATAAAAGGAGGAAGAAGATAATCCTCCGAAGGGAGATGACAGGTAATGGCCATTGGCGAGTTTTTGGTGCCATTGGGTTGAAAGAAGAGCGAGAGCTAGAGAGAGAGAGAGAGAGGGCTTGTGTGCGTGTGCGTGTGCGTGTGTGGATATTCGCAACCTGTTCCTCCGATCGGTTGTCTGCTCCAAAGATCAGACATATGTATCCAAACATGTGTGTATGAGTAGCCCTCAAGAGTCAACACACATCAATGCATGCCCCTCATCCTCCACACGACAGACATGAATACGACTACCCTCGCCATCCATCAACCTCACCTGACCTCATCTTATCTCACCTCACCTCACCTCACACACCCACTACTGTCTACACCACAATACTGACATTTCTCCGCTCAGCCTCATCCACAGTAAACTGAAACACAAACCGGAACAGATCCCGCAAAAACGTATAGCGCGGCGACATGCTACTCATAGCCACAACACTCTCAGCCACATCCCGCGCCGTAACACGACTCCCCCGAGCCGGAAGCACCGGCGTCCGCAAAAGAAGCGGATACGCAAGCACCGCGTCCTTGTACCGATGAAGAAGCTGCGCATCGCCAACCAAATGGCCAAAACGACCCGACGGGAGCGTCCGTACAAAATTCTGCAGACTGGCGGATTCAGTGTTGGGATTCGTGGTGGAGTCGCGCGTGAAGCCTACGATGATGGCGGCGCGGACGACGAGGACTTGCGATCGCGCAATGTGGACGTCTTCTGCGGCGGTGGCGGTTGTCTTGGCTGTGCTGGATGTTCGGTGGGAGCCCCGGGAGTAATTGGATAGGTTGGATGCGTTGCTGGAGTATCTGCCTCCGCGGCCGTTGTCGCTGGATGGGCCGAGGACCATGATGTTGGGCATTTGGGGTGAGCGGCTCTCGGGGGAGATGGGCGTGTCTTCGAATTCGGTGACGGGGGTTTCTGGGATGAGACGGGATGAATGGTGGCGGGGCCGTTCGTCGTGCTGGTTGCTCTTTGCGCTCTCGTGTCTGGAGGGGAGGGAGGAGCAACTGGATTGCTGGCTGTCTCTGCCGGATTGATGGGGATGAGGGAAGAAATTTCTCTGGTTTGGACGAGGTGTGCTGCGGTCTGGGCGGATCTGGGTACAGCCGTCCTTGAAGATGTCGCCCAGGTCCCAGCATGCCTGGACTGCTGAGCCGAGGAGCTCCTCGTTGAAGGGCTTTCCATCGCGTTTGTTTTGTCGGAGGCTGAATAGGATCTCCGCAAGGCTCCAGCATGCACTCAGGAGATGATCTGTCTCTTCATCCATTTCGGTTCGCTGCTTCATCAGGCGGTGGCATAGCGTGATGAAGAAGTCGAGTGTTCGTTCTCTGAACGGCTCGGGGAGCTTCCTGCTGTCTTGGGCGCTGTAAAGGCTATAGTGCGAACCAAGGTGTTAGCTGAGACGAGACTTCTCACCACTGTATACATGTTCTTGTCAAGCAAAGGTTCATATCCACCATACTGGTTATTTAGCTCAAAGCTCACGCGGAGTACCGAGTCTGCCGTCTCATCCTTCTTTTGCCGAATATCAAACAGGGCCTGGCAAAAGTCGCGGCACAGGTCCTCCAGATTCAGCCTGACGCTGTGCGACGCAGGATCCTCGTCTTGGTTTTCGTATAAACGCTGACATAGCTTCCAACACACTTTCCAAGCTTTTGCATGGGAGTCTGGAGTGCCAGAGCCGCGAGAGTTGCGCGCACGATGAGTCGCACTGAGACTGGCCAATGTATTGCAGAGAGTCCAGCACTCTTGCAGCGCTGTTCTCAATGCTTCGATTTCGTCTCCGGCGGGCTGCAAGGATAGGGTGCCAGTGTAATCGTGGTCGTTATCGTCGTCACCACCATCATGACGATTGTCACCCGCGCCCTCATGAGCTACAATATGTTCGTCGATTCCTGTTGCTATTGTAAGTGTCCAAACCATGCGATGTGCTATCGTTGGTGGGAAACCAGGTGTCTTGCTTACTTCCGAGGCTGCTTGTGCTGCTGGACCTCAGTCGGCTATCGTCACCGAACATGTCCCTACAGTCTTGCGCTTGAGGCGTAGCGCTCTCCAAGCTGTATCTGGCGGGCTTGACGTCCGTAGAAATAGGTGGTCGAGGGGCATGCACCAACGACTGGCGGCAAAGGTAAGCAGAAGAAAAGGATGTTGCAGATAGGGCCGCTCTCATGACCGGCACACCTTTCGCAATGGCTCACTAACATCTTCTGAAGCGTCCTCGCTGCCTTCTGTGCCTGTCCGCGCCCCGGACACGCGTTTTTGGGCCGCATGAGTGGTAGTTGTCTAGCAGAGATTTGTCAATAACTTGAACCTCCGGCATCAAGACTACGTGACTGAAGACGACGCACCCAATTGGCAAAGCTCTCCGGGGCATGTATGACTGAAACAGCCTCCTCTGTGTTCGATTGCCGCACGGTATCAGGCAAATTGGTAGTGAGCATAAGCAGCTTCACCACGTCAGCAATTGGCAACAGCCCAATTCTTGAAGCGACGCAAGACAAACCTCTGACGAACGGATCAAGTCCCCATGGTGTCCTTGTTCGATTTCATCCGAAGCATCGTCCTCAATCTCGGTCGTCTCTGTACCGTTGGACGTCACAGGCGATGGCCCAACGATATCGCTCGGACTCATAAGGCCCATCAAGTTCGAAGATATGCGACGAACCGAATCGGGTTGCGCCATTGTCGAGTCTCCCGCGGCCGGTGGTGGTGAGCTGGGTCTTGTTAGTAGAATCTCCAAAAAGACATACATTTTCACCACTTACACAACCCTTGACGGGGACTCAAGCTTCATGGAATCTGATGCGACAGACATGTCGCCTGGTTTCTGGAGGTCAAATGCTAGTGACCAGTCGACGATAGCCGAAGAGCCTTCAAAGCCATTCACCAATTCAAGGTGGTTTGGACATGAACTCACCGGCAACCTTGAGTCGCCAGCAAGCGTCCACGCCAAATATAGTCCGAGCCAAATACGCAACGTATACAGTTGGCGAGGAACGTCGATTGGCTTGCGCTGGGGATCTCAGACCTGGCACAGGGCTTGCTGAAGGGGCCCGTTGATCCGGCCAGACTCGGACCTGTGGCAGGGGAGTGTAACAGTTCGTCGTATGTCTGGCGTTTACGGTGAGCGACCACGTTCTGCGCTTGCCAGAAATAAATCCCCCAGAAAGGGAGAGCTGGAGAAACGAGAGTCCGGCTGGACGAGCGGAAGGCCGTGTTTATACAACGTATGAGGCGCCTTGGAACGAGTCAAGTCAAGACTCTGGTGACTGGTCTGGAGGACCAGATAGCACTGGTGGGACCCGTCACCCGACGCACGATGAAGGGAGTTCGGGGCCAACCAACGTTTCTGTCTTGCATCGTCTGCGTCGTCTCCCCATGCGGGCCGCAGTAGGTAGGTAGGAAGGCTTGACCAGTTGATCCCTGCCGACGCCCTCTCTCGGAATCTGTAAGTCGGCTGGGGCGCCGACAAGGGGGCGACTTTGAGCGGAGAGCAGCTTCAGTCTTCAGATCTTGAGGTGGAGACATGGACATTTCGGTAGAGTCTGGGGTATTGATTGGTCCAAGATGAGGCAATGCGAGCGCTCCGGGCGTGGATGCAGTTGAGTTGAATCCGACGCTGGACACACAAGACGACGAATCTCGTGGGTTGTTGCGCTGAGATGAGAATGCAAATGCATGCCCCTCCAGATCGCCGCACGTGGCAGATCTGCTCGACATCTGCCTTAGCATGGCCGTGACTACTCCGTAGACGCAGACATTAATGTATGTATGTATGCATGTATGCACATATGCGGAGGCCCATTCATTTAATCCTTTCCCTGTCCTTACTTACGTCCTTCGCAACCACCACAGACCGATAAGACGGAACCTTGTGAAGTTGCGAATTCCCTCATCAGCCGATGGACAATGGGCGCCTCGGGTTGAGAGGGAGGGGCAGGGCGCGTGGAAGTCGGCCAATCAGAGTCGTGTTTACTGTCGTATGGAGACGCTGATGCGGAGTGGGCGCTAAATTTCAAGACGAGCGCGCAAGGGATTGAGCTGTGCGACTTGTCTAATAACGCGGGGTCGAAATCTGAACCCATACCAAATGCGTTCATCTCAGGAGTCAGAACCTGTACAGAGTACACATGGAGAGTTCATGGAAGAGGCGCAGATGCTACGCAGCCCATTGGCGGATAATTTCCTGCGACTGGCTAAGGTCAGAATGTGTTCAGCTTCTCTTCTCCAAGCCTGTGCTCCTTGCGCACCATGGTGGTCACTGGCGATATCAACGTGGCCTACATATGTATCATGACATTGCCGACGATGGGGCATTTCTGCAGCAGATCCGACATGTCAACTACAGAGTATGTAGTAGCGACTAATCGACTGGACTCCTGGACTCTGGAGCAAGGTGCTGATGCATACTCAGTCGATTTCTTTCATGCTTTCACTTTTGTCTGCAGACGAAGCAACCCCTGCATGTGGAGCTCGGTTTCTGCCAGCTCACCTTGTCGACGACACTTTTGTCGCTCCTTTGGGCAACTAGGTACCTATGCCTGCGACGTGTGCGCATGATGAGAGGCTGACGAATATCGAATATGCTCGACCCTAGATCCGGAGACGGTGATGTTGCGACTAACAGAGACTGGTCACCAGAAAAGTCTGGAACAGGTCACAGTGGCACTGTTCGCAGGGAAATACAAGACGTGGCCACGTAAGTTGGCTGATGGAGAGTCAAAGGCTCACCCAGCTCGTCGATTCTTCTTCATGTGCTTCTCCGTTGGTCTCTTGGAAACGTAGAGCATCACAGTGATAGGACAAAATCATCCGTTATAGAGTGTTTAGAAAGGCACGTCAATCTCAGCCCATCATCAGGGATGGCCACGGAAAACATGAAGCATCTGCAATGAGTCAATGGCAAGAATGTGATGAGCGTTGTGCAGCGCTGGCACAACCAGCACCGGCTCACAAGCCGCGTTTCTGACAGCCAGTATAGTATCAAGGAAGCCTTACATTACGGCTCCGCGTTTCATCATGAGGAAAGTAGACTGAAATCCTGTGAACTAATAACCCACAGCTGCGACGGTCACAATCATAGCAAGGTTTTCGAAGCCGCAGCATAACCAGTTCGTGCGCCAAAACTAACATCGATTTTCAAAAGACCCAAGAACGCCATCCCATGCTTAAAATGTCACACGTAGAACATGAAAGACCTATGCCAACTCGTTGAGTCGCTGCTTTTTCTCGTTTCGTCCGTCGGGAGTGTATCTAATGCCAGTTAGTCACCAATTCGCTTGCAACAGCCTCCTTAGTTCCGTCGTGGGTTAAACATACTTCAACAGTTTCTCGATGAGGTCGACGTGCGTCATGATCATACGGCGGCAGCAGTACCGCTTCAGGCCAAGTTCGTCCATGGCATCACTTTCAAAAACATTAGCTCCTGCTCAAGGTTCGCATGTAGACGAGTTCGTAGAGGTCTTACCCGTCGGTCTTTCTTGGGTCGGCAATCAACTGTAGATAGCGTTCCCAGAGGTCGCCGGTGACCTGCGAAAGTTAGCAAATTCTTTAAATTGAGTGCAGGATGGCTGCCTACCTTGCCACAAGAGAAACAACGAATGGGAATAATCATGATGAAGATGCAGGCTTTCAGAGCTCAAGAGTGCAGACAAATGACGATGATCAAAAGCTGCAATTCTGATGCGATCAGCACCTCCGATGCAGACTTGATCAAAGAAAATACCTTGGCTACCGAAATTTTGCCGTGGCGTGCGTCCTTATCTTATCAGCAAAAAGTTCATGAACTGCGGGACCCAAAATTTCTGTGGTGCAAATGCAATGCTTCGCAGCGACCGAACCGATCTTGTCACAGTTCAAGTCCACGAATCTTGTCAGCTGCGGTACGAATCAACTTCCTACATTTTCGACAAAAAACTAGAGAAGCTGCATGCCATAAAATTGGCTCGTCGATCAAGCGGGCATCTCAGCCAATCATGGCCGGAACCAAGAGCCCTCGGGTCAAAGATGGCATGACGAAGAAGCGCAAGCGAGACGCCAACGACAGCGACGGGAAGCCCAAGAGGCATCGTCAGCAAGGTCAACAAAACCAAGTCAACGGTGGCGATGGGTCGGCCACTCAGCAAGCCAAGAACACTGAAGCAGGGACTGCGGATTCTCAGCCGTTGACGACTTTTCGTCCGCAGGAAATTATCCGCCAATCTGATGATGGTGATGCTGGTTGGAAAATTTCGAAGCCCATGGGCGGTAGAATGCTGGATATAGATCCTATTCTCACAGAGGACGAAAAGTAAGACTTTCGAGTGCCTCAATGCCGGATCCTCTTTTCCCTTCCGTTGCTAACTTTTACCGCAAAGACACCTGATTTTTACCTACAATACATCCATTCAGATCTATAGCGTCGCAGACTCGCTTCTCGTCCGGCGCATTCCGATTACCACGCTAGATACCTCATCTTTCAAAGGCTCCACGCCTGCCCGAATTGTTGCGACGCGGCTGTCCAAAAACGACGCTCAACTTGTATGGGTGGTGTGCTCGGATGGAAACGTCTACTGTGTAAATTGGACACGCAGTGAAACAGCACAGCCGGCTTTTCAGACCGCATCTGGCACAGCGAGTGCTCTGATTGTCGTTCCTGCTCCATACGCCGCCCTAAAAGAGATTCTCGTCATCGCAGAGTCGGACAAGGCGAGCCTCATGGACGTCGTTGCTTATAACCCTATTCTGGATGGTAGCGAGCCCAAGAGTCTTCTCACTCTTCAGAAGCAGGGCCATGGTCTTCAGATTCTGGAGTCCAGTGAGGATGGCCAAGTCATTGTGGGTGCTTTCCAGGATCAGATTTTCTTTGGCACTGCTTCAGGTGCCGCTGGCAGCCTTGAAGACTTGAAATACGAGTTCTTCTCCTTCGACAGTCCGGACCTCATCACCTGCATGGATCTGAGACAGCGGCAGCGATCATCGGGCAGTAGAAAAGCACAGTCTGCCTCGGATAGTCCGATCGATGTTATTGTTGGCGGGGCCAGAGGCAGCATCTACATATATCGGAACGCAATCGCCGCCGTCACCTCGGGGAAGCAACATTTAGGCAAAGACGGCCTGGACGTGCAAAAACACCATTGGCATCGCAAAGCCGTACACGCAGTCAAGTGGTCAAGAGATGGTGAGTAGTCCAATCTGTTCCGGATAGTGATGCAATCTGAGCGCTCACCATGCATTTTTCTAGGAAACTACTTCATATCAGGCGGATCCGAAAACGTTCTTGTCGTCTGGCAGGTCGACACGTCAAGGAAGGACTTTCTCCCCCACTTGTCAGGCAGTGTTGAGAACATTGTGGTGTCGGCCTCGGGGGCGTCTTATGTCCTCCACATGGACGACAACTCTGCCATGGTACTCTCTACTGCCGAGATGAAACCTACCACGTACATTGCAGGAATACAATCCGCTGCAGTTGATTCCTCTCAACCGAAAGACCTGCTCGTCCGCCGTGTTTGGGATACACCAGAACATGTTGGACGGCCAATACCCGCCGCTATCAGGCCCACTGATCCGTCAAGGCTCCATGTTTGTGTCGGCAACGGGCGGCAAGCGACCATGTCTGGACAATTTTCGGCCCCTCTGTTGCAGTCCTTCGATCTAGAGTCCTTCACTAGCGTCTCGAAACAGGCGCTGGCACGTACTCAGCCTACCGATGTCAATCTTACGAACAAAGGACACACAATTGACGAGCCATTGGTGACCAACATTGCCTTTTCAGGAGATGGCCGCTGGCTGGCAAGCATCGATGAGTGGCGGCCGGCAGATCGAGATGTGGAGAATGTATCCAGCGACTTGAGGGAGCAGTTCATCCGCGAGAGACACGAGATATACCTAAAGTTCTGGGAAGTCCGCAACGACGGCGTGTCGTTGGCTCTTGTGTCCAGAATCAACGGCCCCCATTCGACGAAATGTCCGGAAAGAATACTTGGTCTCGCCTCGGATACGACATCGAGCTCCTTTGCAACCATTGGTGCGGATGGAATCGCGCGAATCTGGCGGCCGCGCGCTCGGCTTGATAATGGAGTGCCTGTCAAAGATGAGAATGGCAAAGATGCGTTCTCCTGGAGCTGCGCCCAGGCCATTGCTGTCGGCAACGGCACGAGCATTGACGATGGAACTGACCTCATGGATCCCACGCGTCCATTGGATGTCCAAGGTAGCGTCACGTTCTCGGAAGATGGCTCCACGTTGTTTGTGGCCTTTGGCGCGGTAGATTCCGGCATTGTATTCGCCATTGACGTGGCATCTGGTCGCGTCGTGAAGACATTGGAGGGGTTATGGGGCGGCAAGCTACAGGCCATCGGTGCACTATCGACATGTATCGTTGTCCTGTCTGACGAGCTTAGGGTTTACGACGTTGTCAGCGACGAACTGCGCTACGGCATTGCGGTGCCCAAAATCGCCGGCGTGTCCGACTTGCTCCAGCTGGCCGTCGACCATATCTCGGGCCATTTCGCCGTCACTCTGCCCGTCGGTGGTGTGTCCAGCATCGGCATATTCGATCCAGAGTTCTCAGAACCGCTGCTCGTCAGGACCACCCCTCACAGGATAGTCAGTCTCGTTTCAGCACCGGCGACTAGTGGCTTCATCGCCCTCGACGATGCCGCTCAAGTGTGGGTGATTGCTGAAGGCTCAGACCCGTCATCCCTGGCGACTGTTCAGCCGCTACAGGACCTCCAACTGGATGATGCCTCGGCCGCGTTGCGCGACACTGAGAAGAGCACCGACGAGGTGATGCTCGACCAAGATGATGATGTTATGGATGTGGGCAGCGGAGATGAGCTAGATGGGGATGCCACGGACGGCGATGTCGACATGGCGGATGATGACGACGACGAGGATGACATTCACATTCAGGTTATTCCTCAGCAGTTCTTGACGGACATTTTCGATGCTGCGCCTGCATTTGCGGCACCATCTATCGAAGACATGTTTTACAAGGTCACGGGGATGCTGGCGACGAAGCCTCTCGCCGAATCATGAGACAGCTAGACAGGTTGAAGCTACTGAATAGGCTGAGGAAGACCGAGGCTGCGTGTGGATTTGGTGTGGCTACATCTTGTATGTACATATTTAGGGCATGCGGGCGCACATGTATGACATTTTTAGTTTCTCTAGGCGTTTACTTTACAGAGATTGGAGTTCCCAAGGCGCCATTGCGAATCCTCGGCCAGTCAACCAAAAGGCAACGCCATTGATGAACGAGAAGACAAACAAAGTCTTTCCAAAAACGGTCCCGCAACGGCTGCCAAGACGAGGCGCCGGCAGTCGGCAGAGGTGGACCTCATCTCCATTCGCGCAACATGTCATGCGATGACGCCATCCGCGATATAAAGATGTGATGCGCACGCTAGACACAACGGCGAATCGCATACCTATTCGACCTCTTCTGCGCCTTTTCCGTAACGCGAATACCCGAATGTACGAAAGAGCTCGGAAGACTTTGCTAAAACACCTGTGCTACAATTAAATCGCTGGTTCTTCCTCTTTTTCGTCCCTTCTCATGTCCTCCTGTTTCTTCAATAGAAATCATAATCTAGACTTATACCTACGTTTCCTTAATTCAACTAATTTCCTGCCGTATTGCGAAGTCCTCTTACCCCGCCCTTCATCTGGGATCCAAACTTCCTCGACACGCTTATCCGCCTCATCTCAGTCATGTCCTTCACGTCGATTCCGATGCTGGATCTGGAGCTGGCCAGGCACCCAGCCACGAAGCCCGCGTTTCTGGACCAGCTCCTCCATGCACTCGTGGAGGTCGGTTTCCTATATCTCAAGAATGCCGGAATCCCGGCTCCGCTCCTCGAGGATGTGACGAGCAAAGGGAAAGCGTTTTTCGAAATGCCCCTTGAAGAAAAGTAGGTTTCCTCAATGCTTGGCCCTTTTTTCCCTTGGGCCACTCGTTGTACATCACTCTGTTGCGCTTCCCTTTTCGTCTACATACCTCTTTTCCTTGCACGAGTCACGACAAAGAGAAAGCAGCCAAAAAAAAAAAAGGCAACAGAAAATAAGCCAAAGAGAACAAAATAAAACAACAAAAGAGTAAACCCACACATGCAAACGCTTTCTCTCACATCATACCTTACATACATGATACCTAAATCACACATCTAGACTCAAAATCCAAATGATCCACACAAACTCCTTCCTCGGCTACTCCCGCCTCTCCACCGAAATCACAGCCCACCAGATCGACCACCGCGAGCAATTCGACCTCTCCACCAACCACGCCCTCCCCGCGCCCAACGCACCCCTCTACCACAACCTCCTCGCTCCGAATCAATGGCCCTCTGAGATATATGCGCCTGGCTTCCGGGCCACGTATACGGAATACATGAGGCGCATGGGCGACATGTCCGTCTGGTTCACTAGTCTGATCGCCGAGGCGATAGGCCTCCCAGGGGATGCATTCAACAAGTATTTCGACGAGGAGCAGCAGCATAAGCTCAAGATTATTAGATATCCGGATATAGCGGAGCTGCGGGGAGCCGTTGTCGGTCGCCGTGCCGAGGACCAGGACCATAAGGAGGAGCAGGAGGACGACGATGGTGATGACATGGACGATCAGCCCGGACAGGGGGTTGGACCGCACAAGGACAGCATGTTGACGAGTTATTTGCTACAGGCTTCGCCGCATAGAGGTCTCCAGGTGCAGAACGTGCAGGGGCGGTGGGTGGACTGTCCGCCCGTGGAGGGTACTCTTGTGGTGGCGATTGGGCAGGGGCTGGAGGCTCTGACGCGGGGAGTGTGTGTGTCGACGACGCATAGGGTTCTATCGCCGGCGGCGGGCGCGGGGGCGCGGTTCTCGATCCCCTTCTTCCAGGGCGTGAAGCTGGATGCTGCGTTTGAGGATCTGGAGTCCGTGGGGGTGGGAAGGGTGCCTGAGGAGGTGAGGCGGCTGCGGGAGGAGGTCGTGGAGCGGGCGGGAGGGCGGATGGACGATGTGGAGTTTACGTTTCGTGGGGGTGGTGTGGCTAAGACGCTGGGGGAGGCTACGCTGCGGAATAGAATCAAGAGTCATCCGGATGTTGGCGAGAAGTGGTATCCGAATCTTTTGAGGGCCATTCGGGAGGAACAAGCGGCTGCGGCGGCGGCGGCGAGCAATTGAAGGCTCATGATGGACGAAATGGTAAGTACATGGCGTGTGTATATATATACGTACGTGGCCATCAGACACGGTCTATATTCCTGTGAAGCCGCCGTCGCGAACCTTGGACATGTCTACGAGGGGATGGCTTGTGCAATTACGACACGATGCTCGACCTTTCTTTTTCTCTTCACCCAATGTTGACGACGCCTGCGCTAAATGATTCTACCGTAAAACCTCGTTCCACCTCCGCTTCACGGACTCCAAGTTTCCAAGCCATCATCAGAGGCCAACTATCCGAGACTGCCAAGACTTGGCTACAACCTAGCTACGATGAGCCCGTTCAAGCAGACTGGCCAGGGAAGCAATCGGCGATGCTTTTGCTGTGCTTGTTCTGAGCATGTTCCAGGAGACTATACGAAAAAGTTTTGTGATGTTAGCACTCATATCCTAGTTCAATTGGTAATGTCCGATCGAGTATAGAAGCCAGAACAACCGGGGGGGATCAAACGTACGCAGGGGCCTTTGTCGTGGAGAGAAACGTCGCCTTGCACACCTGGCACTGAATGTTCATGGCCTGCTGGTTCTACAGACAAGGCACAACGTCAGTATGAGAAGTTCCATCATAAGGTTCCGCGAGATTTCCCACATACGACTTTGAGCTGTGACTTGGCGACTTTGCCGTCCTTTGCGTTGCGCTCACGCTTCTGCTGCGCCTTGGCTCCCTATTTTCCCAATGTTTCAGCCCTAATCCAGAGGAAGACGAGAATCCATCGAGGTTCTTCTTACGTTGCCCATGGTTGCGGATTCGTACGCTCCAAACTTCACGGTGATGGTTCGGTGAGGGGAGGGCGAGTGAGAGGCAGCGGTGGTCGGTCCGAGGGATTCGCGGGAGCGGAAGCGCGAGCGTTTGAGATGCGGTACGGCGGCCCGAGGGGGTAGTTTGATCCGAAGTCTTGACGGTGATGATGACGAGGAAGGAGTAGAAATGTCGGTATGTACGTGGAAACGGAGAAGAAATGGCTCGCGGGAATTGAGGTTTGAGGAGGGGCTTTTCGATGGTGGGCCGCGGTGCGGCGGTGGGCGGCTATTGTATCCCGTGGAAGTTGGGCCTTGGCAAACGATCTTTTTTTTTTCCACCCTCGCCCCGCTGGAAAATTCGATGCGCCTGCCGGCCGGAACGTCTCCCACGGCCCGTCCTGTGACCCCTGTCTTCTTGAATCTTCACATGCAGTGACACCGCACAATCATGTTCTCATGGGTATTTTCATAAAGGAGGAGCTTTGAGTTGTGCCGAACGACGAAGATCTGGACAGGAGTGTGGCACAGGTAGGGTGCCGCAATGTCTGTAAGTTGTGACTGTTGATTTTATCGCAGGGTATATAGGGGTATACAAAGCACATCAGAGTGGCCAGACGGCTGCGCCCATTCTTTTGTGCAACAGATTTCCACGCTGGTATTCGGAAATGGGACATGCAACAAGCGGCTGCGTGTACGGGCATGCCTACATACATATACACATACACATTTCCATGAGCCAAATGCAAAGCACATGCCTCCTAGTGACGGATATCATCTTTTAACGGGTTGTTTCCGCCGCTTCGACCGCCTCAATCCCGTGGCCTCATCGACCTGTTTCTCCTGCGTTGCTTTGCGTTTGGCAGAGTCTTTGCTCTCGTCCGGCAAGGCCTCGCTCTTCCGCGGCTTTTCCGCAGCCCCAGTCTTTGCATCTGTCGTGCATTCCTCGACGGCCTTGTCCGCCGTTTCACCCTTCGTCTTCGTCTTCTTCATCTTCTTCATCTTCTCCGTTTTGCTATCCTCTCCTCCATCTTTGTCGGACTTGCCCGTCCCAGCAGCCTGTCCGGGCGTCCTCATGGCAACATATGCTGCCTTTTCTACATCCACCATCTGCGTCTCACCACCCAGCCGCCTTGCCAGCACAGCTGCCTTCTCACATAGCAGCCGGTACTCCTTGGCACTGTACCGGATGGTAACGTCCTTTCTGCCCCCGCAGCAGAGCCACCAGTAGGCCTCGTCGGAGAAGAAGATGGCCCGCAGGGGGTCGTGGACGCTGAGGAGCAGGGACGCCGTGGCAGGCCCGATGCCGCGCAGCTTGGTGAGTATGTCGAGAGCCATCTGAGACGCGTTGGCGTGGTCGTCCTGGTGTAGCTCCAGCGAAGTGGGCATGTTGGCGCGATAGGCCTTGATGGCAGAAGAGATGGTGGCTTGCGCGGCTCGAGCGTCGTTTGATTTGACGAGGCTCATGAGAGCTGGGCGGAATTTACCATGGCGGCTTGATAAGGGGACCATGGGGAATTAGTCTCTACGTGAGATGTACGGCGGGAGGGTGTAGAGGGCTCAAGTACAGTTTCCATTCTACTAGATCTTGGACCTGGGCAAGCGTCATTTCCGGGGGATCTTCGACACGAAATGCGCCGAGGGCGTCGCCGTAACGGTAGGCGTCGAGTTCCAGGAGCGTTTTTTGTCCCGGTTTGACTGCGCTGGTCAGAATGATGGTTTGGGGGGGCGGTTTCTTCCAGGGCCCTTGGAAGTTGGAACTCGGCCTTTCGAATTCCGAGCCATGCCCTGCCTCGCCATACCATAAAGCAAGCGAGGCCATTTGGTAGGATATTTCAGACAGGAGAACGAACCGGTCCTACTTTCGGATACAGCTTCCACCACGCCGGGATACTCGGCCACCAGACCCCAAAATTCGGCGCTGGAAATCTCGTCGGCGGACCGGGCCCGCGCATGCGCCATGATGGGCTGCGAGGGCGAGTTTTGGAAGACAACTTGGGGCGTGAGCTGACACGAGACTCGAGAGTTCGCGGATGTACCAAAGAAAGCAGTGTAGATATGCTCGCGGCTTTGCTGAATGTGAAGGTCCGTTGCAACTTGCAACCCAATCACGGCCGTCTGCAGCCCCGCCCATACAGCCTGAGGCCTCAGAATCGGAGTTGATACCTCAATGATTCCTCGCAACTTGCAAGAACCATACAGAGAACATTAGGCCAAAGCGCCGTATATACCTACCTAGTCATCGGTGGTTAATCACTAAGGTGCGAGAATGATGCGAGCTTCATCTACTGAGCCCCTTTACGTCTCCCTCACGTCTTGCATTTTACTCTACATGGACCACACAATCTTCTCCAACGGGGACCATCCAGGTATCTTCCGCCTCGATTCTCCCAAGTCCTACCATCTCCTGCTCCGACTCCAGCTTATGGATTGGTCTTCCCCGAATCAACACATCTTCAGTGTCAGTTGCCCCTCGTTGTCGTCGTCGAGCCAGTCGTACTACGGCAAATTGATAGCATTCGTAGGTCCGCCTGTGTATGAAGAAGCCGTCGAGTCGGCAATGCTGGGTATCGTCGCTTTTGAGCAACACGATTCAAGTCACAATCAGAAACAACGAGATTTGAAGCCATCAAGTTTCAAGTTTCAACAATCCTCTTCTAAATACAATGGCTCAAGCAGACCGACTACCTTGAGATCGTGTGTAGGCTACATGCACATCAGCAACCTTGTGACATAACTAATAAGGCATCACTAGACGTCACTGACGACTACGAAACAGGCGTCTGCTTCAAATTATGAGACTGCTACGCTCTCGAGTAGAAGTCCTCCACGCCAGAATGGGAGTACCGACGGGTATTGCACTCACACGTTCCAACATCCACCGCGGCTGGATCATAGTCGTAACGTGTCCATGGCCGCCCAATATTTTCTACCCTCGCTTTAACTAGTTCTAACTGGTTAAAGTGAGGGTAGAAAGTATTGGGCGGCCATGGACGTTACGACTATATGAATCATGGATTCATGATCCAGCCGCGGTGGATGTTATAAAGTGTGAGTGATGCCCGTCGGCACTCCGGACGTGGAGGACTTCTACTCGAGAGCGTAGAAGTCTCCCAATTCGAAGCAGACGTCTATTTCGAAGTCATCAGTGACGTCTAGTGATACCTTATTAGTTTCACCTATGATGAGAGGGGGGTTTTGTTAGAGTGTAAAGGGTATTCACAGAGTGAAAGTATGCTCAAGAGCCCGCAAGATAATATAGATCTACAAGCTGGGAGTCAGATGATGAATGTCCCGGTCTCCGGCCTCTCACAACCATGTGGGCGGCCATCGCTTAAATACCGTCTCGGTGTGCAAATGTCCGTGCGCATCACATGCCTTGCCACTGTCCTCATGCCTCTGACAGTTTTGCCCAAGACACGTTTGTTGAGATGAAGGGTGGTTAATAAAGGCGCCTTGACCGTTGACTCTAGGTAGCGTCGACGAGTTTAATGGAAGTTTTGTTGAGCAAATTGGGGGGCAAAATGGAATATTTATTTTGACTAAAGAGCTAGGTTACCCAAGAAGTGGGAAAGTGAAAATATGTGCACGTTCGGCTGGTACGGCCGTCACGTGATGCGGCTCCCAGCACAGCATGGCTTAATTCTCAATACTCCCCCATAAGACATGCTTCCAGCAGCAGCAGCACACCCCTTTTTCTTCCTAGAATCTCAATTGGCATTCCCCCGAAGGACTTGTCCTTGTACTTGGATGGAGGCCCAAATCTGCGGTGAATCGATGAACTTGCTGATGTCAAAACATTCGAAATGTCGTAGCTCCCGAACAATTGGGTCGCATAAGATGTCGATAGTTTTGAAGAGGTTGTCAGCAAAGCTCAGCGTTTCGCTGTGTTCAACACCGTAGATGACGTCGCAGATTCCTCCATAGATCCGAAGTCTTCTACTTCTCGCCTCTAACTCCCCCAGCAGATACACTTCATTGTATGTGCTGTCCCAGCAGTAACTCCCCCAGAATACAGAGCTACAGTTTCACTGTAAACAGCTACACTGTAGTCAATCCGCGTGCGCTACACTGCATGCAGCTCCCCCAGGAGATAGCACCACTTCCTAGACGCTCTTACGATCTACCTGATCGCCTATCCAATCCGCATCAGAGTAGACGACAGAGTTCTCCAAAGCTCCCTCTGTAATCGTAACGCAGCTTTTGCGTTGCAGTGGACTTGAGATACGGAACAAGTGCTTGAAAGCATTTCCATGGTGTTCAGCAGACTCGCTCATTGCTTGACCAGGCAAGAGGCAAGCCAGGGCGGATGAGATATCAGGTCTTCAGAATATCATTGCGTACATGATATATCCACTGGCGGGCTGATATTTGGAAACATGAATCCGTCGTTCGGTAGTCTCGAGTTGTTGTAGCCAGTGGTTGGTGTGCCCACTGGCGAGTGCTTCTAAATCGCGATGCCAAGCTCGAACTCGAGTGACCCCAGCACCAAGTATCTTTTCAGTCTCCCCCAGAGGCTTGGTGTTGAGTCGGTCATTTAGAGTTTCATTGGATCAGCAAAGCTCCGACTTGCGGTTAGCAGACACTGCAACGTCATCGTTGTACACGAGAAATACTCGGTTGTCTTGGTGGGGTGCATGAACAAGCACGGATCAGCAAGACTTTGAACGAAGCTCGAGGCTTTGAGCTCGCTAATAGAACAACTTATTCCAGTCTCTTGCAGCTTGTTTCACAGCGTACAAGCTTCGTAACGTTTGTCAGATCATTCTCATCTTGGCACGAAGCCTTCAGCTGCTTCAGGAGCTGAAAACAATTAGAAAATATCCGCTCAAGTTGTTGGTGAGAAGGTTTCGTTGTAGTCTTCTCCAAATATCCCTTTCAGTGCATCAATATTCGTTTCGTCATCATCATTCAAAATCTGTGCAGCGAATGCCCGTCACCTCTTGAGAATTTCTTCCCTCAATGTCAGAGTCGCTTCGCTTTCTGGTCGACCTCGTAAAGTTCGCAGTGCTGGTGATTCTTTGAGCGGTCGATCATTGGACGATTGAGAATTGGACGGTTGATTCCTGAATGGTTGATCCGGCTGATCATTCTGGTCTGCGAAGAGCAGATTCTCCCCTTGCTTCGAAACTCCGATCACGCACGCCTTTGGAGGTTTGAGTGATGGAGCAACAATCTGCATCTTCGTTGATAGCTTGGGACAAAGATATGTCGGAGGTTTTGGAGACAAGGCAGGCGTCGTGGCCATTGTCTTTTTGGATGGTCGTACCTCTTGATCTTGCACTTTCTCGGATTGCCTTGCGATCAACAAAGTAACAGCCCTTCTTCCCCAGAAGCTACGCTCCAATGTGTGTGTGTGTGATACAGCGCTGTACTGGCACTCAGCACCCTATCCGCTCACACTGGATGTATCGCACTAGCTCCCCCAGCCTATACGCCGGTCAGCACCTCCACGCTGTCCCAGCTGCTGTGGGCATCTAGCACTACGCTCCCCCAGAGTAGAGTCCCAGTTCCACTGTAAACAATAACACTGAGGTGCTCTAACCTGTGTGCGCTCCATCTAATGAAGCATCCCAGAAGCATCCCAGGGTGTGTACTTCCACTGCGTTCCAGCACCATAAATGCCTCCGCTGCGCTCCAGCTCCTATACTCCTATTCTCCCCCATCAGCGTCACTGTGGCAGTTGAGTTAGACAGCTCGCAGAGTTGACGGAGAGGCGAGGCTGATGTTAAGTGGCGATGAAACCCCTTAAAATGAGAGCGTAGATAGCTTGAACAGAGAAATCGAGTGGGTTGTGGAGGGTGGGGAAACTCGGTTTCGAAGTAGGAGTGGCAGTTTTCGTAAAGTAGCTGCCAAATTGTAGAATAGCTGTCGAACAGTAGCTATTGAATTGGTCTTCGAAATGGTAATGACAGTTTTCGTAGAGTAGCCGCCGGATTGTAGAATAGCTGTCGAATAGTAGCTATTGAATTGGTTTTCGAAGTGGAATGGCAGTTTTCGTAGAGTAGCCGCCGGATTGTAGGATAGCTGTCGAATAGTAGCTATTGAGTTGGTTTTCGAAGTGGAAATGGCAGTTTTCGAAGAGTAGCTGCCAGATTGTAAAATAGCTGTCGAATAGTAGCTATTGAATGGGTTTTCGAGTTTGCAGATACCATGGGTCATGAGCGTTGATGTTTGTGTTTGTTGTGTTGTCATGGTTATCTCCGTCGAAATGAGGAGATCCGGGTACTTCTGGAGTAACGTATCAGGCCCGAAAGTGAATCGAATTGTCGAAAAAAAAAAACTGAAGTTTGAAGTCTGCTCGCAGCAGAGTGGCCTGTCGCACAGGGCTTTCGATGGTGCCTACGCGCGGTAGGGCTTGTCGCTTTTGCCTCTCTCAGAGGACTTTGGGGCCTGTCGCACAGGACTTTGGTGTCTTCTCCCTCTGATGCCTCGCAGGCTGGGGATATCGAAGGGCGACAACCTCCGGTCATGATCTCGAAGGGTATGGCCTCGCAGGCGCCCCTGTCCTCGCAGAACTCGATCTAACGACAGCGACAGCTGCCGGAGCCAAATCCATTTGCCATTGCCAGCGGAAGTTGCAGAACCCGGGCTCATAACCTGTTGAGCAAATTGGGGGGCAAAATGGAATATTTATTTTGACTAAAGAGCTAGGTTACCCAAGAAGTGGGAAAGTGAAAATATGTGCACGTTCGGCTGGTACGGCCGTCACGTGATGCGGCTCCCAGCACAGCATGGCTTAATTCTCAATAAGTTTGATCAAGGGCAGGGATAATTCCACCGTCCTGTTTGGATAATTCCACCGTCCTAAAATGAAGTGACATAGTATTTGAGTGTGGCCACTGCAGAAAACTAAGTCACTGAATTCCCCCCCCTTTCGTGCATAGCCTCAAGGCCCTCACAGGAAAAAAAATAAAGCGACATGATATTTGAGTGTAGCCACTGCAGAAAACCAAGTCACTGAATTTTCCCCCTTTTCGTGCATAGCCTCTTTAATTCAATAATTATCTTCCCTCGAGGTCCGACACAACGACGTCACCTCGCCTCAAATCATCGCCAAAGACGCAAACATATCTCAGGATTAAGAACTGATGATAAAGTTAGAGTGCATAAAGTGAATACAACTGCAACTTGAGATATTTACGGCGTCTTTGGCGATGATTTGAGGCGAGGTGACGTCGTTGTGTCGAGGCCTCGAGGGAAGATAATTTTTGAATTAGAGAGGTTATGCACGAAAGGGGGGGAATTAGTGACTTAGTTTCCTGCAGTGGCTACACTCAAATACTATGTCACTTTATATTTTCCCTGCTGAGGGCTTTGGGTCTATGCACGAAAGGGGGGGAACTTCAGTGACTTAGTTTTCTGCAGTGGCCACACTCAAATACTATGTCACTTTATTTTAGGACGGTGGAATTATCCAAACTGGACGGTGGAATTATCCCTTCCCTTGATCAAAAGCTGACGGAAACGGAAAGCCGACGGAACAGGAATGCTGACGGAAGCGGGGTGAATCGGTGATGAATCATGGGATGTACCTAAGGTAGGTACCTACCTCCTACTACCTACAGCCCCACCAAGTAAATAATGATTACAGTCAAACCCCGATATAACGATAACGTAAAAGTGACCAAAATCCCATCGTTATATCGAAATATCGTTTTATCGGATGGGTTTTCTGTGAGGATTTTCAAACATGAGGCCCAAAATTATCGTTAAGGTGAGGATTATCGTTTTATAACGCATCGTTATATCGGGGTTTGACTGTATGCCCAACCGTCAACGCCAAATTGGAACAACATTTGGATCACCACACCTGTTGATTTCACATTTTTGCAAACGGGCCATTTAATATGTCAAAAATGCGTAATCGAGCAGAGTCTATAATAAGATGAAGGCTTAATAATTGAATGCTTCAATGACTTGCTTACCACCCGTTGAAATCAATCAAGTGGAGGAAGTTTCGTGTTATTTAATTGGGGCCACTGTACATATCAAGGTTTCTCTTTGCTATCGCGACTAGCGCCGCAAGGGATTAGGTAAACGGCATAAAGGCGTTACGTTACGTACATAAAAAAAGGCAAGACTCAACAATACAATAGTCCTATGTTGTTTCGAAGCTTCTTGTCACACAACCTTCTCTGTCGCACAATACATATTTCCATCACCGCTACAGTCCATTCAACGATGCCTCCTCCAAATTCCACAACCTCAGGCTAACGATGCCTCCAACGAGACGATCACGAAACCCATATTTCAAGCGGTGCTCGCAGAGGTACCAGATCGAGTAACAAGGAGATTGGTGAGTAAAAGTGCCTGGGCTTTCCAAATTTCAATGCCGACTCAGCTGGAACAACTAGAAAACAGGCTCCAGAAGTGATGGAGGCTGCTGCGACTAGACAGTTGTCTCAAAATCGTCGCCGCGAAGTCGGTAAATCGGGTGGCAAATGGATTTTACCTACCTAAGAGGTATTAGTTACACGGTACTCCCGTGGGAAGGATGTGAATCATGGAGTGAATCTCTTGATCCTTTGTCAGGATTCAGCACACAGGTATGTATGTGGCATAATTTGACAATGAACGTTCAAAGTTGGGCCGAGCGTTTTTTTTGTTTCTGACTCGAAGACTTTTTCCCTGTCTTGGACAGATTGTTTCCCCGCGTACAATCAACTCATTACATTGATCATACCTGTTCCACAACCAGACTTGGCCTTCCCTGCAACATTGGCTTCCGCAAAGAACAGGGCTTCGCCATGACTCTCAACTCCGAGCAGAAGAGAGTTATCGAGCAGCATCCATTGAAGAATGCGCTTGATCAATCTCGGGCCAAGTTACGCGATTTTGATCCATCTGACGACTCGTGGCGCTCTGGCGTCGCAGAGCTCCTGGATGTCATATCATTGTCTTTCGCATCAGATCTTCTTGTCGCTCCGAATGGGAAGATAGACTTGGGCCTAGAGCTCCTTTACATACGAAGACATTTCTTGCAAGGGTTATTTGAGCTCGTTAAGTTTCAGGCGCTGGTCCAATCTGTCGTCGCAAACGTCTCCGACATCCACATTTGGGAGGCAGTGTTGGAACTTGTCGCTGAAATCAACCCTTCAACACCTTCACCTTCAAACGTCGCCCCAACTTTCAGAGGAGCACCCATCGAGTCCAGGCCGCATCGACTTCCCGACAGCGAAAGCAGTGACGGAAGCCACGAAAGCGACGACAGCGAGTGGCGCGACAATGTCAGAGAAGAGCTTTTTCGAGAGATAAAGAAGTGCACATTCCGCAAGGTGGGAGGCTTTTGGGACAAGTTCTTTGACCCCAAGAGCTGGCATAAAGAACAGAACGCAATGCTCGAGCGGATCTTGACAGCACACGACGGAAAGAAATGGACAAACTTCCCAACTGATCCTGACGATGAGCCTGTTTGGGATTGGCTTCGCTCTCTGGAAGAGGCTTTCTTGGAAGATGCGCCAAACAAGTTCCACACCACCAGCATCGCCAGCCATGTCAAGAAACGAAAAGGACAGATGAACCTATTCTTGCGGAAGCCGACCGCCAAAGCGACGGATGCATTCTTGTACAAACACGTTCTTGTCGTCGGAGTTCAAAAGGACGCTTACAAGAAATGCATGATGCAGACGAATCTCCTCCGGCTTGCTCGCCACGTCCGAGGTGTATTTACCGACCAACCGACACGCCGATTTGTACACGCCTTCTCCTTATATGCTTCCAAGATGGAGCTCTGGGTCTTTGATCGGTCGGGCCCGTACAGCTCGGGCACCTTCGACATCCATGACGAGCCAGACAAGTTTGCGCGCGCTCTTGTAGGCTACACTACGATGGATGACGATGCGCTGGGTGTGGATACGGTCATTGAGCGACAGGATGGGCATCGCCATATCACATTGGACGATGCGAGCGGCAAAGAGACGAGGCTCCGGCTGGACAAAGCGATGAACAGGTGCAGAGCCATTGTGTCTCGCGGGACGACGTGCTACGAGACCCAACACGGCCACGTTGCCAAGTTCCAGTGGGCGTTAGATCAGCCGCCGCTCGAGTTGGAACAACTCAAGCTAGCAGAAACGATGGGGGTTGAGGGGGTCGTCAGGGTCGTGGCCCATCGTCGATTCACGAGCATTGCAGAGATGAGAGAGGGACTGCAGTTTCCAAAGGCCTATCGATTTCGTCTCCCAAGCGAGGACGAGCGCCTGTCAGACATGCGCGGTTTCTCATGCTCCTCGCATACCCCCGACGGTTCATCTGGATCAAAGAAGCCGGCGTCTGCTGATCAGGAGTCCAACTTGGAGAATGGGTGCAATGATGACCCATCGAATGGCGAGGCCAAGCCAGGCTTGGACACACCTGGCGAAAAGCTGTGGGAGAACAAGATATTTTCCTGTCTTGTCATCTCACCCGCTGGCCGTGAAATCAGCGACTTTCGAAGCATCAAGGAACTACTGGAATGTGAGCGGGATGCGATCAGAGCGCATCGATCTCTCTACCTCGAGGGTAAGATCTTACATCGCGACATCTCTCCACACAACATCATCATCACGCGTCCCGCAACGGCCAATGGCTTCAAAGGCATGCTCATCGACCTCGACATGGCCTGCACACGAGGCAGCGACCAAGACGGGCCATCGCACGCGGTTGGCACGTTGCCTTACATGGCGGTGGAGGTACTGCTTAAGATCGATCATACCTACCGCCACGACGTCGAGTCGTTCTTCTACGTTTTGCTTCGTATGTGCGGGCGCGAAGCTTGGGACCCGGTAAAAGGCCTGGCTGTTGAAGGAGAAAAGCAGCGTAAGAAGAGCCGTTTTCGAAAGTGGCATGTTGGCACGTTACAAGATATTGCGGAATTGAAGCAAGGTCAGATGGTCGCGCCAGAAACGCTGGACAACCTCATGAGTGAGTTCCCAAAGGCCCTAGAGGTCGTGAAGCCGCTTTGTGAGGAGCTTAGGGAAATTATTTTCCCTCCAAAAGGCAAAGGGAAAAGCTATGGGACTCCTTGGAACAACCCAGATGATCTTTACGGCCCTATAATCGCCGCCTTTGACGAGGCCATCAGCATGCTTTGAACAAGGCCGAAAGAGATTGTTACCATATGCGGCTTTCGGGGAGGCACGTAGAATTTTGGGAGAGCACGAGGGAGAGAGAGGTTGGCACAAGCATGCATTATTGGCAGCTGCAGTAGCGGCGAGGACCGGAAGAGATCACATATTGAAATGGGGGCACGAGTGTTAGAGCATATGGGTTTTCAGAGAACGGGCTCGCTGCCTCGCAGATGTCTGGCAGGAGTTAGAGATCAAGGCCTTCAAGCACTAAACCCGACTTTTGGCATCTTGCTCTCAGTCTTCACCCTTGTTCTGGAATCATCAGCCTTTTCAGTTCATACTCTAAGAATATGCTACATGAAGAGCTTGCCAGAGCTAAGCCTACGACTGCCTGGCTTCGAAATCACGAGAATTCATCCATCTCGGCCCCATCATCACCCCTCACCGATAATCATGCAATCTCGCCGTTCCATGACAGGTATGTATTTCCCTAAACAGGACGTCATTTGCCTCGATATTCATACGCCAACTTCCAATCCGTTGCTGCTCCGCCATACTGGCCATCCACCAGTTCTTGATCGCGGGTGAAAATGTACCCCAGCCGACGAAGGCAGCCCCCATGTGTTCGTCCTTATTGAGCCACCTCCATAATCCAAGTCACAGGCAGCATATAGAGGTCGATTATGCGTGCTGACGCCAATGTATAACAGGCTATTCCCTACTACCAAGACCATTCTGAAAGATGTAGGAAGAAGGGAAAACCCCTTCGACATTGCACTTGCAGTATTGCTTGTCTGTGTCTGGGGCTTGTCAATAAACCTGTCTTCTCACAGCGTCGCGCGCCCTTGGAAGTTGGACGCAGGGTGTCGAGATGAGAGTTGTTGCCGACTTGCCGTACATCTTCCAGCGTTCCATGACGGCGTTACTGACTATGGTAATCACATCCAATAATCCTGTGTAACCTACCAACAAGTCTGCCAAGGCGATAGCTTCGTACAGGAGTCATACATCATCCCTGAGGTTCCCGCTTCAGCCGAGAGGCGATCGCGATATGATATCGCCATGAATGACTGTTTCGGCGACTATCATATTTTTCTAGGTGAGGTTCATGAGGCCGCCCTCCTTTTGCGTTGCGCTGCCGTTGGCCGGAGTCCGCCAAGAAGATTTTTCCCTCACCCCAGTGGATTGAGGTCCAGTTCGCTTGTCGGCTCATCCAAGTGTTATCATGCCATCTGAGGAGTCGCGAGACATCCAGGAGAAGAGGCTATGTCAACGTTGAATTGTGAGGCGGTTGGCTGGGTCTATCATCATCGATCGTTCTTGTCCTCAGGGGTGGCTCAGAACAGAGTCGATAGCTGCATGGAAGGCTCGCAGATATTTTCTGCAGTTGGGTAGCGACAATTCAAGCGGGTGTACAAGCTTTTCCGTCTACACGTATAACATGGAAGCCAAGCTTTTGGCCGCGTACAAGCTTGTAGCGGCCTTTTGCAGAACGGTCCCGCGCGAAGGTACCTAGGTACCTGTAGGCGGTACTCCCGTGGGAAGGATGTGAATCATGGAGTGAATCTCTTGATCCTTTGTCATAATTTGACAATGAACGTTCAACGATAGGCCGAGCGTTTTTTTGTTTCGGACTCGAAGACCCTTTCAAGTTTCTCCGTCTTGGACAGATTGTTTCCCCCCGTGCAATCAACTCATTAGATCACGGTGCATTGCTCCTGCACTTCGAAATTCTGCTCCATACCTGTTCCGCAACATTCCCATCTGCAAAGCACACACAGGGCATCGCCATGACTCTCACCTCCGAGCAGATCACAATTATCGAGCAGAATCCGTTGAAGAACGCGCTTGATCAATCTCGTGCCAAGTTACGCGATTTTGATCCATCTGACGACTCGTGGCGCTCTGGCGTCGCAGAGCTCCTGGACGTCATATCATTGTCTTTCGCATCAGATCTTCTTGTCGCTCCGAATGGGAAGAATTACTTGGGCCTAGAGCTCTTTTCCATACGAAGACATTTCTTGCAAGGGTTATTTGAGCTCGTTGAGTTTCAGGCGCTGGTCCAATCTGTCGTCGCAAACGTCTCCGACGTCCACATTTGGGAGGCAGTGTTGGAACTTGTCGCTGAAATCAACCCTTCAACACCTTCACCTTCAAACGTCGCCCCAACTTTCAGAGGAGCACCCATCGAGTCCAGGCCGCATCGACTTCCCGACAGCGAAAGCAGTGACGGAAGCCACGAAAGCGACGACAGCGAGTGGCGCGACAATGTCAGAGAAGAGCTTTTCCATGAGATAAAGAAGTGCACATTCCGCAAGGTGGGAGGCTTTTGGGACAAGTTCTTTGACCCCACAAGCTGGCATCAAGAACAGAACGCAATGCTCGAGCGGATCTTGACAGCACACGACGGAAAGAAATGGACAAACTTCCCACCTGATCCTGACGATGAGCCTGTTTGGGATTGGCTTCGCTCCCTGGAAGAGGAGTTCTTGGAAGATGCGCCAAACAAGTTCCACACCACCGGGATCGCCAGTCAAGTCAAGAAACGAAAAGGACAGTTGAACCTATTCTTACGGAAGCCGACCGCCAAAGCGACGGATGTATTCTTGTACAAGCACGTTCTTGTCGTCGGAGTTCAAAAGGACGCTTACAAGAAATGCATGATGCAGACGAATCTCCTCCGGCTTGCTCGCCACGTCCGAGGTGTATTTACCGACCAACCGACACGCCGATTTGTACACGCCTTCTCCTTATATGCTTCCAAGATGGAGCTCTGGGTCTTTGATCGGTCGGGCCCGTACAGCTCGGGCATCTTCGACATCCATGACGAGCCGGACAAGTTTGCACGCGCTCTTGTTGGCTACACTACGATGGATGACGATGCGCTGGGTCTGGATATGGTCATTGAGCGACAGGATGGGCATCGCCATATCACGTTGGACGATGCGAGCGGCAAAGAAACGAGGCTCCGGCTGGACAAAGCGATGAACAGGCGCAGAGCCATTGTGTCTCGCGGGACGACGTGCTACGAGACCCAATACGGCCACGTTGCCAAGTTCCAGTGGGCATTAGATCAGTCGCCGCTCGAGTTGGAACAACTCAAGCTAGCAGAAACGATGGGGGTTGAGGGGGTCGTCAGGGTCGTGGCCCATCGTCGGTTCACGAGCATTGCAGAGATGAGGGAGGGACTGCAGTTTCCAAAGGCCTATCGATTTCGTCTCCCAAGCGAGGACGAGCGCCTGTCAGACATGCGCGGTTTCTCATGCTCCTCGCATACCCCCGACGGCTCATCTGGATCAAAGAAGCCGGCGTCTGCTGATCAGGAGTCCAACTTGGAGAATGGGTGCAATGATGACCCATCGAATGGCGAGGCCAAGCCGGGCTTGGACACACCTGGCGAAAAGCTGTGGGAGAACAAAATGTTTTCCTGTCTTGTCATCTCACCCGCTGGCCGTGAAATCAGCGACTTCCGAAGCATCAAGGAACTACTGGAATGCGAGCGAGATGCGATCAGAGCGCATCGATCTCTCTACGTCGAGGGTAAGATCTTACACCGTGACATTTCTCCACACAACATCATCATCACGCGTCCCGCAACGGCCGATGGCTTCAAGGGCATGCTCATCGACCTTGACATGGCCTGCACACGAGGCAGCGACCAAGACGGGGCATCGCACGCGGTTGGCACGTTGCCTTACATGGCGACGGAGGTACTGCTTAAGATCGATCATACCTACCGCCATGACATCGAGTCGTTCTTCTACGTTTTGCTTTGTATGTGCGGGCGCGAAGCTTGGGACCCGGTAAAAGGCCTGGCTGTTGAAGGAGAAAAGCAGCGTAAAGAGAGCCGTTTCCGAACGTGGCATGTCGGCACGCTACGAGATATTGCAGAATTGAAACAAGGTCAGATGGGCGCGCCAAGAACGCTGAACAACCTCATGAAGGAGTTCCCAAAGGCCCTGGATGTCGTGAAGCCGCTTTGTGAGGAGCTTAGGGAAATCATTTTCCCTCCAAACGGCAAAGATAAGAACTATGGGACTCCTTGGAGCAACCCAGATGATCTTTACTATCCCGTCATCACCGCTTTTGACGAGGCTATCAGCATGCTCTAACAATGGCGAAAGAGATTGTTACCATACGCGGCTTTGGGGGGGGGGAATCATGATGGAACAGGCGCGTAGAATTTTGGGAGAGCACGAGGGAGAGGTTGACACAAGCATGCATCATTGGCAGCTGAAGTAGCCGCGAGGACCGGAAGAGGTCAGAGATCAAGGTCTTCAAGCACCAACCCGATTTTTGGCATCTTGTTCTCAGTCTTCACCCTTGTTCTGGATTCTTCAGCCTTGTCAGTTCATACTGTAAGAATATGCTACATCAAGAGCTTGCCAGAGCTAGATCTACGACTGCCTGGCTTCAAAATCACGATAATCCAGACGTCTCGACCCCATCATCACCGCCCACCGACAATCATTTCGCCGTTCCATGGCAGGTATTTCCCTAAAGTTTAAACAGAACGTCATTCTCCTCGATACTCAACCGCCAACTTCCAATCCGTTGCTGCTCCGCCATACTGGCCATTCATCAGTGGTTGATTGCGAGTGAGAATGTACTCCAGCCGACGAAGGCAGCCCCCATGTGTTCGTCCTTATTGAGCCACCTCCATAATCCAAGTCACAGACAGCGTATAGAGGTCGATTATGCGTGCTGACACCAATGAATAACAGGCTATTCCTGCTGCCAAAACTATTTGGAAAGACGTAGAAAGAAGTGCCCGAGATCAATCTTGCTGCAAGGTGCTTATGCTCGCGTTCTCTAACTTCTTCATCAATAATCCCATTGGCTTTCATATTTCGCCCTGTGTACAAGAAGATCTCCGAGGTGTGACTTTGTGACGTGGCCGTATTTATTGCACAGCCAAAAGAAAGTATGAAAGATGATGCTTCGGTCGCTACACGGCGCGACTTCCACCGATGGAAGGTCAGGCTCACTCTCGTTGTATTTTCTCTGCTTATCCACGTCCGTGGGCTCTATTTTCTAGTCTATCTTCGTATTTAGTTAATTGACCCAAGTTTCATCTCAATCAAAGTTGCGAGGTTGGAACGTGAATCAACATTCGCTCCGACTGTACATGCAACGTGTCTTGAGCAAAACCCGAGTTCAAACTCCCTAGCCCACCATTCCACCGGAGAGCAGAGCCTGAGAATTTTGAGCGCCAGAACCTCAACGGCTTCGAGGTCGATCACCTCGTTGTTCATCAACGAATTGTCAAGTACGCGTCGCCAACTCGCCTGTCACCTATGTCCTTGTGTACGTCTGTGAGCTCTGTCAGGACTCAGCTGAGAGCTCATCGGCCACGAAGTGCTTTCGCTCGTCCACTCGTCCAGGGATTCTGTATCTGGCGCGTGATGAGTCAAGACCAATCTCGTCCTGGCACACTTTCGGCCTTTGATTCATGGATTGATAGCGAAAATGGGCGAACATCCTGATATTATCAGCACTCATCGTATCGGTCGGTGCCTTGGAAGGGAGACATGTCTTTCCCGGCACCGGACCTGACAGAAGTTCAATGCGCAGTGATTTCACGGAAACGAATTCATAGTTAGCGTCGGACAATGGCAAGACTACTTACTATACTTGGTGAAGGAATTTTTGGGTTGAACACAGTTGACGAAGTCCATGGCAGAATCAGAACATTTCGAAGGGAGCATCCTGTCAAAGCCAAAGTAGAGAAAGCAAACATTAAAAATTCATGTCTTGAACAGATCTCTATGATGACGATAAGGCCCGAAGTGTGTGCCTCGATGGTCATGGGAATGCTAAATTACAACTGTCCATCTTTCAACGCCCGTTCCATGCCGCAGTCTGACTACTGTATGCGGCCGTGTGCGATCTTTCGGGCAGGAAAGCTTTGTCAAAAGCGGTGATTACGGGATCGTCAAGATCACCTGGGTTGTTCCAAAGAGCTCCATAGCTTTTCCCTTTGCCCTTTGGGAGAAAAACGATTCCCCTAGCTCCTCACAAAGCGGCTCCGCGACATCCAGGGCCTTTGGGAACTCCCTCATGAGGTTGTCCAGCGTTTCTAACCCGCCCATCTGACCTTGTTTCAATTCCGCAATATCTTGTAGCTTGTCGACATGCCATTTTCGGAAAGGCCTCTCCTTACAGTGCGTTTCTCCTTCAACAGCCAGGCCTTGTACCGGGTCCCAAGCTTCGCGTCCGCATAGCCAGAGCAAAAGGGAAAAGAATGACTCGACGTCGTGGCGATAGGTATGATCGACCTTCTGCAGTACCTCCACCGCCATAAATTGTACTGTGCCGGTCAGATTTCGTGCTCCACTCGCCGCGCTCCCTCCCTGCTATGCACGCCACGTCAAGGTCGATTAGCATGCCCTTGAAGCCACCCGTATCAGGCTCTGTGTGGTCCGTGATGATGATGTTGTGAGCAGATATGTCACGGTGCAAGATATTACCCTCGACGTAGAGAGATCGATGCGCTCTGATCGCATCTCTCAAGGATTCCAGCAGCTGCTTGACGTTTTTGAAGTCTTTGATGACCTGGCCGACTGGTGAGATTAAATGGCAGGAAAATTTTCTTTCCTCCCACAGCTCGTTGCCAGGACTATCCGGATCCGGCTCGGCCACAGCACTCGATGCATCATTCTTGGTCGACAAAATTGCCAAATACTCGATTCCTAAGGCGGACTTCCCAGCCTGCAACGGCTTTGATGCAGATGCGCCGCCGGGGATCTTCGAGGGGACTAGGTCTGACAGACGAAACTTGTGCTGCTTGCCGAACGTCAATCCCTCCCGCATCTCTGTAGTGCTGGTGATGTGACGATAGCCTACAAGCTTGGCCACCCCCTCAACACGGCAACTTTGCGCTTGCTTTAGGTGGTCCACCTCTGGACGTCGCCTAATAATTAGACTGGTGCCCACGCAAATTTAGCAACGCAGCCTTCTGAGGTTTCATAGCATACCGTCCCGCGGGTGATAATGGCACATGGCGGCTTGGCCAATAGCTTCTCCAGCTTGATACTTCTGGCCTCGTCGTTCACATCCACCTCGATAGAGAGCCCGCCGTTACTCTTGATGAACGTATCCGCGCCCAGCATCTCGTCATCCACGGTAGCGTAGCCAACAAGAGCTCGCGCAAACTTGTCAGGTTCTCTATCGATGTCGAAGATGCCTGAGCTGCACGCTCCCGACCGATCGAAAATCCACAACTCCAGCATGCGACCGCATAGCATGAAAGCATGAACATATCGGCGCGTCGGTTGGGCGCAGAAAATGCTCCGCACATGCAGAGCCATTTGGAGGAAGTCCTCCTTGAATTTGCCCGATACGTAACGCTCCTTGAGCTCTCCGACGACGCCAGCGTTCTCAAAGGAATATTTGTCTTTCACTCCCTTTTCAATGGTCCGTTTCTGGAAATAGATGTCGACTTGTCCTGTTCCCTCCTCAAATCGATAGGCATTCTTGGTGGTGTGAATAGTGTTTGGCGCACCCAGCAAATATGTTCTCTAAGTCCAAAGGACCACTTCAGAACAGAATGCTCTTTAGCGTTATTCGGAAAGCCTTCACATTTCCCGTTCCTGTGTTCTTTCAGTAGGTTCTTGTACATTTGGTTCCGGTCTGGAGAGTCTATTTCCCAGCGGCTGGTGCCAAAGAATTTCTCCCAAAAGCCATCCACTGCGCGAAAGAGGCTATTCTTCACCTCGTCGAAAGGCTTATCTTTTTTGGCGGCGACGGCCGCGTGATCTTCGCCACCTGCACTCGAATTGCATTTCGGGGACGTGCCAGCACGCGGTGTTGGGATGGCTTCTCTTGTGGAATGGTTTTGAAGCTGGAGGAGGGTATCGACAAGGTCCACCACAGTCTCCCAAATGTGGGCGTCGGAGGCGTTTGTGACGACAGGTTCGACAAGCGCCTGAAAATCAACGAGCTCAAACGACTCTTGCTTGCATGAAACGTCTTCGTATGGAAAAGAGCTCTAAGTCCAAGTATTTCTTCCCATCCGGAGCGAGAAGAATATCTGATGTGGGATTACCAAGTATCAGAGCGCCATGAGTCATTAGGTAGATGGCTCAAAATCGCGTGACTTGGCCCGAAATTGATTAAGCGTGTTGTCAAACGGATGCAGCTCGACAATCGTGATCTGCTCGGAGGTGAGAGTCATGGCGAAGCCCTGTTCTTTGCAGAAGGGAATGCAGCAGGGAAGGCCGAGTCTGGTTGTGGAATCCATAATAATGCATATCTTCTATGCACCTAAGGTACAGTAGAAACTCGTTATAACGATCTTTAGAACAACGATAATTTCGATAAAACGATAAGTTTCGATAAAATTCGCTAAACCAATTATCGATATTTTTGGGCCCAAAAAATGGCTTGTATCGTTATAAGGAGTCGTCGGGCATGATGTTGCCACAAAAGCGAGTATAACTGGGCCGAAGGCCCTAATTCGGACCGGCCCACTTCCTTTTCTCTTTTCGTCTAACAATTCGATTCGAAATCCCCTTCAGAACAGTTCTGTCTGTTCTGTCCGAAATGTCCGAAGTTCGAACATGTTCTGTTGTAACTTGTCGCACGAGAACTTCCGTCGCGGCCCTACGCTGCGCTTCGGGGCGAAGGAAGACTCGGCCTCGCTTCGCTTCGGGTTGGAGAGCGTGGGGCTGGAAAAGTGAGGATTGCGATGTGGGAGTTTTGCGGACGTGCATGTGTGGCCACTGGCAGATGTCCCTCCGGGGGCCCTTCCGGGGGATTATAGGGGCCCGTCAGAGGTCACAGCACTGTCAGGCAGCGCGGGATGGCGTGCGACTGCGTCGCCGCCGCAATGGGATGTTTTGCCCTGCTGCGATGGCGGGATGTAGCGGGCAAATTCAATCGCGGGCAGATAGCACGGGATGGCGGGCGACTGCGTCGCCGCCGCAATGGACACAGTTTTGTGCAAATTTAATCGCACAGAACTTCAGAAGTAAACAATCAGGTTGCAGTGTGCTTGAGCAGGCAACGCGGGATGGCGGGCGACCGTTTTCGGTTTTGGGTGTCACGTTTGCGTGTAAAAAGCAATTGTCGGGAGGCAGTTGCGGGATTGACGGCGGCGATGGCCTCACTCTGCAATTACGACAGACGACAGACAGCGCAGGATAGCGGTGGTTGGGATTCGGGGTCACGTGTGCGTCGAAAAAGGGACTTTTCCGTAGTTTTGGGTGTCACGTGCGGGTGAAAAGTGCGGGCGAAGTGGCCCCAGTTTTACGTGGAAAGAGTGTTTTAGGCTTAGCGGCTCCGCTTTACTGGCAATATTATTATTGATTGATGTCCAGCCTCCACTCTAATTCGCCGTGGCATTCGCACCGAAGTTCGCAACTGCAACAGTGACTGTGCAAGAGGAGGAGGCGGAATACCACAAGTCCATCCGACGTTATACGACAAACTTGACTGCGAGACCTGTTCCGTGCAAGACCTGCCTGAGAAAGACTTGCCTGAGAACTGCCTGATGTGGAAGTTGGCACAAATCTACAGCGCAATAGTAGAAATCAATCATTAAACCCGTCTGCCACCATCCCGGCGAGACTGCCAAGCCATATTGTTCGATGAGCCCCAAACATTTCCCGTAAATGTAGAACTGTTTACTTCCACGATTCTTGAAATATTTCCTCCAATATATTTCCCAGATAAGCCTCAGCGCGGAAGCTGCCAATACGCTATTTATCCCCACTACCCTAAACTGAATCCCGCATCCAGAAGATGTCACCAAAAGCTCATACCCAAAATGTGGATGTGGAGAAGCTCCGACGCGTCGGCAACAACAGACGCGTCAGGGGCTCGCGCGTCTGAGCACTGACTGATTCCGAATTTACGATATGTGCGTCGGACGTGACAGTTCCTGCCACATACTCCGTCCACCTCCAAATGCCCCGTTCCAACTGCCCATCGCGTCAATATGGACTCTTCGCTTGAACGGAAATGCTCAGGGTGCAAGCAGACGCTTCCCCTCTGTGATTTCCCTTTAAAAAGCGAAAGAATACTCCTCACATGTGTGCGGTGCACCGTATGTCTGCAACTTGAACGCGCTTCAAACCCCTCCACTAACATGACGCCAGGCGAGAAATAAAGATCGACGGGCGGCAGAACGGGCTGCAAAGGCGGCGGAAGCTTCGACTACCCACTCGGTCCCTTTGCCTCCTTCTAGGAAATGCTCAGGGTGCAAGCAGACGCTTCCCCTCTGTGATTTCCCTTCAAAAGGCGAAAGAATACTCCTCACATGTGTGCGGTGCACCGTATGTTTGCAACTTGAACGCGGTTCAAACCCCTCCACTAACGTGACGCCAGGCGAGAATTAGAAATCGACGGGCGGCAGAACGGGCGGCGGAAACTTCGACTACCAACTCGGTCCCTTTGCCTCCTTTCAGGAAGTGCTCTGGGTGCAGTAAGCGGCGCCCTGTCACCGACTTCTCATTGAAAGATCCGCGGGGAGATGCAGATGGTGAGAGATATCTGGTGTGTGCGCCCTGCACGGTACGTTCGAACCCGCGTCGAAGCCGCGAGCTCTCCCTACTAACGTGCCCGTAGGTGAAACGGAACATTCGACGTCCCCCGAAACGGAATATCGAACAGGTCGGCCAGCAAGACGATGAGCCGCCACCTGCCAGACGTCAGCGGCTGTCCGCAGTACCGACGGAGGCGGCGGGAGCGGGAGCGGCGGACTCTGTGCCCAAACGGTGTTGCTCCGGGTGCATGAGGACGCTTCCTCTCTCTACTTTCCCTTCAAAAAATAATAGGATACTCCTTACGTGTGCGCGGTGCAGGGTACGTCTGAGACTAGAACGCGGTTCCGAACTCCCCCCACTAACGTGCCCATAGGGGTGTGATCCACGAGCGGCTGCACAAGTTTACAGAGCCAAAATCGGTACAAGTTGCATGTGGGGTCAATGTGGGGCGACCGCTTTGTACCGTCCGTTGCACATATCAAGTGGTTATTTCACCGCCTTCTGTTCGTGACCGGGTACCTCGCTGCGGGGTGTGGAAGCGCCAGTGCTTCCAGCGCCTCTAGCGGCAAAACTCGCTGAAACTGTGAGGGTTCATCACGGATATTGGATGTATGCGCGAGAGGAAATGGTTATCAATAAAACTAAGGAGGAAAGAAAGAGAAAGGACCAGAATGCCCTCCTAGCCGTTTAAGTACCTCCACACCCAGTTCTCAAGTAATCACCCCAGGCTTGCCGCTTATCTATCCACGATTAGTCAAAGACTAAGGGTGCGATCCACGAACGGCGACAATTTTTACAAACTTTGGGACCGGTACAAGTTGTATGTGGGTCACCTGTGGGGCGACCACTTTGTACCCGTCCATGCACACATTCAGTGGCTGTCCTTCACCGCCTTCCGTTGGAAGCGCCAGTGCTTCTCGAATCTCCAGAGCTTCCCGCCGTCCCAGCGCCTCGATAGCGGCCAATACCCCCCGCGAGTGCTAAACTCCGCTGCAACTGCGCCGCAGCGTCTCGATAGCGACCAATACCCCCCCGCGAGTGCTAAAACTCGCTGCAACTGCGCTGCAACAGTGCTGTGCGGCGCTGTGTGCCAGGGGTTCTCTCCGACTCATAAGTCAAGGTTATCACGAGAACTAAATGCTCTTGAAGGCGTTGATAAGGTCAAAAGAGCACAATTTTCACTGCTCCGAGTGCACCGCAGTACCGAATAATCGATACTGCGAGGCGAAGGCCATCATCGGCATATTCTTCCATCACGAATTGAGAAAATCAGTATATTCGCTCCATGTAAAAAGTTTGCCGTTTGCAGCCATGCGAACCGATGAAAACCCATTTTGGGTTTTCATCGTTTCCTGGCAGAAAACGGCGAAATGCCATGTAATCTTGGCATTATTCCCTAATGCAGGCATTTACGCGAGCCCGGCTAGCGCGGTACCTCATGGAGTTTGTAAACCTAAAATCTATGCATTTGAGAAAATTCCCATATCTTTCTAAGCGTGATGGCAAACGAAAATGGCTAGCGCGATCAAAATATGCAACTAAGGTGGATGTGCAAGAGCTTGCAAAAATTGTCGCCGTTCGTAGATCAGGCCCTAATCCATAACAGAAACTGCGCTGCAACAGTGCTGTGCGGCGTCGCTGCGGGATGTGGAAGCGCCAGTGCTTCCACAGTGCTTCCCGTCGTTCCAGCGCCTCAATACAGCGGTCAACACCCCCCGCAAGTGCTGAAACTCGCCGCAACTGCGCCGAAACAGTGCCGAACACTTGAAGGCGTCAAAATAGGGTCGAAAGAGCACCTTTTCGCTGCTCCGAGTGCACTACAGGACCAAAAAATCGATACTGTGAGGCGAAGGTCGTTATCGGCATCTTCTTCCATCACGAGTCGTAAAAGATCAGGGACATTAGCTCCCTGAAAAAGGCCCTGAAAGGTTGTCATGGTGGGCGCTGTGCAAAATTTTGGTGCTTGCCTCTCTGCCAACTCTGCTTTGCCAAAAGTGAAGGGAGCAATTGCTCACTTCATTTTTGACAAAGAGAAAATGGCAGAATCCTCTACAATCTTGGCATTATTTCCTATTGCAGGCATTTAAGCGAGCCCGGCTAGCGTGGTACTTCATGCGCTCTGCAAACTGTGGCTCTATGCATTCAAGCCGAAATTCCATATCTTTTTAAGGGAGCCTGCAAAAAAATATGCAATTAAGCTGGCTTTTCAGCTCTGTAAACTTGTGCAGCCGCTCGTGGATCACACCCTAGGTGAGACAGCAAAATCGACGTCCCCCGAGGCGGCAAACGGCTCCGCCGCAGATCGGCCAGGATAATGTTGCACCACCACCTGTCAGACGCGCGCGACGGAGCAGGGCACAGATAAACGCTGGTCGCGCGGCTGAAGAAAAGAAGAGAATGGCGAACGTAGAGGAGGCCATGGCAGCGGCAGAAGCTAATGCGCGGCGGATCAGGGAGCAAGCAGAGGCGGCGAGTGTGGCTGGAGCTGAAGTCGAAGGTGCGAGTAGAGCGGCTGCGGATACGAGGAAAGCATCGAGGGCGGCCGAAGATGCGAGGAGAGATGCGACCCTACGGGAGTCCATGGCAGCGGCAGCGAGGGTAAACGAAGCTAACGCGCGGCAGTTCAGGGAGCAAGCGGAGGCGGCTTGGGCGGCGAGTACCACTGAATATACGAAGAGAGATGCGATTCTACGGGAGTGCATAGCAGCGGCAGCGAGTGCGGCTGAAGCTGAAGTCGAAGCTGCGAGGAGAGCGAGGAAAGCGACTGCGGATGCGAGGAAAGCGTCGAGGGCGGCCGAAGATGCGAGGAAAGATGCGACCCTACGGGAGTCCATGGCAGCGGCAGCGAGGGTAAACGAAGCTAACGCGCGGCAGTTCAGGGAGCAAGCGGAGGCGGCTTGGGCGGCGAGTGCCGCTGAATATGCGAGGAGAGATGCGGCTCTACGGGAGCCTATGGCTGCGACAGCGGTCGCGTCTCAAGAGACGAGCAGAGCGGCGGTTCTACATGAGTCCCTAGAGCGACGGCGAAGCCTGCCGCGTTCATATCCTGCAGGAAGAGGTGTGTTCACTTCGATCCTCCGCACAGCCTGTTGACTGGAAACCACTCGAAAAGCACCCGCTTTCTCAGGAAAGTTTGGATATTCGGCGTTACAACGCGGCCCTGAGCTTGGCGTCCTGCTCCCTCGGCCACAACACGGAGGCAGACCTGAAGAGCGGCGTCAACGTAGTTCAGCTGCACGGCGAGCTGTACCACTCGCAAGGCCCTCTGATCCATCCCAGTAAGACTCCGGCCTTTGGCCAGCTTGATATTCCACAGCCCGGAGAGAGCGACTACTCCTCGCTTGGCAATGCATCCGAAATGAGCTTGGGTCCTTCTGCGGCAGCTGCCGACGAGAGCATCGCGTGCAACCCGTTCGTCGAGATATGGGGAACTCGGAGGCAGGTGCTATTTAGCGTGCCGGTTGATAATGGCATGTACGAGGCGCTGCATTACCTCATGCTATCCGCTCGGCGAGAGGGCTACGACGTCGAATTGTTTCTGAGAGCTGGTATCGATAAAACGCCTGCTGAGGGAGCTTTATGTTCGCCGAGGTTGCCGAAGCTGTTCTCTCCGGATTCCGCGAGCTCCTGTTCTCGGAGTCCAAAAGCAACAGTTTGACATCGTAGCCGCGCTCGTCGAGCGCATAGCATCAGGTAATGCAGCGCCTTGTATATGCCATTATTGGCGTAGCGGCCGAGCCCATTCGCACACAACAACGCGTCCGAATGTACACAAACACGCGATCATTCGCATCCGCGCCGCAGTCCGTCCCCCAACAGAGGATGGGCTGCAATTGACATAGAGTTGCAACTGACTGAGGACGGAGGCCAACAGGTCCACCGAGCGGGTATTCACTGGCAAAAGGACTGAGTCCACAGACCTCCTCAACTCCAGCCCAACAACATACATACTATTCTCGACGCGGAGTGCGCTCCGGGGCTGAGGACAAAAGCCTAGTTCACGATATAGAGACTTCTTCCAGGTTCGCAGGCTTCCCGTAACGACTCGGCGTCGTAGGCGTAGGCCATCCCTCTCCGCAGTTCAACCCAGCCAAGATCCTCGAGAAGAAATAGGAGAAAGTTGACAGAGACAGAGGGACGGTCAGGGCAAGGCTACCCCAGCAGACCATCATGGCCGTTGAATGAACAGAACTCGAGCTTCCACTGCAGGGGTAGAGTTTTCCATGTCCTTAAATCGTCGTTGAAGCACGAGTCCGCCGCCCTCATGCAGATGCGCACTGAGAAAACAGGCCGTTGCGAGTTTCTTTGTTCCTGGAAAATCCCCGACGCAGAGTCGCCTACCTACGTAATTACTGGGAAGAAACTAATGGCCACTATCACGTCATCCTGGAGTGTCCAACATTTGCACAATTGCGACTTAACATACGCCTCCTGATGGCCCTCCGCTACCGCCGTGACTTAGGGATGGCCTTGGACAGCCCGAAGCTTTGCATCGCTGGTCGCGCAATGAATGCTTCGCACAGGCCGACTCCAATAGTTCATCCTCGCGACTTGACTGAAAGCGAGATGGGAAGGGGAAGCCGCGGCGGACTGGACGGAATGTTGAGGAGGAGCTCTGAAATTTTAATATAATGCACACGATCACTGCGTCAATTGCCAATCCTTATGTCCCTGACAGTAGATTCATCACCTTCGCTTCGCATACGGAATACTCCCTCACAGTCCGATGCCTTCCTATGGGGTTTAAAGCCTCAGCAAGTTTAAGCCTCAGTGTCTTGCGGGTCGAAGTAAAGTCCCGCGTCCACCAACAACCGTGCAACGAGATGAGGCAGTGGGTTTGGGTATGTGCCATAAGTTATAACAGCTGTTGGACTCTACCGTTTGTTCAGTCCGGGTGTTTCTCAAGAAAAGAGCAACCAGATCATCGTCGTGCCGCCGTTGACGATTCAGCATTTGGTGATGGGAAAAGCAACTGGTGCACTGCCATTCCTCTCTTCAGAAGTAACTAGAAACAAAGTCGAATGATCGCAGAATTACAATCCGAGCTGTATAATCTTGGGTGAGCCGGATTTCTACGATTGCCCACGGTACAATTACAGAGATAACACTGTACAAACGAGTTGCTCTGAAGGCTGCGTTTGTAACACATTCTTTTCGCGGGGCGCTCACTCGTGGGATCTTCCACTCGTGGGAACTTCAACTTTACACCATCTACTTTCCAGAGAAGATTAGCACACCGTTCCTTCGAGAGAGATGTTTCGTACATTTCTTTCTTCGGGCATGTTGAGAGCATTAGCTCCGGGCATCCTGCCCGTAACACCCTCTATCCCCCGAGGCGTTTGCAGCACCGGGGCCAAACCCATCGCTCTGAATGAACGTGGAGAAGAAGTACGACTCACAACTTGCTATTACTGCGTTATTGCTAATCTGCGCATGTGCCTAGATCCTTTTCAAAGGCCAGGACCCACCACGAGGCTACACCTACGTTCGTCCTGGTGACGCATATGTAACTCGGCACTGTCGCAGTCTAGCTAAGGAGAGAGAAGCTAAGATATATGTATTCGTGAGTCACAAGTGTAGGCGTGTAAAACGTACTCCGCCACCGCTCTTGAGTCTTACTTACAGTTCCTAGTTCCGCAGCCGGAGCAGGAGGCACCCTGGAGGGCAATACGGTCTCTATGTCCCGGACTGGATCTTGTCCATGGTCATTGCTCAGAATGATCTAAGAGAAAAGATGCACAACGCAAAATTGGCACGATGGTTTCACAAAAATTATCCTTGTATGCCATTAAAGGATATTGCTGAAATCCAGAAGCTATCACCTTTCGCGAAGGCTTTCACCTTACCACGAAGCATTTCAATCTATGTTCTGTCTCGGTATACAGCGTTTGACTCTCTCCGTCCCGGCGACGAGAAACGTAGTGTGGCGCGTCAAGAGGCTGATGAGATTATAAAAACCTGGCGTGGAGAATGACTCCAGATCTCTAAAATTCTAACTAGCACCCATTTTTAACACGAAGGGGTATGGAGCCGACGTTATTTGCTGGTCTATGGAACCTTTGATTTGACCGAGCTTCGCCATGCGCTACACCTGTCTGTAGTATGTACTCCTACCATGACTCTTTTGTAGCTGTTACCCTCGCATCAAATTATCAATCTGCCTAGCATCGTCCTTGATCAATGATACTACAAAATGAGACGTGGAAGTGTGACTTGGTCACTTGGATAGCCTCAGCACGCCATTGTGTTGTCGAGGGAGAATTGTACACGACGCCGCGCCGCGGCGATAGCTTTCCTTTACAATCTCATAGACTCATACTAAGTTCCCACATGAAGTCCAACCCCATAACTCGAAAAGCCCCATGAGACGCTTCAAACTGTTTGCTGAGTGTAGATCTAGAAAGTCACTTCACCCACTTGAAAAAGCGAGCGCAGACTTATTAAAGGCTTCGTGATTACCCACGGTACAATTACAGAGATAACACTGTACAAACGAGGTGCTCTGAAGGCTGCGTTTGTAACATATTCTTTTCGCAGGCCACTCGTCACTCGTGGCCCGTGGGAACTTCAACTTTGCACCATCTACTTTCCAGAGAAAATTAGAAAACCGTTCCTTCGAGAAAAGGATGTTTCGTACATTTGTTCTCTCGGGCATGTTGAGAGCATTAGCTCCGGGCATCCTGCCCGGAACACCCTCTATCCTTGGTTCCAAGCACGCAATCACTTGCCACCGAGGCGTTTGCAGCACTGGTGCCAAACCCGTGGAGCGCAAAATTCATCTAAATAAACATCAAGAAGAAGTACGACTCACAACTTACTATTACTGCGTTATTGCTAATCTGTACATGTATGATGTGCCTAGATCCTTTTTCAAGGCCAGGACCCACCATTAGGATATACCTACGTTCGTCCTGGCAACCGATATATAACTCGACACTGTCGCAGTCTAGCTAAGGAGAGAAGAGCTAAGATATATGCATTCGTGAGTCACAAGTGCAGGCGTATAAAACGTACTCCGCCACCGCTCTGACTTCAGACTTACACGTCACAGTTCCACGACCGGAGCAGAAGGCACACTCCAGGGCAATACGGTCTCTATGTCCCGGACTGGATCTTGTCCATGGTCATTGCTGAAAACGATCTAAGAAAAAAGATTCACGACGCAAAATTGTCGCGATGGTTGTACAAGACTTATCCTGGTATGCCACCAGAGGATATGGCTGAAATCCAGAAGTGTGTCTTCTCATCTTCGGCTTCCGCGGAGACTTTAACCGCAACACCAAACATTAAAGAATATGTCCTGTCTCGGTATACAGCGTTTGACTCTCTCCGTTCTTCTTTCCACGAGCAATCCACTTCCATCGAAGAGAAATTTCGCGCTGGATTTCTTATGGCGCGTCAAGAAGCTGATGAGATTGAAAAAGCCTGGCGTGGAGAATAACCCCAGATAAGCGTCGTCCGCGTCGCAAGTCATTGTTGCGTGTATTGATCATTGATACATTCGACTCGGACCGAGTACAACTCTCGCAATGTGGCTTCCATCAAGACTGACTGTCCCAATACTGGAGTGAAGCACTGAAGCTTGCGCTTCTCGAGCGGTTGCGGATTGCTTCTGCATTTGTAAGAAGAACAGGTGGCGGACGTGTAACTCGATCACTTTTACATTCCCTCGGTGTTTGATCTTTGAGCGACTGGGAATTTTCAGGTTGATCTGGCAAAGGGTCGCAAGTTGCAACAAAGGCCACAGCGTTGAGGAGTCAGGACCACAGCTCTCGAAGAAAATTGGGCGTCAGCATGGATCAAACGGTTCATGCAAAAGGCTCCATGCACTATGACCTGCACATGCGCGTATTATGACATACATATCTGATATCTATACATAGCGTCGACCTCCATGTTCAGCACATAGCACCATACAGATGACGGGAGATGAGGCGCGCGGTAAAGGGCACACCGGGGCTTTGGAAGACCCTCTGGAAATTGCCCAGGACCCCGCATGTACGCCAGTATGATATGTTATAACAATATTGCACAGGGAGACCACAGATTTTCTATCAAACGAGGCGGATCTGTGATGAACCAAAGTTGGAATTGGTTCAGATATCGGCGTGGATGTTACCATCAGTATGGGGCGAAGGAGTTGTCTTGTCTTCTGTTCGCGAGTACAGTCCTATTGTGCAAAAGGCGGGGTAACTGATTTGTGGCGGCAGTCGCTGGAGGAATACTCGTAAAAAGAGCTCCCACCGTTCATGTTGCATGCAGTGATGCACAGACAAAGTTGCCTGGAAAATTTGAACATGACCTTTGACTTGTGCGTATGTAATGAATCACGGAGGACAGTGACATCTGTGGATGATATAAGATGGCAGATTACCGTGCATCGCAGATAGATCATTACTACTCTGTGAACAAGACACGCATGCACGTTAATATGATGTGCAGGCATCGCGTCTTCCTGACTCCCCTTCCCACATGATAAGATAAACTGCACAAGATAAGATACACTGCATCACAAACTGAACACCAGTCATTCTGCCCAAGGACAACTGGTTTGCAGTAACCCGCTCCCCTAGGCTATCAGTCCTGGCAGCATATTCGTACCACCGGAAGTCATAAGAACAGGCCATTTCAGCCGTTCGGTGAGTTGCATGGCACCCTCCACCGCTCGTGCTACCTTATCAGAGAACAAGAGTCCGATCGCCCTCGGTGACTCGGTCGATTCACGTTCTTTCGGGGCACACGACGTTGATGGCGATACCTTGATCGTCAGGACGCGCAAACTAATGTCTCGGAGGGCGACAAATAAAAATAATTCATATGCGATAGTCATGGTGATGCAAATGCGCATGATGATGAAATGAACTCTGTTCAATTCGGCAGTCGCATGACAGAAACGCTCGAGCTTTGACCGTTTCTGTTCGCCGTCATAGAGGCAGAAGTGATGGTTGCGATACAATACATTTCCACAGCCGCGCATCACATGGACGTGTCGCGATAGTTCCTCTCTGATGCGCCTCTGATCTCTGATGGACGTGATAGACTCACAAACAAGGTATGGCATCTTTCTGATGCTTCATCTCCCAATGCCTCGCTCATCCTCGCGGACTCGTGTAAGCTGAACACCTTGTAAAGTTGTGGGCAGCAATGAGCATAAGCCAAGACACCACATGGTGTGACGAACTTTCCCCGCCAGCTCATAAATCCTCCTGTTCGAATAGCGCGATTCCAATTGTCATTAATAGTAAACGCCGTGTTCGAGATATGTACCTGCACGACTAGTGAGAGAATATTCATAATACGCATCGCGTCCCCAAAAAGCCCCTCATGGCAAATCCTGTGTATGTACCTAGGTATACGTGGCGTATGGGCGAGAATCCCACAATCAATCACGATTGCAACTCCCGATCCGCGCTATCTCCGTCCGAACAACCAATCCCCCGCAAAACTCCTTCACGATCGATCACGCCAATCTGTCCGCGTGGACTGCCATCACCCGTCCCCATCACCCAGATTTCCCTGAATCCGTAGTGTTCCCGTTTCAAACTCTCCGACCGTAACACAGCTTGGCCAAGCCATGAGACCCTCCTTGGAACGTGTTCATGCCCACGCGCGTCCAGCTTAAGAAGGATCGCCCACGGGTACCGGCAGCTATGAAACTTGTCTTCACGTCCTAGTATCCAGTAACTTGCTGCAATGCGCTGTCTATGTCACTCAATATTTTTTTGTGCTACCCGCTCCTGACGCGCATGTTCAAGAAAAATTGAGAGTGATTCTCATTGAGTCGCGGCGCTTGCGTGTGCCATTTCAGCTATTTGTACCCGGGGTGCCCTCGTCCATGTCGAGCCCAAGTGACCGACTGACCGACTGACCAAAACATTCCACAGCCTTCTTGTGCCTCATTTTTTTTTTCTTGGGCAAGCCGGCATCGCTAGGTCAACTTCATTTTTTTGGGTGGGCCAATATTCCCCATCGTTCGGATTCTCACGAGTCACGCATTGTCGAGAAATTGGTTCAAGGTTGAAAAGTGGCTTGGGCGCAGTCTGCCCAACGAGGGGAAACCCCTCATATCCGTTTTCCCCTCTCCTCCAGGCTCCGAGACACAGACGATAGAACCACCAGGTGGCAGGAATCGATACACAAACTGCAAAATCATTTGTAGCGACAAAAACGAGAGGAGGGTGTTCTTGTTGCGACGGGAAACACAGTCACAAATACGCCCGTTGCTTGAAACCATTCAAATAGTCTGGTTGTTTTTCTTCTTGTTCGACAGTGAACACCAGAATTGCCGTGGTCTTGCTTACACAATTGGGGCTTCCTTTCCCCCTCTGAACGAAAATTCTTTCTACACCAAGGGAAAAATATACGCAACTGCCTGTTCTGTCATGGCTGGCGCCCAGCAGTACAGGGATGTGGAGGTTCTCTTCGTCTTGAGGGCCATTTTGAGAGGGCTGTGCCTCCGGTGGATCACCACCATGTTTGAGAGACGATTTGCGCGTCCGTTGACGGAGAACCAAGTGCGGTATATTAAGAATAAATACGGGCGAGATCCCCGCTTTGGGTAAGAGTTTTTCTTCTTCTTCTTTTTCTCTATTCCCTCCATCTTCTCTTTTCTTTCCGTTTTTCCTTCTCCCTTCTTTTTTTTTGTAAGAAGGAAGAAAGAAAGATCAGTCACAGCCTCAACCCTTCGTCGTCGAAATATACTTCAACAAGAAGAAAAACACCATGAATTTGAATTTGTAATTCTGGCACCCCTCCCCCCCCCCCCCCCCCCCCCCCCCCCCCACAACCTTATTTTTTTGGGGCACCGTGAAAACCCTCAAAGAAATTGCATCACCATGACCAAACTAACCTCCAATGTTCTGCAGCACCCCCGTGGCCAACGCGCCCAACTTTGGCAGCAGTAGCAACCGCCGCAGCGGTGAATACCCGGAGACTGATGATGTCCTCGGGATTGACTTTTCGCAATTTCCTAGACAGAACGCGGTTCTGCCGCAAGCCAGTCTCCGTGTATCCGATTTTCCCCGCGCGGGAGCGGCGGTAGCGGCGGGCGCTTCTTCTGCCCCAGCGGCGGCGTCGGCGGCGGCCATTGCCATGCCGGCCCTTGCGCCACACCCGCCAACCGAATATCCTAGACTTGATCCTCTCAGCAGGCCTGACGAAGATATCCTCAACATGTGTACGTCGGCCGCTACTGATCTGAACCCCCTGTACTACGGGTACCAGGGCGAGGACGTGGACGCCGAATGCGATGAGATCGATGAATGGTCTGTTTGTCCCTCCTCCCCACCACGACGAGGAGAACACACAAACTGACCAACGCTTCCCGGGAGTTTTTTTTTCTCTCTTCTTTTTTCTCTTGATTTAGTTTTAATGCGGATATGAATGTTCACATGGATTTGCGCATGGATCCCTACACGGGTCCGCTTTTGAATCAATCTCAGAATCACTTTGATTTGCCACGCGGTACGGATTTCTTTCAATTTGGGCATAATACCGCCAATGCGGGGGAGCAGAAATTGACAACGGGGGCGACTGAAGCCAATCAGGGCCAGGATTTTACTTTTTTGGATGCATCGACGCGCGAGAATGCTTTTGAAGATTTTAATTGCGGAGATGGAGATGTTGATATGGATTTTCTGGGAGACACGGACGTTGCTGCACTGCTCCAGCAGCAACAAGAGCTGCACCAGCAACGGCTACAGCAGCAGCAGCAGCAACAGCAACAAGAGCAGAATCGGCGTCAGCAACTGCAGCAGCAGCAGCAGCAACAACAACAACAGCAGCAACAGCAGCAACAGCAGCAACAGCAGCAACAGCAGCAACAGCAGCAACAGCAGCAACGGCGTCAGCAACTGCAGTGGCAACAAGAGCAGCAGCAGCAGCAGCAAGAGAAGCAACGGCTTCAGCAACTGAAGCAGGAACAAGAGCAGCACCAGCAACAGCTACATCAACAGCAGCAGCAGCAACAGTACCAGCACCAAAAACGGCTACAGCAGCTGCAACAGCAGGAGCAACTGCTACAGCATGAAGTCCAGAGTTTCATGGCACAACGCCAGCTCCTCATAAAAAAAGCGCATGCTTTAGCAGCGCATCGTCAGAGCTTGTCTCCCGGATCAAGTGTTCCTGGCTGTCACGACGACACTTTTCACGCATCTGGCGCGCCCCTCGGGAGCCAGGAGCATCATGCAGCACACAGTCGTCGACCGTACGTCCCAAACGCTGGAGACTTCACTAATTTCGATGCAATGTTCCAGCAACAGACCATGCAGTTTGCGTCGCTGGAGAACCCGCTTCTTCAACCTGCGCTTGCCCCCCGCGAGGGCGGCCATCTTAGCCTACAAGCATGCCCAGAAGTCGAAGAAGACATAGACGACGAAGAAGAAGAAGATGATGATGATGAAGAAGGAGAAGAAGGCGAAGAAGGGGGAGAAGGAGAAGAAGGAGAAGAAGAAGAAGAAGATGATGATGATGAATATGATGAATATGACTACGAAGAGCCGCCAACACGTCCAGGTCGCAGAAAGATGCCATACCAGTTCATCAAAACCGCTCCTTTGACAGAAGAAGAGGAAGATGCGTTTTGGGTGAAATGGGATGCCTTCCAGGAGAAAATGAAGCCTATCTTGGCAAAGCTACATGCAAAACGGGAAGCTAAAGAACGGAAAGCTGCACAAAGGAAAGCTGCGCAACGGAAAGCTGCGCAACGGGATGCTGCGCAACGGGATGCTGCACAACGGGAAGCTGCACAACGGGAAGCTGCACAACGGGAAGCTGCACAACGGGAAGCTGCACAACGGGAAGCTGCACAACGGGAAGCTGCACAACGGGAAGCTGCACAACGGGAAGGGGTAGTAGTTTGCTAACTTTTATGAGATCTGGAGAATCAGTATCTAGACTCCTGAAGTGACGGGTGGAAGAGGGCGTTTTCTTTGTTGAAGCTCAAGAGTCAAGCGGGTGTTTCGTGGGAGAATATCGGGAGAGTTGCAGGCGGGATTGCGTCAGGCTGCAGGCATGATGAGCACGGGTCATTGTCAATGTTATCCATGAACGGGCAGGGTCTATTGTTCTTTTGTTACGGAGGAGTTTATATGAACACGGGGTTGTTGTCACGGTGGACGTTCCGATGCGCACGAGATCGCAGACAAACTCTTTCAAACCAATAGCTTGAGAAGGTGTATGAGCCATGAGACCCATTTACCGAACAGTTTGAATCCATGAATTGACTTGGGCTTTCCTCGTTTTTGTCTGACTTTTGCCTATGTTCAAGGACGTGCTCGTGAAATGCATATTTGTCCTGTTTTGGTGGCAGTTTGGCTTGTACCAATTCGTGCGTTCTCAAGGGCCTCTTTGTTTTGGACAGACTCCTGCTCCAGCGTAACTGAATGGCTTCTGGTAAATCGGGAAGCATTGGCCTTTGTATAAGGACTGCTGGCCCCTGTGTTGTCTAAACTGTCCCATTTCGCAATGTACATTGGACTGTCACGATTCACGTAATTGCATTGTATTAGCCAACTCGTGAGTCGTCCAGTCGTCTTGGGTGCGAAGGAAGGTCGGTATGGAGTTGATCTTGAAAGCTTTGATTAAGACAATGAGACTCGTAATTGTTCTCAATTACGTTAGCATGCACAGCTTAAAACTTACGACCTTGTCCCTGTCGGCTGAAACTTGCAGAAAGAACTTGAGAAAAGATGCTTTCGCACCGCTCTGCCCATATGCACACGAGATTTGGATCGTCCTTACGAAGCCTTCTGAGTTCTGTCGAGAGCTGCATTTGTACTTTCAAAAGAGCTCAAAAGGTTTCCGAAGGACGATCCAGATCGCGTCATTTCCAGAGTCTTCGACATCTACCGACCTAGTGACTAAGAGGTATGTAGGTAGGTAGTGATGACCCCGTGTGGGTAAAGCGGTGCGAAAGCATCTTTCTGAAGCTCTATACTCTTACCAACGAGCGTCGATTCTGTACCGATATTCCTGTTCTGAGACTCTTGACCGTCAAATTGAACAGCAATTGAGTGATGAGGGTCTTTGTCGATTGTCGAGCCATTTGAGTGTGTGCGTCCACGTGACTTCTGCCGTCTCAGACTTACACATCTCGATCGAGTTCGATTCTCGGGCATCATGCGACACTGTGGTGCCATTGGTCAATGAGAAGGAGCGACCCGAAACGCGACCAGTCACCACTGACCAGGTTGGCCGTGTGTCGATGACACGATGTCGATGTCAATGCTGCATCAGCCAGCTCGTGCTATTTCGTATCGGATATACTGTGAAGAAGAACAGTAAAAGAATGGCAACTGATTGACGTTAGAGAACGTGAAACAATAGGAGCAGCAAAATAGTTACTCCGTGCAGAGTATTAAAAACAGAAATCCTCCAGAAAACGCTCGAAATAAAAGGGACAAGATTAGCTCGCGCGGCGCGCCCACGCGGCTGGCGGCGCTGGCCACGACTCGTCTCCACACCGAGCTTGTCCAATGTCAGGAGTCAGGACTCAGAAAGGGGGGCGCTCGAGTCCACCCCGTGTAGAACGCTACCCGTTTCTGGATTCGTATCGGCGCCGCACCACACGCGACAAAGCAACCTGAACTTCATTCCATCGACAACCCGACGACGCTGACACGGAGCTCGCCAACTTCTGCATTTGGCGCCGGTAGACCTCCTGCCCGACCGAGGGACCGGTTAACACGAACAACTACCTAACAGACTTCGCAAGCTCGGCCCTTGCTCTCCACTGTGAAAAATCGTTCAAGAAAAATGGCGGACAAACAGCCAGAGACTCCTGCTCCTCGGCAGAAGCTCGAAGGTGCGGCAGCAAAATACAAGACACTGAAAAATCCAACATTTGACTATTCTGTCTTCCACTGCGGCCATGCAGCGCGCTAACCAGCTTCCAGCCCATATCAAGTCTGCGGACATGGTGAGGAGCTATTGTTGATCCAAAGTCGGTCGATACTACGACAAGGCGCTGACGGGGGAAGACAGGCCGAGGAAATGCAGCAAGAATCGATCGATATCGGTACGTCATTTATCGCGCGGGTTGAGATCCGACACAGGGGGGCTCCCATGCAGGACGATCTGGGCGAATGGAGTGAAACAGCTCGTTAACACTCGAGGCAGCGCAGGAAGCCATGTCCAAGTTCACCATTGAGAAGGTATGTGATTGGGTTGATATGAACGCGATAGCAACAAACACAAGATGTATTTGAGCTGCTGATGCTGCTGCTGCTGCTGGCCTGGCCTTATGTGCTAACTACCTACTTCCCGCGGATTAGGACATTGCTCAACATATCAAGCGCACAGTTCGTACTATTCATCTACCAACGAGACGAGCTTCGCGTTTCGCAATCCATATGTCGGCACGCGAACTGGATTGCGTACCGGAGTAACGCGCACGACTGACACCACTATAGTTTGACGAACGAAAGGGACCGACTTGGCACTGCATTGTTGGCCGAAACTTTGGTAGTTTTGTGACCCATGGTTCGTGACAGCTGTTTCCGATAATGTTGTTTTGCTTCTTCTGCTTCGCTTCTTTGCTGCTTTGTTGTCATGGCTGTGAATAAATGCGCTCCCAATACTAAAGTGTACATCCATCCAGAAACCAAGCACTTCATCTACTTCTACCTCGGCCACTGCGCGATCCTCCTCTTCAAGACGCAATAGACGACGACCGCGAAACTATATGCCGCGCCAAGGAACGCGGGTTTCTTTACAAGAAACAGGTCACTTGGGGCTCATGAGCTCAGCTCCGGGGGGAAATGCAGGACCTGCTGGGCTGGTATCGCTTGCTGAGCTTATCATTTACTTGAAGACGCTGGATACGTAAGGAGTCGAAGGTCGGGGGTTCGAGGGCGAGGACGAGGATTGGAAGCAAGAGATCGAAGCGAGGGAATTGAAATATCAAAGAGGTTGAATAGTAGGAAGATTGGTGGTCGAACGATTCGATAGGGAAAGAAGGAGGATGTCAATTTTCAGAAGCCGGAGGGCAGGGACGCCGGCGCTGCGGGAGACGCAGTCGTATTTTGCTTTAATAGCGCGAATGAATGAAGTTCCACGCACGATTTGGGCCGTCTACATGGTAGCAAGCCACGCCATGCCGTCAGGCACCTCTTGTGCCGTGTCGGCAAGACTGCTGATGCTTGGTGAACCACAACATGATTACGTGCGACTTGGAAGACTTCTACACGCGGAGCGTGCCAGATAGGTTCGTTTAGTCGGCTTCACGTTCCTGTGCCGTCATTCTTGCCCTCTCGGTAGCTCAATTTCGGAACTACCGCACGCAAAGTTCTCGTGGAAAGCGAGTTGTGTGAAGATGAGCCGAGAAGAAGACACGATTGAGTTTGTAGTCCAAATGTTCAATTTGCAGAGCTTCCTCCTGGACGTGCAGCTTTTGTTCGGAGGATGACTCCTGAGTGAGCAGGTTAATGTAGCTCCATGTCTTGACTCCATGTGTTACGTGTATTTTTATGTATCATGCACTCTGCATGTATGTGTGTGTGTGTGGTTTCCCTATGTAACTGTTGCATTTTCTGTGGATAGTCACATACACACCTCTACATTATGGTTCACGCGAGTGAGTCCACTACCTATAACAGCATGCAACTATGACACTTACCGTATGTGCGTTGACTTTAAACAAGTCGTCTATACTCCGTACGATGTAATCTATTCAGTAGGTATTCACACATTTGCACTATCTAAATAGCTTCTCCGGCGTTATCATACACGTCTGGCACGAAGCCCCTACCCTATTGCGCGAGCACGAAAATCCCAGCCTCTCCGCCAACGCTCCGTACAACTGCGTTGAATTCACGGATTGACTTCACGGGGCGGGGGAAGCTCGAGCACGGACAGGACGGGAAGAATGGCAGGCTGTGACGCCATCGCAGCGTGTCAATGTGGCAAAGCATCCAACAATGAAGTGAGCATGAGAAATGAAGTGAGAAATGATAGGGACCCAACGTGGAGTCCTGAGTCCAACAGCGTAGGTAGCGTGTATGAGAAGATGCCGCCATCACCAAGGCCCAAAGTGAGAAATGATAAGGATTGCAAAAGGAAGGTAAGTATGGCGCTCGGTGGCGCAAGTAGCCCGTGCGAAATTATTCAAGCCATTCTACGTACGGAATAGAGTGCCGCTGGCATGGGACTTGTAGCAGGACTATGTACCTACTCCGTACGGAGCAAATGTACAGTAGCATGACTTGAGAATGACTGCCATTCGCGCCTTTAGCATTGTGTAGTTACATAGCACTTGTGCCATCATACCAAGCCACAACTACGGAGACTCGAGAGGTAAGAAGCACGGAAGATGGTGAGCCGCATCTTGGTGAGCCTATCTAATGGCGCCAAAGAGCATCCACGATTGTCCATCTGGATACATAGATAGGTACCTGGGTACATAGCCTACTAGGAGGTACGTAGTTGGAACGACTTCTCCTCCCCATAAGACGGAATTCCCAAGTCGTGTTGAAATAACAAAAGCACATAAAAAAGGTATCCACGACGCAACCAGCAGAGGCTTTTTGGACCTGCTAGGTAGATGGACAAGCCACGCCATGTGCGGGATTTTTCTAGCCATATTTATACTCCGTACACCGTACACAGGTACATTCGACGTTCGTGAATACCTATGTAGGTGCATATGTACATACGGAGTACCTCCAGGGCATCTCGTTCGGGAAAGCAGGCCCCCGGCCCCAGGGCGCTTAGAGACAGAATCCCTGCTTCCCGTCGGATTCCAGAAGCCGTTGACTTAATCTAATTGATTGATTACGACCGGGGCCAGCGAGAAACACTTGTCATATGTACTCCGTACATACACTTTACACGTTGCAGAGCCTGCAGACTGCAGACGCAAAGCAAAGCAATGCAATGGGGCCTCTTCAGAATCACAAGAGGGGGATCACTGATCAGGTGCGAAAGCGGGGTGGCTTAAACTCAAGTCTCGAGTCTCGGAGCAACAATTGTTTCCGCCGGGCGGACGGTTCGGTGGAAGGCATCGCCCGCCAGATTAGGGCAAGATAGAAACCTTATTAATGCCCCCTTTGGGGGCCATCTTGAGAAAGGGGGTCTGGACTTTGAATTCAACGCCCTACAAATCAAACAAGTTGGTGCCCTGCCGCCAGCTGGTTGCATCAAGATTCAAAACCAAGTTTGCACATCAAAATCAAACAACTTGCCACCCCTGGGCCACCTTGGTTGTAACGCTTTTTCGCATGGAATTGAAGCGTCTAGGTATTCGTACGGTCTCTCTACTCCGTATAATGTAATCGTGTCTTTTTATTCAAAGCGCGAGTGAAGAAAAGTCAGCTTGGCTCATCTACATTCAATTCATTCAATCACACAAAGCAAAGCGCAATATGAAAGAAGCCGCGATTCCCCCTTGGCTATTATTATTATTGATTACTGGCTTGGTGAGGAAATCGAATCAACATCAAGGACAACTTACAACTTACAAGACTGTGAGGCTTTGCGCTTGTCCAGATCGAGGCGTCGGGGACATGAATTGAGCGCCAGGGATAGGTGGGTTCGGAATCCCTACCTGCATTTCACCTGCAGACGGAATTTATGTACGGAGTACCTACTCCGTACAGTACACCTTGTCTCTAGTTGCGTACCATGTACATACTTCACTGCTGGGATAGGTATCTTTCCCGTTGAACTTAGGTACCTATGTAGGTATCGTACAGATCTAGGTAGATACTTAGCTATGGCATACCTATGCATACAGAGTGCTCTGTACAAATAGAGTATTTCTGATCGTCTTGGACGATGAGGGCAGTCTAATTATCGCGCGCACATGGGATACAGGACTCACTTGCCTGCAACAGGTGGTCAGGTACCTATGCGCTCTGTCCACGGTGGCGGGCTAGGAGGTAGGCTGGTCGGCCAGACAAAGCCTGCAGGCTGCGAGGCTGCGACAAGACGGCCTGCAGCGGGCCTGTCCGTCCGTCGACTTCGAGTTGCGGTGCTCGAGTGCATTTTCGTGTGCGTTACCGTACCAGAAGTTAGAACAGATGTTGTCGGCGACTCGGCGGTCGGGTGCAGTGAATTTGGCGACGGATTGTTATTTATAAGTTAGCACTGCCAAACAGGTATGCTGGGGTCTACCGTCTGGGTCTGGTTTGGCTACACACTCCGTAGGTAGTGCCGCTGGAGCCGGCGAGATGGGCAACGGGACCTATACGTTTCAAGAAGTCTGAAATTTGTGTCCAAGAATTCCGGGCTATCACTTGGGAATTCGGCAGCCAAACTCGCTCGTCTTGAGCGACTCAACGTGTACGTAGGTCCTAGGAAGTGCTGCTCAGGGCGGTTTCAGGAACATTTGGCTTCCCCCCGAATTAGCTCTGCGATGGCCCAATTTCCGGCAGACCCATGCCAAGGGCAAGCCGGCGCTTCTTGGCACTTCTACTTCTACGGAAATGCCATCAATCGAGAAGTGCATGCGTTGCCGAGTGGCTGACTGTGTGTAACTCAGCCCGTCGGCTCTCTGGCGAGTCTGGCAATTAATTGACTACCGCCGGCTTGAGAGGAGAAGAAGCCGACCTTGATGTCCTACCTAGGTACTGTACTCCGTACCGAGAACTGGCTGCTCTCCGCCCTTGCAAGTCGCCGCGCTTCCAACCAGCCGAGCAACAAACTTAGAAGCTCATGTCTTTGTCGACTTTCTCGCATCCGGGGACTTCTCAAGACCTGCAGTTGGTTTTTACCGTTTTTCTCGCTTGCTGTTTATTGGTCCGGCACCTGCGCCTTGCTACATATGGTGTCCGGGAGCTCGGGAGCCTGTGCCGAGCCCGCCGAGAGAAGAGACAGGATACCGACGAGAGCCATCAGATGCCATCAAAGGCGAAAGCTCAGGAAGCCATCACTTATTTACAAGTAATTTGTCTATCGCGGACCACAATGATTACCGACTTCATTCTTTTACTCCGTAGGCCGTGAAACGTGATGATGATGTCACGACTCACATCATCAGAGGGCCGAGTTACATTCGGTGTCTTGCCTGACACCATGTATGCAGCATCATTGGCCACGTTTGTCGCATTCGGATCACAAACCAGAAGAGCAAAGAAGAAGTCGTTTGACTTTATCCCCCCCAGGGGCCCCAGCCGCAATGAAATAGAAATGTGAATCATCAGCCCCTTCAATGTTCGGACAAGCGATTTCTGTCGCCTATGGAGTCTGGACCTCTCCCATCAAATGGGCCCCGACCCCCTTGACTTCCACTGTTGCCTTCCCGGCCTTGTCAGGACTCAGGAGCTTCACACTTGCCTATCCGTAGTCCGCATGCCTAGGAGTCTAGGACCACGTAATCGACGAGGAATCAAAGAAACTCTGGTTCAAAATGAAGAAAAGAGGCTTGATTACGCGGGTTGAAGTGCATCTCGGGCGGCACGTGAGTCACAACCCTATTCTTGATTTTCTTAGATCCGCAACCTAGGTACCGCCGCCAGCCCGTCGCCACGCCCACGCCCACCTGGACTGTGCCCGATGTTGCGCGATCGATCATCGCAAATTCGTCTTATTGCCGTGCATTGCGCTGCATGTCGCAACTTGCATGTATGGCGGCAGCGAGCGTTAGGCCGAGCGGATTCTGAAACCGAGCCCGGAAATGGCCTTTGGAAACAACATTGGCCGAGCAGTTTGTTGAACAGAGTACATAACGTCACAACGCGCTGAACCTCCTCTTCCTTCCGAGCTGCGGCAGCGGAGGAGACTCCGAGAGAGGAGGGATGATGGATCTGTGGTTCGGTCGGGTCTTTGCTTTGCCGATGGATGTCCCGTCCCCGATCACCAGCAGAGCCGGCTTTTCGCAAACGACTTTGAGGAAAGCTGAGGCGTAGGTACCTAATCTAGGTATGTACCTAGGTACCTAAGGTGCTCCGCACAAATCATGAACTCCACTTTTGATTCCCATTTCTGTCCTAGCCTCCTAGGTACCTACTCCGTAGAACTTGGAAGGTACCCACGTATGTACCCGGTACAGGTACGTTTAGGACTCGGCAGTGCCCAGCAACTCGGAATACATACTCCGTATGTACTCGAAATCTCCCCTCGACACCTAGATCGCACAGCTTACAAGACAGGACCGCGCCTTGTGTTTGCAGCGAGGATTGAGAGCATGGTGATGGCCCATGGCTAAGATGGATGGCTGATAATGTACCTGCTATCAACAAGCATCACCCTGGTCCGCAAGCCTCAAGGAGTAAAAAATCTCGGGGGAAGAGCCCAGGGGACCTTTCGAAGTTTCGATGCCGAAAGACCCGCCTTTGCGTGCTTGTGTGGTTGCCTGCATCTTTCTCAGCTGATGCCCCGAGCAACGAGGCCGAAAAACACATGGTCGTCTGACGCATTTCTGTGAAACCTCGACAAGAGAAATGCTCTACACAAGATACATACTTACATCATTAGGCGGATTGCCTCTTTGTCAAGACTACATAGGCATCCGTAGTTGTAACTTGTGCGACTGACTTTTCTCGGCAACAACCGGACAAGAAGCCGAAGTTGCTGCCGTCGCGTACATACATAGGTACATATCAAGGTGCCAATTGTCTCATAGTGACCAGGTTGCCCAGCTTTGGCACATGGCATCCAAGGAAGTTGGAACAGATAGTTTTCCCTTTGCTTTCAGCCAGGTGAAATTCTGAAATTATCGGAGAAGGGGGTGAAGGGTTGTTTCTGGATTTGGTGCGACTTGAAAGTGGCATGGCTCATTACATATATGATATTGGTGACACTGACAGCGCAGCGCGTGTGGCTTTGTCACCGTTTGTGTGACTGTGTCTGGCAGTCATCCGCCCATTTGGGTCAATGCAATGCACCGCTGGTAGGTTATCAAGGGAAGGTTCCCATATTTTGCGTCTTCTACGTAAGTCTAATTCTTGTTGTTGTTATCTTGTGCCATCGCCCATTATTCTTATGTCCATCGTCCGTGAATCCAAACGGCTGTTCAACAAATAGGTCACGAAGGGGAATCTCAAATCACTCCGGGCTGGTGGTGGAAGCGTGACGGACCTTTTTGGCATGCGAGGCTTGTGAGCGCCACCTGGTGCCACCTGGTGCCACCGTCGGCGGGAGGGAGGCGATGAAGACTGTGGCAGACGCCCGCAGATGCCGCGATGTGTGCCTGCACTGTACAAAGTGGCGTCTCAGCACTGTCACCTGTTTCTGCCGGCTGCCATAGGTGGCACACAGTGTGTAGTCCGTCCACACGCGAACTGCGGCGTCTTTGTCTTCAAAGTTTGTTTGTTGGGCTTTTACAGAGTGGGCGTTCATTCCCGGTTACAGAACACAGAGGACTCAGTCAATGGAAGGCTTTGCCTGCGCCTTGTTTGAATGAGCATCCATTGTTCGCGTCTCTTGTATCGGGCCATTCTCGTTCAGTTTCCTTAACCAGCTTGCTCAGATTTGTTTGTTCTCATTGCTCAGCAAGTCCTGACTCCTCACTCAGAAACTCAGAAAGGCTTGCCCGGAGCGGACTAGTGGCGTCACTTCCCCCCCCACCTTACCCGTGCTGCCAGGGCGGGGTTCGATGGAGCTTTCTCACCCATTGGTCCACGCGGATCACCCCCAAGCGGCGAGCCCCACACACACGCCCTGGATGCCCCTCTTCTGGCCGGCGGCGGCGGCATCGGGTGTTTGGTAGGTATCGCCGTGCCAAGGCGAGGAAGCTTGTGTCTTGTGCTCTGCGTTCTGTGTTTCTGTGTTGCTGTGTTGCTGTGTCGTGTGCGTGTGTGTTCTAAGTTCTTGTATACCAATGTTTATATGATCTTTTCCCCCCATGGTTCTATGGTCCAGCACCAATGCGGCGGCTCCCAGCCCCTAGCAAAGCTGCCCGGCCAGCCGCCACACGTACCTAATACGGACTCACGGAGTAGGTAGGTAGGCCATCCAATGAGTTCCGTGAACTTGCGAGTATTGGGCGTACAAATGCGCATGTGCAACGTCTTCGGGCTTCTCTCTGGGTCTTGTAAGTTGTACTACCCCAGCCACGTAACCATGCGTGCTTATGCGTGTCAGTTCTGCTTGTTCCGACCTCTGCTTGGCGCTGTGTTCCTTCAAAATGGCCCTCTCCGCAGCCCCCGGCCCAATTCAGCTGGCCGAACCCCACCCACATCTCATCTTCATCCACCCAACCCGTCTGGTTCCTTTCCCTCGCCCGCCCTTCCTCTTGTTCAAACCCCATCCGCCGTCACCTCATCACCACCAAGCTATCCTCTCCTTCTTTTCTTCCTCACAACCTTTTACCCCTCTATAAACAGCTGTTGCCCTGTGCTGATTATTGACTCGTTCTCTCGCCTCGCCCCCGAAAAGGAGACTACCGCTCTGGCTTGCACTGGCTTAGATCTTTCTCTTCGTCTCCTTTTCTAACAACCACATTGTGCTTATCATATTCATTGCTGTCCCCGAGGGGACGACGGGCAGCGAATCCCGCTTTCTGCATCCCTCCTACTGGATCTATATTGAAAAACGACACCAAACTCGTGGTCAACCATCACCGCTTTCCTCCGCCGCAATCCCGAGACGGACGAGGCCAGTCACCCTTGCACACCGCACCCGAACCGCACAAGATCAGTCATCGTTTGCCCAAGGCACAGTCATAACGACAACGAAACGAAAGATTGCAGGGTGTACTAGACCATGTGAATCGATTCTCGACCAGCAAACGAAATCACCATCGTGTCTCACGGTTACATACCCCCACCTTCCCCCCCAACCCTTCACTGCGTCTGTTCGATCGAACCGATTGCCCTGTAGCAACCTTGCGAGTCTCGACACGCGACCGGTTCACTGCCAAAAGGAAGCTTTCTTTCAAAGGTATTAACAGTATATCCGTCACCCGACTTGCTTCATCTGTCGCTTCGCTGCAATGGACGAACTCACCACTTGCCGAACGGGGTCGCTTAATATTCCTCAAGTCGGAGTGCAGCTGCGGTCGACGGGCGTCGATGAGGCGTACGATCTACCGTCACAGGGCTTTGTCCTGACCTTGAATGATGATATTGTGGAGCAATTGATGAGGTCTCATGAAAAGGAAGAAAAGATTGAGATACAGTTGGGAAAGACGCCGGTATGTTCAATGTCAACGATTGACTTTTCCCTTGTTTCTACTTCCTCTTCCTCTTTCCAGTGGGTGCTACCTTCGGAAATGATTCTTTTTATACTAAGCGTTACTTTGCAGACTCTTCTTTACGGCTCACATTCCTTCCAAATACCCCAAGACGACCAAGATGTGGACGACCGACTGGCTGGCCTTGATCTTTTCTTGACAAAGCCCTTTCAGTCGTCCCGAACTGCTGAGCGCGTGCCATCCTCCGCATACCTGTTCGACAAACCCCCATCACCTCGAACAGCGGCGGAACCCAAAAAGGCTGCTGCGCAGACGAGTAAGCGGGAGGCAACAAGCGCAAGCAAGGAGGTCGCGACAAAGAAGAAGCCCGCTGTATCAAGCAGGGCCGCAACTTCAACGGGTCTGAAGTCGGACATCGAGACGCTGCAGAATGGGCTTGCTGCCCACGATGCTGCTCGGGATCGGTAAGCTTGCTCGGCCATTGGTTGCATCCTGCTAGACTGGACATTTGATCAGTTGTGCTCATCAGTTTTCCTAGTGCTCGCGTTGTTGGAAAGTTACCCGCCGGCGGTAAGAGCAGGGGTAAGCTGCTATGCAATAGCTATGTTCCAAGCGCTTCCAAGGCAACGTCGACGTCACCAGCCGTCAAGCCAACCTCGACACCGCAGATCACGGCAACTCAACAAGTGATGGAGCGGAAGAAGGAGCAACGGTCGATACTGGTACACGAACTAGCCCTTGCCGCGCAAACGACAGAATATCTCAAGAGCAAATGGACGGGCAAGGGCGAGGACTTCAAGCCTACACTTGAGAAGACGGCCCAGTACGACGATGCCTCGCGCAAATGGACGATGAAGCAACCCTGGTGGAGAGAGCTCAACGTCTGGAACTACAACTACGCGACGCAAGACGACCGACAAACCGTCATCGACAACGCCATCCGACAGTACGACAGACTACGGCTATCGGCTTCCGAGAAAGAGTGGCAGCTCTTGCTACCCAAAGCGGAGCGGGGGAAGGGCAAGTGCTTGAGTCGACTGCAGGCAAACATTGCCAAAGGGCAGCCTCAGCAGGCATCGAAGACCAAGGTGCACAAGAGGGATGACACCCACGGCGCCAAGAATGATGCTGCTGCAGGTAGTCCCGGCGGTGACAAGCCCAAGGCCGGAGGCGAGAGCTTGTCGCAGCCCAAAGCGAGCTCTCTGCCAGCGAAGGCGAAGAAGCCCACTGGTCAAGAGACACAGCCCAAGAAGCTCCTGAGCAATGCCAGGTCCAAGACCACCGCGGCCAAGACTTCTCCATCCAAGCCAAAGCAGCCGAGTGCGAAGGTGGCGGACAAGAATGACAAACGTGTTCTCTCGGCAGCCATTGTCGAGAACTCCGATTCTTCTGAGGGCGAAGCCCCTGCGGCTAAATCAAAGCCGGCTGCCAAGAAGGCCAAGGACACCGTCGTTGTTGCCACGCGGCCTTCTGTGGCGTCCCGGGAACCAGCGAAGAAGCAACAGGCCGTCAAGCGACCCAGAGACGACTCCGACTCCAGTTCCAGCTCCGGCACGCCATTGTCGAAACGCATCAAGGCTACGAAGCAAGCGCTGCCTGCCCCTAAACCCAGGGCACAGGCCACCAAAGCGACTTCTCGAAGCCAGGCGGCCCGCTTGCCTTCCTCGGCATATGGAAGCAAGAACATGAGCACGTGTCCGAGAAAGTCGTCCCCGCTTGCTTCCTCACCACCTACGAATGCGTCGGACTTGGAGGACGAGGAGACACCGCCCGCTTCGAAGAAGCGAAAAGCCGAGGTCGAGAGCAAGCCCACGACGGGTAGCAAGCGCAGAGCTGTGGAGAATGTGCCTGCCGATGTCTTGAACAAGGCACACAAGTTCAAGATATGCTATCAAAAGTATCAGGCTTTGCACTACGAGATTGAGGCCTTGGACGACCCTCCGAGCGAAAAAGTGGCCAATCTTGTGGAGATGCGATCTCACCTGGAGATTCTGAAGAAGGATATCTACAATCGATATTCGTCCCACAGAGATCAAGAAGCATCGAGGGAGAGATGAGAGAGGTCTTGGTTCTTTTTTTGTTCTTTTCTTTTCTTTGCAAGCATATCTGCCCATGTTTGGTTCAATCACATACAGACAGACACACAAGATGTTATGACATTGCATGCTCACTCCAGTAGGGGCAAAGAAGCGATTTGTTTTAGTTATTTTTGCGATGATATTTTCTTTCTCTTCTCCTTTCCTATCTTTGTGGACTCTACTTCTTCTTTTTTTTGCTTCTTTTTTTTCTTCGAGACAGGATGTCAGAAGAACTACGGCGTATAGGGGAACGATCTTGCTGGAATAAAGACCTGGATGGAATAGGGAACACCCCGCCCCTCGGGCCTCGGACGGATTAAGGATCAGGATACATTTTTCAGGGACAGGGAAATAAAGAAACGCCGGGGATTTGGGAAGCTCGGCATTAGCAATCAAGGGAAGCAGGGGAATTGAAATTTCTGCTCCATGGCATGCATGCATGATATTGAACTCCGTTGAGGACTGAAGATGATTTGAATTGAATTTGGAAGCAGGAGATTTTTCTCATGACAAGAACTGGATAGGAGCCATTTTGGTGAGCCTGGGCCGGGAGCGTGTTGTGTGTGGTGGTTTCTGTTGTTTGGTTGGAAGTGATTTGGTTTTGATTCGATGTTGACGATTTTCATACCATACGGATTACAGAGTACCTAGCTTGAAGAAGGACAGAAGGTTCTGAAGGTCTGAAGAACAGACAAGGCCCGGCTACCTATGCAAGGCATAAGAGAAGATATTTAATTTCTTGCAACTTTGCTGTTTGTGTCATTTTGTTCGTGATATCTTTGAAAACCTTTCTTCTCTTGTCTTGACTTCAAGATACCTAAGCTTCTTTCGGTCGAGTTTGGCGATTGTGGCGTTGAGAAGCCCAAGCTCTAACATTCTTAAGATGCATTTTGCCTCCCAAAAGTCATCAGACAGGTGAGATGGCCGAGTTGGTTATGGCGTCAGGTTAAGGTTGACAACCTCAACATCGAATTTCGTTTCCTGATGGAGAAATCCGCCTGGGTTCGAGTCCCAGTCTCATCAGATCTTTTTTTGGGTGTATTCTTTCATCCTTTTGTGGCGCACGCGGTCCGTGCTTCTCTTTCGGTTCTGTTTTTTTTTGGTTAACAAGAGAGCCCTCATTATTTGCACCAGGTAGTTTTCATGGTTGTGCTTTTTCTTCAAAAGACAAACGCGTTTGCCACTTGGCGCATGAAGTTGTTTCGCTTAAAGGTTATCTACCTACCTAAGGTACCGAGGTATGTACTCCGTACAGTGCCTACCTAGGTAGGCAGGTACCCCCTGTCAGGTCACGGTGCAATGAGTTGCTGCAGCCTGTCCACCACCATGATGACCTGCGCCATGGTATGTCGTGGTCGGTTTGTTGACATGTGCAAACGGAGTACCTACCTCCTATGAAAGATCAGGGTGGTATAGAAGACATTTGCTGTGCGATCATCCGCTCTTTCCCTTCCATCTATTGTCCTGATTCAGCTTCGACGGCCAGGATTTCTGACTAGGTACCTAATGTACCGTGTACATGTGTTGTTGTATCAGATTGGACTCACCGTGTCGCCTGCCGTCATTTGTGTGTACATACTAAAATGAATAATCGCCATCATTTCAGGCTCGCTAATAACAGCCATTTTTGTGCAAGTACGGCGCATGGCAACGGCACCGACCGGGTACCTAACTACTACAGCTACGACTGGGCGGTTTTCACTTCCCCGCGTCGGTTGGAGAAGAGGCAAGCCGCAACATAGCCGGCGACATACGAAGTAATAAGCCAAGGGCACCGTGCCATCGTCACAACGTTGACTCGTGAGACTTTGGCTTTCAATTGCGAAGTGGCCAAATGCTGAGCCTCGTGGCTCATCGCTGTAGTCGTACGAGACAAACACCGCCATCCATGATGAGGAGTGTCCCATCCCATGGAGCAACAAGGACGTAGAGGATGCATCCCATTCAGTGACGACGCAAATCTTGGAACGGTAAACCCAAATTTGGTTCAACTGTTGCGCTTTTCTTCCTTGGCTTTCCATCGCAGAACTTGTGATTCGGGTAAAGCACGTTACACAATGGCCGACTGTGACGAGGGGCAGTATGTATGTAGTTGATCACAAACTTGGCTGCATCTCTCAGCCTTTCTGTGCGTAGGTACATGGCATGGTTCAGACGAATTAAATTTCATTTTCAGTGTGTGCAACGTACCTACCTATTGGGTTGTCATTTTCCTCGAAAGCATCAAGTCATATTCTGTACCACACGGAGTAGACTGTAGTAAGTACAGTACACACAGAGTAGAAAGTGTTAACCGTGACGATGACTCCTTGACTTCTGCGCAAAACAAATCCCGCGGGCCGCTTTGCGTTGCCCATAATAGGAAAGACGAAAAGGCGGAAAGCCAAACGGCTCACCAAAGCGCTACGCGGCGATGGTGAATATGCTTCAAACGATGCTATTCAATTTTGCGAGACCCGGGCAAGAATTTTGGTGTTTACACGTGTATGCAGTTGTACATTTCCGTAGGTACAGTAGGTAGGTACCACGACAACGTGGATTACGCCCCCAGTAAGAAGGACGTGAATCATGGATTCATGGGGTAGGTATTGTATTGATCGTTTGTCACTGGTCAGCACATGTGGCCATCCGTTGACTTGGAAGTTGGTGTGAAGCCGAGCGTTTGTGACATGTGTATTTTTGTTTTCAACTTATGTACATAAGACTCTCTCCCATTCCCTCTCTCCCATTCCCTCTCTCCCATTCCCTCTCTCCCATTCCCTCTCTCCCATTCATTCTCTCTCCCCCATTCCTCTCCTCTCTGAGGCTCTCTCCCATTCCTCTCGAGTCTTTCCTTGGAATAGGTCACAGTTCTCTCTCTTCTACAATCACTTCATCACACTGATCCTGCACTTCTGCTCCCAGCCCCATTCCACAACCAGACTCGATCTTCCCTGCTGCATTCCCTTCTGCAAAGGACAGGGCTTCACCATGACTCTCACCCCCGAGCAGATCACGATTGTTGAGCAGTATCCGTTGAAGAACGCGCTTGATCAATCTCGGGCCAACTTACGCGAATTTTTACCATCTGATGACTCATGCCGCTCTGGCGTCGCAGAGCTCCTGGACGCCATATCATTGTGTCTCGCATCAGAGCTTCTTCTCGCTCCGAATGGGAAGATAGACTTGGGCCTGCCGCCTAGAGCTCCATTCTATACGAAAACGTTTCCTGCAAGGTTCATTTCAGCTCTCTAGTTAGCCTTCATAGGCAAACCTTCCCAATTTCCGTTCCTATACTCTTTTAATAGGTTCTTGCACATTTGGTGCCGGTTTGGAGAGTCTGTTTCCCAGCGGCCGGCGCCAAAGAATTTCTCCCAAAAGCCCTCCACTGAGCGAAAGAGGCTATTCCTCAACTCTCCGAAAAGCCTCAATTTCTTGGCGGCGACGCTCTCGGTATCTTCAGCTACACTCGAATTGCTCTTTGGGGGCGTGTTCAGTCGCTTGTCGAATCTGTCGTCACAAACTTCTCCGACATCCACATTTGGGAGGCTGTGTTGGACCTTGTCGGTGCACTCAATCCTCCTCCAGCTCCAGAAACCCTTCCACAAGAGAGACCCATCCCAATACCGCGTGCTAGCACGCCCCCAAAGAGCAATTCGAGTGTAGCTGAAGATACCGAGAGCGTCGCCGCCAAGAAATTGAGGCTTTTCGGAGAGTTGAGGAATAGCCTCTTTCGCTCAGTGGAGGGCTTTTGGGAGAAATTCTTTGGCGCCGGCCGCTGGGAAACAGACTCTCCAAACCGGCACCAAATGTGCAAGAACCTATTAAAAGAGTATAGGAACGGAAATTGGGAAGGTTTGCCTATGAAGGCTAACTAGAGAGCTGAAATGAACCTTGCAGGAAACGTTTTCGTATAGAATGGAGCTCTAGGCGGCAGGCCCAAGTCTATCTTCCCATTCGGAGCGAGAAGAAGCTCTGATGCGATACATATCGGCGCGTCAGTTGGGCGCAGAAGATGTTCCGCACAATCAGACCAATTTGGAGGAAGTCCACCTTGAATTTGCCTGTATAGTACTGGCAGTGTACTGCTCCTTACATTCCCCGACGACGCCAGGTGTTCTTATACGTATATTTTTCTTTCATTCCCTTTTCAACGATCCGTTTCTGGAAAAAGATGTCCACTTGTCCTATTACCTCCTCAAACTGATATTCATCTGTTCTTTGCAGAAGGGAATGTTGCAGGGAAGGCTAAGTCTGGTTGTGGAACAGGCATGATCAATGTAATGAGTTAATCGATTGTACGGGGGGAAACAATCTCTTCGAGTCCGAAACCAAAAAAACGCTCAGCCCAATGTTGAACGTTCATTTGTCAAATTATGCCACATACATACCTGTGTGATGAGTCCTGACAAAGTATCAATAGATTCAGAGTTCACTCCATGATTCACATCCTTCCCACGGAAGTACCGCCTACGTATAATAGGTAGGTAGGAGGTACCTTCGGCGTTCGCGCGGGACCCCCGTTCTGCACAAGGCCGCTACAAGTTTGTGCGCGGCCAAAAGCTTGGTTTCCATATTTTACGGAACAGCTTGTACAAAAAGCGTGATTTCCCTCAGATTGTGGACTGTGCAAAGTTGTACATACATCGTTCGACAAGGTTAATGTCTCTACAAGCTTAGGCGCCTAGTAGTGACCATACAGGTAGGCTTAGGGTTGGTTAGTCTCCGACAGGTAGGTAGGTATACGCTACTGTTTCATCGCAGCGATCAACGACTGATGCCCAGTATTGCGGAGCAGCGACGGACTTGGAGTTGGCGGTTAAAGATCGACTCATCGAGGTGAATGACGTCCTGTTAGGGAAACAAACACCTGCCATGGAACGGTGAAGGATTATCGTCAAATCAAAGCCAGGCAGTTGTAGGCTTGGCTCTAGGAAGCTCTTGATGTAGCATATGCTTAGAATATGAACTGACAAGGCTGAAGAGTCCAGAACAAGGGTGAAGACTGAGAACAAGATGCCAAAGGTCGAGATAAGTGCTCAAAGGCCTTGATCTCTGATCTCTACCATAGAAGACGTGCGAGCCCGATCTCTGACAAACCATTGCTCCAACGCTCGTGCCTCCATTTCAATATCTTAAGCAGCTGCCAATGATGCATGCTTGTGCCTCCCTCTCCCTCGTGCTCTCTCAAAATCCCATGTCCCTGTTCCGTCATGATTAATTTCTTGGAAGGTCACACACGACTGCATAGGGTACCCAATTCTTTCGACTTGGGTTAAAGCAGGCTGATAGCTTTGTCAAACGCGGTGATTATGGGATCGTAAAGATCATCTGGGTTGCTCCAAGGAGTCCCATAGTTTAATCCGCGACCCTTGCGGGGGAAAATGATCTCCCAAAGTTCCTCACAAAGTGGCTTCACGACATCCAGGGCCTTTGGAAACTCACACATGACCAATTCTCCTAAAAGGTCTAAGTTGGCCATCTGACCTTTTTTGGTTCCCGCAATACCTTCTAGAGTGCCAGTATGCCACTGTTGGAAACAGCTCACTTTGCGCTGCTTTTCTCCTTCAACAGCCAAGCCTTTTACCGGGTCCCAAGCTTCGCGCCCGCACATACAAAGTAAAACGTAGAAGAACGACTCGACGTCATGGCGGTAGGTATGATCGATCTTAAGCAGTACCTCCGCCGCCATGTAAGGCAACGTGCCAACCGCGTGCGATGCCCCGTCTTGGTCGCTGCCTCGTGTGCAGGCCATGTCAAGGTCGATGAGCATGCCCTTGAAGCCATCGGCCGTTGCGGGACGCGTGATGATGATGTTGTGTGGAGAAATGTCACGGTGTAAGATCTTACCCTCGAGGTAGAGAGATCGATGCGCTCTAATCGCATCTCGCTCGCATTCCAGTAGTTCCTTGATGCTTCGGAAGTCGCTGATTTCACGGCCAGCAGGTGAGATGACAAGACAGGAAAATATCTTGTTCTCCCACAGCTTTTCGCCAGATGTGTCCAAGCCCGGCTTAGCCTCGCCATTCGATGGGTCATCATTGCACCCATTCTCCAAGTTGGACTCCTGATCAGCAGACGCCAGCTTCTTTGATCCAGATGAGCCGTCGGGGGTATGCGAGGAACATGAGAAACCGCGCATGTCTGACAGGCGCTCGTCCTCGTTTGGGAGACGAAATCGATAGGCCTTTGGAAACCGCAGTCCCTCCCTCATCTCTGCAATGCTCGTGAACCGACGATGGGTCACGACCCTGACGACCCCCTCAACCCCCATCGTTTCTGCTAGCTTGAGTTGTTCCAACTCGAGCGGCGGCTGATCTAACGCCCACTGGAACTTGGCAACATGGCCGTATTGGGTCTCGTAGCACGTCGTCCCGCGAGACACAATGGCTTTGCACCTGTTCATCGCTTTGTGCAGCCGGAGCCTCGTCTCTTTGCCGCTCGCATCGTCCAACGTGATATGGCGATGCCCATCCTGTCGCTCAATGACCGTATCCACACCCAGCGCATCGTCATCCATCGTAGTGTAGCCTACAAGAGCGCGCGCAAATTTGTCCGGCTCGTCATGGATGTCGAAGATGCCCGAGCTGTACGGGCCCGACCGATCAAAGACCCAGAGCTCCATCTTGGAAGCATATAAGGAGAAGGCGTGTACAAATCGGCGTGTCGGTTGGTCGGTAAATACACCTCGCACGTGGCGAGCAAGCCGGAGGAGATTCCTCTGCATCATGCATTTCTTGTAAGCGTCCTTTTGAACTCCGACGACAAGAACGTGCTTGTACAAGAATGTATCCGTCGCTTTGGCGGTCGGCTTCCGCAAAAATAGGTTCATCTGTCCTTTTCGTTTCTTAACTTGGCTGGCGGTCCCGGTGGTGTGGAACCTGTTTGGCGCATCACTCAAGAAAACCTCTTCCAGAGATCGAAGCCAATCCCAAACAGGCTCATCGTCAGGATCAGTTGGGAAGTTTGTCCATTTCTTTCCGTCGTGTGCTGTCAATATCCGCTCGAGCATTGCGTTCTGTTCTTTACGCCAGCTCGTGGGGTCAAAGAACTTGTCCCAAAAGCCTCCCACCTTGCGGAATGTGCACTTCTTTATCTCACGAAAAAGCTCTTCTCTGACATTGTCGCGCCATTCGCTGTCGTAGCTTTCGTGGCTTCCGTCACTGTCATCGCTGTCGGGAAGTCGACGCGGCCTGGACTCGATGGGCGTTCCTCTGAACGTTGGGGCGACGCTCGAAGGCGAAGGTGGTGAAGGGTTGATTTCAGCGACAAGTTCCAACACTGCCTCCCAAATGTGGATGTCGGAGACGCTTGCGACGACAGATTGGACAAGCGCCTGAAACTCAACGAGCTCAAATAACCCTTGCAAGAAATGTCTTCGTATGGAAAAGAGCTCTAGGCCCAAGTAATTCTTCCCATTCGGAGCGACAAGAAGATCTGATGCGAAAGACAATGATATGACGTCCAGGAGCTCTGCGACGCCAGAGCGCCACGAGTCGTCAGATGGATCAAAATCGCGTAACTTGGCCCGAGATTGATCAAGCGCGTTCTTCAACGGATTCTGCTCGATAATCGTGATCTGCTCGGGGGTGAGAGTCATGGCGAAACCCTCTTCTTTGCAGAAGCGAATGTCGCAGGGAAGGCCAAGTCTGGACCCTGATGTGGAACAGGTATGTTGATTGTACGGTGGGAAACAATCTCTTCGAGTCAGAAACAAAAAAAACGCTCGGCCCAACTTTGGACGTTCTTTGTCAAATCATGCTGCATACATACCTCTGTGTGCTGAGTCCTGACGAAGGAAAACAGATTCACTCCATGATTCACATCCTTTCCACGAGAGTACCTCGTACGTATAATATGTACTTTCTACCTGGTACATATGTACCTTTGCGCGGGATTCCCGTTCTGTACAAGGCCGCTACAAGCTTGTACGCGCCCAAAAGCTTGGCTTCCATTTTTTACGTGTAGACGGAAAAGCTTGTACAAAAGCGTGATTTTCCTGAGCTGTGGATTGTGTAAGCTTGTACATATATCGTTCGACAAGGTTAGTGTCTCTACAAGCTTAGGAGCATGCATACTCCGTACGTAGGCTTAGGGCACACACACAAACCTTTCTAAGGTATGGTGTGAGAGATCGCTTGTCAATTGTAGCTACATACCTAAGCAACTGTAGAAAATATCTACGAGTCTTCCATGCAGCTATCGACTCTCTTCTGAGCCACCCCTGAGGACAAGATTGATGATAAACCCAGCCAACCGCGTCACAATTCAACGTCGACACAGCCTCTTCTTCTGGATGTCTCGCGACTCCTCAGACGACATGACTCGGACGAGTGGACAAGCGAACCGGACCTCAATCCACGAGGGTGAGGGAAAAATCATCTTGGCGAACTCCGGCCAACGGCAGCGCTACGCAAAAGGAGGGCGGCCTAATGAATCTCACCAAGAAAAATATGATAGTCGCTGAAACAGTCATTCATGGCGATATCATATCGCGATCGCCTCTTGGCTGAAGCGGGAACCTCAGGGACGATGTATGACTCCTGTACGAAGCTATCGCCTTGGCGGACTTATTGGTAGGTTACAAAGGATTATGGTATGTAATTACCATAGTCAGTAACGCCGTCATAGAACGCTGGAAGATGTACGGCAACAACTCTCATCTCGACACCCTGCGTCCAACTTCCAAGGGCGCGTGACGCTGTGAGAAGACAGGTTTATTGACAAGCCCAGACACAGACAAGCAATACTGCAAGTGCAATGTCGAAGGGGTTTTCCCTTCTAAGTTCTTCCTACATCTTTCAGAAAGGTTTTGGCAGTAGGGAATAGCCTGTTATTCATTGGCGTCAGCACGAATAATCAACCTCTATATGCTGCCTGTGACTTGGATTATGGAGGTGGCTCAATAAGGACGAACACATGGGGGCTGCCTTCGTCGGCTGGAGTACATTCTCACTCGCGATCAAGAACTGATGGATGGCCAGTATGGCGGAGCAGCAACGGATTGGAAGTTGGCGATTGAATATCGAGGCAAATGACGTCCTGTTTAGGGAAATACATACCTGGGAACGGCGAGACTGCGTGATTGTCGGTGAAGGATGATGATGGGGTCGAGATGGATGAATTCTCGTGATTTCGAAGCCAGGCAGTCGTAGGCTTAGCCCTGGCAAGCTCTTCATGTAGCATATTCTTAGAATATGAACTGACAAGGCTGAAGAGTCCAGAACAACTTAACAAGGGTGAAGACTGAGAACAAGATACCAAAAGTTGAAGGCCTTGATCTCTGGCCTCTACCAGACATGTCCGAGCCCGTTCTCTGAAAACCCATTGCTCTCACGCTCGTGCCTCCATTTCAACATCTGACCTCTTCCGGTCCTCGACGCTACTGCAGCTGCCAATGATGCATGCTTGTCTCAACCTCTCCCTCGTACTCTCCCAAAATTCTACGTGCCTGTTCCATCATGATTTTCCCCCCGAAGGCCGCATATAGTAACAATCTCTTTCGCCATTGATTAAAGCATGCCGATAGCTTTGTCAAAGGCGGTGATTACGGGATCGTAAAGATCACCTGGGTTGCTCCAAGGAGTCCCATAGTTTCGTCCATATTCCGTTGGGGGAAAAATGATCCCCAAAAGCTCCTCACAAAGCGGCTTCACTACATCCAGGGCCTTTGGAAACTCACACATGACCGTTGTTCTCAGATTATCTATGTTGGCCATCTGACCTTTTTTGAAACTCGCAATCTTGTGAAGAGCACCGACACGCCACTCTTGGAAACAGCTGTCCTGATGCTGCTTTTCTCCTTCAACAGCCAGGTTTTTTATCGGGTCCCAAGCTTCGCGCCCGCATAGCCAAAGCAAAACGTAAAAGAATGACTCGATGTCGTGGCGGTAGGTGTGGTCGATCTTAAGCAGTACCTGCGCTGCCATAAAAGGCAACGTTCCCACCGCGTGCAATGCCCCGTCTTGGTCGCTGCCTCGTGTGCAGGCCATGTCAAGGTCGATGAGCATGCCCTTGAAGCCATCGGCCGTGGCGGGACGCGTGATGATGATGTTGTGTGGAGATATGTCACGGTGTAAGATCTTACCCTCGAGGTAGAGAGATCGATGCGCTCTGATCGCATCCCGCTCACATTCCAGTAGTTCCTTGATACTTCGAAAGTCGTTGATTTCACGGCCAGCGGGCGAGATGACAAGACAGGAAAATATCTTGTTCTCCCACAGCTTTTCGCCAGATGTGTCCAAGCCCGGCTTAGCCTCGCCATTCGATGGGTCATCATTGCACCCATTCTCCAAGTTGGACTCCTGATCAGCAGACGTCGGCTTCTTTGATCCAGATGAGCCGTCGGGGGTATGCGAGGCACATGAGAAACCGTGCATGTCTGACAGGCTCTCGTCCTCGCTTGGGAGACGAAATCGATGGGCCTTTGGGAACTGCAGTCCCTCCCGCATCTCTGCAATGCTCGTGAACCGACGATGGGCAACGACCCTAACAACCCCCTCAACACCCATCCTTTCCGCTAGCTTGAGTTGTTCCAACTCGAGCGGCGGCTGATCTAATGCCCACTGGAACTTGGCAACGTGGCCGTGTTGGGTCTCGTAGCACGTCGTCCCGCGAGACACAATGGCTTTGCACCTGTTCATCGCTTTGTGCAGCCGGAGCCTCGTCTCTTTGCCGCTCGCATCGTCCAACGTGATATGGCGATGCCCATCCTGTCGCTCAATGACCGTACCCAGACCCAGCGCATCGTCATCCATCGTAGTGTAGCCTACAAGAGCGCGCGCAAACTTGTCTGGCTCGTCATGGATGTCGAAGATGCCCGAGCTGTAAGGGCCCGACCGATCAAAGACCCAGAGCTCCATCTTGGAAGCATATAAGGAGAAGGCGTGTACAAATCGGCGTGTCGGTTGGTCGGTAAATACACCTCGGACGTGGCGAGCAAGCCGGAGGGGATTAGTCTGCATCATGCATTTCTTGTAAGCGTCCTTTTGAACTCCGACGACAAGAACGTGCTTGTACAAGAATGCATCCGTCGCTTTGGCGGTAGGCTTCCGTAAGAATAGGCTCATCTGTCCTTTTCGTTTCTTGACTTGGCTGGCGGTCCCGGTGGTGTGTAACTTGTTTGGCGCATCGCCCAAGAAAGCCTCTTCCAGGGAGCGAAGCCAATCCCAAACAGGCTCATCATCAGGATCAGTTGGGAAGTTTGTCCATTTCTTTCCGTCGTGTGCTGTCAAGATCCGCTCGAGCATTGCGTTCTGTTCTTGATGCCAGCTCTTGGGGTCAAAGAACTTGTCCCAAAAGCCTCCCACCTTGCGGAATGTGCACTTCTTTATCTCATGGAAAAGCTCTTCTCTGACATTGTCGCGCCATTCGCTGTCGTCGCTTTCGTGGCTTCCATGGCTGTCATCGCTGTCGGGAAGTCGACGCGGCCTGGACTCGATGGGTGTTCCTCTGAAAGTTGGGGCGACGTTTGAAGGTGAAGGTGTTGAAGGGTTGATTTCAGCGACAAGTTCCAACACTGCCTCCCAAATGTGGACGTCGGAGACGTTTGCGACGACAGATTGGACCAGTGCCTGAAACTTAACGAGCTCAAACAACCCTTGCAAGAAATGTCTTCGTATGGAAAAGAGCTCTAGGCCCAAGTAATTCTTCCCATTCGGAGCGACAAGAAGATCTGATACGAAAGACAATGATATGACGTCCAGGAGCTCTGCGACGCCAGAGCGCCACGAGTCGTCAGATGGATCAAAATCGCGTAACTTGACCCGAGATTGATCAAGCGCGTTCTTCAACGGATTCTGCTCGATAATCGTGATCTGCTCGGGGGTGAGAGTCATGGCGATGAGTTTCAACACAGCCTCCCAAATGTGGACGTCGGAGGCTTGTGCGACGACGGATTGGACAAGCGCCTGAAAATTAACGAGCTCAAACGACCCTTGCATGAAACGTCTTCGTATGGAAACGAGCTCTAGGTCCAAGTAATTCTTCCCATCCGGAGCAAGAAGAAGACCTGATGTGAAATTACCAAGTATGGCACACAGGAGCTCTGCGACGCCAGAGCGCCACGAGTCATCAGATGGATCAAAATCGCGTAACTTGACCCTAAATTGATCAAGCGCGTTCTTCAAGGGATTCTGCTCAACAATCGTGATCTGCTCGGGGGTGAGAGTCATGGCGATGCCCTGTTCTTTGCATTAGGGAATGTTGCAGGTAAGGCCCGATTCTGGGCGTGAGATAGGTGTAAGCAGAAGTGCAGCAACAAGGTAACGAATGGATTGTAGGGGGAAAACAATCTGTTCAAGGCAAGAGGAAATGGGAAAGGGGCCTTCTAGTCAGAAACAGAACAAACGCTCGGCCCACCATCAAACTCCATGTCGAATGATGCCGACACAAGATTCACGCCAGATTCGCATCCTTTCTTCGGGAGTACCATGGTGATTTGAGAAAACGCGACTGATCACGTGGTTGGCCAGGCGTGACGCATAAGCACACCTTTGCATGGCTTTGACTTTCAGACGAGGAACGGCGCTTCGTCTGGATCTGGGAGTAAGTATGTTGATTGTAGACGAGCTTCGTCATCAAGTCAGGGAACGCCGAATAAGAAGACGAATCGAGCGACAGGCGTATATGCACGCATAGATGCATCCTCTTCGTCTCGCCACGGTCCATCAACGACGTGACACAAAGAACGTTCACCCCTGCTGCAGGTTCCAAGAAGGCCAAAAAGACTTTCTGAGGGCTTTTCGCAGGGCATCTGAGCAAGAATTCACGACTGACGGGTCGTCAAGGAAGACGCAATGCAGTGGCCTGGCCAACCGGGCATGCAAGCCCTCAAGATGGAGAGAAATGGAAGTGATGCTGGCGCTCCCCAAATCGGTCCCTGGAAATATGGGTCCCCACGTGCCGAAGACCTTTGGCGTGAGATTTCCCTCTACTATTGACTGCTTCAACTTGCTTAAAAACAACGGCAACTCTCCGCATGATGTGGTAGTACCGACAGCGCGTCCTCTGTGTAAACGAACTTGAAATTCTCGATTTCTGTCTTTATCAAAGACAAAGATCCCCGCGGTTGAGGCAATAGCTGAACATGTGTATGGCAGGGCAATGACGTATTGCCTTAAACGACACATAGAGGCCCAGTGGCGAATCGATCTCAGAAACTTCAACTTGAAATCACGGCGTGACTGAACTGCTTGCCTCATCGCCCAACAACACATTTGCCTTTGCGCACTCATTCAGACGTGCAAAGCAGCGGGGAATCTCGAATCTCCGCGGCCTCATCTCGCCGTTATGGAGGAGCACGACGACCAAGCTCATCGCCCGCCCGCTACCTTCAAGGGCCTCCTCCAACTCGATGCCTTCACATACCATTCTTCCCAGAGCACCTCATCCTCATCCAGCCCTCGCCGCAATCCTGTTCGAGCGGCGTCAACTGTCCTCACAGTCTCGAGGAGCGCTGCCTCCAAGAAACCGTCGACCAGTCGGCCTCAGAAGCGCCCAGCACACTCAACCACCACCACCACAACCTCCTCTCCCTCCTCATCACCAACCCCCAAAAAGAGAAAAACATCACGAACCCGCCCCCCCTCAGGCTACGCCCCTCCCTCCCAATACGCCCATCTCCCCCTCCTCCCCGACGCCCTCGCTCCCAACCTCCTCATCCTCTTCATAGGCCTCAACCCCGGCATATCCACCGCCCTAACCGGCCACGCCTACGCCCACCCAACCAATCTCTTCTGGAAACTCCTCCACACAAGCGGCATAACCCCCCGCCGCTGCCACGCCCACGAAGACGCCCACATGCCAGCCCTGTACCGCCTCGGCCTCACCAATATCGTCTCCCGCCCAACCCGGAATGGATCCGAGCTGAGCAAGGCAGAAATGGACAATGGGGTGGCTATTCTGGAGGAGAAGGCGGCGCGGTGGCGACCGGAGTGTGTGTGTGTTGTGGGGAAGAGTATCTGGGAGAGTATATGGCGTGTGAGGCATGGGAAGGGGGTGAGGAGGCATGAGTTTCGGTATGGATGGCAGGATGAGGGGGAGAATATGGGGATTGTGGAAGAGGGACAGGGACAGGAGGGGGAGCCGTGGGGGGGAGCGAGGGTATTTGTTGCGCCGAGTACGAGTGGGTTGGCGGCTACGTTGGCGCCGAAGGAGAAGGAGAGGTTGTGGGGGGAGTTGGGGAGTTGGGTGAAGGGGAGGAGGGCGGCGGAGGGGGAAGACGCGGAAGAACTGATGATGTCTTGAAAGATGGGGAGGATATTTTTTTCTTTGGAAAAAGGAAGAGGTTCCTTGCGTTATGAAAAACGTGCTTGAAGGAGGATTGATGGCGTTGGATAGGTAGTTTTGGCATAGGGTCCGTATATTGAGCGTTGAGCATCTTTCTTACTCGTCCATGAAAGGCGTTTGGCAACGGATAGATGGCGTTGCAGAATTCCTATCACAGGCATGTCATATTGAAACATTGAGCATCTTTCCCCTACAAAAAACGGTTGAAAAAGGATAGATCGATGTCGTCGATGGTTTCCAGCACAGCGTATGGACCATGGACCATGTAACATTTATTTAACTTGGTAAATCACCCCCTCGCAACAAGTACGCATGAACTGTTCCTTTGCAATGCTCCATCAGCACATGCCATATCCTCACTCGAGTCTCCAACAATCGAGACCACCCCCCCTTCACTCAATCATTCCTTTCCTGCATGGAAAAAAGCGAACCAGTCCTTTTGTTGACTCCGTACGCCAGTAATTCTCACAACACCGAGATCACAGTCTAGATAACATCCAGCTCATCCCCCCTCTTTGCTCATCATTTCTTCTCTTTTGCTTTACATCTTGCCCTACTTGCACCGCTTCTCAACAATATTGGCACCATTCTCCTCGTACTCCTGTCGCGAAATCCACATCTGGTGAAACGTCCCCAGACTCGCCAAAATGCTACCCCCTATCCAGGCACCGTATCTTCTCTCGGTGGTCAGACCCGCGGAGTGAAGCTTGACCTTGAGGCCAGGGTACATGGCTGATAGTTCGCTGTTGAGACGGTCGTTGAAGCCGTTGATCAAGCTAGTGCTGCCCGTGACAACCACATTCGCCAACAGCGCGCCGCGGAGATCCACGTCCACGCCACTGATGGAAGCGCGGATGAGCTCGGGAATCGTCTGTGCCTTGGTAAGGCGGGCAGACTCGGCGATGGGGTACCCGGCCGTTTCGTCCCACATACCCTCGGTGACCTTGAAGCGCTGCTCGCGCCACATTTGGTTGTAGCCGTCTGGCATCTCGAATACGCGGCCCGGTTGTGTCTTGATGTAGTCTTCGATGCCGGGGAGACTGTACTTCCCGGGCCCTCGCCAGATCTCGACAACGGACTCTTTGAACTCTGTGAGAACTCGCTCGTCCTCGTATGCGCGGTACGACTCGTGAATTGGAAAGGGGAATTTTCGCAAGCGGGCTTGTGCGGGAGCCAGGGCGTCTACGGGCGTCTTGTTCTCGACCATAAAGGTAGGCGTCAGGGATACCCTGGGGTCTGAGGTCTCCCACATGCTGCGGATCTGCGATGACAGCCACAGTCCGCCGGCGGGTGAGCGCTGAATCGATCGCTTCAGGATCAAGCCGTCGTGGATGGCCGTCACGGCCGTATTCGCGCCGCCGACATCAACCACCAACGCGGTGGCCTTGCCGGCACCAAAAGCTGCCAGCACGGGCGTGCGACTCAGCCAAAAGGCCGGGCAGCCCCAATTCTCCATGACAACCTCGACGGCCTTTTCTCGGGATTTGACAGTGTTCCAGGGCGCCTCCGTCATCAGAAGCGGGTTTTCCTGCAAAGACTTCTCCTGTGCTTCTACATCTTCCATGGCAACGTCTCCATCAACGTCGTGCTGCGTAACGTCGTCGTTGAGCCCATTCTGGGCAGGGTGCGTTGGTTTCGGTTCCGGTTGCAGACGGTTGACGAGCATGTACTCCCACATCTTGGACGCGGCATCCCAGTCTTGTACAACGCTGTCTCGGTTCATGTAGTTGCGTACTTCGAAATCGGGGCGCGGAATGATGCAGTCTTGGCCAAACACGTCGCGTTGTGGTTCGCTGGTGATGTGGCCGTAGAAGGAGGATAGGATCGATTTGGGCACATCTTCGCCTGCAAAGCCTGCGCGCGTCTCGCAGTAGCCAGGGTCGAGCACCAGGGCAGAAACCTCATCTGCGCGATGCAATCAATGTCAGTTCCTTCTTAGTTTCTTCTTGCAACTTCCAGAGAGCCAGCGGCCCCCGAGGGAACTTCATCCGTCTTTGGAATCGTACCTCCGCCGTAGACGTCGGTGGGCTGTGCCGACGTGGGCAAGGGCTGTTGAGCCATAACTGATTCGACCCGTGGCTGTCGCAAGCAAAACAGGCAATGCAGGCGTTGGTCTTATTGGCGATGCTGAGCACGACGCGACGCGGTGGAGTGAGTGGAAGGAGACGGTGATTGATAATTGTTAGAATGCCGATTTCGAGGTCGCGCGCGAGATCTGAGTTGGCTTCATTGTTTAATGCCGGTTCTGAAAGGATCCACCGTTGGAAGCTGCTCAGTGCGTTACGCGTGCCTCCTCTCACGTGATGGCGGGGCGTTCACGATAAAGTCGCGAAGGCCGCTTTCTGTTCATTCTCGCCTAGGTTTTCCGTAAGGGATTGGCTGCTCTCATGCCTTCTTTTCATTCTCTGGCTTATATTTGTACATGCATTTGGCCGATAGACTCTAGCCTGTATTTAATTACCACTTCATAATATATAAATTCTGGTAATTTTCAAGATTCGTGCAATACTAAGCGTAATTTTCCCCGAACGCCTTCGCAATCTCATCACGAAGTTGCTTCCCAGTCTTTTCGTCAACATTCTCATCAGCTCGCGCCAATGAATCCTTCCGCATCATCTTCTCAGAAGGTGAGAGAGACTCTTCTCCCCGTTGAATGTAATCCTTCGGTTCAAGCCCATCCATTAGCACGAAGTTGTGAAGTGCAGTAGCCACATAAATCAAACGTATTCGGTGCGTTAAACTGTACTCTGGAGGGCATGTTCTCAGGATTCCCCAGCGCCTTGTCATCATGTCAAACGCCTTTTCCACGATGACCTGAAGTGAGGAGTGCGTTAGATTATACAGTTCCTCGGGAGATTTTGGTTGCAAACCCCGCTCGGCGAACTCCTCGACACGATAACGGGTATTCGCGAATGGGCACACGATGCCACGACGGGCAATACCAAAGCCGGTATTAGCGACGAAAAAACGACCCTTGGGAATATTTAACCTCATCCCACTGGCTATCCGCAGAAATGCTGCATCTCTTAAAGAGCCCTCGCCGCCCGCTAGCACGTATACAAAGCGGCCATCAAAGGCAACAGCCGCCAATACCTTCTGAGTGATGCCACCTTGTGGCGATCGGAACCGACGTCGTTTGGCCAAAGGCACATGTGTCGCAACATGTGCACAGTCGATTGCGCCGATGCATCCATTGAAGGCAGAGTACTTGTCGTCGTTGTTTATTTTATCAGAAACGTAGGTATCTCCAGGCATTTGAACGAAGGCTAGATGTAACTTCGCCAGGTGGGAGAGGACTTCACTGAATATACGGTCGACGCATCGTTGGTTCATGTGAAAACGACGTGCCGCATTGCGTTGAGTCTCGCCAGAGCCCATGATGTATAGGGCAACCATCAGTCTCTGCGCACAAGTCCAGCGTTTACTGTCCTCGAAGCCTGTATGATCTCGTAGCCACTGGGCAAGGCGGTTAAACTGGATCTTGGTGACTCGCAAGGTTGCCTCGAAGATGTGATCTCGACTGTTCAGTAGCGACCGCATGTATATCGCCGCTGCGGAATCTGAAGGTGCTTGTTCAGACGCCCCAGAATGACGCTTCTTCTCGAGGATTTCATCCGGGTATGCGAGATCATCAAATACTGCATATTTGCTGAAATCCTCGGCTGTGGAGATTCCTGCAAACTTGTTTTCAACGGCCTGGTGAGAGAGGCCCTTCGGTTCGCCATGGGAAGAAGAAGTGTCCATTGTGTAATTACTAGAACGAACGGGTTGGTGGATTAACAAATGGAAGTAATAATATCATGAGAAACGCATCCTCCTCGAAGAAAACGACTTCATTACGCGGCTGATGCCAAGACTTAAGCGCGTCATCTACGTGCAAAGCCCCAATTATTCGCGACGTGCACCGTGCGCACTTTGGGTGCTCCACCGTGAGCGCCCACAACTGGTTGCCAATGTCACGTCCTCGTTTTGGGCCATTTCTCATTTGCCGCTGTTCATAGAAGATAAAGCTCTCTCCCTCTGGATAGACCGGTCGCTTATCGGGTATGAAAGGGGTTGTCTATTCCGTATAACAGGACAGATCAACCATCTTCATGAGCATCGTTTGTGTCACAGGTATGAGCCCGGGAGGAAGTCTCTGACAGATTCCTGTAACTTCCAACTGCAAGAATTGCTACTTCAGGAAAGATTCGACTGGAGCTAATCCTGTTTCTTTGCACGACGCCATACAATACCACCACATATTGTACTGTACCAAGAACAGGTGCGTAGGTACAAGGAACAGGAAGCCAAAGAGCGAAGAACCGTACTTCCGAGTATCCATGCATCTGTTTTTGCGAAGATCCGCGAGGGCACTAGCGGCTTTCAGGTTTCTCCTCGTCAAATGGCAAAGTGACTGAAGTCAAGATCCGCCCAAGATCCTGTCGTCACACATCAGGGATTGCTACTCGGTACAATGTTCTTCTCAACCGAGCTAGAATGGCAAATGCCGAACCAGAACGCTAGATTGCGGACTAGAACGCCCTTGACCAAAAGGCTCTGTGTCAAGATATTCTCGAGGTGAAGGGTCCCATGTAGTGGTATTGTATTGCGTCGTGCAAAATGACAGGATTGGCTTCAGTCGAATGTTTCTTGATGAAAGCGTTGCATTCATCAGAACTAGCAAGTCTTGGCTATTTCAGAACACCCGAAGGACTTTCCGGTGTGTTGGGGTCGACTTTATACCAGAAGTTTTATCCTTGCGCAAATTGCTGAAGGGCTTCGATCCAGTCATCCCACTGATCGACTGAAGAAAGTTTCGGTTTGTTGTACGAAACCTGACGAGTAGTTGCAGCATTGATGCTCTCCATTGTCGAATGTATCAAAATACAAGGGGTGGCTTTGGGAAAAATAATAATGGGGACAGGTGATGAAGATAAAATGGTGAGAGAAACACACGTGAGACAGTGAAGAAGATGTTGTTGCAGTTGGAAGTTACAGGAATCTGTCAAAGACTTCCTCCCGGGCTCATAACAGGTATTGCACATAAGAGTTGGCGCAGCCACTGGTTTGTGCAAGAGATACCCCTATACACCCTGCAATGTAGGTCCAAGTGGATTAATCTCACGATGTTTTGGCTAATACACAAGCACAGGAGCAATATCGCATCGTGATCTTTACTGCACAGATCTAGAGGACTCTGTATTTCTCTGCGATTTGCGAACATAATACATTTGGTAGTAGAATGGGCATACTTGTGGCCTTTTGCTACCTATCCATGCTGCGTAGCTATTGGAGGAGAAGAGATGACGCAGCCAACAGGCCGCTTTTTTGTGCTTTAACTCCCATACTTCAGAGGATCACCTAACGCGAGACTATGGTAGCCATCTGATCAATACATCTGTACGATTCATCGTCAACATCACATCGGATGCTTGCGGCGACATCTGAGAATGATGGTGATGAGTCGAAGGGGAAGTCCTTGACTCAAAGCCTTGCGTGTCTGTGCGAACAAGAGGCTCTCCCCGCCCAGTCCGAGAAACAGAGCACTTCGCGATAGAAGACTTTCGTGATGGAACGCCTGCGATGGCGACGCGACGTCGCGTTTGTCTTGAGCTCAGAGGTTGGCCATTGCCCATTGCTGCTAACCCAGCGAACCGAAGGCTTTGCATGGTTCACCTCGTTCACAACTTCACACAAACACTTTCATTAGCATGAAGTCTGTCGGAAATAGATGTGTATTATGTATATACATTGTAACACAAGACGCGTTTGTTTACACAATACAGGGTTGAAAGCGGTATCAATGCCAAGGCCCAAGTGGCTCTTTCCTATTCACTTTTGTTTCAACAGTGGCGCCGACTGCCAGGTGTCTTCAACAAAGACGGCCGCCTGGCACCTGGCGCGATGAAATTAAATGAATCAGAACATGAAAGATCCAAATCCACTTTGAAAAGGGGATGGCCCGGATGGTTTCTATCCTACACATTTCATTCACAGAATTTCAGTGTCAAAATAAGAGTCTAGTACTTCCCCGTTGCTTGATGACAAGTATCTCAGGACAACTTTTTTCATCAGCATGTCGACCAAAACTGCTCCCATTCGATACTTCTTCAGCACAGATAAAATGCCTGATTCCCTCAAGGTGACTCCAGGAAGATTGAACTCATGAGGCTGGCTTATATCGCAGCGAGTTCAATTCACCTGCAATCATCGCAAGGAATTTTATCTATGTGAAAGAAGTATCAAATGAGGGCAGCTTCGGTCGACCGTCGACATGCTGATGATAAAGTTATCTTCATATGCTCGTCAACAAGCATCGGGGAAGTACTAGACTTTAATTGTGTCTGCCAGCGAGCCAGAACGACTTTTGTCCCAGATCCATCTTTATACGGTATGCTACCATGCCATGATAATGGCCGGGGATAACTCCTCATCCGAGGTTTGTATCACGGACCACAATTTACTAACAGAGGGTACCGTAATAGGAGCAAGCCTCAGCGAGGTGCACGCGACAACGGCCTTCGCAGGCAAGGTTGTGGAGGATCCCATGGGTCTGCATGTAACGGTTAACTTCAAGACGCAGGAGTATTTGGATCGCCAGAGGCATGTCACATGCCACGGCTATGTCAAAAGTAGTCGCCTACTGGGATTCTAGAGCCTATCTATACGACTGAGAAGGCCGAAAGTACCTTGAAGATGACCGAAAAACCACAGTTTGGCTCACAAAGGTAACAAAGGTTTAAGGAGCTTCTCTACGATGTCCCAAAAGAATTCGTGATGCAACATATGCAAACCGACAATTCGACCGCTGAGACATAAGGAGCAAGGACCGCTCGAGCGGCAGCGCAAAACATAAGCCTTCTCGTGGATGGCTTATGTTCGCGTTGTCGCTTGCGGCTTGGCTTATGCTTTTTGCCGCTTGTCATTTTGTTGCCCCTGTTACGAGCGGCCCTTGCTCCTTGTGTCTCAACGGTCGAACTGTCGGTTTGCACATGTTGCGAGACGAATTCTTTTGGGACTTCGTAGAACTAGAGACCCTCCTTTGTCAGCCAAACTGGTGGTCATTTTCAAGGTACTATCGGCCTTCTCAGGTGTAGGTAGCCTCGCTGAATTGTAGTAGGTGACTATCTTGACATAGCCGTGGCATGTGACGTGCGTCCGGCGATCTAATTGCTCCTGCGCCTTGAAGCTAACTGTTACATGCAGACCCATGATATCCTGGACAGTTTTGCCTGCCAAGGTCGTTGTCGTCACACATGATCCGCCCTGGAGAGTCTAGAGACATTCCACCCTGAGTTGCAACTTGCCGGCTCATCTGGCGTACGCCGGGACATTCGAGACCACTCCGCGTTCCCGGTGCCAGCCTCCAGGTCACCAGGTGGGCGAGTCAGAGGGTACTCAGGAGACTTGGCGGCGAGAAAACCGAAATGGCTCGATTCATGTATCAAAGAGGACGAGAGTCTAGAGATGTGGAGGAAGGAAAGTTTGATTGAGCATGGTAGTGAATGAGAGGAGGAATGAAGGTGTTTCGAGAAGCCGATTGTAGTTGTTGATTTTACCTTTGTCTTTTCTTTCTCGTTCTTAGTAATGAATCCACACGATTCCAGCTATCTTGTTCTCCTTCAGTGACGCCGTAGAGTTGTGCAAGACAGCCGACGTGGTGGCGCGGTCGGAAGGTGATAATTGATGAATGTCATAATGCCGATTTCAACGCCGCTCGCGAGATCTGTTTCTGAGTTGGCCCCAATGCCACCATTTCTGAATGAAGCCACCCGTGGCGGAAACTGCTTTGTACCTGTTCATCCTCGCCTGTGTTTTGAAGCACTCTTGTACATTTGGCCGATAGCTTTCACTGTTCAGCCTGTATTGAGCTGCCACTTGATGAAATTCTATCATGCACCTGAATCGCCTGTTTCCTAACCATCAAAACGATGTCTAGACTACAACGTTCGCCCGATGGTCAGCGTAATTATTCCGTAATTCCTGCGCAATCTCATCACGAAGGTCCTCTACAGCCCTTTTATTTGGTAGTAAATAGGCATCCTTGTGGTCCTTTACTGCCCACACCCTACGTACCTAACTATTGGAGATCCGTTACCTCACGTTCTTCAAGGCAAGACTATGGTAGTCATCTGATCGATGATTCGATACCGGAGTAGTGGTTCAGCATCAACATCACATCGTATGCCGGTGGCGATATCCGAGGATGATAGTGGCGAGTCGAAATGAATTATGAATCGCTGCAAGCAAGGAGAAACAGTTCTTGGTGTAGATGGAAAGGTCCACATGAATATCTCATGACTGAAAACTGCCATTAACTAGGTACCTACGTGTGGGTGTGTTGGTAGACGTCGTTGTCAGACTGTGCAGCGCCTTGCCTCACGGGTCTCGGATTTCCATGGTCGAGGTACTCCTGGTCCCTGGATCTGCTCTATCGTCGACTATGTACCCCTATTCTCTTCATCTCAGCGCTAAATACAGTCATGTATGCACATTCGTCGTGTCAGCTGAACGGGGAAGACATAGCTGGAGAGTCATGCACGATGAATACCTATGAATCATGATGGAGGCTTTTGTATGCCTCGAGCCATTTATTGTCTGGCCCTTCTTCAACATCCACACATACCTACACATTTACAATCCCATGAGCTAGCAGCGCTTCTCCGCAAGCAACGTCTTCGATAGGAATGCAACTTGTTGTATTACAGATGTTCGAGGCGGACATTCAATAAATCGGAAACGAGTCCCGTTTGTGCAATCGCTTCATCTTTGACGTGGTACACCATAACTCCTCGTAGACGTGGCTAGGCAACTGGACATTATCAACACGGCGAGTCGACATGCGGTTAACAAAAAGCCGTCGTGGGAACGAGAGGTGACATGCTCAATCATTCGCCTCTGAAACGTCGAACCAAGTTCGTAAACCATGATTGATAAGATTTTGGAAGGTTAGAAAAACTATTGTCTGCGCATGCTGAAATCATTCCGCTGTGCAACTCATGAAAGATAAAGAAAGGCCCGCTGCAACATAAATGCAATGTACATTCATCCAACGCCCGCGTAAATGCCACAAGCGTAACGTAAAAGAAAAAACGGAATAATGGCCGGCAACGCAATGTGGGAGTAATGGTCTAAAGCATGAAGAAGAAAAACAGTAGAAGAAACACCTCTTCCAAGTATCGCGGTGGAAAGCCGACGGCCAAAGCATTGTCCTCTTCCACGTGGCCTTCTCAAGGAAACGTGCCCTCAACGTATAGAGTTTTGTGCCGGTCGGTGACATTATCAGCTAAGGAAGCATCTGCTTCCGTAGCCTACGTTGCAGGTAATGACGAGCAGCCTGCGCCGAGACGCTCAGCACAATGACGACCTGCAGCCCCACGAGGCCGAACCAGATGAGATTCAAGACCCTGTCCTCATCATAACGAAGGCGGGTGTTCGGGAAGAGAGTCATTGCCCTTTCTGTTTATTTATTGTTTTGTACGCGTGTTTGGGTTCGGAGCAGAAAAAACGGTTGCGAGTGCTAATTCGATTGCGTGGACGGTGGGTTAAGTCCCCGAGAAGAACAAATTTGGAAAAAGATGCTTCGCTTGCGTGCTTAAGCCACGTTTCGCCCTACGACAACGAGATGCGCATGTAGTTCTGGTAAAGAGAACAAGAACGCGGACCTAGATATGAATGTATCTTTAGAATCATGCATTCATTTCGACTCGAACATTATTCCATGCGGCAGGATGCCCCATATCGTCACAAAAAGATGAAAATCAGACTGCCTCTTCTTACCTCAGCTCGTGAATATGTTTCCCCTCTCGGCGTCAAGGGCAGTCAGTCCATGGACGGCTCACGAGAGAAAGCGAATTCCCCGCTATGGAAGGTGGAAAAGAAGAAGAACCGAAACAAAAGCAACGACTGTTGCCATCGACAAGCAAGGACGACGTCGCAGGTGGCGGAGAAAGGAGGCTACAGTCCTACCGTCTACGGTCCTGGGAAATTGCAAGAGCGTCGACTAAAATTAAACAATAGTGTGTTTTCGAAAGTTTTCTGGCCCGCGAGAAGAACAGAACAGAGGCTTAGTTCGATGATGTGGAAAAGAATCGATTACTTTGCGCAGTGAGTGAGTGATGGGCGTTGCGTTGAGAAAAGACGAGATGCGGTGATTGCCGACGTTGCGGAAATCGATCATGTCTGGTTCGCGCGACGGCCACACAGACCCGTTCATTCAAGGTTTGTGCTCCAGCGGTCGCCGATAGGTACCTAGTACCTAGGTATCGTTAGCTTCCCCTGGTTCTGTGGGGTTACGGCCACACACGCGGCGGCACAGCTTCAGCCGTTTCGACAAACGCCAGAGCCGTGGCCCGTGCGTCGGAACGGGCGGTGGGTGGGTCAGGGATCGGCTAGGTACTTCGATCTGATTCGTCAGTAAATGACACTTTGCGCTCCTGCACGCCGTGTATATAACTCCGTGCATGCATGCACTTCCATCAACCTCATGCGTGGAATTGAATCTTGATGGTGATGGTGGCATGACCGTTGTTGCCACGTGTCCAACTTCGGGAATATCTTTCTAGCGGTTCTCAAAAAGAAAGATGCAGCTCGAGAATATCCTCGTGGGCTCGACGATAAGTAAGCAGCCACAACTTACAAGACTTTGCAAGGCGACGAGAGATTAGAAGTTGTACTCGGTAGACTGTACCTAATCTGTGTCACCGCTCCATCTTTCTATCAACCCGTGACCCACGATACCTAGTTCAACTTCCAACCGCGCGCTACCGAGCGCGGTTTGACCGTGGATTGAGCGGGGCCTCGAGTTGCATTCTGTTTTCAGAGTTTTGGGCGCCTCGTCCAACGCAATTGAATTATGTACAAGGTCTACTCGGTACTTGAATCATAGACCTGCGTACAGAGTACAGAGGACGGAGTAGTCATGTTTAAATCAGCGTTCGATATCAATTATTAAGCTGATTTGCGACGGATGGGACGCGGCACATGTTGCGTAGTGACGAGGCGGTGGACTTGCCGGCAGCTGGGATGCGGTGAAGGCTTCGTCGTGAACTCGATAAAAAAAAAGTCCTTCCTTCGCATTGCATTTGATCTGGTTTGCGGATACGGCTGGGAGAAGGAGTTGCTGGCTACTAGCTAGACATGGGGAGGAGCAAGCAGGGTCAAGGCCGTCGCTAGCTATCGAGGCGGTCAAATGGACGACGGCTGGTTCGAGATCGTCAAGTTGTCAATTGAATCGTTGGGCCCGTGGCATATGTCCGTGGCTGTGTAACCATGTGGCTATGTATGTACATGTGTACTGTTGGCCATGTGGCTGTGTAGGTATTTCACATGCTTTGTCTGCAGATTTCTTGCTGCAAGCTTCAGATCAAGAACATGATGTCATGTGTCGTTTTCTCCACGTTGACAGGCTTCTTGTGACGATGCGGGCCCGTCACCACGCCAAACAGGCTGTCTGCTCAGCCACTCACACCCCCGCACCGCTGCCTCGGTGACGTTGTCCTTTTGCCAGTTCAGTGTTGCCCCGCTGTTCACCTCTTGAAAGTTGGGGGTATTGTCTTCCCTTTTATATCGACAGTCTGCTTCCACTTCCATTAAGCAACACATCATTCAATTTCTGAGCAAATCAGTCATCCAACCAATTCACTCTCACTCTATATCTCTACCAGCACGTCGAATCGAGACAGCTGCATCCAATTTCACCACAAGCATTTCTTCCGCGTCGCAAGCCTCCAACAATGGCCACCAACGCAACCGTCCACGTTAAGAACATCGCTTCGGCGACGAGCGATGATGAGGTTAAGAACTTCTTCAGCTTCTGGTACGTCTTCGCCCCTGAAGTTGCTAGCTATAGATGAAGAAGATCATTCCTATACACCATGTTCATAGTACTGACACTAAATGCCTTCCCAGCGGCAAAATCGCCGACTTTAAGCTCACACCTGATGGAAACACCAAGTCGGCGGATGTCACCTTTGAGAAGGAGACGGCCATGAAGACTGCTCTCCTCCTGAACAACACCCAGTTGGGACCCAACCACATCACTGTCACCAGTGCGAACGGTAGCAGCGACGACGACGGAAGCCAATACGCCAAGAATGACGAGCGCGAGTCTGACGCCATTACGCAGGAAGAGAAGCCGCGTGCCCGCATCTTGGCCGAATACCTTGCCCACGGCTACGTTGTGGGCGATGCCGCTATTAAGCGCGCCATCGAGCTCGACACTAAGCACAACGTCTCGAACCGCTTCCTCACCACCATTCAGAACTTGGACCAGAAGTACCATGCCACCGATCGTGCCAAGGCGGCCGACGAGAGCTACGGCATCACCCAGCGCGCGAACTCGTTCCTTACAGGCATCAACTCATACTTTGAAAAGGCGACAAACCACCCCACCGGCAAGAAGATTGCCAAGTTCTACACGGATAGCTCGCGCCAGGTCCAAGATATTCATGCCGAGGCTCGCCGTCTGGCCGACTTGAAAGAGCAGGAGCATGGCGGCAGCGCCTACAAGGCTTCTGGACTAGAGAGAGTCTTTGGCAAGGAAGGTACCAAGGAAGGTGCCAAGGAAGATACCAAGCAGACGACGGAGAAGGCATCTACCACGACTGCAGCGGGCTCCACGCCCAGCTCTGGTGCTCACGTTGTCTCTGGATCAGGCACCACTTCCAGCGGTGTTGGCGTCGGCACAACTGCCGGTGCTGATGCCGGTGCAGGTGGTGGCGCTACTGGAAGCAATCCTGCCGTTGCCGCCGAGAAGAAATAAATGATCGCTACAGACGGCATCTAACAATAAGGCCTCAGAATTGCTTGAAAATTCGTTTCCGGAGGAAGAATACATTACGTTCGTGTACATAATGACGAATGTTCGCTGATTTTTTGTTTTCATGACCACGCACAGGTCTGGTTGGGCGATGGATGGGCTTCACGAACTCATGTTGACGAGGTTTCTCTATTGAGAGAAATGAATGGACTCATGTAGTATGTACGATACGAGCGAAGGCGATTTGCTCAGCCAGAAAGATCATGTATGCAGTAGTGTATGCAGTGATAGCAATGTAATGACCACCCCTCATACGACATCTAATTTGTACACTCATCCCATCCATCGCGTGCATGTCGTTCATTTCGACATTCAACTGGAACATCATTCTGTATTCATATTTGCCCCCTTTGATTTATTTGACTTCCAAGGTTTTCTCTGCCACAATGTCCTATCGCTTCATACATCAAGGCATTTCCCATCATTTCTGTACCTGTGCACCAACTCTGTTTCCGTCCCCCTTCGCCACTTTCTTCTTCGCCTCCTCGTCCAGTGGACCCTTAGGATTCGATTCAAGACCCTATCGAAGTTGCACCCGAGCCTATTAGCTATTGCCCCCTCATATGCAGGCAGTAGGTCCCTGCAAAAGGACCCTTGAACCTAGAAGGAATAAAAAAACAGACTTAATTAACTACTTAGCATACCTTGAGGTCGGACTCGTTCTTTTCACCCTTGTTGCCCGTCTTGGAGGTGCCGAATCCATCGCCTCCGGCAGGGGTATCGTGGAGCTGCTTGCCGCTTTGGCGCTCGGGAGGGGGTGATTCAGCCATGACTGGGGTTTTGTCTTGTTGTGTGATGTGTGTTTTATGTGAGGTTTTTCGTGCAAGAATTCTTGTTAGATGGATATAGCTTTGAAGAGCGAGATAACTTGGCCGGGTTCCTATATGTGTTTAGAGCGGCAGGCCCGTTTCGCCGTCCATGCCGTCATCAGTGGAACCTGTCTGGACCGGGATTCCGGGTTCGGGTCCGGGTTCCCCATTCTTTTAAACGTCAAGATGACGACGTTGCTGGCTGATGAGCGAGCTCTAGCCTCTGGGTGTTTGGGTGGGGATGGGGAAGATTGCTTGTAAGTTGTTACTCGCTGTGTATATCAGCGACGCGCCGACGATGCATCAGATGAATACCTAGGTTAACTGGAAGTCCGGGGAAAGAATATCCGAGGTGTCCTTCGCTGATTATCGTATCCCTCGCCTTCCTCTGAATCAGCATCTGCCACACAATCCAACAGGTAAGGTCGTTGGTTTGCTTTGTTTCATGTGAACTCGTCTGTTTGCTCTCCCGACAGCTGCGAATCTGCGATACATACGGAGTACATACACACTTGTACCTAATCATTCTTTTGTGGCAGGCGCTCCTTCCCTCCCCGGTTGCTCCCCTGGCCAATTACCGCCCGCACGACCCCTGCCTCCACAGCCCCCTTTCCTGAAAGGGCTGCCGGAAGGCTGCTAGAGCGCTGCTAGAGGACTGCTTGTAGATCCTTTCCGCAGACACGCGTGAATCTCAACTCGATTCCTTCATCACCACAGTTCACCACATTCTTCAGTCGCCATGTTGCGTCGACCCTCTTCCCAGCAGATGTCTCCCTCACCACTCCCGGCCGCTTCGACGCCTTCGCCGTCGTCAATCAATATCCTTCCGTCGAACCAGAGTGCCATCAACCAGCCCCATGCTCAGGGGCGTCACAGTCGTAGTGCGAGCGTGACATACTCTCATGTGCCTTCCTCTGCCGCTTCGCCTCGGATTGCTGCTGGCCAGCCGAAGCAGTCCCAACCTCCTCTGTCTGCATCAGGGGACCTCTCCGTTGGCTCTGGGCCTGGTCCCTTACGGCATCCGCGCCAGCTGACGGCAGCTGAGCTGCACATGGAGCTGGAGAAGGAACAGGAGGCTGTGGTATGTGAAAACAGATCTTCTAATCCTTACGCAAGGCTGACTGTGTTTGGTGTCTAGGTGAATCGATTGACTCGTGAACTTTCTCTTCTCCGAGCGGCTCAAAACGCGTCGGTTGTCTCCAATGCCTCGTCCGCTTCTGCTCACGACCCCATCACTGAAACGTCTCTCCTCTCCGGAGCCGGGTTCACGATCCCCACGTCGCGAAGACACCACCGCAATTCATCTTCGGCGTCACAAAACCACATTCAGCAGGCTGCGTCATCGTATGAAATGCGGTATTCCCTTCCGCGTTCGGCTCAGTCACTTTCGCTTTCTCGACAAAGCTCCCGCTCACGAATCAGCCGTACCAACTCGCCGGGTCCACAACAGAGCACCTTGGATCCTTCCAGTTATTTCCACAGTCAGCGTATCCCTCACGCTTCGTCAGTTTCAGTGAACTCGGTGGCGGCCAATCCCGGGAGCCTCAGCCATGGTGATCAGATGAGCCCTGGTCTCATGTCGACCACTTCCAAATATGAGGAGACCGCCATGTGGAGAAATGAACTTGACTCTGCTAAGAAGGAGAACGAGACGCTCAAGCAACGCATCAGAGAGCTTGAGCGAATGGTCCGCAGCAGACGAGAACGTGACATGAGCCGGACAAGGAGCGACAGCGAGAGCACCGCGGCGAGCACGAATGCAGCCCCCTCTGGAGGAGTGAGCATTGCAGGTCCTCGTGATCATGCCGTCATACCCCAGCAGCCAGATCGACAAAGCCTCACGAGTGCGTCGGGTGCCGTTGCCGTCGGAGTGCCAGACGACGAAGTCAAGGTCGGAGAGAGCGCTGCAAGTGCCGGCGTGGCAGATAAGCCGCCTCAGTCGTAGCCCAACTGGCTTGTCGAACACTAGCGCGGAAATCGGAAAATGAGGCTGCAGCAAGCGTTGCGTGACGTTGGAAAGTGAACTTTGCACCACGATGAGGAAATTGGCGTTCAAGGGAGGGAGCGAGCGATTAGTCTACCGTAGGACTATGTGCTTCTATTGCTTTATTTGTCTTTCACTTCTACTTCTAACCTATATTTGCTTTCCGCTCTCTGTTCTGTCAAGCTGTTGAAGGATGCAGGCCAGCAGTCCATGCTGCCGCACTGTTCGATCTTGTATGATCAGATTACAGTCTATAGTGTTCACCATCGGGCTATATATTGTTAAAACACACGCGTCAAATCGCCACTTTACCTGCCATGTTTCATCAGTCGATTCCTGATTTTTGTGACTCGCGGCTCAGTCGTGGAAACTATTCGGAAGATTCATCGGGGGGTCAACCCCTCAGCTTGGCCGCCCGTGGCTAGATAGAGTCGTTTATAGCAGTCGAACTCGTTGTACGGAGTACGAGGTCTGAGGAAAACCAGGATACCATTGCGTGAAAGTAAAAGACGGTGTGCTCTGGCAGAAAACTACCGAGCAGCTCCGCCGTGAAACCCCTTCCACCATTCCCTCCTTCTACGGTCTACGTCCGTTTCCTTACCCTCCTCCCAAGCTCCAGAAACCAGCTCTAACATGGCTTCCACGGTCTACCGCACCACTCGAAATGAGGGCATGCACTAGGTGCCATGCTCTTAAACCACTTGATCGCTTAGTCAACGACCCGGTCGCGTTTGGCGACGTCATATACTGTCCAATGTGACACTTGCCGTGCCAAATATTCTGCTCGACGTGGCAAACATACCCCCCAACGTGACGCCTGCAATGGCGACGAGATGACACTTGGTGAGGACTGTTACGCGCTATGTGATACTTAACAGCTACTTGATATATAGCCATCGTCATCGGCCCCAGACACGCCCACCGTTCAGGCTACGAAGTGCACCATGGACAATGTACAATCGCCTCAAGCAGGGCGTATGCCGTCGAGGCACTCGACCGGACATCCTCACGCCGAGTCTGTCGCCGCCAGACCGATTCAACGCACCCCGACGAAGCAGAACTTCAGGAGTACCTTCCTCACCCACGACAACGGTCATTTGCAGCACCACCGCCCCGGGCCACGTCCAGGCGAGCACCCCAAGAGACAGCTTGTGGTCGCGATTGTGCTTGGCGACCCTAGCATTCGTGGGGTAGACGCATCGTTACGAAAAGATTCCACCCCGGCGGGAGTGCGAGATCCACGAATACGCGTGTTGAGGGCCTACATACCAATCTGCAACAGATGGGCGATCAATGCCGTAAGACTCACGGTTCAAGAATTCCGTAATGTCATCAACTCCGACGGGCCTCAGTCCAAAGCGCTCCTCAATCGGATCATCTGCTTCTCGTCTAGCATGACTGGCACACGAGCTTTCTGGGCTGCCCGCGGCCCTGATCCTGACGACGTCTTCGGAGATGACGCAGACGTCGAACGGTCAACTTCCGCCCAGTCAACTGTACCCATTGCGCACTCTACTCGCTTGCCTAACGTTCGGACCTTGGCGGTCCAATCGGCTCGTTTGTCAGCTATGCTTGACGAGAAGCAGATGATCCGATTGATGAGCGCTTTGGACACTCAGGACCGTCGGAGTTGATGGCGTCACGGAACTCTTGAACCGTGAGTCTTACGGCATTGTCCTTGAGGAAGAAGCTGCTTCAATTCGCAGCCTGGGTGCGCAGCAACATGTTGAAACACGCCCAACGCCACATAGGGTGCCGGGGAAAGCGCCCACGAGATCTCGGAAGCATACGCTGCACGTAGGGTTTAAAGTCGACCATCCGCTGCCGAGACGTTTCAATTCGATAGTTACACCGGCCCGGTATACCATGATGACCAGCCGGACCGTGCGACTGTCATTCCCATCTTTCGTCGGAAGCGTCAGTACACCTTGAAGGGCCAATTCTGCACTCGCACGCAGTTTCCTCTGACAGTCGCGTACGCCATCACGACACTCAATCGCACTGTTGTCGGCATCTCTTGCCATACCTTCATACCTGGGCTGTCTTATGTGGCTGTCTTATGTGGCTGTCTCGCGCGTCAAGACGCTAGACAGGATCATGTTTGATGCTCCTTTCGATCGTCAGTCCATTTGTGGCCAGGTCACACCCGCGAGGGATGCCCGGTGGATTGATGCCGTATGGCACCGGGGCCATCATCTGCCGACAGACGCAGATGAGGTCGATTGGTTGGAAGTTTCTGGGCCTGACATGGACGCATCGTGGGTGGCTACATCTCGAAGGGCAGCTTAGACTCGTGGCATAGTACGTTGCATCACTATTGTCAGTATTGGGAGCGCTCTAGCTTGATGGCCATGTATCTATACGATTGGTGCGAAAGAGGCGTGTTTTAGGCGGTGGTCTAGTTCGTCCAATTACGCTCCGGGCTATCGTGCATTTCCAGCATGTATGCATGTATGTTTATAGAGCTTGAACGCAGCACTCACATGGTTTCTGTCCACAGCCCGCTGATTCCATTCTTGACTCTGAGTCGCCTCCGGTCTTTGCCCAGCTCCTTTCTCGGTTTTTTTTTGACGCTTGAAGGGAGGGCCTTTTGGTTTGTCGTTGCGATTGCTGCGAGTATCGCTCTCCTGTTGGAGGAGAAGTAAGTTGATTCGTTGATACCCTTCCTTCTTGTTAGCCAGTCTTGTTGAGCGAAGACTGAAACAGATGTTCGAGGCTACACGGGATGAGATACGTTCTAGTTGCCTCAAAAAAATGCTCTATTGTCGCGTTAACTATAGAAAGACGAATCTACGATGGCACCGTCTACCACTTGCTCTCCGCCCTGTAGTTAGACAGCGAGAAGTTGAAAGCCCAGAACGAAAGCGACAGCATACGATTTGGCCTCTGCAAATGAGGTGAGCGCGTGGACAACGGATTCTCCTTCAGAGAATCCCTCTTGAGAAATGATGAAACTCTGGCCTCCTTTTGGTTTTCCTTCTGAAGAAACAATTGCGATGGGCGAATGAAGTGGTATAAATCCAAGACTATCGTCGCGAGCCTGATACAGCTTGGGCGGATCGGTATCCAATGCACTCGAGGCTGCTGTCGTCGGCCAGAGCATTTGTGGTCCAGCCATTACTGGGCCGGTCGATCCGATGGCAATTTCCTGGTGTATTGTAAAGAAACCCGCGTGTACCTAGATCCGCGAGGGGGGGCCGAGGCGACCACAGCAGCACCGGTCCTGTCTATTCGCGTTCTTGGACACACCATTACATAACTCGTCCTCATGATGCGGCAGACTCATACGTATGTATTTCTCAACAACACCATGCATGATGCCACATGATTGGCACCCATCGTTCGATCCCCTGGGTTTAACTCGCATCTGCCGGTCCCGAAGTGGCATGTTCGTGTCTCCGCTTCGCAGCCGACGGACCCACTCGCTCTTCTGTCACTGTCAGGTGCCATTGAGTTGCCGCCATCTGGATTCGTCATAGGCGTAAAGGCGAGGTCAGCTCAGTATGACCCAAGAGTGTCGCAAGTTGCAAAGACAGAGAAGAGATTCTGGGCAGAGCTTCATAATGTAATTTCTTGCGATAAAAGGTCACCAAGAAAAGCAACAGCGAAAATGAAGACTGCATGTGCGACTGTATCGACGACAACAAGCCCCAGAGTCATGACGATGACAGCAGACAGCTCCTACAGAAACGGCGTCAATTGAGCAACCAATGAATGCGCGCAATCAAAGTCCTTGACGATGACAGCTTCCGGCACTGTGCGGATTCTAGCTGAGCTAGTTTAATCGGCGACTTGTGTGAAAGCCTGGCGTTGTTGGAGCAAGCCGATAAGAGAAGCAGGGCGTTGCAGGGGGCGGGTCAGTCGATCCCGCGTCACACCGGGTTTCTCTCGACAAGTGGTCATGCCACACTTGCCTCACCCGGCATGCCACACCAGATTCGCTCTTTCCCTCTTTTTGTCTCCAGCCACTCGTTTCACCACCATCGGACCCTTCTGTTCTTCCTGCCAGGCTTTCGTTCGACGATGCAGCAAGGCGGCAGATGGATGCGAAAAGCTGCTTGATGTGTTATCATTGCCGCAGCAGCTACAGGTGAGGGACCAACAGCGCCAACGGACGTGGGTCAGCGGCAGACAGGCTTCCCCGGATTTTACCCCAGAGGATCGCGTTTATTAGCGGATGCAGCTGCGGCGCTAAGCCCCAACGGGGTGCCCAAAGCGCTTTGCCCGCTGAGAAGCTGCGGTGTTGAAGCTGCGGTGCCCACAGTGTCTATCTATCGACTGATGCAATCGCATTTTCCTGGCATGAAGACTCTGGCATTGAACAGTTTGGTAGGACACATGGGACACATAGACGCAAAGAACACAAAAAACACATCTGGACACAGGCCGTATTGGCACCAGCGAATTGCTTTGAGCGGCACGGGAAACGGTGCATTCATGCCTGGCCGGCTCACAAGGAATGTTGATGGCCATGATCCAAGCCACAGTGCAACGATGGCTCCGTGCCCACACTGTATGCGAGCGTCCTGGACGATATGTGGGAATCCTGAGATCCCGTGCCAACCACAATCACTGCCTCTCGTCACGCGACCGGCCGAGGCAATGTTCCGTGCAATGTCCCAATACCTCTTCTTGGCTCGTGTACTCAACGACACGCATCGTACCGAGAACATTACCCCGCCCGGCTCGACAAAGGCAAAGCAAGTTAGCAACATGAGAGGGGCTATATGGAACAACTGGTTCGTCTTGAGCACCGAAGGCCGCCGAGAACAAATAGCTATCCCCTCCTGTTCCCCTCCCTCTCCCGCCTTCTCCTTCTTCTGCTCTTTCTTCCTACACGCTTGATTCTCTGTAGACGGCCTTGAACCACGTTTGAATCTATCAATACACTGCACATACAAGCAAAGGTTCGTGAAGCTAAACAACCCACTCGCTCTTGGACAGCTATGTGTGTCCCGCCACATCTCATTGTCCTCGGACTAACCGGACTTGTCAGTCCTCGATTGCCCATCTGGAAAATCTAGTGACTGAATTTAAACACAACTACCAACAAATCCGAATCAATCATCATCCAGCATCTCAACACAAGACATCATGTCAGAACCGCTCACCAAGGTCGACTCCGCCGTGCAAGGCTTGTCATCGTCTCCGCCCAAGGAAAAGGGCCATCGGAGACAAAGCTCCAGTGCTCCTGGAGTTATGAACGTCACTGACCTCGGTAACTTCTTTTACACAGTTTGCCATCTCTTTCTTGCTTCTTCACTTGATGGCTTTTCAGCAGTATAGCATGGACAATTGCTAACAGCATCCCGCCCCACAGAGAAGGAAGGAATCGAGCTGCAGATCGCTATTGAGACTCAAAAAACGGGCTGGTAAGAAATCCCCAAGGCCAATACGTGCGCCAATGTCGTCCAGTCTTGTAGACGTTACTGACGCAGCACGCAAAATACAGGAAAATCAACAAAAGCTCAGCAACAGTAGAAGACCCTGCTATTCTGAAGCTGCCATTGACAAGTCCCCCCGTAAAAAAGATTGACCTGCATTTCCCATTGGGTAAAGAAGTCACGGCCCGTAACCTAAAGGGCGTCACGATTAAGGACGCCCTGGATGCCATCCACAAGGCATACAAGAAGCGAGTACGTAAAGAATTCCACGCGTCCTTCTTATGAGTCTCTTGTCAAGCCTCCCTGGAAGTCCATAGTTGAATGAGCATGCTGACGCCTGACAGGCCGATGACGAACTCGACAAGCCTTACTTGGCTGGCTTTGAATGGGACAAGGAAGAGTCATGGACACGGTTGGTCGTCCACCTGCAATCAACACCCAGCGCGACCGGATTCGGTGGCGGCAAGAAGAAGAAGAGCAAGAAGGAAGACGACTAAACCATTGGCCGAGTCGAGTGAAGCGATTGCGGAATGCATCCCTTTGCTTTAGTGTCTCACGTCGCCGATTACGGTGCATTGCTCCCACCACGTTGCGTTATCTATGTAATCTAGTCTTGAGTCGTCGAGGATGCATACCTACATACCGAAACTATTTATCTGCTACATACATGCATATCAAGATGGTATGCTCGTTTCCCTCGCGATAGCCTTGTCAGCGTCTCCTCAGACTCCACAGATGGTACAGGTTGCAGTGTCACTAGGAAGTAGTGGAGCGATTCACTTGTAAGCTTGTAAGTTGTGATCACTGATGGAGGTGCATGGAGACCAAGAAACCCTCCGTAACTCTCGCCTCGCGTAAATACACCTTCTCCCGAAAGATGTGTACAATTTCGCATCTTTAGCATGCCAAATAGCCTCAAGACATATGAGTGAAGTTCTAGCGTGTGGTCGTCCAAACTGGGCCCAACCTGGCGATTCGCGGTATTTTCGCAAACGGGTTGATTGTTATAATTGCACCCTTCTCTGCGCTCTACCGGAGCGAGCGTAAGTTTTATTATTCTGCCTCTTCCAGCTCCGCCTGTGATATGTTCCCTTTTCAGTCTTCAGTGCCTGGATCCAGATTGTGAAGGGGGAGCTTGGCCGTACGAGGTGACGACGCGGGGCTGCTTGGTTCAGTGATAAGGAGAACCGAACAGCTGAGATGGAGCAGAGTCTGTTTTTTCTCAACACAATTCGCAAAGCTACTACATACTTTCAAATTGTCTACTTCAAATACAAGTGTTCGATCTGCTCTGATCAATTCCATCCGAATTACAATCACACAATACACTGCGTCTCTTACCTTAGGTACCTACCTCCTAAACTCTTATCGTCAACGGCAACAACGGGTCGGCTACTCTCGGCCACCGGGCCGACGCCACGCGCCTCGTTCCCCACCGCGGAACTGCTGCGAAGGCCGACTAGAAACACACTCCGACATTTGTACTACCTACCGCACGACGGCATGCCGCGACTATTATTAAAGATGCGTTCGTCCGGAGATTGTTAGCCCGAGGGGGTGCGTAGCTCTCGAGACCCAAACTCTAGGAAGGAAGTCCAGCATCGCAACTGCCAACGCTGACGGACTTGAACTCCACGTTCTTCTGTCTAATCGGTCTACTTGCCCCTGTCTCTACCTGCGTGGCTTCTATCGGCCAGGAGGTATAATACCTACGTCATGCCTGTCACGGAGTTTAGCACCAAGGAGAAGTACCGCTACCAATGCGGCTTCAATAGCCACTTTGAGTGAGTTGCCTTTGCCTGCTCGAATAGTCCCCCTTCTGAGTGAAGGTGAAGGGACTTGAAGCGAAGTCATGTTGCTTGTCACAGAACTGACGATCAGTATAGGTCAGAGGCCATCGAGGGCGCCCTCCCCATCGGACATAATTCTCCGCAACAGCCACCCCTGGGACTCTACGCCGAGAAGCTCTCCGGGACGGCATTCACGGCGCCCAGGCATGAGAACAAGCAGACATGGCTGTACCGCGTGCTGCCATCATGTGCGCATGCCCCCTTCCGGCCTGCTTCCAATGAAGAAACCGCAGCGAAGGGAACAGCCGTGGAGAGCCTGCACTACATCCCCAATCAACTCCGCTGGGATCCCTTCAGCCACGACGAAGCCCACGAACACGACTTCGTAACAGGCCTCAAGCTCGTAGCCGCCAACGGGGACCCAGCCCAAAAGCAAGGCCTCGGGATCTACATCTACGCCGCGGGGCGGGACATGGACCCCCAGACAGCATACTACTCCGCAGACGGGGATCTCCTCATCGTGCCCCAGGAAGGCGATCTAGATATCCGCACCGAACTAGGCTGTCTCCTCGTGCGGCAGATGGAAATAGCAGTTATTCCCCGCGGCATCAAATACAACGTGTGTCTTGTATCCGGACAACCCGCCCGCGGGTACGCCCTGGAGCTATACGAAGGCCATTTCCAGCTCCCGGAACTAGGACCCATTGGATCGAATGGCCTAGCCAACGCGCGGGACTTTTTAGCTCCCGTTGCTCACTTTACCGACGATCACGACACCCAGGGACCGGGACCGGGACCGGGACCGGGACAGAAACAGGAACAGACACAAGAACGACGCAAATACCGCATCACCGCTAAATTCCGCCAGAACCTCTTCCAAACCACACAGCCACACACACCCTTCGACGTAGTCGCCTGGCAAGGAACCTACTACCCCTACAAATACGACCTCGGGCGCTTCAACACCCTCGGCAGCATATCCTTCGACCATCCCGACCCCTCCATCTTCACGGTCCTATCCGGCCCACCCCTCGCAGGCACCCCCGGGACCTCCGTCGCAGACTTTGTCATCTTCCCCCCGCGGTGGCTCGTGGCAGAGAAGACGTTCCGGCCGCCGTGGTATCACCGCAATACGATGAGTGAGTTTATGGGGCTCTTGAGGGGGGGCTATGATGCGAAGAGGGGAGGGGAGGGGGTTTTGAGCCGGGAGGTGCGTCGTTGCATAATGTGATGAGTGGGCATGGGCCGGATGCGGAGACGTATGAGAGGGCGAGGGGGGGGGAGTTGGCGCCTGTCAAGGTTGGGGAGGGGAGTTGTGCGTTTATGTTTGAGAGTGGGTTGATGATGGGGGTGACGGAGTGGGGGTTGAGGAGGTGTAGGAAGGTGCAGGAGGGGTATTGTGAGGAGAGTTGGGGGGGTTTGGTGAGGCATTTTGGGAGGGGGGAGGCGGTTGTGAGGAGTCATCTTTTGGGGGGGTGACTATGTATGTAAGGTGTTTTATTTGCTCCTCTCTGCTGTGTTTTCGATGTTTATACTGGCTTTGTCATTCTTGGGTTGTTGGCTGTCTTGGTGCTGTGTTGCTGCTATATGATACTGTCTAGCCATCTTTGTATCGTCTTTGCATGCATATACTGTGGCCTGTCTTGCCATCTTTATATTGTCTTTGCTTTGCTTAGTCTTACCACCTGTCTTGACCCTTTCCTTGTCTCTTCTGTGCTTCATTCTATCTGCTTATGGCATTTGGACCGTGATAGGTACATAAGTACTGCTCAACACAACATTACCGAAATTATTCGCGGCCGACATCCCAATCACACGCTATTGTTCTACAATACGTGTCTGGAATCATAATCATAAAAAAGTACTGTGAACCTTGCTAGTCCGCTGCTTCTATCCATCTGACCTACCACCAGAAAACCCCGGCGTAACAGACATTACTGACATCAGATCCCCCTTCGTGTCTTGATCGCCGTGACATCTCACGAAACTACTCCGACTTCTGAACCTCCTCCACGCCCTCCTCATCACCCGTCCAGTCCCTCCACCCCTCCCCCCTCAACCAACTAATCCCCTTCCTCCACTGCCTCTCCGGCACCGCCGCCCGCGCATCCCTCTCATACGCCATCCCCGTCAACGCCAGCGCCAGCACAAACACGCCCACATCCCCCCCACGAACAGCCCTCCACCAACGCCTCTTGATACCAACCCGCCACAGCGACAGCAGACTCAGCCGCGCGCTAGACAAGAAGATAGGACGACCATGGCGACCATCCATTACACACGCCCAAAGTCCAGCCGCAAACCCTCCCAAAAAGAAGCGCTGCGTGGGAAGCACACGACGCGGCAGATAGTTCTGGAAAAAGCATATAGACGCCCACGCCGTAGATATAGCCCCCGTAGCAAAGAGCGCCGTACGAAACGCCCGGGACAGCATCGCCGACAAAACCGCACCAGGCCGGTGGTACAGAGCAGCAAGCCGCGGCGGCACCACCAGCGTAAGCACCGCATACACGCCCAGAAAGAACCGCCCCAGCGGCGGCAGAGCACGCAGCCAAAACGTAAGCAGTGTACGCGCACAGGACGGATCCTCGGGGTGTAGCGTCGCGCACGCAAGCGACGTGATGAGCGGATGCGCCTGTGCCGTCAGAGGCGCAACGGCCTGCAGCACCGCCGGCATACCTTCCTTGCGGTGCTGATGATACTGCGGAAACATAGTCGGGGAGACGTACGCCGGCCACTGTGACCGCGCCATGTGTGCGAGGGCGTCGACTACCGCGGCGGGAGGGGGACTGTCCGCGCTGGTGGGCAGATAGCCGGCTGAGTGTGAAAAGATGAAGCGCCCGTATGCGTCTGGGAAGCAGTCCCGGTCGAATGCCACGGCGTGGAGGAGCTGGCCTGTCGCGAGGGGCTGTAGGAGCCAGCTGCCGAACCACCAGGGGCGTCCGCCGCGGCGCCATATGTGGCCCTGGGCTTCGCATACGTTCCAGGTAAACTCGAGGGCGCGTACCAGTGCGAATAACGCGATTGTTCCGCGTGGTAGGCGTGAGTGTCGCGTGGGACATGCTCCGAGAGCTAGGCCCGCCAGAGAAGCACCCACGGCTGGCGCATAGCGTGATGTCAGTGCCGCGCCTATGCGAGGGTTTCGCTTCCGGAAGGGCGCGGCTTGCGAATCGAGTAGCTGTGCGCGAAGCCGCCACAGGAAGCGGAATAGTAGCCGGTATAGCAGTACTGTGGCGGACAGCGATGCTGAGAGCCGTACCGCGGGCCACGACGTGGTGTTTTTGCGGCTGGCATCACCAGCGGCTCTGTTGCCGGCTAGTTTCCGCGCCACGGCGTCCCAGGCCTTGATGCCCGCTAGAGCTACCAGAAACACGCGCAGCGCGTGCCGTACCGCCCTCGCGTTGTAGTCGTCGCCATTGCTGGTGATGATGCCGGTGCCGGTGCCGGTGCCGGTGCTGTTGCTGTTGTCGTTGCCGGCGTCTCTCCGTGGCTGCAGCGCCTTGTCGACCGCGGCGGGTGTTGGTGCTGCTTTGCGTAGAGCTCGGGATCGGGATAGGATGTATTTGTGCAGGGCGGCGTATTCGCGTGCCGAGATGGTGTAGCGGATTGTGTTGCGCAGTACGGGGTCCACGGGTGGCGAGGCCATGGCGGTGGCCGTGGACCGATTAAAATGAGGGGATGCCTCTCGTGCTCGACCGTGTGTTGTTTGTGTTTTCCTGTGTCTGTTGGTGATGCTTGAATCCTTGGTGTTTGTTGTTGCTGCTTGGTGGCCCCTTGTGACCCTTGATATTGCTAGATTTATTCCTCGTGCTTATTTTGCTTGTTGGTTGTTGCTGTAAACGCTCGTGGTTCCTTGCCGGTGATCCCTATTGTCCCTTGTCCCAATACCGCCCTGGTCTTCCTGATTCTTCCTGACTGTTGCTCGCGTTCTCGTGACCCTTGCTATTCCTTGTTATCCCTCGGTGCTTCCGCCCCTGCTGCCTCAGCCGTGGCGCAGTGATAGCGTCGACACGGTGCAAGAGGACGCGATGATTCTGCCGTAGTATAATCGCGATCGTGGTAAAATCCTGATATATGTTGCCAGCCTGATTGTATTGTGGTCTGAGGTGTGGTTCAGGCCGCAGGGTGGTACATAGTAGTCCGTGTTCTTCCTCGGCAGCTCCTAGGTACATTGAGATCGAGACACGAGACACGAGACACGAGGCATGACGCCATGGACCCATCGAGCGATTCCGGCCGGCCGCGCAGGGTTGGCAATCTAGGTACCCAACTCTCTCCTTTACACAATTTTCTCGGCAACGGTGCACGGACCACGTCCGCCCACTTCTGTTATGACTTGGCTGTATAACCTGCTGTAGCCCTAACAGCAGTCCACCTCCGAATGGAAAACTCGAAAATGCCGCCCTCAGCACCACCACTTCATTCGATGTCGACGCCGATGTCGACGGCGCCTGTTCATCTACCGTTCTGCTGGTTCGAGGTCGTACATGAAATCCAAGCAACATCGACAACGACCGCGGCATCGTCCCCCCTCCCAGCCACGACACCATCAAACCGGCGTTTGCCCACCTCGAGTTTTCAACCGGCGTGCTTTCGGAGAGTTCAGCACGCCGCTCTCATTGGTCACCTAGACCTTCCTGAAATTCTGGTAGCGGAGCTGTGCCTCTGGCAAAATTCCGCTTTTAACGACACAACTTGTGCCCACGCGAGCACACGTGGTGGAAGGCGCTGACGCCTGAACCCATACCGAAAACAAATGCCTTTGGCGACCGAGATGTAGGATATTCTTTGGGGAAAACTGGCTTGTATTTAGAAGAACCCGGGATTAGCCCTGCACACCCTAGGTATGCCCAAAACTGGGACGCAGTGGTGTTAAATATACAACAACAACAACAACAACAATATAGGTAGATTGCCAACTTGTTGTTGTTGTTGTTGTTGTATATTTAACACCACTGCGTCCCAGTTTTGGGCATACTAGGTGTGCAGGGCTAATCCCCGGGTAAGGGTTCTACTAAGTACAAGCCAGTCCTCCCCCAAAAACCATCCCGCATCTCAGTGTACAACAATTGTCTGTGTGATATCCGGCGTCAGCGCCATCCACCACCCTGTGCCACTCGGGCACAGGTTACGTAGGTGTACGTTCTCAAGCGAAATTTTGCCAGAGGCATGGCCGCGAATCCAGTGAGTCAGAGGCGGCCTCCACGGCACGCAGTAGCTATTACCTAATACAGAAAAGAAGAAACAACGAAAGGAAATACAACTGTGAAGAACTGAGGGGGCGCCTAGGCGCATATGTCTTTGTAGAAGTTGGTCGCTTCTACTAACTTCAGAAAGGTACCGAAGTCTTTGCCTACTGCCGCGGCGATAGCTTGATCTGCGGAAGGTGTCAGCCGAACGCGGTGGCAGGCTTTCACCTTCCGGCAGTAGAAAAGGTGATCTGGCGATTTCCGCCGCCCGCAAGAGCAGAGCAGGACGGCATCTTCGTGGTCGAGCTGCTCGTGGTAATCCGCGAAGTCCTCGTGGCCAGTCCTGGCAGCGAGGAGGCGGGCGAGCATGGGCCGGGACGTGTTTAATTCGTCGTTGGGCTGGGACTTAATCGGCAAGTCCAGCTTCCGATACGAGTCTGGCTGTTCGCTTTTCCACCAGCTCTCAAGGTTCTGCTTTACCAGATCTCGAGCCCAACGTTTCGTGTGTGCCGCAGAGGGGCCCTGCGACAATACAGTCGTGTCGCGGCAGCCGGCTTTCGCCAGCTTGTCCGCAGCCTCATTCCCGCGAATGCCTTGGTGACCGGGGCACCACGTGACGCGAACGTCGCCGCGTTCCCGGGCCAATCGGGCAAAGTCCAGTGCCTGCTTCTGTGACGAGACGGAGGCTCGTCCCGTGACTGATCTGATCGCAGCCGTGTTGTCCAGCAGAACGTCTATGTCGATCGGGGGGGGGGGGAAGCTGAAGGGCAGCTTGTAGACCGGCAAGCGCACCCCAGACCTCCCCATCGTAAACTTCGGATCTGGCCAGCCGCCCTTTGCCAGAGGCGACGACTGTGCCGTCCCGGTACACAACGTACCCAAAGCCGGCGTCGTCGCCAGATTCCTTCGACCCGTCGCTACTACGGCGTGTAGGGCTGCTGCCGCGTCTTCCTTGGACAGGCCATTTGTTGGGTCGGGCGCCGGGGGGGCGGGCGGGAGTAAGTCGGTGCACGGAACTCGCTCTGTGAGGTTGAACGTGCGGCGGAGCCGGGACACAACTTTGCGCCTGTCGCCGTTGTGGCCCGCCGGCGCTCGTATTGTACCGTGCCAGTGGCCACATGGCTCAACCTCACCTCGTGGGGCAACAAGTATGTACATACATACAGCCAAGGTATCAGTCCGGAATCAAGGATGCCTAGACCGTTGGCATAGGTATTTACTCTCATAGTTCCAAGTTTTGAAAGAGCCATTGAGTTTGTTCCCAAACACTTTCAAATCGTGTGATACTGTACGCCGAAACCGCACCAAGCTATATCTGCGCATCGCAGCTTCACTAATAGACCGACTTCACTCTCCTTTTCCCTGAAACATGTTTGGGTTAGCAAAGAGACGTTAACTGATCATCAGAGCGGGCCAAGATCACGCGTCAACTCAGAATTACACGTACTCTGCGGCTATGCGGGAAGCAATCCAGGGATTACATTACAAAGTCAGAACTTAGAACAGTACGACTTTCATTTACTCCGACATGAATGCTCCATCACCAGAACTTCAGCAATGCTCTGCAACACCCATGCCATGTCAACGTCGGCAAACATGTATCAATTATTGACTCAGTCTCCTCGTATGCTCCAATTTACCACCATCCGCGAATGTATTTCCCATCCCAGAGGCCCTTCCAAGTTCCAGCCCTATTATCCGAGCTTCACGTGTATTTACCACCGACATACGCACCGCCTACCCATCAGATACACTAAGTACTTCTCCATACTTCTTGCCGGTAGTCATCCACTACTTCGACGCCAACGTCTTTCTCATCCTTCAATACCTCCCCAAAAAGTCCCGCATATGTTAAAGGCTTCCGTCGTGACTCGTAGGAACGAGTCCATGACATCGTCAGCTCCATAGAGTGCCAAGTTCCAACAGCGCCCAGCTACCCAATACCACTCACAATGGCCCGAAACCGCTCAACACCGCAGGGTAGAATCAGATTTGTGCCTCTTGTATCGTTCCCAAGACACACTACAAAAGTGAAATCGACAAATTATCCCTAGCCACTCGGCAAGTGTCCCTCCGCAAGCAGAAAAAGCAGCCCAAGAAGCGGGAAGCAGGCCAAACAACTGGCAACTAAACAAATGGGCAAAACACGCAAACCACAATAACACCAATAACGTCATTTTTCGCAAAGGCACCTGCAGCATCAAAAGCCACAGCCCTATACCTCATCCCTACGCAGCGCCCGTCCAGTAAACATCTCACGCAAGAAAGAAAGCGCATTCTCGATATGCTTGATTGCACTCCGAATGCCCCACCAATGACTGCTAGCATGAAAACAACAGAAAACAACGCAAAAAAGGTCAAATAAAAGAGCCAGAAGAAGCCCTGAAAAAATTCGTCAGATCGTCAACATATAGCGTGCACAAATCAAGGGTACGCCGTAGCAGTGTCCTTCACTCCCTGCAAAACAGGCACCCACTTCCGTCCCAGAGAAGGCCCATCTGCATTTCCATACGGAAGAACCTCTTCCTGCCATCCCAGCGCACTCCAAGGTCCCATATCCTGCGGACTAGGATTCCCCAAAGCCACCCGGATACTTTCAGCCTCGGGGACGCGGTCCCCCAGAACAGCATTGAGAGCGCGCAGACGACGTGCTTCGCGCTCCTCGACGGCACTTCGGATGATCCGGTATCGCGAATCCGCGTTGGCCCATCCATTCACGTTACCTGAGCTGGCCGATTCGAGTATCATCTTGAGGTGAGAAAAGGGAAGATTGATCAGGGCCCGAGAGAGGACGGCGGATTCCATGGGCTGAGCCTGTGGAGCCGCTTTGGGCGTCTCGGCGTCGGACGGAATCACTTCTTCCTCTAAGGATAAGTCGCCAAATTGAATGCCCGCAATGTGTCGTGATCGGTGGCCCTTGCCGAATGGAATGGAAGACCCTCGGATGGTGGCGGCCGATTTCTTTACGGACTTTGGGCGTGGCGGTGGAGCTGGGGGAGGTGAAGGTGGTGCTGGCGAGTGTGAGGGTGGTGGAGGTGCGTGTTCGGGCAGCCGGGCATATGACTTTGGATCTCTCGATAAAATATCAAGGGTGAAAGTAGGCGGAAGATTGTGGACAATGAACGTCACCAGAGCGTTGAGTAGGATTCTGGATCCGTCGCCGTACTTGAAACTGTCGCCGGAGCCGTTGTCGACATGCCCCTCCAGAGCAAACTCCATCAATTTTTCCATGGAGTGCCAACTCAGTAGCTGAGTCGCCACTTCGCACCCACGCCGAATAATCGGAGCCCATCCCAACAGATGGCCAGCAGCAGCATACGAGAGGGCAAAGTCTAGCTGATCACTGTGGGTGCCCACATCTGCAAAGGTGTGTTGCGTATCAGGGCGTCCTCGAGCCGGCAGCGGCAGGAGTGGTAGGCCATATAGTCGCTGGACACTCATGTAGAACGAATCTGATCTCAGCCACTTATCTCCCGTCTCGAGCAGAAGCGTATGCGTATGCGAGTTTCGGTCCGACAACGTCAGCGGCAGTGTCTGGCTACCGAGAAGAGCACCGAGAACACGACTGCGTGCGAATATCAGACGATGACCCGGAATTCGGACAGGAGCTGCTCGGTCGTCTACATATCTGAGCTCCAAGGTGCAATCTGCGAATTCAGAATCGCCAAAGTGTTGCTGCATGTAATCAACAAGACGGTCCCCATCGCTGTCGGGCAAAAAGGCTTGGTCCTGGGGCCCATGGCCGTTGCTGTGACCATCACCATAGCCATTGCTGTGGCCATTAGTATAGCCGTTGCTGTGACTGTTGCTGTGGCCCTGGCCCTGCCCATGCATCATCCTAGGGTAGTCAAGAGGCATGAATAATCTCTCGTGCTGACCATGACCAGGCCCGTCCAGCTCTCCCGGTCCAGTACCTCCGCCGTTGTAATGTCCATTCGCCGGATACGCCTGGTAGATGGGCTTGTCTTCGAGCTGGCCGGACGAGTGAGATTCGTGAAAGCTGTGGGGCGTGGATGGCGCAAAATTCATATTGGTTCCATATCCAGGGAAGGCATCCATAGGACCAAAGCCCATGGCTGGACGGCCATAGTGCTCAAAGTCTGCTGGCTGCATCATATCCGCTCCATAGGGCATCATGGGAGGATATCCGTTGCCCGGGGGTGGCATGTACGGTGTGCGGCTGTCCATCATGGGCGGCATGGCAGGGGGAGGCACGATACCACCGGAATGAAGGGGTACAGGGGAACTGTTTTGAGAATTCTGCAACGTGCCGAAATGGATACTACCGTTGCTGGGATGGGAATAACGCGCCTGATGAGCCGCACCATTATGCATTGGAGGCCGTGGACCACGGGCCCCATCACCATTTGCCATGAAGCCGTACGGACGCGGGACTGGCTGGAACGGGGGCGGGATCGGGTAACGGGAGGGCGAAACTGCTGGCAGTGGACGGCCGTTGGCAGCTTTCGCGACAACAGTGTGTTGATCAACTGCTAGTCATCCAGTCAGCCACAAAACACTTTTGGTCACACATCAAGCTTGAGGTTGTGGTAGCAAATAGGCGTGCTCTTGACTCACACTTCGATGCATGCGCACTTGTGTTGACCCGTGTCTCAGATTTCGGTTCAGGTCTGCTGCTATATCGTCCGTTCGGAGCATGGTGGTCGGCAGCCGGGAGTCTTACGATGTGCGAGTCATGCGTAGTTTGGTTTTCGGCTGGTATGGTCGGGCGAATTTCACTCGTTATCTCGCCGGAAGGATTATGTGCACCGTGACCCGTTTCTGGCAGGACAGAGGCGTGTGAGATGTACTGAGGCAAAGACAATCAGTGGAAGATGGAGGCTCGATTTCAGCTTACCAATAAAAGCTCGTCCATTTGTACTGTCCAAGTCGTTGGTCGAGCTCTTGGATGATGGCGGCAACTCACAAGTTTCGTCGTGCGAGGTGGCGGCGATGGGAATACCTCGACTCACTTCGGTAGCCTGTCGCGCATCCGTCTTCACATCAGGCTGGGTCGAGGTAGCCTGCGAGCTTGGCGAGTGCAACTCAGTGGCAGATGAAGCCGTGGAAGATGCCACAGATGCGTCTCTGGCAGCAGCAGCAGCCTTCCGCTGGGCGTAGGTCAGAGGCAAAGCGGGCTTTGGCCGGTATGAACCAGTGCCTGCCTTGCGGCCCCTGACAGAGCCGTTCGGCGGCGCCATGATTGCGTTCAGCGTCGATCAACAGGGCGACAGACGGGGGCATGCGGCTCGTAGAACGTCGTGCTGTCGAATAGGAGGGATATCGGCCGAGCAGTTCGTTGCGAAGGCGCTTGTCGGAGACCGAGGAGAAGGAAGAAGCTCGGATGCCGGACTAGAGAAGAAAGAGAGGGAGAGAGGGAGTTTTGTATCCTACTGGCGAGTTCGAAAGAGAGAACAAGGACGGAGAAAGAAATCAGCGGCTCGCCCACAACGCCGCAGAGGTGATCACATGAGAGATGCACGGTCGGCTGCAACCTCTGTGCATAGATGTCGCCAGGGACAAAGATGAAGGCGGAAGAGGGGAGATGAAGACTTGTTTGTGGTGCAACGCGAAGAACGGGGAAGGGGCGGAGAAGTCTGTTTCTAAACAAATGTACATGTGCCAAGGTGCTGTGCCAAGTACCTTTCCAAGTACCGGCTAAGTTGTCCCGCACTGGCAGTGCAACTTTTTTAATCCAGTCACTTGTTCAACTTCCAGGCTTTGTGCACTCTAGCGCCAGAACTTCTTTCATGCAGCAGCATGCTCCATACTATGTACTTTGACATCGACTCATCGAGGAGGTACCTAATGTATCACTGATCTGTGATCAGATTATTCAGAGACCTATCAGATCCATTCGAGGCATCCTGCACGTCCTGTTCCTTCGACTTCCTCTCGCTTCTGTGTTCCAGCGACACGCCAGAAAAATATACGGTGGCACATTAAGTATACTTTGCAGCTCTCACCGTTCAATCTCGAACCAAAAAAAGCAAGCGACGCGCTGGCGGCTGAACAAAGATAAACACCGGGTCGCGCGCCTGTTCCACCAATCAGTGCGAGGGCCATTCCACGAGTGGACACACTGACGGCAGGTCGCAAAAGTGACGTTTGACTTCCGTCAAGAGTCGACTGAGAAGTTCCCAGACTTGTTCATCGCACTTGCATATCATGAGGGCGTATGCATACCATGTTGACGCACGGATAAGGACGAGTACCTAGAGGATCACACAAATATTTAGGTGTCCAGATGCTTGTCATTGCGACGATGCGACCAGATATCGCGCATCGCCCACCACGTTTTGCACAGTTTAGCCACGTTCATCAGTGATTCAGTACAGAGGGTAGATACGCCTACTTCTCATCCGGCACAGCCCCGAAGCCATGCGTTCTCGTATCTCCTTGCACTCATGAGCCCCTGCCATGAATGTCGCCCTACAGTCATGATGGTACGCCCGAGGACTTGCGAACACAAAAAGGGAAGCGCTCTACAGCTCGTCGAGTCCAGACACACTGAACGCCCATGTGTTCGGTCCGTCCCCCTGTATGTATGTCCCTCTTCAATCCCTTCCCACCTCCAATACACCGAGTTCTGAGAATGGGCAGACGGGTCACGACTTACAGCACAAGAAGGAGGATAGGCCGCAACTCTATCAATAATATCGTATGGGCGAATGAGAAGATAAATAAGAAGGGAAATGGAAAAATATTTATAAGACGGAGCCACACGATGCCACATGTGCCCCACCTGAAAATCTTTCACATTTGCACATCACGAACAACTCGGTGCAGAAAAGCCTTTTTTCGGAAAAAGCATTCATGTTCGACGGCCGCTTCTACGTTGACTGACTTCAATCCCCTTCGACCGCTCCGACGCCCACACGATTTGGTGGTTTTTTTGTTTTCTCTTCCAGATCCGCCAGCCCGAACCGCCGCCATGCACCCTCAAGACCAGAGCGGTCAAATGTCCTCGACCGGAACTCCGAGACTGGTGAGGCCGGGCGCTTACCAACACACCCATACGTAGGTACCTAGTTAATGGTAGTTGTCAGTCATGAGATATGGACCTTTCCATTTACACCAAGAACTGTTTGTCTTTACTTGCAGCGGTTCATTTCAACTCGCCACTGTCATCCTCGGATATCGCCACCGGCATACGATGTGATGTTGATGCTGAACCACCACTCCGATATCGATCAGATGACTACCATAGGCTTGCCTTGAAGAATGTGAGGTAAAGGACAAGACAGCGGCCAGTTGGCTGCGCTATCTTTTTCATAGAATTCTCCAATCTGGAGTTAGATACGTAGGGTATGGGCAGCAAAGGGCCACAAAAATGCCTATTTCTACTACCAGATGTACGCAGAAGGATACAAAGTTCTCTAGATCTGCGCAGTAAAGATCACGACGCGCGTCTTCTTTTGTGCTTGTGTTTTGGCCAAAATATCGTGAGATTGAACAGGGAGTGGCGTGGCTCACTGTGGAGCACCCAAAGTCGTGCACGGTGCAAGGTCGCGAATTTCAATTACCTAATTGGCTTCGCACGTCGACAACGCGCTTGACATCAGCCACCCATCTAATGAAGTTGTTTCCTTCGCGTAGGACGCGTTTCTCGTGATACTATTGCATCTGCTTCCCCCTCATAACTCCAGCAACACGTACATACTGCACAATGGACACTTCTTCGCCCGATTACGACTCGGAAATCTCTTACCAGACCAGTTTCTGTGAAAGTGACGATGCCGAAACCTTCACAGCCGCGGCTTTCAGCGAATATGCATTGGATGATATCGTATACCCGGATGAAGTCTCTGAGGAAGAACAATGTCGAGTCAATCGGGTCTCCCACCATTGTCATCCTAGGGGCGCGTCTGAAGATGCACCGTCAGAGTCAGCTGCCACGGAATACGCCCGTTCGCTACTGAAAGGTCCAGATCACATCTTCAAGCAGGTCTTGCGAGTCACAAAGATTCAGTTTCACCGCCTTGTAAGGTGGTTATGCGTCAATACAGCCTTCGAGGACAATCAACACCGGACTTGTGAGCAGAGGGTGATGGTCTTTCTGTACATCATGGGCTTGGGCAAGACTCAACGCAGTGCGGCACATCAGTTTCGAATGAGCCAGCCATCCGTGGGTCGAATATTCCATGAAGTCCTCACCTACATGCAAAGTTTGCATAATGCCTTCGTTCAATTACCGGGAGATGTGTATGTCTCTGACAAAATCGTGACCGACGAGAAGTACTTTGTCTTCAATGGATGCATCGGCGCCATCGACAGCATGCACATCGCGGCACATGTGCCTTTGGACCAACAAAGCCGGTTCCGGTCGCGAAAAGGAGGCATCTCTCAGAAAGTATTTGCGGCTGTTACCTTTGGTGGACGCTTCGTATACGTGTTAGCGGGCGCCGAGGGCTCTGTTGACAATGCAACGCTTCTGCGGATAGCCAGTACGAAAAAGGACTTTGTGGTTCCCGAGGGCCGGTTTTTCATCGCCGGTACTGGCTTTGGTAATTCCCGTCCTGGCGTCCTGTGCCCGTACGCGAAGACCCGTTATCGTGTACAGGACTACGCCAAGTCGGGCCTGCTACCGGATACTCCTGAGGAAGTATATAACGTCACACATTCCTCAATTCAAGTCACAGTTGAAAAGGCTTTCAGCATGATGACAAAGCGGTGGGAAATTCTCAGTTCCAGTGCTCCAGAGTACAGTGTTTTGGACCAATCACGTATTGTTTTGGCGGCTACGGGACTTCACAACTTCGTCCTCATGGACGGTCTTGAACCGGACGATTACATTGAACGGGAAGAAGAGGCATTTTCAGCTTATGAGAAGCTTACCCGGACAGATTCTTTGGAGATGGCCGATGCGGTGGTCGGCGAAAGGACTGCAGAGGACCTTCGTGATGAGATTGCGCAGGACTTATGGGATAATTACGCTTACCATTGGGCGAACGCTGTAGTCTAGACATCATTTTGATGGTTAGAAAACGGCGACTCAGGTGCATGATAGAATCTCATCAAGTGGTAGCGAAATACAGGCTGAAAGCTATCGGCCAAATGTATAGGAGTGCGTCAAAACCCAGGCGAGGATGAACAGGTACGCAGCAGTTTCCGCCACGGGTGGCTTCATTCAGAAACGGTGGCATTGGGGCGAACTCAAGTCTCGCCCGCGGCGTTGAATTCGGCATTATGACACTCATAAATCATCACCTTCCGCCCGCGCCACCGCGTAACTGTACGGCGTCACTGAAGGATAACAGGGTACTTGAAATCGCGTGGATTCAATATGAAGAACAAGAAAGAAAAGACAAAGGAAAAATCAACAACTACAATCGGCTTCTTGAAACCCCTCAGTTCTTATCTTTTCTGGCCAAGGATTTTCTTTATTCGGCTTGTAACCCTGTATGATGTAAACAAACGCATCTTGTGTTACATAATACACATCTATTTTCCGACAGACTTCATGCTAATGGAAGTGTTTGTGTGAACGGGGAGCGAATCATGCAAAGCCTTCGGTTGGCTGGGTTAGCAGCAATGGCCAACCTCTGTCATCTGAGCTCAAGATAAACGTAACGTCGCGTCGCCATCGCAGTGGTTCCATGACGAAAGTCTTCTATGGCAAAGTGCTTTGTCTGAAGTTTGTTTCTCGGACTGGAGCCTCTTGTTCGCACAGACACGCGCGGCTTCGAGTCAAGGACTTCCCCTTCGGCTTGGCTTTGTAGAAGTTTGTACCCCTCCACTCATCCGCTCAACCTCTACAAAGGGAACCATTAGATGGCTGCCATTTTCTTGCGTTAAGTGATGCTCTGAAGGATGGGAGTTAAAGCACAAGAAAGCGGCCTATTGGCTGCGCCATTTCCTTTGTATAGAATTCTCCAATAGCTACACAGCGTGGGTACTAAACAGTCAGGGCGGCCAAGCTTGCCTAGCCTAACTACTCTCCTACTGAAGATGCCGGCTTCTGCGCGTACCAAAAGTAGTAATTGAAATAACGGTGCACATTGGGATCTTCTAGCCCTTTCCGGGCCATGGCAATGGTTACCTCGATTTCTGCCTCCGACATTCCCAATGCTTGAAACGGACGCCCTGATAACGACGGCATAACTTCCCTGACTGACAACTTTTGGTATAGACCGATAATGCGCATCGTGTTGTCCTTGGCCCACGGCCCGATGGGCACCTTCATGATTTGGCAATGAATGTTTTCGAATCCAGCTTCACGCAAGTACGGCTCGAGCTTCGGCGGCAACGTCACCCTCAGTCCAAACTTTTCGAATGACCTTTCAATCTTTTCGTACAAGACTTTGACCGGGTCGTCGTCCGGCATCGTTCCATCATCGCACAGCACTGTTGGTAGGAACTCTTGAAGCTCAATCCAGCCACCAGGACGAAGGCTCCTACACGCTCGCAAGAAAGAAGAAGGAGAACAAAGACGTCAGCTCAGCGTTCGTCTGTCTTTTTCGGTGAGAGGGGGGATGCTACGCCAATGTACATACTCGAACGCATGCCCGAGGACTTGAGAAGTGTTCTTCAATATGACGATCGTGAATCGAAAGTGGGCAAGATCGACATCTCTCTCAATCCAATCCAGCTCACAATCGTCAACTACGAATGAGACATTGGGAGGAACCCATTTCGGCTGTATCGGCGCGATGTCTATGCCTCGCACTTTGGCGCTAGGGTACCTGTCACCCACTACGAGCGAACGGGTCAGTCAGCAAGTCATATTTTGCATTGCTATACTGTTTGGCGATAGCTTGCGAATTGCAAACCCGGGCTTGCCCAACACTGAAAGGAAGTGGCGGGGAGAGCGGTCATCAATCGCCGTGAGCCCGGCGACGGGCGTCCGAAGCCACCGAATAATGAACATACCTTCTACTGCCCAGATGCCTGATGAACTTCTAGTCAGTACCTAGCCTGCACAGGTGCGACAATCAAGAAGGCAACTAGCCACCAAACTCGCTGCTGCTCACCAGTACCCGTGCCAATATCCAAAATCTTTTGCGGGTGGTCTCCGATCGGAGAGAAGAACAGCTTGTTTTCTGTGAGCATCATCAACATGGAATGCTTCAAGTCCTCTCTGTTTTGTTCGATTTCGTCAATCGGCATTGGGTATCGAACGTCACGAAATACCGCGTAGCGATGACCATGTTCGTCAGCTTGGGCTGACAAAATGCTCGAGGCTAGGCTTGTCGTGCCATCGTCACCCTCTATACTGGAAATATCGAAATCATCGTCGGCGTGTCCGCCAACTTCGATAGAAGGCGCCTGAATGGCACGCACAGCCCTAGAAGCGGGGGAGCCTGTATCGCGGTTGTCCAAATGCTCCGAAGCCATCACCAACGGCAGTTCGGATGACTAGCAAATACTGGACCGTAAGTCTCACCAGACGAGTTGAGAGGGGATAACCTGCCGGTAGATTTTGTCAACCACGTAGGAATCTATCTTGATTCTTATATGCTTTTTCTAGTCGACAACCTGGCCTGAATCTATGCGTGTACGCAAGTTGCGGTGGGCCCCTTTAGCCTGACCTCATCATGCTGGATGGATAGGTATCATGGTATGCGCTCTGCTGAGTGGCGTGAATGACACCGTTGAACATGTTTTACAAATCTGTACTCCGTACATATGTACCTGTCTGCATTTCCTAGCGAAGTACATACCTCCAGAGTACCTACCTAATGTAGGTATTGAATTTGCTGCAGTAAGCAGGAGGCGTTTTGCATTCCTCCTGGTTTTGTGGATTTGTGGATAGGAACGATGCCCTGGCACCTGCAGCCCTCCATGCTGAAGTCGTGACCCATCAGGTCTTGGTTGGTTCGCCTAACAAGCCTGGCGATCCCGGCGACGTTGACGACGCTGACGACGACTGCTGACACTTGAAGATAGCATAGGTACAGGTACCTACTACGCTTGCCAAAGCTTAAGTATGCCTGAGAGCTACCTAACCTAGATGGAGCTTGACTTGACGACACAGGCACACGTCCGCGCGTTCGATGCGCTCCTTGATGACTGTTGTGTAGCAGAGCAATTCAAGATGGGTGTAGGTATCAAGGAAAATCAGCGACCATGTTGCACAAAATGTGGGAGCGTGCTTTGAGTACCCCTATATACCCCGTGCGACAGACCAACAACATCATACATATCCCTCCCTCAGCTACCTACCTCGTCTGGTGCGACTTGTTCATGAACGCGGATGTTCGACCGACGACTCTATGCCCTACCTCGTATCTAAAGTACCTAGTACAAGTTTTATTGACCCCCTTTCTCTTGTATCTGGATGTTCCTCCAACACCTGAACTATAATGAGATAATCATGCCAGCCTTCAACACGTCAATCGAGGCCGTCTCAAGCCGCCAGGCCGAACCGACATGAAAATGCTAGGTATGCCTGGGCTCAATCGACATCCGGCACCTTGAGGTTTTCCATGCCTAGTGACGGGTTTACCAGAGCTTCGTGCTGGGAAAGAAAAAAGATATCCGGCACCTCGAGCGTTTCCGTGCCTAGTAATGGGTCCACCAGAGCTTCGTCCAAGGAAACAAAGATATCCGGCACCTCGAGCATTTCTTTGCCTCTTGACGGGTCCAGAGCTATTTTGGCTTCTTGCAGGGACTCTTGAACCGCGATCTGCCCTCTTTGCAATATTTCAGCATCATATTCCTGGAAGGCTGTCGCAGGCGGCTCCATCCCGTTCTCCACCCGGAGCATCGTTGCCACATAATTTTCGGCGTCCATGATAGCGTGCTGCCAACCCTGGCCTCCATCTTGCGAGAAAAACGGTTAGCTCAGATGCTCAGAACCATGAGCTCTCATCGCGTGGAGCCAAGTATATAAGATTGACGAGGAGCTGGAAAGTGTGCGCATACAGTGAAGCATCAGATGGGCAGCATCGCCGGCTAGTGTGACTCGGCCTTCGATGTTGTTCCAAGGCTGAGGCACCCAGTAATACATCTCGTTGATGTGAACTATACTGCCTGCCGGTGTCCAATCGATAGCAGACTGGAACATATCACGCAGCGGAGGCGTGCAGTCCTTGATGTATTCGAGAGCATTTCTTCCACCGAGGTTCACACATACACCCCGACATAACTTTGTCCAGAACGTGGTCCAGGTGGACAAGTCTTGTGGATCTTCGACTGACATGACTATGCATCCGCATGGAAGTGCATGAGAATGATGAGCTTGAGCATGTTCACTTCGTCTGGAAAGCGGTTGGGGAGGGGGTCGAGAGGGGGGCAGAAGGGGATGGAGACCTACCACCGATCGTGCCGACTACCTTCATTCCCATCATGATGGATGCCACAGGACCGGCCTCCAAGATTGCCTCGGTTTTGCTGGGGTCAGAATGTTTGGTGATACCCGTCGCAAGGAGATATCCCGACGGGCATAAACGGGGTACCTTAGATCCCATGAGCAATTGTCGTATTCTGGACAACCAGCCATCTGCGCCAAGAATATAATCGGCTTCGTGTGCTTCACCGTTTTTAAAGGACAAGCGTACGCCATACGGCACAGTCTTGAGATAATCCACAGTCATACCCCATCTGACGTCCAAGTCTTGAACCAGTATTCGACGGAGTCTCTGACGAGTCACTAATCGAACCTCAGGTGTTGGCTTTCGAAAGAGCAAATCGCCCGTCAGGCCATTGTAAACCGGTATGTCCTCCAAAACTCCGGTCTGATGTACGCCGGTGTTGCAGACGACGTCTTGTAATGCCTCCAGGATGTTGGTGGGAACTAGTCTTTGGAGAGCATCTATATCCCAAGGGATCATCATCGTCCAGTCGCGATGTACATCCTCAACGCTAGCTGCTCGTTCAAAGACGATCACATCGAACCCATTCTACTAGTTTTGGTTCCATTGTTTTGGTAAGCAAATCTCCAGCCTGTTGTCTCCAATGCGAGTCTTTCTTGTCGACCGACGACCGGGAACCGCCGGCGGCGGGCTCACGATATCTCACCTTTTTCAGGCCTTGGGCGGCGAGAAGGCCGGCCAGCCCTGCTCCAACAACCGCGATATTTGTACAATGACATAATCTGAAAATAGGATCCTCCATGATTGTACAGCGTCTGTGAAATATCTCAGTCGACTCTTCTTTTTAGTTTGTGTTCTTCCGAGATGAGATTGTGCTACGCGATGCTCAGAAACGCTTCACATGTACGTAGCCAAGCGGGATTTGTGTACGTCGTTCCGCCATGTCCAGGACGAAAGAGTATCGTGAAAGTTGACTCATCCTGTTCCGGAAATTTGGAAAAATCCGAAATCTGAACATGGCCGCCGTCTTGTTCACGCCTTGCCTAGAGTTGCAATTGCAGCGTCACCACGGGCTGCAGGGAAGCGTAGTTGAAGGTGAGAAACTGCCAATAATCCACCGACCATCTCCACCATGTGCTGGGATCCGTCGAGTGCTTTATTAGACAACAAGGCCACCTCGCCCAACGAACGTAGCTCCCACTGCACAGTGAGTATTATCAAAACATAGTTGCTGCAAAATAGCGCGGAAATCGTGAGAGCCGCGGCAAGTCATCAACGATCAGTGGACCAATACGCGCCGATTCACGCCAAGACGTACCAATACACCCCGATACCATACCCATACCCATAATAATATCTACGTACAATATATCGCTGGTTGCGAACAACCTTCTTGTTCGAAGTCTAAATATAATCGTACGCCGAAACGGGCCATCCCGTCCTCTGGGCCAACCCCAACCCAATGACACGGCTGATGCAAGCTGCGGCTTCCCAATCATATTGAAGTCACTTTTCCCCGAGAAGAGAGAACAAAGACCAGGACAGATCATGTTTGAGCGGACCGGACTGGCAAGAATTCAGCCTCATATCGGGCCTTTGTTCACGTTTTTGATGACGCCGTTTCGGCGCCCCTCAGGCCTCAGCTTGCTAAATGCGACGCGACCGCATGCGAGGATGGACATGTCACGGAGGGAGGGCAGTATGAGCATGCGACGGGGACTTGAGGTTGGGTCAGCGTCGCATATTTTGTGAACCTTTTTGTCTTCGGCATGCGCAATCAGATTCGTGAGTTTTATACAAGTACTCCGTACATGGCCAGGAAGGGACGCCATATGATGCCAAGAGCGCAAAAAGAAGGCGGTTCTACTGGTGCATCATGATGTATAGGTGCAGCTAGCCCTACCATATTGAAAGATATTGACCCAATGAGTTCACGAGGAAGCTGATCCAGACTGGATCCAGACTCAAAGTATACTTGTGTCACATGTGAAACCTCTATTCATGCAACAGGGTAATAAATAAGAAGCTTCAGATTTCAAACCATGCCCACGGAACGAGATATGCAAGAGTTCCAGATGTAACAACTAGGCGCGCGACTCGGCTACCGCGAAGAAGAAACAGAAGCGACAAACAAGACAAAGGAAAACAAAGATTAATTAGTAGAACAAGTCACTGACTAGACTCCTATTGGACCGTGGAAAATTCCACTCTTCCTCAGTTGAAGAATGATCGACAAAAGCCTCCGTATTCAACTTCATGTCACAGCCTAGGTAGGCAGCTTCATGCTATACCTCCACCGCGAATGAGTCTCGCCACAAGAACGTACACAAAGATGAGCGCCCCCGCCACAAGGACTTTGTTTTGGAAGATCCAGCCGCGCCCAGCGTCTCGTTGCTGGACCACCGCATCGACCACAGCCTGTGCCTGGTGGCCACTTGCGCCCGCAATGCCAAGCTGTGGTCCGCACGACGCACCATTGTCGCCATCTAGACGACTCCCCGTCGCGGTATCGACCTTGTGCTTCTTCATCCATTCCCAGTTCTCGACATCGACCTCCGGCCACTCGGCGCGGAATTTGGCACCTCCATCGCCGGCCTTGACGTTGCCCTTTTGGGCGGGAGTCGCCCTGGCGTGTGAGCCGCCACCTGTCGAGTTCCACCAGCGGCTGCGCGCTGCTAGATACTTCTTCTCAGCCTGCGTCGTCGACACGGAACCGGTAGTCATTTCGTCGCTCGTCATGAAGGAGAGAAGACCGATGAGGATTGTCGATACCTCCCAAGCGGGGTTGAAGGACTTGGGATGGAAGTCGGATATCGAGAGACAGAGTCGCGTCGATGGCTGGAATCGTCCGGACGGGGTGTGCATTCGGATCGCGGGTGGCGCAAAGGGGTAATTCGGGGGGAAGATGAGCGTGCCCCAGTACTGGCCGCCATGGTATGGCGTGTCCTCAGGACCCGTGATGATGTAGTGCCATCTAAGTTGGAGTGGGAGACCATTCTGTCAGCCAAGAAAAGGCGCGCGACGGGAAGCAAATGGAAAATCCATCTCGGGGTTGGTCTTACTCCAGAATATTGGATTCCGAGGGATGCGCTGTGATGTAGGGGGGCGGAGTCTCGGAGATGGTCTTGAACTCGCGGGTCAACTATGTTTTTTGCCATGTGATTAGTAAGACCCCTCGTTATCGTGAACAACGCCCCCCAAAGTGACCGCAACTACCTACCCGCTTGTGCGCTGCCTTGCTGGCCATAGAGTCTGTTGGCTCGGTAGGTTATCGAATAGGGCGGTTCGGGGATGGCCAACGTTTGTCGTCGCTCAGAACTTCGAAGCCGATTCGGATACGCCGGACAGGAAGGGAAAAGGAAGACGGCTCGCGGCTCGCCTGATGCGGCCTGATGCGGCTATTACGTCGCGGCTGTATTGGCGGCCCGGGCTTGCGGATCTGTGAGGAAGACGATGAGACGATCGATTCGTAAATGACCACCACGAAAGAAATGGGGGGCCGAGCTCGTGTTGTTTCCGAATCGCACGCAACAGAGGTTAACGAGGAAGTTAGGAACACAAGACGCAAAGGTTTATAGTCTGGCGATTCGGGTTGTTCGTCGTCAAAAAGACGCCTAAGCCGGACTCGTCCGGACGGCAGAACTGCCATGGGCCCATGGCCCATGACGCCAACGGAGGCTGGTGCCACATGAGCCACAAGTCCGGTTGCTGCTTTTGGAAGGGGAATGAGGTACGTGGCGCAGCTGGAGCTCCGGTCCTGGGCCCACTCTGTCAACACCACCACAATGCCTCTGATCTTGGCGAAGGGGGTTCAAAGTTCGTTGCCTGCGCAGGAAAAAGCATTGCGTCAGTCACGCCTTTAGATCTTGACTATGGCGTCGAATGCGAGCGCGTCCGGGAAGCAAGTAAGCTCCTTCTTCTCTTTACACATCCCATCTTTTTTGTCTTTGTCTCCTTCCAAACAGCCAGCGGTCGCGATGACAAGCTAACCACCGGATAGCAGCATGACTTGATCGACAAGCTTCAATCGAGTAGTGACCAAGTGCTCGATGCCGCGAGGGCGTCACCCGCGTTCCAAGATGCCGAGCACGTGGCCAAGGAAAGGAGGATCGCTCAAATGGTATAGTAGTCGCAGAAGGACATGCTCAATCCCGCCCCGCGCAAAATCGTTTGCTGACTATATTTTGACCCTCAGATGGCAGATCAAATGTCCATGCCGATGACGGTCAACGAAATATCCGTACACGGCGCCAAGAACATCCGCAGGGTTTTTCTCGATCCCATCTTCTCGCCTCTACTCAGCGGTAGTCCGAATGCCCCTCAGACGGTCGGGGACGTGATGGGGAAGCTACAGATCGCGAGCGGGAAACTCTCGGGGTTGCGTATGTAGAAACGCGTTTTCCACGCGACAAAACGGTGTTATTGAACATACCTAGAGTTTAATGGCTAATGTTTTTGTCTTCGACGCAGAAATATTACGCGCGCCTCCCGAGGTGTACCTATCACAAGCCAGTCAGGTCGACCCGTCAACGAGCCCCAGCGATATCAACGTCTCCATCGGACTGAAAGAACTACCACGATTCAAGCTACAGACCGGCACCGATGTGGGCAACGGCGAAGGCTCCGCCTACGGCTCTCTACTATGGAGGAACATGTTTGGCGGTGCCGAAATGCTCACCCTGAATGCCAAGGCCGGGACAAGGACGCGATCGGCGTACAGCGCCAACTTGAGCGCCCCGGTGCTTAGTGATCCGGATATGCGAATCTCGCTAGAGGGACTGGCTTCGGCAGCGGAAAAACCCTGGGCTTCGCATGAGGAGGTTGTCAAGGGCGGTTCGTTACGTTTCTCTTGGATGACGCCCCAGAGAGATACGCAGGCGATCGAATACCTGGGCGCATGGCGCCAAATTACTGGCTTGGGGCAAATTGCCAGTCCAACCGTGCGTCAAGATGCTGGTGATAGCATCAAGAGCGCCCTCAAATACACTTTCTACAGAGATCGGCGAGATAACCCGCAACTGCCCCAGTCAGGCTACATGATGCGCTCGGTCTGGGAACTCGCAGGCGCAGGCCTTCTTGGCGGTGACGTATCCTTCTCCAAGAGTGAGGTTGAGATGAGTGGTGCAGTTGCGCTTCCTCTGCCTGGTTCTTCGTCAGAGCGCTCCGGCGCATCAATAGGAGCGGGTTTGAGGATGGGCATGCTTTATCCGCTGCCTCTTTCTTTTGGGTCTGGAAGCTACGCCCTGTCCAGTCGCCTCAACGATCGGTTCCAGCTCGGAGGACCTACCGACGTTCGCGGCTTCAAGCTCGGCGGGCTGGGACCTCATGATGGCCAGGATGCGGTCGGGGGTGATTTATTTGCCGCTGGTAGTGTCAACATGCTCCTGCCCCTACCCTACAAGGGCGCAGAGTCTGGACTGCGGTTCCAACTCTTTGCCAATGGCGGCCGACTTGTCGCTCTCAAGAACAACAATAACAGCAGCAGCAGCAGCAGCAGCAAGGAAGCCGGTTCGCCGCGACTGAGTGCCGGGGCCGTCAGGAGCGGAATGCTGAACGCCGTGGGCGACCTCCTGACCGGAACGCCCAGCATGGCTGCCGGCTTCGGGCTAGTCTACGCGCATCCTGTGGCTCGTTTTGAGCTCAACTTTAGCTTGCCTTTGATTCTGCGACATGGTGAGATCGGGACCAAGGGGCTCCAGATGGGCGTTGGTATAAATTTCTTGTAATTGCAGTGACTGAGAGCACAAGAAATAAAGGCAAACCCCAATGAATACCTATGTAGAGTAAACGAACAATAAAGCTTTTGTGCTAGGCGAGTTGTCTGCATCGCACGTAGGAATCTGTAGGAATCTGCGCGGTTCCGCCACGTGTGTCTGCCGCCCTGTTTCATCGTCGACGTAAAACATGAGGACGCTGACTTGGCAGAGATGCAGGATCCTCTGTGGGATCAACGGGACTTCCTACGGAAACAAGTCCTCTTTCTAGAACAACGCATACATATGTACACAGCACAGGTACGCATCCTGTGACGTAAAGTCCAATTAGACGTATGAGATAGATGATGGGCGGCAAATCGGGGATACACATGTTGATGATTAGTTATGGTAAGTGAGTATTACCATTCTAATTTCTGACTACAATGGTATCATATGCCATGTGCATGTGAATGACATACGTTGGTCCCTTGAGGTAGTACGTATTGTAATCAATGATAGGTACCTAATCAACTTCCACGTAATCGCACGAGTGAGTGGGCAGCGCACCTGGCACCATGATACATAAATACCTGGTATCTACGAATACCATTTGAACTTGTATGTTACATATGTACCTTGTTGTCGGGATGAGTCAGAGACTAGTCAGGGTCCCTACTCGGATCCGGACTCCGAACTCCCGACTCCCCACGATGTGGTAGTCTGGTAGATACCTAAGGTATGTTTCCGCCGTGGGCGTGCACAATGGGGATTCCTCCCTACTTATTATTAAGGTTCTTCCGAGTCTTACCTAGGTACATGAATAGTCGCAAGAGGTTAGAATTCGATACGGATAGAGCACTCCGCATACTCCATGTATGGTGAGGTCCACCAGGGCAACACGTTGAGGCGCATGAAGCTCCTACATATGTACTTCCCTATTTGCGGCCAAGTGGCAAGGGAAGCCTGGCGCGCGCACGAAGCTGGGTCCGTGGCTTTGACAAGTCTTGACAGGTGAGGAGTCGAGTCTACGGCAGGAGGAGGAGGGGGGATGAAGAGGTCTGGGAACAGTAATGCAGCATGATGGAGCGATGGGGAAGGCGATTCAACAGAAACGGAGGCCGCATCGGGATGTCCCTTCTTGGCGCCGCCGCGAAGATCATTACCTCGGCGTGGAAAGTAGGGACATAGGTATGTACTGTACACCCCTCCATATGTACGGACAACAGACTTCCAGAATCCAGAGTACGAGTAGGCAATACCTATGTATGTACCTATTTCGTTGGCAGTCCGAATTTAATTTTGCTGATCTGGTCCGAAGTCCGTGGCCTTAAGTAATTTTATGTGGTTGTGTCTTGACTCTGTGGCGTGTAGTATCATGTATGTACGGTGTGTAAGAAGACAACTACCTAGGTAATCCGTACAATGAATGTGAAGCATATCAAACACCACGCCACCCCCTTGTAAAACCTGTTTGTTGCGACAAAGCCAAGAGATTGGGATGGGAGTCAGGATGAGTCAGGAATGCGTGGACCAACGGGCGGGCGGTCGGAGTGCTCCAAGAGTCCGAATATCTCAAGCGAGACGCCCAGAGACTAGGTAATAGGTAGTTAGGTAGGTACGGAGTAGGGGTAGACCGTAGGACTTGCTTGAAAGTTAACCCCCGTTCGCCACGTTCGCCCACACTGCTGCCACCGCCACCACCGCATTGATGAGACAAAGCCAAAAGTCGAGCAGAGGTCTCATTACTGCCATGCGGCGCGACGAGTACACAAACTGTATGTACATGTGTACATACATAGGTATATAGGTATTGCTGAGTACGAATACCCGAGTATCACAGTACGATAGCGCGGCTTTTGCAGCGCCAGTCCGGGGAACACAGAAGACCAAGAGCCCGGGAAGCACAGACACCGGTCGTTTCGTGGCCCGCGATTCCATGATCTGGGAAACACAAAGTCGGCTGCGGCGCCGTCGTACTTTTATTTATGGAGAGATGATCGCGTCTTGTATCGTGGACCGCATCTGTCCGTCAACATGGAGTAATGCGTGTGTCAAAAAGGGTGCGCAATCGACGCTAGAGGGATCCACTATGACCCATCACATACCTAGAGCTCACAGCCTCACCTGCGTCCTTCTGCGACCATCCGCGACGCGGCTGCCGTCTCTATCCGTCTTATTTTATTGTCCCGACTCCCGAACGAAAGTGAGATGAGGAGCAGCAGCTGCCAGCAGCAGATCTGACGTGGATTACTAGTGGATGGCCGGGGTCTTGCACCATTCCGACGCCACTAGGTACCTAATCATCCTTGTCAATCTCGCTCGCTGTCACCCCGACTTGTACGGAGCACCCTACCTTCTTTGAAGTTTTGCCTGCCGTTGCCCGTTGCCCGTTGCCCGCTGCCTGCCCCGTCCCGACTTGCTGCTTACCAAAAATATCTACATATGTACCTAGGCATGTACATACATAGTCGGATTCGTATGGGGACCCCTTTTGCCTAGTGCAACTTCAAGCAAGTGCCCGTCATTCTTTCCCACCTGGTTGGTGCATTGTTGTTGTTGTCCTTATTATATCTAATGTCAACGACCCGCTCCTTCCTACCGCTTCGCTGTATTCGCACGCCTTTTAGAAAGCAAGATTGTCCGGGTGCCTAGCGTATCGACGTCGAGATTCGAGCTCGTGTCCGCCATCACCTTGCAACTGAGCTTGCATCTGGCCCAAACCCCCGTTCGGCTCGTCGCCATGTATGGCTTCAATGCGAACTACGACTCCACGGCCAAAAGCCGGGGCGTCCCGCAGGCTGACGGTCGTTTGACACACAGAGCTGATCAAGATTTCGACCATGTGGCCAACAACAACGGCCCGACAAAGATGGAGGATACATCAGTGACCGAGGGACGCCATGAAGAAAATGCGGCATCTCCTTCCGATTCCCTCGATAAACTCAACAAGCTCGACGACAGCTCTGTTGCGTCGGAAATGCACCGCCGCTCGTCCGCTGTACAGGCTTTGGCTCGATCGTACTCGCGCACCTCGGCTGCTGGCGGCGACGGCAGTGCTGGAGGCATAAATCCATACTTTGCCGACAAGGATTCCTGTCTGAACCCAAACTCGCCCAGCTTCAGTGGCCGTGAATGGGCCAAGGCCATGGTTGAGCTGATAAAACAAGACGGCGCGTCGTTTCGATCATCCGGCGTCTGCTTTCAGAACCTCAACGTCCACGGTTTTGGCGCCGCTACCGACTTTCAGAAAGATGTCGCCAATGTCTGGTCTTCCTTGGCAGGCTCTGCTCGTCAACTCATGGGCAGAGGCAAGAAGCGCATCGATATCTTGCGCAACTTTGATGGCTTGGTCTGCAAGGGTGAGATGTTGGTCGTGCTTGGCCCACCAGGCTCTGGCTGTTCCACATTTCTCAAGACGATTGCCGGCGAGATGAACGGCATTTATACCGGAGATGGCTCCTATTTCAACTATCAAGGTGAGCAAGATGGAGAAAGAGACAAAGATGAAGAGCCAATCGCTTCTTCTATCCCTGTGTTCGATTGTCAAGGTGACCGGGGTCTGTCTGCGTTGTGGACGGAATTTGCCGCGAGTCGCGTGCCCCCCTCTCGCAATCGCCCGGATCTGCGTTCCATGTCACCCTCTCTGAACCGCTCTGAACCATGAACCACCCCGCAAGAAGAAACGCGGGGCCCGCGGAAGTTGCCGCTCCCCATAACCCCCCATGCCTTTGCATCACCCCATTGCTTTCAAGTTTCAAGCATCGAATATGCATGTGATATAGTGAATCACGTCGGACTCCTGAATCGCAGCTGACCATGACTTCAAAAAACAGGTATCTCGGCTCAGGAGATGCACACCAGACATCGTGGTGAAGCCATCTACACAGCCGAAGTGGATACGCATTTTCCTCAATTGTCTGTTGGCGACACCCTCACCTTCGCTGCGCGAGCTCGCCAGCCACGCGACCTTCCCAAAGGGCTTGACAGACATGGCTTTGCTAATCACCTGCGCGATGTCGTCATGGCAATGTTTGGCATTTCCCATACCGTCAACACTCGTGTTGGCAACGAATACGTCCGCGGCGTGTCTGGTGGCGAGCGGAAGAGAGTCACCATCTCAGAGGCTGCCCTTTCCGGCGCGCCCCTCCAGTGCTGGGACAACTCGACGCGAGGTCTCGACTCGGCCAATGCTATTGAGTTCTGTCGCACCCTTCGCCTCCAAACCGAGTTATTCGACAGCACTGCTTGCGTTTCCATCTACCAGGCCCCTCAGAGCGCCTATGACTTATTTGACAAGGCGGTCGTCTTATTCGAAGGCCGACAAATCTTCTTTGGGCGTGCCGACGAAGCCAAGCAATACTTTATCAACTTGGGCTTCGACTGTCCTGCTCGTCAGACTACCCCCGATTTCCTTACCTCTATGACCTCGCCTATTGAGCGAGTGGTGCGCCCTGGGTTTGAAGGGAGAGCACCACGGACACCGGATGAGTTCGCCACTGCATGGAAGAATAGCGCCGAGTATAAGGCTTTGCAGGCCGAGATCGAGGACTACAAGGAAATGCATCCCGTGGATGGACCCGACGCCGACGCCTTTCGTCAATCCAGGCGCGCTCAGCAGGCCAAGGGACAGCGCAAGAAGTCCCCGTTTACTTTGTCGTACTCCCAACAGATTCAGCTATGTCTGTGGCGTGGCTGGAAGCGATTGACTGGAGATCCGAGTATAACTGTCGGCTCCCTCATTGGTAATGTCGTCATGGCTCTCATCATTGGTAGTGTCTTCTATAATCTGGACGAGACGTCATCCAGCTTCTTCCAACGTGGCGCCTTGATCTTCTTTGCTTGTTTGATGAATGCCTTTTCATCTGCACTCGAGGTATGCACGTGATCCATGCCTTTCGTCCTCCCCGAGGCTGCGATGGCAGGCCGTCTACTAACCAACAAGGGCGGAAAATGAGCTAGGAGCTGTTTGGGCTAACCCAGTTGTATGATAATAGATTCTGACGCTATATTCGCAACGTCCCATCGTGGAGAAGCATGCTCGATATGCACTATACCATCCATCGGCTGAAGCAATCTCTTCCATGCTTTGCGATGTGCCGTATAAGATTGCCAATGCCATACTGTTTAATCTTACTCTTTACTTCATGACAAACCTTCGAAGAGAAGTGGGAGCGTTCTTCTTCTTTCTGCTTATCAGCTTCTCGACTGTCTTGGTCATGTCTATGATCTTTAGATTCATTGGCTCCGCGTCTCGGACACTATTCCAAGCCCTCGTACCGGCGTCCATTTTGATCCTCGACCTCGTTATCTTCACTGGATTTGTCCTGCCAAAACGATACATGCTCGGATGGTGCAGATGGCTGAGCTACATTGATCCGCTCGGCTATGCTTTCGAGTCCCTCATGGTGAACGAGTTTCATGGTCGCCAGTTCACATGCACCCAGAACGTTCCGACGAACATGGGACCAGGGTCCAGCGTCATCTCTGCGCTTGAAAAGTACGCCAATGTGAATCCCGAAAACCAGGTTTGCTCCGCGGTTGGTTCGATTCCAGGAGAAAACTTTGTGGATGGCGACAGATACACGAGTACTCAATTTGGCTACGAATGGGGCCATCGGTGGCGCAACCTGGGCATTGTCATGGCATTCGTCGTCTTCTTTCTCGCGCTCTACATGATCGCTGCCGAGCTGGTCTCCGAAAAGAAATCCAAAGGCGAGGTCTTGGTATACCGCAAAGGTCACAAGCCCCTCGCTGTGGAAGTGGCCGAGAAACGACGCAAAGATCCTGAAGCCGCCATGGCCAATGTGAGTTCCATTGTCAGTTCTGACCAGAGCCGTGGGCAAGGAAAGGAAGCCGGCATGCTTCAAAAGCAAACATCTGTTTTCCAATGGCGCAACGTGTGCTTCGAGGTCAAGATCAAGTCTGAGACGCGAAAAATTCTTCGTGATGTCGATGGTTGGGTCAAGCCTGGCACGTTGACCGCGCTCATGGGCGTGTCTGGAGCAGGAAAGACGACTCTTCTGGATTGCTTGGCTGATCGAACATCGACGGGTGTCATAACGGGTGAGATGTTTGTTGACGGACGTCCTCGAGACATGTCTTTCCAGCGCAAGACTGGCTATGTGCAGCAACAAGACTTGCATTTGCAGACAACCACTGTTCGCGAGGCTTTGAATTTCAGTGCTATTCTTCGTCAGCCCGCCCACGTTTCCAGAGAAGAGAAGCTGGCATACGTTGACGAAGTAATCAAGCTGCTCGACATGACAGAGTACGCTGATGCCGTTGTCGGCGTTCCCGGCGAAGGTCTCAATGTCGAGCAGCGTAAGCGTCTCACCATTGGCGTCGAGCTTGCTGCTAAGCCCCCTCTACTGCTATTTGTTGACGAGCCTACCTCTGGTCTGGATTCGCAAACATCGTGGGCTATTTTAGACTTGCTGGAAAAGCTCACCAAGGCTGGCCAGGCGATTCTCTGCACTATTCATCAGCCATCTGCTATGTTATTCCAGCGCTTTGACCGACTCCTCTTCTTGGCTAAGGGTGGCAAGACGATGTACTTTGGTGACATTGGACAAAATTCCAGGACGTTAATCAACTACTTTGAGAGAAACGGCGGGCACCGCTGTCCAGAAGCTGCCAATCCCGCCGAGTGGATGCTTGAAGTGATTGGAGCTGCCCCGGGAACAGCCACAGATGTCGACTGGTACCAGACTTGGCGCGACAGTCCCGAATACCAGAGCACACAGGAAGAACTCGAGGCGATGAAGCAGGGGCGACGAGCATCCGTGGCCTCGGCGCCTGTCGAGGAATTGCAAGACGGCGATAATGGATATCGTGAATTCGCGGCCCCCTTTTCAGTCCAGCTCAAGCTCAACCTTCACCGTGTGTTCCAACAGTACTGGAGAACGCCCGTCTACATCTACGCCAAGACTGCCCTCTGCACGCTCGTCGCCCTGTTCATCGGCTTCATCTTCTACAAGGCCCCCAACAGTCAGCAGGGACTGCAGAACCAGATGTTTGCCATTTTCCAGCTCCTCACCATCTTTGGCCAGATTGTACAGCAATCTATGCCACAGTTCATCATACAGCGGTCCTTGTACGAGGCGCGTGAGCGACCCTCCAAGGTGTACTCGTGGAAGGTGTTTATGTTGTCCCAGATCATTGTTGAGCTGCCCTGGAATGCCTTGATGGCTGTCCTCATGTACTTTTGTTGGTACTACCCCATTGGTCTCTATCGCAACGCCGTTCCCACAGATGCAGTTTCCGAGCGCGGAGTGCTCATGTTCCTCTTCTTGCTCTGGTTCATGTTATTTACCGGCACCTTCTCGACCATGATTGTTGCCGGCTTCGAAACAGCAGAGGCAGGTGCCAATCTTGCGAATCTGATGTTCATGCTCTGCCTCATCTTTTGCGGTGTGCTCGCCACACCCGAGAGCCTGCCACGCTTCTGGATCTTCATGTACCGTGTGTCGCCGTTTACATACCTCGTGTCCGGCATGTTGACCACGGGAGTCGCCAACACCGACGTCGTCTGCGCCGACAATGAGTTCCTCAAGTTCAAGCCCCCTGGTAATCAGACGTGTCTGGAATACATGCAGGACTACATCAACGTGTTTGGAGGCAAGCTCGCTAACGAGTCGGATCGGTCCATGTGCGAATACTGCACAATTAGCGAAACGAACGCGTACCTGGCGGGCGTGAGCAGCTACTACAGCGATCGCTGGCGCAACTTTGGCATTCTTTGGGTCTATGTACTGCTCAACATGGGCGCGGCCATGTTTATATATTGGCTTGCGCGGGTGCCAAAGAATAAGTTGGGGGGGAAGAAGGCGAAAAATGAGTAGAGGGAACGATGCATTTGTACTATTTATGATGACGTGCTTACCTTTTACTCTTGTTGCTTGTCTTTGTTCTTTGTTTTTTTATGTTCTTTTCCTTTTTACATCCTCTTTTAATGAACTTGCTTTGTTAACGCCATGTATGAGACGACAACAATGGGCTATGTACATAGGCAAAAATGAAGGAACATGTGGCGACGCCGGAGGCGTATATTCCGTGTTTTCTTCTTTAATTAGACTTGGGTAATGCGATGATGATTTCGTAGTGTCATCTATGCTCTGGCCCTCCTTTTGCGACACAGATAGCAGCAGCCTTGGCGCGGGATATGTATATGTACCCATGTTGCCGCTATAAGGATCGCATTGCAGATGCATCATGGCTGGCCGAGGTCTGCAAACAAGTTGGGCAAGGTACGATCACGATATCAATCATACCAGCGATCAATTTACAGCCAAAAAAGATTGCGCATGAAAAATCCACGAATGGCTCTTCCTTCTACACTACCACATGTGACACCGCCATGACTTCAGACCTCTTCTTCCTTCTCTAATCTCTTCTTCAACTAACTGTTCCAAGTCTGCATCTTCCCCCCTCATTGAAAAGTCCTTCTCGGGAGTTCGCACCACCTAACGCAGCAATTTCCCAGTCTATATACACATATACCATACATGCCTTGCCTATTTTTTACAGCCCAACCACCCATATACGCCCATACCCAAATGCAATTCTCCAAAAGACCCCAAACCCCCAAGATGATGGAACGAAAAATGCCAAGAATTCAGCGTCCCTCGTGTTGAGTGAATAAAGAACAAGTTTACCTCTTGTTATAGTTAATGAATCGACTCTGCAAAAGTCCAAAAAGTTAGCAATGCACACGCGCTCGCGCCCACGCCCGCAAATGTACCCCACCCTAGGAACGAGGAAAAGAAAAACCTACCGCAGTAAACAAAATAATAAGATTACTCCCAATAAAAGCAATCATAATCCCCAAATCTCGCCACCGGTGCTCAAACGACAACCCAAGCCGCTCATAAAACTGATCCCCAACCTTATACGCGCAGTACTCGCAATTCCGCGTCCCATTATCCACCAAGTATCCCGGCGCACCTGCCTCAAAAAACGCAGCCATGTACTCCCCACAGGTGGTATTCTCCGGCGCAACGAACCGGTTTACTTCCCCAGAGGTACACACGACCTTGAGCCCGTGCAGCGCCGTGGTGACCATGCCGCCAATGAGACGGGTAAACGGATCAAGCTGGTAGAGCCAGGCGCGCCAAAAGGCAGGGATCTGTGGCGCAGGAATCGTCACGCCGCAGAAGAGGGCGAAGACGGTGACGATGAAGGGGTCGAATTGGGCGGATATACGTGGCGAGGGAGTCAGAGATGCAAGACCCTGGCCCATGGTGACGGCGAAGATTTCCGTTGTGAGGATCATGAGGAATTGGTATCCGGCGCGGGAGGGGCTTGCGTCGAGGCCAGGCAAGAAGTATATGCAGATGAAGAATACGACGGCGCAGAGGATTGAGTAGGGCATTTCGGCGGCTGTGATGGCTGTGACAAAGGTCATGGGGGAGTACATCTTGGAGGATGCTTCGCGGAAGAAGAGCGCTCGCTTGGTGTGGAACATGACTTCGACTTGGGTGATGATGAGGGCTGGTAGGACGGTGACCTGGAAGATGACGAAGACGGTGTACTGGAGCGAAGATCGGGAGTTGTCGAGATGGAGATAGGCTAGGCCGGAGATGAAGGCCACGGCGAAGTGATTGAAGAGCCGGGTGAAGAGGTAATTTGGTGAGCGCCAAAAGCCACGGAACATGCGTTGGCAGACCACCCTGAGCTGGTGGTGCGCGGGCGAAGCATACTCTGTTTCGGAGTCGTGACTCGAACTTTGTGCCACGACTCTTCGTTCCTCGCGCATCTCGATAATGGTCTTTTTGACGTGTTCTAGCTCTGGACTCGCTTCCCAGATGTCAGCCCAGTCGGTATCACCGAGTCGTCGCGCGCTGCCTGCGCCGATGGCTTCCAGCATGAACTCGGCGACATTGTCGGTGGGAGCAGCCTCAGCGCCGTGACGTTTCAGGTAGGCGCGCAAGATGGATGCATCTTCGCCAATATCGCCAAAATACACGGTCCTGCCTCCACGCTGGAGCAGCAGAAGCCTGTCAAAGTTTTCAAACAAGGCCGCATTGGGCTGATGGATGGTGCAGAGAATCGCCTGGCCAGCAGCCGCGAGCTTCTTGAGGAATCGCACAATGTTGAACGCGCTTTGGCTGTCGAGGCCAGAGGTCGGCTCGTCTAGGAACAACAGCAGCTCGGGCTTCGCAGCTAATTCCACACCAATGGTGACTCGCTTACGCTGCTCGACCGTCAGGCCAGCCTCAGCACTGCCGATGATGCAATCCGCAATAAGCTCCATCTCCAGAAGAGCAATAATCTCCTCCACATAGGCGTGGCGTTCGGCCATGGGCGTTCCATACGGCTGTCTGAGATCGGCTGAGAATCGGAGGGCTTCACGCACCGTCTGCGTGGGCTCGTGTAGATCGAGTTGTTCGGCGTACGAGGTCGATCGCTGGAACTGCTTGCCGGGCTTGGAGCCGTCCACAAGAACGTCACCAGAGATGACACCAATGTTCTTACGCGAGGCCAACACATCCAGCAACGTGGTCTTTCCAGCGCCTGAAGCCCCCATAAGAGCAGTCAGTTCGCCAGGTCGCACGTATCCGAATACGTTATTGAGAAGCCGTCGCGTCCCAGATGCCACTGGGACATCATAGCAAAGGTTTTCCCAAGTCAAGATACTTTCGGATCGAATGGAGAGGTCTGATCCTGCTTCGTTTGTCTGATCCTTGTGCTTCGCCTCGCGCTTCTTCATCAGCTGCTCATTGAGGGCCTTGCGCTCCTCGTTTGGCCGTAGATAGACCTTGAATGAGTTGCCCCCCATGCCGAAACTGACAACCTCGCCCAGCACAATGTTGAGGAACAGGAAGAAGACAATGATGGCAAAGACGATGGCCCAGTTGCGCCACAAGTCTCCGGGGTAGTATGAGAAGCCTTGCGCAATGTAATCGGGTCCGGTAACAAAAGTAGTCCCCGCAGTCGAGCCGGGCAGCGTACAGACTTGGTGGTTGATGTCCGTATAGCCAGGGCCAGACGGGATAAGGGAATCGGCTGTGCATGTCATGTCGATGCGCTCAAACTCGTTCTGCATCAAAGAGCTGAAGATTAGACCAAGCGGATTGATCCAGTAGATCCATCGCAGCCACACCTTTTGTGACTGGTACTGGATAATGTAACCAGAAGTAGCGACAAAGAGTGTAATGACGACGACGGCGAATTTGATGGCGGAATCGAAGCTAGGACTGGCACAGCCGATGATGCGGAAGAACAAGGCCATGGCAATGTTACCCGACAACAGCATCAAGTAAAAGGTGAAGAAAGCGCCTGCATCCCGGACGAGCCCCGTCATGAAATAGACAATGATGGAAAACACCATGACCTCGGAAGCCGAGAACAATTGGTCCACTATAATCTGCGCAATCCACAGGGCCGATGGTCTATGGAACGCAAAGGCCTTGTGTTTGTTGACAATGCCTCTGCCCAACATGGTGCCTGCCAGTTCCGAAAACGCCTGAAAGGCATTAAACAACAGAGCAAAAAATAGGAGACCACCCTTGCTGAAGGCGCTGGCCGAGTTCTTTTCCAAATTGAGATACAGTGTGCCCAACACGATGGCAATGGCCAAGCTTCGCACCCAGGACACAGTCAGGTGGAAACGATCCTGCAGCTTTAGAATGAACTGCCGCTTCATGAGGGCCCAGACTTGCAGATGGAAGCCAACCTGATAGACAGACTTGTGGGACGTCCCACGCTTGCCCTCCTTGACAGCAACGTGAAAGTCTTCGTATTTGTGCTTCTCCTGCTCCAAGTCGCGCTTGTAATTCGCGATTTCGCTTTCGATCCTCTCTTGGTAGTGAGAGCTGCGGAAGGCTTGCAGCAAAGCGTCTGGAGTGTGCGGTACATCACTAGCTGATCGTCCCGGGGCAAATCGTCTTTCGAATTCGTCAGTACAGCCAGTCAGGTAGTCGGGCGTCGTTTGTCTCGGTCGGGGTGCAAAGCCCAGTGCCTCGAAATAGCTCCGGGCTTCCTTGGCAGGGCCAAAGAAGATCTGCTTGCCTTGATCAATGACCATGACCTTGTCAAACAGGTTGTAGATATTCTCGGAAGCTTGGTACAGAGACACGAACGTGGTTGTTTTGTACAAGTTGGTCTGAATGCGAAGTGATCGGGCAAAATCCAACGCCGTGCTGGAGTCGAGACCACGGGTGCTGTTATCCCACGAAAGAATACAAGCATTCGTAATCATCATCTCAGCAATGGACACTCGCTTGCGCTCACCACCAGAGACGCCCCGAACGAAATGATCGCCAACAACCGTCTTCTTCGTATGTTGGATATTGAACATCTTGAGCAAGGTGGAAATGACATGCTCCTTGAAGTCCGCCTTGCTCATGTTTCCAGGCCTCTTGGCAGGCATCTTGGTGTCGAGAGCAAATCCCAGTGTCTGTTCAACGGTCAACGTGGGGTGGTGAATATCGTCTTCGGCATTATACACTGCTTCACCTCGGTAGCGATTGAATTCCTTGGCAGTCCACGGGCCGTAAAAGACGTCTCCCTGAACACCCGTGTATCCGTGTCGTTGGTTCGCAATCGTTTTGAGAAATGTCGTACATCCAGAGCCTGGCTTGCCCAGAACTAGCACCATTTCGCCAGGATTGCAGACACCTTGAAAGCCATCGAGAATCGTCGTTTCCACCGGCTTCTTTCCCAGTCCCACCAAGCTCAAGATGGGCGTGAGGACGTCGATGAAGTTGATAAAGGCATCGGGGAACGTCTGAACATAATTGGCGCTACCGCCAACACCCTTCACAGTTAGTCCATCCCAGCAGGCTCCGATATGTTTGTCCTTGATGCCAACGGCCTCTCCGGCAGCAAGATTCCCACGCAACGCCGCCTCTAGATCAAAATCAGAGCAGGATTCCGATTCTGTGTCCACGGCTTTCGAGCCTACAGCTGAGGCGTCGTCGCGGTCCCTGCCTTTCGGTTTGCTGAGTCGACGGCTTGTACGGCTGGCTCGGGATACACCGGTGAATTCTCGTTGCAGCTCGGCAAAAACTGCCTCTGCTTGTTCGACTGACACGCCAGGCTCGACTGTAGAACCTTCTGTACCGACGGGTTGGTCATGGAGGGCAGTCGAGGTAGAGCCTTGCGAGTTTCGTCTAAGAGTTTGGGAAGCGCCGGCGTCTGAGCATTGATACGTCATGATGATCCTGGGCCAGGATCACCCAGGGATCGAAGAAGGCTCTGATGGTCTATTGATCTTTTGTTTTCCCCTCAATCACAAGATCGGAGTCATCAGACAATGAATCTGCTCCCTTTTCCTCGCATTAGGGGATGGGAGTGGGGGGCTCCGGATTGAGACGGATGAGAACGTGTATCGACTGGCGGAAGAAGGCCCCGCGGGGGTGAGAGAGCGGCACGGCAAGAACGACACCAGAGGCTACGGAAATATGTCTGCAGATGGAGGAGGAGATTTGTGACTATCAATATGGATGAGCAGGCGAAACAAGCTGCCGTCTGCCTCAGGATCACGATTCACGGAACTGGTCATGAAGGCTCCCGAGTCCCGGTCCAGGGGTCGTTCACTTTTCATATTGTTCGCCACACGAGACAAGAAGGAAACGGTCCGGCCCACAGCAATGCGGCGCATGGAGGCTAAACTCAAGGCAAGCAGGGGATGAAGTGGAATCTAGGTGCCGATGTGGGGGGCCGAAGACTCGTTTTGGACGTGCCAGAACTTAGAAGACGAAGCCTGGTCCGTCTACCTACCTACGGAGATGTACTCGGTATGGTTCGCCGAAGGACGGGATCGACAATTCGATAAGAACTTACTTGATACTTCGTAGAAGGCCAAGACCAAGGAGCGCACGTGAGCTCCGATGACTCTACTCCGAAGTGGTGGAGGCAAAGCCGATTGGCCTCGCGAGGCGTTGACGATGGCGTGCATTGCCTGGTAGCCACATCGGCCGAGGCGTCTGCTTGCTTCTGAAGTTCTGATACGATATTGACAGACAGTCTACAGAGTATTTAGCCATGCCATGAACTTATGAAGCCAGCAAGCGACAAGGCCAATTTGCGGCGTCGTCTGGAGGTCCGTCGTCTGGAAGTGGAAGGGCTGATGAGATGGCTTCATCTCCGTAATGCACGTTTTGAGGGGGCTAAACTCTAATGGGCTGCTAGTGTAGGGCGCCCCTCCGCGCCTCCCGGTACGCAATCTGGGAATGCATGTGCCCGGGTGTAATGAAAAGGGAGACATAATTACTCCGTACCAGGTAATGTATCTAGGTACCTAGTCAGGTAAGTGCAACATGCAAGGTACCTACCTACTCCGTGCTGTAAGGTGCATCGCCATCTTGCGCACCGGCTTGGGTCCTCGGCTCCGGCACGAATCTCGGCTCCAGCATCGCTTCTGCGTTATACGTATGTACTCCGTACTCCGTATGTACATAGGTATGTACAGTCAAACCCCGATATAACGATAACGTAAAAGTGACCAAAATCCCATCGTTATATCGAAATATCGTTTTATCGGATGGGTTTTCTATGGGGAATTTCAAAAATTGAGGCCCAAAATTATCGTTAAGGTGAGGATATCGTTTTATAACGCATCGTTATATCGGGGTTTGACTGTATAGGTATCACGATTCTCAGCAGGATCTTCCCTTCGTAGGTACCTAAGCTTCTTTGCTTCTTTGCTTCCCCCTGCGACGACATGAGGCCAATGCGATCAGGCTGCGATCAGAGCATCAAGTTGTCAACACGTTACACACCCCTTCACGTCAGCATCGGAAGCTAAGCGAACGGAACGATTCTTTTGCTACAGCCTACTCCGTACATACCTACCTAGGTACATAACCTACATTACATACCTACATACTCTGTACATCGCCTTCAACGGCGCCACAGTGTCCTCGACGCTTGCAAGGTTGAAGGAGCTCTTGTCGCATGACTCGCTGCCACTGCCCAGCAAGCATCCTTTCGCTCAGAATGCTCTCTTCCTGAAAGTAGGGGTTTTATGTTAACGACCCCGAAGGAAGATCAAGCAAGGAGCCTCGGAGGTTCTACCATGCCGCCGGATACTGCGTTGAAATAAGCATAAACCAGCACGGAGTACATATGCAATAACAGTAGATACGTGCATAGCAGGCGAACAAAAGAATGAAGTGAATTGGCCAGTACCCAGTGGCCACAGAAGCAAATATACAGAGTATGTGCCTAGGTAAATACTGTATATACCTAGGTACCTAGTGCTGCACGCGAGTCCCATTTCTTCTCCTGCTTCATCTTCCTTCTTCACTTCTTCTTTGCTTCCCTTCCCTGTCCTTGACATTGAGAATGCCATCTTCTCTGCGAGGTTCAAAGATCATCTCCAACATACCAAGGTCCAAGCAGTGTCATCGATGAGAGATCCCTTTGGAAAGCGGCCTGCAACCTCCGTACTAAGCAATTCGGATCGGCATACAAAGTAAACCGGATGCATACCTAGGTATTCACTGCCAAGAAGGCTCCTTTGAGGCTTTGACCCCTTTCCCCCTTTCCCACAGCCTCAAACATGACGTAGCACAAATCTGCCGTCGCAACGACGCATGAAGCTCAAGTAGTACAACATACATCACCACATCCAAGTGGTGAAATGAACGGGATGGCTCTTGCGATGGTAGCTTACAGACATACAGTAGATGCCACAAAGTGTTTCGACGTGCCCTTAGGAATTGTTGCTTCCGACAAGCGCATGAACATCCACCTCATGCTGGAGGTAATAAGACGAAGAAACATATTCACTTCATAAGACAGAGTATAGCGCATGAGAGTTCCGGTTGGCAACAACGCTTTACTAAAGAGGCAGCATATACCTATCTATAATCTACACGACAAGTTCGCTTAAGAAGTACATATTTACAGAGTAAGATGACTACCTACCTAGATGTCTTTTTGTGCCAACAGAGGTTGCTGGCTCCGCTAGATGAACCTCCCCAGGTAAATCATGTGCGGCCGATAAGAAGATGCCGTGCTGAATGATGTTATTGGTTTGCTGCAGAGAGTAGAGTCCGTGCCGTCGCAGATTCCTCGGCTCGGAAGGAAGCGGGACGTTGAGATGCCGGATGCATTTCTTCAGATTTGTCATCTGGGTACGATTCCTTTCATCGAAGAGGGACTTTGCAGGTTGCCAGAGGGCAACATATGTACACTCATACATAGCTCAGTCTTCGCATTCCCCCCATCTTGATTCTCATACTCCGTACATAGTGTACATTGTACGAAGTAGATGAAGGTCCTTCGTCGTCGCCCCTGGGTTTATGTTCTGGGCCCATGAAAATCAGCATGCGCAGGAGCCGAGGCCTACGAACATGTTTTCACGGACTTGCTGGGGACCGGTATTCCGGCCTGTGCCGCGGATGTTTCCGTCCTCAAGTGGCTACACACCTAGGTAGGTACATATACTCCGTAAACGGAGGAATCATTTCTGCCGCGCCCCTTGCAAATTGGCTTGCCTCCTGTGTGGTTGGCGAGGGCAAATCCGGGATCGTTATCCGTCGTCCGATCCACCACGGGACCCGGGTGAATCGTTCATCAATGTCGCACGGTAGGAATCAGTTGCGCGGCGTGCCGGCACGAGCTTGTCCTTTTGAGAATTTTGAGAATACATAGGCAAGTACATACATATGTACTCGTGTGTATGTATGTACAGAGGTAGTCTTACATAGTCGTTGAAGAAGGGGTAAGATCCGGGTGCCACTTGCATCAGAACTTAGAAGTCAGAACTGAGACGGCCTGGCCAGACATTTTTGCATTGTACTGACTCGAAATTGTAGCCAACTGTTCTTATGCACTGCATGATCATCCTCATTTTTCGGCTCCTCTTGCGTCTTGAACACCAACAACTCAGACTATGTACATTGAAACATGGAGGCTCTGCCTGCCTGGCCCACGTATCGCATTACTAATGCCTACGGAGTAACAAGTCTCAGTCAGCTTCGGGATTTCTCTTTTCTCTTGTTTCCTTTTTTTTTCCAATCACGTACTCCGTATGTATCAGAGTCAGCTTGACAAGAGCCAACAAGAGCCGATCTTGATAGTCCCTGTGCGGCTATGGTCCCGTGCCCCGCGGCGGATCTACCCACAAAGTTCCAGGTTCGAACTCCATGTTTCGCACGGTCGTCAAGAAGGGAGAAGACGTTACATATCGTGACTCGTGAGGGCCTCGCATACCCATCATCACAAGGACGAAGCGCATTCCACATCGTGGCCCCAACTAGAACTGCACGTCGACTCATTGAGAAAGTAGGATGTACTCCGTAGTACATCGGTGCTGCAGCGATATACCTACATATCCATTGAAGGCAGATGGCGTCATGTTTCAGACTCGTGTTTGGAGACTGCTGACGCGGCATTCAAGCCATTGATGCGTAGATAAGGACGGTGCCGGCGACAAGCGCATATTGCAGAGCCCTTGAGCTCCTTGAGTCCTTGGTGATATAGTCCCATTCCCATATTCATGCTTCGTGAGCCGCGCTCGCCAATCGCTCGTCAATCCGTGGGAAATATCCAGGTTGATCTCGGAAGTCGTGCTGCATGCCTCGTAGTCGAAATCAAACAGTCTCCCAGTCTTCAAACCTTCTCGAAAAGATACATCTCCACTGTCTCCGATTCGCGTCCTAGAACGGGAAGTGATAGAACAAGCTTATCCCTGACTGTCCAGTCCTCGGCAGCCATCATGTCAAAGAGGACAAGTTCGTCATCATGGCGTGGTTTTGTCGCGAGGAAGACTGTGGTAGCAAAATCCCCATCGTCTGGGTCAAAGCCCTTATTCTGTTTGTGCACGGCAGACAAGGTGCCCACGAGGGCCGGAATGCTATCGGCGTTGTATGTGCAGTCACTCAGCATGATGAGGTCCCAGCGACGGTCCTGAACTTTGGAGCCAAAGCGCCCCTGGCAACCATTGTTCCAGTCCAAGTTCTCGTACATGACTTGAGCATAGCCGAGATTCGATCCCGACCGCTGCTGGTGTAGGCGGCCCATGTTGGATCGTGCCCCGCGTTCCGCGTCGTCGCAGTCCGTCATGAGAATAGTGCAGTCGCCCATGCCCTTGGGATATACGGCGCAAAGACCGACTCCTAGGATGCCAACGCCACAGCCGAGCTCGAGAACGTTGACACCGTCCTCCTGGGTTAGGATCTCGTGTACTTTTTTCATGCAGCTACTCTGACTGGTTTCGAGCTCGGGGAACTTGAAGGTTCCAGCGATGGCCGACAGAGACACCAACCCACCATCCCAGATGTGTCGGGCGATGCTGTGTCCGATTTGCTCCCCGATTATCAAATATTGCGCCGGCTCGCCCCGACCGCTCAGCAGGATTTGACGAAGAGAAGCGTCGTTATCGACATCCGGTCCGCTCAAACCAACCGTGGCGGTTGAGATAAGGCCATGGGTACCATGCTTTCGGTCCTTGATGGACGACTTGAGGATATTGTAGATGCTATCGGCAGCCAACTCTGGATTCGCTGGCCCGATGGACAAGGAAACCGAGTCTCCGCCTGCAATCGCATTCTCAATTTTGGGCGGAAGCTTGAACATCGGTTTCATGACCCGATGTCCCCTTCCCCATTCAAGTGGACACCTTTCGATCAAAGAGCACGAGACGTTCGTGTACGGTGATGATTCCGCATAGGCTTTGACAGTGATGCCCACGGGATCCGTCGGGGCCAAGAGATCGTCCCCCAAGTCATTCGCGACTTCAAATGTCACCGACGTCTTGATTCCATCTGCGACCACGTTGATTTTAGGCGGCCCCTTGAGTCGCACGTAGTGCATGGTAAAATGGAGTGATGAGTGTTGCTTCTATTAATGAAGAGCTAACAGATAATAAAGCGAGAAAAGGAAGAGAGAAGAAAACCTTGTCGTCGATGAAATAAGCAAGTACCTAGGTACGAACTATTAATGTGGGCTCCAACCAGCTCAGGAAGGTACAGATGTTGAAAAGAAGTCAAGAGTCAGAAAACATGCTGATCACTAAGAGTGAGGGAGACAAATGGGCGCAAACAGCTTGAGTTTGTCGCCGGACAACGTGGATGCGGTGAACGAACTGGCGAGAGGTTTCGAGAGTGACCTGGAGACAAACCATTTGTGCGTCGCATAAATTTGCGCTTCGAGAAAGCGTGATAAGGAATCAACGCGCAGGCGCCCAAACCTTAGGTGCCTAGGTACCTAGGTGCTTGGTTGGGCCGCATCGTCCAACCGGGCAAGTACTAGATATCTATGTACATAGCTACAGATGTCCTCAAGGTAGGCACTCTCCGCTCTCACAACGCCAACATCGAGACGACAAGGCTTCCGTAGAGAACAAATGCTCGGCAGTCGCCGCCGCTGTGAGCAGCTTCCAGAATCACCAATTGCGCCGAACGAAGATCCGGGACCTGAATAAAACGAAGAATCCGATCTCGACGCAGCTCAATAGTCCACGACCCTCGGATTGCATCGAGCTCTTACTCCGTACTAAAAAGAGGGCGACTCCTCTCCCGCTTCCCGCGCCGCGCGAAAATTGTTACAGTTAGCGAGACAGCCTCTGGCTCTCGGCGAAGCGTTGCCAGCACTGTTCTGCGTCGGTCACGAACGACTCCCGCCTGTCCGGCTTGGTTTCCGAGGACTGCGTGTTCTTTCTTTGCCACGCATAAGCCGTCTAGTCTCCTCGCCCTGAGTGACGTCCGGTCCGACTTTCACAATCTATCAGTATCTCGAGTATGAAGTAGGACATCCAATAGTCGTCTCCCGTCCCCTATGGCATGACAGGCAAGGGATCGAGGGCGGGAGTCGGATGGCTTGTCCATGAAGAGGGCATTCTACAACAGCAAGATTTGTGATATACTCAAGTCTCAAGGGCAGGTAGCTTGAGAAGTTGGCTCATTTTGGAGCACATTTCTCGGCTGTGATCAGCTATAGCGCACAACTGCCACTGCCGGTCGACTTGTTGATGCCCACAGAGGAGCAGACAAACACTTCCTCTGACGCAGTCATAGCAGTTTATTGTTCCGGCAGTCGAGTCGGCCGAACTTGACGGCTTTTGGGCAGGATGAATTGGTTGGTGTAGCTGAGGTCTTACTTGCAGCTTGGGGAGCAGCGCCTGATAGTTGCAAGCTCAAGAATTTTGACAATGGGCTGAGCTACATGATCAGTAGGAACTGGGCATTTTACTGCCGAGTCTTTTTGCTGAGACTTTGGTGCGAGTGCCCGTTCTTTGAGCAGTTTCCTTCAACTTCCAAGTATTATCGTGGGCAAGAGTTTCACAGGAAAACCATGTCCGGCCACCTTGAGTTCTACGGAATAGGTCTTGCCAATGAATAACGATTGGTTCTCATGCATGTGATGCGAGAATGGCTACTGAAACTCCAACCCCTCACTCACGTACCCGTTCAGCAGGTGTTATCGTAATGGAACGATCAGGCGCATGGCCCTACTCACATATCGCATTCACTGATTTTTCAATACTCAGCCGCATGTGGTCTCACCGCTCGGGCACTGCATCGGGGATCACGAGATGAGCGAAAAACGTCTCATGCAGATGAAAAAGATGCTTCGTGAGGTTGCACCCGTCACAAGTCTTGCGCCACTTCAACAAGTCCGAGCGCCTCTCCCATCCCATGTAAGCCATGGCATGTGTTGCGCGTTCTTTCCTTCTTTATTACCGAGATCATCACGTGGAATCACGATGCTGCATACATATGCAGCAAAGGATCCAAGCCCTCCATCACTCTCCTGTTGTGCGAGTCCTCGACCAACAGCATGGGGGATCTGCACGACAGCTCGAATAGGTAGCATGCCAACGATGCCGCCATGCAAAGGCCGCGCATGCATTCAAGCGCCCGGAGCAACCCTCGGGGATGCGACATTCGAGGTTGCATTTGAAGCCTGGGGGTACTGGGGGTGAAGCCACGGCGATAGGTAGGTAGGTTCCCAGATCCAGCCTCGTGAACGCCTGGTAATACTACGTACAAGACTTGGAAAATGAAAGACTTCCAAAGTCCCTTTGCAGTGATAGCACAACTCTGGTCAATATGCATTCCGTGCCCCCCCGGGCCCCTCGGTGGCTTGGGACATCATCATGTTTGTCGCACAGAAGTCTAGCATGAGGATAGGCTATGGATGATGGAACGAAACAGGGTTTGATCGCTGTTAAGAATGAAACGGATTCATGGTTCACCAAGCTCTGTGCGAAGCGCGTAAAGAGGCAGGAGTCTATCTTTGTGAGCCTCGCATCAGACCAGATTTTGTAGCTTCTGATACTCTAGAGTCTACTTACTCTGTGAGTCTGTACCAATATGTAGGTATGTACAATGTACGACATTATCGTGCGCCCAGTGCACCATGTTCTGGGTATATTACCGTATGTACGTAATCGGACGTGTCGGCAACGAGGCCTTAGCGTGTTCTTGATGACTTGCCTCAGCCTGTGCCAAGAGCCGAGATACTACATAGCCAGGCGGCAAGAGCTGCACGTGTGGGTGGTAGTATCAGAGAAGGGGTGTGCACTGTGCGGTCTCAGTCTTCTCACCAAAGAAACGACGCCAAACTGCATTCTCTCGTCAAACTTGAGAGAACTTCAACCAACTGCGTTTTGCGACAGGGTTATCGCCGGTACCAAGGCGAGACTCTTACGGAGTACAGAGTAGAGTCATTGATGATGCTTACCTATATGGAAGGAAATGGACCGGGCGATGACAACCAGAGCAAAATCGTGAGCAAGAACGCTCGGGATTCCGAGATATCAAAGGTTCAGTTCGGGCCAACAACCAGGGGACGTGTAAGAGCTATGTGCGACCTGCGTTCACGTGTCAAGACTCAAGACTCAAAAGCCAACACATTCCGGCCCAACTCCTTGGCCGTTGATTGGCTCTGACTGGTCTCAAGGCTTGTTTCTCCGAGTCACCTGGGAGTGCTGAGACTTAATGGCATGCAAGTCTCTCCCGGGTTCCAACGCTCTGTGCAGTGTGTCGTGTGTTTTGCGCCGAACGGGCTCATCAAGGTGAGACAAAAAGAACGCACAAGCTACCTGTAACCTACCTACAACAGATGATGAGTGCGGACAAAGTCGTGAAATCCCACAAAGACAGAGGTTGGTCCGCCCTTGTAAATGAAGTCATTGCAAAACAAGCGAAAGACACGCCCCCTCACCTCCTTTGACGGTCTGAGTTTTGACTCAACGAGCGCAGAAAAAATAAAAATAAAGAGGAGTTGAGAGAAAAGGGCTAGGTATGTACCCCTCGGATGGCTGCTCTCCAGCGAGTCGAGCAACTCCGAGTCCGAGACATGCATACCGCTGTGTGAAGCAAAGAAGAAACAATGAGACTGGATGATCTCCGAGATTAAATTCGATTAAATTAGAGGCTGGGGGGAGGCGGCAGTCACTATGTATGTATGTACATACCCTAAGTTCTACAGGAGGCTAGTGACGCTCGTACATGGTACGAAACAATGAACATGTGCAATGAGATAGGGAGTACCTATATGTATCGGCTTGCATCAAAACGCAGGAGATGCTTTTTCTTTTTCCTCTTTGTTTTACCATATAACATTCGTATTCGCATCTATGTACATAAGTACCTATGGATCCTGCGTCGGAACGGCCGGCTCACAAGCCCAGTCAGGACTCAGTTGTGCATCTTTGTGTTGGCTGACTTCCTCCTCTCCCTTGAAGATTACGGAGTACAACGAGGTTTGACTGTACCTAGGTACAGTCTACAGAGTACGGCAGCTGACGAACGAGGGGAAATGAAAGTCTGGCTTTGATATGTAGGTACCTGCTACACGTAATTGGCATGACTTGCTTCTGCGAGTATGTAGCTATCCCTAGCCGATGCAGTGATTTTTGTGTTTCTGCGGGAGATGCAAAGAATTAAATTTTCTAATGCATCAAGTCCTGACTCTACCGCCGCCCTCTTTACGCCGTACGGAGTATTTCAAAGCGCCGCTACGTTCCTCGTGCATGGTAACATGGTCCAGGAACCAGAGGACAAAGAGACTTTGCCGCGCCTAAAGTGCCCCGCCGTGAGAACAGACAACATGTTTCCAGTTGGCGAGCAACTACCTAACTTGAGCTTTTGCCCATCCCGAAGCGCTGGGAACAAGCTGTTATTAACAAACAGCATCTTCATTCAATTCAAGTAGGCACTGTAGGTATGTATGTAATTCTTCCACCAGAGCAGCGTGGACGGGTCGTACCTGCACCCGCACGGCGCATGCACGTAACACGTAAGAAACGCGCAGAAAATATTGAGAACCTCAGACAAGACATCGCCCCATCGCGGCACGCTAACGAAGCGCATCAAGCTTGAAGGCCCAGGGCATCAGACCAGACCAGAAACGCGTTCTCTGTCGTACTGTGTACAAGCCCCGAGGTTACATCGCCTCATCTGATACGAATGTCGAAAGGGGTGAGGGAGGGGGGAGGTCCGAGGGAATTGTTTGACAAGTCCCGACTCCCGACTCCCGTGTTGGCCGCCAAACCTCTTCAGAGATATTGTTCCCGTGCATGTCCCGCTGTCTTGCCCTGTCTTGTCTTGTTCTCGTGTTGGCCAACTCGCGATAATAAATTTGGCAGTACCTATGCACATGTAATGCTGTAGGTACTCTGTGCGCGAGATACCTATGTGAAATTGTCCAGATCGGCCTACCATACTGATAGTTCCAGGAGTAATTATGTAACTTGAACTACCCCAGCCAAGCTACATACCTATGAACTGATCCCAATCTTGATTGTCGCAAAAAACCCCAGCCTCTTTGCGTGACGACTCCAACACGGCAAATGCTGGGAGAAGCCCCGTGGGCCGTTACACGTAACACAAGCTCACAGGTACAAGCGCCCGTGTGGTCTAATCTCCACTTCTCATAGCCTGAACATAGCCTCATTATTTTGTTTCTTTTTTGCTTTGCTTTACTTTGTTTCTGTCCTTTGGATGCACTGGAGTTTGCACGCTTGTTGTGCGGGCTGATGAATCAGTTGGTGGTGGTCACTGGTGGTTGACAGTTGTAACTTGTGAGCGGGCCGGCGGAAAGCTCGACAACCACCGTTTCTCTTATTACAAAATACTTCAGTGGTGGGTGGCGAGACGCTCAGTCACACGTAGAAGACCAAGTCAAACATCAAGTCTGGTCAATCACAGGCACGTACATGCATGCGATCAACTGGGGAATCAAGGTTTTGCCTTCCTATGGGCCATCTCCGTCTCGCGCGTCCTTGCGCCACTTCCTCGTAGATACAGTATCCCACTGATTCCCCCAGTCTACTCGCCGATCTGCGCGCAGCCTTCTTCTCGTCCTGCTCCTACGACGCCTTAAAATGAAAACATATGGGTATCTCTAAGACAAGGAAATCTCCAAGATGAAAAGGAAAAAAAAAAGCCCCTTGCTCCAGGTCCCGGCACAGATCCACCATTCGGCATCTCCACGACCTTCCTGGCAACCTGATAAGTCCGGATTGAGGTATTGATATACCTCAGAAAGATAGTTTGTTCGATATAGAAGAAGATGCATTAAAAAAGAGTACAGCAACAAGGGCAACGATGATGCGCCAGCGTGGAGCTTGGCCGCAAATCCGGATCTCATGGAAAGAAACAGAACAAAAAAAGGAGTCCGCGTGGCTGGAAAGAAAACTCCACATAAGGTACAGTCTACGGGCTGTGTCCAATTCCGGGAATAAGAAATGACATCCAGGAAATGGGGTTCCAGATTTTGCAGGGCCGACTTGTCGCGATTTGACCTGGGAACAGACAGAAATTGAAAGAAAGTACAAGTCGGCAGACCAAAGGTTTTGGAACGGAAATGAAATGAAATGTGACATCCGGTATGATTTAGAAAAGAGAAATGACTCCGGTGTACTCTAGAAGGCCCCGAGTAATAGTCAGGTATTGACTGAAATGGAAAATCCAATACACATATCCAACAGAGAAAAGTAAAGCTTATCAAGCGAAGGGATTTCGAATGATTTCTTCGCAGTTGGCGTCAAATCGAAGATGGAAGACCCTGATGCTTTGCATGAATTTATCTGTCTCGTCCAATGCCTTGTCGCGGCCAAAGAGGATATTGACAAATTCGATGCCCATGGTTTTTCCCAGTCGGGATCCTTTCTTCCTGGAAGCTCTAGGCATAAACTCCTCGCACTCCTCCATATGGCTGCGGAGATTGTCCATGATGCGTTCACCGGCGTCGGAGAACTCTTTGAGAATACGCCGGTTCTCTGAGGTGCGGACTCGGCCGGCCACCTCTCGAATGAGCGCCATTCTTCCTGCTAGGTTGATTAAAAGGAGCCATAGTTCACTAGACATGTCTGCTATTGGACTGTTCGACTCATGAGCGACGACGGCCCAGTCATAAATCCAATTGCCCAAGGTGTGGACGTCAAAGACACTTCCCAGCAAGAGAATTGGCTCCTCCTTGGGGTCCCAGTTCTTAAGATGGTATCCTTTAGGAATCTGATGTCTCTTTGCATCCTCTTCCGTAGCCTTGACATGTGGTGCTTTCGGCTTGGGACGATGACTGGGTGCCGAAGGTCGCGCTGTTGACGACCGCTGCGGGACTGCAGTCGAGGACCGACGCTTATGACGATGGCTGGTTGGTGGTCGAGTCCTCGGTGTAGTAGGCTGCTGAGGTAAGTCGTGAGGCGAGCTGCGCGCATAGGCAGCATCGGCAAAGTTGGAAGATCTCTGCGGATGGGCGCCCTGATTAGTGTACCATCCTCCATCGTACATGGCGGGTCGTGGGGTTTGGCAACTTCGGAATCGCGACTGAGCAGGAAGCACATAGGTGCGCCCCATGGCCTCGACTGTCTCATCCTCGTCGGATTCTCCATAGGGAGTCGAAGCCCGGACATAGGTATACGAGTGTCGGCGATCGCGCTTGGAACAAGTCGGATAATGGGGAGCCGAGGTCCGGAGCGGCGGCGGGATATTTTTGGCACTCACATCTACCGTGGCATAGTCTCCGAGGCTGCCGAATCTCGGGGAGTCGAAACTTCGAGGCGTCATTCCAGGATGCTGTGAGTAGCTGTTGGCTCTGGTGTGACCAGCTCGTGTTGCAGGGCGTCGCGAAGGCGGCGGACCATACCATTGAGGTCGTGGACACGATGTAGGCATGGCAGATGACATTACAAAATATTCCCAGTTGTAGATCGGACTGAATCCTGGCGTTCGTGGGGATGAGTAGTCCATGGTATTTAAGAGAGCCTGCTATGTCCTCTTGACACGCAGTGAGACTAAGAGGTGGCCCAGGGTTAGGAACGGTTGTTTGCGCGTTTGCGCGTTGTCGAGATGTTCCTCGTCTTGCTCGAACAAGACCGTGGCAGCTACCCAACTTTTTTTTTGCCGCCGATCCCGCGAAGCGCCTTTGTTCGAGGTATTGTAAATATTTGGTGAACGTTGCGCACGTCACCTCGGTGTGTGGTTGAAGGGATGGGGTTTGAAGAAGTCTGCTGCAGCAAACATGACCAGGGCGAGTTCGGGACGAGGCGGCGTGTGTGAAAATTCTTCGAGAAGGGAAAACGGTATCGCCGACTTGTAAGAACCCGGTCGTGGCAAGGGCTGGAGGGCGTCAAGGTAGCCAGCGAGTCGCTGAGTCGGTCAAGGTGGGCAATTTTGCGACAGAACAACGTCGGATCAGTACCGATCGCCGTGAAGAGTTTGTGAACAACTGTTGGAACGTTGTCTGATTGGCAGATGCCAAATTCCTATCGAGGGATTAAGAGAAAGAATAAAAAGATGCAGGTGTGGGTGGAGTTGGAAGCATATATAGAAATCTTAGAAAATAATGGAGAGTAGCCGAGGAAGTTGTGCCTTGTGTGGCAGCCATCTCTATCTTCTCTCCATCACCATCGCTAGTCGGTCTGGTCGTTCAATTTGTCGAGTTACCTACACCGTACATACCTACCTAATAATGCCGGTATGTACATGTACACACTCCGTAGTGACGAGCAGAGGCGAGGCTCGCCGACCAGGATATTCGACCGGGATGCTTCCATCTCCACGTCTTCTGCATCTTTCGTGCCAGCGTAGGGCGGCCCTGGCCAGGAGGCACCCTTGTTTTAGCCAGCCACCCGCGAGAAGGAGGGGCGTGGCGGTAGAAAAAATAGGTACGGACCCGGAGTACGTACATATGTATCTTTAGGAGGACGAAACTTGGTCTGGTCCGGTGCGGCAGCTAACTGTCACAGTGCAAGTCATGGCCGCAGGCTTCTTTAATAAGTGTGATGCGTCATTCGTTGGCCGTACCGACGCAGAGCTGTCTTCTTTCCATGGCAAAAGCGCCCGGTTGTCCTACCTGTCAGGATGTGGCGCAAAATTCAAAATCCGAGTCGCCCACTCTTCCCATGGCGGCCCTGGCGCCGCCGTTGCACAGAATGGGCACCAACAAGACGACGCCCGGCACAGTGCGGGCGCTTCAGAGAATCTATGCATGTACGGAGTACATTAGGTAGTATGTACCGCCCCAGCCTCCGACTCTGGCTTGGCAATCGTCTTGCAAATTGCCGCAGCAGCGTATGTACCTAGGTAAAGTAGGTACCTACATACGAAGAGTCCAAGTTCGACGTTGCCATCACATATAATTTCGACAAGTCGCTGACTGCTCTTTTCTTGCCGATGCGATATCAAATTCCTTGTCACACGAGTGAGGCGCCTGTTTATGAGCCGTTATTCGGTCATTTGGTTGGCTAGATTATTCACTGATTGTCCCGTGACACCACGCATTGTTGCAACTTGCGACGCTGCTCGCGAGTCGCGCTATCATTATTTGTTCGAAGTTCCCGCCGTGTACTTTGTAAATTGTTGATCCAACTCAATCAATATCGCCATCCCGGGCCCCGGTACATTTTACCGAGACGCACTGTGCCAGGACTCAGGAGACATGTCATTATTTCAGCGACATGGCTCACCTCCTACCTAGGTATGTCTCTGTGATGCGAGCGATTTGGTCGCATGTGCTCGAATGTCGTGCGCTGACAAGAAGCAGCCTAGCCGGCGCGTGGCCATCACTTGCACACTTTGGCATTGGAGCAGTTCAACAAATATGTACTTACATGCTGTGCTCCGATGGGATTCTTGTTATCTACTAGTTATCGCGTATGCGATTATTTTATTGAACCCGGCATTGACTTGCAGTTCAATAATTCCTTGAGAAGCCGTGACCTATGTATTCGTATGCAGGTGCATGTGTATGGCCGAAAGCGGAATCATGCAAAAGCACGCCCAGGGCAACCATCACCGATCGCACCTGCTCATTGTCCGCTTTCCTCGACTTCCTCCATCGATACTCCCACCAACATCGAATTCTGTCTTACGGTCCACGGAGTGCATACCAGATTAAAATCCCTGCTGATACAAGCAGCTTTTTTTTGCTTCTGTCCTGTTTCTCTCCACTTGGGAGGCCATCGTCGTCCGGCAGAGTTCCTTAAGGCCTGGCACGGCTCAGGAGTCAGCGCTATGGTATGCATACTGTAGTGTATGTTGTGTGTTACTATCGCACTATTCGGCTCCTTCGGCAGCCCGCATAGTTTCAATGTTCGTGGTGCGTGTTCGCTTCGAGTGTTGCCTCCAAGTCTGCAAACCCTTACACCAACCCTTACGAAGAACGTCCAACGTCGATGATGTTTCAACACAACTCGCGTGTTACCAGCTCAAGGACTAACATGATATTCAGTCACTTTGCTAAGCCCTTTGTCCCTTTGCTTCGCTATCTAGGTATGCGACTGGCACTCGACGAGTCTGCAACCAAGAAAAGACCAAAAGATCCGATGCGCACCATGTTGCTCAAATCACAGTCAGGGACTGGTATCGTTTAGAAGAAAACGATTGATTTCGCTTTGTATTGTACGAATTCGTGTCTGCGAGACCTGTCTTCCATAATCCACCCACAACGGCGAGCCCCCTTCGTCGTCTGTTCGTCCGGGCTCGGAGTTCCACGCCGTTAAATATCCATACTGAAGCCGGCCAGCATCACTTTCCATCAGACAAGCAGTGCAGTGACGGTTCCACCATTGACGGGAAGCTACTGTCTAGACGCAACGTCCCGTTCCTTGCTACATACCAGGTACCTACCTACATACCTTCTCCACTGCAGCCGCCGCCGTAGGCACCACTGACCAGGGACTCTGCAGTCTGCACGGACTTGGAGACTTCAGCGGTAGCCGCCTTTTCATGACACTGTACTCCGTATCATCAGTTAACGCATTACGAGAGATGCGGGCCCAAAACGAAGTTTTCGCATGATCGGTAAGCTGTACAGACATTAAGGGTCTGATCCACGAGCGCCGACAGACAAAGTGCTCGTAACAAAGCGGGGTTTCTGTCCAAACGCGGCTAGCTTGCCCCACTAAATGACATGGATTAAGCCAAAAAGTCCGTTAAATCCCGTTCGAGTTGTTTTCGATGTACCGCGCTAGCAGGGGCCGCGTAGATGCCTACAATAGGAAGAAAGTGGGCACTTTGCATGTTTGTCGGCCTGATTTTTGAGTATGTGAATACGCCTCAAGGATTTCAGAACCTGCCTCAACGCCTTACCCGATTCGGATGCGGTACAAACCTGCATGTCGAGGTACTTCTCTCGATACAAGCGAGTACGTTGCAGTCTTTCTTTCGGTCGGGGCCGCCGTACAATCCTGTACGCATAGATTTCTCTGGGTTTCTCAATGCCAATCGTAGCCAAATTCTCACATACTAGTTTTATCTACTACACATGTCATATGAGATGCAATGCACGACGCCTCGCACGAGGAACCGCCTGTGTTCAGCCATTTCAGCAGGCTAATCAGCCGCGTATGCGGAGTCAGAAAACGCTTCGCTCATCAAGATTGGAACATCTCACCTCGTGGGCTAGGGTGCCCGTCCAGGCTTTCAAAACATAAATATGCGACCTCTTCAAACATAAATAAATACGAAATCTTTCATTGCCATCAGAGAGCTGGAAAGGAAATGCACGCCTCATGCTTCTACGGACACAATCAGGAGGCACCTTAAAATTTGAGAAACCTGGCGTCAGACGGTCATGCATTGCAAAGCCCTCCAACGACAATATTCAACCGATGAACATTTTCAAAAAGCTCAGATTTGCTCTTTGATACCGTCTTATGCCCTTTACGTGATTTCGTCGCGATTCCATGCACGGGTAGATGCTCTATTGAGGGCGGCGTCGGACAGACCCAGATCTGGACTTGGCATCCGGGAAGTCGAAATCGCGCACTGAACTTGTAAGAACGATAACATGTTCCATAATTAATGGAATTGGCTTATTCCAGTGTCGAAGACAATTGATGTCAAATTTGTGCAAGAATACATTATACGCAAAACGCGCCCGTAATAGTTGCATACATTGTCCCTAAATTCACTAAGGTAATCAGGGTCTTCTCATCGTCCTCCAAGAAGACCACAATTGAAAAAGAGGCGGCGTGCCATGCGCCGTTGTTCGTGATAAAACTGAGAAAAATTTCCAAAATATAATCAGTGATAAAAGAATCTTTATTACGCACCATTTATACCGAGCTCTTTCGCACAGCTAAAGTCGTGATGAATTGCCTCGAAAGTTAGGTATTGCGTGCGATGGTCAAGAATGAGAGGAAGTACCTTTGAAGTACAGTTACAAATGATTTCGTTGGCAAAAGACTTCCACATCCAAATCGGGTAAGGCGTTGAGGCAGGTTCTGAAATCCTTGAGGCGTATTCACATACTCCTGATTTTTGTCGGCAGGAAAAACGTGCCGACAAACATTTTACATACATGCATGCAAAGTCTTCCCACGCGCCGACGCCATTCAATTCAATCAATCAATTAATCAACAATGAGACCAACGCCACCATGACGGCATTCATCGGCAGTAATTACCTTCCTATAGAGCATAGTATCGTGAAAGATGACGATTTTGACGATCTTGTCACTGCTGTATCGATATTAATGCAATCCCGATGTCTGATGGACAGAGAACCCCTGACACGCGGCGCCGCACAGCACTGTTGCAGCGCAGTCGCAGCGAGTTTTAGCACTCGTGGGGGGTGTTGGCCGCTATATTGAGGCGCTGGGACGGCGGGAAGCACTGGAGATTCGAGAAGCACTGGCGCTTCGACGATTTTTGCCGGATACTCGGCCACGAACGGAAGGCGGTGCCGCTTTGGTAATCCCTGTATGGTACTGTGTGGTACAGAGTTGGCGACCCACATTCGCCTTGTACCTATCCACTATGTGTATGAAAGTTTGTCGGCGCTCGTGGATCAGACCCTAATTGTACAAGTGGCATGGATCTCAATACGATTTTGCTCGCCGTTGTCGCTCACAGATCGCACAAAACATTTTTCCTCGTCTTTCGCGACTCCCCCCATTGCTCGAAGAGTGTGTTGCCTCGTCGTTAGGCCCTGTAAGCGACGCGGGGCGACCCAAAGCAGGGAGAAGCATAACAGGCAAGTGACTATCGGCAAGTGACTCTTGCGGGAAAGCTATTGTACCGAGAAAGAAGGAGTCCATTTTGATATTCTGCCGGGACCTTACCTATCGTCGCCCAACGAAGGCTTTGGGTGTCAAGTATTGATGTCCAAAGGCGCTTACCATCGAATCGAGCAGTTGCGCTACTAGACACATCATTTTTGATTGGCGCAAAGGCTTGCCATGTCGCAGATGAAAGACTTGCGCACCCCTTCAGCCTTCAGGTGATGCGGTCGCAATCTCAGCCAATTGGAAAGACCGTTGGAACTTGACCTGCCTCACTCAGCGATAACAAACGACTGCAGACTTCGCCCCAGGAGTCAGAATCGAAGGCACTGCCACTCAGGTCAGCATTCAGATCAGTTGCGAGTAGTAAGTACTGACCGATTCTTTGGGAGCCTCGTTGCACTGGTTGCGGTTTGCCCAACCTTGCACCTGTGCCATGATATTCCAGACTGATGGGCGTTGAATATTGCCTGGCCCTGCTTGGTTATAGCCCCGTATGGTACGTCGAGAGGGGTCGACTGACATAGAAGCTATTTTACCTGATAGCTATTCCACGGCGTAGCATGGCATGCGTGATACAGTACGGCACCACGACATACTTGTCTGTCCTGGCGTATGCAATCTGATTGTCCAGTTCCAGAGTCCGACGTCTACGAAGGATGCCACAAAAAGCAAAGGTGGTGATGGGTGATGGGTGAAGGTTGTGGAAGGGGGTGAGTTTACAGTTCTACAAACACACGCAGGTGTGTATGCACTATGTATCGCTCACTCTCCTCGAAGGCCTTTGGTGCAAAACCCGAGCCTCCATATGAACGGCTCGACTGCAGCAGCACGTTAGGCCATGATGCTTTAGACGACGTCTTTAGCGAACTGCATGCTGCGGTGAGAGCACAACAACCAAGCACGACAAGCAGGTTGCCCACCAAGTCTGAAGTCATACACAGAGGTACGTATATGCGTAGCGATGAACCCGGAGATCTGGATCGCAATTCCCGTATCGCCTCAGGCACTTGTGCTTTCGTGTGAGAAGGTGCTCATACTGATGAGCGATGCGGGAACTGACTGGGTACTGCCATGCGCTCAAGACACATCGTCGCATCGTCGCTGGTGGACAAGGCCAGGCTCGGGCCCCTTCACTCCTTCTACCGGTCTGGTACCACTGACCATCTACTGCAGCTGTCGCTACCTTACAAGTTACGACATCGGACACTGCAACAATACCCAAGTTCCACCCCTTGCCGGTCATCCCTTTGTGTGTCGGCTGCATGTGGAGGATGACAAAACGTCTGAGAGATGAACATTGAAAAATAAGAAGGAAACAAGAGACAAGAAAAGGCAAAAGATAGAGAGAAAGAAGACGAAGATATCGGAAGAGAACGAAATGAATGAGAAGCGCCCTATCTATTTTCACGGTTCACCAAGTCACTCATGTCAAAAAGCCACAACTCTCTCGTGAAAAAGGCATACTTCATCGTCGATTGATGAAAAACATTGGCCAGAATATACTCTGTACACTGTGGCATGTCGTCAAAACAAGGCTGTCACATTCATGCTGCGCGTAAATCCCATCCGAGCCCATTCGGATCTCTTTCCTTATCCATCACCACGCGAACCCTATGGCAGCTCATTTGTGATTTCGCGCGTTGTCCCCGAGACGCTCATCCAGGCCATTTGCCATCTGCCGCCAAGCGTGTGGCTTTACAATATGGTGACGCCGTGGGCGAAGGGGCAAAGCTAGCCAATCAACAGTCGACCTGACTCCGGTTCACGACGGGCCAATCAACAGTCGACCTTATGCAGGTTCACGAGAGCACACGAGAGCCAATCATTCCCAGATCTTGAATTCAACGAGAGCCAATCATCTCGCCAAGCTTTTCTGACTAAGCACATTCAGATTTGAGAGCCTCGGGGATGGAGAAATGGCTCCGCTTCGCTTCGCCAATAATGTTTCCCGGTGTCTAGTCGGGGAACGCCACCACGTGGGTTATTTTTAAGGGACGTTGAGACTTAGAATCTCAGATTGCCCTGTAGGCTGTGGCAACTTGCAAGTATGTACAGAGTTACTTTGATGGCCGGAGCCGACGGGAAGATGCCCGGCGTCTGGCCGATCTTCACGTGATAACAGAGAACTCATCCACCATCGTTTCTGCATGAAGCTGCAGTGGCTTGTCACGTCCAATGCATGTTAGCGCGACATGTTTTCGGCCTTTGCCCGGCCGGCTGCACATGTTTGCCACCCCGCCGAGCTCCGTCTAGAATATCGGCTGTAGGTGTGTATGTACTCTTGTCTCCGTACCTACATACCTATTTACGCGTAAGCTGGCACAAGCAGCAGAACACGCGAAATCTTTCAGAGCTGCTTGAGCCTGTCATTGTATTTATTGTGTCTGCGGTTCATACCTGTGTGCTCACTGCTGAGGCAGGCAGATAACCGGACTGATGATATTCTATCTAGATTCTAGTATCTATAATAAGTCACTGATTGAGAGGCCCTCCTTCCAGCCAACTCCGCCGTGCGGACATTCACGGTTCGACTGCAGAATCCAGATGCAGGGGTCATTATATTCACGTTTGTCGGCTGACGTTTATCTCACACACTTGACTTCTAATAAAAGGCGCGTTGAAACGCCTGTCAGCTGAGGACCTTCCTAAAATGCTTTCTTCTGCCAGGGAATGCGTGCTGACTGCAATCGTGAAATGCAGAGACGCACAACCATTCAGTGTGGTTCGTCAGGCTGACTACCACCAAATTTTGACTGAGACTTTTCATAATCAATCTGCAATGAGTCGCCAGTGCTCTTGCTTCGTTGGCTTGTCTGGCGGGGAGACTTTTCCTGATTCGAGATGAGGCCGCTCGCTGACGATTTGGTAAATTGCATTTGCACTTACATACAGACGGACCGGAAACCCCTCCTTCGTTCCCCTTGACCTTTCGATGTTTTTGTGTAGGTAAATTTCCATTGCACAGCCAGCGGACGTCTACTTAGTACTGCCCATTCTACCTCTCTCGCACTGGGGAATACTTTCTCTCTTTTTTTGCGATTCTATAGGTTACTTCTGTGAGGGTTCGTCACGGATATTTGGATGTATGCGCGAGAGGAAATGGTTATCAACAAAACTAAGGAAGAAAGAAAGAGAAAGGACAAGAATGCCCTCCTAGCTGTTTAAGTACCTCCACGCCCAGTGGGGGGAGTCTCAAGTAATCATCCCAGGCTTGCCGCTTATCTATCCACGATTAGTCAAAGACTAATCCATAACAACTTCAATGAATGTGTTATCTTTCTTTGACGCAAAGGTAGCTGGATCATACGTTGGGTACATAGACTCTCAACACGTCGAAGTGAAGCTGCATCGCATGCGGTGGTCCAACACTCCAAATGGGCTCAATGTGGCGAATTGCGGTTAAAATTCGCATTACAAAAGTCCGGTCCCTGCTTTCTTTTCACATATGACATGAGAAGGGCGAAAGCGGAAACGGGAAGGCAAAGTCATGGAGAAGAAGAACAATATGTCCTGTTAAACAATGTACTTGATAGTCCGGGCATTTGAACGCCCACTATTCTCAGAGTGAAAGAGAACATGATAACATTTCCAGTACATCAAATTAAATTCTCATCTCAGTCACTTGGACAATGCAAAATGGCAGTGAACATGTTGACAATTGATAGATGTAGTGCCAGTAATATGTGACAGCGATAGTAGTGTGCCAAGGGTCGCTGGGTGATTATGTTAGAACGCGAGGATCAAGACATGTGGGCTCTCGCTCTGTAGATGTTCGGAAAAGGTCTGAGATGGTACGTACAAGGACCTCCAATATCCCCCTCTCTCTGTCGCGAACCCGACTAATGCCCAAAATACCCCAATTTCCAAATGTGCCTGAATCTTCAACATGTCGAAATGCGCAGGCGGCGTCGATGCCCTCCAATATGACTTCTGCCCTCTCATCAAACTGTTAGCTAGGGGGTGTGTTTCAGGGTATATAGGGGGATATTGAGAACAAACCAAAGTCCAATGGCCAGTCGGCTACTTTTATCCTTCGCAAGCGTCCGCGTCGAGAGCAGTCCCGGTGCCTACACGTGTGATTAGTGTCAGTGCCAGCGGTGTTAGTGAACACAACGGACACAGATATCAGTGCCAGTGATATCAGTGCCAGATAGTGAACACGGTGACAAAGATATCAGTGCCAAGTGATATCAACGTCAGAGGCGTTTGTATGTGGAAGTGAACACGATAACACTGAAATCATCTGAGTGACGTCAGTGCCAGCGGTTTGTCAGTGGTAAGGACCACGACGACAAAAGATATCAGTGCCAAGTGATACCAATGTCAACAGTCCGAGGCTTTTCGTTAAGTGCCAGCGGCTGTCAAAGTGGGCAATGATATCAGTGCCAGTGATATCAGAGCCAGGTGAGCTCAGTGACAAAGACATCAGTGCCAAGTGATGTCAGTGCCAGAGGCGTTTGGGAGTGAACACGATAACACTGCAATCAGTCTGACGTCAGTGCCACCGGTATGTGGTAAGGACCACGAGACAAAGATATCAGTGCCACGTGATATCAGTGTCGGAGGCTTTTCTTTAAGTGCCAGTGGTAAGAACCACGACGACAAAGATATCATTGCCAGTGATACCAGTGCCGATAGTGAACACAGTGACAGAGATATCATTGCCAGTGATATCAGAGTCAGATAGTGAACACAGTGACAAAGATATCAGTGCCAGTGATATCAGTGCCAGGGGCTTTTTTTTAAGTGGAAGTGAACACGATAACACTGAAATCATCTGACGTCAGTGCCACCGGTATGTGGTAAGGACCACGAGACAAAGATATCAGTGCCAAGTGATATCAGTGTCAGAGATTTTTTTGTATGTGGAAGTGAACACGATAACACTGAAATCGTCTGACGTCAGTGCCACCGGTATGTGGTAAGGACCACGAGACAAAGATATCAGTGCCAAGTGATACCAATGTCAGAGGCTTTTTTTAGTGCCAGCGGCTGTGAACACAGAGGACAACGATATCAGTGCCAGTGATATCAGGGCCAGATAGTGAACACGGTGACAGAGATATCAGTGCCAGTGATATCAGTGCCAGGGGCTTTTTTTTTAAGTGGAAGTGAACACGATAACACTGAAATCATCTGACGTCAGTGCCACCGGTATGTGGTAAGGACCACGACGACAAAGATATCAGTGCCAAGTGATATCAGTGTCAGAGATTTTTTTGTATGTGGAAGTGAACACGATAACACTGAAATCGTCCGACGTCAGTGCCACCGGTATGTCAGTGGTAAGGACCACGACGACACTGAAATCATCTGCGTGACTTCAGTGCCAGCGATGTGGTAAGGACCACGAGTCAAAGATATCAGTGCCCAAGTGATATCAGTGACAGCTTAGCGGCAGTGGCGGCAACACCGTTAAGACATCAGTGCCAGTGACATCAGAAACGGTGGTGGCAGTGGCGGCAACACCGTCAAGATATCATTGCCAGTGACATCAGAGACGGTGGTGGCAGTGGCGGCAACACCGTCAAGATATCATTGCCAGTGACATCAGAGACGGTGGTGGCAGTGGCGGCAACACCGTCAAGATATCATTGCCAGTGACATCAGAGACGGTGGTGGCAGTGGCGGCAACACCGTCAAGATATCAGTGCCAGTGACATCAGAGACGGTGGTGGCAGTGGCGGCAACACCGTCAAGACATCAGTGCCAGTGACATCAGAGACGGTGGTGGCAGTGGCGGCAACACCGTCAAGACATCAGTGCCAGTGATATCAGAGACGATGATGACAGTGGTATTTGATAGTGGCATGCCAGTTCTACCAGTGACGAAACCAGTTGACAGGGATATCATTGGCAATGAAATCAGTGCCAGTGGTCGTCGTGGTAGTCACACCGAAACAAAGATATCAGTGCCAAGTGATATCAGTAACAGTGGTGGCAGTGGCGGCGGCAGTGGTGTTTTCAAGTGGAGGTGAACGCGTGTCAGTGAGATCAATGCCATTGACATCAGTGACAAACGTGGCGGTTGTGATACCATTGACAGTGATTTCAGTGCCAATGAAATCAAGTGACAACAGTAGAGTGGCGTTTGTAAGTGGAAGTGAACACAGTGCAGAGATATCATGGCCAGTGATATCAGTGACCGTGCTCACGACCACCGCCACCACGGTGACAGCGATATCAGTGCCAGTGATATCAGTCACAAGAGCCCCCGAGTCCCGACATGATGTTAGGCGCTTTCTCGCGTCCTCGGCCCGAGATTGTCTGATGAACATATTTGTTAGTATAGTGACGGAAACAAGGTTGTTAAGGAAAAGGGTAGAATGGAACTTCCCAATTCAAGCGCGCACGATCTCCTTATGATCTTAAAAATTCGGTTGCTGAGCAGGTTAGATGAAGAGGCCTACGAAGTCGGCAGGAAAAGAGCTGAGTGGTCGATACTGCTGTAGAGAGTATGTGCAACTTACGTGTAATATTGTCTTCTTGGAAAGGACGCATATGTCTATGCATGGTGGTCCTTGATTGCCCGCGGCATCTGCGATAAGATTAGGTCAAGTTTGTAGGCCGAAGGCTTGGACATTCTTACCTTTGATTCTTCATATTTAACCTTCAAGTTCTTCTGTTGTGGCTCTCTCGCACTCGGGCCAACTTGGAAGCTTTGGGCCTTCGACTTCATCTTATTGTTCTTCCGAGTCCAAATATCAGTAAAGCTGATACGCTTTGCGACGCTGATGAAAAGAAGAGGTGTAAAGTGAAGCTTTACATACCTGTAGTAGAGCACATGTTCGCTCGATCGCTCGGTCAACTTCTTGTAGGTGGTACGATATTATCGTTCATCCATGAGTGATTTCAGGAAAGAGTTCATTCGAGTGCAAAGAAAGCAGCGAGTCCCAGTCTTATAATCATGAAGGCTGCCCAAAAGTTGATGGGGATGGGGGTGAGCTTCGTATTTCCCCAACTTCTCTGGATTGTGTTGATGCCGGTATTTCGTATGCTGATTCGTTGCTGCCCAGCCCATTCTCCACTTCTACCCCGCTCCGCAAGAATCGCACAACCTCCTTTGCATAACTTTCCGCCGTCCACGACATGTCAGTGACCTGCCGAATTGAGAATGAAGTGCATATTGATTACGCATGTCTAGCATGAAAAATGGCATTAACACGTCTTACTGAAGTCATTGCATGTGATGGTTCCTCATGGGCCCAATAGGCAGTTGCGGTCTCTTTGAGGTATGCAGAGAGACCGTAAGCGACATGTGCAATGGTCAACCAGGCAGCCAGTCTGTCACGTTACAACACAGGTCAGCTTTGCTGAACATGGTCGTATCGCATAACAGGATACGCTAAGTACGCCCGCCGGCATTGTTGAGCTTGCGAATACAGCAAACATTTATGTACACGAAAGACTAGGTACGGACTGTACTCCGTAGGCATTGCTGTCTCGTGCAGCTCGTGAAGTCGTGCTGTCTCATTCGGACAATGCACGAATGAGACAGGAATATGTATGTCTTGGCGGCGGGCGCCAAGGATTTGACCGATTGGAATTTGGAAGCTGTGTCTCCGTATAATACCGGCACATATATGTACCTATGTACTTGAGGGCCTGAGGCTAGGATCATGCGCATCACATCAGTCCGCTCCTTGCCTGTATGTACCAATCTTTTCTTTGGAACGGCCCAAAAACATGATATCACAGACATCAAAAAGACAAAAGATTTACATGGACAAGACGATATACAAGACATCTGACAACAAGGCAAATGTCCCAGCTAAACTGTCAGAAATTGAAATCGCTGGCAATATCACGTGGCTTGGTGCGCGGGTACGCACGCTGATTGGCTGCAGTACCCACCAGCCAATGAAGAGTCAACGCGCGGGCTCTTGCCTGAGTCTTGCCCCAGACAAGACATCAGACAAGAATGATTGAATTACCACAACCTTTGATATGCATGCGATGGTTTCGTATTGCTTTTGTCTTTTATCGCGATGCTTGACGCTACAAATATAAACAATGTGCTTGATTGCACGGGTATCTTGAAGACAGTGAAGAAAAACAAGACCCAAAACAACAACGCTTTCTTCAATTGCCAAAACACCCCCAAAAAGCCCCAAAAACGCCTTAGCGTATCAATGCACAATACACCACAACATTAAACACTTCCCATCTCAGTAACTCCAAGCTTGCACACGGACACACATCCACAGCCCCTTCACAAAAAGTTCTCATCTGGTGACCACGCATTACTTGCGAGTGTTGGTGAGCTTATGTGACTCGAGGTGCTCTTTAATGGCATGTAGCCTGAAGTTACGCATGCAACGCGGGCATCGAACAAGTTCTTGAGGTCCACGAGGCTTGTCAAGACGTTGGTCAAGACGAGCCAAGCGTTCCTGACACCTGTGGACAGACATGTGGTACGCCATGGCATCCTTTGCCAGAGTTCGCAGACAACGTGGGCACGTAGCGAGGCCTCCGCGGGGGCAAGGCGGATATGTGGCCTCGGTACCTGTGCTGTTGCTGGAAGAGGAAGACATGTTTGTGTTTGCTGGTTCTGTTAGTACATAGAAAAATAGATGAGATAAATGAGACGCTTCAGGGACTGTCAATTGGGGCGTGTGTAAACCAATGCAGTATGTGTAGCGAGTGTCATTGGTGATAGGAAAACAGATATATGGCAATGTGCAAGGGCGTGACCACATGTGTGAACAAAGGAAGCATTGTGCTGTTAAAAGACTTACTATAGTTTTGGTTGCCCCCTAGCGACAGGAACTGCAATAAGCAATGATGAAGGTGGTATGTGTATGTGTAGTAGTAGGGTACACAGTGACAAAAATACCAGGGCTCTGATTTTGACATTCGTTAGTAACTTAGTATACGGCATTGCGCAAGATAAATGAGAGGCTGAGAGACTGCCAAGTGAGACATGTAAAGATCAATGATTCAATGCAGCGAATATTTGGCGATAGGAAAGATGGACATGTAATGTAAAAGAATATGAACAGATGTGTGTAAACAAAGGGGAGCATCGCATTGAAAAAAAAACTTACTATCTTTTCGCAGCTCCCTGACCGAAGAAACTGCAATGAGAAATGATAGAAAGTGGTATTTGTATGTGAGACTATCAGTGGTAGATTGTTAGTACACGGCAAGATAGATGGATTAATGAGACGCTGCAGGGACTGCCAAGTGAGACGTGTAAAGATCAATGCAGCGAAATTTTGGCGATAGGAAAGAGATACATGCAATGTAAAAGAATATGAACGAATGTGTGTGAACAAAGGGCATCATCGCATTGTGAAAAGACTTACTATTTTTTGCAGTTCCCTAACCGAAGAAACTGCAATAGGAAATAATAGAAAGTGGTATTTGTATGTGAGACTGGTAGGTTGTTAGTACATGGCAAGATAGATGGATTAATGAGACGCTGCAGGGACTACCAAGTGAGGCGTGTGTAGATCAATGCAGCGAATCGTTGGTGATGAGAAAGAGATAAATGGCAATGTACAAGAATACAAACACATGTGTGTGAACAAGGGGAGGCTTTGTATTATCAAAAGACTTACTGTTCTTTTTGCAGTTTCCCAACGCAACAAATTGCAATAAGCAATGGCAAAAGTGTGTTTGTATGATGGTTTGTATGAGAAGCGGATTTAAGAAGTGTATGAGATACGCAGTGAGAGAGAAGACAATGGCTGAAGAACATCAAAACTCCCTCCAAGGAGCGGGCGCGGTCTCCTATTTATAGTCTGAACATCTGGACTCGCCACCGTGTCCCAAACAGCACGAGCAGTGCATGATCATAATACCTTGAGAAGGTTTTCCGCTATTTCTACACAATGAGCCACATCTAGGCTCTCTTGTCAGTCACGAGGCACCCAATGTGCTGGTTTTTCCCTCTAACGAAGCTAGTTTTAGATTTCAGGACATTCTTTCTGTGCGTTGTAACTTGTAAGGTGGCAAACGACGCTTGCGATGAGATTCGGAGTTCGTGTGCGGAGATGGAACGATCATCTTCGTCCTGTGGAGCGAGTTCGGATTTATACGTTGTTCGGATTGCTATCTGGCGAAAGCGAGCACTGAGTATGCGCCAGTCGTGGCACTCTCTCGACTTTTCTCGTAATATGGATCCGATCCATTCTCCTCGGCTTGATTCGCGATTCGACGGAAGGTTTTCGCGTTAACCCATTTTCCGGCCAGGACCCAAGTCATATGAAAATTGAGAAGGGGTGGCCTGTGTAAAAAGAACCTGTCGAGAGGTCACGATGAGGAGAAGAAGAAGGAATGGTGAGGGCCGAAGTCCGTACGGGACGAAGAGGAGCTCGTCCCCCTCCCCCCGCCTCCCTTTTTTATCAAGGCTGACGTCAATCAATGTTCCGAGCTGAACGATATGTGGCAAAGGGAACAAAGACTAGAGTGAAAAAAAACTCCGACATGACGTGAGGCATATTCTTGTATGCTCGGGATCATTTGACGTCCACAGCCGTAAGAAATGTGACGGGAACAAGGTTGGTGACGGATGGTGTGAAACTTCCCAAGTCAAGCACGCACAATCCCCCTTTGATCTTAGCATTCCTGTTGCTGAGGGGATCAGATAAAGTAAAGGCCTTCGAAGTTGGGTTGGGAAAGAGCGGAGGGGTCAATACTCATGTAGATAGTGTATGCAATGAGAAAATCGGGCGTGAACCTGATAGAAGAATAAAAGCATGTTTCTGAGAAGGGACGTATATATATGAGGTATGTATGGAAGCCCCGTCCTGTAGTTCCCCGCAGCATCCACAACAGATGTATCCAGGTCAATGATCTGGGTCGAAGGCTTGGGCATGCTGTACCTTCCATATTCGATCCTACGTCTTTCTCTTGTGGCTTTCTCCCACACGGACTGATTTGGAAACTTTGTGCCTTCGATTTTTCATCTAAGACTTTCGGATTTCTTTTGCGGCTTTCTCGCATTCGGACTGCTCATCGATCTTAGGTTCAAGCCCGCGCATTATTGATGCAAGACCGTAATATGCCTCGATGGCGCACCCCACAGCCGATCTTGGTGATTGCTCCTCTCAAGCCGTCCACGGTCCACTCACGGATGACAGAAGTTCTTCATCACGACAGTAGAGGAAAGTATGGAAGCTGCCCGAAAAAAAGTATAGCATTGCTTCATTCACGCTACGCATCTAGGCCGAAACCAAATAGTCAAAGGCAAGCAGGTGCAGAGCCAAGATTCGAGGTTCGCACTGCAGGTGGCGATTACTCGTCTTTTTAGTCATTCTGCAGCCGTCAACACATTCTCGGCCGGTCAACCAGCTCAAAGAGAATCCAGTGGTTTTCGGCCATAGATACTTCTGAACGGAAAGTAGCTGTGGAATGGCGGAACCTTGCCATCTTCTCGTGACAGATCTTTCCTCACATTGACAAGGAACATGTGTATCTGAGTTGGTGTCCAATGTAGCCCATCGCGAAAGGGTCTGCGGGCGAGGCCTTCCAACCCCCACATGATGACGTCGCGGAGGATGTGGCCGCATTCTTGTAGACGCAACTTCTTGGCCCACGGACCTATGGGGCACTTCAGATCCTGGTAGCACAGCTCGGTGAAGCCAGACTCTATGAGCTCTCCTTCGATGTGTTGAATGCTATTCAGATCTGACCCCAGGGCTTGCAAGCCAGCTGCTAGGTAGTTGAGAAAGTCGCGGACGGCGTAAGGTCCATCGCAAGAGTTGTCATCACAAGCAGCAGTATACATGAATTCTTGTATTTCAACGTAGCCGCCTGGTTTCAAATGGCTATTGGAAGAATGAAGTCGAGTAAGCTGAGTATTCAGATGCCGCCCTTGTTACATGACAAGTGTTTTCGGACAAGAGTATGCTTACCTGTAAATTCGTTTCCACATTTGCCCACGGTCTTTGATCGAGTGGATGAGATGACGAACGTGAACGTAGTCGAGCTTGTCTTCAGGATACGTCCAACCCGATTCATGCTCTACGTCGTCAACAACAAACGAGACATTCTCAGGGACCCAATCTGGTTGAATAGGGGACAGGTCCATCCCCTCAAAAATCGAATTTGGGTACATATCCGCAACTGTTGAAACATAATATCAGAAAGAAAAGTTCTTAATCATCGTTGTACTCTCGTGAATCGCAAATGCGTCTCGGAGCATAAGAACTTACGTTCAACACACCATCTACCAGTCCCCGTGCCTAATGAATAGTTAGGGATATTGGAGATTAATCTTTCCTATCAGATTACAGCAGTGATGCGTAGACAGAGAGAATGAGAATGGGATCTCAACTGTGCCAAGGGTACCGAAGCTTACCTAAGTCAAGCACATGTGCGCCACTTTGGAGGATGCTGTGTATGGGAGCAAGAAAATATGAATTTTCACACAGGTGTAGGGTCAAGTGATGCTTAAGGTCGTCACGGTATTGCTCTGTTTCATCGTTGGGAAACGCGTACTTGCCAGCATGATAAGCATGGTATCTCAGGCCACCATCCACGATATGTTGCCGAATGCTCTCTGTTAAGCTGCGAGTTTCATCATCTATGGCTCCTCCTTCCACGTACTCCCCGTTCTCGATAGAGTGAATGATAGTGGTGTCCTGTGATGTTGCGACAGAAATCGTGGTATCATGGGACGTAATCGATTCGGCGCCGTGCGAGAAAGTATCAGACGCCATTGCATGAGCTCAGACGCTCAGGTTGAACTCGATTGAAATAGAATATGATCAGACCGATGACTTGCGATTTGCTGTGCATTAAAGACGTTCATTCGCTAGCTAAACAGCTCATTTCGATAGATTCGGCAGATTACAGTACCAGCCGGTCTGTTGAACTGCTGTTCGAGTGCTCCGGGATCGGAGGGCTTAATAGTCCTATTGCCTTGAGAATTTAGGCTATGTTTCTTCAAGTCATGCTACTGAGACGTTTCAGCCCCAGTCGCGAGCCGGTCTCCTTGATGCTGTTTGCCGAGGGGGACAATTGTATCGCGAAGCGCAAGTGACGAACAGGATGGACCAGGTTACAGAATGGCGGAGAGGGACACCGCAGGAGACTGATGAAGAGGCAATCGCAGTCTCTCAATTTAGCGACGGGACTGCGGACTTAGGTCGATGTCTCGGCAGCTGGACTTCTGCAGTTGGCCGGACGAGGCTAGCTCTGCTTGCTCGAAGGGTCCGTGAACCAAGCTTGAGCGTACATGGGATGGCTGTGTATCTGCAAAAGACGCGGAGGGCGATGTGGGTGAGGATTGTACATGTTTAAAAGGCGGGCGGAAGGGCGGTAGATAGAGGGCATCATAGTGCTGATTCATGATTCTGCTGCTGCTGCCGATATCCGTTGTGGTCGTAGTTACTAGTGGTCCGATCTGTGTGGCTCACGCTCACCGACCTCGTCGACCAATTGGCTGGACCAACCCGCTGGGTTTGTCGAGGCTCGAATGAAAGGCGAGTAGGAACGACCCAAACTTCAAGCCGCAATACCAGGTAGATACACCTGCACACGCACACGCGCCTTCCATACGCACAAGGCTTCGCTCATCTGCTCGTCGCCCGCTCAGTTCTCGCAGTTTCTCCATCGCCTCTCCGCAATCCGCATCATCACCATGTGGATCTTCAACGGGTTGGCTGCCCGCGCGGCCAGGCAAGTTGTAGCGACCAGACTCTTCTCCTGACTGCAAATTTCCAAGTTGTCGAAACGAATAGCAACTCTACAGGTATGTTTGTGGTGTCCTACTTCAGGCCGCGACAAGTGATGCTGATCAGTAATGCAGAGACGGCACCTAGCATCGCGTCGACTGGTATTAGACACCGCCCGATGCCGCGCTCCCGGGACACCTGAGACAACTGATGCAAGCAGGCGCTCCGTGGTAACGAATAAGCGACAGTTGACCAATTCTGGAACTCGATACGGAGTAGACCTGCGTGTACTACGGCTTGCACTACAGAGTTGTTGTTCGAGACTCACAGCATCACCTGCGTTGTCAAGGTTAGCTTGCCCAATACCAGCCACTGGTCAGTGTCGGGGTCATCATCACTATTACCAACAAATTTCACTTCAGCCAATCTTTTTGGCTATCAATGTGCGAGACCCCATTATCGCATGAGGCCATTGGGACGCTGACATGTCGCACAAAGGAGGCGGCGCAGCTGTTGAAATCTCGATATCATGATCACTGTGCAGTCAGTAGAGGCGCTCAAACCTCCTTCCAACCGGATCACTTGACAAAGAGTTTTTGCAACCCATCATGCGGAACAACACGACCACTGCGAGCCTTGCCCTTCAATATCTAAGTTAGCACATTGCAACGAACTATCACAGGAGCTTCGAAATCCCCCGCACAATCGTGTGGGCGATCAGGTGGTAGATTTATACGGCCGACAAAGAGGCGCCAGCAGCCTGGGACATGGTGCCTTCAACGTCAATATTGGTGGAAGACTATCCTTTGATTGTCATGTGATACATCGTTGGCGATCCGCGCCGCTGCGATCGTCTACTCAAAAGTCTCGATCAAACTGAGACTTCTGAGCAGTTGATGGTGATGAGAAATGCGTATCTGCATTTGCTAAAGCTCACAGACCAAGATCGCCAGATATCGATCTACGATCATTCGTCTCAGAATTACTGGAGGTGCACGTGTGGCACACATACTGTACCACTAGTATCAGATCAATCTACCAAAGAAACGGACAAAGGCCGCTGTGATTCTCGTTCCATACTCAAGTCAATTGTTATGCCTTTCCCTTTGGTTTGGCGTTACTCAACATGCCTCTCAATCCCGAGTTGAGAGCGGCTTGACGAATCGATAAAGGTGAAATCACTTGACAAGCAGGTGAGATAGCCCCAATCTTGATCAGGCGTCGATGAGTGACTTAACTCCGAGGGAGTCGGGAACTCTACGGAATGGCCTCTGAACGCTGTAGCATGCATGGACAAGAAACCTCAAGATAAGAGAATGGTCGTACTTGTTTGTTTACAATCCAAATGCAGGTCAATTTAATGGTTCATACAACTTCTAACTATTGACTAACTAATTTGAATCGACCATATTGCATCCAACAAAGCACTACTTTCGCTATCGGTTCCCTCAATCTGCAAAACCCCCTTGGCATGCTGATACTCCATGGATCACCTCGACGAAAACTCCCAAAACTCCCAACAAGATCAGATGGTGGGGGCAGCGAAGTTGAGAAATCATGAGTTACGTGATTGACTCAATCCCGGTGCTCGACTCTGATGCTCATTGAATGCAAAAACAGCATAATCGTGTCCAACTGTTTGCATTTACAGAACGAGGAGAATACCGGCGGCGGCGCCGAGAACGTTGGCAGCCATGGCGCCAGCACCAGCCACCACAGGAGGGCCCGTAGGCTTAGGACCAGGTCCGTAGCCAGAGGCGCCGGGCTGGTAGCAGTCGCCGTTGCAAGGGGGGCTGGGAGGGCAGTTCGCCCCGTTGCAGGAACCGTTGGAACCGTTGCCATTGCCGCCGTTGGAACCGTTGCCATTGCCGCCATTGGGACCGTTACCAGGACCGCCGGGACCACCGGGACCACCAGGACCGCCAGGACCACCAGGACCGCCAGCACCAGGACCGTTGGGACCATTGGAGGTGGGAGGCTGAACATATTTGCAGTTGTCGCCATTGCAGGAACCGTTGGGACCGTTGCCATTGCCGCCGTTGGAACCGTTGCCATTGCCGCCGTTGGAACCGTTGCCATTGCCGCCATTGGGACCGTTACCAGGACCGCCAGGACCACCGGGACCACCAGGACCGCCAGGACCGCCAGGACCGCCAGGACCGCCAGCGCCAGGACCGCCAGGACCGCCGGGGCCACCAGGACCACCAGGACCGCCAGGACCGCCAGCACCAGGACCGTTGGGACCGTTGGAGGTGGGAGGCTGGACGAATTTGCAGTTGTCACCGGTGCAAGGAGCGGGAGGGCTGGGGGTGCCAGCAGGAGGAGGAGCGGGCTTGCAGTTCTGGCCGTTGGGGTCGCAGATAATCTTCTTGTTGCAGTCTGCGCCCTGGCACTGCTCGTGCTGGCACTCATCTCCCTTGCAGACGAACTTCTTATCGCACTCGGAGTCAATGCAGTTCTCATAAGCGCACTTGCCGTTGAAGCAGACAATCTTCTTCTGGCTGCATTCGTGGGCGTCTCCTTGGCAGTCGGCGAACTTGCACTCAGTACCCTTGCAGATGACGAGCTTGTTCCAGTTGTCAGTGTTGTCAGCCTCGGTGCGGCAGTAGCCGTCCTGGCAGACGACGCGTTGCTTATCGTTGCCATCCTTGTGGGGGACCTCGGGGCCGCAGTGGTCGCCGTAGCAGACAATCTTCTTCTTGTGCCACTCGAACCATTCCTCGGTCTGCTCGCACCCAGCAGTGGGGTGCGTGATGATAGTGGTCTTGGAGCCGATGGGGCAGTTGGGGTCGTAGGGAGGGCAGGTTGTGATGGTCTCAACGAGGGTGCTGGTGACGGTCAAGGTGATGGAGGTTTCGGTGGGGGCCACGACGACGGGAATACGCTCATACAAGCTGACAGCGACGCTGACAAGGACGCCGACGCTGATATCGACTTGGCCAGCTTGGCGGCGAGTCAGGGGGCTAGCGGAGCCGCATGCCTGAGCCTTGTTGCCAGGGCAAGCACCGTTGCATCGGGCCTTGTCAACATGCGCGGCGCTGATGTCGTTGCCACAGATGCAGTCCCTGGGGTTCGGTTAGCCTCGTTTGTGTTGTTTTATCGAATATGGATGTACTTACTTGCCAACGACACCCATGTACTTGGTCGGGCAGCTGGCTGCACACATGTCGATGCTCATGGCGTCGGAAGTGGCAGCCTTCTGGAAGCCAGGGAAGGCGGTCGATGATGTGACACAGCCATACAGCTTGAAGTCACCAGCCGTGGCGGGCAATACTGGCACCTCTGTTGTGTTGGTGAACTTGGCCGTAGCCATGTTCGCCGCGGCAACGGCGAGGATTGCAGAACGCATTACGAAAAGAAGGCGGGGGAAGAAGAATGAATTCGATGAACGAGTGACTGAAGCTCTCGGGGCCGATTAGAGAATGAAATCGAGGCTTTGTTGTGTGATGGGACAGGAAAGGAAACGCAACAGGATTCAGCGATACTTGCTCGGGTTTATATGGCCAGAGCCGCAAGCCCGAGACGCGTCGTGCATCAGTCCATTGCGGCGCAGGCGTTGGCGGAATATGCGTAGGCCAATATTGTGGCCATGGAAAGAATGTATGTTACTGCCATCCGACGTGGACGTTTGCATACCATTGCCATGGAAGAAATTTGGCAAAGAATGCTGTTCTGGTGGCTTTGAGGTGAAAACAGTCGATCTTGTGTCTTAGCTGGAGCGCGGCTGTCGCTCAGTGGTCTCGTACGCCAGTGTTTGAGCTCGAAGGGCATTGGTCGGTCAATGACACTTGGAATGACAGCTCTGCGTGCCCCCAAAGACAGGGTGGACTGGCTCAAAAACTGCAGCATCCTGCCAAAGGGCTACGAGATGATGATGACGATGGTGATTGACATTCTTCCGCTTTTGAGCGAGCATGGTTTCACATTTAGCACCTGCCATCAGGCTATGAATCTGTACGCCTCGCCAGCTTGATGCTTCCAGTCTCTGCTCCCATGAAAGATGTGCGGCCGCAATTGGATCTAAATGCTGGTGTCTCAGGCTTGGGACATAGGCCCCAAGAGAGCCCTGAGATGATTCGCCTCATGTGGCTCGCCGCTGAGCGCTCAACCGATGGCGGGGACGCGTTCCTATCTCAGTTCTTTGAAGAAGCTGGCTTTTTGGGCTGAAGAAATTGAGTTCCGACGCGGTCACCCCTTTTCCCTAGTGTGGCAAAGGGGCAGTCAAGGGAGAAGCTGACATATGTTGGGAGTCGGCCCTCGGGACCTTGTGTGGAAAAGGTACCCCGGGTCGAAGGCACGTGACTCCGATGTTTTGAGATGTAGGTACATAGGTATGTAGTGGCGGAGGTAGGTACATAGAACAAGTTTACAGAATCGTGGGCTGTAATTGATGCTGTACATGATATGATATGGTGTTCATGGACGTCAGGAGGCCATTCAAAGCCTTATGATTAAGTTCATATTCATGGCGTGTATCTGTTGGTTATAGTCATTTTCATTTCCCTAGGTAGTATCAAAGTTTGCACAATATACATCTTGATCGTTTATAGGTTCCGGGCTACACGTACATACTTTTTGATATGCCCGTGCAGAGGCTTATGTTGAGGTGCGGGATGATTTTTTATTGTTACATCTTTTGACAGCGAACAACGAAAGCCGAGTGCACATTCAACACACACGCTGCAACCCATTTCAATTTTCTATAATGTCACATTTGTGTATCTTCTTGATATGTAATTACTCCAATAAAGTATATTATTCGCAGTCGTCTGCTCTTCCCAGCTCTCCTACACTTATGCCGTATGTTATGGCTCAAGATACAGGGTAGCGTTCAGCCTTGATATTCGACTGATTGGCGGTTCAAAGCAAACTCAACTCATCAAGGTACCGACTCCGGAGTATTTTGCGTACAGGAACGTTCCCCAGTTTTCCCCAAGTGTTTTGCAGGGAAAATTATTTATTGGTCCAATTCGATCCAAAGGCAATTCTTCAGCATGCGCAAAGAAGTACATGTGAGACAAAGCTCATCTCATGAATCTACGGAGTATGCATGTGTACTGTGTACAACAGCTATGTAGTCTGAAGCCACAGAGCGTAAAAAGCCTAATGTACTCCATAGCTACAATCCAGGTGAAGCAGCAGGGCCCACCCTCGAAATGAACAGCAGAAATGAAGAGGAAATGCGGAGTACAGACAAAACAGGCAGATGAAATGAAGACATTCCAGACAGAAGCTGGCTCACTCGCTCTGGTATGTGACATGTCGCCCATGCAAGCAAACTGGGAACGCGTCAGCGTAAGCGGAGCCGCCCCCTGGCCCGTCTTGGCAGGGCGAGAACGGGAAGGAACAGGGCGGGTGGGGCCGCGCGATTCCCTGGGCTTTGAAGCCTCTGGTTCAACATGGACGGGAGCTTCAATGGAATCATGAATCAATCATCATGCGTGCGTTCCATTCGTTCCATTCGTTCCATTCGTCTTTCCTTCGCCCTCCCATACAGCCTCGACGAACCACAGGTTCCCGCTCGACTTCCACGCGCCCTGCCACACGAAGCGCGCGTCCGCCCTCTCCAGCACCGCCCGCCAGTCACTTGCCTCGCGCTCCCGCCCATTACACACCGTCTTCATGAGCACATCTAGCAGCCGAGAATTGCGCTCCTCCGCCGGAGACACGCTCCCTGGCGCCGGCAGCACCGCGTCGTTGATGATGATGCGAGCTCCGGGCCTCAGCGCTGGCCTTAGCTGCTGCAGGATGCGCACGACCGCCTTGTCTGGGAAGGCGTGCAGGACGTGCCGTAGCAGATAGGCGTCCGCCACGATGGGTTGCTCATGGAAGAAGTCGTGTGTCGTCAGTGAGACGCGCTCGACGAGGTGGGCGGGGACGTGTGCCCGTGTCTTGTCGGAACGCAGCCCGGGGAGGTCTTGGACCTGGAAGGAAAGGGAGGGAAACTGCTCGGCCAGCGCCATGGAGACGTGGCCTTGGCTGCCGCCGATCTGTTCTCATGTCAGTGTTGCTTACTCTTACGTCGAGCTGGCAACGAGACGGGACTCATCCTCGACTTACATCAACGACGGTGCCCTTCCCCAGCTTTGCCCACGGATAGCCCTGAACAGTGTGCACCACGTCGAAGCCCTCGCGGGACCCGTGCGCTTTCATGGAGAGTTCATAACGCCTTGCGCGCGCGGTGTCGCTCTGCGTGTGGTCGAAGAAGGTATCTTTGTGGCCGTATGATACGTTGACGGCCTATCACGGGTCACGGTTAGTCGGTGAGTCGCCTGCGAAATGTACATTCATACCTGGACCGCTTGCCGACTACGCAAAAACGCAGAATTCAAGATGACGTGAAAACCGAAGCAAAACAAAGAAGAAAGTCATCGCGCAAGAAATAAGACCAAAACGTAGGCAAAGCAGCACAAAGGAATCCTATCCTACGCACCGTCTCGGTAGGTTCCTCTGAACCTGGCCATTTCCGCATCGCAGCCACCGTATTCCCAATCGGCAGGAACAAATCCTCCGTAAACATCCCAATCCAACTCGCGAGCGCCTCATCCTTGAGCAAGACTCGCGAGCTGCAGTTATGCGCCACGTGGCCGACCTGAGGCTCGCAAAACAGGTTGTTGGCCACGGCCAGGCGCAGGAGCCGCCGGAGCTCTGAGACGGCTATCTCGTAGCCAGAGAGAGCATGAATCTGTGTCGCGGCCTGCTCATAGGAGATAGAGCCGGTGGAGGGCACTGCCTGGGCGATTTTGAAGATGTAGATGGCGTGGAGGGGGATATAGTTGACCATCTGGGAGGGTTAGACGATGTGTCTGAGGAAACGGAGTGAATATGGGGGGGTTGATGATTCTTCCTTCCCCTTCCGCCGATTTCTCTCCCTTCTTTTGGCGTGTGTGTTGTTGAAAGCTCCTGTACTTACATCTATGGCCATCAGCTTCAACCCCTCCCGCGGGCCCAGCACCAAGTCCCGCAACTCCTTGGTCAGTGCCAATACCTCCTGCCGCGCCTCTGCCGTCTCGGCGTCCAAGTCCTGGATGGGGAAGTCCGCACATCCATCTACCTCGTAAGACGGCGCGAGGAGGCCTCGTGCGCGGAGGCCCTGCGTGAGGACCTGTGTCTTGCTACCGATGCGGCCGGCTAGGAGCGTGAGGCGGTCCACAGAGGGCGCGGTGGTGGTAGTGGATTGGGATTCCTCGTGATCGGGCGTGGCGAAGAAGTTTCCCATGCTGCACGCTTGAGGGTTTTGCGTCTCGGGGGAACAAAGGACGGGTGAACCGAGGTGAGGAAGTATCAACTCCGATGAATAGATGGTACGAGAATGGAAAGAAGTGCTCTTGACGATGTATGCACAACGATCCGCCGCTGAGGGCCAATTCTATGTCTGTATTTCTGTATGTCTTTTGTGTCTTGAATCCTTGCTTATTGACGGTAATGACTCTGGTCGCTATTCTCGTCTGTTACCGTTGGCTTTCCTTGCTTGTTCTCTTTTATCGTTCGTGTAGTTTGCTGTCCTTGTTTGTCGTTCCTATCTGCTGCTCTTACAGCTCTCACGCATTAGTCTCTGTTGTCCTCACCTTGTCATCCATGTCAATTGCTCCTCACAATCTTGCTCATAATCTTGCTCACCTGTTATTCTCATACGTCAAAAGACTCATCTGAGTGTAACGAAAACACAATTCTGGTCATCAGCCAAAAAGGCAACACGACTCTCAGAACACAAAAGAGAAAGCAGTAAAGATGACCAACAAAAAAAGGGACAACGGACCCTTCTCAAAAGAGCTTACCACCGTACGACAATAAACCAAGCGTTGTGTGTGTCAGTGTGGGAGAACTAGACACACGTACAAGACAAGACGTAAGAGAGGACCACAAAGCAGTGAACACTCCGATAGATGAAAAAAAAAAACCGACAATGTGTTACGGGCTACCGGATGACATGAATTAAAAAAAAAAGGGAAATGAACAACAAAAAGAGACACAAGGTTCAAACGCAGTGTAACACTCAAACTTCATAATGCCTTCCTCCTATTTCCCTCGCCGGCACACATAGTAATACGAGTCGTCGACAAATACCGCACCACAAATAAGTAAACACCAACGAGCAACAAAACGCCACCAGTCATAACCACAAGAGAAGGAAGGCTTTTCAGTCTTGATATATGATGTTGTTGTTGTTTTCGAGCGACGTGAGCTTGAAGCCAAAGGAGAGACATACTTGTCGAATACGGTACTGTACATCATCAATCACCGTCGGACCTGAAAGACACACACACCGTGACCCGCCCGAGATAGGTATCAGCACTCTATCGGATTGTAACCAACGCAGTACATACATACATACATACATACATACATACCTTTATCGTTAGTACAGGCTGCCAAAGGGACAGGGTTATACATACATACCTTAGGTTAGGTATTGTGTAGGCAGCCAACGTCACACACGGTTCGGCGCCATGATCATTGACGATAGGTATGTATAATGGTGACGCGGCTCACACGATGCGGGCAGCCGCGAATCTGCGACAAGAGCATGCGGGGACCGACATGGGCTACACGATCCTTTGGGTTGGGCATCTTGTAATGTACCAATGACGAGTGCAGGCCCAGGCCGCCCTCCTTGGGAAGTTAATATGGTGGGCCCGGGGTCTTCGGTCTCGCGGACCCGAGAAGTGCGTCTACCTAGAGTCCTAGACATATGCATCGTGGGCTGCCGCTTTCATGGGATGCGTGCATCTATGGGTTGGTGCTGCGTCAAGATATGCGAGTCATCTTCGTAGGTTGGGCGAGGGGTGTGGACACTAGAGGGCCGTACGATCCCGTCTATTTCATTTATGTGTAACCGCTCTATGCGCAACGTATGATTGTGTGATACAAGCCTAGGTACTTACTTTTCTTGTGACACCTTGCTCCAAGTCATGGATGGCCCTTCTGTGTGACCTTGCTCCTCCTCGCTTTAACAGCTGCTCGTTGGGAAACCCCCCCTAAAAAGACGATGGGAAAAGACAACACCTAAACCCCAAACTCCCTTGGTATCTAGAACGCCAGCATACGAAGCAAAAAGCATACATACCCGCTTTGTCCGCCTCGATCAAAAATATCCCCACCCCCAGTATAATATCGAGAGCTTTAACTCACATAACATAGGTACATACCTAGCCCATATACCTACTAGAGCCGCGCAAAAACCTTACCGAATATCTCTCTCGCCTTATGTAAATTCATCAAACTCATCCGCTCATTATCCAAATGAGCCGCATCCGTCGCACGCCCACACGGGAAATTCGCCGCCGGCGCCGCAAATTGCTTTTCCAGGAATCGGATCGCGGGAATGGATCCACCTTCTCGGATGTGGAGCGGTCCGCGAGGTTTCCATGACTTGCCGCCCACCGAAGCGGCGGACACCTCGTCCTCGCCAATGGGATGCTGATGATCAGAATGGTTCTCGGGACGTTGCTCATGGCCACTTGCGTCGAATCGGTCCGGCCATGCCTCAATGATGGCTTGTCCAAGGGTACGGAATATCTCATTGTTTGGATCTCCCAGCCATGGCTCCGCTCTGTTGTCAATATTGACCGTGATACGGTTCTGGGACTCGAGCAGGCTGAATTCGCGGCGCAGATATAATGATAGAGCTTCTGACACTGCGTCAACTTCCTGCCCTGGGACCAGGCGCAGACTGATGTGCGAACTCGCATGGCTACTGACGAGACTGCCGTCCGGGCCAGACACTTTGTACTTGTGGATCGTAAGATTGGGCTCCCTCCAGCGCGCCATGATGGAGGCTTTGAGGTTCTTTTCCTCTGAGAGCGCTTGTGCTTGGTGGTGCACCATTGTGGATACAATGTCGTCGAATCTTGCCTCCTCGTCGGCGCTCATGGGCGGGATGCCGTCGTAGAATCCCGGAATGTGAATCTTGTTTCCGGGGCCTTTGAGTCGCGATAGAAGACAGGTCAGGTCAGAGAGGGGCTCGTCGGATAAGTGAGATCCGTCTACTCCCGAATGAATGTCTGGCCGGGGCGAGTCGACGCAGACTGTCGCGTGAAGCACACCGCGGAGTCCATACGTTAGACACGGCACTTCATCATTCAACCAGTAGCTGTTGGCGAGCAGGATATAGTCGACGTGGCCAATAAGATGCTTGTTCCGCTTGACTGCCTCCTCAAAGCCTCTGGAACCGAATTCTTCCTCGCCTTCAATCAGGAAGATGACGTCATTCTCCAGCTTCTGCGCTTGCATTAGATCCGTCACGGCATATAATGCGGCCACGATGGGTCCTTTGTTGTCGCTGACGCCGCGGCCGTAGAGAAAACCATTCGTTCCGGTGGCGGTAAATGGATCCGTCGCCCACTTTCCTTCTTTCTCGTCCGCTGCGACAACGTCGTAATGGCCGTAGAATAGGATGCGTTTGCGGCTTTCGTGACGGCTCTCGTTGCGTGTTTCCGGGCTCTCCTTCTTGCCGGAAAATCTAGCATACACCACAGGGTTGTGCGCCTTTTCGGTGCGCAGCATTTCCACATGCCCGCCTAGTCTCTTGAAAAGCGAGCCCAGGAATGTAGCACCTTTTCGACAATCTTCGGCAAACTCGGGCCGAGTAGACACCGTCTTGTACGAGACAAAGTCGCACAGGGTCGAAATGAACAAGTCGTTGTTTGTTTCCATCGTCGTCGTCGTCGTCGTCGTAGTGGCGGCGGACTTGGCCAACGATGGGCAGTCGTTCACAGCCCACATTGAGATACTCTCATCATTTGACCCCGTGATGTAGTACTTCTCAGACCTATAGTTCGTGGTGGCCGAAGCCAAGACCTTTCCCTCATGTGCCTTCCACTTTCCCAGACACTGATATTTCTGCCTGACATCCCCTGATGACGCTTGTTGGTACGCTCCGTAATGGGCAGTGCTATATTTCTGTATGTTTCAACTTGTCAGATATGACTTTGAAAGTGTGTGAAGTCGCGCCGAGCGCAACAGCAGGAAAGCATAAACTCACACTCGCCCATCCGTTTGTAGACGCAGCCCATAGGCAACCCCAGCCCATCTGAAGCGACATGACGTTATCATCGTGCGCTTTTATGACTCTCAAGCGCTGTGCCGTATCCAAATCCCACAACTCCACAATACCATCGAGCTTTCCGGCGTAGAGAAACGATCCATCCAGAGCCATTGACAAGACGGACTCGGCATCATCCGTGCCGAGGGTCATGATTTCCTCCAGCGTGCCAGACTCATCGCCATCGCCATCGTCCCCATGACCTGAACCGTCCTCGCAGACATGTTTCGTACCCCCCAATCTCCATAGTTTGATGGTCCCGTCGCCGCTGCCGGAGATCAAGACATCTTCATCTGGATCCACCTCGACGGTAGGGCCCTTGGCCATGAGCATGCAATAAATGTAGCCATAGTGTGCAAACTGGCGAATATTCACACCGTCAATCTCCACAACAGTCTGCGCACGCGGTATCAAAGACCATCTGTCCTCGTTGCGTCTGGGCGTGGCACTTCCGCCAATGGCTTTCGAATCAAAGAACCGGTGGCTGCGGCGATCCGGGTGATTGGGCGAGTCGTGCGAGACCCTACGAGATGGGTTATTCAGAGCCACCCACTGAATCGTGGTGTTCTGAGCGCCAATGTATAACGTCTCGTGCTGCGGACTATAGGCGGTACAAAAGATGTCGCCAACGTCGTGCACTCCGTATACCTCGTAGAGACGGCGCAGTGTCCTGGGACACCAAACATTGATAACCGCATCGCAAGCACTCGAGAAGAGAAGAGACGAGTCGGGGGACAGGGAGAGCGAGAGCACGCTGCGCTTATGCGCCTGCACTTGACGCAATTGATGAAAAGTATCTAATGACCAGACAACAATTTCTCCATCCTGGGTGCCTGCATATATCGATTCGTGCTCGGGGCTCACGGCGAGGGCGAGGACGGTACTGCTGTGCTTGAGGCTATGTACCAGCTCGGGCGTAGGTTGAGAAGGACCGGGAGTTTCGGGAGCACCAGCAATTGACGATGGCGAGAAGTCGGATGAATCTGTACGTCCAGCCATGATTGCTGAGAGTGGCCAGAGAGGGCCTCGCTGATTAGCTGGAGAAGAAGAGCCACGATTGGAGGAAGGAACCGCTTGCTCAGAACCAAAGGATTTGTGAAAGAAGAAAAGACAGAATGTTCACTTCATGTGTGCGTGCTTCTCGACGACTGAAAAAAAAAAGAAAAAAAAGAAAAAAGACAGCAATGCTGGGAGAAACGACAGTTGTGAAGGAATTATTTGAAAGAAGCAGATGACATGGATCAACACAGACACACCGCAACGGGGCCCATTCGATGTCGCTCAAAGATGCTGCGATGGCGTCAGATCAACGGCCCTGGATATGAGTGGGTCCATCAGCCGACAACGGCTGCCAAACGGTAGGGCATCGGCCAATGGGATGGGCCGTGACTCGTGAGTCCATGACTGACCACGAGTCCACGACAACGAGAGCGGCGAGGGTTGGCAGTGACAACAGCAACAGCAAAAGGGGACGACAAACAGAGCAGATCGGGAAGAGGAGACAGATGCTTTTCATCAGATTTGTGTGATTCTTTTTAAGTCAGCTCACCTTCAACTTCGTCAAGCCCAGTCTTCACACCTCTCCGCCCCTTCCCTTTCACGCTCCAACCCATTTCCGCCGCTTCCGCCCGTCGTATTCGATCGCATCCCCTACAACGTCCCTCCAACGGCCAGCTTGGAGCCGCCAGGGGAGCTGGCGACGTGGGGAGCGAAGCTGGGGTCTTGGTCGTGACTGTCGTCGTCTGCGTTCGTGATGCCGTGGACGCCATGGCAGTCGCGTGTTCAATCGTACACCGATGTTGAGAACGGTGTTGTGTTTGCATGCAGCCGCGGTGCTGCCATTGTACCGAGATCTGGCAGCCGGCTGCTGCTGTCTGACCAGTCTGATCTTTATACTTGCGGACTCCGGAGTATGTTGGACCACATGTTCTGGGCCATTATCGGGCCTGGCACATGGCGTACCGTCGCAGGCCTTGTTGGCTATTATACGTAAAGATATGCGCCGTGACACGCTACAATATGCAGGGTGAAGTGAGGCTGCTGAGTCTGCAACACCAACAAGGCCACCAGCAGCGGCCACCAACAGCCACGGGGCGCGTTGCCGAAACCCGGCTTGGGGCTGTGAGCCTGTGAGGCTGTGACAGTCTGCCCGTCCAACCTGCAGTTCATGGCAAAGTCCAAGGTACAACAACACAGACTTGCTACAAACGGATATGTATGTACACGTACACACCATGCAGGCTGATGATGCATGCAGCATGTACATAGCCCAATACACACGCATCAAATTCCATTCGATGCTACCCGGCCACGCTGCCAAGCGCTCTGTACCTACCTACCTTTTCATCTGATGCACTTGGCATTGGCAACCCCTCAAATCAGTCCAGAACGACGTCAAAGTCGAATCCGCGGTCCGTCCGAAGCGAATACTGCGGCAGCGTCCACGGGCCGCACGATGCGGTGCCCAGGCCGTGGTGCGCCCAGTCCAGCCGGACCAACGTGTCGCTGCGCCTGCGCTTGTGAAGCTCCCACGGGTGCTTGCAGTCATCCACATCGCGCGTGGAATAGTGAGCTGCCGCGAAACTGGCACCCTCTAGATCGCCAAACCTGGCGCGCAGCAACCGGCCGCCATGCGCTCCCAGTAATTCGACCCAGCGCACGTCAGTCCTGTTGCCTCCGTCCTGCGGAAACTCGTAGTCCACCCAAAGCTCGTCTACCGTCGCCTCCCACTTACCGCGAAGCTGCGAGTGCTTCTTGTCGCGGTACGACTCGCCCGGGCCGCGACCCCACCATCTGACCCGTTCGACTTTGTCCACGCCGACCGTGATGCCAATGCGCGCAAATGTCGAGGGCAGCTTCGCCCCGTGCGGCTTGCCTTGCACATTTATTGCCACCGAGTCGCCGCGGAACCGGTACGTCCACGTTGTGTCGACGGCCCATGCCAGCGCTGGCGGCGCAATGCGCTGCTGGATCGTCACCATCATGTTGGCCGTGTTGAATTGCACTTGCTGCGTGTATGGCCTCGTCTGATGCAGTCGCCCGTCCCGCCATTCCCGTCCATGGCCCGCCCCGTCGTTATCCGTTAGCGCGCGGTAAAAGTCCATCGTGATTGGCTCGGTGATGAGCTCCATGTCGTCGCGTATCCAACTGACCAGCGAGCCCGTCACAGTGTCCATGATCCATACTGACTTGCCAGACGCAGACTGGATTCGCACACGCGACGGGCACTCTGCGTCGATTTGCATGCTTGCTGTTCGCATCTGCGGCTTGAAAGTTTCTATTTCATCAAGAGCCAGTGGCTTCGACACCCGTAATTCTCCTGTTGCCACCTGGTGGCGGGCAGGCGCCCAGTTCGTCTCAAACCGGTTCATGAATCGGATTTGCAGGTAGCCTTCCCCTTGAACTCCACGCAGCATTGCGGTTTGGAAGCCTTCGGCAGTCACAACAACCTCTGTGTGTGGTCTGACGCCTGCAAGAGAAGCAAAAAAGTGAAGTTGGTCATCCACCGTCAGCGTTCGCCGCCCTCAAAGGATCATGACCCATAGTGAGAAAAGAAAGGGCGGGAGTTGTGTTTCAGGGTAAAACAGCAACGATAAGAGAAAAGAAAGAAGACGAGCAAAAAGGCAAGAAATACAGGAAAGGAAGCTCACCTTTTGGTATGGTTACCCGTCCTCCCGTAAGCGTCTTTCCATCAGAAACCACGCACCATTCCGCATCGAGATGATCAAGTGTCAAGAAATCATATCGATTCACAATCAGAGCACCGCCATGATAAAGTGATAGTGTCTGTACTGGCTCAATTGCCTTGGCATACTCGGTAATATTGGAGGAGATGCTATGCTCAGAGAGCAAAAGACCATCCATGACGAAGTTGTAGTCGTTCGGTTCGTCTCCAAAATCTCCACCGTAGGCCATGTATTCCTCGCCTTCCTTGTTTCTAGTACGAAGACCCTGATATAGTAGTCAGATCACATAGGTAGCAGGGGATCCAGAGAACCATATACAAGGAGAGAGATGCAGGGAGACGAAGAAGTGGCAACTTACATGATTCGCCCATTCCCAGACAAATCCGCCCATGAGCCGCGGGTGCTTGTAGAACAAGTCAATGTACTCTTGTGCGTTTCCCACCGAGTTCCCCATGGAGTGCAAGAACTCGCACAAAACGAGCGGCTTCTTCCAGTCTCTCTGTTTGGCAAAAGACTCCACGAAGCCGAGATCAGGGTACATACGGCTGAAAATGTCGGCCGTCTGCGCGTCCGAGTCGCCTTCGTAATGAATCAAACGGCTATCGTCCATGAGCTTGATGGCATTATACATGGCTCGATGGTTTTGACCATAAAAAGATTCATTTCCTAGCGACCACATGATGACGCAAGCATGGTTCTTGTCGCGCGCGACCATCTGCACAGCCCGGTCAACATACTGTTCCCTCCAGGCCGGATTATCAGTCGTGTATCTCGCTGCGTTGCCACCCACGGCCGCAAATCCGTGGCATTCCAGGTCGGCCTCGTCGAGAACCCACAGCCCGAGCTCGTCTGCCACATCGTACAGCCGCGGATCATTGATTTGATGCGAAGTTCGAATAGCGTTGATGTTGTGTCTCTTCATGAGGAGCAGGTCCCGCCTCATAAAGTCGTAAGGCACGGCACGGCCATGATCAGGATGATGTTCGTGTCGGTTCACGCCCCTGAACTTGACGGGTCTTCCGTTGACGCAGAAGACACCGTCAATGAGACCCGTTGCTCTGAATCCTACGCGCTGCACTATACTGCACTGATCATGGCCAAGAAAATTAAGCACGAGGTGATACAAGTACGGCGTTTCTGCCGTCCACTTGAGCGGATTCTTAACGTGGAACTTGAATTCGCCCGATGTGGAAATATCCAACGTCCTGTTCGCTACTACTACCTTTTGCGTGTGATCCAGGAGTTTCAGCTCAACGGACCGATGGCCGCTGACGCGAACCTTGACTCTCAAAGTGGCGTCCTCGAATTTGTCGTCCAGCTCCGTCCTGACGTGGAAGTCGACGGGATGCGCTTTGGGGAAAGCATGAAGGTATACGTCGCGAAAGATACCGCTGAGCCACCACTGGTCCTGGTCCTCAATGTAGCTCCCATCGCAGCGCTGATATACTTCCACTGCCAGCAGGTTCTGCTTCTCTTTGCCGGCATGAATCAGGGCGGTGACGTCAAATTCGCTAGGGTTTCTCGATCCCTGCGAGTAGCCCACCTCGGTGCCGTTGACCCAGACGGTAAAGGCGGAATCAACGCCCTCAAATCGAAGCCGGAGCTGCTGATCCTTGAAAGACTCGTCGACGGAGAAACATGTAATGTATCGGCCACATTCATTCTCTTGGTACGAAACATTGGGAGGATCCACGGCCCATGGATAGAGGATGTTGGTATAATGCGGGCCGCGACCGTATCCTTGGAGCTGCCACATACCCGGCACGCGGATGTGCCCGAACTCGGACGCATTGAAGCCGAGCTTGTAGAAGTCCCGCGGTCCGGCAAAGGGTGACGCGGACAAGTGGAATTTCCATCTCCCCGACAGGCATTGGGCTCTTGCCTTGGTGACGTCGCGCACGAGGGCGTCTTCTTCATGATCATAGAGGAAGAAGTGGCTTCGTGCAGGGAGCGTGTTGCGGTGTATTACATGGACATTGCTCCAGTCCGGCCGGGCGGGAGCTTTGGCAGATGATGAAAGAGCCGTCTTGCTGGATTGCATAATGACTGAAGGCCAGGACGCGTAGGATGACGTCGTGTGAGATGTCAAGAATCAAGATGCGCGCAAGTCGCTGTTTATACTTTACAGGACGGCTGTCGGCGGTCGCTCGTTGGTTGGAAGCACGCGACTAGGAACGAACAGTTGTATCACGGTAACGGGAAACAAAAGGCTGGAGGAATAATGTTTGCTCGATCTAAATGAGTTGAAAAGGCCGAAAAGCAGGTCTCAAGCACTCAAGAGTCAAAGGCTTTCAGACTGAGCAATTTAAGTTCAAGGATGGGAGCTGTTGCGGCTTGCCTCTTCAAGCCTTCTCAAGCGTGCACATGACGCGACTGGGCTGCATTTGGCGTTGCCAAAGGTGCCGCCCGCCGTCATTCGATGCGACTTGCGCCACGCAGATGGAACACAACAGAGGATCTTTGTTTGTTCACTCGTTTGGTTGCATTTGCAATGCATTTTTAGTGACTTTCAGCGTTGATGAACACCGCTTGCACTGTGTGCATCACTGCATGCATCGGGCAAGCTTTCTAGTTTTTCTCCACATGTTGTTGTCTCAACCAGCTCAACAAAGGTACGTAAGCAAGGTAGATACGATATTACGCGCCAGACATTATCGAGTTGGCTGCGCTGCTCCCCAATTTCCTCCTCCTTCACCATCAATTCCCACCTGTCTCTATATACCTCCAAGCATGTAAGTGACTCATCATTCACGGACGGCGAACGTCTCGATTCATCCGTCTTACTCGCAAACTAGCCTTCAGTCGACCCAAGATGGACGACCAGTTCGGCGGTCGTACCGACGATGACCTCTTTTACGATGATTTTGAGCCCGTCAATAGCGAGGCCGTCCTTGTATACGAGTCCCAGTCTCCCGAGCTCACATCGTTTGCTTCTGCGCCGTCCTCAGCGCCAGCGCCGGTCGACTCTTCGCGACACAGTCGACAGCCGAGCTCCTTGTCCACTTCGCGCTTCGCTCACAAAGGGAATGGCAACAACCCGACCACAAACACAGTCAAGGACAGCCCTCACGAAGACGAGGTAGATGCGCCTACAGATTCCAACGCACCTGCGACTTCAGCACGAGAAACCATGTCTCATGGTTCTCAGAATGCCGCTTTCCATCCCGAGTCGCGGCTTGGGTCCGGCGGCAATCCCCGTCAGAAGCTCACGGAGGAAGAACTCGCCGCCAAGATGGAGAAAATGAAACTATTGTCCGCAGAAAAGGCCCGCAAGTTTGAAAAGGCTGAACAGGATGAGAAACAGCACGCGCAGGTCTATGCCAAGGGGATGGAAGAAGCTCGCAAACGTCGCACAGAGGATGCCGAACGAAGACGCCGAGGCGAAGAAGACAAGCGCAGAATGGATGATGAGCGAATCAAGAACCGTGAGCGCAAGCTCAAGGCTATGAGCATGAAGCAAGGCGGCTGGGACGAAGGGAAGGAGGCTGCTCTGGAAGAAGAAGCCAGGAAGGGGTTCCGCGGCGCAAACGGAGGTGTCAGAGGAACTATACGCGACGACGGGTTCGGCTACGGTCGATCCGCCGCTTATGGGAGATCGGACGGACAAGAGCATGCCGATGTGGACCGCTTCCTGGACGAACGCCATCGGAATAGAAGGCGCGGTCGCGGAGAAGGTGGCCCAGGATCAGCATTCAACGGCGGCCCTCCCGCCTCCAGAGCGAACCCCAAGAGTACAAGCTGCTCTGTCCCGACCCTCACTGCCGACGAATTTCCTGCACTGCCCTCAGATGGAAGCAAGAAGAAGTCCGACACCTCCACGGTGCCAGCCGATTCAGCTCTCAAGACAGAAGTACTGCCCATTCCGTCGTTGGAAGGCATCGTGCCCGAGGGCAGCAAATGGGACGACGAAATGGAACTTCTAGATGAGTTGAAGAGGAAGAATGAACTATGGTGAGCACGATTCGAGAAAAGCATATTCGTTTCAAAAGAATGGAATGGAAACACGAGACAGAATGATTGAACGAAAGAAGGACAAAGGAACGAGGAAGATATCAGCAATCAATCGCAGCCAAGTGATGACAAGGAACGGGACCTAACTTCGGGGATATTGGTGTTGAATCGCATTTCTTGGATACCTAGCGTCGGGAGAAAGGAAAAGCAAGGCGTACCGCACTTTGGGAGCACAACAAGGCCAAGACTCGATGGGACGGTTGAATTGGATAGGAACGACCTCATTGAAGGTGGCTTATGATTCACGGGGGGCTCCATGAGAGCCAGGGTACGCGGGCGTGCTCCTACCAGCGGGTGTTCCTTTTGTTATACAAGTCACTTGACTAGAGACACGATGTATTTGTCTAACATGTATAGATATCTATATAGTAGGCGGACTATTCCCAGGATAGATATCACAGCGTCAACAAAATAAAACAGCGTGATTGTTGCGCCTATAAGTAAGTTGTGTGCGTGTGCGTTGATGGCATGACATAGCAGGTATGTTACATGTAGCAGGAGTTCGACTGTTTGAAACCCCATCAGTGACATTGTGTAAATTATCAAAACGCCGGAATCCATATGCTGTCCCACCCGAGTAAAAAGAAGAAAAAAGGGAAAATAGAAACCAAAAAAAAAAACAAAAAAAAAACATCCACGATGCACACGCAATAGGTATGCACCGATGTCGCCCGCTTTACCAGCCACTACGGTAACTTCTGCCTCCCTTCCCTCCCCTGTATCCTCCGGATCGAGGCCCCCTAGACCCCATTCCTCCGCCGGAATCATCATCCATCATGGTCTGCCTCTGCCTGCTCTTCAGTTCGCGCGGAAACGCGTCGTACGTCCTCCGCATCGAGGCATAGCCTAGGTGCATCTTGCCGTAGAAGTGGTCTGCCAGTCGGCGATCGTTGTCTAATCTACTGAGATAAGCGCCGCATACGTCGCACACTTGCAGCTTCTGGTGTCCCGAGGGGCCAGACGTATCCGAGAGAGCTCGCAGTTCCTTCTCTTTGTCAAGTTTCATCTGCATGGTCTGTTTGATGCGGAAATTCTCGTCGATGGCGCGTGAGACTTCGTTCATGGATGCGAGCACTTCGACCTCCATAAGGCCGTTCGAGATGGAGGTGGATAGATCGGCGATGGCTTTCAGCTACAAGGTTGCATGAACAAGGTTAACATACAAGTATAGAGCTACAGCGTGCAATATGTATATCTCGTCGTCTTCTTCTTCATGAACAGAGGTAGTAGGGAACTTGGGTCGTGGATCCGGCTTAAGCTTACCAGAACATTGGTCTGCCTGATTTCGTCGGGCGTCTTTTCCAACCTCTTCTGCGCCGCTTCGATGCGCCGATTGCAATCGTCAATGTATTTTTGCAAATCGCGCATGTAATCATAGTCGAACCCGTAGCGCTGCCTTTCTCGATCCGGCAGGGCCTCGTATTCCGTTTTGAGGGGTTCCGAGTGCACCTTGGGGCATTGACCGAGGTCTTGCTTTGTGTTGGTGAAGAGGTCGTGCGGACAGGTGCCAACGAGATAGGAACGGCAGACTTTGGGGTCGTTGAGGGAGAGCTGAGCTGCGCGCGAGGTGGACTGGTGGCCCATAAGCTGCTCAAGCAGCTTTCTCTGCTCGGCGGCCATGTTTGGAGGCGTCGACGAGGTGCGCCTGTTCCGCTAGATCGAACTTCTAAATGCGCTGACAAATGCGTTGCCGAGACTTGTGTATTTGATGCTTGGTGAGAGAGCCGCTGGGTTGTCGATGGCGATTGCGAGATTTTTGAGGGAACGTGGAGTCTAGATACACCTTACTTCGTATGTAATGCAGCGAGTTGGCACTGAAAGTAATTCGTTCGGAGCTTTGATGGAAGATGCGGTATTATGCCGCCCGTCACCGCCCGCCCAGCAGGGGCCCATGCTCTCGCCTCCACTGGTCGGTTCCGCAGCCGCCGGTTCGACAAGGGCCAAGTCCACTCCAAGCTTCACGACAACTTCATGGCAGGAGTTCGAATCGTCGCTTTTCCATGACGCACGCTGCGCTGAAATGTTCATCTGGCCGGAAGTTCGCCGGTAGTTCGTTTGTCCCTCCCCTCCTTCGTACTCCTTCTTTCCTCTCTTTCCATCTTACCAATTGGTGGTTCTTCACCCTAGCGCCCTTATCCCCTAATACATGTTCCGTTCCTTTCTTCTTCGCCATCGCATTCCCTATTTCCTCCTCGCGCACCACAAAATAGCGTCGCATTTTCCCACATAGGCTATGATTGCCTGGATGGTGCCATTGCTGGCGCTTTTGCTAGCATGCGCTGTACCTGGGTTGGCCACGGCCGCCGATTACCATGAGCAACTGACATTGCGCCCTCTACCGCTCTCTCAGCTACTCGCAAGCTTCAATTTCAAATCCAACAACTCGATAGCCGACTTCGAAGCCCATAATTTTCGCCTGTTTCCTCGATCACTAGGCCAGATCCTTGAATATGCCGGCACGCGAGAATTACACCTGAGATTTACATTGGGCCGCTGGGATGCAGAGAACTGGGGCACTCGGCCGTGGGACGGGACCAAAGAAGGCGGCACGGGTGTGGAATTATGGGCTTGGATGGATGCCGAGACAGACAAACAGGCCGATGAGAATTGGTTGACGTTGACAAATGCTCTCTCCGGACTGTTTTGCGCGAGTCTAAACTTCATCGATGAGACTAGGACGATCAGGCCGGCGCTGTCCTTTCAACCCGAGGGTCACCACTCGATTGATGCCCTGGCAAAGACAAGATTGCTACATGGTGTTCTACCGCACGAAGTGGTGTGTACCGAAAACCTGACGCCCTTTCTCAAGTTATTACCCTGCCATGGAAAGGCGGGTATAGCAAGCTTACTGGATGGCCACAAATTGTTTGATTCATCCTTTCAGAGCATGGCGATTGACGTGAAGCCGCTTTGTGAACCTAATGGTGGCTGCGTGTTGCAGATGGAGCAGACCATCGACATGGTCATGGATGTTGAGCGATCCAAAAGACCTAGAGGTAATAAAGCGAACCTGAGATTACCCCGTTCTTGGATTATGCAAGTTGCATTTCACGCGGGCAAGTAAACTAACCTAAAATCTGCAGACAATCCTATCCCAAGGCCTCCACCGAATCATGAACTCATCTGCGATACATCCAAGCCATACCACGACGACTCTCACTGCTTCCCTGCAGATCATCTCAACTATCAAGAATGGACGCTGTCGCAGATCTTTGGTCGACCTATGAAGGGGACCTGCCCTCTAGCCGACCCGGATGTGCCCCCTGTCTGCTTGCAGGTTCCAAACTCTCGCATCGTCTTTGCATCAGAGGGGTCTCAGGAAATCAAGAACACGGATGGCATGTCGCGCTGCTACACATTGCAATCTGATAGCGACTTTGTCCTGACTCTTCCTGAGTCCGAAGCCAACTCGGCAGAAGATGCCTTCAAAGATTTGGTCCGACCGATCCAGCCCCTACTCTACGCGGAGCGCAGCTTCACAGGCCATGGCCAGCAGCACGGCGGCGTTCAGGCCATTCTCACCAACCCGAACCCGTACGAGGTTGAATTCGTGTACCTCGAATCGCTGCCCTGGTTCATGCGCGTCTATCTTCACACTCTGTCCACTCGGATTTCCGCCTCTGCCGCACCAAACTCCAACTCCTCGGCCCTCATCAAAGAGATCCACTACCGTCAAGCACTCGACCGTGAACGCGGTACTCAACTTGAGCTGCAGATGCGCATCCCTCCTCAGTGCACTGTTTTTCTCACATACGACTTCGAAAAAGCCATCCTCCGCTACACCGAGTATCCACCCGACGCAAATCGCGGTTTCGATGTCGCCGCCGCCATCATTCGTACCTTGGAACCACGCGTCATGAATCTGCGCACTACGAGTCTGCTTCTCTATCTCCCTACACCAGACTTCAGCATGCCCTACAACGTCATCATCTTCACATCTACCGCCATCGCACTAGCCTTTGGAGGGCTGTACAACATTCTTGTGAGGAGATTGGTCGGCGCAGACGAGGCTGCCGGTTCAGCGGGCAAATGGAATATCAGAAGTCTCCTCAAGAAACTATTGAAGAAAAGTTGACGAGTCCTCCACGGGAGGAGACCGCTATTTGGATGCGGTTACACGAAAAGACTGTTGATTCCCGCCTCTTACACCGTGCGGAAAGACGTAGTGTTTTTTTCTTCTGAAGAAGACTCGCCGATCTGGTGCAGCTTCATGAAAAGTTGTCAGTATATAATATGGGGAGCCATGACCTGAATTGTTGACACGACTGGTATCTTACAGCCTACTCGAAACGGTAATTCATTGACCTACCCACTCTCTTGGATGGCAGTCATCAAAACTCATTTGGTGCGTTTTACATTGGAATCAATTAGGGCACCTGAAACGCGTATATAAGAAGGACATACATATCATTGTACTTTTGATAAAAAACTGAAAAAAGAGACAATAATTTCCGAGCCGCCCTGTCATAATCCCTGTCGCCCTTCATCTGAAAGTTGCGGCTCGGCGGCTGCGTATGATTACGTGCAGCTGCACACTTCTCAGCGTTTGCATAGCCTCCAAAATGTAAAGTCATTCACGCTTCACTCCATTATCAGCGACTTTTGAGGCGAGCACATGGTGACAAAAGCCAGCTGCAAGCAGATGTAGAAGGGGGAAAATCATATCACAAGAACTGATAATTGACGGAAAACTTCAGAGCGTATCTGATGCGCGACTCGTAACATGGACTATACAATTGAAAACTCAAGTCTTCTCTCGACTCTCGCAGGCACAGACCCCATCAAACCACCACACCACCACACCACCACACCACAAAGCTTCTGTGTTACTCCCCCAAACACTTCTATCATGACTTCGTGCGGTCGCCAGCACCCACGATTCGTTTTCCCCACCAAGTTCAAGCCACTAGACGAGGATCTGACCCCCAATCAAGTCTTTCCAGCAGAGATGAAGAAGCGTGGATCAAAAGAGCTGGTGGTACGCTACGTCAACCGGCAAGACCCCAAACAAATGCTCGTTTACACACATGGTGCCTGTAAGAACTCTGGATGGACATACCCCCCAAAGGGCGAGCCAAGAGCCGCATACGCATTCGTATACAAGCCAGCCGTGGATGGGTGCATATCCATGAGCCTACCAGAACTCGAACGGCTTCAGAACCGCTACGATCCCACAAACAACAGGGCTGAGCTATGGGCTGCCGTGCGTGCCCTTTGCCATCGGCACTGGGAGGACGAGGAATTCACGTCGATAGTGCTGGCGACTGATTCGGAATATATATTCAGAGGGGCTACCGAGTGGGCTCCTGGTTGGATACGCAACATGTGGAGGGGAGAAAGCGGATTGGTGAGGAATCAGGATCTCTGGGAGATTCTGCTGGAGGAGGTGGCGCACCGGAAGTTTTTGGGCTTGAATGTTCAGTTTTGGAAGATTAAGAGACAGGCGAATCAGGCGGCGTTTGAGGCTGCGCATAGGGCTGCTGGGATAGATATACCGTCGTGATGGACGTGGTGTGGGCGAGGGGGGCGAGCTGTATAAACAGGTATGATCAACGTCTAGAGCCTTTGGAAGAAAAGCTGCTACTAAATGGCTTTTGAGAGGTGTGAAAAGGGATTCACTAACAAGTTACAAGCTTTGAGTACTTAGACCGGGAATTCAACTTGGTTACAGATGGTGTATTTGTCCTCGTGTTACGGATTCACACCATTATGGATCCTTCACACATGTAGGTACATAGACGGCCCTCCTGTCACACACACTCATCTCTTCCTTCTTTTCCTCGACAGAGATAGATTCTATTGAGTGCCTTTTCGAACTCCCGTTTACAGCCATTTCGTGACACCTCGGTGCATCATTTGTCTCACGTATGGCTTCAAGCCTCAAGGAGACTATCCTCCGTCACTCGGGAATCTTCTCGGCGCAACATGTTATGATGTTAGTCATATCCACCGGTAGTCACTGACCCTTGAAGGCCTATCCACATTATCGTGGGAATATTTCGCCGGTGCGAGTTAGCAGAACATGAGAAGTCTCCTTAAGGCTCAAGAGGCTATCCAAGAAGGGTTTATTATTCCTCCATCCCGCCGAGGGCCACAGCCCACCATGATGCAGTTGTGGTCTCGTGTCAACTTTCAAGACTTTGATGAAGACTTGCTGTTCTCATTCTTCAAACTCCAGGTCATGTTGCGAGTATATAACTGGGTGTTAATTGACCTATCTATTTGCTTGCCTTGACTGTACATACCATTCGAGCTTTTCTCATCTACACGATATTGGCAGAAATCATACGCCTAAAAGGCGTATAGAAAAGCATCATGGTACTTTTAGGTCCTCTTCATAAACAACTGAGCAAAGAAACATTAGTTCCCGCGTCTTCACGTCGTGCCCACTGCCAGCTCTGGAAGTTGGCAGTTGCGGCCGCGTACAGCTGCAAAAAACCTTTAACCACCACCAATGGCCCCGTGGCACAACGATTTAGTACAAACGAGTTGAATGAGAATTCAATGCTTAAGATGGTAACAACATCCAGTTCACAGGGTGAAGGAGAGAAACAGAGTCTATTCACGGGTATTGTACACAATTTCCAGAACGCATCTGATGTGCCGTAACATTGACTACCTATAAGCAGCCACCTAAGTAACCCTCTCGCAGGCGCTTCACATACTGATCAACACACCCATCCAAAAGCTTCTACGTTTAACATAACACTCCACCACTCATAATGGCATACGATGGTCGGAGCCCGAGTTACATTTTCCCTACCATCTTTATTTCTCCGGAGGAGTACCCCACTCCTGACATGCTATTTCCAGCATCATCACGATCGACGACAATGCGCTTTATCAATCGCCGAGACGCACAACAAATGCTCATCTACACACATGGTTCCTGTCTGAACAATGGGCAAGCCAAGGCAAGAGCCGGATGCGCCTATGTCTTCGGGCCATCCGAGGACGGCTACATAGAATCCAGCCTCGCAAGCCTTGATTTCCCGAATAACATGCCAACAAACCCCAGAGCTGAGCTATGGGCTGTCATATTAGCCCTTCGCTGCCATCCGATTTGGGTGGCAGAGGGCTTCAATAAGCTCGTATTGGCGAGTCATTCTGACTGGCTTGTCAGAGGTGCTACTGAATGGGCCCATGTTTGGGTTTGCAGAGGATGGAGGAAGACAAGATCGAAGGAGAAAGTGAAGAACAGAGATCTGTGGGAACTTTTCTTTGCCGAGGTCAAACGGTGCCATGAGGCGGGTTTGACGGTTCGGATGTGGAAAATTCCAAAAGGATTGAATGAGGCAGCTTATTGGGCTGCTAATGGTGCGGCTTGGACAGTCCACAATGATGGACGTGATCAGTATATGAAATCAGAGAGGACAGTGTAATGAAGATACAGAAGCACTTCGTAAACTATGGAGTGTGCATCGAACGTGACAGATGCGCAATACTTTCAACTAATCGTCAAGCACTTACCACTCGAGCCTAAAATGCGGTGCGCTACCTGAACAGCTCAGGCATCAGGTTGACTGGGACTCATTGACCTATGTATTTGTTTGCGAGCCGAAGAGCAGGCCGAAATGGCTGATACTATGTGTTCTCCTAGAAGTAAACTGTAATTCGCATCTAAAAATTACGTATACGAATAAGTAGTGGGAACCAGTAATTATTAACTCTCGAGTGGTCGTCTCGTACCAACTCCATGCTCATTGAGAACAAATGTACCATTGACGGGGGGCCTTTGTAACTTGCAGCTACACCCTACGCAGATTTTGCATAGCCTCATCATTTGAAGTCACAATTCACCGTGTGAAGTTTGAGTCATGGAGATTCGAATTGGCAGTATTTTCCGAGCGGATTTTGTGCGCCCATACATGTTGGGTATACGACTGTGCTAGACTCCCCCGCCCCCAACTCAACTATTCGTTTCAAGAATACCGTCCGTTACACTGCGCATCCTCTCGGCACAACATAATATTCACACCCACACGGAAGTCGCACTGCCCCTTGGAGGCCTGTATAGATTGTCGTCGTGAGAGGCTTGTCCAGTGCGAGTAAGTGGAAAATAAATGGTATCCTCGAGGGGCTGTCGAAAAATGGTTGATGATTTCTCTGTCACGAAGGCCGCTGTTTAGTGGAGATTCGTAGAAAGATGAGGAGACTTGCTGTTCTCAGTCGAACTTCAGGCCATGTAACATGTTGCAGCTATACGGCATGAAGGTTTTGACACGACTGGTTTGACACGTCTGCCTGGAAGAGTGTTCATTAGCTTATCTATTCGCTTGGATGTCAAGGACATACCAGTACACCTAAACTTGTGCGTGACACAGAAAAGGACAATGGTGCTTTCAGGTCTTCAATGAATGATTGAACAAATAAACGTTTCCTAGCCTTCATGTCGCACCAGGTCTGGGATTGGCGGTCGGGACAGCTGTAAACACTCATCACCGGCCCCCAACCCATGATCCACTTCGTCATGGAGTAAATGTGAAAATCTATCGAGGACTTAGCAGCTGCGGCCAGATGTGGCAGAGACGAAAATTGTTTCATGGAGATTGGCATTGGCAAAGTTTTCAGAACGGATCTGATACATCACATGAAGGTCAACTGCGCCGTTCTTCTATCGCAGGCTTGGACAGCACAACCACGGACTGATTAACTGGTCGACTCACGGTTCACCCGGCATAAAGCTTCTATATTAATAATTACACCTCAAAGGCTCAAACATTTTGTCATGGGTTCACGCGGTCCCGCTGAGCGGCCGACTATCAGTTTTCCGATCAGGTATCAACCACCGACTGATAATCTGACACCTAACCAGATGTTTCCAGCAGCCATCAACCAGCTGGCAACAGAAGGCATGCTGATACGATTTATAAACCACCAAGACCCGCATCAAATGCTGATCTACACACACGGCACCAGTCTGAGCACTCTCAGGACTGGGACAAGAGCAGGATACGCATTTGTCTTCGAGCCCTCCGTGGACGGTTGCGTAGCATCTTCCCTCGAGGGCAACGAACTGATCAGGATCAGTGTCGATCTAACCAGCATCAGACCTGAGCTATGGGCTGCCATCTCCGCCCTTCGCCACCGACACTGGGATCAGGAGGGGATTACGACGATAGTGTTGGCAACAAATTCCGATCATTTAGCTAGAGGTGCTACCCATTTCGCTCCTCTTTGGGTACGCGCAGGGTGGGTGGGCCAAAATGGGCCGATAAACAACCAAGATCTCTGGAAAGCCTTGCTCGAGGAAGTAGGACGATATAATTCTCTGGGGCTGACAGTTCGGATCTGGAACATCCAAAGACGAGATAATCAGGCGGCATACAAGGCTGCGAACAGGGCCGCTCACATACCTTTAAAACCCTGATGAACATGGTCAGTATATGAAGCCATGGTACACAAGCATAATCAAGGTATGTACAGACCCTATGGAAAACAAGGCTGTCTGCCAGATGGTAGACGAGAGATGTGTCCGTTGATGGTTTGAGAGACATAACCCCAAGTCATAGCTAACGACTGTTCTTACAGAGACATACCGACTGCGTATCTCAGAAGAAAGATGCCTTGCATGAGGCTGCAACATTCGATTCTGCCTCACTCAAGATGGGAAGGGGAACCTCATTGTTTATGCACAACACCATCCACCCGTACGACCTGATGCATACGTATACTGTGTACATAGGTCGTCACTACATACATACATAGTTGCACTCATCTAGGTACTCCTGCATAAAAGAGTGCAGATATGTTTCATCGCATGTTGTGATTGCCCCGGGATTGTCTTTGTTGTTGATTGATCTCCTTGACGGTGTTTTGTTTTCAAAACATTGAAGTCTGAATCCGGATGTCATGTCACCGCACTCCGTAGACGCTGGAACAAAACAAACAAAAAAACGGGTTGCCACGCCGCCAGGGAGATGTTATCCCCGCAGGCGGACGAACAAGACAAAGATACCCACACTAGTATGTGCACAAGGTATGCAAGGAAATGATTCCGAGAACGAGTGCATTTCCCCCATTGATTTGTTTTCTTCCTCTCTTCCTGGCGCACATGATGGGATTACGGAGGTTGACCGGTGGTGAGAAATTGGTCAAACATCAATGGGCAGGAAAAAGAACTTAGAACTTCAAAGAAGTCATGCACAAGACGTAGCCGCTAGATGTACGTCATGGTGACCCTTGGCAATGCGCACTACGGAGTACGCACCATGATTGGCGGACCAGCAGGGGGAGCCCCTTTTTTTGACTCGCGGAGACGTGGTGGTGGTTTGAGACCCCCGCGGGCTGCAGCCTGCCAGGGGAGGGAAGGGGTTGTGAGATAACCAGACGAGTCCTGAAATTTTGGGATTGTGTGTAAAGGGAAGGAGGTGAAGGAAACAACAAGGTCATGATACAGCCATATGCCGCGATGAAACCATGGGTAGGTGGTGAAAAATGACAAGTCCACCGCCATCCACCATGCGGAAAGGCCACACAGTGTGTGGACTGTAATCATTTATCCTCTACAACTCCGTATGTATCCTGATTCCTCACCCGTTAGACAGAAGCACGCAAGGTCAGGGTCTTCTCAGTTCTGCATCGATCAAGCCCACGCACTATTGCAACTCTATGCCGTACTCTGTATCATACCGGTCAACACGCGACGGGAAGTTTCCGTGCATGAGGCGTGCCGCACTGCATGCTTAGACGAAGCGGCCGGCAGTTCGAGCACCAGCGGCATTGCATCTTAGTGGTACGGATAGAGCAAGGCAATAAAGCAATTCTTAAAACAATTGGGCGGACCGCGACGGAGGCAGAGACAGGAAAGTTAGAAAGGGCAGGAAAAAATTAGCATACCTACTCCGTTGAAGAAAGGTGGAAAAGGCTGACGACAAGATACAGCGAGCCGCCAAGTGAGCCAAGCCAAGAGCAGACAAGGCGACGGGCATATATGTCGGTACCTAGTTGAAGAACTTGGAGCATGATAATAAAGGCATAATTAATTGATCAGTGAGGGATGCGAGAGATTGTTCATGAATCTTCCACACCACTTAGGTATTACAAGACTTCTACGGAGTAGAGTTTGCAGCGACGGTGGAGTGGAGGAACTTCTCAACATCCAGCTTTCAGCAGCGGACGCCCCCTACATGGTGATGGGGACCATTGACGCAATTATTCGTGCACAAGTGGATCGCAGTATGTAGGTAGGTACCTAGGTACCTACCTACCTCTCTGCCGGGCCGTATGCTTGGGAGAAACACTCCTGTCTTTTTCCCTTTGCCTCTCCTTGCCTTTTCCATCCCCTTCTGTTCTATACAATGTTCTTTTTTAGTACTTTTCTTATTTTACTTGTCTCGGCTCCCGGGGCCAAGACTCAAGAGAATACGATGGAGTCATGGGCACCGCAAGTGATCGGGTCGTCGGATAAAATCCTCCCAGCAAGCGGCGCATGGCAGAAAGCTTCCCATGAGGCGCAGCGCCGGCCAACGGTGTGGCCAAGAAGTTAGAATTTAGAATGAGCCGTTGCCACAGTTGGCCGTCCGGCTCTTTAGCGCCCAACTTCCACCCCATCGTTCCTTGCGGTGGATGCCGTCTTAGCGGCCCATCTCTCCACCCCCTCGGATGCACCTTCCCCACGTATCGAGCTCGTACAACCCGCGCACAACATCCAGCTTGAATCGATCGCTTCTCTCGCGTCACCTCAACCGCGAACTGCATCATACGCGTCCCTCCGAGCCTCGTCCTACCTATTGTCCCGCATCCACTGCTCTCTGACAAACGCGCATCTTGTGGCCCTTCAACGGCTAGGAGCTCGTGCTTTGACAGCAAGTCATGTGCTCTCGCTCGTGGCCCTCGTTACTATGTATCTACATAGCAGTTGGTGGCCCATGGAGTGAGCATCGTTCAAAATTGCCTTTTCCGAATAAGCTTTGTCCGCCCATCTCTCGATTTACTTACGGATACATCATAGTCTCTTTTCCTGCGGAGTACATACCTACCAAGACTGCGCCGGGCCACGAACCCCAGTTTGGTAAATGCGCATCGCGATGTGGTCATGGCGATGCTCACTTTGGGGCACATACTGGCTCATGAGAGGTAGGTACTTATGTGCGCCTCTTCAACCATTGCCAAAAGGCTGCGAGAAGGTGGTCTGCCCGGACAAGGATTTTGCCTGGTGGATTTATGCAGAGTTGGTACTCGGTACGGAATACATTTGTCCTTTTTTCAGATCTTGTCAACGAGCGCCGCTGTTGGCTCCTGGAAGAACAGTTGCCGAGATTGCCAGCTGGTGAGGGCGCGCCGCTCTTCTTCTGGACGATCCGATTTGGCGGGTTTTTTTTGCAGAAGCGATGGTCCCGAGACGGCCCCACACAGTTTGGTACATAATGTGGCTTTAGCCTCTGGTGGTCTGTCGTTGGCGGACAAGGGTGTCGAACAAGGGCGCGGCGTTTCATGCGCATCTTGAAGATGAACGCCTTGGCTGGACGACAGGACTTGGGCAAAGTCAGCGCATTCCTGGCTTACTATTAGCAAGCATGGCCGCCGAGACATATTCAGCATACCCGTCATAAACAAGGGATGGACAATTGATCCACTTACCAGATAGCATCTTTGATCTATTGGACGATGAACGCAGCTGTGTCATGGCCTCACATGGCATCGCGCTACATACATATATTATGGAAGCAGCCGTTGCTGGGGTTTTCGGCAGCGAACGGTCAGGAATTTGGGGAAACCAGATGCAGAAAAAAACAAGGAAGACTACAAACGTCTAATTACCTTTGAACGTTGGCTCAAATTACGCAGCACCAACCACTGGCAGATTGGCCCAGCCGGAAGCGGCCGGCAGGTGATGATGATGGATTGGCATGTAGAATGTCGAAACATCAGCCATCGAACCTGGCTTGACGGCCGGTGGAGGTTACGCTGATGGCCCGTGTGAACAGGTAGGTTAGGTAGTGTGAGCGACGATCTGGAGGCTGGGAGGCTGATTCTGTGATGACCTCGGGCATCTTGGAATGGAGACGGACCGATGGCGCAAAGGCTTGATGACAACTCTCGTTTATTACGAGAGCCAATTCTCCTGCGCCGGTGGTCACTGGATACACGCTTCTGTGTTCTACGTTTGGCTCTAGTATACTCCGTATGTCGACGGAAACGAACTGGACATCACGACATTTTCACCCCGAGGAGAATGTTTCGAAAACGCATAATCTTCTAACCTACACAGCTCCAGTCGCGCCATTGTGCCAATATTCGCTGCTCGGCCACATTGACAAGCAAAATCCCAAAGTGCCTTTTCATGTGCGTCTCGTCTCCCCTTGCACACCCCCCGGTCCTCACATGTGGATCTCCGGCCCTCCATCAAGGGCCCTGGATGTACATACCTACAGTGCACACAGTGCCAGCCACATGTTTGCGCTATCATCGTTCCAGTCTCATGTTGTCGGACACAGAAGGTTGTCCTGGCAAATGCTAGCCAGTGCATACCTACCTATCCTTGCAAAGCAGCATGATCACTGGACTTAGGACTATAATACCCGTGCCCACCCCTCCTGGTTCATCTTGTCCCGCTCTCTCGCTCTTCTGACTTTGATCATCACTTTGCGTATTCTTCACGAGACACCTGCCTCTCTTTTGCACTGGTCTATTTCATCAGTTGATTTTGTCCGTCCTTCTTTGGACAAATCAATTAGCCTATCGTTATTGAAGTGGTTTTCCATCGGTCGCGTCTATTCATTCAGTCTTCCTTTCCATAATAACCAACCCCTAATATCATCAAGGTTAGTTGCAAGAAGTGACGTTGAGCTCACCGGAAGTTCGCTTGCGCAGACCAGTACGCCCTGACGATAGCCAACTCGTCGTCACAACATCAGATTTTGTTTGACGAAAGCTAATGAGTCGTAAATAGCAAAATGAAGTGGACATCAGCCGCTTTCCTCGGCCTCGCCAGCTCCGTTGTAGCCGAAGTCGGTATCCTCAAGCCTGACAGCCCCCCTCCTGCTGGCTGCAGCGCGAACCGAGATGGCAAATTCCAGGTTTCCATCTACTCCCTGGGCAAATCCAAGCGAGACCTGCAGGTAAGCATCTACCCTCGTGGAACATGATCCATTATTTCCTTCTTGTAAACTGACATTTATCTTCTTTGTAGAAGCGTGCCTGTGGTGCCGAGGGCACTCTGGTTATGACTCTGAAGGACGGAGTTTTGAAGGATTCCAAGGATCGAACTGGTTCCATCGTCGCCAACTACCAGTTCCAGTTCGATGGTCCTCCTCAGGCTGGTTCCATCTACACTGCCGGTTTCTCTACCTGCAACAACGGCTCCCTCGCTCTCGGTGGCTCCACGGTCTTCTACCGATGTCTGTCGGGCGACTTCTACAACCTGTACGACCGTCACTGGGCTGCTCAGTGCGAGCCGATTGAGATTGTGGCTACCTCCTGCGATGGTGATGCCAAGGGCACTGGCAACAACGGTCCCGCCCCTACCGGCAACAAGCCCGTCGGCACGAGCATGGTTCAGACCACCATTGTTACCGTCATTGGCGACGGCCAGCCTCAGGTCCACACAACGGTTGTGCCTGTTCCCATGTGCCAGATTGGCGATGGCCAGGTGCAAATCCGAACCACCCCTTGCGCATCCATCCCTCCCGCCGGCACCAAGAAGCCCCAAGGTCCCACTGGCGCTCCTCCTGTCCACCAGATCTCGGATGGCCAAATTCAGGCTCCCCCCAAGACAGCTGCTCCTCCCCCTCCTATCAGCCAGATTAACGACGGCCAGCCTCAAGCTCCCATCAAGACTGGTACTCCCCCCCCTCCTGTCAGCCAGGTTCCCGACGGCCAGCCCCAAGGTCCCAAGGGCACCGCCCCTGTCGTCAGCCAGATCGGTGACGGCCAGCCACAAGGTCCCAAGGGCACCGCCCCTGTCGTCAGCCAGATCGGCGACGGCCAAATCCAGGCCCCGACTGGCCCTGCTCCTACCGCTCCCGCTTCTCAGGTTCCCGTTGCCGGTGCCGAGAAGCTTGTCCCTGGACTTGTTGCGATTGGTGCTGTTGCTCTCGTCGGAATGTTTTTGTAAATTCCACGTGGCTGCAGCATGTAGTGGGCCACGACTCATGCTGTCCAACATTTTCAAAAGTTTCATAATCTAACTAGCTTGGTCTTATTCGGGGGAGTTTGTGCTGAGTTTTGTCATTTCGCGTTTCTCGGTTATCTAGTGGAGCGATTTTCACCTTTTTATATATATTTTACGGCTGTCTTCCAATGTCGACATTTAATGAAAGGTCCTGTGGGAGGATATGTAAATTTGGATTGTTAATACAGGCAATAACCACGTACTCGTGGCAGGAACTACAGTTTCAACTTTCAATGGTTGTCAAAACTACCTATGGCGTATAAACGTCCATTGGGCAATAGCGTGAACCGCCGTGAAGTTTAATCTTGTGAACCCGTCCGAAGCTTGTACCTAACTCTTCCGAGGAGTCATGCTTATGTAAGGGTTAGCTTTCTCGTGAGTCGTGGGAACATGGGTTCCACCCGTTGACCCAACCATCATGGTCCAGAATTACACGAGGTACCTACCTGCCTACCTCTTACCTTGATGTGACTCGACCAATTCAACCTGGGGGACGACTAATATCTTCTCGACCATCTTGCGCAATTGCTTCAAACGCGCCAACAAGCCCAAGCAGAAAAAAAACCACAATGACGGAGTACTGGAAAAACTCCCCAAACTACTGGTGCAAACAATGCTCCGTCTATGTCCGCGACACAAAACTCGAGCGCCAAAACCACGAAGCCACAGCCCGCCACCAAAATGCCATCAAGCGCTCCCTCCGCGATCTCCACCGCACACACGACTGGGAACAGCGCGAGAAAGAGCGCGCGCGGCGCGAAATCGACCGACTCAATGGTGTAGTTGCCCGCAGCAGTAAACTACCCCACGGATCTGAGCACCCTCCCGAGCCGACGTCCTTGAACTCCTCGTCAACACGGCAGGGGACCTCCACGACGGACTCTGCGCTGAAGCAACAACGGGAACAACTCGCTCAGATGGGCGTTTCTATACCGAGTGCGCTGTTGCCCGATATGGCTATGCCGGGGGAGTGGACGGTGACGAATACACGGGTGATTGATGGTCATGATGGCGAGGGGAATTCCAAAGATAGGCTTGCGATGGGGGTGAGAAAGAGGGGGGGAAGGGGCTGGGAGGAGGGGGAGGAGGAGAAGGAGGAGCAGGATGCTGTGAGTAGACTGTTTAAGAAGCCGAAGCGGTGGGGGCGGGATACGAGGGCGTTGGAGGGGGAGGGGGAGGATGCGGAGTTGGATGCTTTGCTGAGTGGGACTGTGGTGTTGAAAGGGGAGCAGCAGAAGCAAAAGCAGCAGCAGCAGATGAAGGAGGAGAAGGAGGAGGGGCATGATGAAAATTCTGGCGATATCAAGGCGGAGGACGAAGAAAAGAAGCACAATGTTTCTGGGGTAGTGAAGGATGAGCAGGACCTGGAGGGGGAGATACTCGGGCGAGATGCTGCCGTGAAAGCAGAAGAGCCGGCGGTGAAGATAAAACGTGAAGAAGGGGAAGAAGAAGAAGAAGAAGTGGGAGGAGGAGGAGTAGCAGCAAAGGGAGGCGAAGCAAAAGAAGAAACCCCGGGTATGGCGTCCGTGGTGTTCAAGAAGAGGAAAGCAAAGGGCCTGCGAACAAAAGCAGGTGGATAGGCAGACGAAAGAAGTGGTAGCGTTGTTTGTTCCCTTTTCTTTATATGCGTTGGAGATACCCATTGAGTAAATAAATAGTACTTGCTTCTTCTTGTGAATTCTGTGCTCGATATACTAGCGCATGCACGGATGGGATATAGCAATATCGGCGAAGAGGCCTCGGATCTGGCCGCGGTGTCTTGCGGGAGGGAACCATGACGGTCGTGCCTGTGGGTTTTGTTCATTTCCATCAATCCTATCTTGTCTATCTGATGGCTTCTTCTGAACATGAATGCCAAAGAGGAAGAGCTCAATCTTCTCTACGAGATGGTCATCCGCTGAGTGATGCTCGCCCGACCTTCCCCAACACGTGTATTGCAGACGAAGGGTTCTTTGCATAGCTGCCTCAGGTGTCGGGACACGATGAATGTTGCCATGCGGGGGTTGGCCCCCAAACTCATGATTTTCTTCCACGATTCTCTTGACCAACGTTACAGTACTTCGAGATGCGTCTCACTACATAGCCCAATGATTCAATGACGTTTGCGCGGAGCGTCGGAGATAACGACATCCGACTTGGTGGGGCGGAGCCGAGGTGCGTGCAGCGTCACACCTGCACCTGAGTATTCGGCCCAAGCTTGTTGAGCATAGATAGGTAGACCAACATCTTTGGTTTCACGGTGCTTGGTGTTTCATGCATCTTGGTCATACGTTCATCGCATCGCGCCACCGACAGCTCCTACGCGCGACGTTACCGACTTCAGTACAGGAATCATGGCTTCGAATGCTCCCGGGCGATGCTGCTCGCTAGGCTCCCTGTTCGAGTAGGTCTCTTGTCTCGTACCATACTTCGAGATTGCCTTGGGGAACGCCCCCGTGACGCATCTATTAAATGCGAAAAACTTGTTCCTGACTTCTTCGGCCTAGGGGAACACCAAAGGGCAAGCTCGTCAAGATTGACGATAAAATCGAGGCGTATATTGCCACGCCGTCTGAGGGTAGAGCCAACAAGCAAGGCCACGGAATCCTCTACCTCCCCGATGTCATTGGCATCTGGGAGAACAGCAAGCTCATGGCCGATTTATTCGCCGAGAACGGCTACACGACCGTTGTGCTGGACTTGTTCAACGGCGACCCCGTCAAGCTCAACGCACCGGAAGGGTTCAACATCATGACGTGGCTGACCGAGGGATCGGACGGGAAGAACCCCCACACCCCGCCTTTCGTGGACCCCATCGTGGAGGCTGGCATCAAGTACATCAAGGGACTGGGCGTGACGAAGCTAGGGGCGGTTGGATACTGCTTCGGCGCAAAGGTGAGAGGTCCTCAAGCTTTCTTTGAGAAAAAACAGGGAGGATGAGTGAAGAAAGAATTAGGGCAGGCCACGTTGGCTGACTTGTCCTCTTGCACGATCCACTGAATAGTACGTCGTCCGGCATTACAAGGACGGCATCGAGGTTGGCTATGTCGCTCACCCGTCCTTTATCGAGGAGGACGAGCTCGCTGCCATTACAGGGCCATTATCTATTGCTGCAGCAGAGACAGATCACATCTTCCCCGTGGAGAAGCGCCACAAGTCCGAGGAGGTTCTCAAGGGCACCAAGCTGCCGTATCAGATCAACTTGTTCTCGGGCGTGGAGCATGGATTTGCCGTGCGAAGCGACTTGACTGTCAAGACGCAAAAGTTTGCCAAGGAGCAGGCCTTTTTGCAGGCCGTGAGCTGGTTCGAGGAATATCTGGGTTGAAAAGGACAAGTGGTTGTCTTTTGTCGAGAATATTGAACAGTGTAGGGGGGGGGACGCCGCCTCGGTCAAAATTGGTGGGGTCGGTCACTGTATAATTATACATATATGTATCGCGTTTTTATGATTGGAGTGACCGAAGAGCATGAGTAGGGTTTCAAGGACTGCAAGTGAAGGAAAGGGGATTAGGACGATTCAGATGAAGAGTCAATATGTATTCATTCCCCAGAGTACCTACCTTAGTACATAATACCTCCTGGTACATGCACTCAGATTAGGTAGGCATGTCTCCGACGTTTGGAGGCTGAAGCGGCACCCCACTCCGCGCCACCCCGCAGCCGGCAGGAGTGACAGAAGTGGCAGGAAGTGCCAGAGCTCCCGTTTGACGTCAAAGAGCCTATCTGGCCAATGCAGCGCCGAATAAAGGACAAACAGTTACACCGGCTGCCATTTTGCCGACTTCATTTCCCGTCGAACGATAGCGTATCGTCCATATCGGCCAGATATCGCCCAAGAGCCTTGCCCCTCAAGCCATGACCTAACCTTTCGCAATTAACGGCCATGGCAGCAACTCTGTATTCCGTCAACTCCAAGTCCTCGTCACCGCCCTCAGTACCAACTCCACCATCTGCTACCTCTGCGTCATCTCCTATCGATCCAGCACAAGCCTCGCCCGCGACCCCTTACGATGAGACGAACACTCCGGAAGGGGACTCCGGCAGAGGCCGCTCTCAGTTCCCTCTCCTGCCCGAAGCAGCGGCCGGCGAGTACAGCTATTCGGACGAGCACGAGCGCGATGGACTAGTACCCGAGGGGTCGCGCAGCTCGAGATCCCGCGCTTCTTCGACAGAAAAGATTCGTCGGCGGGGTACGAGTGCGTCAGCGAACGGGGCGAACGAGAAACCACAGAAGCTCACAGCGGCGGAAATGGAGGAGCTCACGAGCAATCCCAGTTCGTTGCCCATAGCGCCAGCGCCAGAGCACGGCACTGTCGATCAAGAAACTGTAGCTGAGACGGCGTCACAGCATGAGGAACTCGGAGAAGCGTGTCAGTCTGGGTCCTACTTCTCCCAGCAGCAGGAGCTGCAGGAGCAGGAGCAGGAGGGGCAACAAACACAGCAGGAAGAGGAACAACAGGAACAACAGGGACAACGAGAGCAGCAGGAGCAGCAAGAAGAGCAGCAGCAACAACGGCGGTTAGATGAGCTTCCGACTACAAACGGACTCGTTGTTGAGCTACCGGGCGAATGGATGTACGGTTCAGCTTGGGAAGCTCGAGGCCAACAACGACCTCCAAGGTCTTGCTCACCGCGTACAGTCTCGACACCGCCGATGACGCGGGTTCAAAAGAATTTCAGTGGAATGGTTCCGCAGCCTGTGCCGCCTAGAAGATTTTCGAATAATCCACGCCCGAAGCCTTCGCCGCTGAACCTGAACGGGGAGGCTGGGTTTGGCCCGTTCAGAGCACGACCGCCGTCGCCTGCAATCAAGACGGGGCCAGCGGCTATGTCATCGCAGCAGCAACAACAGCGACAACAGCAACAGCAACATGACTCTGCCTCTCTCAACCAAACTCAAACTCAGGCGTATGCCGGACCCAGCCCGCCGTCACCCATACCGGCCATAATTCCTCTCCCTCCAATGTCTTTACCTACGCACTTGCAGCTTGAGCTGGCAGCCCAACGACCAAGCCCGTTGTACATACATCAGTCCCACCTGAATGATGTTCCATATGAGTCCTATGCTGTCAAATTACAGAGGCTAAAGAATGTGATTTTACTGCCATTGTACCTGGAGCGAACACTATACTTCGGGGCTCTGGCGTGCCTGGACGCATGGCTGTATACCTTTACTATCCTTCCCATACGTTTCTTTATGGCATTCGGCGTGCTGCTTAGGTGGTGGTGGTATGTGGTCGTCAAAGAATTGCGGTGGCTAGTCGGCTATGTACAAAATGGCTTGGTCAGGTTGTGGAAGCGTGAGCGGATGAGCAGGTCAAGAAGACCCAGCGATGCTTCCGACAGCCATCGATCTCGTAGCCGAAGCTGTGCGCGTGAAACCGCCATCGATTCCGGTGGCGACGGTGTCTCTGCCTCGGTGCGTCGGGATAGTGCACATCAGGCTAGATATGAATCACAGGCAGAAGACCATGAGCATCGGTCGTCCCTTTCGTCCAATAGCACTCAGCATCCTGGTCCAAAGACGGGTTCGTTTTCACAACACAGAAGGATCAAGTCGGTCCCTTCGGCCTTGTCGCACTTCCACAAGGCCGACCTTCTCCAAGGTGCTGTTATTATCTGCAGCTCGTTCGCTCTCATGTCCCTTGATGCCAGTCGCATGTACCATTTCATCCGGGCCCAATCCGCCATCAAGCTGTACGTCATTTACAACATCCTCGAAGTCAGCGACCGATTGCTGTCCGCCATCGGCCAAGATATACTGGAATGCCTCTTCAGTCACGAGACACTATCGCGGAACCAATCCGGCCGATCCAAGATCCTTCTTCCTCTCGGCATCTTCTTCCTGGCCCTCGTGTACAATTGCCTACACTCCATTACGCTATACTACCAAGTCATCACGCTCAATGTAGCCGTCAATTCCTACTCCAACGCGCTGCTTACGCTGCTCCTGTCGAACCAGTTCGTTGAAATCAAGAGCACCGTCTTCAAACGCTTCGACAAGGACAACCTCTTCCAACTGACGTGTGCAGACATTGTGGAACGGTTCCATCTCTGGATCATGCTTCTCATTATCGGCATGCGCAACATTGTCGAGGTGGGCGCCTTTTCTGTCCCCGGAGCGGGATTCGACTCCTCGCACGACGATGGCAAAGTGTCTGTGCCGTTGCACCCTCGGTCCATTCTCCCGCATAGTTTTACGGTGCTGCCGTCGTGGTTGAATTCGGGGGAGGCTCTTTCGCCGTTCTTGATTGTGGTGGGAAGTGAGATGCTCGTTGATACGGTCAAGCATGTCTATGTGACCAAGTTCAACAACATCAAGCCAACGTTTTATGGAAGGACACTTGACATTTTGTGTAAAGACTATTACACGAATGTACGTGAGCTGCCATTTCTGTTTTGTGTGTTTCTGGTCTTCCGTGCTATCGTTCACTGCTGTACCCTTTCTACCCTTTCTACCCTTTCTACCCTTTCTACCCTTTCTACCCTTTCTACCCTTTCTACCCTTTCTACCCTTTCTACCCTTTCTACCCTTTCTACCCTTTCTACCCTTTCTACCCTTTCTACCCTTTCTACCCTTTCTACCCTTTCTACCCTTTCTACCCTTTCTACCCTTTCTACCCTTTCTACCCTTTCTACCCTTTCTACCCTTTCTACCCTTTCTACCCTTTCTACCCTTTCTACCCTTTCTACCCTTTCTACCCTTTCTACCCTTTCTACCCTTTCTACCCTTTCTACCCTTTTTACCCTTTTTACCCTTTCTACCCTTTCTACCCTTTCTACCCTTTCAAGATCGAGATAACTAACCTACTGCAGGCCTTTGTAACACCATCTCTCATGCGTCGCCTCGGACTCGCCGTCATACCACTCTCATGCCTCTTCATCCGCGCCTCCATCCAAACATACCACATGTTCCTCTCAGCTCACGTCCCCATGCCCCTCCCCGCATCCACGCAGACATCCCTGATGCAAGAGTCCGCCGTGCCCTCTTCTCCCGCCATGATGGCCGCACTAAGCCGCTTCGACGCCCTTCTTCGAGACTCCCTCGGCCGCGCCACCTACGGAAACCCCTACGGCTCTCCCCTAAACGCACGCCCCTGGTACGCATGGAACTCTGACGACATAATCGCCGCTCTCACCATGGTGGTCGTCTTCTTCATCGTTTTCCTCGTCCTGCTGATCCTCAAACTCCTCCTGGGGATGGTCCTGCTGCAGTACTCGCGCAATCGATACGCCGACATGAAACACAAGGAGAAGCTGGTCGCTCAGGGAGCTCTCCCGCGGGAAACATACGACGCGTCGGGCAAGAGAGTCGGTGGGAGAGGCGAGGTTGAATTATCCGAGGAGAAATCGAGATGGATTAACGCGGATGGGAAGGAGGGGACATTGCAGGGCGGTGGTAGAGTATCGGGTGGGAAGAAGATGGACGGTGGGGGGAGGAATAAAGACCCGGGTGATTATATGGGTGTGGCGAGATATGAAATGGTTGCTAAGCGGATATGGTAGTATAAGGGCCCGAGGGGGGGTTAATGAAAGATAGATAGGTAGGCGTGGATAGGAGTTTGCTGCATTGGCATTAGCATTGGCATTTGGCATGGCTCAGATTATGATGCTGGACGGGGAGACGTAACTCTCGTGTCGAGTAGGTACATATGCACTGCTTGCGTAATATTTGTAATGATAGAACACCTCGGAAGTTGACCATGATTATAAATTGTGGAGTCTCTTGCATGCGGTTTGCTACGTTGCGCATATGTATGGCAGGACAAGAGGCAACTGCTTGCATCATCACATTTCAGTTACTGCAACTGCATATTGCTTGGAACAGGAATATGCCTGCTTGAATGCGTGCTGGAGTACTGAGCACAGAAAGAATACCAATATGTACCTAGGTAGTCTGTTTAAACAGAAAACACGGGAATTATGCATGGCCTTCGCCACTTCCAGAACATCCATTAATGTGTCAACCCAAATCATTGCCTGTGAAATCTCTCTATGTAGTGCATACGCTAGCTATTAAACCAAGTAACCCCCCATTCATCTATCAGAATATCGCGCGCCGCTCATACATTTGCGCGGACTTTGGCAGTCGATTCGCCCATCACATCGACTATAAATCATGTCTTCGTGATAATACCTTCTCTTTGGTTCGTAAAAACAGGGGATCCGGGCTCCGAAATGTAGTCAGACTCGGAGTTTCGTCCCCCCTTCCCATCTTCTTTATTTTCTCTCTCCTTTTTTCCTCGTTCACATGACGGATGATTAGTTTATTCTTCAGCCTCGCAAGGTTTGAAGCATACGCTGCACCATCTGTCGGGTATCTTGTTCCAGCTGCGCCTCCGGCTCTCCCAGAACCTTTTCGAAAATGCCAAGCAGCTGCGGTGTCAGTTGCTGGACAGTGGGGTTGCCCTGATCATACAGGTTGTAGATACACTGGAAGATCGGCTCATTCTCCTCATAGTCCTCAGTGAGGGGAAGAACGCCAACAATCGAAGGCAGGGCTTTCGCAACAAAGTTGCCGTCAGGGTGCTTCATCATCATACGGCAGAGACAGCCGGCAACATTGTCGGTGATGCGCATCTCATGCACAGACAGCATCGGCTCGAGCTTCTCGAACAGCTGAGGGAACAGGGGAAGAGTATTGCTCGTGTCGCGCGAGTTGAGTATGAGCAGACCCAGGGCATATGCAGCATTGGACTTGGTCAGCTGGTCCTGATCCGAGAGACGACGGAGCAAGTTACGGGTCAGGGCATCAGTGTAGGGGGTGATGGCCTCGCCAGCAAATTTGGCCACTTCGGCAATGGTGCCAACGGCAGTAGACCGGTGGACGCTCTCTGTTGAGGCAACCAGCTTGAGCACAGGCTTCTCAAAGATCTTCCACAGCTCGCCAAATTGCATGCCCAGAGCCGCCGCGAGTCCGACAACGACATCCAGAGCTGAGTCGACAACCAACCAGTCGTATTCAGAGGAGCCGGCGTCGATTTCCTGCTCTTCTTCTTCGGCACCAAATTCTTGCTGGCAGGGGTGGGAGCGGGTAACGAGTGATCCAATCACGGATACTAGCTCCTGCAACATATCTTGCTTGGCCGCCAAGACGGAGGGGCCACAGGCCCTCAAAGTCGCTGCCACATTGCGGTTGATCTCGGTGATGACAGATCTGGATTTCATTGCTTGTTAGTCCAATAACTCATCTAGGAGTGCAATGAAAGAGTCAAGTAATGAAGAGAGACATGTTCCAAGTCAGGAGTAGATTAGACGCGTTCTCAGCACCCGCAATTTTTGCGTCTGAGTGAGCTGGGTATAACGCAAGGTATTCATCATTTGGAAAAAACATATTTGGTTGCAAACCAAACGAGTAGAAAGATTCACAATGGATAACAAGGCAAAGAACACAGGGAGTGGATTAAAAACGTACCGTTCGCTGTCACTGGTCCAGATATCCATGGTTGTCTTGTGCAGAGCCTGGGCAATGTTGACCAAGGACTCAGGAACAGGCGAGTTAGGAGGCATCCCTGGCTGCCACTTGCTTCCAGATGCTTCTTCCCAGACCTGGAACACACGGCTGTAGATTCTCCAGAGGGTTGAGATGGCGTTTCTGCGGCATCCCTCGTAGGTGTGCTCCGCAAAGGGAATAATCTGCTCGATTGCTTTGCCGACATACGCCTCAAGGTGGCTGCTGTTGCAACAATTGGAGATGACATCGCCCAGAGTGTCGATAGCAATCTCCTGTTCCAAGGCGACGGCGGTGACAGCACCAAAGTCTCCAAGGTTGGTAAGATCATCCAGATCTTCCCAGCCATCGTCACCTCCAGCGGCAATGATGGCATCGTCCAGAGAGTTGGGAGCCTTGAACTTCACATGCTTGCCACCAACAATGACTCCCTCACCTAGCTGACTGGGATCTACACCAGGCAGGTCAATCTCCTCCTCCTCCAGCTGGAGCGAGGCGAAGATGCCTGTGAAGACACCACTCAGGAAGTGATCAAAGTTGGCGCCGTAGACCTTGGACAGATTCGACCACAAGATGAAGGTGGTCTCCTTCAGACGGGGGTTGCTGAGATGGAGCGCCTCTTCGCTAGCCTTCATGAGATCCATGACAAAAGGCTGGAATGTTTCAGGTCCCACGGCAAGGGCAATGCGGCCCAAGCTGTCACAGGTGGCACTGCGGAGCTCCATAGCCTCGTCGCTCTCCTTAAGCATGACATAGCGGCCGAGGACCTTCATCGTACCATCAAAGAAGGGCTGAAAATCTGTATCCATGGAGGAGGCAATGGCGCCAATGGCAGAAGCGGCGGCAGCCTTGACGGTGTAGTCTTCGTGATCCAGGAGCTTGATCATGGGTCCGATCAAGTTGGGACCATACTGGGCCATGATCTTGGTGTCAATGCCGTCACCAAAGGTATCCAAAGCACCACAGGCGCTTCGCACGATGCTAACGTTCTTCTTGTCAGTGGGTCCCTGGGAAGCAGATTCGAGGTTCTTGAGAACGGCAGCAATGATTTGCTCATGGTGAGAAGACATCTCATCGGCCATCTCCTCAGCCAAGTGAATAAGACCCACGAGTGCGGCGTGGCGGACCCGGATATCGCCATCGCAGAGCAGGTTGATGACAGTGGGGAGCAGCGATTGGAGCTGCGTGGAAATGAATTCAGGGGCTCCTTCAGCAACGTTGCCAAGAGTGAGCATAGCAGACATCCTGTATCCAGGTTCGGGGCTGGTAGCAAAGTGAGGGAACTGCTCAAGCATAGGGACAGCAACGAGACGAGGTGGTAGCTCGCTAGCCAGAGTGTTGACGAGGCTGATAGCAGTACGCGCAGGAGTCAGGTCTTCCTCATCGTCATCAGCGTCGAGCTCGGAGACGATGTGCATAGCCTTGACCATGAGCTCAGCAGCGACTTCCTTCATGCCCTGAATCTTCATGCGACGGTACTGCACGCACTGAATGAGTAAACTGAGGGCCTGGGCACGGGCCGCGTCTTCAGCGTTCTTGTTCCCACCGAGCTCAATCATGAAGCGCAAAAGGTCCTGGAGGTGAATAGCCAAGAAACAGGAGTCAGAGGCGAGGTAGGAGTGGAAGACATCAAAGATGGTCTGGTAGCTCTCCTCATCCTCAGCCTCGACAGTAGCTTTGAGAATGCTAACCAAGTTGGGGATAAAATTCTGGACTGCCTTGACAGCTTGAGGGTCCTGGTCAGGCTCAATGATCATGAGAATAGCACCAATAGCCTGAACCATGTTGATGCGGACCTCCTTGCTCTCCGGATCCTCAATGCGGGACTGGAAGAGCTGAAGAAGCTGATGGGTGTGTGTTTCGAAATGCTGGGGGCTCCCCTCCAACATAGAAAACAGAATAAAGGAGCCAACTTCGCGGTGCACGACATTGGCGCTGTTGTTGAGGGGCAGTACCTGCTTCAAGAACTCTTCGCCCTCGCCATTCTCCATGTCAATGCCAATAAGGCCAGCGACGAGACGAGCCAGAGCATGGCGACAAGCAGCGGAACTCTCTTTCAGAGTGCCCTCCAGAAGGTGGGAGCGAGCTAGAGGCTTCTGGTCCTGAGCAGTCTTGTCCCAGTGCTTGGTAGCGAGTCGAAGGGCTTGGACAGCGGCTAGCTGTCGGATTGCACCGTCATTGTGGGTGAGAGCAATCTCAATGAGCAGAAGAAGGGACTCAGACTTGGAGTAGTAGTTCTTTTGAAGATCGGCAGTCACGGCTTTGACCTGTTCCGTGTTGGCTGTGTGCAGGCAATAAGAGTCAGCAAATAAAATCGATTTTTTCCCCCTCGCTTCGTGGGATGCACGCAGAGCACACTCCTTGCATGCCAGGACAATTTGAGCAGCGTCAGTGATGACTTGACTTACGAACTTGGCTGGCCTGCAGCAGCTGAGCAAGCCTGTCTCTATCCATCTTCGTCGCTTCGCTATGCAACGCTCAAGCGACAGATATCAGGAAATAAAGAGAAAGGAAGGTGGTGGGTAGACGGGAAGAAAAAGTGTGGCCCTCTGTGAAATTGTCCCGCGGCAGAAAAAAAATCCTTTCGAAGGTGGTGTCGCGACGAAGCCAGGGGACTTGATTGTGGGAACCGGCAGCCCCGCTCCAAAGAGGGGCGTGTTGCGGGTTTGCGGCCTGGCGGCTAACCCACCGCCTTGGTGAGGCGCCAAGGCTTCCTTCACCCATCATGTTGGGCTGCCAGATGGCAGAAAGCCACGCAGCTGCGAGCCACCTGTCGTCGAGTCGCGCTTAATCAGCCACGGTCGACTCGAGCCAGCCGCGGCATTGAGACTTGCTTCGCAGATTGCAACCATCTGGAGAATGCAAGGCGGTTCCTTTTGCATCTTTGTGCACCATTGAGCGGGAATGGCGACATCTTTCTTGGCGCGAGAGACCGGAGTTAAGGGGGGAACCAAAAGGGAGGAATAGTCATAAAGACTTTCGAAACTTGAAAGTGCAACGAATAAATAGGTGCTCGTTGTTGTGCGTTCGACCCCTTCGGAAAATCTCTGGCCACCTCCCGGGGTCTCTCCTCCCGAGTCCCAGGCTCCCAGCCACTTGAATTCATCCCTGGCATTTGTCACCTCCGTACGGAGTATTGCGGCATCACACCGTGCCATTCCGCCTCCTGTACGTAGCAGAGCGCGGGCTGTGCCGCCCAACTCCTAGAATGACCTGCTTTCTTGAGTTGTCTGTATCCTCCAGCTCCAGACTTTTGTTTATTATCAAGAGTCCCAACTTTTCGTGAAGCCATCCATGGTCCCGACTCCCGCCAGGCTGCTATGGCCCATTGATAAGATAAGAATGGCTCATGAAAGCTTCCCAACGGGCTATTTCCATCACACATTTCCTGCGGTGGCATGTGTGTCCCCTCGCCAGCCCTATGTGTGCTGTAGCCTGTAGGGGACCTCGTCAATTCAGTACTGTAGCGTACAAATTTAGATGCGGTTGTGCAACGTTATCGCGATTTTGCACTGGCTACTGTACATGCTAGGTACTGCAACGGCCAGCCTTCTGCGGACTTGCTGCTTTCCTCTTTGCTCATCCGGGCAGGCAGATCATAGACCCAACACGCAGCCTTTGACAGTCTAGACCTATATTCGGCCTCAGAATATCGTCGACACTCAGGCCACGCACTTTCCCAATAGACCAGCAGGTGTCGCCCGTATGTATGACGTAGGTTGATTGATCGGGTGAGCACACCAGCTGTGGTGTCTCGTCGCTGGCTGCAGCGCGATGGAGATACCAGAACAGCCCCAACAGAGAGACGCCAACAATGACGCCGAAATTGAGCAAGGGCATCAGCTCAGCTCTCCACGACTTGTGCTGTTCCGGGGGTTCCTGCACCAAGAGGGCTTCTGTATCGGCCGCATCATCGAGCGCACCGTCTCCAACTCGCGTTAATTGTCCGTACTGGCAGCCCGGGGCGCTCTCCCAGTAACTGCCGTCGCTATCTTGGAAGGTATAAACTTGGGTGTCTGCATCGTATCCGATCCGGCTCATGCCTTCGGGCAGCCGGTCTTCGTCAGAGTCATAGCGCGAGAATCGGGACATGGTGAATGCGTGGTGGATGGAGAGCGTGAAGCTTGGATGGCTTAGGTTCTTAAATTATGTAGGGAAGAAGAGGACGGGACAATCTTGTGGGTCAAATGGTTTGAACTTGAACTTGGGCCCCTGGGTGAATATATAGGAGCTATGTACGTCCGCAGATTGTGTCTATCGAATGAAGAAGCCAGTCGATGTCGGCTTGCTCGGGTTCGTGGAAGGCGGCTCAACTTGCTTACCTTGGTGGTATTCCCAATTCAGCCATTCTTTGTCATGCATCTTCACCGTTTCAGAACCCGAGCTTTCGTTTGCCGTCAGAGTTACGTATACGGTATGACAAACTCCATGGATTGGACGTCTTGCTCCCATCTTTCCGTCCTGCGAAAGATGACGCGAGTTGTGCCTTGAATCTCCCAAGTCCATTCAGTACGCCGACGACTCCTCGTCGATGCTCTTCAAGTGCCATCATAAACTGCCATTGATCGATTGCGCGTGCTGCCCGCAAAGCTGTAATGGCGAATCTACGAAGTTTCTTGGTCCGTCTATTTCCAATAATAGTCACTAAATTACATATCTACGTGCATTCATGGGTAGTCGTGTCTTGCTTGCCCCGGCTAATCCTTTCTTGCAGTCCATCTTGGCAGTTGCTCTGTCTGTCCTGCTCTACCACCGCGGACAAGCACTGTGGATGCTGTACAATAATTCTCCAGCGCGCCTGTCTCACATCAATACGTTTTCAAGCTACGAAGTCAAATTTGCCGACAGGGTGCGGAGCTGCGAGGATGCCCTCATCGTTGAGAGCCGCGGTATAGCGATTGTGGCCTGCGACGCTGGACGCGAGCGGTGGAACACCGTCATGGTGAGTACTACCTACAGCTTCCCACCACACAGTCATCCGCCAAATCAATAGATCTTGCACTCGGAGTTTAGAGCGTGATGATTAATCACACAAACTTCGGCAGGGAGTTTTTCTCGAACCTCTTGTCAGTGCAAGCTTGTACATTTACGACTACAAGGACGCATCCGCGCCAGACGCAGAGGCGCTGAAGCAAGTCGAGCTACTTAATTTTCCAGGAAAAAATGACTTCCACACCCTCGGTCTGGCATTCGATGAAGAGGCATCGACGCTATTCGCCGTGAGCCATGCAAAGGCTGGTTCGCGCATCGAGAGATTCACTCTCGACTTGGACAGGTTGACGGCCACGCACACGGGCACAATCCAGCATGCGCTCATCAACGCACCCAACTCAATCGCCATCATCAACTCAAACGAGCTCTATGTTACCAACGATCACTACTTTGTAGCTAGGAAGTTCAAACTGCTTTCTAAAATTGAGACCTGGTTTGGTCTGCCACTCGGCTCAGTGGTACACGTGAAGCTGCGACAAGAAAAGACGGGTCTCGCCGCTGCGTCTGTCAGGGTCGTTGCTCGAGCAGCCTTTGCCAACGGGATCAGCATTCTCAACAAGACGACAGTTGCGGTGGCCGCATGTTCTCGAGGCTCGGTAAACCTCTACCATGTTCAGCGAGACGCTTCCCTGACCTTCAAGACATCCTTTCCCGTATCGTTTGCTCCGGACAACCTGTCTCTGCACGGTGGGAAGCTTTACATCGCCGGCCACCCGCATTTGCCTTCATTAATCAAATTCACGCTGACACGACATATTTGCAACGAGCCTGCTAAGCTTGAGAAGGCGAGTGGTCGTCTGAAGAGGTATTGCCAATCCGAGAAGACGGCGCCCTCGTGGGTTGCTGAGTGGAGCGAAGAAGAAGGGTTGAAAAGCCTGTATGTTGGCACGGAGTATCCCTCTAGTGCCACGGCAGCCAAGGATCCCAGCAGAGGTGTCGGCATTGTTTCTGGGCTTTACGCCAAGGGCATCATGGTGTGGAGAGACTGACTGATGGCAACTACCTAGGTATGATGCTCTATCAGGGATGAGATCATTCACGGTCACAGGTCATGCATGAGGCGAGATTAACGAGATGGCATGAGACGAAATTATACGAGACAATCTAAGACGTTTCATCGATTGAACCGCTATACAACTCGTGAATACGTTACATCTATTGATCTCCCCAAGAAGCCTTGCAACTGACTTGTCTGGGCAGCGCGAAACATCCGCAGCAGAAGAGAAACTCACTGATCCGGTCTGTAATTCCACGCGGGGAATGGCGTCCATTTTTTTCTCCCTCGTTGAAGCACACGTCCTTCAAGCAAGTGTCTTTGGGTATCGTTTTCCATCGTGAAATATCGACTAAATTCACTTTGCACGCCGATCCCGACCCGAAACTCACCGCGTGGGTTCGGATGTGCATTGATTGCCTCCTTCCAAGAGCCCGTACATGCACGACTCTCGGCTTTCATCATATCACAGAGTGGGCAGCAAATTCGGACACATAAAAGCCATTCTTTGGGTATTCACACGAAGGCATCTATTGGTATTCAGATAACGCCAGTTTTCAATTTTTTTTTAAAAAAAAAGAATTAAGATTACTTTCGCTGTGCCCAAACATGATGGGTCTTTGATAACGACAGACATCAGTTCAAACAAAGAATTAAGATTACTTTCGCTGTGCCCAAACATGACTGGGTCTTCCAAGAACCAAACCAATCCCATTTCCAAAGCAGAACCGAAAAGAAAAAAAGTACAAAGTTCACGACCGATAATCTCCATCTCTGACTCAACCGACGCTGCCGTTTCCAAGACTTCATCCTCCTCTTCTGTAGAAGATCCACATGATCGTAACTCGGATTCCTGGTCGTCCCATCCTACAGACCCTCTTGCGGCTCCTCCTGTCATCGTGTCCCATCTGACTATTGCTCCCCATCCGATCAGACTTCCTCTTCAGGGCATACCTCTTCTCCAGGGCAATCCTCCTCTCCATGGCTCGCTTCCTCCTCGGGGCCACCTTCTTCTGCCAGGCAATCTTCTTCTGAGCAAACCTTTTCTTCATGACAAGGGAAGCCTTCTTTCGCCGGGCCGCCTCCTTCTCCCGGGCCACCTTCTTCTCGGCCTCCACCTGCCGGGATATCCTCTCCGCCTCCCTCGCCGCCTCCTTCGCCCGCTCGGCATACGCGAGGCACCGGCTAAAGACGCTATTCGCGGGATAGGCCCGCACATCATCACTAATATCTGGGAATGTAGGTTCCGCGATTTCGGCGCCGAAGTAATAGTGGACGTTGGCACGGTAAATGGAGAGATGGTATGCCCTCTTGAGATACATGAAGCGTGAGATGAGCCTCTCCTCGAGCACGGCCGGGCACGAAGTCAACCACGGCTGGCAGTACGAAGTGTGCTCGAGATGGCAGTTGGCGGTATGATCGGGGTCGCAGGCTTGCTTGTGGATCTCTTCCTGTGTCTCTTCGTCGATGCCATGGCCTATCATGGGTATCTGTTGCCAATTGCGGTCCAAGGTGAACCAGGTGAAGTATTCCGGGAACTTCAAGCCCCTCACGATCCATGCCAGGAAGATTTCTGGAGTTGGACAATAGTGGATTTCAGGTGACTCGAGCCACGCGTCCCAGATCTTGTCGGCGTGGACTTCGGAAAAGCCCATGTATTTGAGGGTGGGCAAGGAGATGAGCCATGCGGGAATTCTCTCGAAGAACTGAAATTGGTAGCAGGTTCTGATGGAATGAAGAGGTGCCATGGGCGTGTCAGAGCACTCGACGTCTGGGTTGTCTGTGAGAAGACGACGATGGATCCTGATGTAGCCGTCGGCGCTCACGTTGGTGACGAGCCCATATTGGCGGAGGTGCCCCCAGTCCAAGAGGTTGAGGAGAGTCATATTGAAAGATGTCGAGTATTTGATGTGTGTGTGTTTTTTTTGTATGAATTGATAGATGGTATAAATTGATGGAATGACGTTGCTTGATATTCGGTAACAGTATAGCAACCATGTCCAGGATCCCAACGTCGAACGAGCAGTAGCCGTCTATTTATACTAGAATCACCAGGAACGGGAAAAAAAACTGACATGTGTAAAGTTTTCCGTGGCGTCTCCTGGAATAGATCAAGATATCCGATGAACCGGGCCACGTACACGGTACACCTGATCCCTCACGCTAATGGAGCGGGACATCTCGCATTCACCTGTATATGTGTACATCATATACACACTTACACGTGAAAGTTCAAAGAACTACACCCACGCCTCTCCAGATGAAGCACATGCACAACACAAGAGGAGAAAATCACTATTCCCATACCTGCCCTTTGATACTGGAACCCCCCTCTGTACAAAAAAGACGTGGTCTTCTCACTCTCTCCTCGCGACGTTGCCAGCGTGTCTTGCTAGCTTATTCCACGACAGTGCTATCCACAGCCCTGTGGGAAACTAGCCTCGTAAAGTGATCGACGTGGCACTCAGGGGATCTGGTATCCTCGTTCAGCGGTCCTCGGGTCATCGGCTTCTCGCGGGCCAACGTTAGTGAAAAGGCTATTTTGAGAGGAAATTTCCTCATCGGGCTTTGCGTACCCAGGCAGAGGGGGATTTAAGTTGTAGGTGGCACTGACGATGGGCGTTCTTTCCTGTAAACAGTAACGCGGATATGTCACCGCCCTCTAAGCTAGTGTCTGGTGACCACTTACTTACACGATCAAGATTTTTCGAATTCGCATTCTGGAAGGGCGGAAAGTTCCTGATTGTGCGTGTTTCAACCTTTCGTGCCTCGGCTTGCCTTCGTTAGCTCGAGATTCAGGGTGAAGTGGAAGAAAGTTGGTGGGAAGTGGACGAGCGACTCTCTCCTTTGATGCGAGTTCGCTCCTGCCTTCTTTGAAGTTCTTTTGGCGTATTATCACGGCGAGACGGTCTTGAAGTAAGAGGACAGGGCCCGGACGCGTCACGGCTCACCGGTGGTGTCCAGTTGTGTGGATTAAACTTTTCGTATTCGACTTCTTTCCTTAGGTCGAGTTTTGGGGGAGAAAGCGGACCGGCAATTTTTGGTGGGTGGCGAGCGGATCTCCCTGTGATGGAAGTTTTTCTCCCCCCTTCTTCTGTTTGAGAAGTGAAAGGGAACGTCCGTTTTACGTGCAAGCAGAATCAGTGTTCGAGTTCGGTTTCCCCCCTTTTGAAGTTCTAACGACAGTGTATACATGCCAACGATGTTGAACTGAAACTGCATGGTCCAGGTACCTCATTCTGTTAACCCAGGAGTGTAGGTTCTCAGCGGTGTGAATTTAAACCTTTCAGATTCCGGTGCCTTCCTTGACACAACATCATGGGGTGGAGTGGAAGGGGCTTCTGGTGGGTGGCGAGCGAATCTCATACCAAACGAGTTCGCCTCCTCCTCCTCCTTGAAGTTCCTGGAACAGTACGAATGTCAACCATCTTGAACGGAAACTAATCCAGATAACTTACATCAATACTTTTCAAGTGCATGTGATACAATCGTGAAGATATTACCAAGCCCTTCACGTTCGGCCGACTTTCCTGACTCTGGTGTGAGAGACAAATGGAACGAGAGACTTCGAAGTGACAAGTGGATATCTTCACCTTTCCTTCGGCACATGCCAATCCTCGACTCCTCGCCATCGACCCGTAAGAACATGGACTGAGAATTCTGCTGATGGGTACCACAATTTGCGTCGGAGCTCTTCGTCCCTGCTCCGGGCTTCGAAAAATGACACGACAGAGGCTTCGGCCAGTCACACAGGGAAGAACTTGCTCAGTGAAGACGCATCGTCCCCCAGCCCAAATGAAGGTCTGGGTCCATCCATGCCACATCATCCCAGCCGGCTCTCCGCATTGGGAGTTAGTTCACGATGGTCTTTGCGTAAGCCTGCGTTGTCCAGCGGACGTCTAGTCCCGGCGACTTTGTGTGGACGTGAGCTCCACAGGCCCGGTACTCTGTACTCACAATCTTCCGGATTCCACGATCAGGCACCGGACCACGGTCATGCACCACATTCCACGGTCGTGGCACGAGTTGAGCTGAATTGGCAACCATGAACAAATGTACATGTATATATATTATTATATACATGTCAAGCACGGTTCGAAATAGAAGACAACATGTATGGCAAACGCATCACGTCATGTCTATTCCTATGTCCGTCTATGCGACTAACCACCACCATCATAACGATAATAGTATGTCTTCTGATTGTTGCCCTTCTGGCCATACGCCCAATCCGTTCTCTTGTTCTTGAACTGTTGCAGATCTCGGCCACGGTGCTCCGATTTGCGGAGCTCCTTTCTCTTCTCGTCGCTCACATTGGCCAGGCCAGCAGTCCCGCGGGGCACGATATCTCGCTTGTAGCGTTGACCATTGCGAAGGACGACGCCGCGGTCCCTGTTGCTGTTTTCTGCAGCATCCGGGTTGGCCCCTTCAATGGCAAGTCGCTCGATGCGTTCTTCGGGACTAGGATGGTTGTGAAGATTCTGGCGGAAGTACTTGTTCAATGAGCGATGACCCACCGACCTGCCTGTCGGCAAGTGCAACTCGTACTCGTCGTAAAACGCAGCGTGCGTGTGCTTGTGCGCACGAGAGTGATAACCGTCCGCTTGACGATGGTGACGCGGGTCTCGACTTGAGTGATGGGGATGCTTGTCAAGACGTTCATACTGGTGAATGTGGCCTTCAGCAGGGACGGCGGTGAGATCAGCCGAATCGAGTGATGACGCTGAGCTGTCCGTCTCCCAGCCTTCCGCATCCTCGTCTTCGCCCGTCCCCTTACCATCCTCGCCTACCGTCTTGGGCTTTTTACTTGAGCTGAGCTTGGCACCTCCCTGTGCTTCACCCTCCGTGTCTGAGCCCTCGTCGTCCTCACCATCAGAGTACGTGCTTCGGAAATCGTAAAAGTCACCAATGACAAGCTGTTCTGCCTCTGAGGTGAAGGGGATCTTGCAGTGGCCCTTGTCGCGCATGTGTGTTTGCACACCGAACACACTAGACTTCATCTTGCCGCAACTCAGACACTCATGGTATTCGCTAACCTGGCGCTGCAGCTGCTTCACAAGGCCTTCCATATCTGTCAGGTACGCCTTTTCTGGTATGAACATGCCGTGAAAGCGCTCCATGTGCTGCACGCTCAGAGGCAACGAAGGAGACTCAAAGTTGCAAAAGATGCACGAGTTCAAGGTCCAACTGGGTTCAGCTCCAGAGTGAGAGGGAGCCGTCGTAGACTCAGAGCCATCCCCTTTTGCACCGTCACCGTGAACGGCCTGTCTTGGGTTGGACGGTCTGCTGACGGGCGATGGCCGTTGATTAGCGGACACTTTAGCCTTTTGCAGACTCTCAATGACTTGGTTGAATTCGTCTTCGGCATCAGAGTCGAGATCATTTCTGGCGATCAAAGTCGGTTCCCCAAGGGAGAATGTTGAGCTGATGACCGAGGTGGTCTCGTCGTCATGACGGTAAGATGGGCCACCAGCGCTAGTCTCATTGGCCTTGTGCTTGGAGCTGAGCAAGTGGTTTTGATACGCATTATCACTATAGTACGTCTTGCTGCACACTTCGCAAGCACGCTCAAAGTATGCTTTGTCAGCCTCGGCTGCGGACGAAGCGCGAGCCTGAAGCACTTTCTCAGAGAAGACATCTGAGGAGATTGGCGGCAGTGAGGCGACTCGACGCTTCAAATTGTATCGGCTGCAGCGGCAAGTCAGCACCCGGTATTTGCAAGCGACGTCCAGCAACGTCAATTCTCGCAAGACAACTTACTGCCAGTCACTCTTCATATGCCCCTTTTGCAGGTCGATGTTGCGGTATGCGACCTGACACGAGTTGCATGTATATGGGTGCGATGCGGCGGTGCCTGCACCTGCTGCCGCAGCGGCGACACTGGCCATGGCGGAAATGAAAACCGCTTTCGATAGACGGTTGAGCGAAGTATTTGCTGCTCGGAGTGTGAATGCTGCTAGTAGGCTTCAGGCCAGATGGGTTGATGAAATTGAGGAATGAGGACACCTCTGACGTCTTCGCGAGCGGATGGACGAGGGGCTTTTCCCACGAGCAGGATTTCTAATTGTCAAAGAAGTTTTTTGGTGGCGGGGTTAGCAGAGGTGTACGAGGTGGCCACCGTACTCCAGAGTGTGGCGGGGCGCCGGGGCAAGGAGAAAAGAAACCCAAAAAGGAATCGCTCGATATGCAAAGCGGAAGGCGGTGGGAGAGGAGAGGCGGTCGAATTGTTTTGTCACCAATCAGGCTGCCGCTCATCTCATCGTAACCCCATCTGCTGAGCTCTGACTCGGCAAGGAACAAGTGACAAACTCGACACCAAGCCTCAGATGTACCAGATCAACAAGCTATCATGTTGCAAGGTCGCAATCGAGCCGCTGTCGAGCAAAGCTTGACTGTTTTGAGCCTTGGGCTATGAGCTGATTCCTGCATCGTGAAGAATTCGACTTGAGGAACCATAGGTCGCATCACGAAGTACTCCGTAGTGGCGATGACGACTTGTGGCGGCACGGAGTACCTCGACAATGATCATGTGTTGAAGCCAGAGGGCCGCGCGGGCGCCTACTGTATGTAGCCTGTAGGTAAGTAGGAATCGCACCATCACGAGTCACAAGGTCAAGAACATGAAAGAAGCGTGATATATCCAGAGGCACTTGACGATTCCGCATCCAATACGCGGAGGCTCCTAGAAAAGGGTCTATCATGTTTACATACCTGTTATACAGTATCTACATCTGACGTGTGTCTGCCATCAATATTTTTTGTTTGGCCGAGGCAGTGCTGGATTGTTGGCTTGTCTTGTTTTCCCTGTACTCTGTGCATACCTCTGGAGTCAGGTCTGTCTTGCTATGTGCCGCGTGTGCTTAGTTGTCCCGTTTGTCCTTTGTCCTGTGTGCGGTGATTAGAAATGTCGATCCAAAGCTGGTCTTGTCTCCGAGTCCTTCGTCAGTTAAACCCACTAACATCTAATCAAGTTGTTCCCAAGTCCCATCCATGATGTGATGAGTTGTTGGAGAGTTTCCTGATACTCACTGATGCTGTATTGTCCTATGGCCTTGTTGTCTTGTCATCGTCTAGTGTTTTCTGATGTTGTCTTTGGTGTTGTCTAATCGTGTCTTCTGCAAACGTGATCAATTGACGCCCTGATTCGATGCACATGGGTATTTGGCAAACGTGGAAAAGAATGACGACTACACGGTACAGCAAAAACAGTAGAACGAAGGGAAAACACAACTGATAAAGCATCATATCATATATGTAAAGGAATCAGACGGTATCTAACTATGTATGTACTGTAGTATAACGCAAAGCAACCGCCAAAAAGCAACTCAGCCCCATAGCACAACCACAAAAAGGCGTAACAAAACACCATGATGTGCCCTACAAATGTGGTACCCTATGGCTCAAAAAATGTATGTACATGCTGTATGCCGCCAGCTAGCCAGCTAGATGGATGCATAAACAAGAAAAAAGAAAAACCAATCATCAACATCGGCGGTGAAACCCCGGGCCGCCTTCAAGGAACAAACGTCCGCAAAACGCCGTACATACTACCACGGTATAGGTCTCTACAACGGCCTACCTACCACCTCCACCACCCCCAAGCCAAAACCCCCAAAAATGCCGTTACGGCACTGACACCCACAAAGAAAGCAAACACAAAAACGCTCATCACCATGTTAAACAGGGGCGGTCTCCGCTTCATGTCCACAATCTGGGTAATGTTCTTCTCGAGCGTCTCGGCCATTGTATCTCGTCCAAATAGATCCCGTACGCGCTTCTCGCCCGCGAGGCCCATCTTGGCGCGTTCCTGGGCGGGCATCTTCAACGCCTGGCGCATGACGTCCGACCAGGCATCTACGTCGGCTGGGTCGCGGAGCCAGCCTGTTTGGGGGTCGGCAATCGTTTCGACGGGCCCACCCGTGTTAGCGGCTAGGACGGGTAGGTGCGAGAGCATGGCCTCGAGGGGCACGATGCCAAAGTGTTCGTTTGTCGGTGTGTAGACGAGGAGGTCGGAGGAGCGGAGGAGTGCCGACTTGATCGTGTTGGGGACGGATAGCAGAAAGAGGACCTGTGTAGAGGCTGGCGAGGCGGAGGCCAAGGAGGAGGGTGCGGAGAGGGCAGTGGGTGTGATGGTGTGGTGCGTGAGGGAGAGTGAGGAGGCGAGAGCTTGCAGAGATGCGTGGTACGAGACGTTTTCGGAGACGCGGGCATCGTAGCCACCTAGAAAAGTGTCAGTCAGTGAGGATAAACGGATTATAGATGGTGTTCCTACGCTATACGTACCTGCAATCACGAGCCGGACGCCCTGGCGCTCTTTTTCAGGAATCCTCGCAAACGCCGTGATCGCCAGCCCAACATCCTTCTTCTTCTCGAATCGATTTATGCTCAGAATCAACTTGCTAGCATCTCCCTTGATCACATCCTGACCATCCGTCTTCTCCGTCGGAACACTGGTATCAACGCAGGGATACACCACGGTGGTGACGACTTTTCGCATCAACCCAGGCCACGTCTGCGTCACAATGCCCCGCGTAAAGTTGGAGTTGACGGCCACAGCGTGCGCGAACCCCATGCTCCATTCCTCCAAGCAGTCAAATGGTATGCGATACAGCCGCTTCACGAGCGACTGCCTGCCCTGGACGAGAAGCAGATCCGGGAAGTGGCAGTAGAACAGGATAGGCACTTCGGGCATGAGGAGCTGCATAAGGGGTAGTCCCGCAGAGAGCTGATCCACGATGAACGCACGCGGTGCGAGGGCTTCGAGTTCGCCCGTGAGCGATATGGCGAGCAGGAGATGTATATGGCGGAGGATGGCGCACAAGATGGTCAGTCGCGAGAGGATCGACATGGGGACGATGGTATTGCCGCGGACTCGAACGTCGAGGGTGCCTGCTCATAGAAGGAGAATCAGTATTGATCTATGGCTTGGTTCACCACCGGGGAGTCTTTTCAGATTAGAGATAGGGAGTTGTTTACCATCTCGACATTCGTCAAAGCAGTGCTTTGGATCACAGTGGTTTGTAAAAATGACAACTTTGTGCCCACGCAGCTGCAGACCAACGGCAGCATCGACGACTAGGCGCTCTGCGCCACCGATGCCGAGATCCGGATGGAAGAAGACGATGGTACCGGGCGCGGATCGCGAGCGCTCGTCAGGGGCCATGGCGAGGGCGGTTTGGCCAGGCAAGAAGACGGATGCAAAAGTGCAACCTGCAGAGAGCTGTTGTGGGATGATGGGGGATGGCAGAGCAGCTGGTGTGGGTGACGAACGTTGTGGGGCAATTGTAACCGCGTTCCTGAATCCTGACTGGGGATGAGGCCCGGGGGTCTGAATAAAGAAGCGGGTCCCTGCCGCAATGACAAGCCGAGGTTGACTTGAGTCGACCTGCTGGATGAGAGACTCGGCTTTCGACCTCACAAACCATAAGCATATTGTTCACACATCCATCACTGTCCCAATCAAAGAACCTCTTAAAGTACCGAAACCAGGGAGCAATACATAAATTAAGAATCTTCCACGGCAATGGAACAAACCATGTCCCAACCGCTCTTCACCGTGCCCATTCCGCCCTGCGACGCCCACCCCGGCGGCACCATCACCTGCACGCAGCCGCAACCGAAAGTCTACCTCCTCACATTTATCTCACCCCCAGACAACCGCCTTACTACGGCTTTTTGCCGCGCTCTCCTCCAGGCGCTCGACATGATTGAGTTTGGCGGCCACCCCCCCGGCGTGGTGGTGACCACGAGCGGTATCCCCAAGTTCTACTCCAACGGGCTGGACCTGGAGCATGCTATTGCGACGGAGGGATTCTGGCAGCTATTCTACGATATGTGGACTCGTTTCTTAACGTAAGTTGGCCTCCTTGAAGACTGACCGCAACAAAACATCGATAGACAGAGACGGTGAGAGGAGAAAAGAATAGACAGAAAGAAAGAATTGGAGAGAGACACGCATACACGGAGAGACAGAGAGAAGAACAAGAAGAGGAGAAGAAGAAAGGAGAATTGAGACATGAAGAAAAGATACAGAAGCAGAATACATAAACAACAAAGAAAATAACACATCTCACAAGCTATCCCATGCCCACCCTCGCCCTCCTCAACGGCCACACCTTCGCCGGCGGCCTCATGCTCGCCCACGCCCACGACTATCGCCTCGCCCCCTCCCCGAAAGGCTTCCTCTGCCTCAACGAAGTCCTCTTCGGCGCGCCCCTCAAAGCCCCCATGGCCGCCATATTCCGCCACCGCCTCTCCCCGCAAACCTACCGGACCCTTGCCCTCGAAGGCCACCGCTACACCGGCCAGCAAGCCGTCGACGCGGGGCTCGCCGACGGAACCGCATCCTCTCTGCAGGACTGCCTAGCGTTTATCGCGGAGAGGCAGTTAACTGAGAAGGCGAGCACGGGTGTCTACGGGACTATCAAGGCGGAGCTGCATCGGGATTTGCTGCGGGAGCTGCGCGTGGAGGTCGTGCAGGTGGAGGAGGAGCGGTTTCAGGAGGTGCAGCGGAGGGAGGGGGAGAGGAGGGAGTTTGGGAAGGTGTGGTATGAGCAGTGGGTTAGAGAGAATAAGGCGAAGCTGTGAGGGGGCGATATTGAATTACATTGAAGGCTACGGACATGAAATAAAGATGTGATGAGCGTGAAATAAATACCATGTATATGTGTGCAGAGTATGTGTGTACGTTGGCTCGTCAAGACATGATGATTATACTCCGTAAGCCGGCAAGCAAAGTGCTAAATATATGGGGTTCTCCACCATACACTTCATTTTGGCCGCGAAAGCAAGGTCATGATACTCATATTGGCATATATACAACTACTGAGGTAACAATGCGGCATCAATCACATAGTAAAAGGGGTATCAAATCTAGCCAACGCCACCTGCCCAACAATGTCCAAGGAATCGCCATCTTCCCCCCTCTCCCTTCAGTCTTCACTTCACGCTTCTATCAGCCGCGGCTCAGCAGCAGTGAGCGCTTCTCCCTCCCTCGCACTGCTACTACTCTGTGCAGCCTCTGCAGCGGCGGCGGCCGCATTCTCCTCCTTCTGCCTCCGCGCTCTATCCCTCTCCTCCACGAGATCCCTCTCCGCCTGCATAGCCTTATTCCTCCGCTGCTCAATATCCTCCCTCCTCACCACCCTCCTCAGCGCATCCCCCGCCTGCACCAGCCCATCAATACTAATCGCATGCTCCGTCATATGATGATTGATATACGTATACACCCCCGCGGGCGTATCACATTTCAACAAATTCCGCTCATTCAGCTTCAACAGCGCCAGCGCAATCTGAAACAAAAATGTGCTCCCATCATTCGTGCACAGCACCACATCCCATACCCGGAACAGGGCCTCCGCACACAAACAATCCGTAAAGACGGACAGGAACCACTGAAACGTCAAGGCCTCGAGCTCAATGGACAGAGAATCCAAATGCGCAGATACTTTCGGCAGCACCGTCGATACGAATTGCCGGAGAACTTGCTGGTCTGCCCTCGAGGCCATGAGGGATTGGTCATAGTACCCCTGGGGTAAGATGTGCTCGATGATGGACGCGAGAATCCAGAATGCATCTTCGGCAGAGGGCATAATGAGGAGGAGATTCGCGGCAATGAGATTCATGCCCTGGCAGTAGCCCACGTCCTTGTTCCGTCGTGAGTACGCCAGAAGCAATTCACTTAGTTTCTGCACGCCGGGGCCTTTGCGGAAGAAGATGTTGTCTGTGAGTGTGCGGTGGATGTCCATTTGGATCTGGCTGACCACGGCGGGATCGTCGTCGCCGTCGCCGTTTTTCGCGACAAGGCCATCGTAGTACCCAGGGACTCGTAATGCGTTTGCTCCGGAGCATTCCGACCAGATCTTGGCGCGGTACGCGACTGGGATTCCTCCAAGGACTAAGGCTTTGAATTCGTTCCATTTGGCGCGGCCTTCTTTACCCTTGTTGCCTAGGCCGGATATACCAATGATTTCGCCGTCCGCCACGCGCGCTTCCGGTGTGATGACCGCTGGTGTTTCATATCGAGCTTCCGCGACGGCGGCTGCGGCCGCAGCAGCAGCTTGGCCTTCTCGTCGTCGCTCTGCGCGCACTTTTCGCAAGAAGTCGTTCCATTTGACCATCTTTTCTCGCTGCAGGGAGTCGTGTACCTCGCTCAATTGCTCCAGCAGAAGCTTGACCGGCTCAACGTCTTCCTTGGCGACTACTGCGCTCGTGACCGTCGCCTCGGACTCAGATGGCTGCGTGGTATCATTGTCTACTGCGGTTGTCGCGCTCGCCGATGGTGGAAAAAGACCAGCGCTTGTGGCCGTGATTGTGGGCGTTTTGGCTGGCTCGAGCTCGTCTTCCGTCTCGAGCGTCGTGCCACCGGTTCCTTCATGTACCTCCAACGCCGAGGCATTCATACCGGGTGTGTGGCTGAGCAGTTCGGTTGGGAAAGTAGCAATCTTGAGATAATCTTGCCAGCGCTTGACCTTGTCCTCTTCTACCTCGGGCCGTTCTTCGTGGCTGCTTAGGCTTTCAGGTCTGGCACTGCTGCTCGAAACGCTGGATTCGGGGCCAGGTGCATCGTTTACAAGAGTTGGAGAGATGGGCGTTCGGCCGTTGGTGAGCATCTCCGTCCGGCCAGACTTCTTGGTCTGATTGGCCACGTGTGCTGCTTCTCGCTGCCTCTTTTTCCGTCGCTGATCATAGATGAACCCGAATCGATCCGTGAGAAACTCTCCGTCGGCGTTATTGTTGTTGTTGTAATTGTTGTTGGTGCTGTGTATGTAGGACAGTGTTGGAGGTTGCAACTCCGGTGGCAAGATGGCGTCCAACTCAACAGGCCCGTAGCTTTCTTGTCGTGATTTTGTTGGGAGATCTGGCGGGCTGCTAGCCATACTCGTCCAATTCTCTTGTGGTGGGGGTTTCAGACTCGTCGGGCTCGTCAGGCCTCCTTGGGGTATCTGCGAAATCCGGCGCATAGCCATCAAAGCCTTCGGATTTACCGCTCCTGACGCAGCGCGCGTCGACTGGGCTGACCGTATGCTTGCTGCGGAGCCAGCCCTTGTTGAGTCTGCTTGAGCGGATGCGCTCGCTGCTCTTCCTCTTGAATCGGCGTCTCGTGTCATGGCACCCCCCGCGACAAGTCTCAAAGCAAGGCTGGCTAGTGAAGCCGAGGCCTTGCGCTCTGGAAGCGCTGCTGAATGAACACTAGACGATCGGCTCGACGTGATCGCGTTGACTTGACTGGAAGGAGGGGTGAACAAGTCTTCTTTTAACGTGGGCCGTCGGTCCATACTCGACTGAGAACGGACAATGAGGGTCGACTGGTTTGAATCGCTATTGAAGCTGTTTGCGCTTCCCGATCGCCTGACGGTGCTGCCTCCCCATAGATAATCTTTCCAAGCTCGGAGCGTGCCTTTGCCGGATTCCGAACCTTGCCTGTCCGTGGTGCTGGCGTGAATTGTCGAAGACTCGCCGCCCTCTGTCAGGTTATGAGCATGCGTGGCCATGGTATCCTGCATCGCGTCACTCATCAGAGTACTTAAACGTCCATCTTCAGTCGTCTTCTGTTCGTTCGATCGCATTTCCGCTTCGACAACCTTGAGCCTATTCTCAAGGTCCATATTCGAGAGACCACATTCGCGGAGAATCTTCCTCAGGGCGCGCTCTCGCTCATCAGCTCGTCGTCGCAGCATGGCGATCTGGCCATCACGTTGAGCCAGGTCCTCCGAAATCTGGCGCACAAGAGACACTGCGCCATTCCGGGCAATGAGCCGTTCGATATGCTTGTCGCTGGCCTGATGAAGGGCTCCAGGCACCGACTGTCGCAGTGGCGCATCCTGGAACAAAGCATCTCTTGACAGGCCCTTGCCGGTTAATGTGTCTACGATGGAGAGGCATCTACTGCCAATAGTGGCGGAGCGATTAACCTCGGAGTCCTGCGTCGCAGTCTTGAGCCGTTCTTCGTCGTTGGGGGGATGAGGATCGTCAGGCTCGGGACTGAAGCTTGGGAAGCTGGTTAGGGATTTGTCGCTGGCGGCAATGCTACTTGCCGAGCTGCTCGGTGGCTGGCTGAGAAGCCGCCGGTTGCTGCGATGCGCGCGAAGAACAGTGCTTCGGGCACTTCTCGAGCTCAAACGTGATCGGGATGAGGCGACGCTATGTTGGGAGACTGAGCGTTCGAGGGAGCATGTCGACGTGGGCGCGTCCGACACGGATTCCATCGCTCAGGCCCCAACCACCGCGGAACGTGGGTGCCAAGTCGGGAGTCGGGAGTCGGGGAGTTTGACGACGAGCGGATGACGCAACTTCTCTCGTGCGACGGCAGCGACGAGGTGCGAGTATAGGCGGGTTATTCAGAGAGATGCTGAGTTTTAAAGCCAAGGTCTCCTGTCGAGCGAAGGGGGGAAAAGTCTTCTCCTTTTCAGATGGCCGTACCTAGTCTTTAGGCGAGCATTCCAATGCAAGGCCGTGTCGTTTTGGTGTCGCGTGGGAGGCGTGGCGGAGCGGAGGGTTGCTGGATTGCTGGACTAATAAACTGTAGCTCGGGCGATGAAAGTACATAATGAAGCCCAGTAAAAGGTTGGTGGATCCGCCGCTGTGTTGCCATGACGCCAGCCGTACGTCTTCTTCTAAGTTCTCGCTCATTGTACAACGGTTTGCCTCGTTGCGGCGTGTCAAAGTACCTAACTTATTGCGGTTCAAGCGCAAGCGCAAGTGCAAGTGCGCGTGGCTGCCCGATCTCGTTCTTTCCACGCAACTTGGCTGGGTTTTACTGGGTATGTACCTGTTTCCAGGTCGTTCTTTCTTCTTGCCCGATCCAGAGTGCTGATCCATCATCCAAAGCCCCGTTCCCAAAGACCCTTGTCCGCCCTTGGCCTGGACTCCTGGAGTTGGGGAAGGAGCACTTCCACTTCGTACACTTCGTCCAAACCACTCTGCATGACTCAATTCATTCGAGCCCAATTTCTGCGGTTCCAGGTGAATCAATGCGTGACGACTCTGACGACTCACGAGGCCCTATGCCGGCATTGAACAGCCACAGCCGCTCCATTCCATTCCTTCATACAGAGTACATACTCTGTACAACATGGAAACCTCCGGGGTTCTCGACTCGCCTTCTCCCGCCTTCTCCCCACTCTCTTGTCTTTACGAAAGGTAATCATTCGTCCAAGACTCCAAGGTCTGAGAGAGTTCAACCCTCGTTCATGCAGGCACGGTTCGCATAGTATGACATGTTCTCGTGGAGAAAAAGAAGTCACATAATTACTCCGCAACAACGGAAACTTCTACCGACTTGCAGAACAACTGCCTTGCCTGTGTATGTCGTATACGTATACTCCGTATGTACACTTTGTGACCATGATTTGAACATGGTAGGTATCCTTTGTGGCCTCACAACACGGTCCCAGTCGTGGCTCTTTGGACTCGGGCTTCATGCCCTCAACATTGAACATACGTCATGCCTTTTCTTGCTTCTCTAACGTCAGGCGCTTAAGTCAAGACATGCTATGTATCTAACAATGGCTTTGATCCGATGCTCGTCTCTTGGAGTCTTGCATTAATGGATTTATCCCCGCTTTTCAATTCTTTCAGCATGTCGCACGATGCACGCTATTGCCTCTTTCCTCAAAGATGACATCATGCGTCCCTCTTTCCAGGGTTATTCACGGATGCATTACCGGTATTTGAGGGGTTACATCCTCTGGAGTCTGGAAACCTTCACACACCGCAAAGAATTATTTTCACCTGTCTCTACAACTCTGTCTGATATTCCCAAACTCCAAGATCAAAGAAAACAAAACCGGAAGTGCATATCGCATTGTCATGACAAGAACAGCCGTTACATCCCTACCAATACGCGCCCACCGCCCCGTGTAATACGCCTCCGAACAAGCAGAATAACCTGGTCTCCTAAGTATCGTACACCCGAATAATCTTAATCCAACGAAACGCCCTTCGTGTACCCTCTCATCAGAATGACAATGCTCCCAAAGCACAAAATCTTGTTTGGCAGTGTCCTGCAATGCTGTACCCATATTCCCGATGTTCCTTCCCATTCCCAGTGCTTGTCCCGTTCCTTTACCATCGCCCCTTCAGAAATCAGAATAAAACACGCCGAGTGACTACCTTTTATGAGCCGTGTTGTTGTTATGCTGCCACGCTCTTTCAGCTTCGTCCTCGAGTTGTGCTCTGGCCTGCTCATCCGCCAGCGTCTCATCGTCAATATCGTCTTGCTGCTGATGATCCTGCGGACATTCACTCAGCTGACGCGCCTTCTCGTCCGCGAGCTGCTGCTGCTGTGGCTCCTCGAGGCTTGGAATCAGGCCCTCGTCAATCAACGCCTGGAGCAATTTATCCACTGCAAAAACCTCACTCCGGCAAATAGGAAGTCCGTCCAGCTTTTTCAGGCGCCTGCAGCTGGCTGCAAGAACCACATGATGGAGTCTTCTCCTTAGCCTCGTCGCCTCGTCCAACCTGCTGGCGAATGCCTCATCCCTCGCAGTGTCCGCATCAGGGAGGACGAAGAAATCTGTCGATTCCGAACCCTTGGATGCCACCAGAGTCTGTACAGGAGCGTAGAATCCAAGCGTGACCGGATTATCTCGAACGTCTAGCTGAGTCAGATGAGGAAACTCAATGAGCAGTTGTGTCATCAACGTAGCATCAGCTAGTCTGTTCCCAGCAACAAGCAGTCTCTTCAACCTTGGAATGAATTGCAGTGGCGTCAGGGTGCTGATGGCGTTCAAGTTGATATTGAGACTTCGCAAGTTGGGCATCAGTTGGCCCATCTTGTCTGGTAAGCTCTGCAGGCCGCAGTTGGCAAGCTCAAGAAGCTGCAGGTTAAGGAAATCGACCTGAGGGTTGAAATCTCGCAGCAAGTTGCCGGAAAGAAACAACTTGCGGACCTCGTATGCACTGGAAAGAAAGCCCAGATCCAGTGTAATCGCACCACGCTGCGCACGAAGAGAAAGGCTGTCCAAGCGCCGCGTCTTCTCAAACCCACAGACTCGGTGGATGAGATTCCTGTCCGCGTGTATCGAATGGAGATTGGGGAAGCTGCTCGTGTCCAGCACGGTCAGCTCGTTATCGCTCACGTCCAGATGTCGTAGCCATGGCATGCATTCGACCACTGGAAGCGCCGTCAGACGATTTTTAGAAAGTTTCAGACGAGTCAACGCCGGGAGGCGATCGAGGTTTCGCACTGAGGAGATCTGGTTGTCGCTGAGATCCAAGTCCTGAAGCCTCTCAAACACTGTGGTTGCAAAATCTAGGTCTGCAATCTTGTTACATCTCGCCCGAATTGACAGCAGTCCATCGTGAGAGTCAAGTCCAGCCAAACTTGTCAGCTGGTTGTTATCAGCCTTGAGACTCCGAAGGTGAACCAGATTTTTCAATGCTGACAAGCTGGTAATCTCATTGTGGGAAATGTCAATGTATTGTAGATTCATCAAGTGGTCCCACGATGATAATTCTGTGAGTAGATTGCGCGAGACCTTGAGCTCACGGACGGTTGACGGTACTCCTTCAAGGTGATTAAGCTTGTTCGCTGAAGCGTCGAGCGTAACTAGTTTGCCGCAGAATTCATCCAGCATGTGCAGACTGTTTAGTCGTTTTTCGTGCAAATCTAGCTCCGTAATGTCTTCCCAGAAGGACTCTTCTGGCTCAGCCTCGCTAAGTCGGTCTACGAGTTCTCGTATCGTCATGGACAAGACTTTCTTAGAGCCAGTCCCAGTAGCCATGTGACGTCGGCCCATGACATAGCTGACCTCGAACCCAAAGGACTGGTCAGAATGGTTAAACGTGAACTCGGAAAGAGGGCTGAGGGACAGCTTGCCGATATTTCGGCCAATGAGTGCACTGTCATCCGCCGGTACAGAGAGAGTGGCGGCTTTGCCCGGACTGTGATTGAAGATGACGCTCAAGCTGGCGCGTCGGCCATCTGGTGTCTTGTGGCTCACAATGCTTTGATCACCGATGATGCTAATTTGTCGGTCGTCGTTGCTAATCTCCACAATGCTGTCCTCATCTTGTTCATCAATCCGCGATACTGGACGAGGTATAAACTCCAGGTCACGCAGCGATGTTTGCCTCATAGGCACCTGGTTGCTACTCCCTCGTAGGCTTTGCGATGCATTCTTGCTCTTCAAACAGTTCTGCAACGGAGATCGGTTGGCTGTCTTCTGGGGCAACGTGCTTTCAGGAGCGAGCTCCTTTCCTTCTGTGTCGTCCAAATCCTCCGAGGTCGGATCCCGAAATACTGATGCAATGGGAGAAGAGAACGAGATGGTCGGGTTCCGGGGCCGCGTCGAAGAACGTGCGTTGCTGCTGCTCCCATCTATGTTCTCGCTCGCAACTTGTTTGTCAACTTCGTGGTGACCTGAGGCATCATCCAAAGTTTCACGCCCTTGATACACACAACTGCTGGCGCGGAAGCCTGTTCGCTGATCGGGCGATAGTGTCACGAAGTTTCTACTTGCTGCTCGTTCGAGGAGGTCTTCGGCATCGTCTGATGCAGCTTCCTTGGCGGCCGCAGCTAGCCTTAGGGCTTGCATTTCCCTCGTCATATCCACAGTGAGGTCGGGGATGCTGGCGAAGGGGTCATCTTCGCTGTCCTCGGAGGGAAGCATGCTGTGCACGCATGACTCTGTGGAACCCTTGCGTCTGACCCAAATCTTGTTATCCTTATCAAGACACATGCTTCCCACCCTGTCCGGGATTAGGTGGGAGATGCTTTCAGCCATGATAATACGCCTGGATCCCGAACTCCTGGAAGAGGCAGATGCAAAGTTCCGGCTGGTGGAACGGTTAGATAGATTTGAAGGATAGTCCCTTCCGGGACTTGGTTGCTCCGCACAACATCGACTACTGGTGATTCGCACATTGGGCAAATCGCTAATGACATGGCCCACGATGGGTATGGGAAGATCGATTGACTGTTCGTGATGTATTTGCTCGGCCTGTCGCTCTTCATCTTCGGTCAGAATAGAATCCTTGGCGAGATTGAGAGACCTCATGGAACAAGAGGTCATTGCGTCCCCCATCTCGCTCATTTCTTCATATTTCTTCAATCGGCTCACGAGTTCTGGGTCGCTCTGACGCTGTTGTGCCCATGGTGTTGGATTGCCCTCCCGGCTCGGAGGTCGGGAAAAGGGTTCACAGGTCGAATCTTCGTCAGACTCAGCATATTGAGCTTGTCTTCTACTTGGGTCGACGATTTCCTCGGACTCCTTCAAGCTCGCCAGGTCCGGTTTGACTTGGTTTCGAATCATTGCCATGATAAAGGCAGCCTCGTCGACGAAGTCTTGTGTACGAATGGACGGCTTACGGCCGGTTTCAGTGGTCGTGTCACTAGAGGCAACGTATTCGCCTTTTTGTAGTGCTCGAAGAGGTGACTTTTTGGGTTGATTGTGTGACGAGGAAGGCCTTCGGCTGGAGCCTGGACTTTGCGGTTTCAGAATACATCTTCTCGCGAGGACTTCAGAGCTTGCCGTTTCAAACTTTTCGGGTGACGCTTCCTTGTTCGTTCCCAAAAAGGGCGATTGCATTTGCAAGAAGACGGTATCGACTGATTTGGACTTCTTGTCGCGACCAAAAGCAATGTCTGATCGATGCAGAGTTCTGCGCCTTTTCGGCGTTGGGTCTTTAGTTGGAGAGGTTCTGGGCCGTTTGCTCTCCGAATCGGGTTCCCTTTGCGGCACCGCTGAGTCGCTCTGTGCGAAGTCAGGTAATATTGGACCTTCTCCAATCTTGTACCGAGGCGTAACTCCAGGCTTGCTGCGCTTGCGATCGATTAGTAAACCTGAGCACTCTTCCGGCGATTGCCCGCGACTTCCCATGTCTCGAAACGGGTATCGCGGCAAAGAGACATCCTCAGGCGCAACATTCTCCTTGCCCATCACGTCTGAGTCCTCATAGATGTCGTTGCCGCGAAATTCGTAACCGTTCAATTCATTCTCTCCAAATTTGCTCAAGTTTCTGGACCGGGAGATAGACGCATCTGTCTCATTGGGGCTAGAATCGGTCGATTTAACATCATTCGACGTTCTGGAGCGTTGCGATGGACTTCCAGAGGCCTCTTCGAATTGGCTGATTCTCCTCAGAAGGGTCTGATTGGTGAATGTGTCATACGGACCAAAAAGCTTCAGGGGGCTTTTTGTCGACGGACGATCATCTGGAAATACAATTTGTTCCTTGACAGGGCTAGGAAATGGTGCTCGGGGCAACGAAGAGCTTCGGCAAACCTCAAACGTCGGGTGCGGAAGGCTACCTGACAGCTTGACGGAGGGGAATTGCTTCGGGGTGCTAGCTTGGAGTGACTCTTCCGGGAGCATTTCTGATGTGTCAGCACCCATTTCGGAACTGAGGCCCCTGTTGAAGAAGGAGCCATCGCCTGAATTCCTGCCTCGACGAAAATCGGCGAAACCTTCAGTTTGGTCGTAATCCTCGGTCTTTTCGGCATCGTCAGGTGTCTTGCTCGGGCTGCTGTCAACGTCCTGCTGTAGAAGGTCTGCCTGTGAATCGAGTAGCATCTGATTGACACGCAAGCGCTCCAGTTTTTCCCACAGCTGATCTCCAGGCACTTCCATCGGCGCAAAGTCAACGTTTCCGTTCTCACCACTATGCTTTCCGATCATAATGGGGCTGAAATCTTCGTTTCGCGTGTCGCTGTGACCGCTGGGTTTCCGCGGTATGTTTTCAGTTTCAGGTGGCGCCGTTAGACAGCTTTCGTCTCGGTATATTTCTCCTTGATGCTCGTCCATTTCGCTGTAGTCTCGTATCGGATAATTGGTATTGCGGCCATGGGGAATCGGTGAGCTTTCGTATGGCTTATATTTCATCTCTTTTTGCAATGGTCTAGGACTCGGACTGGGCGTTACATCGATAGATTGTTCATCCCCGTCATCAAAGCCTTCGCATTCTTTGAAATCCGCGTCCGTAATTGGCAGAGAATAGATCGGAGGGCTCGACGGAAGAGATATGTCGGCGTGGTGCAAAATTTCAGAGTCGCTCGGGACACCTTCATCGCTTCCAGGCGGAGGCTTGAACATCTCCTGAAGACCAACCGCAGCAGAGGAGAACAAATCTCGCTGCTCACCATAGCCAACATCACCGCGAATTAATCGCCTCTTCCATTCTGGTGTCTGATCGTCTCTGCTATGTGATTCTTGGCTACGGAGGCTATGGTGGACGACGGAGCCATTCGTTGTGATTGAGCCGGAGCGCGACCTGTCGGGTTTGATCTCCTGCGACAGCTTTGAAGGTAGCTTTCGCATTGCTATGTTGATGTCATTCGCGCTTCGCTGACTTAGCACGTTGGAACTATTACTACTCGGTGGAAGAGCTGGTGATCGAGTCCCTGATTTGCGCGGAATGCGGCTAGGAAATTGCCTTGTTTTTGGAGTGCCTACTTCATCTGGCGGTAGTGGCGGTAGCTGCCCATTTGAAGCGTCAGATCCAGGCTGTGACACCCAGTCCTCAGAGAGAGAATCCAACCAAGCAGAGGCCATGGTGGCGCGTGGAGGGCTTATAAGGGAATATGAAATGATTGTGCTACAAATGCAATCAGCTCAAGCGGGGCTGGCGATCGTCGATCTGGGGGCGTTGTATCGAGTTTTCGAGCCGGAGATGTTGTTCAGCTTTGTGGCGCCGTTCCGAATGAGAGCAGGTCGATGGAATAGCAAGGAAGGTTCCGAACACCCGATTTGCAACAGTATCATGTGTCCCCGGATGCATGAGGATAGGTTATGAATATTTCAGCCTGAAGCAAAACAAGGGTGATATGTATCATCGTGGTGCGCAAGATCGCTTTGCACGAAGCGCGTGGTTGATGGTGCTAGGCCAGGTAAACAAAGAAATGTCTGTGATTGGCTCGAGGACGTTGCTGTGCCAACAAGCATGAATGAGGACAAAGTCACGTGGCCTCTCGATGTGCTCAATAGAGGAATGATGAAGGTCGCCTCCTGAGACAAGCAAAAGCTCGCAAGAGTGGAATTGAAGACGAAGGGACTGATTTTATTATAATGTGATAGCTCTCCAGCTTTTAGCGCAAATGGAAGGTGTCGAAGCTACCTACTTGTTGATTAGGCAAAGATGGCTCGCCTAGTCTTGCCAATCTACGCGATATCACGTGACGCCGCGAGACGCGTTCCGTGTTAAGCAAATTGGTTGGTTAGGTAGGTGAATAGCTTTGCTACGAATGTGAATTTAGCAACTCACGAAGCATCACATCCAATACAGCTTAAACGTCGACGACCGCTCTTTCGCATTCTCAGAAAGCCGGTTTATTACACTCCTTTGATGTCTCCCTCACCAAATTGAACACTCGGATTCGGATTCGTTGTCAATGCGTTGACGGAAAGCTTGGTTCCTACTGATCACAATAAGGCAGCGGCGAATGCAGCGAGCGCCATGACGGCCAAAATAAATGAAGACTGGAGTAGCGGCGACGATTTCATCTATTCCGAATCATATTGCGAACGCCAAGACATATTTTACGAAGGCTCGGAAGATGAGCGATACCAATGTCCCTCTGAGAGGCGTCTCCGATATGAAGCGGCCGGGCAACGGTTCCTCAATGGGCAGGTTCCCACCCTCATATCGGCTTCGCTGGAGGGTCCATTTGATAGTGCCACCGGGTGGACGAATCCATGGACCTCCAAACGCAATAAGGCTGTTGTGAAAAATACCAAAGATCGAACTCGGTCCGAGCAACGGGCTTCTCAACGAAGCTCTACCAAGATTCACCGTACCCAACAGTCAACGTTCCTCCCCCCCGCTGGCGAATGTCATCTCCCGAGTCCAGAAAGCCTTAAGCAGGCTCCGCAGTCTCAAGACTGTTCATTTTTGAGAACAGAAAAGCTTGCAACAGTTAAAAGATGGCAGGAAAAACTCGATAATGCACCGAGCGATCACGACAGCTTTTGGGACGGCGACAAATCAAATCTGTCTCCTTCAGTGAAGAAACGACGAGCGAGCGGGACAGAGTGGTTGAAGAATGCGCCGCTCAAGAGACACAAGTCCGGTGTAAAAATAAGGCGAGGAAAACATTCATCTCAAGACGACGATGTTGATGAGCTCATGTCGGGTGTGCCGTCAGCCAGCTTCGACCACGCGAAATCGTATACCTCGCCTTCGACGAGAAGACAACTCTCAAAAACCGTTTCAAGGTGTTCCTCGGCCAAGACAACTGAAGAGTCCGATGATGAGCGCAGCCTTAAGAAAGCTGCCGCGGCTACCCTCTCGTCTCCTGTGTCCCTGCAGAACGCCTCTGGAATGGAGTCTTGCAACGATAGCAAGATACCTTTTAGCGACGTTCTCTCTTCAGCGAGCGCTCAATCGACGCCCTCTCGCTTGCGCCATGTGAAAAGGAATTGTCAAGCCTTAGACGAAGAAGATTCCCACCAGGATCTAAGCATCGACGATGACGGCACGGGTTGCGAGGCAAAGGGCGGGTCTCCAAAGACCTCCGGACTGTCAATGCCGGAATGTATTCGCGGTGCCTCAGCTGGGACAGAGCAAGAGTCAAACGATAATTCCACAAGGGAGCCAGGACGAGACGGATCCCTCGGGATCTCGAAGAATTTTGCGACGGACCTGGAAAAGATCGACAACAGCGACAGGTGCAATTCCAGTTCGGGAGAAAACGACACAGCCGGATCGTCGCCGTCTCCGTCAGGTTTTGGCTCGCAGGAGGTCTCCAAGTCTAGCTTCCGATATATTCTGAGCCGGTTTGTGCCTTCTAGTCCGTGGAAAAGGCTCTCTCAATTGGCGTCATCAGGGTCTTCACCATCGGCCTCTCAGGCACCATGTTCTCAGCAGGACAATTTCACTGTTGCACCAGCTACGAGCCCCGAGTCCAAAGCCGCCGATAAACCCGTCATCGAAGAGATTGCGGACTCGAACTCCGCAAGCTCGGACGTTGATGGAGAAGATGGCAACAGTGAAAAGTCGACGAGTCAAGCCCACACCAGCGACTGTGGCAATTTACATGATGAGCAGAGTGCGCTCAAAATGGTCCACAGTCAGGCTAGTGTTTCTTTGGGTGGGAATACACAGGACGCCGGCTCCAACAGTCTCGTCTCTGCATCACAGCAAAGTCCATGGACCAAGTCAGACGAGCTTGTAACCATCTCTGCATCACAGCAAAGTCCATGGGCAAAATCAGACGAGCTTGTTGCGTCTGAGCAACATGTATCTACGCTGAAGTCCACTCCGTCACCTCGAGTTCTACAAGACGATAATGTTATGACCTCCCAAAGTCCATGGGTATCGCATACGGAGCCAAGTATTCAACCCGCCAATCCCTATAGTGAGGAAAGTATCACACCCGAACGCTCCGCCAACACCCGAGCCGCACGACTTCGTTTCACGACGCCCGAGCCTCAATTCTGCTTCAAACCATTTGCATCTTTTATGTCCCCTTCACCAGGTCGATCACGGAGCGAGCTCTCGTCACGTTCGACGTCCAAAGTCACGGCTCGAGGCTGCCAGGGCTCGCTTACTTCAGTGTTGAAACGCAACAGTAGCAGCCGACGTGGTGCAAAACATCGAGTGTCCTGGGCGGCGCCGCTTACCGACCTTGATTCTTCTCCTCTTAGAGATCACGAGACGGAAACGATGACCAGTACTGAAGTGCCCAGGCGACAGCGCTCTCCGCCACCAGAAGCCCCGATGGCTGACCTTTCAAAGCACTGTGATGAGAAATTTTCGAAACACTTTGAAGCGATTGCGAATCGACAAGAGAATGGAAAATCTTGCCTTGATGATAGGCCAATCATCAGCACAGAGCCACCTACCGTGGGCGGAGGTTTCTCAGAAGCAGGTGCGGCATTCCATGATGACGACAAGACTGATACGCCACAGGGGACTCTTGATGGTGATGGTGATGCAGGACGTTCGACATGCGATCGGGACTCGGAAGAGCCCTTGGATATGATGGAGGACATGGTTCGAGAAATGGGTGATTTCTGGGATCCTTGGAATGTCGATACGGAACTGGAACATGCGCGGAAGAATGAGAGCAAGCTCTTGGTGGGAGTACCATGATCTGCTGTGGCCATGGATGTACGCATCAGGCTAGCTACCTATCTGATGCTTTGGTGTTTCCGCTTGCATGATTCCTCTGTCACTACAAAAGTAGTTTTATGGCGACTTGTTTGGACGAAATGCATTGCTCGGGCGTGAATTTGAACTTGGCGGAACTTTGCGAGGCGTCTCTGATATTCTATTTGAAGAGGTTATTGAGGCATGGTCCCAGAACAACCCCCAAGAAACGTGGATGCAGCAATACAAGAGCGTGACTACCCGAGAGCGTGAATAACCCGAGGAGACAAATCCCAGAGCATATACATAGCTTGAGGAAAGAAACGAAAAAAAAGAGCAGGGCTCTCCTATCTACGAGGTTCAGTATACAAACCCTGCACCCAACTTGTCCGCATCGCCCTACCAGTAACTTCGTGTCAAGCTCTTTCAAAGCGACATCAGAGCCAACGAAAGCGTTCAAGCAGCCACGTGCAACGTGATTCGATCCTGGGGCGCATAATAAAGTATACATATTATCTGACGCCGAAGTGTCTTCGCCTGAACCAGACGAAGGGAAGGGCACACACCACCACGGAAGTACATACTAGGCTACTTGGATGATGATGGAACGAAACATGTTCCGCGTACTCCGTATGATCCCTGAAGCGTTGGTATATATTCCCTTGCATCAGCCCGTCAGCTTGCGATTTTGGGGGACTTGTTCGGCCCCGTTGCACAAACAAGCCGTACATATTCGTACCTACATAATTATATGTACATATTTATCTCCACCCCATGTTTGTGCTGGGAGGTGCCGGGACTCGGGAGTTGGCGGAGATGCAGCATGCATGCGGCATGCAAGACAAGCAATGGGGGAGTAGAACTTGATGCATGCTCTGTGAGTGTGTCCGGGGTGTGAGGTGTCATTGAAGTTGGACCGCCTGGTCATGCTTCTTTCTTTTTTCTCTGTTTTTCCTAACAGATAAGGCTTCCATATATTTGCCTTTTCTTTTCTGGTTAGTATCGCTCTCTTCTCCAGACTGTGCTGCTTTGTTATCTGGACATGTAACATACATTAGGTAGGTGTCGTCTGTTTGCGCAAGTCTACGAGTCCGTAGATCGCGGCAGCCATCTGGCTGGAAATACGAGACATTCCTGCATGTTTAAGTGATCCAATGGAGTGAGTCGTTCCGACAACGTGCATATACCCCCCACCCCAATTTCCCCTGACTTTATTCCATGGTATGGCCGATGTCTGGTGAGGTATGTTCCGTGTGGTATGAAGTGCTGCTGGCTTGTACGTGGGAATGTTCCATGATGCAATAGATGTGCAAAGTCGGACATAAACTGCTGGCGATTCAGCTTTCAGAGGGGTTTAGGAATTATGTGAGTCTACGAGGAATGGAAGTCGTATGCATCGTATGCTTATGGTACCTTCACCCGAATACCTACGTTAACTTCATATACACAGCAGCCGCCTGTACTCTGTATGGCTCGGCTATAACAGTTCAAAGATATTTGCTTGGCTGGTATGTACATATTTTCATACTCTCCGACCACCCCAACGCTAGGTTGGACAGTCCCAACGCCTTGAGCTGATCGGATGAGGTGTGGCTCAATTTTAGTCCTTGTTTCATACGTAGTCTGTTCTACATACCATGTCCTCTGTGTTTAGTCCCAGGTCTAATAGCTGCTGGGAATCGTTGCAATACGTCCACCATCTGCCAAGAGGACCGTCCCGTCGAGGAACCCTCCAGCCTTGCTCGCGAGAAACAAAACAATACCAGCAAAGTCCTCCTCAGTACCAATCCTCTGCAGCGGTACCGCCTGCGCATCCAAGGCACCCTCCTCGCGCGGATCCCTACCCACATTCATAAACGGCTGGTTCTTTGTCATCTCACTCGCAAAGAAGCCCGGAGCAACCGAGTTGACGCGGATCTTGTGCGGCGCCAGCGTAGTCGCGAGTTGCTTGGTCATTTGCGTGACGGCCGCCTTGCTCGCGCTATACGCAAACCCAGAGTAGGGCAGACGCGTGAAGCTGGCACCCGAGGACGTAAACACAATCTGGGACTTCTCTGCCACCACGGCTTGTCGATTACCCTGGTCCAGTAGGTCGAGGAAGGCTATGGCCGTGTAGTACGCGCCGGAGACGTTGACGTGCAGATCCTGGGTGAAGGCTCCCATATCTGGCTCCCATAGCTTGCTCTGCACGGTTCGGACATCATCTTTGATGTTGAACGCACCGGTGGCGGCGTTGTTGATGCCACTGTTGGCGAAGAGTATGTTGATGTATCCAATTTCGGAGCGGATTTGCTCGACCGCGTCGGTCAGGCTGTCTTTGGAGGTGACATCGCAGACAATGGGGTGGACCACGTGCGGGTTTGTCGATTTCTCCTGCGTCGAGAGCAGAGCCTCTTTTCTTCGGCCGAGAATGTAGACGGCCTTGGCGCCGTTGGCGACGAGGGCGTGTGCGGTAATCGCACCTAGACCGGAGCCGCCACCAGTGATGACGGCAACTAGATCTTTGACACTGAACAGCGAGGCCGCGCTGTACGACGAAGCGGCCATTTTTTCTTTTCCGTGACTTTTACTTTTTCCTGTCTTTTCTTGTCTTGTCTCTCTTTGCTTTTCTTTTACTTTTTGTTCTTTCCCCCTTTCTTTTAGGTACTTTTCTGGATTCGTGCTGTTTTGGTCTTCTGAAGGCAAGAAGAATGGGGGTGGAAATGCTATCCGCGCTTCTTGATAGCTTGCGTCTTCCGGTCTTCGATTTGAAACAGTACAGTTAAACTTTAATGCGTAAACCGTACCGGAATGGTCGGGCAAGATACCAAGTTCCCACGTTCCGTCTACGGCCTGTCACGTGCAATCGCCACACAATCCAATCCGACCCCGCCAAAGCGACTTGATGGGAAAGTCAATTGCCGGGGTGGAAACCATTGGGGTTGAGGTTAGGCGGCAGGCCTCGCGTGTTGATACTCATGTAAGAAGCTAAGTCTCGGCAATGGAACTGTACTCCGTACGGAGTACATGCCAGCGGAATTTGCAAGAAGGGGGAAATTAGTGATGAGACGTTAACCAAGAGCAGAGAGAAAGTTCTCATCGTCAACTCGATCATTCAGAGAGTACATATAAAGATCGATGAAGGCGACGCTGATCATGGACACAGACGGCTGCCGAACTCCGGCAATAGGCACACTTTTGCATGACGATGAGCTCCTGTGCTGCACTATGCCATCGGCGAACAGGCGCCAGCGCGACTGACTCATTGCCGAGCACGTGTCTTGCAGATCACGAGCCATGCCAGACAAGCTTCCTTGAGATTCAGACTGTAGAGCAAGAGATTCTACGGTTCGTGCTCCTCACGAGATGTTGGCGACAAACAGGTCACGAAGCTACGGGAGATTGCGTCAGGGTAATGCCACCCAGAACCGATGCACACAGAGCTGACATGTTACGGTCGACGAGGAAGCAGTCGAAGAAAAGAAGTTGAAAAAGAACCCGTGAATCGTGATAGAAGCTGGAGAAGCACGGCATCATGCAGACGACGATTGGCTCGGATTGGCTCATGCGCAATTAAGGTGTACCGCGTGTCTCACTCTCATCCCTGGCGCCCTGTCTGCATTCCCACGTGGAGGCTCGAAGCAAATGGGTGGTGCAGAGCCTCGGAAGGTCCCTGGATCCCCCGGCCCGTGCGCCATCGCCAGCAGACCGGGGTTCGCAGAGACAGAGAAGGAGCTCAGAGCTCAGAGAGCACAAAGCAATGGTGACAGGGCACGAGAGGCTCAAAGCTGAAAGATGCTGAAGCCAACCAAAAGGGGCCCTGTAGGCTGTGAGCCTGTTTCACAAGTTCGTAACAAACAACAAGATCGTCGGTATCACCAACCGAGCAGCCCGGTATGAGCAAGCAAGCTGCAAGAGACACATTCACTGTCCGCACAGGGTTGCTACAAATCCATGGCATGAAGGTACTCCTTCGCAGATAGACAGTGCCTTGCATGATGCATCGCTTGGCCATGCCTTTGTCCGCCTCCGCCCGGCGCTTGCTCATCAGTGATCACTGATCAGATGCCAGATGCTTGATCATCAGACGCATCCCGGGCCCCCGGCCCGTGGGTACGGGTCGCAGACTGCAGTGCTTCGTCTTCCTGCACGATGGATCCATGGAATCCCTCCATGCTAGCGTCTTGTTAGCCAGGGGGACTTGACACCGGGCATCGGACACCGGATGCATAGATGTAGGTAGGTAGGTATGTAGTAATGTACACGATAGGTACAGGACGCAGCGAGACACTTGATGAGAGTCTGAGACACTGGGGATCGTGGATGAATTAGGAAGGACACTTGCGTTATCTTGGGAGTCCTTGTCTGGTCTTGTAAGTTGTAACTTGTGAGGCCGCCCACTCCCGACCGCCGGCAACGGCTTCGGAACTCTGAGAGGGCGGCCGGATGCCAGCGATAGCCACTCAAACGCCACGAATGCCCCTTGTGGCCCAGCGTCTTGCCGTCACTGCTTGCTTCAAAGTTCAGCTCAAACCCCCTTGGCCGCCATGTTTGGATTTCTCTCTGATCTCATCTCAGCTCCCCGGCACTTGGCCTTTTGCTCGAGACTCGAGAGTCGACTGACACATCCGCACGCTTATTCGACCCCCGTCCCGGCCGCCACGGCATCTGCGGTGTTGCGAGCATCGCATGCCCACTGCCGGCGTCATGAAGCAAGATAGGCCGTCACCGTCGACTCACCGATCAAGTTGGTGCTCCGCCTCGCAGTCTGACGAGCCCTTGCTACGTCGTACCTGTGTGTCATAAGGATGCATGACGCCCCCGACAGACTGGAATGTAGGGGCACAACACGGTCATGGCTTGAGATGTTGCCGCAGCGGGCGAGCGTCGGACCGCTTATCGACGGCACGGTTCTCGGGACTCGTTGAGAGGGAGGCGACTTGACGCGGGCTCGAGCAGCGCCCGCCTTCTCCGGCCTTGTGTTGGATTCGATGTCGGATCCTGAAGCGGCCGGATTTGCTGGCAACGGTGGGCCAAGGTAATTTTGGCCTATCCAGTGGCTGAGTGCGGTCCGCTGATTGGTCGAGCGATAAGAAGCTAGATCGGACATGGCTCACCAGAGCTTCTACTCTGTTCGAGGGAAGCTTTCAACGATGGCCTAATCGTCTGGTCTTGTCCAAGACTCCAAGCATGAGAGATTGTAGTCAAACAGACGAGCGAATGAGCGAACACTGGCGGTGCACAATTCGAGTTCGACGTGTACACTGGATGATACACAAGTTAACAACTGACTGGCTACTAAAGACGCCCCGGGCCTTCTCCCAACACACCCCTCCACTGCAGCTGCCCGCCACTGCAGTCCAGGGCTGGTCCAGTGACGCTACAGTGACAGACCCCCGTGTAGTTCCTGACCCGCTCTCTTGTCCGCGTCAGTGGATTGGTGCCATGTCGAATCAACTTCGGCGACACAGCCGCTCTCTAGTCTCTACTCCTCTCTCATTTTTCTTCCTCCCACCCACGACCGCGCAACATCACACCCTCGTGTTTCTCGTCCTGCCATTCGCCGCGAATCGAGTCTTCCACGCCGCTGCCCTGCCGCGCCCAATGTTTTCCTCATGTCCAGTCCCGGTTCCCAGTCTGAATTTGCCGCACCCCCTGCTCTGCTAAGCCAGGACGCTCTTCCGCCTGCTGCCGGTCCAGAGTCGTCTGGCCATGATGTCCTTTTCCACGCATATCCCGTCTCGCAGCAATCCTCCTGCTCAACACTGTCCACCGGCTCCCTAGAGCCTGATCAGTTTTCAGCAAAGGATGGTATAAGAGCCCGCGGTGGCCCGAACCAAGCCAACCAGAGGCCACCCGGCCCGTCTCTCTTATCGCAAGCTCTGGCCTCTGCTCGCGGCATACAGGCGCAGAAGCACCTGCACAGTCACGACATTAATGCTGCAAACTACGAAGACAATATCAGCAACAGTCACGCGAGCAGTGATATAGCCAACCGATCGCTGAAGGATCAACCGAGCGGCAGCTTCAGCCAGTTCGACCGAGCAAGAGAGGCACCCAAGTCTGTACCTTACACGGCAAGTCGATCGGCCCATGCGAAGAATGGAGAGCATCAGGCCTCTTTAGTGGGCGACACGGCTCAGTTTACGTCCGCGGCAGAATCACCAGCTATGTTACCGATGGTATTACCGGCTACACTCAACGGAAAAGAATCGAGCGCTCTATCACGGCACTACAACTCGTCTAACTTGGTGCAAGCCAGAGAAATGCTCATGGATCACCGCGATTTTCTCGACAGGGCTACAGGGCGGGCCTCTACATCTCTAGACATCGACCGGTCGACTACAGAGCCTATGAAGCCGAGGGCTCTGGCGCGCTCCACGAGTCCGAAAAAAGATTTCATCATCTCGACAAACCCCCTTCCCATCCTCGGCGGGTCAGCGGCGCTGAAGAGTGACAAGCTCTTCAAGAAGGACTCTCTGCAGACACCTGGATCCGGGCTCGCCCAACACTCCAGTCCAGCGCTGAATAAGAATATGGTACCAAGCCCTGAAAAGAAGGAAAAGATATGGTCCATTGGCTCTGGCGATGTCGAACAAGAGGATGGCTTGGTGGAGAAGTCTGTTGCCGAGGCCATGGCTGGTGTTGAACCCAATGCAAGAAGTCGCAAAGCAAGCTATAGCCTCCGATTTTTCAAGGAAGGTCTTCCGCCAGACGAGAAGCCACGGCGCAAGGATACCAAGGCAGTGCCTCGTGACAAGCTTCCTGTCACGTCTGAAGAAGGTGGGATTCGAGACGCATCGAACGATGCTCAAGTCCCGCCGTCAGATGACGGCAGGCACATTATGTTCCGAGGCGCCCGCGATGGAGACTCGACTTTGCCTGCGGTTGACGACACCACGCCTGTGGCCCCTCGCATCAAACAAAAGCGAGACAGTCAGGCGGCCCTCGCAGAGCCGATGCCGCCACCTGCAGAGGTGGGGCCGACCGCGGTGCCGAAAGCAGACGTTGTGGAGATGCAATCGGAGTCCGGTGATGGCCATAGTGGAAGCCAGTTGAATGGTGATGTTGCTCGCAATCATGTCGCTGAGCCTCGTGACCTCCGCGATGACCACCACCGTGATGTCGGTAATCCGCTCCTGCTCCATGATGAAGCTAGCGCCGTTGTCGGCACCCACGCCGATGCTGATGCTGATGCCGATATCGATGCCGATGTCGATGCTGATGCTGATGCTGATGCTGATGCTGATGCCGATGCCGATGCCGATGCTGACGGCGAAGACGCCGATGAGTCTGGCGAGGAGAAGATTTCTTCTGCCGTCTTCCTGCCTCATAAAGAGATGCCTGATGTCCGAGCCCCATCAACTGATCCAGCGGGCTCATCCCAAACCCAGCGACCAAGATCCCTCTCACATAGTAATTCTCATCCATGGCTTGTGAAGGCTGATGAACCTGAACGTGATCCCGAACCCGACCGCGAGCCCGGGCCCGAGCCCGGCACCGAGACCCATGACCATGATGGTGCTAAGACCATCACCACCCACCCGGCGTCTTCCGATCTCTTGGCCTCGCACGACCCAGATGTTCCGCAGGATGCTCCTGATGTCTTTACTTCTGCAGTGGATGACGATGTTGTTACTGTTGCTGCGCCAGCGCCGCAATCGGGTACTCGCGCCGTCACGTCGTATGAGGATCATATTCATCAGCATCAGCATAGTCCTCGGCAGCCACTGGATGCGATTGAACTGATCCCGTATAAGCATCAGGTGGGGGGGCACACTACCTTGTGGAGGTTTTCGAGACGCGCTGTCTGTAAGCAGCTGAATAATCGGGAAAATGAGTTTTATGAGACAATTGAGCGGTATCACCGTAATTTACTCCCTTTTCTTCCTCGGTGGGTTTTCCTTTTCTTTCTGCGCATTGCCTTGTTCTACTATTTCTCTCCTCTCTCTACCCTTTTCATCTATCGTCTTTTGGGAGCGAAGGGGTCACTTGCGGACAATTGTCGCAGGGTTCCTGCTTGTGATGTGATCATTAGCAGCCGGGATACGCTCAAGTTCTTAGAAGAAGAGGCTACTAACAATTACCAGGTACATTGGTGTGCTCAACGTTACGTTTCAGAAACAGCCTCGTCGGAAAAGTACCGTAAAACGGGATGAAAGCGCTGGTGACCGAAGAAAGATGCTCGGAACCAATGCTGACCTCCAGAACACAGTCAAGGGGGTCAACAGTGCAATTACCGAAACCCCCACGAATGGAGTGATGGAGCCCTTTCCGAACCGAATTGTCAGCCAGTCGCTAGCGAATGCGGCGTTGCGCATCCCGACTGTGACCTTTGATGATAACAAGCACATCCTTCCGCGAAATCTTCTTCAGCCGACGCCGCCGTCTCATTTCTGTCATCGTCGTCGCAGCGCTTCTGCCGCAAAGTTGTATGAGCATGCATCACCGCAACTGCAGCCGCATGTTGATGAAAGGCCCAATAGCTGGGGCGCAACCACGATCAACAAACGTCTGCGAAACGAGGTGTTCAACGACGCATTCCTGAAGGCACCTGTTGAAGTCCAGAAGCATAGACGGCTCCATCAACGTGCTGTGCCCCGTCCTCCGCTGCAACGGCTGGTGCGGCCAGCAAGCTCTGACCCCCAGCTTGGCGTATTCGACAACCATGAAGAGAGACTGGCGGATATCACGGTCGAAGCGGAGTTCTCGCCGCTGCTGTCGCCGCTTCACGCACAAGAGCATAGCCAGATGCAACATGACCTCGGTGTCGATCCCGCGCTCGGCATTGACGAGGCTGACGATGCTGCCACATCTGTCAAGGACATGACCGGGACTAGCGCTCCCGAGCCAGAGACACTAAAGGCTAAGCTCAACAATGGCCGCAGGAGGCGTAGGTACTCGGCAGGCGGGCTCCGGCGGCGTCCAGAAGACGTGCGAGACTCTCGGGGTAGCCTCAAATACTTTGAGGAAGCCGACGCTGCAGAGTACAAGAACGCAAACGATGCCGAGAAGGAGACATCTCCAGAGAAGGAGAACTCGTCTCTTGCCAATGAATCGCAGACGGAAGTCTCTCCTGATGCGCATGGTTCAAGCACTGGGCAATCTGCCATCACGCACACCACCACCACCACTACGGAAGCCCCCTTGTCTTTACCCGATCCCATGACGGAATTCGAAAAAGTGCCCCGCCCCATCAACCCCAAAGAAGCCAAAACAAAAGGCGATCGCGTCGAATATTTCCTCCTCATGGAAGACCTCACCGCCGGCATGAAGCGTCCCTGCATGATGGACCTCAAAATGGGGACCCGCCAATACGGCGTCGACGCCACCCTCAAGAAACAAAATTCCCAACAGGAAAAATGCAGAACCACCACTTCCGCCGAGCTAGGCGTCCGCATCTGCGGCCTCCAAGTCTGGAATGTCCAGACCCAATCCTACGAATTCCAAGATAAATACTTTGGCCGCAAACTCAAAGCCGGTCTTGAATTCCAAGACGCCCTACAACGCTTCTTATACAACGGGGTCGATCTGGGTAGTATACTACGACATATCCCCGTTGTGCTCAAAAAACTAGCCCAGCTAGAACAAATCGTTGCCGGGCTCCGCGGGTACCGCTTCTACGCAGCCAGTCTGCTCATGTTCTACGATGGAGATGATGGGGACGAGGGCGCCGGATATGAGACCATGTATGAATCTACTACGGACGCGGCGACTGATACGGAGGATGTGGCTTCCGCTGCTGCTGCTGCTACTGCTGCTGCCACCGCACGGAGTAGGAGGGGTGGTAGGCGGAGGAACCCGCGTGAGATTGACTTCAAGATGGCGGATTTTGCGAATAGTGTGACGCCGTTTGATGATATCTCGGAGAGGGCTTGTCCGCCGAGACATCCGGGGGAGCCGGACTCGGGGTTTTTGAAGGGCTTGAGGAGCTTGCGGTATTATTTTTTGGAGATTCAGAGGAAGGTGAGGGGGGAGTTGGGGCTGGGGCCGAGATCTGGGAGGGGCGTGCATGGGGGGATGCATGCGTGGACGGGAGGAGGTGGTGTTCACGGGGAGGGGGGGGAGGGGGAGGGGGACTGGGAGGAGGAGTTTGATAGTGGGGGGGCGGTGAGTCTTTGATGGGCTTGGGATGTACTACTTTTGTTTACTGTATGTTAGTTTTTGTCTTGTTCTTGTTTTGACCGTTTTTCTCCTGTTTTTTTGGGCAAGTTTTTGTTGTTGTTGTTATTGTCGTTGTTTGTTTTTTCTGATGGTTCTGGCTCTGTGTTATTCGTTAGGATACCCAATCATGAAGAGAAGCTTTCGAATTGGTAACATGCCGGCATAATTCAGCTGTTGAGGGGCACTTTCTTGATGGGACGGTCTGCTTGCTTCGTAGTGTTCAACTTCACGCGTTTCTTTTGGCTGATATTTGACCCTCTACGGTTTGTATAGTACGTCTGACAGTCTCTACTTCTGTGCAGTTTTCCTCTTCCCTTTGCCATCTTTTCATTCATGGATTTGCATTAGGGGATCATGAGAACTGAGGTTTAGGCAGTGGCGACTTTCAGTGTGTCGTAGCAAATAGTGAAGCCATGTGTTATGTACATTGAGTGTCTCGCCATGATGAGATCTAAATCCTGCTGTGGTCGATATCGTTGAATACCATTCGGTACATACGTGTGTACAACGAGATTAGGCTGCTGGATACGTGCACTGAAAGATGACGAGATTCAACGAGCAGAACGCACGTACAAAAGAACGTCTTTGGACAATGGAGACGAAATCGGAAATGTGCCACCCGGGAGTCAATTCCAGTCCTGACTCCTCACCGACCAAGCAATCGCGTGTGCCGAAGCCGCAGATGGTGTCATTGTTTCGGCTCAAAAGAGCAGCGCTCCGCAGGTCTATTTCCCGCGTTGTACTAAGCAACACTTCTTTGCGATACGTGTTCCATCATCCATGGTACAAAAGTAGTCTCAGACTCTCCCGTAGAGCTGTCACCTGTGCCGTCTCGTTCGTGCAACAACACCACAACACGCAGTGGCGGAAGAGCTGCGGAGATTTTCGATGAGAAACTCTTTATGATGTCATTTCAAAACTTCCCGGTACAACTCTCTTTCTTGGTGTCTTGGCGCACGGCGTCGTGGAAGCTGTGCTTGATGGGCAGAACTTAGAAGAGGCTCATTTGCCTGGCTGGGGCGTATGTACATTGCACAACCTCGGGCATTGGTTTTGCGCCGGAACGCGTCATTGCTTCATGGCACCATGGCACACGAATAAATGATCCTGTTTCTCTTACTTGTTCTTCTATAGTGCCTCTTCCAATCTTTCGCAGTGCGTGTCGTCAAAAGTGTGTACATACCTTATCCTTGTCCTTCTTGCCCCTTCTAGGCTTTCAGGTAGCCAAGCCAAGCCCTCCGCCCGCCCCGCACGGCAGCTAAGAGCACAAACACGCGTTCAAACTCCGGGCCATCACTGACTGATCAGTATGTAACACCAGATACCTAACCTCGGAGACAACTTGCGACGACTCGTTTCTGCCTGCGCTCCGCCCACGCAAGCCCTATTTAATCCTCGGTCGCGAATCGCTTGCAAAGCGCGCCTGTCATCTCCATCATCCTCTTCTCCTTCGTCTCCTCCTCATCCTGCCACATCTCCCACCTGGCTTCGCGCATCCTTTTCTTCCAAGGGAAAATGGCTTCCCAGTACGAGGGTTCGTGCGAATCCCCTCTCCGCATCAAACCCCCGTGCCTCACTGCAGTCTAACAGCCCTCTAGTAGAGCACAATGTGCAACTCTCATCCTCGACCCCCTCGACACGCCGCATAAACATGGCCTCCTTCTTCTCCTTCCTCGACCGCGTCTCCTCCTCCTCCAGCACCACCACGCCGCACAATAACCCCAACGCCACACCCACGCTTCCCGACGTGGCCAACGTGTTCCGCCTCCTGCAGGACCAGATGCAAACACTCGCTGCCACGGCGCCCACTGAAGAAAACCGCTCGTTCTTGCTGGATCTCGTGTCGGTGCTGGAGGGGGACATTCATGACCCGCCCTCGCGGCTGGAGGGCGTGGAGCAGGAATTTCTAGATGGCCTGGAGAGGGTGCCGCGCAAGGCGCTGGGTTCGCAGGAGGACTGTGCGATTTGCAAGATTCCGTATCTGGAGGACCAGTACTGCTTGGTGGTGGAGCTGCCGTGCAAGGGGGGGCATCGGTTTGATCTCGAGTGCGTGGGCCCGTGGTTGAGGAGTAAGGGGACGTGTCCGATGTGTAGGGAGGATGTGGGGAGGAAGAAGGCTGTTGTGGTGCCGGCGGAGGATGGGGATGAGGATGATATGGATATGCTGTATGCTTGAGAATTGAAGCCTTTTTTTTTTCCTTTTTTGCTATTCTGTCATGTCATGTGTAAGGGGTCCAAGTGTTCTTTTCGACACGGAAGCTATGAGATGAGGACATCGGCCGGCGTACTGGGAGGTGTGGATGGGTTTTGCTGCTTGCATGGTGACTTGGGAGATGGGTTGTGCGAAGGCGTTTGTGTTGAAGAAAGGGAATTACGTCGGCCAACAGCCTTGGTTTCGGGTCGACATTTTTTTTTTTTCCCCAATTGGATTTCCATTACAGAAAATGTGCTATTTCTTGGTTTGTCTATTCTGTATTGTGTCGTCTCGTTGTCTTGGTACATGCATCTCCGGCGCAACTCCTAAATTCTCATCTCCCTCATCACGCGCCCCCCCAAATGTCAAGCCTCGTGCCATAACTCCAGGACTCATTTGAGAAAGGTTCTGGCCTGATCGAGGATCTCCTCGATCCGCTACAACAGGAATATGCAGGGGGCGGGAGCTGTCAAAAGTCAGAAACCGATCTACATATCATATTGCGCATAGGGTCCTTGATTAAGACATGGACCAATTGGCTGCGCCGTCCTCACACCAATTGTGCAAGAAGATTGAGGACATTTCCGGCCTCGAGTTTCGTCACTCGTGTGATCGACAAGGAGATACACCGTCCAGATTGGGCAAGACAGGAAAGTCTTGATGTGTCTTCGGCGGGCGGAAGTCCTGAGCCTTTTTCATCATCTTTAAACAGAGACATGGGGCGATGACCAGTCCGTCAGCTGCCTTGCATTGGCGAAGATGCTCCATGCGACGGACCAGACGATAAGGTTGACAGCTGTCAGCAATTACCTAGAAGTATGTATGTACCCAAATAAAGTGATGGCGGGGTCGCGAGCTGAATGACTGAAACCCGGATGCATGGGATGATGCGGTATAATACATCTTGAGACTTCACCTTTAGACGTAAATGCTGCTAGCCACTATAGGATAATCCAATCCGAATTCCGCACAGAATAGGTCGTTTTATGACGAAAAGACAGATTGCTTCCAGAGTCCATCTCCTTGGAGCAGATGTGGAGGAGTTGAGCCAAGTTGCTGAATCTGCCGCGCGAACAGGCGCGTGCTGTAGATTTCATGCAGGGCGTCCCTACTTCGGAATCCCGGAATTCTAAGTATGACGTGGGTTCATCAGATAATGAAATCCCCGGGGAAGTTCAATATAGCAAATATGTACGTATGTACATACATACCTACACATACATACTCTGCACTCCGTATGTATGTACATGCCCGCACTGGAAGTTGGCGTGCAGCGGAGAGATAGGGGACCCTCTCTCTCATCCCGCTTCATGGAGGAGTATTTGATCAAGACATCAAACCAGCAGCTTGGCCTTGCCCTTTCCTTTCTCACTGGCGGTTGGCGGCGGCGGAGAAGAGAGTAGACGGCACGAAGAGAGGTCCGAGGTCGTCATCTGAGATGAGGAAGCCTCTGATGGCTGGTTTGATGTCTTGATCAAATACTCCTCCACGAAGCGGGATGAGAGAGACATTGCGGATGGTGGAAACCGAAAAAGTGACTGAACTTCGTGATGATAGGGTTACAATTGGGGATTGAGGCGAAAAGGGTTTGGCAGCAAGGGGAACGGTCGATGATCTCAATGGGAACGTTGTTGGTCTTCTTCATCAGCTGGAAGCGCAGAAGGCGACTTTATATGCGGAATGGAAGGTCGCCTCAGACAACGCTGCGCACTGAGACGTGCAAAATGAGGTTTTGGCCATAACCCTTCACCCCCACTGTCCAGCCTCTCAATGACTCATGAGGTTCTCCTCATCCTTCTCCCTGCGAATCACTCCGGCTGTCGCATTCTCGCAAAGTCGAGGTCGCAAAAGGAAGGTTAGTAATAAAGGGGGGGCTGATAGGCTGACACACTTTCCATCCTGGGAAAGCGACGGCTGCACAATACCTACAGGCTACACATCATACATGCTGCATGCATGATGCAGGTTCGTCGCCGGGGTTCGTGGCGACACTGGCGAGAAAGGCTTGGAGATTTGGGATTGCGCCGCCGCGATGCGCTTTCGCGACCGCGCTTCGAATACCTAGGTTGCTCTTCCATCAATCACACGTCACATTGTGTTGCAACGGTTACTCCGCTGCCTGTGCTGCACGATGTGCGACCTTCTGACTTCTGTCCAATGGGTTTCCAGCACGCAGTCGCGCATGCAGCCTCCGTCGGTGCAGGTTCGTCTTTTCTCTTGGTCGTCAACCATCCATCGGTTACGGGTTACCTATCTGTACTGTGTTCCTGGATATCCGCCCGAGACGGCAACCTCCATCTATGCGAGTCGGTATATTGGAGAGAGACGAGACGATGCTGATGGCAGAATCGTGCCCAACCATGAATCGCAGTGCCATGTACAAGCTCCTTCGACTCTCGAGGGCTAGACCGTTTACCAACACACAGCTGGAGCGAGACACTCTGCGCTATCTAAATCAAGCGCCTTTTCGATGTGAAGAGACACATCTTGGGCTAGCATCTCTCCGTCAGGCGGTTCTGACTCGGCCCACGTCTTCGATGGGGTCGGTCCACTGGATCAAGCCAAGGTAGTTTTCCGCGCCTTAGTGAACTGACGGCGGAATTGGGGTCATGGGTACATATTCTACTTGCGGCTTGACCTAATAAGCCTATATGTAAGCCACCTACGTGGGCGGGAAAAAAAATTGTCTCGGCGACCTCGATGTTAAACATCGATGTTCCAGAAGGGAGCCCGTGACGACATCACCGCGACTGACATGTACGGTCTCAACAAACTGCCATAAGAAAGGCAACGAGTACGCAAATTGGGCCTTGCCTTGCCGTCTCTGGACAACGTGCCTTGAATGACTACCGCAACTACGTGGTAGGCTTGAGCTGTCGAGCGAGAGGAACAAACGGCTCATCATTTTGGAGTACATACTCAGAGCAAGAATGGGCTCATTATCAGATCATTGGGCGGATACGCTATGGACCCAACGACTTGATCTCGGCGTGCCCATGTGGCAGAAATCACAAGTCGCCTATGTTCCCTTCCCGAACCAATTACAGCACCTTGATGTTTGGGTCCCGGCCGCGTACACGCCTTACCCCGAGAGTTACTTGCCAACGTCATGGCTTCCGGACCCTGATACCCTCTGGGTGATTTACGTCCACGGAGGGGCATGGCGAGATCCGCTCGTCACCTCGGAATCATTCATACCAACGTTGAAGGAGCTCCCACCGGCATGGTTCGAATCTCGAAAAGCACCCGTCGCGTTCGCCTCGATTTCCTATTCCCTGTCCCCGTATCCTCATCATCCAACGCACCCGAGCGACCCCCGGGATGAAAGCAGGAATGCCGCTCACCCGCAACATATTCTCGACGTCCTCGAGGCCATCTCCTACTTGCAGAAGAGAGCCGGATTCGGAAACAACTACATCCTGGTCGGCCACAGCTGCGGTGCCACATTGGCGTTTCAGGCGGCCGTGAATCCAGCCAGATGGGGAGTCGGCATGACCGAGCGTGACATCCAGGCACCTCGCATGATAGTGGGCTTGAACGGGCTATATGACATGCCGGAGCTAGTTGAGAATCCCGAACCCCCATATGATGTGAACTGTGAGATATATTCGCAGCTCACGAGGAATGCGTTTGGCGACGATGAGGATGAGTGGAAGGCCATCAGTCCGGCGTTTGTGCGGGACTGGGCTGCAGAATGGCCAGATGGCAGACGTGTCATGCTTGTTCGGAGCCCGAGTGACTCTCTGGTGCCGCCTAGCCAGCGTGATAGAATGGAAGACAGCCTCTTTGGGTCCAAGAGGAGCAAACTAGCTGTGCAACTGAGGGATGGAGATGGTGATCACGACGATATTTGGAAAGAGGGTTCGCTGTTGGCTGAATTTGTCATTGAGGCTATTGACATGGTGTCTAATTTGGCATGCGAGGGAGCAAAGGGGGACAAGGGGAGCGCATATGGAAGGGTGAATGGCGTGGACTCACAGCGCGGCATGCATCCGCATAAGTGGTGATGCTCTTCGCATGATGCTCATGCTCATAGGGACCGCATGGTGTGTAGAAAGTGAGCTTTTAGAAAAAACATTTCTATCCAGCTATGCAAATCTAGCAAATCCAAACCTAGCAGTGCATATCTAGGTATGTAGCAATGCACCTTCAGCAATGCCCGTCTACCTCGCAATCGCATCCACGCCAACATCCCCCTTTCACGCAATCGACATCTTCATCCCCCCATTCGCACACACCACACTCCCCGTCGTCCACCCAGCCTCCTCCGAACACAACATATCAATCGTGCCCGCAATCTCACTCGTAAAACCCGGCCTCTTCCCCCCCATGCCCTCCCTCACCGTCCTATCAAACCTCTCAGCATCATCTCTCCCCGCCCTCTCCTGCACCTCCCTCTCTCCATGATACGCCGCCAACGGAGCCACATCCACGTACGGCTGATTCGTCTTCCACAACTCCTCCCCGGCCTGCATGTACATATCCCCCCAGACCGGCCCCGGATTCACAGCATTCACTGTCGCCCTCTCCGCAAGCTCCCGACTCCATGTCCTCGTCATGGCCTCCACGGCGGCTTTGCTCCCCGCGTAGACGGACTGTCCGGGGTATCCGATCGAGGAACTCACACTCGAGACAGAGACGATGCGGCCGGAGCGATCTGTAGGGAGATATGGCGCTACAGCTTGGGTGAGCAGGAGAGGTGCGAGGACGTTGACTGTGTAGACGCGATGGAATTCCTGGGGGGTGATGGGGCCTTGGTGGGGGTCGTTGAGGGGTTGGTTGGAGGCTACGCCGGCGTTGTTGATGAGGATATCGATCTGGAAGGTCTTGTGGGCTTGGTCTTGGGCTTGGTCGTGTTGATGGATCTCGTTGAAGAGCTGTTTGGCTGCGGAGAGGATTTTGTGTACCGCGGGGGCGGGATCGGAGAGGTCGGCTTGGAGGGGGAGGCAGTGGATGGAGTGGGTGGTGGAGAGCTCGGTGCAGAGGTTGTGGGTTGGGGTGGTGGAGGAGTTGGATGTGTAGGCGATGAGGAGGTTGGCGCCTTTGGAGGCGAGGCGGCGGGTGACTGCTTCGCCGATGCCTGGGGGATGTCAGCTGGGGATGGTTGATAATGATAGGGGGGTTGATGTGTTGCGAAGAGGAGGTTTGGGCCGTTTGATAAATGGTGGGTGTGTACCTCTGGAGCCGCCGGTGATGATGGCGAGTTTGTTTTCGTATGGTCTGGGCATGGTAACGTTTCGGGAGGGACGAAGCGGTGAATTGGATGGTGGTGGTTTGGTGTTGGTATGGCTGATTGCTATGATTGAGAGGTCCAGGGGGGCGAGTTGTCAGTGAAAAGGTCAAAGAAGTGAGGGTGTGATGTTCACGCCTCATTTTGTATCTCCCTTTTTTTGTTCTCTTCTTCTATTTCTCTGTCACGGGGCTCCTCCTTTCAGGTTTAGTTTGTTTCACGGAAGGGAGAAGAGGGGTATACTCCGTATGTATCTACAGAAACTGTCAAGCAAGGGAATGGATCTGGGCTACATATTACGTCAATGACCCCGAGTTTCTATGTTGTAGTTCGAGTCTCGCAATGTTGGTGGGGTATAAATGAGGGGGAGGAGTATACATTGGCCGGGGTTGGCTCTGCAGTCATCAGTAGAGCAAACTTGTAACGTTAGCCGCTCCAACCAGACGTTGGCGTTGACACTTCTGCCCATTGCCCAGTCACTGCCGACAGGGCGACTCACCATGCGAGACAAGAATCTCACTGCATTCTTTCTTCTTTCTTTTCCGTTGTACGTTTTCAAATATTTGGAGAGTTCATGAGCCAAACTCTTCGGTTTGTCGTGTTTGCCTCCCCGCCCGCATACATACGATGTAGCATCTACAGCAGCACTGCTGTACGTTCCACGCGCCACGCCGCCCGCATATCATGCACAGTACACGTGCCGTCGATATTTTGTGCATCCATCCGCCTTGGGGTGGCGATGCACAGACGGAATACGTATGTAATGTCACGTCGGCGCACATGGCATGTGTACATTGAGGGAGGGGCAGGGTCGCACACGGTCCCCTGCGTGATGCCGTTTTTGACAACGCTGGGGATGAAACCCCGGGCCCGGCTCTGGAGTTGAGTGCCTCACTGTCTGTAGGAACTAGGCGTGTCTATTCTAATTTCTGGCTGAAGAATTGGGTGCAATGGCGTGCCAAAGACGCAAAGTCGGCTTCATGTACACGTGCAGTGAGCCACCATGAAGTTCGCCCTTGGTGTTTGCTCCGTTACTTGCAGCTTGTCCCGGCCTGTGACCGGCTTGTGCCCAACTCTCGGGACTGAACCGGCCTGATGTTGCTTGTACCGCGCGACGGGACTTTGTGTATCGTTTCGTGGGCTTATTGCTGGTGTCTCGGACCGGTGCATGCTCTGGTCCTCTGAACTGTAACGTAACCCGATCCCGCGACACCTCCCCGCGTCAGAGAAGCCCAGAAACCTGGAGCAAGAACTCCGTGAGAGCAACGGCTGGACACGCGTCGCACGCCACGCTGCCTTTACACACCGCGTTTTAGTCCAGCAATGAGATTGCGCATGCTGCCGCCTCGTGGTGCATGGCCCGGGAGACTGCATGCCTCAGCTTTCCGTGGCCGATCGGAGTTAGGCCCATCTCACCGATTGAGGCCTCTTGGAGAGCCAGAGAATCAGAGGGCACAAACAGGTCTGAGGTCACGGATAACACGATGCCGGCACTCAAAGTCAAGAGTCAAGGCGCCTCACCGACAGATGCCACCGACAGATGCGTCGCGGGGTAATACCTACTCCGTAGGTGAGCACTGAGGACCTTCTCGAAGCCTTGATGAGCCGATGGCACGTTCCGGAGACGTTCTGGCGTATCGGCGACACTTGAGAACGCCACCACCGCCAGCGCCGGATTGCCCCACCCATGAACCCAGTCGTGGCTCCGACCTCGTGGCCCTTACCGGGATCTGCAGGTCCTTGGGGGCCGCCGGGGCAGCTTTCCAGTCTTTCCAGTCAAGTTCCAGGCTTTCTCTCGGCTGCTGCCTGTTGAATGTTCCCCATCTGAAACAAGCTTCTGGTCCCTTGGATTCCTTGGCTCCCTTTGGGACAGGGGCCTCGATTCATTGGCTCTTCGTCCGTCAGACCGTGGGCTTTTGCTTGCTGTTGGCCACATTCAGATTTGGGCCTGCATCCGCATCGCATCGCATCTGCGTGCATCTGCAGCCTGCATCTGCTTTTTGATTCCATTCCCAATTCCATCCACATTTATGTATCACCAATTCCGCCGCCCGTTCCCGTTCCCGTTCCACCTCGCCTGATCCCAAGTGCAACAACACCACGAGTCCACAACTGCCGGCCTTCAATACAACGGTCGGACTGCCATTCGCTTCGCCTTAACGTACATACTGCTTTCCGACCCCGCCGTATCCCGCGTACCTCATTAGGTAGGTACCTTTTATCTCCGGCATTTGCGTCGACTACCGCTTCCCCCCTTGCCTCGCTCGCTCCCTTCTTTCTCGCCTCCCAATTGCACATTATCCGTCTCCCGGCCGCCACCTCCGGCTGCACGCTGCGCCCATTGACGAGCTCTGTTTGCCCTCGACTTTTGCTTGCTTGCCTGTGCCTCAGGCTTGCTTCAGCTTTGTCCGCAGCTTGCGCAGATTGACATTGACGTGCCGTCGACTCCTCCAGCGGTGGCTCCGTCACTAATCCCAGTTGGTGCGCGAATCACGCCCCCCACGTCTCTCACGCGAGCGAGCCTGGTGGCACCGACGACCGACAGCAACTTGGACGTGAAAAAAAAAAGAATCAAAGACCTCTCCGTTATTTGGAAATTAAAATCCCCCTCCTTGACCCTCAACTCTCGTCTACCTACTCCGTAGTCCGTCAAAGTCAAACTCCCGGCCCACTAGGCACGATACCCAGGCTCCAGCATGCTTCCTGGCTTGCGCCGCAGATAATCCCTTCTTCTCCTCCACTGTCCTCCTGCGGGAAGTCGACCAATCATCAGCGGTCCACGGCCCAACGTCCAACGTCCAAACGATCAACTGTCTAACCCGTCCAACGTTCAACGTCCAACCTCCAATCGGCCAACCATCCAAATTGCCAAACAGCCATGGGCAACGGGCAAGGAAAGCCCGTCGACCTCAACGGTGAAGGTACGTTATCGCTCTTCCGTGTCCCTCAAGTCAATTGGCTTGGCCGGCCTTGCTGCTTCTAGACCGGGCGGCTTTTGCGACTTGCAATCGACTCCAAAAAGAGCTTTCTGCCATTGATGCGTATGCATATCGGACAACCACTGATGACGGATGTCCTAGTCAATTTGAATCATTTTCGTCTTCTTCGAGTCGTCGGCCGAGGCGCTTTTGGCAAAGTGCGAATTGTCGAGCGCAAAGATACCAACTTGTCCTTTGCCTTGAAGTACATTAGAAAAGATGAAGGTACGCTGCTTTTGGGAGAGGGCCCTGGAGTGGCCGAGTACTCGTCTCTTTCGTGTTTGAACGTGGGGGAGGGATTTCCCTCGGAAGACAGCTGGCGGCAACGCCTCGCTCGTGTGACGCGAGACGAACTGATCAAAGTGCTGACTTGAATGCAGTCGTCAAATCAGAAAGTGTGCGGAATATCATTCGTGAGCGACGGATGCTCGAGCATGTCAATCATCCTTTTATTTGCAATCTGCGATATAGCTTCCAGGACGTCGAATACATGTACGATGCTATCCTCCCGCTCTCACTTTGCGGTGCTTGATGCCAGCCAAGCGTCCGGCATTGGCTAACCTCGACTTTGCACAGGTATCTCGTGGTGGACTTGATGAGTGGTGGGGATCTGCGATTTCACATCTCGAGAAAGACGTTCACGGAAGAGGCTGTTCAGTTTTGGATTGCTGAACTGGGATGCGCTCTAAAATATATCCATGGCCAAAATATCATACATCGAGATGTCAAACCTGACAATGTGTTGTTGGATGCTGATGGCCATGTCCATCTCACAGACTTCAATGTTGCCTCAGACATTGTTCCCGGGAGGCTTCTCACGAGCAAATCAGGCACCTTGGCATATCTATCTCCTGAGGTCTACGCCGGGAAAGGATATACCGTGTGTTCTGATTGGTGGTCGTTGGGCGTATTATTCTATGAATGCATTTACAACAAGGTGCGTGGGAAGGCCTTCCCTTCTCCTCGGCCCGGGCCAACAATATTTCAACTGCTTGATGGCAACGAGTGCTCTACCAACAGAACATCTGACCGTAATTTAGCGGCCATTCGATGGCAACAACGAGTCAACGCTCAGTCAACAGATCCAACATTGCAGCCCCCGATACCCTGTGACTCAACCGCCCGTGTCGTTAACGTGTCTGTACGCCATTCGCGCTGCTCTGGATGTCAACCCCCAAACTCGGATGGGCTCCACGTGGGAATCCTTCATCTACAACGACTTCTTCAAATCAATCGATTTCGACCTTCTCGAGCAGAAACAAATCGAACCAACCTTTATCCCGTCCTCGGAGAAGACCAATTTTGATGCCACCTATGATCTGGAAGAGTTACTCCTCGAAGAAGCTCCACTAGAGGCCCGAGCGCGGCGGCAGAAGCCTCGTGAACGGTTAAAGGACGATGCGACAAATCAGGAGATTCGAGAAGACGAATTATACCGTATGATTGAAAGGGACTTCTGGTCATTCGACTATACGGTAGCCGCATACAAAAAGTACGACATATCCTTGCTTGAGACTAATTGTTCTACCGAATTCATTGGGACACGTACTGACTGCTGATACAGAATCACTGAGGCGTCTCAAGCCCTTAATCAAGATTCAAACGGCCATCCATTGGCCAACCAAGACCAAAAACAGGCGCCTGCAACGACGAATGGAGCGACAACGACGACTCCCGCGGGTGCGTCGACGCAGCAAGGAGGACTTCAGCCAGGGATGATCGTCGCAGAAAATGGACTGTCCACGTCTTCGTCAGGCGACCCCAAGCAAAGCCGACCCGTGCGCCCGGCGCCTCCGCCTCCGCCTCCACCCCTGTATCAGAGCGAATACCTCAACCCATCATCCCCAGGCCGGAGCAACAGGGTGGCGAGCTCAACCGGCGGCGTGCAGGTGACTTTGGATGGGCGCGGCAGCTGGTCAGAGCTTGCTCGGCAAGATGCCACACTTCCCACCGATGCCAATGCTCCGCCTGCTGCCAAAGAGGGCTCGAGTGGCATGTTTGGCTTTCTAAAGGGCAAGCGGGGCAGAAACAACAGTCCTAAGCCAAGGGAACGGGGTGTGCTGGGGAAGGAGGGCGCAAGAGTCGTGATTAGCTAGCGAGCAGACTGGGAGTTTGTCTGCTCGCCAGTGGTTGTAGCTCTCGAGGCCACACTCTTCTTGTGTGCTCAGTGCTGTGCCTGGTTGTGCCGGCCTTTGCTGCTGCGTATACCTGCGCGTCCCCGCGTGTGTCCGCGTGTGTCCGCGTATGGCCTCCCTGCTCGTGCCCAGGTCGTGCGACAGTAGCAAGTCATCTGGGCTTGAAATACTTGCCATCATGCATGCCGTATATCCAGACCGATGCGTAGCGTCCCGTTGCGCTTGTCGACATGGCTCTACAAGAGGAATAGCCAGCTACATTCGTACGTTCGCATCGTCCTACAATCTAGCCGCGACGATGGCCAAAGATGGCCAAGGGAAGGATTACATACCTACATAGCTAGAAAATGGCTCTCAGCCACAAGCTTGCTTGGAAGTTGGGGCTCCACGTAAAGAAGAGGGGTGAGTGGAGTGGAGTATAGATGACGGAATGAATCCGGTTCACATGTATTATTAGCGGGTGTCTCTGTTCTGTTCTGTTTTGTGTTGTGTTGTGTTGTGTTGCAGTCTTGTCTGTCTGGCCTTTGCATGCATCTCTAGAAGTCTAGATTCTGATTCTGTCACTGGGCTGATGCGTTTTAGATGAATATCATATCATTGGATCATCCCTTTTGAAAGGGGGGGCGGTTCTTATCTTCTTCTTTTAGGTACTGATCTTTCTTTAGTGTTTGTGTCATGACTTGTTCTTGCGTTTCTTGCGTTTCTTGTGTTGAGAGGTATGGGTGGGTTTGGTGGGTGTAAGAGTACCTATATCATGCTTGCGTTGCTTGCTGATATGGCATGTTGTTTTTCTTTTGCGTAGACATCTCGTGCGTCGTTCGTGGAAAAGGGGGGATAGGTAGGTAGGTACCATTTCTGCTTTTGATACATGTTATTTCTCGTGTACCCTACCTAGATGGCCCTGCTGCTTCCCAGATGTGCCTTTTTTTTTCCCTTTTCCTTTCGCGATACGGTGATGGATATGTTCCTGCGTTGTTCTGTGCTGCGTGAAGACACGAGGGTCACTATTTTACACGGACCGAAAGTCCAGTGATAGCATCATGGATCGTCTGGGTTGTTCTTCTTTGCTAGATACAGGAGAGAGTCTTGGATATTGTAGTGTAGCGATGGAGAGCGTGGCTTTCTTCGTCTCCCCCATGCTAGTCCATAAAATACGAGAAGCTTTTCTGTAGGGTAGAGTAAAGTAATGTACATGAGCATTCCTGTAGTGTGTTCATGGAGTCATGATCATCCGTGCTGGGTTAACTAGGCAGCTTCCGGGTCACGGGTGGGTGGTAAGATATACTTCATACCCAACTGTGATTCTTCTCGGTTTTGCTCCTTTCGTGTGGTACTGGATAATGGATATAGGAGCCTGCGCTGAGCAGTCTATGGTGACTCATCTTGTCTACCCTCGCGTCTTCCGTATGTTACTCAATTCAGGAGCTCTGAGCCTGCGCAGGAAGATATAGTGACTTATTCTGCCCAGGTCCGACATACACTGCACAACTGACACCATCGTTTTCGTTTTTGAACTTCTTCCGCGCTGGACTTCACGAGGCTGGTGATGATATCATCGCAAAATCTCAAAAGGCTAACGATAAAATCCATGGTGACTGATGTGTCTTGTTCTTCCGTACTACATAGTAATCAAGAGCCTGATGATAGTTGCCGTTACTGACACCCATTCTCGTTCTTTGGCCAAGTCACTCTAATGATCTTGCTATGGCGATCCACGTCATTTGAACTTCTGCACGATCCTCGTAACTTCATACCTATCAACTTGTTTATCTTTGTAGCCTAAAAAAACCATCAACTATAGCGAGGGTGTATACTTGGCGCTCCAGCTAAAATCCACAAATACACGACCTGAGCAAAACATCTCTGATGTGTTGAATGAGTGCTATAACCACGCACCACCTATTTTCTTTGACAATCGCCTGGCTACATGTGCCGAATACATAGCCAAATAAGCCCCAAACTGCATGGTGAGCCAACATCACAAAAAAATACAAAATACAAAACATCACATTGGAAATCTTTCCAGAAAGATATAAAAGGCCAGTCATAGATAGTTGCGCAATGGCTTCCAGTGCCCGACTGATTTTGATGTCGGCAGCACTTGGGTCCTATTGACGGGACGAACCCTTCCAGAGGGGCAAAAGAGTGACTTCTCGTGCGTGCTATGCTGTGCAAAAGATCAACGGATGCAAACTGTACTCCGTCCGTGTACGTGTTTAGCTGCTTGAACCCCTGCCGTGAATCTCGTGGTTATCAAGCCACATCTTAAAGCCAGCAGCTCAGCAGATCGAGGCGGAAAGGGCGACCTCGCAAGGCATTTGGGTTGCAGCATGGCTCGAATCTCAGCTTACAAAGTCGCGGGTCCTGATTCGTTCCAGGGCCATCTATAATGTGGCAACGCCGCCATTGGCCTTGTCTGTCTTGTGCATATACTTCTTGAGAATCGAGTCAAAGTCATCCGGGCAAACCACTGGGCCGCTGCCCGTGCACTTGGCCTTCTTTGTGAGTTCAGAACACAAGCCATCGAGATCAAAGTCGAAAGAGCCGGTTTGGGCATTGGAGCACCCTTGGATTTTCTCCCTATACCCGGATGTCAGTGATTGCTCGTATCGACAATTAGTGCGATTCTTGAGTACATACCAAAGTTGAGTGCAGCTCAATCCAGTCTCTTTGCTCTCATCGTTCTCGATTGCATTTCGTTGTGCGTCAATCTCGGCGATGAGGTCCTTCTTAGGCCCCAAAGTCGGGGCGGTGTTGAATGGCGTATAAAAGTCGGCATCCAGAGCGCCACCGAAAACAAAGTCGTCAAATGAAGGATTGGAGAGCACATTTTCCTGCGAGTCTCTGTAGTCTCCAAACAACTGAGGATCAAAACTGCCACCGCCATTCTGCTGGACAAGCCAGTCGAAGCTTGGGCTGCCGACATCGAGATCGCCAAGAGCAAACGGCTGGTTGGCCATGGTGGATTCTGGCTGCTCCTCGCCAATGGTCGTCAGAGTCTCAATAGGTTTAAAGGCCGTGGGAGACTGCATCAAGGGCTCGGGAGATGTGCCGCAGGAAGAGCCCGGCCCTTCAGCGTTAGAGTTGGACGACACCGAGGGAGAGCTGGTAGCGGCTCCCAAGTCTAGACTGCAGCGAGAAGCGGTGCCAGTCGTTGCCGAAGCACCCAGGCTACAGACAGAAGTCTTCTTCTGTCCATTCTGATTGCTTTGCTCGGGGCTGACGGGGTTGGATGCAGGGCAAGCGGTGCTGGTCGGTGGCGTGGGAAGTGCTCCAAATTGGGGAAATTCGAATTGAAAGCTGACATCGTTCATGTCGTAGAGCATCTTGTCTCGGGAACCGGATTTGGGCGCCATCACAGCCAGACGCTGCTTGTACTGATTCAGCTCGACCGTCATCTTATCGACCTGGGCCCGCAGCTTGGAATTCTCGTGGTTTGCGTCCTGTGACGCCTTTTCCAGTTCTTCGACCTTGGATTCCAGATCTTTCAAGTGCTTTTCTTTGCGTTCCCTAAAAGCACGTTGGGCAGCCCTGTTCTGCGCCTTGCGTTTCTGCAACGGGATATTTGAGTCAGCAAAGATGAGACTGTGGCTGTAAAGTGGACGACCGTTGACTTGAGGCCCAGTGCAAGAAAACTTACGGAAGTTGGTTCAGATGTCAAGGGCTTGCGTCCCGGCTTCTTGGCGACCTTGCCAGTGCTCTCGTGCCTCTTGGATTCGTTTCCTGGGCTGGTCTCGCCATCATCATCATCCGGGTAGCTTCGTTTCTCATGGGTTTCTCCCTCAGCACAATCCGAGTTGCCTGTGCTGGGTATGCCACCCATCATCGTGTTTTGGTCGCCACCAGCGCTGGCAAAGGAAAATTCGAAGCTAGTGTCCCCAAGATCATCGTCGAAGTTGTCCAGATAAGTGCTCTCTTGCAAGCTCTCCGACTTTACGCCTGGAGAGATGGTGCTACCTTGTTTGTTCGCATGAAGGGCAGCGAACAGGAGACTCTGCTGATGCGGGGTCAAAATGAAGTTGTGTGGCAAGGCATTGCCAGTACTGCCAGTCGAAGCCATGTCGCAAGTCAGATCTCAATCTATCGGGAAAGCGGGTGCGAAGAATTTAGATTATGGCGATGGGGGGATGAGGTGCCCAGGGGAACGTTGTGTGTGTAGAGGGGAAGCCCGCCTTTTAGTGTTGTAGGGGATTTTTTTTTTGACGCATGAAACGGCGGGCTAGGTACGACTGGCACGTGGGGTTTCTGCGTAACTCCGAAACAGGGAACCACGTTCTTGTGATGCCAAGTTGACTCTAAAAAATTGATGTTGCGGTGCACCAGCGCGTAAAGCATTCGGCTTTGGCCCGTATCAGAGCAGCGATCGCCTGCCAGCAAAGATCACGTAGCACCAAAGTAGCAAACAATCTGTCTGCGAGGAAACGGACGCGAGGAAGCCGTTGTAGGTAACCGTGTTCAATCTGCGGCGGGTGGCTGGGGCCTTACTCGTGGCAAACAGAAGCGGGGACGAGAAATAGACGACGGGCGACGTTCCGGTCTGGTCGTTTGGTAAATTGGTACCCCGACTTCCAGCGAGAGATAGCGCTCAGTTGGTCCGTCTATTTGAGGACTCCGTCTCGTTGGCAAGTGGTTAGGGAAAGTGCATGCATTCGTGAAACTTGAAACTTGAGACTGAGGCTGCGGGATTGAAGCGTTCAAGAGAGGGCTGCGCAGATGGGCTGTTGCCTTGTCCCCGCCATTCGCCTTGCAGGCGCATTAATAAGCCGATTATCGTTGCCATTGGCCAACGGGCAGCCATGTGGGTCAACGCGCAGTGCGACGGAAACCGCCCCACATTGCATGTGTTGATTGGGCTGGGCATTCACCCTGGAAAGAGTTTCTGTTCCTTGCGAGCCTTCACGTGCGTTGCCGTCCTCGGCCATTCAGAATTCTGCTTCAATCACGATGGTGTTTGTAGACCATCGACTTCGTGATACACAAGTGCTCTCGGCCGCAGACTCTGGATACATTAATTTGACGCAGAAGGTGCTCTACGTGAGTTCAAAACAGAAGGGCTTCTTTTGGACGCGTACAGTACCTCTCGCGGCTCGGGTGTTCATCCGTGTGGGGCTAGCCCGAAATGGGGCATCACCGACTCATCGTCCGATTCGAGTGGACAGGGAGGACTTCATGACCGCAAACGTGCAAATCACGAGATGATGCAGCAAGAGTTCTTCGTTTGTCAGATTTATCGTTTGATAGCAGTTACCAAAAACATAATTGCTAGCGATTGATATTCCTTATGTAACGACCAAAACCCTGTTCCTCACTTGGTTCTTACTATCTGGTCGAAGCATTTATACACTCATTGTAACGATGTCATCATTTATGGGCCAACATTTGTTGCCGCATCTGGCAGATTGACGTTTCGAGTTGTTGCGAAGACAATCGGAAGCACGAGAAGAGACAATAGATATAGCACAGTTGAGCGTTTATGAATGCCAAGTAGGTTGTAAGTATTTTATTAAGTAACCTAATTCATCCACCCCTGACACAACAATCAGTGATGTAGTTTCGCCTCTATCTTAACATTATCCCCCATCTTTCATATGAGGCCTCATTATTTCGTGAGTCGAGAAAAAGTCGATATGAATTTTTTTTGTTTGTTTAGTGCTTGGAGGCTTCCTTGTGGACGTCGGCCTTGGTGTCGTGGCTCTTCTGGTCCATCTTGTCGCCGATGGCATCTTTGGCAGCAGTCAAGCTACAAAGTCAAGTGAGTTAGCATTCTACCGCTTGATGGATACTCGTTGCGTATTTCGATCCAACATGAATCTACATACCGGGTACCGGCACTGGCATTGCCGTCCTTGGCAACCTCCTTGTTGGTCTCGTGGCTAGCACCGGAGACAGCACCCTGGACGGTCTCAGAGACGTAGTTGGCGGCTTGCTTAACGGACTCCATTGTGAATGTGGTTTTGGTTTTAGAGAAAGGAGTAAGTAGTCGAGTGTTGGGTGATGTTTGCTTTGGTGGATGATGGAAGGGAAATAGATACAGATGTTTGTTGGAGGGGCAGATTGGGGTTTATATAGGAAGTCCGGGCTTGAAAAAGACTCCATCTTTTATGAGGCCTGCCTTCCCCCTCTTTGCCATGACGGTGCCTTCCGTCGGAGGCTGCCGTGAAGGGCCAAGCTTCTTTGGAATTCTGCCATCATCACCACCTCTAGTGACCAGTAAGAACTCCGCATGGGATGGAAGCTCTGAGAAGAGCCTGGTGCGTTGTTGCCTCTTTCGTCCTCTCGCCCTTCTCACCCCTTGCTGTCAGCAGTAGTTGCACCTGTAGCCTGTAGTCTGTGCTCGTTGCCAACTGCGTAGCCGCAAACGTAGTGACATTTCTTCCAATTATGGTACAGCGGGGGTGGGTCGACGATCTGGGCAATGACGGCATCGTGTATACAAGCGTTGGTTTTTATTGCTTGCGGGCAAGCTCAAGCCTCTTTTCTCCATTTGGCGTGCGAGCTGGCTGTGCTCGTTGCAACATGACGTGCTTGATCTTGATTGTGCCGCATTTGTTGCCGCGGTTGTCACCCAAGGCAACAAAGTTTTGTAGGGTTCGAGATTCGCGGTCGCCGGTCAGTCTCGGACTAAAGGTATGTAGTCACTCGAAGGCAGGGGTACCTAATCAGCAACTATTGTCTCGGGCATTGAGAGTTGTCGTACCGTTCACAAAGCAGTGAGCTAATAAGGAACAGGAACAAAGCCAATAATGTGATCAACATACGAACACCCGATCTGTCAAAAAGCAAACACTGACGTCATCAGGCCTTTCATGAACCAATTGGTTGGAGACGAGAGCGAGCAGCATCAAACACAAGTCATGTATGCTTAAACCCCATTTTATTGAAAAATGGGCAGAGTCAATCGAGGTCATGCGCATGTGTGATGGCTGATGTGCACCGGGATGCCGAGGAAAATCGACACGAAACGCGATTCGCATCTGACAACCAGGCACACGAAGATCTCTTGCGGCACAGAATGTCGAATGGGACCGTTTCCCTTCAGAGTACATAGGTACATAGAAGCATGTGAAATGTGACAAACGTCACAAAGGCAAGTCTCATTATATCCGTCCCGTCCCATTGTAATAATTCACTCAATGAATCCACGGAGCTAGAAGAGGTCACGTGTGCTCTGCGCTCGCCCCCGGCCCGCTGAGGCCGTCATACTCATACGGTGTCATACCCCACATGCCGCGCTTCTTCGAGAGCGGAGAAGTGCTTCCGGCAACCTACCTCCTGAGGAACTTGGACCTGGAGGCTGGAGCATATCAACCGCGCAACTGACTAACTTTATGCGGGCGACACCGCTGGTCACGGGTTTGGTCCAGTATATGAATACGGAATAAAGCGAACAATCGATGGATCTCGCCTTCGATCATATCCCGGAGGTGGTCTATCCCAAGGCCGGGCAGGAGTCGGGCGAAACACCACCAGAAGCAACCTCGGAGGGGCCGTCTTCATTGAACGAGGAATTGCAGGATGCTTACAAAGCTATTTCTTCCAGTACTTGGGGTATGAAGATAGGTGGATTTCTTGGGAATGTTATGAAACAGGCGAGTTGATGACCGGCAAACAAAAGGCAAGAGCGGCAGCAGTAGACCCCTGAAACTAACCTTCTGGACCAGGGCGAAACTGTCTACGCACAAGCTCAAAAAGAACTTGCCGAGGTCGGAGAAGATGCGACCAAGGGTTTCACAGATCTGAGAGAGTCTCTCATCAACCAAACGCGATCACTTTCCCTTAACACCGCGATACCTGCAGATGGAGCCCCAGATGGACAGTCCACACCAACCAAGTCCAAGACCAACCCGTCCAATGACGTTACAGAGCAGTCAGAGACAGTTCTGTCACGGCTTAGAGTAGAAGCCGCGAAGCGTATCAAAGATCTCCAGAAGGCCGAGGATGCCGCAGATGAAGCCTTGTTACGATTCGGCGGCAATATCAGGAACTTTCTGCGCGACGCCATCAGCATTGCGCCACCCGACGAGTCATCGCAAGATTCCACGGTTCTTTTTGAAAGCAAAGATGCGCAGGGAAAGCGGGTCATTCACACATCTCGCCTCGATGCCCAGATGCATGTCATCCATACATCTACAGAGGGACTTAGCAGCGATCCTACGGGTGATGAATTCGATAAATGGGCTGCGGATTTTGATGTAGAAAAGAAAACGGATGCGATTGCGGCTGATCTTGCGGCATACCCGGAACTCAGAGCTTCAATGGAGAAGCTTGTTCCCGCGCAAGTTCCCTACGCAGACTTTTGGAAGCGCTATTACTTCCTCAGGCACGGCATTGAGACAGCCGAATCGAGACGTCGCGATTTATTAAAAGGTATGCATCTAGCAGAAACCCCCTCCCAATTCATTGGCGCCACATGCTCACCTGCCATTCTTCAGCTGCCTCCACCGAAGATGAAGTTGGCTGGGATGACGATGACTCGGACGATGAAGGTAAAGAAGGTACAAAGAAGCCAGTCGACGAACAAGTCCTCAGTTCCGGAGCTTCCTCTACGACCATCCAATGTCAGGAAGGCCAAGTCGCGCCAGCTCACACCCAAAAGTCCAATGAAGAAAAATCCCAAGCGGACAGCGAAGCAAGCTACGATGTTGTGGGAGCTGCTTCAGGGAAAACCAGCCAGGCACCGAATAGCCCGAAAGATCCGAAAAAGGGGGACGATAGCGACGATGATTGGGAATGAAGTGAAGCCGCCATGAACTGAGCAAATGATCGAATCCATCCACGATTCCACGGAGCTCGGCGTTCTGATTTGTATTTATGATTCCCAAAGTTCTTTTTGAGAGCGCATTTTATAGTCCGGCATTGTGTGCATGCGTCGTTGAATGTCGCTGCGTGGCACATGACGTCCGAGTTACGAGTTGAAGGAAGCGCAGAACTTGCACAAATTGCTCAAATTCTACCTTCGCTTGTTCGTCACTTTTGTGAAGCCATCTTCGTCTACCTCCGGGGCCGGCTTTTCTTTTGGTACGGAAGCGTTCACGTCGGCGCCTCCCTCGTTGTTCTCGTCATCATCATCACCATCTTCATCATCGTCATCAGACTCCCAGTCCGTATCTTGATCCGCATCGTCGGCCTTCTTGAACATGGTGCCCACATTGCTGCCCTTGAGATTTTGAAATCGCTCCGCTAGCTTCTTCACCTCGTCGAATTGACCAATGGCGCATTGCGCTCGTGCCTGAACAATATTGTTCGCAACCTCCATCCCTGAATCATCATCGGTATTGACATCGAATTCGTCAATCATGACTTGAAGCAGAAACGTTTCGACGTATTCCACATCCGGCTCCTCAGCGGTACTTGTCTGGCGACCTGGAGCAGCAGCATCCGTGAACGCAGGGAACAAATCGGCAGTCACACCTGCGAACCAGTCGCGCTTGTCGGCCGAGTCTGGACCACCCCATCCGTTCTGTACGGCCAGAGTCAAGGCAGGCCAGAGGTGAAGCGAGTAGGCGACGGCCTGTTCGAAGTTTGTTTGTCGCTCGGCTGGGGGGAACTTAGGCGTTAGCGCATTGTGTTGTGTTTCTTTTCCGGGTCCCTGGATGGGGAGGCAAAACTCATGTCATACCTGCTGGTGGCAGCTGGGCATTGTCTGTGGGAGCGGCCATAATTCTTGATCTTCGTCCTTTCTTATTTTCCTTCTTATTCTTCCTTCTCCTCTCTGGCAGCGGATTTATCGGATTGTGTTTCTCATTATGGGCGGGGTGTTGGAGGGGCAGACCGTAGACGGCGGCTCTACGACAAAAATTTCGATGTCTTGCGCTTCTGGCCTTGCTTCGTCCCGCAGAAACATGTGGAGATTTAGAAGACAAATATAGGCCAATCAGAACGCACTGTTCACCGGGGCCTCTTCTTTTTCGAGAGAGCCGAGGAACAAGCCAAACTTTACACAAGTGCCAAGGCTCGATGAAGAGATTGTAAAGAGAGACTGAAGTGACAGGGACCCATGACATCATTGCTGTTTGTTCCCGGCCGGCCCAGTGCATCAAGCAAAGGGTCCCTCTCATCATCATCTCGTTTGCGAAATGTTAAATTAGACTTTTGCACCATCGCCCCTTTAAAGCATTTTGCTGTCTCTCTGAACTCTCTACCTAATCATGATGATGAGCAGCCTCGAGTTTTGCGCTCACAATGTATAAATTGAATACAACGTCGGTCTCCTTGGCTGTGACCCCAACAGTGGTATCGACGCTGTTCTCCCATGTATGTGTGCACCTTGACCAACTCCAGGCACGGACAGCCTGGCCTCACACAATTACTGTTTGAAACGCATGTGAGACTAATAGCCACCACACGTTGGGCTCTAAAAGTATCTCAATCGAAAGCCATTAAAAGAGAGACCGACTGCACACCTGTCCTACGACGAAGGGCTGCACCTCATCCGAGCCTTCCTGGAGTTTGCGTCGCACCATGCCGTCGAAGAGCTTCAAGCTTTCACATCCCAATGGGTTCCGAGTCCGCAGTGGGTGAAAGTAGACCATGCGACGGTACCGAATGAGTACCTCTCGCGATCAGCCGAATTGATACAAGCCCAATTGGGGACAGATGGAATCGCCCAAGTCGGGGGGCAGAAGTGGTGGCAGTGGCGCAAGCTGAATGCTTCACTGGAGGCAGAATGGATCGAGATGAAGGCTCAATTCAACGCTAGAAAGGCCACAGATGACCCCGGACGACGTGTGATGCTTTACATCCACGGCGGCGCCTACTTTTTCGGAAGCGTCGACGAGCACCGGTACCAGATGCAGCGGCATGCTAGGAAGCTGAAAGCTCGTGTTTTTGCCCCGAAGTATCGTCTGGCGCCCCAATTCCCTTTTCCCTGTGGACTGCAAGACTGCTTGGCTGCCTATCTCTATTTGCTTTCTGTTCAGGACCCAAGCACCATCATCATAGCTGGAGACTCTGCTGGAGGAGGCATGGTGCTGTCCATTTTATGTATTCTAAGAGACCAAGGCATCGCGCTCCCCGCTGGAGGCATTCTAATTAGCCCGTGGGTAGACTTGACGCACTCTTTTCCAAGTGTGGCATCCGATGCGCCGTTTGACTATATTCCACAGTCGGGATTCCACCACAAACCGTCTCGCGCCTGGCCGCCGCCAAATGACGAAGAGATCGCAGCTCTCCAGGGCGACGCAGATCAGAAGACGAATAAAAGGAAGAAGAGTGTGAAGCCGGCGGCTATCCAAAGCACGGGTGATGCCACCACGACTGAGCGTGAGAACATGGTCGACGCGGAGATGCTTGAAGAAATAAGCGACCCAGCGGCGGCCAGCTCTGCCGCTAAATGCCTGTCAGTGATGATTGAAGGCAAAACTGTCGCGATCAAAGATCAAATCCAGGTAAGCAAAACTATTTTCAGGTCGAGGAGGTTTGGAAACCAAAAGAAAAGCATCAATGCTTACCAAGGGTCTAGCTATACACAACGAACGCCTTGCTCAAGCACCCCCTTGTTAGTCCGGTCATGCAGACGACATTAGGGGGACTACCTCCGTTACTGATCATGGTCGGCGGTGGCGAACTTTTGCGTGATGAGCAGATTCACCTGGCGCACAAGTGTGCAAACCCCACGAAATACGCACCACCGCCCGAGTCCTTGTCGGCCCATGAGCATGAGTTGTTGCATAAGTACAAACCAACAGACGTACAACTGCAAGTATGGGATGACTTGTGTCACGTTGCGCCAACTCTCAGTTTCACGAGACCTGCCAAATTCATGTACCGATCCGTTGCTCAGTTCGGAGCTTGGGCCCTTGCAAGAGCTCAGAAGACAGAGATCGAGATCTTGGACGACGACGATATCTCCGTCATTACCAGCTCCGCATCAGATGTGGAGAACCAAACAAGTACTTCTCAGGGCGCTGAGCAAGAACAGCGCCCGCTCGACAAGGCCGAACTGGGACAAGTAGGGAAAGCCGGTGATCCATTGCCTCCATTCCACAAACACATGATTCGACAACGTGTCAATCGTCACGGCGCTATTCTCCCGTTGGCCCCGGAGCACGAGCTACCAGGTTGCTGCATCCAGTTATCCGATGTGGGAGTGGTCAAAGAGGGCACAGCTAAACGGTGGCTAAGTACACGGAGTCAGTGGGACCAGAGATACTCATCCGCCAAAATCAAAGTCCACAAGCAAATCGTTAAGGACATGGTGAAGGGATTCCAAGATTTTGGGCCAGATGAGCATCCCCCTCCCTCTGCACTCGCAGGAAGACGACTGGCTGATGAGGACGTGGCGGAGAAGAAGAAGTCCAAGAGCATAGGGCTGGCAATGTGGTCTCTCTGGGGCTCCAAGCACGACGAACTCACTGTTGAGCGTGAAAAGGAGGCTGACAGACCCCACGGGGCTCAAAACGTTACTGGAGATGAGGGAAGAGGTGCTCGGTCGTACCAAGACATCGAGTCTCAGCAGCCGGGCTCCTCGTCCAGAGCAACGACTCGTGACGGTGCAAGTCGTTCCCGCCGCCGTACAGTCGTTGACGAGAACCAAACGGATGGACCGTCAGCTGAGGCCGAGCATACTGCAGTCGCGCAGCTTATGGAGCAGCGAAAGGAACAGGAGGCGGCTAATCCTAGTGTCTCGAGTCCCAACTATGTTCCTGAGACGGGCGTGGCTGGCAAGCGTCCCTTTTTAAGCGGCATTGCGCTGCCGTTCAGTCTCAAGAAGGATGCAGACACGGCGAGCATGTTGACGTTGAACTCGGCGGTCGCTCCTGGGCCTAATGCTCGCGCTCAGATGGACGCGTTCGGACGAGTGGCATCGAGTGATGCAGTCAGAGCTGCCGACTCATCAGCTGCAAGCACTACAAGGCCTGCTCTAAAAACATATCTTTCGACCGATACCAAGATACCTCAGACGCAGGAACCTGTTGAGAATACCGCGACAAACACTGCCCAGTAGAGTTCACCGAAGTAAACTACATTATTACAGAGTATTAACATTATTACAGAGTATAAAGAGGAGGATGTATACATTGCGCAAGAGGCGCTAACAGCACTTGCTCAGTAAAGATATCCCGTGCAACGAAGGGCACTCACTCATTCAGAATGTATTTCATTAGCTTGTATTTTCTTTGTGTATAATCATACAGTGTATAATTCAGAGCGGTGCAACGAGACGAGTAGGATTCTCGTAACTCCAGTGTCCACCAGGTCATCATCCCTGAACGTATTTTGGTACATGAGTGTTTTTACAAAGTCAAGAACTGGGAATATGTACAACCACGCTTCGTAAATGATCAAGAAAGGAAACCAACCACATTGCCCACCGTTCACTGCTCCATGCATCACAACCTTCCCCCGCAGCCGCATGCCATCCCCTTCGTCCACTCTTTCGTCCGCACCCCCCTCTCACACAATACCAAAAACCCATCAATCAGTCCACCCCATTATGAGTCTTCCACTGCTCCACATAGAGATACGGATCCTGAGGACCCTTCGCCATACCCTTGTAATCACCAGGCTTCGCTCGGATCTCGTTACTCACAAACGGAGTCAACTAAACAAAGAAAAGACCTTGTATTAGCGATACTGTATCACAATTGCGACGAACCCCTCACTCGCCGAACGCGGACATGGGAAATGGTCTTGGGAAAGTCGCGCCCTTACCTTGAAGTCCTTCAGGCCCTGTGGAACGACATATGTGCGCACTTTCTCAAACTCGATTACGTATCCTCCGTATTTGGTGTGGCGACCCATTGAGCCGGTTCGGTTGCCCTTGTAGAAGCCCTTGTTGACATCTTTGGTTGTGAGTTTTAGGTGGCGGTAGCGCCCGATGGAGAGGGCTTGCGTGGGGCGCATTTTCGGAGGAGGCGAGGCGGGAGAGAGGGTGTATTCAGTGGGGGATGCGAGGTTTGAGACGCTCGGAGTCGTGGATGGGTTGATGGGTTGATGAGTTGCGAATTGAGATGATTGATAGTCGAGATATAGATCGGTGACGTTGAAGCCTGCTGGAAATTTGCGATGGTGTGCAGCGTGCTGGTGGTGTATAGTGGGGGTGATTGGTCGAAACGTGATTTTAGTGGGGGGAAGCGAGGAATGAACGAGGAGGTACCTAACAAGCACGAGCATTTAAAGTTGATACAGTACATATATACATAGAAATAAGTGACTTGCATGAACTTGCGTTGGATTTCAAGTATTGTATCTAATGAGCATGGTCATCAGACTGATTACTGTATTTTCTCGTGGATGCAAAAGGTGGCTGACGCAAGTCTGGAGCAGGGTCTGGTGACATAGGTACCTATGTACCTCGAATAGAGCACTCGGTTACATAAACATCGTGTAGCTTGTATGCTGCAAGAAAGATTAAATACGGAGTACAAACATTGCCGGCAATGGTCTATTCTAGAGCATGTAGGTATTAGGTTGGTACGTCGTTGGCTGCGAGCTACACACCTAGACCTAGAGTACGGACTCACGAAGTACAGAGGTCTACATGAATGTACCCACCGACGCGAACCTTCTCGAGGTCCGATCCAACAAGACCTCTCCGCATGCTGCCCAAACAGAGTGACGACGATTTGCCCTCGCCAGCTGGCAATTCCCACCATGGAGGGCTATCCCGAAGGTAGCTTGGATCATAATGTTCCTTTCCTGGTCGCATCGGGCTTGAATGACGCGGAGCCGCACCTGGACCTGCCAGGAGAGCTTCGCTGCCAGGGACTCCGAGTCACGTCCGATCTGCCACCACTCGACACGAGGGAGTCGCAACTGCTCGGCAATTACTTTGAGGAGATCGACTCGAGGGGCCATTCGTGGACTGTTGTCCCGAGGAATGAGCCATATCGATTGCGCATCAAGACTGTTGGGAGGGTATGTATGTGCTGGGTCAACGGAGCCTGATGCTTTTATAGTACGGATTGACTAATATGGGGGATGGGGAGAGGAGAGCAGTCATATATCTTGCCGCCGCGAAAGACGACTCTTCCTGATGAACCAGACTTGATCGACTCGAATGCGCCGCTTCATTCACCGTTTTCTCCGCTGTCGCACGTTTCGCCGCTGTACCCCGATGGCTTGATCAACTCGCCATGGATCCTGAAACACCAAACGCTCGTTCCTAGCATCTTCGTATGTTTCTACAAACTCTCTCACGACAACCGCCTCAAGGCCGACGTCAGCCAAATCAGGGCGGCATTTGCGCGATCCGGCTTCAAGACCAGGGTGGCGATTGTATTGTTCGGAGACGAGGATAGCGGCACGGCAGAGCTCACGGACGAGGTCCAAGATCGATTAGAAGCGATTCGAAAGGGGACCGCGCTGGACCCCAAATCGATATTCTATATTCCGGCACAAGAATCTGATGATGAATTGAAACGCGTCGTCGATAACATACTGGCCATACTCTACTCTACTGCGATAGAGTATTATCGGGATCTTGGTCGGCACGCGAGGAAGAAAAGATCGAGAGGGGTCGCGCCGCTTCCAACGATTCCACCGACCTCGGGCACATCGCATACGCTTTCTTTGCCGGACTGGAACTTTCGCTATGACTTCAAGACGGCAGTCCTGGCCGAGTTCCGACAAGAGCTGGACGCATCAATACGCTCCTTTGAGCAAGCCTATGAGATTCTGTTGGGCCAGGATGTATTGGATGTGGTGCCTAGCTGGAGTCCTCGCTGGAACGAAGCCCGGCAACTGGCTGACATTGTCTCGATCCGGTGTCTGCGGCTGCATCTTTGGATGGGACACACGAGCTTGGCGGTTAGGCGGTGGCAGACACACAGGGATCGAATTGGTGATTTCGTCGATCGGAGGGGCCGGGGCACAAACACGTATGGCTGGCAGGCCTGGGAGGCTAGGTGGGCTACAGTCATGGCTCATCTTATTGAAAAGGTCGAAGTCCCAGGCTTGGTGCCAGCCTCGATGACGATCTTCTTACCGCCTGAGAAAGCCGTCCTGGGCGAGCGGCTGCAGCCTTGGGAGCTTCTGCATCACACGGGGTATTGGTACCGCATTGCTGCTCAGCATCTGGCAGCGCGGCGTACACTAGCACGAATGATGCCGACTGAGGATCGACAAGCACCTGATAGCGCGTCTACGAAGTCGCCGGCGGGCAACTACGACACATATATGTGTCCCCCTCCCTATGAAGAGTATCCTATGGACCCAGAAAAGGCCGTTGTGAATCATGCCCAGCTTATCATAGACTGTCTCATCACTTCTAGATCGCAATTCCAAGCGCGTAAGCAGCTGCGCATCGCCGCAGAGCTATCCTTGGAATGCGCAAAAGAGATGGCATCACTAGGTTCATGGGATGAAGTTGTGGCCATTCTGCGATCAGTGTGGGATGATGTGTCGTTTCGTTGTGATAACTGGATCGACATAGCGGAGGATCTCTGTTGGCTGTTACGCAAGGCGGCCAAAGAATCGGGAAGAGCCAATCTCGTTGTAGCAGTCGACTGGGAGCTGCTGAACAAGAGTGAGTCCAGCATCCTGGCAATCGCTCGTGGCTTACCGCCGCAACATGAGCGCTGTGCTTAAACCTGAAAGCTAACTCGAGAATTCAAATGATTCTAATTTAATCACAGGATTCCCGAAGCGGCCACATTGGAACTATAATTTATCGCAATCGCTAGATGGTATGGCAGTAGATTCTAAACCATCGATACAGTTATCCGATGACGTGGCGTCGCCGTTGATTTCTTCTAGCTTCGTCTTTCGAACCAAGGAGAGCAAAGCTGGAGACTACTGCAAGGCACAGCTAGCGTTGACCTCGCACGCGATGCCGGGTTCGAGCCCTATACGCCTCAGCTCAGTTCGAGTCGATTTTCAAACCGGTCTGAAGCCCATCACAGTTGATCACGCGTCAAGCGAGACAGGGGACGAAGCATCCACGTCTAAGAAAACACAACTGGCCGAGATTATCCTGGAAGAAGCCTTTACCAAGTCAGACTCGGGCAGTGACGTAGCCTCCCAATTTTCAGGGGCATGCGACTTGACGCTCGCGGCTGGGCAAACAAGAGTGCTCGAAATGGCCATCCCGTTGAGAGAGCCGGGAGAGGCCGGGGTATCGTCGGTAGGCATGCACTATGAGAGTGAAGCCTTTGATCTGCAACATACTAGAGTGTTCAAAGAAACGGATCCAGTCACAGGCTGGTACGTCCGTGGCGATGACAAGCCTCATGCGCTGCGGGCTCATGCTCGAACGCTGCGCATTCATCCACGACCACCTAAGCTGCAGATGACCTTACTGGATCCCTCGACGCAATTCTACACGGATGAAACCATCCGGATTGACGTAGAGATGCGGAATGACGAGGACGAAGCAGCACTTGTCAAGCTTGGCACGCAACTTAAAGGAGAAGCAGTACCGTCTTTCACGCTGCAGGTCGGCGAAGAAGAAGTCGCCGGCACTGCAGCGGAGGTAGACGAGGAAGACATTCAGGCAAGGAGCGCGGCCGTTGTCACGATGGGCGCCATTGCCAGTGGCGCCACCGCCAAATTCAGGCTCACAATAAGCTCAACCTCAACATCGTCGACATTAGACTTGCTTCTACGCGCAACATACCATCTGGAATCCGACGCGGCCACAACCATCCTGCAGGTCTTATCTGTACCGCTCAACATCGTGGGACCGTTTGAGGCCAACTACGACTTGGTTCCCAGACTGCACCCAGACCCATGGCCGAGCCTGTTTGATTGCGACGGAATCCCCATTCCCAGCACAGCAGACGATGAACCGACTGCGGTACGGCCCAAAGGTCTGGCGCAACAGTGGTGTCTCCTGTGCCATTACGCCTCGTTCGCATCCGAAGATCTGGTCGTCGTAGGTATGGAAACGCAGGTAGTGTCCTGTACAGGCGCCGTCCAATGCCACGTGCTGCCACGCCCTGAAGAAGGAACGAAAGGAGACGACAGCAGTGATAACAACATCACCGTGTCACCAAAGACAATGTATGAGGCGCAGTTCCACCTCGTGGCGCAGAAGCTCAGTCTCGACGATCGACAGCCCGTGACGCTCGATCTGGCCTTCATCATCAAGTGGCGGAGACAGCGCAAGACAGCAGCAGCAGCAGCAGCAGAGCCCAGCCCTGAAGACGAGGTCAACACCACGCTGATGCCCGTAGGGCAGTACCTAGTCCTCGGCTCTGAGCCAAGAGTCCTCGCCACAGCCACGACGGACCCCCTATCCGCGACGGCCTCATCACGCTTACTCCATCTAGACCTCACGATTGAGAATCCATCGAGCCACTTCCTGACATTTGGGCTCACCATGGACCCTAGCGACTCGTTTGGCTTCTCTGGGCCCAAGCACACGACGGTGCACCTGTTACCGGTGTCCAGACGCAGTATCCGCTATAGGCTCTTGCCGTTCGTCTCGGGAGACTACGTGCGGCCGGGGATTGTGGTCCGGGATAAGTATTTCCAGAAGGTGCTGCGTATTATTCCTACTGAGGCGATGAAGATTGATAAGGATGGTCTTTTGGTGTGGGTGCCTGAGGAGTAAGCGGCTTTTGGTGGGCGCTGGGGGGGGGGTTATCTGACAGAAGCCAGACGAGGATGAAGAAATTACATGAATAGTCGTGGGTTTTTCTCACGCGAAGGTGTATTTGATGTGTGATTTGAATAGCGGAGCTACGAGAGATGAACTGCAAATGCATGGATGGGGTAAGGAATGGTGTTGTATGTACCTAGGTTATGACCACGGAAAGGGGTGGGGGTTCGATTTGCATTGTCTCGTTGCATGGAAGACGAGCTGTAACGTAGCCATGAATACACGTTGTTAACACAGATCAGTGACGAATGAGGACTGTTTTGGTGCATGAACGACAAGAGGTTATGGAGGCATGAACACATACCATCTACAAAAAATATATAGTAAAGAGGAACGTCTCGTTGCAGGAAAGATAAGTTCTGTCTAGTATGGCTCACATCAGTTAAATGCACAGATCAATGATGATTTTTGACGTTTGTTGCATGTATAGATAAGCCGGAATCTAGTTATGAGTGCATATCATGTACACAGAGCAAAAGACAAATGGCGCAGCGAGAACACGGACTTCGTCAAAGACACCCGACACTTGTCTTCCAGCTCTTTTTGGTGTCCGCTTGTACTGTACAAGCTGACTGAGGGATCCCCCTCTGCAACCTCTGATGCAATGGTACTTCGATTTTCGAAGGCCTGGCTTAGGCAGGCCTTGCTCCATTTCCCATTTCCGCCCTTTCCACCCTTTCCACCCTTGGATTACCACAGTTCCTTTTCCTTCCATTCAACTCATCTCGTGATTGATGACAGTAAAGTCCACCGCCCATTCTTTACTGCGAGTCATCCGGCGGTCGATCCCAAGACACACCCGCCCTTGTGCTTGTCCTTGTCTGAGGATCCAAGCCCACAAATCGTATAACCCAGTCCTTGACGATCCTCGCCTTTTCCCGCTGAGGATTCTCCCCCCTTGCCCGCAAGCTTCTTGAGGAGTAATACCCGCTCCCGTCTGCTCTCCACAGGAGATGCAGCTTGGTGAGTCCCCTCCGTAAGCTCTGCCCATAGACTTTATTTCGAAAGACGTGCAGCGCCACATTCTCCAGGAGCACCACGTCCTGGCGCCGCAGCGCAACGACGGGACTCTTGGCTACTTCCGCTTGAGGTACCCAAAAGGTCACGGCGAACCCGGCGGCGGTGTCATCGCCCACGAGTACTTCCACCAGGGAGAGGCTGGTTCCCCATCTGGTGGTGACTGTGCGCGGCTGTGCGACTGAGAGCACGCCGACAATGAGGTTGAGGGAGATGGTCTGAGGCTGTAGAGCTGTGACCTTTTTGGCGGAGGGGACGTCTTCCAGATCAGAGAGATGGCGGGGGTGAGCGATTGGTGCGCCGTCGTCGGAGAGGATCGACGTGGTGAAGGAGTCGGCGGTTACATCGAGGAGAGACTGTGAGTCCAGAGGGACAGGCATGGTGTGCATGATGGAGTACTCGCAGAACTGAGTGAGCAGGTCCTGGCTGGGCGTGGCCGCGGTGTCGCGAGAAACATGGCCGTCGAGACCGGTGACATCAGCCGTGGTGAAGAAGGCGCCGTTGGAGAAGGTCGATAGGCTGGCGGCGTGACATTGTGTGAGGCCCGTGTGTAGCGGCTGGCGGATGAGGGCGAGAGAGCGCCATGCGGCCAAGAAGGGGGGTGCTGTTGACGATGTGGACGGAGAAGTCGTCGGTGGCTGCGGAAGGTCGAAGAGATGGAGAAAGGGAAGCTCAAACTCGGTGATGGTGCAGCAGGATTCGACGACGGAAGACGAGGACGGGGGGCCGGTAAAGAGGAGGATCTGGGGGGTCATGACGGCCTCTTTATTTCGATAGCCATGGCGTCATACCGGCCTCGCGAATGTGCAGCCCAGCCGAGACGGCTTGGTTGAAGCTGGAATGTCTGGAATTCATGTCATGGAATGTTGAACTTGCATTTCCAGCAAGTGGGGCCTGTCCTACCCTGTCCTGCCACTTCAAGTTCACGGCCCAAGGCGAAACACGACAGCGACGCTTGTTTGAAGTTGAGCCTCGTGCCCCTTCTCAAATCAGCCTTCTCGCATCGGCAAAACTCACTCTTCTTCCTTCGTCTGTATCTTTCATCACTGGCTGACCTCTCAGGCTGGCTGGTGGGGGAGATCGTGGAGATCACTTGGCACTTGGCACTTGCGGCGGCGACGCAGCGGATGCCTCGGCTTTCTCGGCACCTGAGATTTAGGTTCATATTTACATAGAAGGATGTCTTCGTCTCAGGGCCAACCTCGTCATTAGGCCATACGAAATCGGGCGTGGATGCGCTGGCAACTTCTCGTGATCCCACTGCCATCGCTATTGACCGTTCTTGGTTATCAGCTTCTCTCCATCAGGCTCTTTTTGCTAGACCCGCCCAGCGTTGACGACGACCGTCCTCCTGTGACCAGAAATGTCTCAGTTCCATGTGACAGAGCATGTCATTGACGGCGCTCACATCAGAGAGTATCCTCGTGCTACGGCAGACGACCAGGACGCGCCGCTCGTGCTTCACGTCAAGCAATATACTCCCAGGAACAATCCCTCGCCACGCAAGGGGGACGTGACGATTATCGGTGGGCATGCCAATGGTTTCCCCAAGGTACGCTGGACCGCCTGCAGAAGTCGCCTTCCTTTGTTTATACATATTGCAAAGTCCAGCATGAAGCATCCCTGTCTGAATATGTATAAACTGTTCATACTCATTATTGCAGGAACTGTATGAGCCCTTATGGGACCATCTCTTGGAGGAACTCAACAAGCACGGCGTTCGCATCCGCGCTATATGGATCGCCGACTGCGCATGGCAGGGACGCAGCGGCGTCTTGAATCAGAATAAGGGGCTCTTAGGCAATGATCGTACGAATTGGCCCTCGATGTTCCTTCTTGAGTTGGACATGAAAAGATCATGACAAAAGCCCAACAAACTGAGAAGTGACTCTGTGGCTGACCACGTTCTTTAGCGGGCTGGTACGACTATTCTCGGGATATCATCCATATGATCAACAAGTTCCGCATGCCGCGCCCCCTCGTCGCGGTAGCTCACTCCTTTGGGAGCAACGCGCTCGCCCACGCCTCGCTGCTGCATCCGCGACTCTTCCACAGCTTGGTCCTGATGGAAGCCGCTATTGCGCCGGATACGGCAGGTCCCGCGGTGAACGGCGGGACCCCAGCCTATGCGAGCATCAGGCGTAGAGACGTGTGGCCATCGCGGCAGCATGCGGCAGACTCCTTCAGAAAAAGCCCCTTCTATCAATCATGGGACCCGAGAGTCTTTGATCTGTGGATTAGATACGGCCTCCAACCCAAGTCTACAGACCCTGGGACCCCCGACGGCCCTGAAGAAGGAGAGGTGACACTTACCACGAGCAAACACCAAGAAATCTTTACCTTTCTGCGGCCCTCATGGCCGGCCTTTGACGCCGCGGGTAAGGAAATAGTCCATCCGGAATGGTTCAGAGACGTATTGGGTGCCCCCCAAATTCCCACTACCGCTCTGTATCCCTTCTGCCGCCATGAACCACCGTTTACACACAATCGCCTCATCCACCTCCGCCCCGGCATCTTCTTTATCAACGGCGGTCTCAGCACCATCGTCTCAGAATCCGAGGCCAACAATAGAGCCGCCATCACAGGCACTGGCCGCGGCGGCAGCGGCGGAACAAAGAACGGCCGCGTCCAGAACGTCACGCATCCGCATTACGGACACCTTCTGCCTCTTGAAAACCCTAGCTTCTGTGCCCAGCAGGCCGCTACATTTCTCAAGGCGGAGCTGGCTATCTGGGCGGCCGAGGAAACGGAATTCGAGGCTTGGGCTCGGCAGCCCAATCAGCAGAAGACGACTGCGTCTCCGGAGTGGAAAACCTACCTGGATCGGTTAATGAAGAAACCCAAGCCCAAGATGTGATGGAGACGCGGCGCGCAAGACCGATACAGAAAAGTTCTCTTGGTAAGTATAAGTGACTGAGTACCATTGATCTGCAGCTTTAGCCGAGTTGGGCTGTGAGGGAAATGTCACTCGTAGTCTATGTGTAATCTTTGACAAAACTCTGTTGATACTAAGGCATTTTCACCATTCAGAGACAAAAGAGGGGGGCGACACGAGAAAGTGACGGCCCCTTTCGAAGAGCCCATTCATTGTCAGCTCCTCACTGCTCTAGACGGTCATTCTGAACGATAGAACGTCACGACTCGATTTCGAGATAGGCTGAAAGCGCGAAGAAGAAATTTATATCTGATTAGAAGAACTCGATATTGCACTAGAATAGATCGATGTTTTGATTGTAAATAACCAAGACACTGACAGAGCAGGCAAGGTAGCTCTTTTACTTCCCTTGTGTTTTGTATGTTCATCTTGATTTATTCACCTAATACGGAATCTCCTTGATTTCATGTGTTCTAAAACGTGAAGACACTGTGTAACAAGGCTAGCATACGCCCGGGAAATTGAATTGTACGTATGGAGTACACGTGTACAATGGGAGGACGTAAAAATGCCCACATATAACTTCGTCAATGCATCTTCATCATGATCCACGTATGAACCCATCACCTTTTAACAGCGATGGCGACACCACGGTCCGCAACGCCCCTTGAAGCCATTGGTAAGCACATGACGCCTCCACGAGGATCGAATCTGGTCAGCCAGTTCAGAAGATAAAGAGGCAAACACGAAATGTGCGCCTCCGCTACGCGTCGCCGCACGATTTCTTCAGTTTTGCCTAACAATTCGGAAGAGGGAATGCAAGGTAAGCAACCAATCGATACCCATGGAGAGCTTATAGAGAGAAGAGATGCGCGCCTCATGTTTCTACAGGTAAGTTGTGACGGACCCAACTAGGACCTTAAGAACACTCGCGTCATGCATTGCAAAGCCGTGCAATCCCCCCTGCTTATAAGAGTTGATCGAGCCTGTCCAAAAAAGACTTCGAGTGCTCTTCAATATCGCGATATGCCGCTTACGTAATTTCGCCGCGTCCTGTTCTCGGATGAATGAGGCAAACGCGAAATGTGCGCACGGTTTCTTCAGTTTTGCGGCTTTTTGCCTAAAAGTGAAGTTATCGCGTTGTGAATCGTGATGGTCCAGAGTGGGCCCAATGTGGGTTGACCCGGTTGATGTTCAAACTTCACGGTCCGAGGCGAAAGTTGAAACACGGCAGGCATCTCGACTTGGCCTTCTCGCATATATGCAAAACTCCTTCTTCTTCCTTCGTCTCAGACCGTCTGTTATCTTTCTTCACTGACTGGCCTCAGTGCTCACAGGCCGGCTGGCGGTGGAGATTGTGGAGATTATGCGGCGGCGACGGGATCGGATGCCTCGGCTTTCCCGGCACTTGAGACTCAGGAGTCGTCCGTATTTATTGTACGTTGTAACATGTAAAAGGGAGCATCTTCGTCTCGGGGCCATGGTCGTCACGCCAGTACATAAGAGGCCATACTCGCCATTCGAGTACATAGGAGGCCATACGACATCAGACATGGATGCGGGCCGCGGCTGACGACTTCTCGTGATCTTACCGCCATCACTACCGACAGTCTCGCCCATTAGCTTCCTGTCGGACTATTTTGCTAGGCCCGTCCAGCGTTGATGACGAGACCGTTCTCCTGACCAGATATGTCTCAGTTCCATGTGACGGAGCATGTCATCGATGGCGCTCACATCAGAGAGTATCCTCGTGCTACGGCAGATGACCAGGACGCGCCGCTCGTGCTTCACGTCAAGCAATATACTCCCAGGAACAACCCCTCGCCACGCAAGGGAGACGTGACGATTATCGGTGGGCATGCCAATGGCTTCCCCAAGGTACGCATAGACTGGTCATGTTGCAAATTCAGCATGAAGCATCCCTATCCGAATCATACATCTCTTCATGAATACTCATTATCGTAGGAACTGTATGAGCCCTTGTGGGACCATCTCTTGGAGGAACTCAACAAGCACGGCGTTCGCATCCGCGCTATATGGATCGCCGACTGCGCATGGCAAGGCCGCAGCGGCGTCTTGAACCAGCAGAAGGGGCTCTTGGGCAATGATCGTATGAACTGGCCCTCGATATTCCTTCTTGAGTTGGACATGGCAAGATCATGGCAAAAGCCCAACAAACTGAGAAGTGACTCTGTGGCTGACCACATTCTTTAGCGGGCTGGTACGACTATTCTCGGGACATCATCCACATGGTCAACACGTTCCGCATGCCGCGCCCTCTCGTCGCGGTAGGGCACTCCTTTGGGGGCACCGCGCTCACTCATGCCGCGCTGCTACACCCGCGACTCTTCCACAGCTTAGTCCTGATAGAAGCCGCCATTGTGCCGGGAAACGGAGATCTATCGGCGGACGGCGGGATTCCAGCCTCTGCGAGCCTCAGGCGTAGAGACGTGTGGCCGTCACGGCAACATGCGGCCAAGGCGCTCGCCAAGAGTCCCTTCTATCAGTCATGGGATCCGAGTGTCTTAGATTTGTGGATTAAATACGGCCTCCGACCCAAGTCTGCAGTCTCTGGGACTCCCGACAGCCCTGAAGAAGGAGAGGTGGCACTCACCACGAGCAAGCACCAAGAACTCTTTACTTATCTGCGGCCCTCATGGCCGGCCTTTGACGACGCGGGCAAGGAAATAGTCCATCCAGAATGGTTCAGGGACGCGTTGGGTGACCCTCAAATCCCCATTACGGCTCTGTATCCCTTCTCCCGCCACGAAGCGCCGTCTACCTACGTTTGCCTCGTCCATCTCCGTCCCGGCACCTTCTTCATCAACGGCGGTCTGGGCACCTTCCTCTCGGAATATGAGGTCAACAAGAAAGCCGCCATCACAGGCACAGGCCGCGGCGGCAGCGGCGGTATGAAGACCGGACGCGTCCAGAATGTCACGCATCCACATTACGGACACCTCCTTCCACTTGAAAACCCTAGCTTCTGTGCCCAGCAGGCCGCTACGTTCCTCAAGGCCGAGCTGGCTATCTGGGCGGTCGAAGAGAAGGAATACGAGGCTTGGGCGAGGCAGCCCAATCAGAAAAAGACGACTGCGTCTCCGGAGTGGAAGATCCAGCTGGATCGGATGATGAAGAGACCCAAGCCGAAAATATGATGGCGGCGCGGCGTGTAAAACAGACAGAAGTCCTCTTGGTAGGTATCAGCCCCTGAGACCTGAGTACCACTAATACGCAGCTTTTTAAGTTGGGCTGTGGAGAAAATACTACGCTGCCAGTGAAGAATGCTCGGGGTCAAACGTGGGAAGAGAAATGTGTTGCTAAATGAGCGGGTTATTACCCGTGGTCTATGGTAATCTTTTGCAAAACTTGGTCGATACTAAGGCATTTTCACCATTCAGTCTCCAGGGGCGCCTTAGCTCGTCACTGCTTTAACCGGTCTTTCTTAACGATAAGACGTCACGGCTTCATTCCGAGATAGGCCAAAGCGCGATGAAGGCATCGATATCTGAATAGAAGAAACGCTATATCTCGCTAGAAGACACTGAAAAAGCAGGAAAGGTAGCTCTTTTATTCCCTTCCTTCTGTCTGTTCTTCTCTATTTATTCACCTCATTAGGAAATTCCTTGATTCCTTGTGTTGTGAAAAGTGAAGACCCTGTGTGACAAGGCTATCATACCTCGCCCGGGTTGCTTACTGTGCGCCCTGCGGTACGCGCCGATGAGGTGCATGTTACTGCCAGGGCGAGGAGGTCGGATTTCCTAGGTACATAGGACCATGGATTTTCGAGTCGCAGAATTAGAGCCTTTGATACGGCCAGTTGTTCTAACTTCTCGAAGGGGTAAGCCCGTGATCAACAAGAAGCCTTGCCTTTGCTGCAGTCAGGGCCATCAAGCACATGAGCCCGGAAAGCTCTCCATGCAACATGGCACGATATTTCTGGCCAAGGAGGCATGACTGCCTCGTAGGTAGATCAGGGAACTCTGTTCGACAAAGAGGGCAAAGAAACACTCAATGCGATAGCCGAAAAAGCGGCGCAAAGACAGGAGGGGGTTTTACTTCCTCGCTTGTAGCCTCGAGGCTTTGATCTGTCTACCGACGTCCATCAAGTGACAAGCTGCGCGAGATGCTTGTTATTGTACGGATTATTGTGCTTGATTCTTCTATTGCTTTAAATAACAGAGAGAAGAGCCTATTTATACATGAGAAGAGAAAACCTTTCAAGATTCTCATTTGCATGGTTTTGAACTGGTCAACAATGACGGTGAGGCTTACACAAATGTGCTTCGGAGATGAGACTCGGAGATTGCCTCATGCACTGTTGTAAGTATGTATGTATCAGAGTGAAATGATACACTCTTGACTGGCTGAATGTAACATGTTGAGCAATGAGCGGTGTACAATAAATGGTACGATAATGACGATGTCGTGAGAAAACGTCGTTGTCGTGCCAAGTTTGGAAGAAGTAAACCAAGTACTTGAGAGGGTTTCCTTGGTGATAAAAGGGCCAAGCGCAGTCGAGGCTTTGAAAGACTCTCTCTACTAGCACATAGATGATGGTTGCTCACGAGCCAACATCTGGTCATTGTGGACTTCATACAGACCAACTGTGGCGCTTTGAGGGATATACCTACTCCGTACCTGTAGAAGACGCTCCTATTACGCGCGAGCGCAAAATAATCCACATATACTCCTAACGCGGCATTGTCGACTCGACTTGGCAATGGGCATGCATGCAGCATGCATGATGCCGGTAAGAAGGCAGCGAAGCTTTCATTGCCGGCGCAAGGAGGAGGTACCTAATGTTACACACACATATCAGGAGGTACCTAAGGTACCTACGACAGGTGGTGGAGAATGAGATCATAGATGGGGGTTTTGAGCCGGCGGCTCGGATTTCACTCCGTAGTCAAACGGATCTGGATCTGATCTACCACGGTCCACGGTACGGAGTACGGAGTACGGAAGCATCGGCCAATTAGAGATAGCTAGCACCATCGGAGAGGAATGACCAGGTACATACCGATTGTTAAGATTAGGGCTCCTGGCTGACAGGCGTGGCTTGCGAATAAGCGCACTAACAACCGTTGAAAGAAAGTTAAAAATCACTCCTTGTTCGAGTACTCCGTATTGTACAATATACACAATCTTTTCCCATTCGGAACTCGGGTGTCCACTTTGCTTGCCACGTACCTCTGGCAGTTGATGGAATTACTAATTAGGTACTGTCCAACACACAACCATATATACACATTCTCTCACGGTCGTGAAGGATAGGTTCGGGAACCAGGGATGAGAGTACTACATATTTTATTCCAAACAGAGAAACAACTACGTACATACAATATACTGGCGTGGCACACAAACAATAGTAAAACAGAACAAGAGGCAGCTACCTAGAGACAGCACCATCGTTGACGGGATACATCCAACTTTTACCCCGGCCATCACAATCTTCCTGACCACCATGCCTCCCCAAGCTTCACTTGACATACCCCCTTGTTCTTCTCTGCCCCTGAGGTCTGTACCCTCCTATCCAATCCTGGCCATACATTCATCATGTGCCACCAAACTAAGCTGCGCGGCAGTCTTCGTGGCGATTTCTTTCCTTGGGTGAAAAAAAGGATCAGGTCGCGACTACGTGTTGATACAGAACATCCTGTAGTGCGCGATGAGCCTCCTTGACCTGCTCAGCGAACCTCTGTGACCCCTTCTCTCGCCGCCTGGCCATACATCGATCGATGTTCTGGCAGTTGGTGAAAAAAAAAAAAAAAAAAAAGAGGTTCAAGTCGCCTACATGTAATACATGGTATTCTCAAGTCTGCGATGAACCTGCTTGGCCGCGTTGGCATTGGCCACCTCGGGACTGTCTCCGACGCTCTCAACTTCGCTGACGTCGTACTCTGGGCGATGAGCACGGGCTCGCTCACACACAATGTCGGCATAGTAGGCAGGAGGGCAGATGCTAACGGCCTTGGTGGCACGTCCGAAAAGGTAGCACATCTCGTGGGTCAGGCGCTCGAGCTCGTTGGCAGCCTTGTCACCAAACTTGGCACGGAACACCTCGTCGAGGAGGACGGTGTAGTGAGCAGGGCGGGCAGTTCCTTGGAGGGCGTCATGAGCGGTAAGGAAGAAGTCCCAGTAGGGGGCCAGGGTGATGCCGCGATCGACGACGGTGCCGTTCTTGATGTTGCCGGATCGGGACATGTTGTTCTTGTCGCTGGGGTAGAAGCGAGTCTGGTGGCGCTTGACAGAGACGATGATGGACAGCTTGGGAGGCTTTCTCGTGGTGTACATCAGGCGGCATGCCTCGCGGATCAGGGGCAGTTCCTTTTCCACGACTTGAGAGAACTGGCCCTCGGAGACACCGTCACGGAAGATGACGATGTTCTCCGGCAGGGCATTGCTGTTCTTAGCCTGCCACAGCTGGAGACGAGATTTGAAAGCCTCGGTCAAGGTGTTGCTGAGCATTTCTTGCTTGGCCTTTTGCTCCCATGCGCGAGCCGGCCACTGGGCAAGATCCTTGTCAACGGATGCCACGAGGCCGACCAGACTGGGGGGCTCTTGGCCCTCAACAACGTTCATGTTGGTCGGGTGCGTGACATCGTAACCGACAAACATGGTCTGGCCTTCCTTCAGAAGAGGCGAGTCAATCTTGAGCTTATGGTTCACGCCACCTGCCTTGAGATTAATCTTGAGGCCGACGTTGCTGTAGTAGGAAAAGTTGTTGTCCTTGTACAGATTCTTGGCCACCATGCAGGTCGTGTGGATACCGTATTGACAATCGCCGAGTCGCTTGATCTTGGTGTACAGACCCGTGCTATCCTTCTGAGGAAGAATGAACATGATGTGCTGGATGCCATTCTTTTCCGCGAATCCAAAGAGGTTCTCGAGCCCGTTACCCATGGCCATCTTGAGAAGCATGTAAGACTTGGGCAGGGTGACGGGTGACTTGGCAATGTTGATGCCCATGTTCTTGGACATGAAGAGGACAAAGTTCTCCATGGTTTCTTTTGGAATTTCCCGACGCACATCGTTCTCGCTCTGCAACATGTTGATGTAGCACCACTTGTTGATGGGTGCACCGGGCTTCACCACCTTGACTTCTCTCATATTCCAGGAGCCGTTGAAGGGCGAAACAGAGACCGGCTTTCGACTAGCATCGATGTAAGCCACAGCTGGAACAGGCAAAATACGGCCAGTCACCGTCGCCAGCTGCTTGCCAATGGACATGCCGAAATCCTTCAAGACGGTATTCTTGTCATACTCGAGAACATCACGGCTGTCCTGAGCAATGGAGAGCGCGTTTTCATAGGGTGTTCGACACGCGAAGGCGAGCATAGCGGTCGTCTCGTCAGCAGTCAGTTTGGCCTTGACACTTTGGCCCTGTTGGATTTCCAGCATTTCGGCCGGGAAGAACGTGGGCTGTTTGGCGGTTCCAAGATTCATGACGGGAAGGTTTTGAAGCGTGACACCGTACTCTATTTCACAAGGCTCAAAGTCAGCAAACCTCATCTCGCTCGGCTCTAGAATAAAAGGGGGGGGAGGGCGGGCATACTCTTCTTGTAGTAGTCGAAGACGGTAACGTAACGACTTCCGGCGTCATCCGTGAGCCAGAATTTGATGCTCTTGGGGCCAGGGTATTCCCAGCCAGGCTCGATCTGCGGGCGATTGGGACCCTCGGCCATCGAACCTGCCAATCGGTTGACCATGCCGTGCAGGGCCTTGCTTCGTCGAACCTTGGTTCCATCCGAGAGCTTGAACGTGGCCCAGACACGCGTCTTGGGCAGGAACTTGGAAAAGGCGCCCACCAACTTCTTCAGTCTAAAGTCGTTGGACTGAACGGGCTGGATCTGAAGTTTCTTCATCGCCTCGTCGAGTTTCCCGGAAATCTTGAAGACGCCATGCGTGACGTTGGTGTTAAGAAGAAGTCGACCCGTGCCAATCCTGACGGATTGGAAGAAGCCTCGTGCAGCAAGAAGGGTTCGGTAGTTCTGCATAAGGCTAGCAGACTTCTCGTCCTTGCCAAAGGGGAAGAGTCTGGAGCTTCCGATAGAAGTGACCTCTCCAAGCTTAGCCCGCACACTGTGACCCAAGACGATGTCCAGGGCATCAATCACGTCGGGGAACTTGGGGTAAGATGTTCTCTCGCCATGGTCGTCCATGGAGCGAGTGTAGTCGACGAGATCGGCCAAGGCAATCTCCGTGGGGCCGCGAATCGTCACGGTGACCACGTCAGGACTGCGATCCTGCGTCTCGGCCGGAAGCTCGACTGTCATTGGGTTCTCGCCGAGGTCCAACTTGTTGGTCGTGACGATTTGGGTTTTGAACTGCGATGCCATTCCAATCTTCTTGTTCGTGGTGGAAAGCTTTTGCAGGACTGCCTGAACGGCGATGTGGAGCTTTCGGCCCTTGACTTCTCTTTCCTTGCCCGCATCCTTACCCTTTTTACCTTCTTTGCCTTCTTTCTCTTTCATTGGCTCGCCCTTGAATTCGAGTTCATATTTGTACAGATAGGCCGACTCAACTTGGACGGGAAAGTAGTTGGCCCAGAGGACCACACTTTGACCTGCGGTTCCAAAAGCAGGTCGAAGTGGAAAGACATTGGTAGAACCCTCCTGCTGCTTTATGGCCAAGGAGCCCATCGTCGCCGTCAGGTTCTTGACAGAGCCTTGGCTGGCTTGCACAATCTCATTTTCCAGTTTGGTGATGGTCTGATCAGGTTCGGGGACGCGTCCCTCAACACTAAAAGCAATGTCAGCGCCCGCATCGCATGACGACGTGGGGAGTGGTGTCGCGTGAGGCCATAGAAGCTAACGACAAGAAAAGTCGTCTTCTCTCCTCGACGATGGGAAGACACGAACCTGTACACCTTTGAGCGAGACTCGTTGGGAGGAGCACCGCCTCCACGACCGCCGCGGAAGCCTCCACCACCACCACCACCTCTGTCTCCTCGGTAGCCGCCACCACCACCACCACCTCTGTCTCCCCGGTAACCACCACCACCACCTCTATCGCCTCCTCCTCTGCCGCCACGATAGTCTCCTCCTCCTCTACCGCCGCCGCCTCGTCCTCTGCCGCCGCGATCCGCCATGACGAGTTTCTTAGTGGTGCTGGATGGCCTTGAAGATGATAAGAATGAAGTGTCTCCCCAACTCAAACAACAAGTTTGAGCAAGACAAGGGAAAAGTTTTGCTCTGGCGCCCGGTGCTGTGGATAAAAGATGGTTTATGAGTGTGGCCTGTTGTTGAGCAAGGGAGAGTTTTCGCTCGAGCATTGGGTGCGGGCCCGATAAGTACCTGCCCACTTGGAAATGGAAGTTGGAACCCAAGATGGTGCGGGGGGGTGGAGACAGGGAGGCGGCGGCTCAAATATCAGTGGGCTGGGACAAGCGGACGCATCAGTACGCATCAGCACATCAGTCACTACGCATCAGTCTTTGATCAGTCTTCATCAGTCTTACGTTGCTTCTGGCAAACGCGGGCAAAGATGGCGAGAAAAGGTGCCATGCACTTGATCTGAAACGGTCATCGGATGGACGCGCAAAAAACAGCGTCCAGATACCGTTGCTAAATGTGCAAGCCCAGCGGTTAGCTTTCGAAGCTGGTCTGTGCTTTCCCAGACCTAGGTACGTACTCCTTACGCGATTCAGAGTGGCACATCAGGGCTAACGCACAAGGCCAAAGTTTTTGCCTTGCGCACCGCCGAAAGAAAAGCACCGTGGCAGCCCATGTCCATGTCCGTCCAGGTCTTGCAAAGTTGCAAATCATCCAAGCGGAAGCCATCGCGTCTTCCATTCATATGATCCAGATCATCCATGCATGTCACGGCCAATCACGCTCGCCAACCGGCTCCGACAGGAGCGCGACGAGATGGCGATAGAACGGCGACAAGGACTCATCAAGAAGGGCAATGACATGGACTGGATGACAGCTACCTCGTCAGCGCTGCACTGCTGCATGTCACAGACTCACAGCCGATGAAACCGTCGGCCACTGCAGGCCGTCGGTGTCTGAACCGGCGAGAATGAGGAAGAACTTAGAAGGCGGCGAGAAGGAGAGAGGGGGATCGACACCAGACTGTCCAATCAAACGCGGCGTGGCTGCGTGTCTGCTTTGCCATGAAACTGGCACGATCGCCCACTTGTCGACAAAGCAATGTCAACACAATCCGACTCAGACAACAGCACCTGCCGCCATGGTCCATCAGCAACTCCATCAGCGAACACAGCAGGAGAGACCCAGCAAACACCATTAGCAAACACCATCAGTGACGCTATCATTTGGGTCCCACGGCGGCTGCGGGAACTCGGGAGTTTTCTCCAAAACTGACGAGAATATGTATCGAATCACTGGACACAACGATTTTGCCTCACGTCATGATCACTAAGTATATGACGTGCTGCGCTTTATTGCCTTTAACGGCGAATGCCCTTCCTCTACGTCCAACCATATGCATAATCACATTATTCCTGACGCGGAAGCGGCGTCTTTGTTGGGACTACGTAGATATGTGATTAGATACCTACCTACCTACCTTCTGTACTTTGTACAGATTACATACGGACTCACGGAGTAGTCAGTTACCGACTGCCTACCCGCCGCCTTGTTGCATGCATGCAATATATGCAGACTCACGTATGCACAGATACCTATTATATGCATTCGAAACATGCAGATATATAGGAGGTATGTACACACATACCTACCTGGAGAGATGGGTATGTACATTGTAGGACTGGTTCACACGTCGCCACATCTGTAATTCGTGCGCAGAGCATCTCCAATCGCTTTCCTTCTCATGCCTCGTCTGTACTCTTGCAGCTTCGTGGTCATGCGAACGACCGCTTGAAAGAAAAATAGAGAAAAGGACGCGGTGATACGCCAACGGGTTTCAACTTCAAGTCAAATAGTTCGCCCTCAATCCATGGGCCATGACATGATGCACCATATTGTTCCATTCAACCCAAACTACCTACCTCCACCATGCGTTTTACACGCTGAAACAAAAATGCCTACCTCACGCACCTTTCTACCTACTTGCTTTCATATTGCTACTGTCGACACAGGACCACCGGCCGTTCGGTGTTCTGCACGGCACCGGCCGTCTATACGGAACCACCACTGGAACAAGACTGAACAATCACGGCCTTTCTCTATTTCCTTTGAGCTGCGAAAGCGAACGGGAGACGAAAAATTAATCAGACGACGACTACTTGTCCATTAACTCCACGATTCGGCTCACTCGCCGTTAATAAGCGCCGACCATCTATCTACCTATGATTCTACCTATGTACATGCCTATTTCTTCACCGCACCATGTCGAACGAACTCCGGTCGAAGCGACATGGGACAAGACGGGCAATAGCTCCAAACAGGTATTGCACCCAACGGCATACCAAGCGATTACTGCTCGGACAACGAGGCGGAAACAAATCGCACTTGGCAATTCTTCGCCATTCTTCGCTGTTCTCTCTCCGTCGAACCCACATTCCACATCGAATAACACCCATACCTAACCCAGAGCGCAATACGCGCGTCGCGCACCCAAATGTAGGAAAAGGATGTAGCTCCTAGCGACAGCCTTGGATCAGACTGAAGATTATCTGTCATGCACAAGCCCAGCTTACCTATCTATCTCGGCATCTGTACACCCTCAAACTTCAACAACGATTACGAGACCTCATCTATGACAAAAGCCAAGAGAGCAGTAATCCGTTGAAGAGGGAGGGAAGGCGGCTTTTGCGGAAATCTTGCCACGAACTGAAATACCTGTCGACTGAATGAGTCACGTTGCATTGGTCAGCGCGTTGTCTGTGCATCACAATTGCCAGTTACGATGTATAAGGCTGACTGAACAAGTGTTTACGGCAGGAAGAGCACACGTCCTTTCACGATCTGATCCATCACATTCGTCCCACTGCCACTGCGTCCGCCTCCTCATTGTTCAACAAATCCTGTTTCGACCGAGAGAAACCCATCCCCCCCCTGCATGTCCCTTTGGACAGATCAGCGCCCCTTCCAGCCGCCGAGCAACATCACGGTGAACAGAACCGCATAGTGGGTTACATGCTTCAACTGACAGAGAACCCGCCCATTGTAGACGCGCGGCTCTGGTGCAGAACGTTTCAGACCTGCCTTCTGCAGTCTCTTGCACGAAGCAAATAAAGATCCCGCAGAAACAGAGACCAAACAATCAAGGTTCCATTACATATCCAACCGGGTTAGTGTGCCGATGAAATCTCAAAGCCCATGTTGAATCGTTGATGCGATCCCCCCCGATCCGCGCCCCCAATGTAGTCGCTCTCCGGCGGACCGAGGTACGAATAAGGGAGAGCACCAAGATCCAGAACCAGCTTCTCCAAAATCATGTTTGGTTTCCGCAACCGCACCTCAATCGTGTGCGCGCCTACAGTGACGCGGCCCACGTTATGAGACTTCTTCCACACGCAATCCATGACTGCGACGTTCCAGCCCTTGGGAAGACCGCGATCATTACCGGGATCGTCCTCGGTCAGTCGCATCCGCTGGATGTCGCCTCCGTCCCAACGAAAGTCATACTCCATGCGGGCTTTTGGGTCCGTTTCCAGCGTCATGTTGAACTGCAGCTCGAGGGTTGCATTCTCGCGGGGCGAGAATACATAAATAGGGAAGCGCAAGAATGGAAGGCTATCGGGGGAACGAACAACGTCTTGTTCAAAGGGAAGTGTAACAGATCCTGCGAGGGGACGACCAAGAGCGGGGAGGGCCATATACGGGGGCGTTGCCCATTTCCCGGCATCGATGGCGAGGTGACCGCCTGTTTCGACGAAGCCCGTGAAATTGCCGGGTACTTTGCTATGTCGCACCGTGAGATGGACCTTTTCGTAGCCATCCAGCGTGCCGGTGATCTCAATGAAGACCGATTCGTCAAAGCTATCTGGAACCTGACTCCAATCCACAGTGACGGTAACCTTGACGTCGTCATCGTCGGGTTTGAGATCCCCGCTGTACTGGCTGAGCTTGATCCATTGATACTGTGGTTTCGCCACCCAGGAGAAAGCTTTTGTGCCACGGTGATAGATTTCGAAATACCGATCCTGTGGACCATATGGCGTGATGAACGGCAGCGTAACACCCGGCTCGAGCCATTTGCGAGATGGATGCGTCCGGTCCGAATCCTCGTTGATGTGGCCCGCATTGACGCCCTCGTGGCCTTCTACAGCTATGCCCATGTGCCCGAGGCTGGGGTTTGAGTCTTCCCGTGTTTGGACATAGCATAGCCCTTCTATCATGTTTCTGTATGGCTGGGCGCCCGTGTCACCATACCCGTAGTGAGGTTGCCGCATGATGTTATTCCACTTGCCGTGGCTTATCGCATGATACTCCTGCATAAGATCATGGTCCCTATCGAGAATCTTCACCGACTCATGAAAGAGCACGTTGGTTGTGTTGCGGCGCTGCTTTGCGAATAGCTGGTTCCGGTACTGCGTGACACGGAGGAGAGTGCACAGATAGGACGCCTTGATGGGGTGCAGGACAAGTTGAAAGAACGCAGACTGGTACTCCTTGTCGATAGCGGCTCCGACTCTTTCCACATCGTCTAGTAGAGTCTTCCACCGGCGCACAATGGTGTCGGCTTCGTGAAACTTTAGAAGCACGAACGTGTTCACGTCAATGTGGTCCTGCTTCCGGAGGGCGACGAGTCGATCAAAACTGTACCATGCCTTGGAAATTTCTGTGGCGTGCTTGCTTCCAAATTCCCGTGTGGCCAGTTGCTGGAAGTACTTGGGAAACGAGTCCGCGCTGATAGAGTTGATGTTCCAGGCCAGGTCGAATGCAAAGCTCATGGGGATCTCGCAGGGCTTGAGATCGCCGACGTTGAACACCCAGATACGGTTTGCGCCTTCGGCATGCGCAAGGCGTAACTGATGCCAGGCTTTCCCCTATAGTAATCGATGGTGAGAAGTGATGTTCGCCAGGCGCGGTCATTATACGGATGGACTACGTACCAGGACGTTGCTGTTCATCCACCTATAGCAACGAGGATAGCCAGTGTACTGGAAATGGTAATAGTACTAGTTTGTTGCAAGATCAGTATCAGGGCCCGGAGAAACTTTTCTTCTCTTTATTTGAGGTAGGAAATACATACCCCGGAGCCACCACGACGTAGCTTTTCCTCTTTATTTGGAAGTCGACGGAGGGACGAGAAATTGTCATCCGCAAACAGCAGTGTGACATCATCCGGTATCTGCAAGCCATTGTCATAGTACGTCTGAACCTCATTGTAAAGGGCCATCAGTTCTGATTGCAACTGCATGTTAGTCAGGGTTCATATTCGCCAAGAAATAGCTTAAGCCCGCTCAAGACTCACGCAAAACACCATCCTCGCTTCCGTAATTATCCTTGATTATTTCTCTCTGCACCTTCAAAATCTCTGTCAAGATCTTCTTGGGATCACTTCCACTGATAGGATTGTCACCTTCTGCCCGCATGCCCATTGTCATGTAGGACTCATACGGACGCGCGCGTTCTGCGCCACGTTTGAAATACTCCGTGACCTTGGCACGGTTAGTTTCCCAGTTCCACGTGTTCTCCGGCTCCGTCGTGGACCACTCGTTCATGGCTCTCTGCATGGGTTCATGGTGAGATGTGCCGACGACGATGCCGTAGCTATCAGCCATTGCCTGGTTCTTAGGATCATCGACGAAGAACGACCGTCCCGGGTATGGATAGCCTCGCCACATGGCCGGCCACAAGAAATTGGCTTTCAGTCTCAGCAGCAACTCGAAGACATATTGGTAGAAATTGGAGTCGAAGGTAGGGCCGAATTTCTCGTGGACCCAAGAGTCCATCCCTGGTGCCTCGTCATTGATGAAAATCCCGCGGTACTTGACACTTGGCTCGCCGTTGTAGGTCGATACTGGAAGAGCATAAATCTCGGCGTGCTGTTTTGGCGGCACATCTGCCCACCAGGACCAGCTATTTCTCGGTGAGTGACTTGCACGGCTTCTGCATTTCAAGGAACTTGTGGAAACTCACGGTGAAACGCCAATCTGCTCGGAAAGCGAGTAAATCCCATATATTGCGCCTCTCTTGTCGCTCCCAACAATGACGAGGCCGTTGTCGTAGCCCGCTATAGGACTAGCGACGCACGTAGTCATCCATGACTCCCATTTTCCAGCAAGAGGTGAATAGTCAATTTTCTTGTCTGTTTCCAGCTGCTGTATCGTCTTGGACCTTGACAGAGACCCTACGATAATACAGGATCTGGAATTGATCTGCCCGACTGAAGTGCTAAGCACAACATTGGCACGTGGAGGGGCAACCTTTGCAAAGTCTTTGGATAGGTTTTTGGCGGCAATCTGGACACCTTCGAATTCATCAGGGTCAATGATGATATCTGCACCAAGAAGGCTGAACCCTTGCCCGGGCTCAAATGCCACGACAGGCTGCTCGAACATGTTGTTTTGAGAAGTGGCGCAATTATACAGTCTCGTATGGGAAAAAAATGTTACGATTCTGATGCACAAAAGACTGCAGATATAGCAAACTTGAAGGTTCTTATAATAGGTAGAGTAGGTCACGAAACTGCGACATTGCTGAGGCTACCGAAGATGCGTCACGCGGTGGTTCTAGATGTTGGGAGAATGCTACACTGCCTCCTGCGCCATATCGGCACGAGACCAGCCACAGGACCATGTTTTAGATCACCATGGCACGAAAGGTTATTTACCGGATCAGACCATATCATGAGCTGCCAGCAGTAAGCCATATGTCTTGCAATTCGATCATCATCAAGCTGTGCGATTCTTCTGGGAGGGCGGTTGATGGAGCGGTACTGGCACCGATCGCATCTCCCTCACCTGAGACTCTGGTGCGCTGGTACGAACGTCTGCGACTGGTGAGTGAGGTAATTTGGGCGCCTTTTGGTGTGCCGTGGTGGATGACCTCAACTGAGGTTAAAGTTAACCCCGTTCAGCTGGCTGAAACCCCACCCTACAACTCCAACGATCTTGGAGGTATCGGACCTCCTGAAAGCCATAGCGGCGACGAAGTGATGAAATAGGTGTCTTGAGTGTCTCGGTGTGAAATCAAGTTTCAGGCTCGTGGCCGGCGGTGGCAACTTCAAGGATTTCGTTCTCCAGCCCACACACCTGGATGACCCCAATTCCCGCAGACGTGAGCATTCCGCGCCCCGGGTTCTGACCAACAAACTTCTCAGGTTCCTGTACGCCCACGTACACTTCTTTGATCCACGGCCTTTGGCGCAAGATGCGCTCAACGCACGGCAGCTTGCCACTCAGTCGCTTGAAGCAAGGCTCCATGGTCGTGTACAAGGCATGCTGGCTTTTGACGACACCAGCTAGACGCTCCTCCGTTGTGGACAGCTTCTCTGCTAGCTTCAGGAAACAGCATTCTTCCGCGTGCGTGTTGCCTTCGCGTTCCAGCGTGTATCCTTCGGCAACGACTTCGTTGTCGTCGAGTCGGACGAGAATGGCGCCGACACGGAAATTGCTCGGTTTTGGAGGCGACTTCTTGGCCAGGTCCAAGGCGTGTTGCATGTAGGCCAGGTGATGATGACGGTCTGTTGTCCCAGCGGCCATGACTTCGGCAGATGATGTCGGTCCAGAGAGGAACCTATTGGGTTTGCGCTGTTGTCCAAGCCAGAGGGCTGAGTCTTGTGAGGGGACAGGCAGTTGAACCTAGATGTGTGAAACCCACGGGACTTTTTATGGCAAAAGTTTCTTGGACATATTGTTAGAGGCTGTCGTCTTGTAGCGTTGTAATTAGCTACCCCGCCCATTAAAGCTACTGCGGGGCTGCACAAGCAACTCTCACAACCAGACGCGTCACGACGCGTGACACCTTCCACCTGTAGCTTGTCCGACCAGTGACCACATTAGTGTCCAGTGTCCACACTACCTACGCCTCCTCTTACATACATCGCTGCAGTTTTCCAGGGGGCAATTCGCTTCAAATTCATCATGTCTGATACTGAAGACATCGCAGATGGAGAGCCACCCGTCGTTGATCCATACGAAGTTTTGGGCTTGGAGAAGGAAGCCACTGCCGACCAGATCAAGAGCGCGTATCGAAAGGCGGCACTACAAAATCATCCAGGTGAGCAATGCCAGTACGACAGTCTTCCGTAGTCACCTGCTAACTAGGCGTTTCTAGACAAGGTTCCTGATGATCGCAAAGACGAGGCTCACTCCAAATTTCAGCAAATAGCCTTTTCGTACGCCATCCTCTCCGATCCTGTTCGTCGCAAGCGTTACGATACCACCGGCTCAACGTCAGAGGCCATCGTAGACGCAGATGGCTTCAACTGGAGTGACTACTTCCGGGAGCAGTTCAAAGACTCCATCTCCGCCGATGCAATCCAGAAGTTCGCCGACAAGTACAAAGGGTCGACGGAAGAAAAAGACGACATCTTGATTGCGTATGAGCAATGCGCGGGAGACATGGACAAAGTATACGAACGCGTCATGTTGAGTGACGTAACAGAAGATGACGAGCGATTTCGCAAAATAATCGACGAGGCGATCGCGTCGAAAGACGTTCCAGCGTTCGATGCCTACAAGAAAGAAACGAAGAAGAAGCGCGCCGCTCGGCTCAAGGCCGCGAAAGCAGAAGCGAATGAGGCAGAAGACTATGCAAAGGAGTTGGGCGTTCACGAGAAGTTGTTCGCGAAGAAAGGTAAAAAGGGCGGCAGCTCAGAAAACGACCTTGCTGCTTTGATTCAGAAACGGCAACAAGATAGGTCGGCCGGCTTTTTGGATCGCCTAGCTGAAAAGTACGGAGCGAATGACCCCAAGAATAAGAGGGGGAAGAAGAGGGCAGGGGAGGAAGACGAGCCGTCTGAGGCGGATTTTCAGGCAGCAGCCGCCAGGTTAAAAGGCGGCAAGTCGAAGAAGGCGAAGAAATAGGAGCAAATGGATGAGGTTCTAGGCGTTTTCAGGAATACGGAGCAACGGCGTTCGGACATGTGCTATCAATCTATCACGAGCGAATATGGGACTGGCTATGAAGAATGAGGCAAAGCTGTGTCGTAGATCTCAAGCGAGGGACACACGGAACTCGGAGTGAAACCACCATAGTGCACACCATGCTGCAATGTGAAATCCTGCAATGCTCAGGCGCAACATGATCTCTTCAGTGTGTTTCCTGATGAACGTGAATTGCAAAAGGCGCCGCCGACTGGCCAATATTTTGGCGGCAAATTGATGTCGCGGCGCAACCGTAAAACCAGACTTTCTTATTTATTAGTGGATCCACCAATTTACAAACACAAGCCCATGTGCAGTCTCCTCTATGTACCTCGTACGTCAACTTTTCCATGGCATCGCAATTGACCTCGTCATCGCGGTCATCGGCAGATTCTTGTTCGACGCGTGACAACTCGCGCCGTGACTCTCGGAGCCGCGCGTTGAAGCCATAACCATGCCATGACTGACGCATGCAAGACCGAGATCTACCCACGATACTGCTTCCACTTGTCATCCACTGCCAACACCTGGTGTTTCTTGCCAGCGCGCGTGATCCACACTCTGCAGCAGCATGCAGGATTCGAGGGTGAGTGCTATTCAAGGCCTGCAATGGAGACGACTGACTGACTTTTACTCTTACTCCAGGCGAAAACTTCTTCTTTCACAAAAACTTGCCCATCAAATGGGCTCGCATCGTGGGGTGCGTTGTCGCAATCGATGAATTTTCTGGTCGACACGTCTTTACCCTGGATGACAGCAGTGGGAAATGCATAGAAGCATGGATCTTCGACTCGTCCCACGCCCCGGAACCAGCTTCGGCAGTGGCGAGCGAGGCAGCGGCTGCAAAAGAAAATAAAAGCGCAAAAGATACGATGCGAAAAGACTTAGTAGCATCGCCGGCTTACAGCGAGATTGACATTGGCCATGTTATTGATGTAAAGGGGAGCCTGTGCAGCTTTAGGGGGGAGATGCAAATCAAAATAGAAAAGTTTTCTTCTGTGAAGGGCACTGCGCAGGAGATGATGCTTTGGAAGAAAAGGTCCAAGTTTCAGCGAGATGTCCTGGACAAACCGTGGGTGTTAGATGCAAAGATCATTCGACGCTGTCGCAAAGAAGCTGAGGCCTCCTCATTGAGCGAAAAACGAAGAGAGAAGCGACATCACGCGAGCGCAAAGAGCGCTTTGAAGGGAAAGGAGTCTGCGGAGCCTCCGAGGGCCCAGGTACCCGAAACTGGTCAATCTAGGAAGAAGGAAAAGAAGCAAACGTCTGCCGAAGTTGCTGCTCAATTGAAGCAGTTGATTCTGGACGGCTCCGTGAAGGGCAAATATGGCGCACTCGGTCTGTAATTGGACTGGAATGCGAAATCGTCCACTGGCGCGATCGCCGTCTGCTTCCATCTTCTGCATCTCCGTTCATACATAGCATCCAGCTAGTCGACGAAGAATAAAACCAAGGACTTGTGGCAACTTGCAGCTATGGTGAGTGTGCAACTGCGTTCAACGTTCCTTCCCCGACTGGCCTGCCGCCTGATAGGAAGCAAGCAGTTGGTCGTATTCCGATGTGGCAGCAAACCGGTGCATGTACGCTTTGGTCTTTCCCATCATTTCTAGTATTGCGCTAGAGCTCTTTCAGACAACATGGAGGGTGTGCTCTTCTTCATTCACGGGCGTGTCTGGCTGCCCTGATTCAGACTTCACAAGCATCATCACTTCAATTTCACCTCCCTCTAGCCCACCCTAAGAATTGGTCACGTCAAAGTATCTCTTCCATTTGCTATTCATCATTCCTATAACCTATTGTTCAAAGCATACGCACACTTTGGGCGTCCGTTGCAAAAATTGATTACATTACGGTCAGTATTGCTGTCATTGAGACTGTCGTGAATCTCTCGTTCCTCGGACTCTTGAGCGTCTGCTATCTCAACTGTCCACTTATATATGTATAATGTCGCGATGCATATTATCTATTTGATCTGGAGCTACTGCTTTCAAAACAGTCTATGCCCTCTCCGCCGGTGGCCGCCATTGCAGACTGCTACATAGTGGCCCAAGATGGAAATACCTTTACTACTACTTATATTGTCAAACTTGCTGACTCTTATTCTAGCATACTCGTGTCCTGGAAAAAGCTGGATAGCCGAATCTCGTCAAATCTCGTCAAAGCAAGGCAATCATTCCTTCAAGTCCCTTCATCCTAAGCCTCCTTGCACTGCCTCGTCAGGCCATACACAGTCAAACAAATTTGCTTCAATTCGAACTCTATTTACCCAACTTCCACCATTATATGATCGCTTTGTCACCGAGGAGTATTCGGTACCATCAGTTACTGGTCTAGAGAAACGAAAGTCAAGATCTAGTGCTACCACAGGTATTAGGGACGCCTTTTCTAGTAATCATCTCTACGCTGCTAGCATTGGTCAAAGTCATCTTCTTGCAACTCAGAGAGACGCCGAAGCATCACCAACCATAGTGATTGATAGGCCATTTGTGAGTGGGAAATCATCAAACGTACATAAAGCCGACCTCAAGCTCTCTACAATGGCGAGCCAAGACATCTTCGCAGAGCCAATTGATACAAAGGCGCCCCCCTCGAACATCCCCAGGCAAAATGATCATCCGGTACCACGCAAGGGAATAAAAGCAGCTGGAATATTGCAGACCAACAAATTCTACTCCAACTTTTACTTGGGGGACCAGAGAGCGCCAGCTTTCACATTCCCATACTCTGTGTCTTGGGTTGGTGGCAAAGGTGGTGGTGGCAGTTGGGGCCTAGCTTGCTCACATATTGAAGAGCACCAAAGGGTCTTTGGAAAGGAGAAAATGGCTGGAACTTCTTCGTACTATCTCAATCCTGTCGGGATCCAGTCTATGATTCTATCAGCCAAGGAATTAGGATGTGAAACCGCTCTCTCAACCGACATGATGACCGCATTTTCAACCACAGTGCACCTGAGCGCGAATAAAACAGCTGCTCCTGCGGTCTCGTTTCCTCTGGTACAAGGAATGGCCTATCTGACGGCACAATACGATGGATCTACACCGTTAATACAGTCGGGTGTCTTTTTTAAGGCGGTGAGCCGTGCCACGCACGACCCCAAGGAGTATGTCACGAAATACAATTTTCACTTGGAGGATGGCACCACCTGGCGCGTATATGCGTATCGAACCAAAGGTGACGCACTTGATCTCAAAATCACAAATAACAGTTTGGCCGAGTCGAAACACGCCTTCTTTGGGACTATTCAAGTGTGCAAGGACCCTGGAACTGAGGGATCAGAGGATCTGCTTGACGACGGAGCTGGAATATACCCTCTCACACTCACACTATCCGGGTCTGCAACCGGTAAAGAAGGCACGTATTCGTTTGCTTTCGAGAAAAAGGGTCATCAGCTTGGCCATCTGTACGTTTACGCTCTGCCTCATCACTTGGCGTCATTTGATGGGGAGACGACAAAGCGAGTTCGAGGCGTTCGACTTCTGTCGCCTACCAAAGGGACATCTACTCTGGTGAAGGGCACCGGATGGACCATGGTAGAGCGACACATGCCAATAGGCATGGATTTTGCGCCCTGGCATCCGGAAAAGGGCACGCTCAAATGTCTTTCTGACAAGGCCAAAAGCACTATACGGGCAGTCGCGGCGAAAGAGCTCTCTCAGAATATTGTTGCGCAAACAAATCTAGACTCAATGTATTTCAGTGGAAAGGTGCGTCTCTCTCACTTTTTCTCTCGCTTCTTACTTCCAGGAATGGAGCATAGCCTAACGTGTCGAGAGCAGGCTTTGTCCAAGTTTGCCACGATTTTGTACGTCGTTGATGAGCTCCTCGGCGACAAAGCGTTGGCAAAGAAGGCTCTGGGTCCCTTGAAAGCAGCCTTCGATACCTTTGCAGCAAACAACCAGAGGTTTCCCCTCAATTACGAAAGTGCGTTGTCTGTTTCTTGTGTGTGTATTTATGTTACAGTCGCTAATGACGTTGTTCGGTAGCTGCGTGGGGTGGATTGGTGTCTTCGGCAAGTTACAAAACAGGGGACGCTGGTGTCGACTTTGGAAACACTTACTACAATGATCACCATTTTCACTATGGCTACCACATATTGGCAGCGGCAACGATTGGGCATCTCGACCCAGCATGGGCGATGGCAAACAAGGACTATGTCAACTCGCTCGTACGCGATGTCGCCAATCCTAGCAAGGACGACAAGTTCTTTCCCATGTGGCGCAGCTTTGATTGGTACCACGGCCACAGCTGGGCTCATGGTCTCTATGCGGCCGCCGACGGCAAGGTATGTGATGGCACGGTTCCAAGCAAACGGCGTAGCTGAAGAACTGACTGGCTTTGCAGAACCAAGAGTCGAGTTCCGAAGACATGATGTGCGCTTATGCGATCAAAATGTGGGGAAAGGTCATCAAGAATGAGAAGCTCGAAATGAGGTAGGCGGCAGCAGAGTCTAGTTCTGAAGCATTGTCTCTAACGTGTGCCATGCAGAGGAAACATTCAGTTGTCCGTTATCGCACGCAGCTTGCAAAGTTACTACCTGTATACAGAGGACAACGTTGTTCAGCCGAAGCAATTTATCGGGAACAAGGTAGCAGGGATTCTGTTTGAGAACAAAGTCGACCATACGACGTACTTTGACCCGAACATTGAAGCTATTCAGGGGATTCATATGATCCCCATACTGCCTCCATCGCTGTATGTGCGGGAGGAGAAATTTGTGCGAGAAGAGTGGGAAGCATATTTCAGCAAGGGCCGAATAGACAATATCCGTAACGCTTGGAAGGGCGTCATCTGGGCGAACTATGCCACGGTAGAGCCAAAGAAGGCGTGGGATTTCTTCACCTCGGACGACTTTGATGCTCAATGGTTGGACGGCGGCGCCTCGCTGACTTGGTACATGGCACTTTCTGCAGGTATGTTTCGTGCTGCTGTGCTGTGAGAAAGAACGAGGCTGACATTAGAACAGCATTGGGAGCGTGCTAGTCTGTTGAGTGCGAGTGGACTTGACTAGGACCAGATGGAGGGACCAGATGGAGGAGCCTAATGAAGGTCGGCGTTGCTCTATCGGAGTTTTGATAATTGGTGTTGTTTGATGGGAGACGAAGCATTGTCCTGTGGTTGTTTCTCGCCATGGTGTATACAGTATAGCCAATTTGACCCATTCTACTCAATATAGATTCGAACACCTATGAGAGTGTGCATGCCCAAGCAAAAGCTGAAGCTGAGCGTATGGGTGCCTGAACATATGTCCAAGGACGATACGCCTCATGGCGTCGCGCCGGGAGATGAAGGAGAAGCAGATCGGGGTCGCGTGACAGCTGCAGACCCTGGGCATCTTTATCTTGCACCTTAATTACTTTATCCTGGCGTCGATGCTGCGCCCATGTCTGTGCAGGCGTGGCAGGCATTGCGGGCTTGGCGTTGTCTCGGCGCCTTCACGCGTTATGTGCAGGGCAGGGACTTGGGGCTGGAACTTTGGACGCTTTTGATCCTTTGATGCGATGCGGAGCTTTAGCCTTTGGGCGATGACGTCGGGTCTGGTATAGTCTGTGGCGCGAGCTGGTTCTGGATTTCTGGTCCCTGGAAGTTCTGGACAAAGGACGTTTCCGGTTCTTGGGACTCGCAGCAGCCACTCGCTGAGACGTTTGGGGCTCGGGAGTTTAAAAGACTTGGCATCATGAATTCATGCATGTCTTATTAAGTCGAAGGAGGCCTCCCAAGTTCCAATTGTGGCTGGTGTGGCTGATGCTCCGGAGCTTGGCTATTGGCGGGTGGCTAACCGGGCAAGACATGCGAGTTGCTCATTGCCTTTTCCATCCCCCTTGTGCAAGAATAACTATACCTACAGTTGCAGAACCGCACACCATCTCAGACACAGGCAGACACAGGCCCGCGAACAACAACGTAAACCATGGTTTTCGGAGGTCTCGGTACGTTACTTCTCATTGCTCTGCTCTTGCCTTGCTTCCCTTTTCATGCGCGTCCAACCCGGAAGCAGCGGAAGCGAAGCGCTGCGTTCGTGGCCGCACCAGTGACCACAAAGGCATGAATGATGCCTTTTGCGGGTTCTCATGAATTAGCACGTTGTGGTGGTGTGGTCCGCCGGCGTCTTCGCGCGTCAGAGGGGGCACGGGAATTATACTTTGGGCGCTTGTTTGGCCCGGTGTGCTTGGCAACTCGGCTTTGCTGTGCTGTGCTCATATCGTCACGTCATGCATGGATTGCTTTCCTTACTGCTGCCTCGCTGCCTTGCTGGCTCTGCCCTCGTCCACGCTTCTTAGCGGTGTGTTGGAACTTGGGACGAATGAAGTTTCCGCGAGGGACTGAAGACAAAGAAGCTCTACATATGCAGTAACTGTGTGGTGTTGATACTTGTCGCCTTCAACTTCCCCAACTTCATTCTCCTGGCCTCGAGCAATTGCCAATTCTTCTGTCCGCTGCTGCTGCTGCTGCTTCTGCTGCTCAGTGCCCCCAATTCATTACCCATAGACATATCTTTTCTTCCACAAAGGAGCTAACTTGAACTGTCTCTGCTGCAATCTTCGGCGCATACCAGTCAGCGAATCGTATCGACGTCTTCGCCGCCAAATGTCGAGTTGGAAACCCGGTGGTGGTAGCGGCGGTGATGCTGGTGAGCATACGCCGCTGATTAACGGGGGGTCATCGTCCTCGTCGGCGCGCGCTACTGCTGGTCATGGTCATGGTACGCACGACCGTTCCGGGAACGGTGTTTACTCCTTCTTTCTTGATAAGAAATATACGCCCGGGAATGATAGCGATTTGGTGGTTGTGCGCAGTGCGGCGTATACTTGGCATGTGACCAAGGTGACGCTGTTGAGCAGTAAGTTTGATTCCATGATACACCTGACGAATTCCTGAAGACTTCGTTGTCACGAAGACTATGTCTATCACGTCTTACCATAACGATGACCTAACACGGTCCTACTTCTTCAAGACTATGTCAACTTTTTGCTGGTCATGGTGCCCATAGGCATTGCCGCGGGGGCGCTGGGCTGGAGCTCTACCGCCGTTTTTACCATCAACTTCTTTGCGATTATCCCGCTGGCTGCCGTTTTGTCGTTTGCGACCGAGGAGATATCCATCAAGCTGGGCGAGACTTTGGGCGGGTTGCTGAATGCCACGTTTGGGAATGCTGTTGAATTAATTGTACGTTGTTCATGGGGCACGCAGCTCTCCTATACTTGTTGGAGCGATGACGCGCTAACGAAGCAATTCGCTGCTGTGTAGGTCAGCATTGTGGCCCTCAAAGACGGCCAGATTGAGGTGGTGCAGTCGTCGATGCTCGGTTCGATTCTGTCCAACTTGCTACTAGTCATGGGAATGTGCTTCTTCTTTGGTGGATTGGTTCACAGGGGACGCAATGGTTCGGGTACCGAGCAGACTTTCTCTGGGGCTGTTGCGCAGACGACGTGCTCTCTGATGACGTTGTCTTCGGCATCGCTCGTCATTCCTGCCGCTGTGAGTCTTCTTCCCTCTCTTTCATCTGGTTTAGACTTGGTCTGGTTTGGAACATACTAACACAGGTCTTGATTAGCTCTATGGCGTTCTTGACCAGAACCACAGCGGCGACAAGACAGCTAGCATCCTCATCCTATCCCGAAGCACCGCTATTATCCTCCTGATCCTCTACGTCCTTTACCTCGTCTTCCAACTCCGCACCCACAGCAACCTATTCGACTCGGAAGCCCAGCAAGCTGCTGAAGATGGAGACGAAGCCGAAGAACCGAGCATGGGTCCCATTGCCGCCGGCATTGTCCTCGTCGTGGTGACTGTTCTCGTTGCGCTTTGCGCCGAGTACCTCGTGGGGAGCATCGACGACATTGTCGAGAAAGCCAACATCAGCAAGTCCTTCATTGGCTTGATTCTAATTCCCATTGTCGGCAATGCTGCCGAGCACGTCACTGCTGTGGTTGTTGCTCTTCGGGACAAGATGGATCTTGCGATGGGGGTTGCGATTGGCTCTAGCATCCAGATTGCGCTTGGTGTGACCCCATTTCTTGTCATTGTGGGCTGGATCATTGGACAGCCCATGTCGCTTCGTTTTGAGACATGTAAGCCTTTCTCGTTGCTTTTTTTTTCTTTTCCTTGCTTTTCCCTTTTCCTTTTCCTATTCTTCAGTTTCACTTTTTTTTCGAAATCCTTTTCCCCACACCCGTCAGTATCCCTACACGATGGCTAACTCGACATGTTGCAGTCGAAACCGTTGCGTTTGCTGTCTCTGTCCTCGTTGTCACATATACCGTCCAGGATGGCAAGTCCAACTACCTCGAAGGCGCCATGTTGCTCGGCTTGTACACCATCATCGCTGTCGCCTTTTACGCCACTCCTAGTGGTGCACTGGACAAGGCTGCGTCGTTGTTGGCTTGAAGTGCGAGTTCTCATGAAAGGAACGGCACTGCGAGTCTACAGATCTGACTGAATTGTGCAGCTGACAAGGTGATTTCTGTCTCCTCCAGTAGCACTGTACTATAATACGTCGTTTGTACGTTTCTGCAACAACAGAATCAGGCATGCTGCAGTTGTGAAAACGTAAGTTTATTACATGCACACGTCCCAACGCCAGTCTCCTTATTGTACCATTACGAGTCACATCCCGTCGGCATATCTTACAAAACAACGAAAAACAAGATGCGCGGTCGGCTGCAAAAGTGTCTATTCGTTTACATGTACATGTTCCATGCCAGCCCACCCCGATCTCTATTGAGACTGGGTTCTTTTTACATTCTTTGCCTCCTTGTTTGAAAAATCCATTAGTTACAAACGAAATCAGCGTCAGGTACATTAGCCATCTATTTTAGTTTATTTTCGTTCGTCCCAGCAACGCCTTTACATGCTGTGTGTCTATGACCATGTCATCTCTGTCTAATCCAAATTGGAGTACATACGCGAATGACATGAAGTGCAATCAAAAATCGAAAAGTATCCACGTAACTATACCACGTCCATCTACCCATCCACCCATCCAAGAAAGGCCTATCCCTTGAGCAATGTCTTTATAGGAACTATCCGCATCCGCCCATCTAAGCAGTAGGTTTCGACATGGGCGCTATAACGCCCTGTTTCATCAACACCCGCGGCTTGGTGCTATCCTGGAACGTCTCCTTGGTCATCCATTCGGGCCCAACGGGGAGTCGCAGCGATCGCTCATACTGCTCCTTGGATTCAAACTGGTGCGGCAATTGCGAGGCGAGATAGCGGTCGTTCTGGGGGCTTGTGCGTTAGCGACGAGTTCATAAATGTGTGTTTTGGGCGCAAAAAGAAAAAGTGAGTTTGATCCAACCGCCGTCGCCATGCTCACATTACACTCGCATCGTCTGTCTTGCGGACCATCCAGCACGCCCACTCCACGGCCGGTCGGTGGGAAAAAAAAACCCCCCCCAAAAAAACCAAGATAATGGACAACCATAACAAGAAACCATGATAGAAAAGAATGAATGAATGAATGAAAACGTACCTTCTTCACCCTCTTCTCATTAATAAGCACCCTCTCCAACTTCGCATCCTTCCTATCCCTCCTCTTCACCCCCTCCACTTTTGTCAAAAACCGGCCCTGATGTCTCTTCTTCTCTCGGCTGCTGACCCCGTCGCCGACCCAGGACCCCCACCCGGGGAGCGTGTTGTCAATGACTTTGTCGTCCTCAGCCTCGGCTACGGCGTCCTTTTCGCGTTCGAATTCGGCGACTACGTCGTCACCGGCAAAGGCGCGGGCTATGAGGGCTTGGTCGCGGATGGCGAGGGGGAGGTGTTGCTCTTCAGGATCTGAATCTGAGTCTGAGTCTGCGCCCGCGTGGTTGTCTCGGTGAGAGGATTTAGAGCTAGAGGTAGTGGTGGGTTGGGGAATGGCAGAGGAGGAGTTGGTTGATTTGGATGGTTTGGAAGGCTTGGCGGGGGGTGCGGCGATGAGGATGTTGGCGTTTAGGTCGAGGTCTTGCTGGCTGCTGGCGGCGGGTGCCTTCTTGCGCCGTGTTTGGCCGCTGGACCAGGCTCCTGCTGTGGAGGGGGGTTCGGAGGAAGCAGCAGCGGCGGCGGCGGCAGAGGATGTCAAATTACTGCTGTTGTTCTTGTTGAGGATGATGTTGACGTCGTGGTCAGGAGAGTCTTGTCTGCGCGGTGCAGAGCGCTTGGATGTGTCCAGGGCGGTCTTGGCTTTGGAGTCCGTGGCGCCGTAGCTTTGACGTCCGACCTCGCCGTCGTGGTCTTGTGATTGCTCGTCGTCATCGTCGCCGCCGTCTTCGCCATCGAGGTCACGACGTATTTGGCGAATCATTTCGTCGTTGGCTTGCTTCTTGGCCGCCTCGGCCTTGAGCATAAACTTCATGCCCATCAGGCCCTTCTGCGGCTCGGCCTCCTCGTTCTCGAGCTGGCGGAGCTGGCGACGGATATCCGCGGCGTCGTCGTCCGAGTCACTGCCGGAACTGCTCGTTGCGTCGGAATCAGAGTCTTCTCCGGCTACCGCGCCCGTCTTGCCCTCCTTTCTGCGGCGCAGTTCCTCGTCCTTGCGCGCCATTTCCGTCAGGCCAGCACGGAACTCGTCGTCCCACACCGCACGCTTATTCTTGGATCCAATCTTGGCCCATTTGCTTTCCTTGTGACGCTGTCCGACACGTTCGAGGGCCCGTCGGCGGTCCTGCGCCTCGCGCTCCTCTTCCGAGTCGATCTCGCCGGCTTCCTCCATGGCTTCTTTGGTGGCCATGTCGTCGCGCTCGCGCTGCTTACGGTGGACTCTGTGGTAGGCCTTGCTCTTGATCTTCTTGATGCGTTTGGCGCGTTTCGCCTCGCGTGAGCTGAGCTCGCGTTCCATGCGCTTCTTGGCGAGCGCCTCCTTGCGCGAGAGCTCATTACCTTCCTCGTCATACTCTTTAGGCTTGGGTTTGGCCTCCTTGTCGAGCGAGAGCCCGCTCTGTTCCATGATGGACATGATGGTGGACTCGAGTTCGTTGCTAGGACCCGTTGTCGACGTCAGCGGTTGCATCTCGTCCGTGTTTATCCCGGCCCTGTCGGAGTTCTGCGGCAGAGGGAACACGAGATGCTCAGCTCGTCGGTTCTGCTTGACGGTTTCTGTCCATCGTTCCAGCGTTTCGTTGGTCTTTTCGAAAGCGACGCTGCGGTCGACACGGCCTTGTTCTCGTCTGGACAAGGGAACCGCAAGTTTTTGTGCTACGCCTGGGCGCTTCTCCTTGGCTTCTTTGTTCATCAACTTGACTGATTTCTTCAGCAAGGGGTCACTGAGGCCCGTCAGGCCCAAATCACTGAGAGAGAGTTTCTGTCCGGCACTTGATGCCGCTGTGTTCTTCTCTGTTGGCTGTCCGCCGTATTCCGAGATGAGTCCTTGGAGAGCACTAAGCTTTTTGGCGTCCACTCCGCCGTCTTCTTCGTCTTCGTCGTCATCATCGTCGTCTTCAGAATAGTCATCTTCGGAACCATCATCTTCGTCATCGTCGTCCTCGTCCTCGTCCTCAGAATTCTCGGATTCAGACTCCTCGCCCGCCTCCGGCTCCTCTTCTGATTCCTCTTCCCACTGGTCTAGAGCAGTGGCCAGGTCAATCGCTTCTGCGCCCAGAGTCTCGCCTTCCTCATCATCTGAGTCGTCCTCCGAGTCGTCATCCTTCTACCCGGAATTTGTCAGCATACATTTAGGATATCTCTGTCCGCTTAATCTACCCACCGGCTTGGATTTGCTGCCCCGAAAAGAATATTCGTCGAATTTCTCATTGTCACTGTCGCCAAACGCGACATCACTGTCGATTTCGGAGTCTTCGTCGTCCTCTCTCAGTCCACCCAGACGCCATTCGTTTCCTTCGCTGTCGCTTCCATCCTCGGCACCGTCGGCGTCTCTCGGTGGTCCCCTGGCCTTCTTTTTTCGGGGCTGCTCTTCATCGTCCTCGTCGTCCTCTTCATCTTCGTCGTCTCGGCCGTGCTTTTTCTCGAGTTCTGCGTCGAGTTCTCTGACTCGCGGAGTCTTCTTCACCTTGGTTGGATATATATCCTGTGCAATTCCAAACGCATTCAGCGCATTCTTTTGCGACCTGGCCTTGGAATTTTTCTTGCCCGCGGGCTTGCCCTTTGGCGCGGCGGTCAACGACCTACCGTGCGCTTGTCGGCCCGGCATCGTTCGTCACTTTTTGTTTTGCTGCTGGCGGATCTGAATGTGATGGGCAGAGACAACAACTTGCCTTGTCGTTTTCTTGGTGTAGTTGCGCCGGGGCCCATTTTCCATTTTTCTGCCGAGCAAGAATTTTGGCGGTGAAGCAAAGTACCATGGCGGTGGCAGGTACAGTACCCGATGTAGGTACATCATGTACTTGAGCTCAACACAGCGCTTCTAAGTACTCCCTCTGTTCTTCTCCTGTATAAAATGGCGCAAAAATGCATGAAGAATATTTTCATATGTATAATTAACAAGCTCTGGTTTTTCTGTTTGATTTATGGCAAGAATTGAAAGGTGCAAGATCAAGGCGTTGCAGGAAATAACGATCAGTGGTGTTGATTGAACAGGTGCTATTGCTGCTTTACTGCCTGCCTTTGCCAACTCGATGAACACGATTGCTCATTTACTCCAGTTACCATGAGATCGATAACTTAAAATTTGCGTGTACATAACTTTCTATTGACGTATAGTATCATAAGGCTCTCCAGGTTCAAGGAGGTCGAGCTTTGTTTGTAAATCGTCCTGGTGAAGGTGTACATGCACGCAGCACAAGTCTGCATACCTACTCTTCCCGACGCGAAGCGCAGCGGAAGGCCGATGGGACTTGCTAGTGTAGAAAAATCGTCAAAGGAACGGGGCGATGGCGCAAAAGTTAAAACAGCTGCCTACCTAGGTACCTATGTACATACCTATGTATAATGTATGTGCATAGGTAGGTAATTGGAAAATTCTTTCATGAGCCTCGTGGCTATATCACATGTGCTCCGACTCCGAGGAAGAAGAGTTTTGCAAATTGTAGCAACCGAGCCGAAGCCACTGCGGTAGGACGCGGACGACGTCGCCATGTTTACGTTGTCAAACAGACAAAGGCTACGGCTTGCGCAGAGCAGCATGAATTTAACAACTAGCGGTAAAAACCTTGGTCATAACCTACATATACACCAAATGACTGTTCAGAGCAAAAAAAAGTCTATCAATTGAACCCACAATAGAGACCTCTCGTGTACTCCGTAGCGCGTGTAAGATAAATGTCGTGACCTCCTTCTCTCATTGTGAACAATTCCCTCCTTGTCGAGAAATCATCACCTTCTCTATCCTCCATCCAACAACTCGTCACACAAACTGGACACCATCGTTTGCTTATAGACAATCTTGCATTTGACCAGCTACATACCCATTTGTCGTTGTCGGAAAGACTTTGAGAAGGAATTCTCAATAAGTGGATCTGACGGTGAGTTCATTCCAAATTGTCAACGCAAACTGCGCTCACATTTCAATTCAAGCCACAACTTCCTGAGGAACATCTCGACCGTCTTCTGGAACGCCATCCGACCGCTCCTCGAAACACAGGTTCTATCCCAGCTGGCTGAAATGACTGGCATCAGAGTGCTCCTCATCGGCAACGGCGGCCGAGAACACGCCCTGGCGTGGAAGCTCAGCCAGTCAGCTCGTGTCGAGGCCATCTTTGTCGTGCCGGGCAATGGCGGCACAGCGACATGTCCAAAGACCACGAATGTGAACTCAATTTCTTCCGAAGACTTTCCGGGGCTCGTGGAATTTTCACAAGAAAATGAAGTGAACCTCGTGGTGCCCGGATCCGAAGTTCCCCTGGTCGATGGCATCGAGGGGTTTTTTCAGAAGGTCGGCATCCCTTGCTTTGGGCCTTCGAAGGAAGCTGCTCGTCTGGAGGGCAGCAAGACGTACTCCAAGGATTTTATGAAGAAGTACAACATCCCCACGGCAGCGTATGAGAACTTCTCGGATTTCGACAAGGCGGCCGCCTACATCGACAGCGTCTCACATGAGGTTGTCATCAAAGCGACTGGGCTGGCAGCCGGCAAGGGTGTGATTCTTCCCAAGTCCAAGCAGGAAGCCAAGGAGGCGCTTAGGACGATCATGGTTGAGAAGGCGTTCGGATCCGCCGGCGATGAGGTCGTCATCGAGGAGCTACTGGTAGGCGATGAACTGAGCGTTCTCACCTTCTGTGACGGCTACTCTATGCGATCCCTGCCCTTGGCTCAAGACCATAAGCGGATCTTAGACGGCGACCAAGGTCCCAACACTGGGGGAATGGGCTGCTATGCCCCGACCAACATTGCCACCAAGCAATTGACGGAGGTCATAGACAGGGACATTCTGGAGCCCACCATGGTCGGCATGCGCGGGGAGAAGCAGCCCTTCCGAGGCGTCTTGTACACAGGGCTCATCATCACGAGCTCTGGGCCCAAGGTCTTGGAGTACAACGTGCGATTCGGGGATCCTGAAACGCAGACTGTCCTGCCGCTGCTCTCGGCTGACACAGACTTGGCCGAGATCATGCTGGCATGCACCGGGGGATACCTTGACAAGTACGATCTGAAAATTGAGCCCAAGTTCAGCGCAACCGTCGTCGTAGCTGCCGGAGGGTATCCAGGGTCGTACGCCAAGGGCACCCCGATGACCGTTCTGTCAACCCCCACAGGGAGCACGATTTTCCACGCCGGGACAAAGCTGGTTGGAGATCAACTCCAATCCTCCGGTGGACGCGTCCTCGCCGTCAACTCGGTAGGAGAGTCCCTGCGGAGCGCAGTCGACGCTTCCTATGCCACCCTTTCCGCCGGCGTCATCAAGTTCGATCATATGTTCTTCCGCAAGGACATTGCGCATCGGGCATTCCGGGCTCCTAAAAAGGAGGCCATGACCTATGCCCAGGCCGGCGTAGACATCCAGGCAGGCAACGACTTTGTGGAGAGGATCAAGAAGGCCGTCGCCAGCACGAAGAGACCAGGCGCAGATGCGGAGATCGGAGGATTCGGGGGCGAGCTCAACTTGTCACAATGCGGATACACTGGAGGCCCCATTCTTGTCGCAGCGATCGATGGTGTTGGCACGAAGCTGATGGTCGCACAGTCCATGAAGAAGCACGACACGGTCGGTATAGATCTTGTGGCGATGAACGTCAATGACCTCATTGTCCAAGGCGCCACGCCTTTAATGTTCTTGGACTATTACGGTTGCAGCAAGCTCGACCAGGCCTCTGCCGCCGCCTTTGTTGAAGGCGTCGCCGAGGGCTGTCGCCAGTCCGGATGTGCCTTGGTTGGCGGAGAGACTGCCGAGATGCCAGGTATGTATCGGAACGATGACTACGATTCTGCCGGTTGCGCCGTCGGTGCCGTCACTCCCGAGAATAGACTGCCGCAGACCAGCGCCATGGCCGCAGGTGACATCCTTCTCGGTCTGGGCTCCGTCGGCGTCCACTCCAACGGCTTTTCCCTCGTGCGGCGAATCGTGCAAAGTGCTGGCCTCACTTACGATTCACCAGCACCTTGGGACAACTCCCAGACCGTCGGTGAATCCCTCCTGACCCCCACCCGCATCTACGTGAAGAGTCTCCTCCCCGTCATCAGCCAGATCAAAGGCCTAGCTCACATCACCGGTGGCGGTCTCCTCGAGAATGTCCCCCGCATGTTGCCCGACACCCTGGCCGCGGACATCTCGTACGGCACATGGCACATGCCCCCCGTATTCGACTGGCTCAAGCAGGCAGGTAACGTCGACCCTTCGGAGATGTGCCGCACCTTCAACTCTGGCATTGGCATGGTGGTTGCCGTCGATGCCTCGAAAGCCGATGCTGTAGAGAAGCAGCTCGCCGCGTCGGAAAAGGTGTACAGGATCGGACGGCTCGTCCGTCGGGAATTGGGACAGCCGGGCTGCACGGTTGCCGATTTGAGCTCATGGACGTCATGAGCACCAATCGGAACAAAAGTAGAATGCCATTTTTTTCAGTGTTCAGCGTTCAGCGTATGTCAGGATTTACACATAAAGAAATGTATGTATGCATCATGCCGCGACGTATGAGCGCAATCTTTGTGATAACCTCTGTGGTGACATGTGCGTCAAGTATGCGCCTAGAAACCCCAAAACGGCCCCTTGTACCGACCGACCAACGGAGTGTCAACTGGCTTCACAATATGTGACATGCTATTTGTGTTATTCACGGAGTGCCTACTGACTCGGAAATGGCCGTGTCGAGCACCAACATGATGAACTCCTTTCCGAGGGCCGCATGGCGCTAAATGCTTCATTAGGCAAAACTGAAGAAATCGTGCGGCGACGCGTAGCGGAGGCGCACATTTCGTGCTTGCCTCTTTATACAGGATACAGCAACCTGCCTAGAGAGGACCGGATAGGGACCGCTCTGACAACGAGATGAGTTGTGGTGCTGCTTCATCAAAAGAACAAGGGGGAATCTTCCTTTCCGTTGGCCTCAACGCATTGATCTTCGCGGGCCTCCGACAGTACGGACATCCGGATTTCTGGCGCTGTAGGACCGCGGATATTTCGGAAATTTCTCCAAGCTCGCGATCCCCTTGCTCTCAGGGGCCGAACTTCGGTTCGATGGATTCTCGACTTACTTCGTGATCACGGTTGATGTATGTATGTACTCGTGGGTGTAGATATAGTGGGTGTCCTTTTCAAAAGGTTACACCCAGGCGAAGGGACGAAGCTGGGGGTTTGAATGCGCTTGGCCAATCAGAAATCGAGCCATTAGGGGTTCAACGAGAGCCAATCATTTTGCCAAGATTTCATGACTAAGCCATAGATTTGAGAACCTCGAAGTGTGTACATAGAAAATTAATTAAATGGCTTCACTTCAATCATCTGCTGCTGTGCCCGCTGTGATCAGTCGTGTCACGAGAATAGACTTACAACTCACTCGCCAGTGTACGAGTACAACAAACACACCAATAACCACTTTCCGCCCGACGCTGGTTGCACGACGTCAAATACTAAGCTGCAGAACACCCGGCATGAGCATCAACTAGATCATCCGCCCGCTTAGCCAGCAGAGAGCTTAGCGAGGAGCCCGAAAGGGCTACCACCACCAACAACGTCAAGCAAGGAGACGACCTGTTCTCTGGCGCTTTCCCCGACAACGAGCACAGAATAGCTCATCGTCGACCGAACCAGCAGACTGTTCCTCCATAGACGAGTCCTCACTGCTCTCTAACCCGCCCGACATCCCGGCATCCCAGTCGATGACAACTATACATCCGCACCTATCTGAGGCTATGCCGTCGTGCCCCTGAACGAAGAGTGCGGCGTCAAGACGTTGCGAGAGATGGCAACACCCGAAACGAGTGCCTTTGGTGGCACGAATTCCAACTCAACTGGCCTCGCCGCTAAGAAGAAGCTGAAGCCTCACTACATCGACGATTCGACCAAGATGCCAAGAACCCCGCATACGACGTGTTCACAGTCTGAAGTCTTCGGAGAGATGGATCATTACCATCGTCGACCAATTTCATAACAATTGTGATTGCTACCGCGACGAGCAGGCTCGCATGAACGGCCTTCTTTCTCTGTGACGCACGAATTCGCCCAGCGTTTCCTTAGATCTCCCGAGGGCAAGATCACGAAGCTTCCGAAGCCTCTGCAGCTTGCGGACTTCGGCAATACTCCCCGAGGCTTGGAAACCGACTACATTCAGAGGCCTCCCTGACAACTAACAACCGTCAGTTCAACCGCCAAAAGTTTCCGGTCATGAGATCCAACCATGACGTGTTCGTCCCGTCATTGTATACTTTTTGCGTAGATGATTCATCGTCTGACTTACTTTGTCCGCATTTTCTTGTTTATACGCAATGATGATATCGTCCACGTAAAAGAAGATGATGACTTCTTCCTTGATCATACAGCAAGGTTCATGCGGGACGCTCTGGAAGCCGAGCGCCTTTAGCGTTGCCGTGAAATCCTTTTGCCAAAGCAACGGTGAAATTCGCAACCCATACAGGGCTTTTTGAAGTTTCAAGATGAAACCCGGTTTTTGGTAACCCCTTGGCATTCTCATGTATATATCGCGGTCGAGGCTGGCGTGAACAAACGCGTTTCGGACCAGGAAGGACACCGACAAGCTAGTAAGACCACGACCGCCTATCCAACACCTCCACCGACACCGCCTCCAGCTGCGCTGTTAGTAGCGGGGTTTATGTCTGAAGACCAACCACAAGAAAATTCTCACGGTTCATCCAAGACCGTCCCATGGTCGGTTGCATTTATGGCGGGCACCCAAGCGGGGAATGTTGGACAGCATCAAGGAGAAGTTATAGACAAAGCAAAACTGAATAGGCTCCTTGCCACAGGCACGAAACCTCATGAGAATCAAGAAGGAGTTCTGGACAAAGAAAAAAACTGGACAAGCTTTTTGCCCAAGGCAAGATGCCTCATCGCAGTCAGCTTCCACCTCCCCCAACGTTCAAGACCAAACTGGAGACACATCCTATGGGTGCGCGCTTCAAAGAAGCTGAACGAGTTCATTTGGCAAGCCACGGTCAGATGGAATCATGGACGGAGGTGTCGCAGTCATCTATCAAACGGAAAGGAGAGCAAATACTAGATTGCATGTGGGTGTATACATACAAGTTTAACAAGCACCACAAATTCGAAAAATGCAAGGCACGTCTGGTGGTGCGCGGGGATCAGCAAAGGCATATTTCGTCTCACGACACATATGCGACAACACTAGCAAGTCGATCATTTCGAATGCTCATGGCCATCGCAGCGAAATATGGTCTTGAGTCAAAGCAGTACGATGTCACAAACGCGTTTGTTCACGCCAGCCTCGACCGCGATATATACATGAGAATGCCAAGGGGTTACCAAAAACCGGGTTTCATCTTGGAACTTCAAAAAGCCCTGTATGGGTTGCGAATTTCACCGTTGCTTTGGCAAAAGGATTTCACGGCAACGCTAAAGGCGCTCGGCTTCCAGAGCGTCCCGCATGAACCTTGCTGTATGATCAAGGAAGAAGTCATCATCTTCTTTTACGTGGACGATATCATCATTGCGTATAAACAAGAAAATGCGGACAAAGTAAGTCAGACGATGAATCATCTACGCAAAAAGTATACAATGACGGGCGGTGATGATCTACAATGGTTCCTCGGAGTAGAGGTCATCCGGGATCGAACCAAGGGAGTAGTTCAACTTTCTCAGGCCGCATATGTCGACAAGATACACCAGTTGACCGAAAAGCATCATCTGCGCCACGACACACCTATGAGTGCAATTGAACTCATGCCATCGACCACGCTCTCTTCACCATCCGAGAAATAGATACCAGCGAAAAATAGGTTCACTTCTGTTCGCGGCAGTTACGACAAGGCCGGACATTGCTTTCGCGACATCACGACTTTCTCGATTTTTGACAGTCAAAACTTCTGGGTCCAACACCGCGTGGGACTTTTCCCTTTGACAAGTCGTTCATCTGGTCCGACGATATCCCTCCCTTGGCGTACTGCTCAAGGCCGATCATAATCTCTGACGGTCCCCCAAGACGAGTGAACATCAAGCATCAAGCGGATGTCCTCCGTCGTGACCGTCTCATGGAAAAGGATGACCAGGAGATCAAGCGCAGGGCTATTCTTCAGCGTAACTGGCGCGAACCGACCAATGTCAACGCCATCGGCCAAGCTGCCAAGGAACCCCTGCCGTCCAGGAAGGTGCCCGAGCGGCCCAACAGCGATGAGACAGCTGTTACCTTCCTGGCCGCCGAGGTCGCGACTCGCCGCCGACCCACGTCAGACTGGTTGGCAAACATCCCAATGCCCAGAAGGCCCGTCCCGCTCATTGAACTGCCTGGGCGTCGTCACCATCGCAAAAATCTCAGCTGCGCCTGTCTCTACGGCCAAGAGGGAGCATGGCTGGCTCAAGACATTTGACGGCAAGCATATCCCGTTCCCTGAAGGCTGAAGGAGAGACCCCTGAGCACATCGAGCTGGTCGACATCATCCGCGCGTTCAATCGCATGCTGGCTGCATTGGAGTCGCGTTACTTGACTACCTTCAAGAATCGTTTCGGCACCTACCAACGGAAGGTCCTGCCTTTCGGACTCAGCGTTGGTCCCGCCTGGTTCCAAACTTCCAAGCCCTGATCAAGGCCCAACCCAATGAGCTCTTGGACTCGATCGCAAGCGCTTGCGTCGACGACGCCCACTTCGAAGCTGTTGAGCAGGTCAGGTCATCTACCGCCTACACAAAGCCGACTTCCAAGGCGATGTCAACTTATCAAGGAGTCCTCGTTCAACGTGACCGAGACTGGCTACTTGGGCATGCAACTGGACGTTGGCAGGGGAGTCAGCATAGACCCTGAGAAGGTACGTGCAATCACCGACTGAAGCTGGGACTACATCAACCCCAAGCAAGCCGTGTGGTCGTTTCTGGGTCTATGCAACTACGTCCGCGTGTTCTGTCATCACGTCAGTGAGGCCGCAGAGCCCCTCAACTGGCTGCTGAAGAAGGAAGCTCCCGTCGTTGAGAACGACTCCAGCTGCTCGGGCCCTTTGACAAAAAAGATTAAGCAGCTCGCGACAGAGGCACCCGTCCTGGCCTTCTTCAAGCCCGGTCGCCCGATCAAGGTGGAATGTGATGCTTCCGCTAATCATATTGTAGGAGTAGGACGGCGACTTGGAAGCCGATCGGCTTCTCCTCGAAATCCATGACGCCTGTCGAACAGTCGTACCCAATCCAGGAGCAGGAGCTGCTCGCCGTCATTTACGCCCTCCGGACAATGACAAGATTGTGGATACGCTCTCAACTTGAGCCGAAATGCGATAATTGGATAATTCTTTCATGAGCCTCGTGGCTATACCTATCGCATGTGCTCGGAGAAAGAAGAGTTTTGCATACCTATTATAGCAACTGAACCGAAGCCTCTGTGGTAGGACGCGGATCAATGTCATGTCGCCACGTTTCTCGTCTCTCATACTTTCAAGCTGATGAGCGCGGTAAGCGCGGGGCACAAAAAACACGGCGGCAAAGAGACAAAGGCCGCATTTAGCAACTAGCGGTAAACCTTACTCATGACTCATAAGCTACCTCTATGTGGCTACATCAAATGATTGTTGAGAGCCAGAAAAAGTCTATGTATCAATTGAACCCACAATAGACCTCTCGAGTCTCGAGTCTCATCTCATGTACTCCGTACCTACCTAAGCGCGTGTAATGTCGTGACCTCCTTCTAGAGAAGGAGGAACTTTAATCGTTCTTTCCCTAACTAATGTAACTGTCCTGCCTCTCCTCCTAAAGAGGTTAGCGCCGCGCAGCCACCCTAGGTACTTATGTAGCTGGTACAGCTGGCTCTACTGGTCAACTTTCCAAGAATCAAGATACCTACATTCGAGTTTGAAAACTAGAACATAGATTTCGGTGCCGTGACATCTTACCATCATCTGTCCAGTGTCGATCGTCAGCTTCGCATACAAACGTACTTTCTTTTTTTCGACTTCCTCGACTCTTCTCTCATTGGATCATTTCCCTCTTTGTCGAGCATCCATCACCTTCCCAATCCTCCACCGTCCAACAACCCATCACACAAGCTGGACCCCGTCGCTTGCTTATAGACAATCTTGCATTGGACCAGCTACATACCCATTTGTCATTGTCGGAAAGACTTTGAGAAGGAATTCTCAATAAGTGGATCTGACGGTGAGTTCATTCCAAATCGTCAACGCAAACTGCGCTCACATTTCAATTCAAGCCACAACTTCCTGAGGAACATCTCGACCGTCCTCTGGATCGCCGACCGACCGCTCCTCGAAACACAGGTTCTATCCCAGCTGGCTGAAATGACTGGCATCAGAGTGCTCCTCATCGGCAACGGCGGCCGAGAACACGCCCTGGCGTGGAAGCTCAGCCAGTCAGCTCGTGTCGAGGCCATCTTTGTCGTGCCGGGCAATGGCGGCACAGCGACATGTCCAAAGACCACGAACGTGAACTCAATTTCTTCCGAAGACTTTCCGGGGCTCGTGGAATTTTCACAAGAAAATGAAGTGAACCTCGTGGTGCCCGGATCCGAAGTTCCTCTGGTCGATGGCATCGAGGGGTTTTTCAAGAAGGTCGGCATCCCTTGCTTTGGGCCTTCGAAAGACGCTGCTCGTCTGGAGGGCAGCAAGACGTACTCCAAGGATTTCATGAAGAAGTACAACATCCCAACAGCAGCGTATGAGAACTTCTCGGATTTCGACAAGGCGGCCGCCTACATCGACAGCGTCTCACATGAGGTTGTCATCAAAGCGACTGGGCTGGCAGCCGGCAAGGGTGTGATTCTTCCCCAGTCCAAGCAGGAAGCCAAGGAGGCGCTTAAGACGATCATGGTTGAGAAGACGTTCGGATCCGCCGGCGATGAGGTCGTCATCGAGGAGCTACTGGTAGGCGATGAACTAAGCGTTCTCACCTTCTGTGACGGCTACTCTATGCGATCCCTGCCCTTGGCTCAAGACCATAAGCGGATCTTCGACGGCGACCAAGGTCCCAACACTGGGGGAATGGGCTGCTATGCTCCGACCAACATTGCCACCAAGCAATTGACGGAGACAATAGACAGGGACATTCTGGAGCCCACCATGGTCGGCATGCGCGGGGAGAAGCAGCCCTTCCGAGGCGTCTTGTACACAGGGCTCATCATCACGAGCTCTGGGCCCAAGGTCTTGGAGTACAACGTGCGATTCGGGGATCCTGAAACGCAGACTGTCCTGCCGCTGCTGTCGGCTGACACAGACTTGGCCGAGATCATGCTGGCATGCACCGGGGGATACCTTGACAAGTACGATCTGAAAATTGAGCCCAAGTTCAGCGCAACCGTCGTCGTAGCTGCCGGAGGGTATCCAGGGTCGTACGCCAAGGGCACCCCGATGACCGTTCTGTCACCCCCCACAGGGAGCACGATTTTTCACGCCGGGACAAAGCTGGTTGGAGATCAACTCCAATCCTCCGGTGGACGCGTCCTCGCCGTCAACTCGGTAGGAGAGTCCCTGCGGAGCGCAGTCGACGCTTCCTATGCCGCCCTTTCCGCCGGCGTCATCAAGTTCGATCATATGTTCTTCCGCAAGGACATTGCGCATCGGGCATTCCGGGCTCCTAAAAAGGCGGCCATTGTTTGAAGTGAGGATCACAAGTGAAGAAGTTGATTGAAGGGGCAACTATCTAGGAAGGTACATACGGAGTACCTCCTCCTAGAACTGGAGAGATAGAGATGTACGGGTACCCGTATCATGGCTGAGGATCACGTGACGCAGCCTACTCCGTGGGCCAGATTCTAACAACTCCCCTTGCTCCGAAGTCAACTTTGAGAATGCGAAGTTTGACATGTAAAAGAGCAGTGATTGAGTTGTGAGAAAACATGATATAAGAGCTCCTGCTTCCCTCAGTAAAAAACCCAGTGGGAAAAAGAGTGGTAGCGTGGTCCGGCCTATGCCTTGCCCTTTTAAATATTTCGAATTTCCTCCAAGCTCGCCATCCCCTTGTTCTCGTGATCGTCCGGCCTTTGTCGCATTTGTCGCTACTCGCTAGGTACCTAGTCCCGTCCGTGTAAGGACGCTGCGAGTCTGCGACTAGGGCGTTACTCAGCCACGTGACATGACCGCTGCAGTGCAGCAATGCAGATTACGCGCACACGGTGCGACATGCTTTCGTCCCGCCAATCAGGTTACGCTTATTTCGTCTGCCCCACGCCGTTGTCGTGTCGGCTTTCTCGCGGCGCGGAAAGTTAGAAGTCGCCTATTAGCGGCTATCTACCGCCAACCTGCAAGTTGCAACACATGATGTGATATACCCGACCGAACTTGGACTTATATTTCTCTCCATCTACTACAGGTCGCGTTCCCAACCCAATTGGCTCCTGCTCCTCGTCTTTGGCTGGACAGGGCGCAACGATATGACTCTTTTCGGCCCCAGCATCCAAAGGGCTGCGATTCAAGCTTCGCCTCGGTTCTTCGCCTGCAACCAATGCCTTCTCCGACAGACATTGGCGCCCCGGCAGCGCCTTTGCTCTCGAGTCCTCAATGCCGTGCGATCTCGAGGCTACGCTGATGCGAGTACTGTGACGCCACTGGGAGGCTTGGCAGACAGTGTCGCATCAAGATCTACCTCAGCCCAGGCTGAAAAGCTGATCAAGACGAAGGCCATCTTTGCCAAGTCAAATCCCAAGGGCGTTGCGTATTGGCTCATCGGCAGCGCCGCCAGCGTCTTTGGAATCGTTGTATTTGGTGGTCTGACGAGATTGACTGAGTCAGGGTGAGTGCGTCCTCACAATGACTCTCCATTGCGAGACATCTGGCAAACTGCGAGTCGCATCAAGTCGCTCATTACCCTTTTTCTAGGCTGAGCATCACCGAATGGCGCCCCGTCACCGGCTCATTGTTCCCCATGTCCCAGGCCGAATGGGACTCCGAGTTCGAAAAATATCGTGCCTCGCCCGAATTCAAGCTTCTCAACCCAAACATGACGCTCGACGAATTCAAAAAGATCTATTTCATGGAATGGGCACACCGCCTCTGGGGCCGCGCGATTGGCATGTGCTTTGTCCTTCCCACGCTCTACTTGGTCGCTCGTCGCAAAGTCACCGCGAAGATGGCTGTCAACCTTCTTGGCATCTCAACCCTCATCGGTTGTCAAGGCCTCATCGGCTGGTGGATGGTCAAGTCCGGTCTCAAAGACGATTTGTTCGCGCCAGGCTCTCACCCTCGCGTTTCACAGTACCGCCTCATGACCCATCTTAGCACCGCCTTCATCTGCTACTCCTGGATGCTCCTCACCGGCCTCTCGATCCTCCGCACCCACCGCCTCCTCGCCGACCCCAAAGCAGCCATGAGTGCTCTCCAGGCCCTCAAGAACCCCGCCCTCAACGCCTTCCGCCGCTCCGTATTCGCCGTTACGGCTCTCACCTTCATCACAATCATGTCCGGAGCCCTTGTCGCAGGTCTCGACGCCGGTCTCATCTACAACGAGTTCCCCAAGATGGGTGTCGGTCTCACGCCGCCCAAGTCGGAGCTCTTTGACTCATTCTACTGCCGCAAGGAAGACCACTCCGATCTGTGGTGGAGGAATATGCTCGAGAACCCTAGCACCGTCCAGATGGACCATCGCATCCTAGCCGTGTCCACCTTTTGCTCCATCTTGGCCTTGTACGCGTACTCGCGCACAGGACGCGTCGCCGCCGCGCTTCCCAAGGGCGCAAAGAAGGGTGCCTTGGGCCTGGTGCACCTCGTTTCTCTGCAAGTTGCTCTCGGAATATCAACATTGATCTACATGGTCCCCGTTCCGCTGGCGGCAGCTCACCAGGCTGGTAGTCTTGCCGTGCTGACCGGTGCGCTATTCTTAGCGCATCGCTTGAAGGTGCCGAGGCCGACGGTGCGGCTGATTCAGCAGCGCTTGAAGCAGTTGCAGCAGTAAACTCATGGGTGTGTTTTGTACGTGGGACAAACAACGATCATTTCATTACTATGATCCAAACTATTTGCATGCGTACTACGGACTCGAGTACATACATACATGCATATCAAAAGATGGAGTGCAATCGCGGGCGAAAGAGTGGATATGCCCACACCACGTCTTCTGCGATTGCGAGAGCGGGAAATATATTGATAGATACCATTGCATTATAGACTAAATTCGGCTTGTGTGAGAGTAGGAAACATACCGGTACACACTACATATATTCATCATAGACCGATCTCGACTTATCGTTTTCTTTACTCTTTCCTATGTATGTTTCAATCTAAGCAGCATTGTTGTTCACACACATACATTGAGCAGCTTTCCTTTGCTCCATACTAGAACACTATAGATGGAGGATAGTAAGCTTTGAAGTTTCGGGTTTCATTGAGCACTGAAGGCTCGGTTTTCGTAATACATGCATGTACACTATCTCGTCGTGCAACATACATAGATATTCGGGCGGATTGTCTAGAAAAGGTTGGGAACCTCTATTCCTGTCTTCCCTTCATTCATTCATGAAAAGTCAAAAAAAGAACATTGAGGTCCAGCTGTATTCGGTCGTATCGTTACGGATTTTGGGTAAATACAACTACATCATCTTCCCGCCTATTTGCTGCACCGTATTCAAGTCCAGACCAAATTCCTCCCCCTTTCTAGTCTCACACGAAAAGACTCTTACTTTTGCTTCTTCAGTTTCCCCTTCATCTCCGTCCCTTTTCTCACATTCCACTATCCATGTACATTGTATCACCGCGGACTTGCTGTATCAAAGCCATGTCTCCACTCTGCAACTGACTTCCCTGCATGGCAATATTCATGTTGGACATGGCTCTGTTCATCCCCATAGTCGACCGCCCATTGATAGGGCTCCCTGCGCCAGTTTGTATCACGAACCTCATGTCGGACGTGGATCCTTGCTGTTGAGCAAGCCCTTGCGTTCGCGAAACGTTCAAGCCTGTCGGAAGGTGCAGCGGCGCAGGTGATTGTTTCACGGCAGATGCGTCCATCATGGCAAAGTTGTCATCGTCTTCCATTTCTGCATCAGCATCCTGATCGCTCAATTCATCTTCTGTAGATGGCGGCGCCGTGGAGCTGGTGGGTGACGCACTGCGTTCGCTCGCAGGCCTCGTGGTACTGGCAGCAGACAGCCTCTCATCCTTCAAGTTGCTCTGTTGGCTGGTTGGCGGTTGCTGCTGGTGATGGTGTTGCCGGTGGGTTTGATGTTGCTGTTTTTGTTGTTGCTGTTCATGTGGTTGCTGCAATTGTTTCTGCTGCTGCTGCTGCTGCTGCTGTTGCTGTTGCTGTTGCTGTTGCTGCTGCTGCTGCTGTTGCTGTTGCTGCTGTTGCTGCTGTTGCTGCTGTTGCTGTTGTTGCTGTTGTTGCTGCTGCTGCTGCTGCTGCTGCTGCTGTTGCTGCTGCTGTTGCTGTTGCTGTTGCTGTTGCTGCCGCTGCTGCTGTTGCCTTTGCTGCGCTTCCCGAAATACGCTTTGCGATTGAGAATTCGACGGGCTGTCGTCGTGGCTCGACAACGCTATTGGCTCCGTCAAGGCTCGTGATGCGCTCGTACCATCAGACGCCACACGAGTCGACGTAATCACGTTTTTCCATCTCTCGATAGCTCTGGTGACTAGGGTTGAAATATCAAGATGACGATCCGTCATGTCGAACCCTACGCACTTTGCGCCTTTGGCCCCTTGCTCATATGCATAACTGATCACATCTCGGTCTATCGGAACGGTGGTCGGGGAGAGTAGCTGAAACTCGCGGGGCTGTTGCAGGCGGTTGAGCTGGTCGATTTGCATTTTCAAGTGCGCATTCTCCTGCTTCAGCCGATGCTGCTGTTCCTTCATATTCTCAATTTCCGTATGCTTCCTTCCAACGCCTCTAGCGAGTTCGAGGATCCAGATTTCTTGCCTTTTTTGTGCTGGCAAGGAATCCCACACTGCATATGTAAATTGCAGATGCTCATTCACCATAGTTTCCAAGTCCCTTGCTACTTTTTCTGCCCTCTTGATCGTTTCACGGCCGTCCTCCTGGGAATTACCCGATGGTGGGTGCGCAGCGTCCTCTCCGGCACCAGTTGTAGCAGACGTACACGTCACCTTCCGCGCCCTGAACCCCTCTTCGAAAAAGACTTGCAAAGCGCTGAATTCTCGCTGTCCAGGCGACTGAACAGACCAGGATGTTGAAGTGGGATGTTGCGTCGACGAGAAGAGCGTCGGTGGTGGTTGCAAACATTGCAATGTGAGTGCGGGGAAGTCGAGCGCTAGCGGGTTGAAGTCGAAAGGCGTAGAATGTGTTCCAACGTTTTGTCTGTCACCACAATGTTAGGTAAAAAGACAATTTGTTTTCAAGCTAGACTAGCAAAACTCTACGCGGACAGCACGTGGGACAACTCACTTTGCAGCTCTCCATGAGCCCAGAAGCTCGCGCAAAGCAAGCTCTGCGGCCCGGGCTGTGTCCATGGCATCAACCAGCTTCTGTCTCACCTCAAGCTGCGTGTTTTGCATGCCTTGTCTGTTGGAAGTATCGGATCGGATGCCAGTAGCCTGCCAGGAAGTCAAGCCGGGAAAGCTGATTGGCACTGAGTCGACAGCATTTCTGCCGCTCCGGGGCACAGAATTTGCGACTGAAAGCTCGTCATCTTGCGAAGGACCTCCCCGTTTGGATGAGGGACGAGATTTTGTAGACAGCGTAGAATCTTTTCGAGCGCCAATGGAGCCACGAGCTTGCCTTCTCGTGATGCCGCCCCTCAGCTTTCTGATCGCTTCCACATCATGTACTCCGTCTGCCGGTTTGGGGTTCTTCTCCTTGATGTATAGATCGAGATGACGTCCGAGTGATGACGATGTGAAGGCTTGCCCACAAAATGGGCAGTTCTTGTCTTTGGGGGCACTAGTTTTGGTCGCCGTTGGTTCCGAGTTCTGAGATGCCATGTCATCCATCCTGCTTATATTTACGGAATTGTTGCGCCGACCAAAGCAGACGAGGACAAGGTGAGTTCGAGAGACTGATTAACGAGCGTGGATTCGATTTCTTTGGGCACAACAAGTAATTGTACATTAATAATACGTCGTAAAAAAGTGGGAAGAAGAAGCGCAAGCAAGATGAGGAACAGGTCAATGCAACAGATTGTTGAGTCTGGCCCCTCCCATGGAGCGATATGCGACGACCATAAGGAGTACCTTATTGTAATAGAATGGGACGGCGTGAGTAGTAGTATAGGGAAGGAAACGGCATCAACATCGACGGCAGGTTGTCCAGTCAAAATGCAACGAGAGGGCTCAGAAGGGATCGGTCGAGATTCTCACGATGCTGAAAGCGTCGAGCCAAGAGGCGTTGAAACAGGGCCAACGAGAGAAAATCCCGGTTTTAAGGTCTGATCCTGTCGTGGAGAAAGCGGAAGTAGATGAGATGCCGGAGAGAGTGTAGTGTGCAGGAAGACATGGGCAAAGCGCTCGGGTTTTTCCTCTAGGTATTTTTCTTGGGTTGTTCCCTAGATGAAAGAGATGAAAGACGATAGGTAAGTTTCTGCCTTTGCTCTCAAAGGTGGAGCCGAATGGGGACGCACCACATTTCACCACCTATCACGCACGGTGCGTTGTTGGCTGTCGGACCTCGGGAGTCGGAGCCCTGGGTCGTCCCGCCAAGGGTTCAGGCCGTGCAGCTTCCCCGTCCAAGGTGCAATCTCGACTCTTGAACTCAGCTCGAATGCGTTGCTCCAGTGACTCCAGTGCTGAGGGAGGGATGGGCACAGGTGCAGGGGGCAGACAGAGAGCGCAGGGGCTTAGCCGCCAACTCGGCCGCCAGAGCGCCCCCCTAACCCGATCTATGCTAGAGCTTCCCGCGGTAATGCATCGATGCCGGTGTTTCGAATCTGGCGATGTCGATGTCTGTCAAGTAAAGCTGAATGAAGCTCTCTGCTTGGCCAAGCTGCGGCCTGCAGTGCTAAGTTCTAACAGTGCCGAGCACTGGAAGGCACCTTCACCGGCCTCTCGCTCTTTTGGCTCTGTTTTTCTTGGCCTCTTCTAGTATGTAGCAATGTACCTTCCCTTGCGCGGAAGACCTCGCGGTGATGAATTGTTTGGATCTAGCCCTCGGGCCGTGCACTCCGAGTCATCCCAGGCTGAGACCGTGAGGCTAATGTAGAAAGATCCTTCATGACAGCCCAATTGATTGACACACAGGCTACAGCACAGCACACGCCCACCGTGGCGCATATGTACTCCGTAGGCACGCACGCATGCATGCACACGTGAGAGAGAAGCAGCATCAATATATGTAGGTACTGCGCTTCCACTTCCTTGCGTGATAGGTAGGTAGCTCAAGCTGTTGCCCAGCCCAATGCCCAATTTCTAGATGCAAGGAGAGTCGCTTCTGAGGGCAGAAACATGTCTTCTCTTCGCACGAGTCAAGCCGTCACTGACACGCCCATGCCTCTGCGTCATCGGACTGATGGGAAACAAAGGGCTCGATGAGAAGTGGATGCCGATCAGCAAAGAGAAACCCCAAGCCGTGGGGATGCGAGATGCCGTTAGGTAGAGCCGCACCTATAAGAAGGAGGCCGACGTGCCTTCGTGCTGCGTCGTGCACGCGCAGGCAGTCAGTCACCTAGGCTGCAGTCAGGTCACAGCAGCCGCAAGCCAACCCGGAACTGGCCTTACCGATTCAGGTCTGTTGGCGAGCAATCGGGAGCGGATCTGGAGATGATCAAGCCCATTTCGATTTGCAGTGTGCAGTCAGGGATTGGACTGATCCTCCTCGCGTAGCCCTGACTTCAGCGACAGCTCAACAGCAGCTCAAAGACAAGCTCGGTCGGCTTCTCCCGACGTCCACACACAGCCAATCGTTGTAATAGGCATTCGCAGCTTGCAGCATCTAACATGTAGGTATGTAGTAGTATGGGGGATGTCGCTCGAGTCGGCATTGGGGTCGTGGACGGACGTCATCGTGGGTGCTCGAGTGATACTCGTGTGCTCGTGCTTCCGCGGAGGTCGCGATTCCGAAATCGCAGTTGGGTCTCCAGTGCTGCTTTGCTGTCGGCGGTTGCAGAGTCTGAGTGGATGATCCAGACTCTGCTGGGGAGATTCCAACTGGACGCCGCGAGCCGTCAAGCGTGCTGCTGAAGCAATGCGGTCGGGGTTCTTGCCTCCTTCTTCCCTGCCTCAGGCGCGTCTCTGGAGCGTCTCTATGGAGTAGTTACGGGTAACGAGTAGCGCGTCAGCAGGTTTTTGGATCCTCCGAGCGGACTTTAGGGCGACTATTGCCTTAGCGTGACCAGGTTACAGCGGCGGCCAAGCCCGTCTTGCCTCCGTGCAGCCGTATGCAGCCGTATGTACATGACGGCTTCCCGATTAATTACCCTTTAAGTTATGTACGTAGTACTGTGGTGAGATACCATGCGTATCGCCAAGCACACTCCCCGGGTTCAATCCTCTTGACGTGGTAACACCCTTCGCACCTGCCAACAGGACGGACATCGCCTCTTGCGCCTGAAATAAGCCCATGAGCGCTCCTTCCTCCCCATGTCCCTGCCTCCCCAGAATCCGGAGAGCGCCTCCCGCTGACCTGAAATGCCATTGACCAGTCATAGTCATGACCTGGTAAACTTCAATTAAAGTGCGAGATTCTTCCCTGCATATGCCGGGTCTGCTCTCCTCCACGCCTTTTCGTCTTCTCAACTAGGTACCTACTCCGTACCTTTGTATCAGAAACCCGTGTCTCTGGCGCCTCCATGCGCATACTACCGGGTTGACGTTCGCTGACTCGGTTTTACCGGCAAACGCGTCAAACAAGCCTTCCGTGGGCAAGGCAAGCATCTATCTAGGTATGTAGGTACATATGCCCTTGCTCTCCGACCTCGCCCAACACGGAGAACACCATGACACGTTGTACGGGAGACGAAGCTTGGTGTCCCTGTCCATATTGGAGCTTCCCTATGTACACGTAACTGTAAGGTTACGGAGTAAAGGCAGACATCGCGGGCCTGATAAAAAAAGTTGCTTTTCACGGCTCAGACTTTACAGGCTGCAACGGGTGACCTGGTCTTCCCTACCGACCTCGTGTCTCGACGAGATCCGAGTCCAGGGGCAATTCATTCTGTGCTTTCGGGAGAACCAGCCCTGTGATCCATCACTTGCCATCGCTCATCAGCACGTCAGCCAACGACCAATTTTTTTTCTTTTTTCCTGAAACCTCCAGATCAGATGGCTGGCCGGCACGAGGGGGCGAGGTGACAGGTCCTGTCAAAGTTGCCATGGTTCTAACACGATCGTCCAACCACGGCCTGGATTTGGAGAAGAGTTTTCTCGGCACAACAAAAGCATAGTTTCGCCACCTGCAATATCCCTGCCATTACCATGAATTCAAATTCTCAGCAAAAAGCTTCTTTCATCAACTGGCCCTAGACTGTGGTTGCTGCAACTTCAAGGGTCAAAAATGCAACACGGCTTTGGACAATGTCAAACGGACAGCGGTAGCCCATTACTCTAGCCTCATCCCAGTACATGTGTACTCTTTCGTTGTCCTCCACGAGATACTACCTATTGCCCGCTATCGGCCGTAAGGGGGATAAACTGCCCTAAGGATAGACTCAACAGTACGTACGGCCGGTATAGGAGTACGTATCTGGTCATGGTTCGCTGATTTCGGCCTGTGCAGTTCGTGGACGCGGTATCTGGCCTCGGCAGATACTGTACCCACTGCGCTCTCCTTGTCGATTTGGCCATCGTGTACTCCGTATCTTCGATGCTCTGCAACATTCTCTGCACGGCATCGAGACGGTGGTCATGTTTACGAGGAGCTCGCAGGGATGGACTCCGGCTAAGTCATGCGACTAATGCATGTACTTATAGACATGCATGGCTCTCAGGCCAAAAGTCATCGAGGGAAAGTCGAACCCGAATCTCCATATTTTTAATTTGCAGAATAGGTAGTCCGTATGGCTGTGGCCAACGACTCTTCTCTTCCCTTTCTTCAGAGGTCAAAGTATGTATTTACTTAGCTATGTGCCGTCAAATATCTCTCTCGTATGGGTAGCTTGTTGAAGCAGCGCCTGCCTACTACGTTAAGTGATTACATTGGCGTCCCTACTCCGTAGAGCATGCTGCATGAGTATCCATTTGTTTGGGCATCGAGTCCGGATATCTGATGGCAAAATGCCTCACTTACTCCTCCGTAGGCGGCGATGCAACGTTGGCTCGGAGCAATTTTGAAAGCCGTTCGGCGTTGGCCCATCACGAACACGAGCTCTGACGGAAAGATAATGACCATCACTACAAAGTAGGTACACATCGCCCAGTAACACAGCCCTCTTTCGCGGGCAACGGGCCATGTGCGCCAATATCATAAGGCCACGATTTCACTTGACGCCTTTCCGTCGGGTCATTGCGGTGCAACATGCAGTGACGCTAGAAACATCTCAAGAAACACCAATCCTATGCCTACTTCTGATGTATGTACAGATTTCGGGGGGCGACCATGGTTAGTCTCTCACGCATGGTCTTTATGGCCTGATTCTCTTCTTGAACAGCAGCATGTCTGAGAGCCTTGGTGTCCTTATGGCGATAGACAGGCGGGCCGCTCATCTTGACGGTCTGTTCGCCTCGGGGTGTGGATGCATGAGCAGGTCATGTACTGTACTGCCACAGGGAGCTCTCAGCTGAGATATTCCAATTTCCACCACAGATGGTCACGCACGAGCATGTTTGTCTCTATCCACATCGAACATCCAGCCTTGATACATATGTGGACTTATATTACTCTTCCAGCGTGTTGAATGAACATGGCTGTATGCACTCATCACATGTTAAACCCTTCATACGCTCCAACCGGGCCAAGCACATTAGGTATATGGGGCCGGTGAGCGAGAGAGTACTAAGGCCGACCTACTCTCGTATTGGGCTCATCACGATTTGAGGCCATCTTGGTTTTGATCCCGTTGTCCCGGCCCTCGCCGATTATCGAGACGTCGGTTCCGTTTATCAAAGGATTGATATAAGGGCTGGCTGCTACGGTGTGGCCTACCGTCGTACATAGGAATATATGACAACATGTATTCGGACTCGGTAAGTTCCTTCTCATGTTCCAGCAGCGAGTCGTCCGTCTTCGTATAAACGCTACATACATGGCAGATTCTGTGTATGTCTGGTCTGCATCATAGCCTCGACGAGTCTAATTAGGATCACACCCGCGTCCGTCTTGATCAGCTCATCCCCGCTATTCCAGACAGCCAGACCTCGACGTATGTATGTAGGTAGAGGGGTTCGATCAGATCAGAAGTCTGGCTCAGCGTGTCAGTAGCCGATGAGTCTGCAGAGTTGACGCTATCCGTTGCCCAGCAGGGCCTGGCCTTTTCTTGTGTGTAGCCAGTGTCAGCTTCTTGCCTGTTGTCTTTGCTATGTATTCGACAGCGGCGCGTAGGCCAAATGGAAGTAGATGCGTAGCCTCATCAATCTGGACCCAGCGCGCAAAGCCCTAATTCCAGTAGCCGCTTCACAAAGTAGGTAGGCTGCCGTACCTAGCCACGGCAGTTGGGTGGTTGTGTAGAAGAGCGCGTGCGGATCGGCGACCGGTTCTGTGGTAGGTACATAGTTCATCTTGTCCGGCTCGACATTTCTGCTCTTTGGACCCCTGTGCTAGCGTGAGCAGCGTACTTTCCTATCGCGATGCGTTTCAGGCTTGCAGCAGGTGAAAGCATGGTGGCGCCGACTGTGGTGAAGATTTCTGCCGTCTCTTTTGACTTTTCCGGGTTCCCTTTGCGACCGCTTCATCGGCTTGTGGGGCGGCGGCCGGTGCCGGAGGGGAGGATCGGCACCATGCTCCTTGGACCGCGAGTCTGTGGGCTTGCTGCAGACTTGTTCGTCGTGCTGAAGGACAAGCTCTAGAAACGGCACTATTGGTGTTTGATATTCTCGATGCGTGGAATTCCAGGAACGAAGTGCTGAACATACCTTGGCTGGGTACAAAGCATTCACGAAGCACTACATGGGTAGGCACCTCCTAACATGTACCTAGCTCCGTTCGTGAGGCTCCATGATCCATCTCCTAACATTAGGTGTACCTAGCCACATGTGGCTGTGTAGGAGGTACTCCGTACATACGGAGAGGTACCTATGTACCTAACCTTTCCATGGTTTGCACGCTTCTCCACACCAGTTACGCGCGCGCGGCCCAATTTAATTCCCCGACATAACAGCTTCAACAACCGCGGTTCTTGGCAACGCATTCGCAACATTGCCTACTCTGCCGCGTCGGCAATCTGCCCGGTTCCGTCAACATATCAGAAAGCAACAGCCTCAGCCGACATGCCTCCAGGTACGTACGGTGGCGCCGCAAGGCTTTCAGTGACTCCACCATCCGCATGGCGGAAAATACAAGCAAACAGCGCCCACATGGCAGCCGCGCGCAGTCTGACAATTGTTCCCTCCAGCTCTGAGCGACGAAGAAGCTTCCGACGTCGAAGTTGCGACTTATGCGCGTTCTGAAATATCAGCTTCCGTTTCTGGCGACGGCGCAGACGTCGAGTTCGCGTATGAACCCGTACCCCGGCGCCACAACAAGATCACTCAAAGCAATGGCAGTGAGGACGAAGAAGAGGAAGAAGAAGTAGTATACGACGACGAAGACTTGAGTGAAGACGAGTACGTACAAGATTGATGGCGTCGGTATCGCGTTGATGTCCCGAGACTCGCGGCTGACGGTGCATCTAGGTTCATCGTCGAGGCTATCAAGAACCACATGATTGATGAGGACGTAGGTCTACCCGCCGACCCAGCCCGTCAAAGTCAACACCCGACATCATCGAGCTAACGTGATGATGCGCACAGGGATCACTCAAGTTCCAGGTGAAATGGGAAGGATATGAATCCAAAAAGGATCTAACCTGGGAGCCAGAGGCAAATCTCGAGTGAGTTCCTCGCGCAGCCACAAGTAACAAAGACCAACCAAAATACAGACCACGATGCTAACCATCCGCAAAATCAAACAAACAGAGAATCGGCGCGCGAAATCCTCGACGAATACTTTGACCGCATCGGTGGACGAGACAGCATCTTTGAACAAACAGAAAAGGCATCCCGGGTCAAGAAGAGGCGGCGACAAGCATCCAACACAGCTGCTAGCAGCAGTTCAACAAAACGCTCACGGAGGGAAACCACGCAACACCCCGCGCACTCGGCGCCTCCCGCGTCGGCACCAAAGCCATGGACCCCTCCGGCTGGGTCCTGGGAGGAGGAGATTGAGGCGATTGATGCGTGTGAGGACCAGGGCAGCGGGCGGCTGGTTGTGTATCTGGTTTGGAAGAATGGCAAGAAGACTAAGCATGATACATCTGTAATTTATAAGAAATGTCCACAAAGGTGAGTCCCCCCCCCCCGCCCCTGTGCTTTCGTCTGGTGATGCTATATTCGGTGTGGCATAAAGAGCCCTTTTGCTGACGGGTGCCCAGATGCTGCAGTTCTATGAGAGGCATGTGAAGATCATCACGGAGGATGCCTGACCGAAGTGGAGGAGAAGGGGGAGGAGGATGTGTATTGAAGAAATAGATCCAAAGTTACATCTTGTATTTCAGCAAGTTCTTTGTTTTATCTACCTACTTTTTTCAGTAGTGTCATCTTCATGCCCCATCTTCTTATTTCTCGTTGCTTGTCCCTCATTCTGGTTCACCTAGCCATGTCTAGGAGACGGAGCGCAGGCTTTTGTGTAGAGTCGTAGACTGGGCGAATTGAAGTGGGGGCATACGGAGTAATGCGAAGCAATTTGATCCTGATGGCTCGGTGACAGTCTTTGGGAGATGATGAACAGACAAGCCTTGCAAACTGAAGGATCCACGACATCATGCTCTTCTAGGTGCTGTGCAATGCATTGTGCCTTGCCTATTTGCTTGGTAGGATCTGTTTTTCATCAATGTTTCAGCTATTTGTCTCTCAATGGCTGTCGAGGGGCGCAATCGCAAGTTGTCGCAGTCCGAATGATGCGCCAGGGCAGCCAAATCAGACATGATGCCGTGAACGGCAGGTATGTACCTATCGCCATGTCGCGTTGCGCGGCGCGTCGTTGGCGTGTGACTAAAACTACTGTATGTATTTAGAGATGAGACGAGACGAGACGGGAGGCTGGGGAAAGCCACGTCCCACAAATGCCATGCTACCGCCTCCAGTGGCCAATCGTAACGGTGCGGCAACTACGCCAGGCCGTCCAAACCAGCCACGCCATTTTGTTGACATTGAGCAATCTCGGTGGCCGGACAACCAGCTACATCACTCATCAGCGGTTCGCCTTACTTGCATGTGCCTGGTCTCCCCCCTCACAAACTCTACCCTCCCCATTCCAGTCACTGTCTTGTAACTTTTTGTAACGTTTTTTGGAACAAGAATTACCTTTTCGGGGCCCTCATACAAGTTTTGGCTCCAATTGTCTCTCTGTCGCGTGGCCATCTTCCTCTCTGCGATCTGGGTCCGGAGCTCCAAGCCGAGAATACGTTTTGCGCTGCTGCGGCTATTTGGGCATTCGCTGCATTTGGTGCTATAATTAACTTGGTGGACTTTGCAAGTTTTGCTGCGTGGGAGGCCTTTGGACCAGAGCGACAAAATACGCGTCGTCGACGACACATTGTCCTTATAATCGGTTTCATATTCATATGTACGGCACGATACGACAACGGCCAAGAGATACCTAGCTCGACACGAGTCCCCGAGATTTAACGACGAGAAATACTTGCGACGATTCGCTCCGCGCGTTTTCCATTCTACTGAGCACCAGCTTGAAGATATAAGACACGAAGAACACAGAAGACGCCCAAGATGGTGCAACAAAACCACGTTATTGCTATTATCGTCATTGTGCTGTTCTTGTTGCTCGCAGCGGTGACGTTTGGAATCTATCGGCTGGTTCGTGTTGCGAAGCGGGATTTGACGGAGTCGGGGGAGAGCAGTAGCAGCGCGGGGACGAGGACTGTGCCGGTCTGACGAGGGGATGGGATGCGGTGGATGAACAGATGAGCTTGGATGAAATGATGGATGGGCTTGGCTGAGCAACTGGGCGAGCTTGAATGAGTAGCTGATGATCTTGCTGAGCGATGGGCGAACCTGGACGAACAAACGAATGAGCTCGGAGGAATCGGAGGGATAATTGGATGAGCTTGGTTGAGCAATGGATAGCTTGGCTGAGCAATGGACGAGCTTGGACGATCGAATGGATGAGCTTGGACGGGAAATGGATGGCCAAATGAATGGCCAAATGAATGACCAAAGCGATGAGCAATTGTATGAGCAATTGGATGACCATGGATGACCAAATGAGCAGGACGAACGACCATAATGATATACAAAGGGTGGGTAGAAGGGTTATTCTCATTTAGAAAAGAACAAATATGCGATTCTACTCGCGATGAGAAGGACTAATGGCAATATCCTGGAACAGGAAGGAAAACATTTGATAGCATTATAAGCGATTAGGTCTATTCTTGATTTTGCTTTGGCTCTGTGTATATCAACTTTAATGAGTGATTACCTCGCCTGAGGCTCGTGCGGCCTCGGCCCTGTCACCCATCGTTGGTCGTTCTCCGTGCATTTCCGCTTCGTCTTCTAGCCATCTCCTGCACGCCGTGTCCGGACAGGATCGGATCGCCCATTCGTGTCGTGACTCGTGATAACCAGGAAATGCGCAGGGTGCGTTGGATGACGCTACCCATGGAGCCAACTCTCGAACATCTGCATCTAGTCGCTAGTGCAGAAGCAGTGCGGTCGGTCTCTTCGCCTATGTCTAACTTCAGACGTTTCCTGTTCAGATGTCCCTTGAGCCAGAAGCACAAGCATGCACAAGCACACAAGTACAGTAAAGTACAACATCACCAGCTCACCAACCCCCTCGCCCGATCAAAACCCCCCCGCAACTGACTCTCCGGCTTCACCAACTTCCCCCTCAGAATCGTATACCGCACCAGATTCTCACAATGCTCCGGCCGCACCCTCGCCAGCCAAATACACTGCCCAGCACCCACATCAGCATCATCCTCTCCCAGCCCAGAATCCCGCTCCGGCGCATCCAAACCAGTCTCCAAGCCCTGCAGCGCCGCAAACGCATTATGCCGCCGATAAATAATCACATTCGCCGCGTACTTGTGTCCCCCAACATGGCTAATCAGGTAAATAGCCACCCCGCCCGGCCTCTCATCATGCAAGTCACGATGCAAGCCCAACGGACGCAAATGCCTCTCCAACTCCTTGCGCAGCAGCGGCGCGCTCTGTCCACACCGAGCATCCCGCGAGCGCTGACTACACAGAAGCACCACCGCATCATGCGGACAGCGCGCCATGCGCAGCCCGAGAGGGAGCGACGCAGGAATCTTCTCGGGCGGTGCAAGCGGTGCAAGCGGCGATGCAGTCGTTGGCGCAGAACTGACTATATCGCGTAGGAAAGCCTCCACGTTGCGCGGGTGCACGCCCTGCACTAGTGTGAGGGCTGGGAGGAGGAGCACCGTCGTGGGCTTGGCGTACACGTTCTTGTTCTTGTGACCTTTGCTCTTATCATGCCCATTGTGGTCTTCGTCCTCGTCGTCCTCGTCCTCGTCCTCGTCGTCACCCGCGGGCATATTCGACGCAGAGACCATTAACCGCCCATTGGTGGGCAGGTCCTTAGCCCGCGCAATGGCCTCCATTACACTGCCCTTCTCGTCGGCTACATCCCGCGTCCAGTCTGTCTTGCCGGTGCCAATGACGAGGTGTGTGCTCCAGCCCTTGACTTGTCCGTACAGGACGTCTGCTTCGTCAATGGAGAAGCCCCGTGGGTAGCGGACCGAGCAGCTATCGCAGTCGTGGAGGCAGGCGTCGCCATCTGCGGAGGGGTCTGTCTTGGGGAATAAGTCGGTGCATGTGGAGGCTGTTTTGCTGGAGCTGCTGGAGCTGCTGCTGCGCTTGCTGTTGTCGCCGAGGACTGACGAGACTAGGGATTTGAGGGAGACGGCTATCTTTTGCTTGGTGGGCATGCGGGGGAGGGGTGCTTCTGTGGTGGCTGTTGGGGGCGGCATGGCGAGAAGGAGGGTGATCAAGATACTGGAAAAGGATGTAGAAGAAAAGGAATGGAATGGAATGGAAAGACACGACAGAGACGGCGAAAAGACGAAAAGACGAAAAGACGATGAGAGAAAAGAGATGACTTGAAGGTCGAGACAGAGAGTCAGTGCTGTGCTTTATTCCCGGGCTTGCATGACATGGGGAGAGAAGCGGGGCGGCGATATCACGTACCCTGTCGGATCTGGGACCAAGACAGAAGAGATGACGTACGGAGTAGACCTTGACGCTGCCAAAGCAAAGAGAATGGTGTGAATCCGTATAGCGTAGATCATGAATCTATAGAGTTATATATAGTCATGCAAAACTACTACACAATCCTCAAAAAGGGGCCCGCTCAGATCCGTACTATCCGACGTGCTCTTGTTTCTCCGTAGGTCCGCCTATCTCCGAGCACTTGTCAGCAACGCCCAAGCGTGGAGTAAGTCACATCTTGAAACTCGTCTCATGTTCCCAGATCATTAGGTAAACTCAAGTCATACCGCTATGTATGGCGGTGGGAAGGTCGAACGAATAAACTCATCGCCAGTGCGTCACCCACTTAAAGATACACGCGTGACGCGCCCGCCGCCAAGGAGCAAGAATCCACATTGCCAGCCCATAAACCCGTAAATCCGTTAAACCCGTATACACGTACACACGTAGACGAAATACACGAAACCTCTCTATCGATATTCAAGTACCATCAGGACTCGTCGCTCGTAAACCCAAAATCAATTCCCCTCGGCTCCGTTCCGCTCCTCACATCAGAGCCTCTTTTTCCGTGCCTCATCGTAGACCTCCTCCTCACTATCGTCCGCGTCGTCATCCCCACCCGTCGCCTCCTTGAGCTTATCCGATCGCCGCCGTCTATCCTTCATGGCCTGTCGAATCTTCCTGCTCGCCTCGTTGAAACCCTCCGTAGAATCCAGAGTGGTGAAGCCGCTGATGGGGAAGCCGCTCGAGCCGAAACCTCCGCCCGCGCTGCCAGATCGCGAACGACTTCTCGAGCGCGAAGGCGGTCGCGTGGAAAAGATGCCCACATGGCCAATGTTGCTGAATGAGTCGTTGCGAGGCAGAGCCCGACTGGACTGCATCGTGTTGCGCGGCGAGCGTGAGTGCACCGACGGCGTGTCGGGACCCGTGTTGGACTGATCGCTGTCCTTGCGCTTGTGCTGCGACGACGACGACGTAGACCGCGATGTCTGTTCCGCCATAAGGCCGCCGCCCTCCACTACCCTCGATGTGTCCGGCACCAGTCGCGTCTTGTCAAAGTCGGGGAACATCTCCGGCCCAAGCGTGTTGATCAAGTCTGTTACTTGCGCGCTGAGCCCTGCGCGGGCGAGCCGCAGCGTATGAATGTTGAAATCCGAGGTAGGCACCACGCACAACACAAGAGGCCGCAGGGACTTGAAGATATCCATGCCGACCTCACCGAATCGTAGAGCCGCAAAGGTGATGCCAATCATGGCTGGCCAGATCGCAATGTAGGCTAGCCAGAGGGGCACCCACAGCGGTACGTAGCCCCATAGCCGGTCTTGCCACACCTTGAAGACGAAAATGATGGAGTAAATGTGGTAGACGGTCGGGGCCAGGACCATGGCCACCAGGATCTTCCATGTGGCCATGACGTCGCGGCCGCGAACTTTGACCGTGGAGCCAGCAAGCGCCGTCTTGGCCTTTTGGATGCTAATCATTTTGGTGGCCACAAATACGGGCGCGAATAAGAGAAGACCCGGCACCGTGCACAGGAACAAAAATGCCAACTTCAGCGAGCGGCAGACAAAGAGGAAGAGGACTTTGAAGATAGACAGCTTCGCATATTGCACCTGGTGGTCCTTGAGGTTGAGGTAGCGCAGTTGGGAGTTGTATTTTTTGACCGACGCCGACAGAGACGTGATGCGCTTATCGTCCTTATACCGCTCGTAGCCCTGCGCGAGTCTCCTGTTGAGCTCAACGACGACGGGCAGCGGCAGCTTCTTGCCGGTGGGGTTGTACAGCCGTCGAGCGGCCTGGATCACCATCAGAGTATCGTAGTTGGGCGTGGACACGGTGACGGCGCTCAAGGCGTCGTATACCGTGTCAATGACGGCCCCGATGGCCTCTCTCCGCCGGTTGTTGCAGTACGCCTCGACCAGGTGAGGGGGGATTTCAAACGGAGTGCCAAACTCGACCACGGCACGGCTCCGAAACTTGTGGGCGTGGAAGTAGTTCATACCCACTGGCACGATCTTGAGACCACATTCCGGGGCCTTCTCGAGCGCGCCCAGCGCCATAATGGCCACTCCAGCCTTGATGGGGAGAAGCTCGGTGCGGTCATGACTGCCCCCCTCGGGGAAAATGCCCACGCATCCGCCATTGAGGAGTCTGGAGAAGACGGCCTTGTATACTTTGGTCTGGTCGATGTTGGGCGCCGCCTTGAACGTGGTGCCCTGGAATCCGGGAGCCGGGCCCTTGACTTGGCTATTGGTGAATTTGCCGTTCTCGTCGATGTCGTCTCGGCCCGTCAGCTGCAGCATGGCCAGCTTCCCTTTAAAGGCCCGCTTCAGGCGGATCTCTTGAGGCCCGATGATTTCGGCAATATCGTTGCTCACTGACGCGCTGTCCTTGCCCGGCGGCAAAAAGATGATGCCATGAGTCTGGCCGGGCTCGGTGCCAAAGTTGGTCCCAATGCCTCGAACCAAGGTCGGGTCGTGGACGGGATCGGGGAGATAGATGGTGCCTGGGGCTGGTTTCGTGACGTCCTGGGCTCGGCCAACTGGCACCGAGCTGACTTGGCGGGAAGCCCATCCAATGAAGCCGTGGATGGATTTTTGAGCAATGAGAAGCGACACACGGCGACCGGCTTCTTGTCGAAGCGTCCGCTGGAGAATGAGGCCGTCGACAAACTATGGAAAATCAAGGCCAAGTCAGCATGACGTCCCTTGCACAGAGAGCAGAACGTAGCGCAATAGAGTCTCACCTGGTTTGCGTGCGGCGCCGCTACAAATAGCACGGGCCCGGATGTCGGCACCTTCCATGATCCTCGGGGCACGACCTCGCGGAAGAACAAATCGACCAGGTTCCCCATGAGATAGAGGAACAGATCATACTTCCAATTGATCATGGGGTAGAGCTCCTTTGCTGCCTGGTCCACGTCGGCCGCTGCCCGCTCGTCCTTTTCGCCATCTTTGCGCGCGTGGGACGCCATGGCTTCCTATCGGTGTTTCGCAGTCGACGTCGCGCATGCGCTTCGCATGAAGGCAATTCTCGTGGCGTGGGTGCCCAAACAGTCGCAAGAACAGCACGAAAGCCAATAGCTGAGACAAGGTGGAGGGGAATCGGCTTGGCGAGGTGTGGAGGATCTTGGCAGGACACAAGGGATGGGACGGTGGTGAGGAATGGTGTTGTGGTTCTGGCTGAAGGCTGGAGAAGAAAGAAAAGAGAAAAAAGTATGTCAATGGCGGCGACATGCAAAGGCTCGCACCCAAATTGGAGCTCTGGTGGGACTTTGGACTCAAGTTTGGAGCAGTTTGGACTCTGGAGGGCACTTCGGAACCAAACGGCGCCGGAGCGGGGCTCCACGCTTGGAAATCGGAAGTTGGGGCAGCTCAAGACACGCGGGGAGACTTGTCACTTGCCACTTAATTTATGTAGGTATGTAGGTACCCCACGCGAATCTACACCACGCAACTCTTCAACAATGACCGTGTCTACCTGTAAGCGCGGCACCATTTCCCAACAACAAAGCATATGTACATACCCCTTGACCCAATACCGACCCTATATATCAGAAGTCGGAATCGGCTCGGTAGGTACGGCACGTATGAGTATTCATACATCCACAGCGCCTTGCTTTGATGCCATGACTTGCCATCCTCATCTCCCTGACAGAACACCTCCACATACCATCGTCATCAATCGTAATAACCATCCCGACCACGCAGCAAGGTCGCAGCGACTGTACGTCGTGCACCCCTGCGTACAGGCAGCTGTGAGGATTTTGCGTAATGAGCCAGGAAAAGGGTGATGGATGTCAACATTCGCCGCTTAAAAGCAATGGGACGCTTCTCAACCTAAGGCAAGGCAAGAATGAGTCTCTGCAGTCGTCTATTGAAACCTGGCAGAAAGCGGTGGCAGCATATCCTGAGCCGTTAGAAGAAAACCTGCGATGCGAATGGTTTGGTTCATGCAGTGCCTTAACGGCGTGATGAAAGCGAACCTATTCGCCCAAGTATTCCCCTCGAGCTTCAACCACTTGATGGGACTCGCCAAGAAAGCTGAGCTAGCGGTGAAATGTTGGCAAGGACGACCAGAAAGGAGAAAACCTCGGCCCCGATCGCGGTTCTAAGACAAAGAAGAAAAGGAGAAATCGAGCCACATGAGACCAAGGTGTTCTGCGCCGGACTGCAGGACCTGTCATAGCAAGCTACACATAACGAAACTGCACCACGATATCAGCAAGTAAACATATTCCAATGTCAATGAGATCCGTGACGGAACCGCAGGAGGAAGTACGGCAAGGATACTTGAAGGATCCACGGATGCATATGCGGGCAAACTTTACGGCGAGGTCACGACTCGGTAGCAAGCTCAGCCCTATTTTGCTCCAGAGCTACACGCTCAATGAACAAACGGTTGTTAACGATGAAGGACTGGGCTAAAGTGCACCAAGCAGCACTCAACTACAAAGTGTATCCGGCACCGTTATGCCTCAACAAGTAAAGTGACTTAACAACAGATTGATCATGTATGGAAGATGGCAGGGCCCAGGCTGTGGAGGTGGTGTCGACAAAATGTCCAAAAGGTGACTTAGATTCAGCAACACTATGCCGCCGCGCCTCCGCGATGCCACATCAGTGCCGAGGAGGTCAGGACGCGGAAGAGTGCAACGATGATGGATCTTGACCCTGCTGCGAAAGGTCTCGTTAGAGCTGCCGTCACCCGCTCGAGGAAGAAGATTGCTGAAATATCGCGTCCTAAGGGCTACGTGCCGGACCACGTAAAAAAAGGGTAGTTATTCACACCGCTGGTTCGATTTCTTGCGGCATGACTAGAGGGCGTGAGGATGAACACGACACCGGCCTAGTCTTGGACCCGGTCTACTACGGTTCACTCAGGACCAAGGCTATTCCACACATCCTGTCGTAGCTACTGTCTCGACCAGTTAAGAGCATCACGATTGAGATGTGCATAGCATCGCAGTGGACCTTTCCAGTGTACTGTGCGCCGTAAGTGACCCGAAGGCTCTACTCTAGAACGATATGAGGTTTCCTCCCTGGATTGGGGTCCTATATGGACGAGAGGCAATGTACTATACTATGTGAGTTGGCCGAAATCGCCCTGTCTTAGCTTACTTAACAACAAGTAGTAAGTGTGTGTAAAACGAAGTACTTTCAATCTAGTGTTGAAGTCTGATGTGTAAATGGGTAAGTAAATAGAAAGAAGTCCTGCCGCACCCGATAGGCTGTGAGCCTGTGCTCTAGAGTTCAGCTCATAAGTTCAAGTCTCTAGAGTAGAAATCACTGATCAGCAAAGAAGTAGAGCTACTACCCTTCATGTCACGTCTGCTTAAGCATAATCTATCATACTGAATAATGATGTGTATAAAAAAGAAAAACTCCCATCTTTTTCCCCCCCATTCTACATGCAAACACCCAACACAAACGCTGCCTCATCCATCAAATGCTATCCTCAAACCCAGCCAAAAACAACAACACGAGCTCAAGAAAAGCCTTCTAAACAAAAAAAAAACATCATTAACACTATTTCTTCCTCCTCCCCTTCTTCTTACTGCCCCCACTCCCACCCCCCTTTCCCTCCCCGATACTCAAACTCCCCCCCTCCAACTCCCCCCCCTCAACCCTCCCCTCCCTCTCCAACTCCCTCAACTTCTCCTGCCCCGAGATAAACATACTCAAGTCCCGATTCGTCTCCTTAAGATCCTCATTCTGGACTTTCAACTCCGCAACGCTCTTCGCCATCGCCTCCCTCTCGCCCCCCAAATGCTCTATCCGCTTCAAAAGCCCCTCATTCAGCCTCTTCTCCTCCTGGAACGCCTTACTCATATCCCGAGCCAGCGTCTCCGCCCTGGCAGCCTTCCTGCGCGCCCTCTCCAGATCCTTCTCCAGATGCGGAACCGTTTCGCTGGTCAGAACCCGGAACTTCTCCTCCAGGTCATTCAGCTGGTGTCTTGTGCTGGAGGACGCCGCGGCGGTGATTTCCGCAGAGGAAGCCGCCCGGGCGGCCTTGTCGACGGCTTTGTTAATAAGATCTTCATAGTAGGCTCGCTGGGATTCTAGCTGGCTGGTAATGAGGTGCGTGTATTCGAGGCCAATGTTATCGAGCTTTGCTCGGGGGACGACGTCTTCGCTGGTCGGGGGGGCGACGTGGCTGGTGCTGCGGCCGGGGAGTTCGACGACTTTTCCGTCGCCTTTATCGCGGATGAGGCGGTGTACCCACATGTCGCCGGCGTAGTCCCATACATATTGTGTTTCTAGCTCGAGGGCGAAGCTGTGGGCTGTGTCTTTCCAGTGGTCTTTTGCGTGGCCGCCTTTGTAGCGGCCGCAGCCGACGGTGCCGCAGATGAGGCAGATCCAGAGGTCGTCTGCGCAGTCGCATACGCTGCAGAGGTTGGAGATGGAGGATCCAAAGGGCTGTGAGTATGGGTTGTTGGGGTCGTCTTGCTTGGAGGTCTCGGGGTTCCAGGTGTTGGTGAAGCGGCAGACTGGACAGCCGGCGCCTCGCCAGTTCTGTAGACAGGTGCAGTGGAAGACGTGAGAGCAGGGCACCGTCATGAGGCCGTTGGTCTCGTCCATTCGCTCTAGACATACGGGGCATGTTGGCAGCTCGATCAGGTTCCGGGTGGGAGGTGGGAATGGTCGCAGACTGTTTGACACTGTTGAGAATGATGTCGACTGGAGGGAGCTCGGCTGGTCCAGTCCGTCGTGATTCCGCGTAGGCGTCTCAAATGTGATGGACTTGACGAATACAACGTGGCATAATTGCGGCTACGAATCGCAAGATTAGAATATATCCCGCTTCTGAGATGCCCTCATTGTGCGGCATAAAAGAAAAGAAACGGGGGACGGATAGCAAAAGGGAGGCATAAAACATACCTCCACAGAGTTAAACACTTTCCCATCAAACTCCCTCTTCCACTTCCTCGCCACATTACTCTCCCGAAAATTCAGCAAAGCCAAATACCGATTCATTCTCGACGTCATAACCAACCTACAATGGCTGAGCTCCTCCCTCCATCCATCCCCTACAAACCCCAAAAAATCACTCGGCGACATATACGCCGGCACCGCAGGAATACATAGTGTCTTGCACTCCTCCAGCGACGACGCCATGTCTTGCTCTTGGGTGTATTTCTCAGCTCCTCCCACAACAGCCCTCTGTTCTTCCTCACTTTCGCGGTAGAAGTGCACGATGCCCCATCCTACTTCTGTGGCTTTACTCTCGAGAGTCACAAGCTCGGCTTTCGTAGCTGTGCCTGCACCACCAAAGGAGGGACCGAGGCTGGGCGCCGCCGAGGGGCCTGCGCGGCTGGACTCCCCAGACATGTCGGTGGGCGCGTTTCGGATCGCAGCGGCTGGATCGACGGCCTGGATGCTCACACGGCCGAAGCGCCAGTCCCGGATGGCAGCTTCAGGACACAGGGCAGTACGCGACGAGGGGACCTCGGCGGGTGTGAAAGTATTCGCTCGGTCGTGGCGCGTCTGTTCAGACGAGGATTCGGGTCTTTGATTCGGTGTGATGGGCGGAGCTTGGAAGCCTGCGCGGTAGGCCACCCCTCGTTTCTCAGCAGAGCCTCTTACCGAGGAGTGTCGCGGTAGATCGTTGGATATTGGCGACGTGTGCGAGTGATCGTCCCAAGGTACGGGTTGGTGGACTGGATGATCGGGACGAGGCTGAGACGCAGGTAGGTCGTGAAAAATGCTCGTTCCGGGCCGAGGTAGCCAGATCTTGCCGCCCTTGTCAACAATGTCATCAGTGTTATCAGCGCATCCTGACGGGGCCAGCGTCGGGTTCGAGGTAGGATATAATTCGAATGTAAGATGGTACAGATAACGCATCGCCACTTGAGTGGTCTATTGCAAGAGTTCGAGTCTGGTGCTTGTCGCACAACGGCAGCTGCTAGTCTAAGGAATACGCGGTGAAGTCCGACATTTCCAATGCATCAATGTGTTGTTCAACAAGTCATGACTGCACCTCATCGTGAGCTGTGTTGTACGCTTGCGGCTGCGGTCATAGATGGTGATCAAGATGAGAAGGTGGGAGTACCTACGGTGTTTGGGCATTTTCGTGTGGCTGGGCCGCAGCCAACCACATTGCGCATGTGACGCGCAGTACCTACGGAGGTACCTAGGTACTTGGCGACTGTACATTGTTTTTCACGGCGAGAGATTCACAGACAAAAAAAAGAAGGAGATAACACATGACGTCGCATAGTATTTGTATTCGTGCTCATGTATGCCCTGCATACAGGCTCAACCTAATCTAGCGCGTTCGTCAACTGTTATGATTACTATAATTACCTATGGGACTCGCGCCGCTCTGCTCCTACTCGGCGAAGCCTATTGGCCGCCACGCAGACGCAACACAAGATGCAGCGTGCTTTCCTTTTGAATGTTGTAGTCGCTTAGTGTGCGACCATCCTCCAATTGCTTTCCGGCGAAAATGAGACGCTGTTGATCCGGGGGAATACCCTCCTTGTCCTGAATCTTAGATTTGACATTGTCAATTGTGTCTGACGACTCAACTTCCAACGTGATTGTCTTGCCCGTCAAAGTCTTGACGAAAATTTGCATACCACCGCGCAGACGCAGCACCAGATGTAACGTCGACTCCTTCTGAATATTGTAATCCGACAGAGTTCGTCCATCCTCGAGCTGCTTACCAGCAAAAATGAGTCGCTGTTGGTCGGGAGGGATGCCTTCCTTGTCCTGAATCTTTGACTTGACGTTGTCGATCGTGTCTGAAGACTCGACTTCCAATGTGATGGTTTTGCCCGTCAAGGTCTTGACGAAGATCTGCATACCACCACGAAGACGCAGAACTAAATGAAGCGTCGACTCCTTCTGAATGTTGTAGTCGGAGAGGGTTCGACCATCCTCAAGCTGCTTGCCAGCGAAGATCAATCGCTGCTGGTCAGGGGGGATGCCTTCCTTGTCCTGAATCTTGGATTTAACATTATCGATGGTGTCTGACGACTCGACTTCCAACGTGATTGTTTTGCCCGTCAACGTCTTGACGAAGATCTGCATACCACCACGAAGACGCAGAACTAAATGAAGCGTCGACTCCTTCTGAATGTTGTAGTCGGAGAGGGTTCGACCATCCTCAAGCTGCTTGCCAGCGAAGATCAATCGCTGCTGATCAGGGGGGATGCCTTCCTTGTCCTGAATCTTGGACTTGACATTGTCGATGGTATCGGACGACTCAACCTCGAGGGTGATGGTCTTTCCGGTCAAGGTTTTTACGACTGTCCGGGGTGTCAGTGGTAAAGTTCGGCGCCTCGCAAAGGAAAGATAGATGCTTACAAATTTGCATGCCACCGCGAAGGCGGAGAACAAGATGGAGAGTCGATTCCTTCTGAATGTTGTAGTCAGAAAGAGTGCGTCCGTCTTCGAGCTGTTTTCCAGCGAAGATCAATCGCTGCTGGTCAGGAGGAATTCCCTCCTTGTCCTGAATCTTGGACTTGACATTGTCGATAGTGTCAGACGACTCGACCTCAAGAGTGATGGTCTTGCCGGTGAGGGTTTTAACGAAGATCTGCATGGCTACTTCGATCTGGATATCGCTGCGTTGTGTTTCTTGGTGTTATGGTAAAATTCAGGGCGGAGGATGGTATTAATTAGGTGTGGCGAGAGATGCAGAGAGCGGGTATGAAGGAGAGAAGAGAACTGGAAGGTGGGAGTGGCGAGAGGAGATGGTTTATGTAGTGCCGAGTGACCGATGACAAACGGGGGAGGCTAGAGGCGAAGGCGGGGGCGCAGTGACAGCACCTAAAATAACGGCAGACAAGCAGCAGCGATCGCAGCAGCACAAGTGGATCGACCATGAGTATGTACCTAGGTATACTGATCATCTGCCTTCACACCGTTCTCAGAAGGCTCTAGAACAAGACGCCAGAGCACTGAGCAGCCACCTGTATCTGCCCGCTCTCGGCCTGTGAGATAACGCGACATCAGTCATTACATTGCCTGGTTCTCTCGCATCCTTTGTCCTCCTTGTGTCCAACTCTGTCCGTCCGACTAGGCCGTCCCCCCCGGCATCAGTAGGTAGTACTTAAGGCCTAGCTAGATACCTAGCGGAATAGAACTCAGTATGTATGTACCTAACTCGCCTCCTAGACACTTGTCCATTGATAGGTAGAATCGTAGGTATGTACTTCCGCGCCTGGCACTTTCCCGTACGTTTCCCAACTGGCAACCTTCTTCCCCAAAAGGACCGGCCCACATGTGGCGAGTCACCTGCCCGAGACCTCCGAGTCTCCGACAAGTCGTGAGGGTTTCCTTCTCAGCCAGCGGTTCTGATAGAGCTACCATCTCGGGATTCGCTCGGGCGATGGCGCTGGGCTTACTGACTTGAATAGGTACTAGGTAGGTACGTAAAAGGCCCTGGGGAGCAAGCGCAAATATAGGTATCTCTAGAGGACGTATCGGTTGGCTGTAGCCTGTAGGCCACACACATACCTACCGAGGTACCATGGTTGCGTGTTGCAAGTATGTACGGCGTAGGTACCTCCTAGCAACTGCGGGGGTTGTGCACCTTCCCAGCCGCCCTCTTTCCACTGTCCAGGTCGATTTACCCTTATCGCGGCAACGACGTCATTTCTTGCCCCGCTCGTTTCGAAATGGGCGTGGCAACTTTGTATGGCGCTCATCGTTCCTTCCAAATCGAATGATCAAGTTAGAATCAAGGAGACAGTCCAGGAGACTGACTATAGAAACTACAGCTAAAAGAGAGGGTTATGCGTTCTTCGCTCTATGAACCATGCCTTGCTGCGCGTACGTAAGTACCTACCTACCTACATTTGTACATAGGTACATACATACCTACATATGTACCTTCGGCAGCCACGGCGAGATGTCGATCTTTGCTTGCTTTGGTGTGGGGGAGGGGCTTTCCCGGGGTTCGCGAGTGACACGTTGCAATGTATGTATGTACTCCATGTACCATGGTATGGTAGGTGTGTATAATGTAACCTCCAATCACTGTAATCCGTACGATACACACTTCCTTCATGTTCAGGTACATGCCGACGTCTTTGCTTTTGGCGTAGCAGCGCAAATTCTTTGAATCTGTGAAGACAATCAGACTACAACAATCAGGGTACACACAGTAAAACACTAGAGTCTCGACGCAGACCACCTGCGTTTGTCAGCGTAATCCAGCAAGACCAAGCCACTTCCACATTCACTTCCAAGAAAAGGCTTCCAAGTTCTATGTATAATGTCTTCAATTCAAATCCTCCCAAACACGCTCATAGTGATGCTTCTTGTAAATCTCAGATCCCCTCTCAAAAAGATGTGCCATGTCAATAATCGCATACCACGTTTCGTAGTCGTCTTTCAGGTCATGCACATAAGACATAAGGAATGTAAATACATATCATTGAACATCCAACCATAACTGGCCTCCAAAATCCAGATCCCAAGTCCGCGGCGGAAAAGGGGAAGAAAACAGAAAGAAACCCAATTCGACGTCCGCTTTACAAACATTCGCAATAACATGAAATCGTCGTTTAATCGTACTGAAAATTCGTTACATTCGTCTTTCGATTTCTTTCGCGCAAAAATCAACAAAATTCAACGCTCGTATGGAACCCTTAAGTGAAGGTAATGCCGCATCATTCATCATGTGGGATTGAAGTCCCGTATTCAGGCGTAAGTCGAAGGGTGTAAAAGTCCAAAAGAAAAAAAAGATGTTCTCGTCTTATCGAAGGGGTGTTGCTCGGGGACCGAATGCAGCCACGGCGGCAACAAGATCGAGATAGGCGAACCGCGTGCCTTGCACTTATTTGATGACTAGCTTCGACAAAAACTTATTTGATAAGCTGTCAAAGTTATAGGGATCAAACGTTGTCTCTTTTCGAGTGCGTAGATAGGACTCTGCAAGGCCTGTGTTAGTGCGTGTTCGATCATGAGCAGGAGAGACTCAAAGCGGCAGAAGAATAGAGTATAGAAAGAGAGGAAAGCCAAAAGACCGCACCACGGCGCTATTGGGTATATACTAACCGTGCTTGATGACGCTTTCGCGAACTTCGGTCAGAGCATCACAGACAGAAGCGTTGTTGTGGAGCAACTGCCCATGCTGCCTCGTGTCCCAGTCGGCAAGGGCAGGCAACTTCTGCGATATCGCATGGAAGAGGCCCACGATGACTCCGACAGGCGTGTCTTCCATTTCGAAACAAAATTTATCGACCGCCAAGGGATCAGGTACTCGGTAATGGCAATCAAACTGCATTTCTTCCCACACAGCAAGCAGGATAGAAGCGAGGAGGAAGATGGTCGGCCAGTTCTTCATCTTGTCGCCGCTGTAAACGCCCGAGTACAAGGTCGACAGCTCCTCCAAAATGTTCTTTTGCAGCTCACGCCACATTTCGGCCAGCGCACACTTGATCTGGAAGTTGATCATGACGGGTGCGACAGTGCGACCGAAGAATTTTGAGTCCTCATCATCGATCTGCCCATTGATATTCGCTTCAGGACCTTGACTCTCTACCATGGTGATGTGCATTGTCAGGTTATAGGCAAGCACAAGTTTGAGTGCCTTTTTGATGATGGGCATTCTGTCCTTCATATAGTAGCGGTGGGCTGTCTTGAGTATCTCGGTAATGAAGGGAGTGCCTTCAAAGTGATCGTTGATGAAGTCTTCGAATGGCCCCTCCACGTGCTTGTCGAGGTATTCCTGGAGGGCATCAAGACGAACGCCTTCGGCACCAACATCAAGCTTCTCTGTCTTCGTCTCAAAGCTTATAGGGTCGTTGCTTGAGGAGCCAGCCTCGACCCATTCCACAGCGAAGCAACCTTCATCGGCAACGAAAACCTCACGAACCATAACGGGAAGGGCGAATCCGTAGCCATGAGTAATCCACATGAGCGACTCTTTGGATGAAAAGCCTTTGACGTTGTACACCGACATGCCGAGGCCGCCATGTATCTCATAATCAGCCTTCCAATCTTTCATAAACATCCAAAGATCCTTGATATCGACGCGAGTGCAAGGAACCTGCCAAAGCCGAGCATGTGAAGGCTGGCATCCGGCGCAAGGCTCTCCCTTGTCACAAGTCTTCTTCAAGAACTTGCAGCGCAAGCAAGCGCGCAACTTCCTGATTTCACTTGCTTGCTTGCGCTGCTCGGGGAGAAGAGGGCCCTTTCTGCGGCCGACCTTCTTTTCAATGGTGCCATCTTTCTTGCCGTTGGAGGTTCGGCGGATGATGGTCTTGATAGTGCCCTTGGTAATCTGACCCTTGCGAGGGCCACCTGATTGTCTTCGGGCGTTTGCGGCAGTGGTCAGAGATCCGGAAGCAGCACCACCACTGCCAGGACGGTGACGAACTGATGCGGGCTCAGCCTTGATGGGCATTGGTGCTGACACTGCGTGACTGACCGTCTCGTGACTATGGCTGTGACCATCAGTAGTGAAGCCAGTACGATGCTGGCCCATGTTCGGGCGGTACTCCGCGTGGTGGGAATCCGATCCAGATGAGTATGGGGAGTAGGGCAAATGAACTTCCTCGAACCCAAACTCCATGGAATTAGCTGCATCTGACGAATCAGAATGAGTTCGAAGGTGCAGCGTTTGACTAGGATTGAATATGGCTGCGCTCTGTGCTTGTTGAAAGTGATCCAAGCCTTGATGGCCCCAGTCAACCATAGCCCAACCATCTCCGTTTGAGGAAGGAAGGGAAAGCACTTCCAGGTACGTTCCATTTGGTGAACCGCTTCCAGCACTATCAATACGAGTAAGAGCATCCATCTGTAGCGTGTTCTGAAAATCGTGCCAGGTTTCCATGCCGTTATTTCCCCAGTGCATAGTTTGCGCCGTCTCCCCCATGGCGGCTATGTTGGGAAAAGGCGAGTCCATCAAGTTGGTTTGAAGGGCAGCTTGTGTGGTGGGAGACAGGTAATCGAGAGCATTGGGATGGAAGTGTGGAAAGGTACCAAAGCTTGCAAGGGCCGAGTCCTGGATAAAGTGAGCCACCTCTGGAGCGGTCATATGTTGCTGAGCAACCGCTTCTGGCTGCTGCTGTTGATGTAGATGCTGATGCTGATGCTGATGCTGATGTTGTTGTTGTTGTTGATGTTGTTGTTGTTGTTGATGTTGATGTTGATGTTGATGGTGATGGTGATGATGTTGTTGTTGTTGTTGTTGCTGCTGCTGCTGCTGCTGCTGCTGCAGTTGTCGTTCTTGTTCTTGTTGTTGCTGCTGCTGCTGCAGTTGCTGTTCCAAGGTCAAGTCGGCGATGGGTCGTGGCTGGTGGTGTCCAAAGGTCCAGTCGGCCAAGGGATTGGCAGCATGCGATACCGAGAATTGTTGCATCGTCGAATAATGGCTGTGTGGACTCGAGGTATGGGACAACGGTGAGCTTCCTCGAAGGTCGTCGGAAGAGCTGATGGAGGCGGCCGCCTGTGCAATGGTAGACGCCATCTCAAGAGGCAAAGCCCAGGCGCGGGGATTGGCCATGATTCCCGGGTCGGCCAGGGGACTCGAATGAGCCAGCGATGCTACTGAAAAGCCATATGCGGTTGGATCTTGGTGTTGATGGTCGAAGGACATATCTAGAAAGGCATCACGCCCACCAGTGGGGTTAAATTCGAGCGCCATGCTGGCAGGAAATGAAGTAACCAGAAATGGGGTCCGAAGTGTGGTGATGTTGGGGTAAGCAGTGGATGACGCCGCCCTTTCATATAATAGTCCCTGATGTAACGCGAGATATGCGGAGTTAGAGACAGATGTGTAAGATGAAGGAGGTAAGGCAAGGGGACAGCATCAGTGGTGGAAGCGAAAAGGCTTTGGCAGGCCAGCGGCGATGAAAGTATGGAAGTAATAGGCCTGCCAATTGTGCGTCTGCGTGACAAGAGAACGATAACCCAACATTCGTTCGCGGGGCATCGGGAATGTCGAGCGGGAGGGGGTTGAAGAAGCCGGGTTGAAGAGGCGGTGAGATTGCCCAGCCCTGGACCAAACGGTGCAGCCAATCACGGTAGCCGACATCGCCGGTGCGTGAGCTGCAGGCTAGTGGAGCCGCTGGTGGACTGTCAGGCGTGCGACGAACCAGTCAAGAGCCCCGAATCTACAAGCCGTTGGTAGTGAGTGGGGTGGTGCCAGGTGTTCAAGCTCCCAGCCACTGGTGCTGCATTTCGTCAGACCGGACCCCTGATCGCTGCGTGGCCTGCACAAGGGTCCATGACGGGGCTCTTGTGCCCTATACCTTCTATTTGGTGCGTTCGGAGCCGTAAGGACGAGTACTCTTGACCTGATCGACCTCGGCGGTTCGTGTCGGAGTCCCACTTGGTCATGAACGACTTGTGGGATGTCTGGGGAGGCATTGTCTCTGCAGCCGCCAGCGCCTAGGTACATACATATGTACACTACGGACCTTACATACCTAGGTAGGTAGGTACGTAGGTACGTATGTATGTAGGTATGTACATAGGTACAGAGTTAGGTACGTTTGTTCGTAACTTGAATTCTGATGCGAGGTTGTGAGCTGGAATTACAGATCCTAATGGCAGATGGTCATGATGGAAGCCTGTATCATGTATGGTGATGGGCGGATGATGGACGGCAAAGACGGGTTGCGCACTCACAGTCCGCAAAATCCGCAGTCTGGACTGTGCGATGTTCGTCGTCCACCACTCGATCCATCCCGTTGGACAAGCTTGGACATGCATTGGCCAGCTCGCTTGGTCGTCTGCACATCATGCAGCTAGCTGAGGACCCGAACTATTACGGCAACTACATACCTACTGTACTGTCCATGCTGTATGTACCTATCCCTTCTCCTTCAATCCTCCATCCAATCTAACGCAGCCGCGCATACATAGGTACTTCATATGGAGTAAATCATACCTCAGCAACGGCGTCGTCATATGGCCTCGGATATACTGTGACAACAACTGCGACAAAAGCACTGTCCTTTTGTGTGACTGCGGAGAGCACATCGGCTTACGTGCCTTCCCCTTCCAGCTTTTAGCAGTTGTACATTACCATTCGGCCATTCTGTGTTGCCTCGACGTTCAGGCCAGAGTGGGGCTTGTTCTTCCCGACGACACGCGAGACGCACTGGGCACTCTGCGCCACTGCCCACTCCGACGGAGACTTTGTAGGTACCTATCCAGAGTCCAGATGCAGCAGCGACATGATACCTACCTACATGTATGATGTATGTACATCTCATCGGATTGATACACAAGTGACAAGAGACTGGTCAATGCCTATCAAAATGCCAATAAGTTTTAAAGTTGGTCTAAATTGAGCATCCCGGCCCGTGCCTGCAGCCGAGAAGCCAGGACGACAGGTTCTCCAACCTTCAAAATCAGTCTCCCCTTGCGGACCGCTCGTCGGCGCTGAATGAAATGCCACAGATCGATGCATCATGTCGTGTGGCGGAATCTTTTGCATTTGAAACATGCAGAGGAGGTTCCACTGGGCGCTATGATCTATCGTATCTCCTCCGATTCTCAAGCGAATTGTTGACGTGAAGTTGCATGACTTGATGGCATACGGAGTATACGCGAGCGACCACTGTAACCCCCTGCATTTCACTCGCCGGTTCTTCTCACGCCACATGTGCTGGCAGCCTGGCATGTGTGCGAGCCGCCAAGCAAAGCCAAGCCGATTCTAGGCTTGAGACGTTGTGCAGTGCCGTGAATCCCGTGAGTTGGCAGCTTTTTTCGTCCCCGGGTTATCGCGATTCGCAACCGCGTGGTCGATAGTACCTAGCGTCGTCCTTCGCGATCCCGGGCAAAGCCAGATGGCGGCTTATTACTCAGACATCGAACAAAACACCCGAACCGAACTTTCGATCGACTCGCGCGTCAGTCCATCGCGGGGGCGCTTCAGTACCGGATCCGAGCAGTGAACACAGTCGGAAGTTGGAACGTTGATGCGGATAAATCTTGATGCCGAGTCATGGCCTGCTATGTACATACATACATGTACACATGTACCTATTCCGTATGTACCGAGGAACATGTACTCCGTGCAAAGTACATTATGTAACCCATCCTGCTCTCACGAATCGTGATTCACGAAGAGCCTGCCTTGCCCTAGCCGAGGCCAAGGCAGCACCGAGTGTCGCTAAACAAGGGGTTGAGTCGGAAGTCCAGATCCAGAGCGATGGATGTAAAGTCGAACAAGCGCGCGAGGAGAGAAAAAAGATCATGCGTGATCGAAAGCCCGCGACCGAGACACCTTGTCCCCGCCCAGCCGCTCGGCGGGTTGCATCATGCTGCATGCATGACGTTGGATTGCTGATTTAGTACTCCGTACCTATGTACATATGTATTCTTACGTACCTAGGTACATATGTATGTACCTCCACAGGTACATACAAGACCGTACAACTCCATGCGGCTTCGTTCCCCGCATCGTGCGCCGCATTGGCGACAACGGGCTCATCGAAAATCGAGAGCGTAACCGTGGCATACATAGCACCTCCCTTTGTGACGAAGGGCAATTAAGATGCCGTACCTTCTTGTTGAACCTTGTTGTCACTATCAAAAATTGGAGTATCTACATACATACATTAGGTACCATGTATTTACATATGTACACGGTACTCCGTATGTATGTACCTATGTACTCCGGACCGACATGTGGTTCGCGATGGACAGGGAATTGCAGCCAATCGCGTCACGCCTTGATGAGGATACATATGTACATATGTACATACATTTTCGTGCATATCCTGCACGATTTTCCGTAGCCCATGTGCCAAGAATGTCTGAGTGACGAAGAGGTACCTACGGAGTACATATATATCTACATCGCATTTATTAGAGTCGCAAGTTGCAACGCCGGTTTGACTCTGGGATCGCAACTTCTGAAGCCTGAAGGGCTCTGGAGTCTGGAGTCTGCTGGTGTGAAATCGCGCCCGCTTTGTGGGGCCCATGATTCGAGGTTTTTTGGACCGCACGAGGGATCGCGCACCATGCCAATATTCGGGGTTTTTTTCTTTTTTTACCTCCAGGCTGAGGGAATCGCTGAATGTACCGTCTCCACCCAAGCAACTGCAGTTTGCGGCTTGTCTGATGACCCTTGTTGGAGTTGGAACGTTCGTCGTTCGCATGACGTACGGAGTACCTACCCTATAGTCATTTTGCAAAATATCCGCGCAGCGTCGCCTTGTTCAGATAGAATGAGCGCGACACGCTCCAATGAAAACAAGAGAACATGACTCGACCAATATGTTCTCCAGACTTATGCTTTCATTCTTGCCGCGCAGTAGTTGTCGCCGGGGCGGGAATCTCTGGTCTTGTCCGACAGGTTGTATATTGATGCTGAGGAACAAAGTGAAAATGAAATTCGCCCGTCGACACAAATTGAAAGAACTGAAAAGAAGGAGCTATCGCAAGCCAGGGGAGGATTTCACGAGTTAACGAATATGTGGCATCTAGCACGGCACATGATATGACGGAAAAGCCTCTACTCTATGAGTCAACTCAATATACATACCTACCTACATATCCATATCGACAGCGAAGCGGCCTGAGTAGAAAACAAGGTGTGCCCAATTAGTTGCGACTCGCAACGAAGCCAGGCGTTCCCAATGTATCGCATTGCTTTTACCGAGGTATGTATGTACGTATGTATGTGTAGGTATGTATGTGTGTGGTGTACGGTACTACGGAGTATGTATATCTGCCAGCCTGGGTCGAAGACTCAAAGCCCCTCTTACGAAAGAAACACCCGGCTAATTCCCGACGACAGTGCAACAGACAATGCTTGTGGGCAGCGCACGGGTTTGCCATTGTTCCAAGCTCGACACATAACGCGAGCGCGGAGACTGGTACGCCATGGTCAACTAACTGGCCAAATGAAGGCAAGCAGAATACATGAACAATCGTAACGGAAAACACATTAATTCCAAGCCGACACGCCGGGCGGGGGAATTTGCCTTTCCCCCTGTGCCGTAACCCGTTTTCGGTTCTTCGCCTCACCGCACAGGAGGCGCCGTTATGAAAGCTTCTTCTTCTCGACAAGCCCGCGCCCGACGGAAAGTCGTGTTCAAGCATCACAGCAACAGGAAAATGGCATCAACAGCGAGCAGAGAGCCTTCCTTGGGACAGAACGTTGCACAGGATTCGTCATCAGTTCCCATGATGCCCGTGATACCCAGTCTCTTCACGTTTGGGCCCCCGATTCGAGATGCATTAACCACCGATAGCTCGCAGCTCCAGGACGAGACCGTGGAGGAGTGCGCGCCCTTCTTGACAGGATATGGCCATGATCAGTGCAACATTCATGGGATTCCCCCGCTGCGGCGCCCTCAGCATGTGAAATTCCTGCAGAAGCAGCTAGGCAAGCTGCCTAAGATGTTCAAGTCTGCAGACTCAAGCAGGCCGTGGATCTTCTATTGGTGTCTGAATGGACTGTCCCTTCTAGGTGAAGATGTCTCTGCATATCGTTCCAGACTCATCGAGACCGTTCGCCCCATGCAGAATGAGGACGGCGGGTTTGCGGGAGGCTTCGGCCAGACCTCACATCTTGCCACCACATATGCAACTGTCTTGTCGCTTGCGCTTGTCGGCGGAGAAGACGCCTATGAGGTGATTGACAGGAGGAGCATGTGGAAATGGCTCTGCTCGCTCAAGCAACCAGATGGGGGCTTTCAGATGGCCGTCGGTGGTGAGGAGGATGTAAGGTGAGTTCGAAGGGGTCTCCTCAAGGAGTCTCCATAGAGTGTATCCGTGACAGGTGTCGTGCCATCGTGTTGCTGACTCGAAGCCATTACAGAGGAGCGTATTGCGCCAGCGTCGTTATATCTCTTTTGAACATTCCTCGTACTCTGTCACCCAGCTCGCCTGCACGCAGTGCTGGGCATACCAATCTCTTTGACGGCCTTCCAGAATGGATACAACGATGTATGTCTGGAACTCCCCGGCGCATTGCCCCTGGTTTTTTTTTAGCCATCTATTCCACGTTTGTTCTCCAGCGAATTCATGGATGACATCTGACATGATCTTCGATCCCAGGTCAAACGTACGAAGGTGGCGTCTCTGCTGCGCCCGGATTCGAGGCTCACGGTGCCTACGCTTTCTGCGCTCTGGGATGTTTGTCAATCATTGATGCACCGCATAAATCTATTCCTAAGTGAGTTTCTTCCTGCACTCGATTTATCAGAAAGGCTATATCAAAGCGTCAAGACAAAAGCGTGGTCAAGCCAGGAGGGATCGAGTTGCTACACACCGCGTGACTGCTAACTCCCAGACCTACACAGGTACCTTGATGTTCCACGTCTCCTTTCCTGGCTATCTTCTCGGCAATATGCGCCAGAGGGTGGCTTTTCTGGCCGGACGAACAAATTAGTCGACGGTTGCTACAGCCACTGGGTCGGTGGATGCTGGCCCCTTATCGAGGCCAGCCTTACAGGCCCCCAGAATCAGCGTAATCAACCCGCAGGCAACCCGACTAAGAAGTCGCACGATAGCATCTCCAATCGAAACGGACTGATTCGCTACATTTACTGCTGCTGTCAGGATCTGACCCATCGTGGAGGCCTACGAGACAAGCCCAGCAAGTACGTCTGCATCGAAAAATGGACCTCAGTTTCCAAGCACGCCCGATGAACGTTCAGCCTTTTGCTAACTTTGCCATTTTCTGCCAGATACTCCGACGCCTACCACACTTGTTATGTGCTATCAGGCCTGAGCTGTGCGCAACACAAATGGGACTTAGTATCCGCCCGTGCGGACGCTGTACTAATGGATGGAGATCGTTGGTCCGTCTCGCCTTTCGAATTTACGGAGGCGCAAATCTTTGAGGAAGTTGACCGAGTTGAACCCTCTCACCCTGTCTATGCTATTTCGCAGAATAGAGTTGATGACTGCCAACGATACTTTGCCACGAAGACAGGCTTTTAGGCTCTCAGTGGCATCCAGAAGACGCCACAGAGATTTCTAACATACGGATAAGAAGTTAATACAAGGCGATCAATTCAAGGCGATTTCACACTTGCCAGTCTCGCAGCGGCATTCCACATAATTTTCTCGAAGGCTGCACCTCATCTGAGACTGATGGGCCTCAGTGAGGCGGAAGGCTCGTCCGAGGCAGAGCACCCTTCTGTGTGATGCTTCGCTCAATGGACTGTTAGGGTAAGGTACTTCGTGGCTTATTTGACAGAGACGAGGAATCTTCGCAGCTAGCTACCGCAGACGACCCTGTGTGTGTATCAGCGAGATGAGTCTGAATGGGTGTGCTGACCATGAGTCATGCGTCAACCGCCGCGTCGGAAACCAATTGAGGAGCCAGCTTGAAGACAAGTAGTTCGAGATGGCCAAAATTGGATAGATTAGGACCGGCGTGTCGAGGCCCGGAGTGAAATCAACACATGGTCCGATGTGCTTGGAACGAGAACGAGCTACGCCAGAATGTGGTGCATGGGCCATTGCAGCGAGGCATATACATTTACATTATATGTATCACAAAATATTTGTACTTATAGTTATCAATAGTGATGGAAATATGTGGCCAGGCACCATGTGGAATGAATGCACTTCTCTTGCGTCATATACACTATGCGCCCTTCCACCAGCGTCCAGTTATAAAGCATCATTGCATAAAGAGGTGATGCGGCGGGCTTGCGACACTCTGGCAGCCCATCCTGATCCCACATCTGGTCCAATCAGTATGAACGCAGCGAAACAAAAAGATCGGCAATGAACTAGGTATCGTGGAAAGGCGTCCCTCCACCAAGATAACTCTCATGCAACGCCAGCCTTTCCCACTATGTCCCCATGCGTCGGGCTTTCTAAGCCAGGGGTCGTGCTAGCCAGCCAGCAGCGCTTGTTTAAGACGTATGTGCTCTGTATCGACCAGAAGTCGTCATTCCTGTCATGGCCCCATTGTAAGTTCGTACCAGAGTATCATGAGTAGCTTGTTTGCCGTGCATATGATCAGTAACCTAACTTCGTTCCTCGTTTTCTGTCGCCATCGCTGCACCGCAAACGATATCATGACGGCACCGAATCATGACACATACCCCGCGAGTAGAATTTCGAAGAAGCTAACGTCACGATGATGGACTAGCTGCCTTTGTTGGAGACGCAGAGACGGACTAATCGAGACAAGGTGCAGGATTACTCCATATTAGAATGGCATCACAACGTGTTATGTACCCTATGGTCTGGTCTCAACTTTCGTGGCCTTACAGGTTGGATCTGCTGGTAGGCTGTAGCCACACATCACACATACACGCGATGAGTATGTGACAATGTGTACGTAGGTACACGCCTAAATGGTGACCCCAATTTCTCACTCCATGGTGCAACCCTCTTGCCCTCTAATGCCTTTTTCTTTGAATCTCCTCGTTTGAGTCAACGGTGCGTGTTATCGTCTTTCTCGGAGTGACAGACTGGGCTGGCAGACTTGGCACCTCAGTCTAAGTTGTATCTGGCGCTGCACCAGCAACGGCATAGGTATATATACGTCTGCACGCCTTCACCTTGTCGCCTCTTCATCTTACTCTTCTCACGCATCGAGTCTCGCATCTTCTGCCAAAATCTAGATTTCATCCCTCTCGGTCGATCCTGTTGCAGGGTATATAGAGAGGTATACTTGAACAGTATCTTGCAGCCTGCTGCCTGGGCCACAACTTACAACAGTTGCGCCGTCTTAGGTCTACTTCGTTTATGCCCTGCAGTCGATCCGAATGGTGGTCAGCTTAGACCCTCAACGCCCAATATCCATGACGAACGCTTCGTCCGCACGCCATGACAGTACGAGGGACTGAGTAACTGGCACTCGGTATCACGTTCACAAAGTACCCTTATGTGCGTTGGGGACCGGTGCAAGCGCCTTGTAACAGTATGCCATGTTCATATGTAACACCGATATTACACCCCGCCTATGTCTCCCTCACCATGATCATCAGTAATCACGATTCACGAACCACCCGCCATCTCACAACCACAACGACCGGAAGCTGAGCAGCTAATCCATGATTAGATAGGTATCTACTTCATAGGTACGGAGTACATACCAGTCACTACTCCGTACTAGGTACGTAGCCGCCAAGAATGGAGAGGAGAATGGAGAGGGCGACAACTCCCCGACCCTTGGTAAATGGGCATTATCGTATTTACCTAATCTTCTCTCCGAGCCCGCCTGTCGAGACTCGAGCCGCCTCTACCCGGTCACGGCCAATTCCAGATGGACCCAGACTGGCAACAATTCCGACAGAATCTATCTATTTAGCTCGCCCTTCCACGACTTGCTTCTTTGACTTTGACTGTGGCTGTCTTGGCCTCGCGATCCGCTGAAGCAATAGTATCATGAATGGGCTAGTACGTTAAGGTAGCTCTCTACTGCTATGAAGAGCCGAAACTTCACAGTTACGAGGCGCCGAAAGACGTGCAAAGACAGCCTCAACAACATCTTTGCCGCTCTCGACAAATTGCATCTTGCTTTTGGCGGACATGTTCCCTGAAAGGCCACTGTTCGCTTGACCTGTCGCTGTCACTGCCGCTGCCGCCGCCTCTAAATGAGGAGGTGAGGAGTGATAGAGCACGACATGGCACCAATGTCTGCACAGTCAAGCAGCAGGGAGCTACCTCAACGTACCAGCCCATTGAAAATACCATTGTTTCAGCGGATTTCGAAGCCCAGGACTGCCATAGTCGAGACTTAAAGAAGCGAGTCGTTGAAAGAGCGGCTGAACTAGGCGTTCACGAGCACCACAAGGCAGGCGCCGAAAGATCTGCAAAACCCGGTTACATAGCATAGACGTCCTCTTTATCACAGCTGACAAAGTGCAGTTAGCACGGGATGAACGATTTCAGCGAGAGACCGTTGTTTGCTCATTCTGCCACCGCTGCTGTCGCCGCCTCGGCTGCTTCGGAGCCTGTCTCTGAATATCAGGAGGTGACCAACTGACTACTGGCCATGGGCGTATGGCATGTCAGTGGACACGAAAACATAATGATGAAAGGGCCCCGTGGAGTTACATTATCACCGTAGACCTCAACATCCATGAATGATGCACATCTTCGTCAGCGAAGACCTCGAGGTTGCCCTTCGGTTTTCATGCAGTACCCGACACATCATCGAGAGGACTCACGATGCACCTTGAGGCTCGCAAATCGCGAATCAACTACAGCATTATTGAGGCCGCGAATGCGAAACGGAGCTCTTGTTCTTCGTGCAACAGTCCAGTTTTCTAACATGAACAGGGAATACGTCTCCGAGCGGCGAGCCTTGGATATGTAACCGACATGGAAGTCATTCTGCGGGAAACTCGGTGTAGAGCCCGTGTTAGAAAGATAAAAATAAGCGATCTCACCCGCTGGGCATTTTCATCTTTCCAACATGAGCACAACAGCACGAGTGATCACTGCTGCTCACACTCCGGCCTTGTACATAACAGAAGGTCCGAAAATGCATTTGCCATTCCATCAGTACTGTTTGCGATTCTCTTCAAACCACCACAGGCCATTTCCGGCATCCGTCTCATGTCCTGCAACTGCAAGACATTCCTTTTGTAAGTAAGTCTTTGCAAGTCCTTTGTGTCGTTTTCTGTCGGCGCGAGGCAATATGAATATCGCAGGACAACATCAACGTCACTCCCCAAGGAAAGAATAGAATCGCGCGCGCTGGATAGAATTGGCGAATAGTTGAAGTGAACTGCCCGTCGTGGACTTGGTAAACTGGGAGAAGACTGCCAAGTTTTGCGCCCAAATTGAGAATGTAGAGGGAAGAGTAGAGGATACGGGAGGGAAAGGAGAAGAAAGGAGTTTATATGTATGCCTTTCTGTCACTGTTTGACTTTATGATCTTCGGCCTGGACTTACCACGCGCCGCACACCACACGGGTTATGTGAGCGGGATGAATGCGGACTCTTTAGGTTTATTAGGGGGACGGGCTAGAGCCTAGCAGCGTTCAGGAAGCTCATCACCATGCGGGTTCCCTTGCTACATTGGAGGCACCTATACATACCTGTAACATACACATGATGGATTGCTACCTACTGTGGGATAGAGCACGCGGCCTTCTGCATGGCCAATGCAACCGTGCTCCTCGACTTTTCAAGAGCCCTTGGTTTTCCGATGCATCATTTCAAGATGTCAAAGCCGTCAAGACCCTGGCTATGGAACAGAAAGCCTCTTTGCTGCATGTGAAAGTGGGAGGAATAGAAAAAGGCAGCTGCTCAATCTGCGTTATAGTTTAGACTTTATTAATTAGTGCGCGCCGGCGACGGCACCCACACCACGTGGCCCATCATTGTCTCACGTTGCAAGTCGAAGACGGAGCGTTATCAGGAGGCGTGTATCAAGCTGTTCCCCGTGTCATTTATTCCATTACTATAATGTATGCAGTGCCGTCTATTTACGTTCCCTGAATATGCATCCGATACCTAGGCATCCGAGGGTAAGAATAAGACCCCCCAGCAATAAAAGCAGCACAAGATAGATACTTTTCCCATTTACACTAGAATTACATTGGCCCAATCATCAGACCGGAGATGCCGACCCCACATCAAGCGTTGATGTGCAAATACGGCGCAATCTTCGCTTGGACCGCGGCCTTCAACTCCCTTCGCTCCGTCAGGGTAAGCGGCTTCGCGTTATGCTGTCTCTGCTCGCGGCTTTCTTGCGTCTCGACCAGTCTCACGTCCGTCTCGTCATCGGGACATTCCTCGAATGTGTAGGATCGGCGCATGCAGTTTGTCCACGCGGTAGCTATGGTGAGAGGGACAACCAATTCCTGTTAGCTTCGCTCATCGCTTTACCGAGGAGGAGAAGAGGAGGATGGGGTTCAAGGAAAAAGAAGAAAGATTGGGTTTAAAGGGTGGGGGGGGGGGGACTGCGCAGCGACAAAGAACAAAGACATACCCTTTCCGGACGGGATGCCCTCCCAGTCATCCGTTAGAAAATGCAAGAACCCGCCGTGCGTCACCACGGCAATGTCGCCTTCCATCACCTCGGCAATCTCTTTCAGCTTCCGCCTCGCCTCCTTGGCTCGCGCCGTCAAGGCCTCCACGGTGGGCTCAAAGACACTCCCCTTGCCCTTGTTCGTCCAGTCCTCTCTGACGCCATCGAGGTCAAGGTCGTGGTCACCAAACTCTTCGAGAAGCTTCTCCTTGCTGGAGCCCGTGTCGCAGGGTGAGCTGGACACCTCTTGCAGGATATCGAGCAGGATGATGGGGTAGAGCATCCCGGGCCCGCCAAAGGACAGGTTGCAGGTGTGAATTGTGCGTCGGAGAGGCGAGGCTATCAACTTGACGAGTTTGGAGTGGAAGGGAAACGCTGCCCGTAGGTCGGAGCATTGGTGCTCGCCGAGGGGGGTGAGATCTGGATCGGGAAGGGATTCGTTCTCGACGGACAGATTGTGGAAGCCTTGGGCATGACGGACGAGGTGGATTGTTGGTATGATTCTGTTTTCATCAGGCAATGCTGCTGGCTGGGAGTACATGCCGTTCATCTTGATCGAGTATGTTGTTGTTGCTGTGTTGTTGTGTTGGGACTGGCTTCTTTGTTGATGGACGTGGTAGATGATGTATTTCTAGGCCGGGGGACTTGCTTGGCTGGGTCTGGACTTGGTGTTTTTCTGCAGAGTTTGTTAACAATGGGCCATTGGGGGTGCAGCCCTGAAGAGGTTGTGAATCTCACTCTGAAATACTTTTCAGGGCTAGGCTTGTTCCTGCACTTACCCGCGGGCCGCGACGTGAATCAAGAAAGTTGAGAGTTGGAACTTCGGACTCAACGGCCTCGCGATTGCGCTTCCTCCCTTGCATTCTGGGCGGGCCCAGAAGACTCAAGTGGGGCTTATTTCAGGGGCGGGAAGAAGCTCCGTTTGTTATGCGGCCTAAGCACCAGCCAACGTTGCAACTTGCAGATGAAACTTGAACACTTGCCCTCTCCAGCGTAACCCAGAGGGTTTGGTCTCTTCTTGCAACTAATAAGTTATCAATCAACAAAAGTTGGGCAGTTTGATGCCGGGTAAAAGGGCTCTTCCTCGCGCCAAAGCCAAGAGGCCATCGATCAAGAAGAGACGAAAAAAAAAACCCACCAAAAACCCCGAGGGCAATTGGCCGCTATCCATGTTGAGACTAGCTAGCTGATCACGGACCTCAACCAGCTAGTTTAGTACTTGTACCACCAAAGTGATTCTACTCCGTACTCTTGCCTCAGCCGCTCCTGCCAGAATACGTACGATTCACGAGTCTCCCGTCCTGGCACTTACTCCGTTCTACTCATCGCATCTTGCTCCTGGAAACTGGGCGCACGCCACGCTCGTGGAAATACCAGCACCCTGCGCCTTGACCCCTTCGATAATGCCATGGTAAATATCTCCGGACGCGGGTATCGGGGTCTTCCTATCTCTTTCGGTTCAGAGCTCAATTAGGGCCTCCTCTTGCACGTGGTCCTTGACGGGGTCGTGTTGTGGCACGGATGGAAATGAGTCGTGCGTATAGCCAGTGTAAGCTTTTGATTGAGAAGCCGCTGGTGGCTGGGAGACCTGTTGCGCGTACTGTGGCTGCCAGTATGGCTCTTGCGCCGGCGCGTGCTGATTTGCTGGCGCTGGCGCTGTCGTTTGTTGTTGCTGTTGCTGTTGTAGTTGTTGCGGAGCCATTGGGACTCGGGATTGTGGTTGATGATGGGATGACCGCCGCGTGGGCTGGGACGGCTGTGAATGAGCCTGCACGGTGTTGTTGGTCTGGCCAGGCGTTGAAACAGCAGCATTTTGGCCGTATTGAAGTGAGTGCTGAGGTAGAGTGGGATACGGAGACGACGAGGAGTCAGGGGCCATAGTGGGCGCCGACGGGCCAGAAGGCAGCTGGAGTGGTGTTTGCTGCGGCTGTGTCGTGTAGTAGTACGACTCTCGACTTTCAGCGGAGGGAGATGCTGCCTGCTGTTGAGGTGTTTGCATCCGTCTTTGCGGTTCCTGGGAAGTATGTTGTTGCTGCTGCGGATATGAATCTACTGGAGCAGAGGGTCCAGGCGTGCCCCTCGCTTGCCAACTACCCGTCCTTTGAGGTTGTACAAACTGGCCTGTCTGCGACTCAGGAGGTTGGTCATATGGATGTTGAGCCTGGGGAGTTGCTTGCGGGGGCGGGTGGTGGTATTGAAGGGCTGCGGGAGGCTGGAAATGAGGAGGAGCTGCTTGTTGTCCAGTATAAAAGCTCTCCGCTCCTCCCGCAGCTGTCGGAGTATGGGAAGGCATGGATGGATAGGGTCTCGACGGCTGACGGAGATTGTAACCGCCTAAGTTTTGCTGACCGTAGGCTTTCGAAAGTCGCTCTTCCAGCATTCGGTCGTAGTGCCGCACCACTGTTGAGAGCTTCGCGTGAAGGTCCAACAATGTATCTAAATACACTTAGCTGTCAAGTTCTACCTTCAGATAGAGGGACCCTAAGCAACCTACCATGCTTGCTCATAGTCTCGCCGTACGTTCGCGCCAGTTTAGGTCGCAGAGTACCGATACTGTCGTAGAGTTCCTGAATCTGGGGCTCCCGCAGAATCGTGCCAGGCGGCTGTGTTTGAAGCCGATCGACCAAGGTAGCAAAAAGATTGATATTTTCCGCCTCGACTGGTGTCAGCTCGTAATCGTTTTTGGGAAGTACAAACGAACCAGACGCCTGGCCCGCGGGCGGATTCGATGTTTGCTGTTTGAGTGCGGCCGCATGTCTTTTCTTCTGCTCTTCCATGTCGGCAATCGACGCGGCAATCGCAGACTTCAAGTCTGCGTCTTCCTCTTCCTCTTCCTCTTGCTTTGACGGAGTTTTTTGCGGCGCTGCGAACACCCTGCGTGTAGGCTCCTGGTATCTCCTGGTGCTGCTTTTGACTTCCTCCAAGCTCATTGCTAGAGCTTTCTTCAAATCTTCGTCGAAGCCGTCGTCCACCCGAGCATTTCGCGGTTGCAATGTGGATGTACTACTCCGAGTCTTGTGTGGATACGTGGGCGTTGATCGATCCGGAGGGCCGAGCTCTTTGTAGCCTTTACCTGTTAGTTTGGCGTAGCAGCCGTCGTCGACTCGGACTGCCGCCTGGATACCCAGATGGGGCAGGGGAATCGTCTTGCTTGAGCACTGCTGATCAAAGCAGTTACCACAGTTCCGACAATGGTGCTTGCGGTTCGTGAAAGTAAACGCTGTTCGACAACGCATGCAGACGTCGGAATCGGCCCATTCGGGTGGCTGTGACAGACGGCATGATTAGCTCGAGCGTCACTTGTATAATGGCGGCGCTGAACGCGGGCTCTCGACTCTTACCGCGCTGCTGTCAATCATACTGCTTGCCACCGTAACTCGCGGTGGGAACTGGTGGCCTTCCTGTTGAAGCGTTCGGTAGACTTGACCTATATATGAGAGTTCGTGCCTACCATCCGTCGCGACAGCCCATGACTGAATAAGCTCTAGCATTCTGAATCGAACGTCGGAGTTTACCGCAGCAGGTCCCACAGCTTGCAATAGCGATACCAAATTATCCATAAACTCTCGCGATGCAATCTCTGCAAGGAAATGCGAGCCGCCATTCTTGACGCACGTATCCGTAAGCTGTAGGTATCGAGTGGTCAGCCGTCGGTCATCGCGGGCAGCAGCTTATGTATGGCGCATAGAGCACAAGTGAAGCACCAGCTTACATTCAGGGCGCCCAATTGTGTATTCGGATTTTTGTTTCCGATTCGCTTCTTCAAAGACCTCATGGCCTCTTTGGGTGCCACGGTTTTAGATCGGATAATGTCGGATATCTCTAGATTCAAGGCGATGTCCTCTCTGAAGGTCGGTCATATTAGCAACGGTCGCAGGACTGTCCAGCTGGGCATCCAGTGCTTACAAGCTACTACTTGTCGCCTTCTCAATCTGCTCATCCAGGGCCGTGTTGGCCGATGATGACCACCAACTCATCATCTTGGCGGCTGTGTTCTTGATATACTGGAGTCTGGAAGGGGGAGCACGGTTCAGGTATCGTGACGCAACGCAAGTATCGTGTCTAGTTGTAGTTGCAAAGTCGGAGAGTTCGGCTGGTTGGCAGTTGCTACTTAGGTAGGTATAGCTCTGAGTTGTCGATGGCACGCAAAGGGGGTAGAATGACAGCCTTGTCGAAGCGGTGTGGTTATCGAGGTGCTGCCTTATAGCCTACTCCGTAGGTACCTGATCAGACGAAGTGTTGCGTCAGAGCAGGTATGGACTTGTGGATTTGTGGAGTTGAAGAAGCGTCGCGTCACGCATGAGACATATGGAAAGTACATGGCCTAGTGGGGAAGATACTTCTTCTCTGGTGAGATTGCCGCGGCACTTCAGGTACTCCCTTTTCACAGCCACGGTACTTTAGGTATCGAGGCCTCTCGAGCCTTGATGAGCCCTTCGACGGTTCGACCTTTGGCCACCAATCGCCTGACTCCGAATCGCACCTCTCGAAACCTACACGCGTTGTCATTCCAACCGAATACAGGGTCCTATTCGAACAAGAGCAGCTTGAAATAATTCCTCAACGTATCACTACCTGGCTCGGTTGCCCAACATCGTCGACGAGAAACTGCCGTGTCACTCCAATCCTGCTGCCAGCCGCTCGTCAAATGGTCCAACTCTTGCCTCAACTTGCCGCACACGAGATACAACACCAACCGCTACCTTTGCCCCAGAGCCGAGCGGATTGAAGCTGCCGCCTTCTCCCCTCACGATTCTATATCTCGAAGTCCACGCAGAATTACTTGGAAATGAGCTGTAGCTCTCGTGTCGCACCATTTTCATGAGGACACCATCGGGTCTTGGCCTGCGTTTTGTGGACGTCAGTCACCTGCACTGAGCAGCGCATTTATGGCCACAAACGACAGACATAGCCTGCCTCAGGGGCATGACGGGAGGCATGGCTCTGCTTCCGCCAGGCCTTACGCTTCGCCGTTGCCCCATATAGACGATCTGGTTGCCATCCCGCAAGATATAGACCCGAACCAGTCCATCAGACGGCTTCTGGCTGAAGCGGAGACCTCCCTACAGCAATCTGAAATAAGCAGAGATCTCAATCGACCTGCCTTGGCTCTGAAATATTACATTAGGGCATACATTATTGCCGTACAAACCATCTCGGACCACCCGGACTATCCGACTTTTCGATCACATAATAGTGAGGCCGCTCGCCTTCATGGCTCCTTGTTGAAAAGTTTAGATCAGGAGCAAAAATCTTTTGAGAGGATCAAGAAAAATGTCATCACTGATAACATGATCAGCGGAATTCAACCCACCGCCAGACGAACGGCTGACCCACCAGCTACGAACGGCGTCTCGATAAGTTCATCATTGGCTGATCGTGAAAGTAGCGAGGGAACATTCAAAAACAAGGCGATTCATGGGCACGCTTCGAGTACTCCAGATGCATCTGCCGTCAAGTCAAAGCCGGTGGTGCACCCTAAACCCCCCTCGCTTCATGGGAATGCGATTCCGCCTAGACATACTCGAGCCAAGTCAAGTGGTAGTGGCACGCAAGATCTGGCGGCGAGATTTGCCAATCTGAGAGGTCCTCAGCCTTCTCCTGGTCAAGATCCTCGTATCAAAACTTACTCCATCATCCCACCGAAACCCGCTGGTCCTAGAGAGATGCCGCCTCCCCCGCAGAAGATCAGTATCGACACTGACAGCGCCGCTTCCTTGCCAAAAATGCCTGATGCTATATACAGTCCGGCACGTGGAACTGTATCCGGCGAAGCAGCACGATTGCCAAGCAGCACACCTCGCGGTCTCTTCAGTCGAACAGGGTCGTCTGTTTCAGGAGGCGGGACACCGGGCCTGGCACAATCGCGACATAGCCATGAATATTTCCCCCCGTTCCCGCCAATACCTTCCTCACCGAGTATTTCTGAGAAGCCGTTTGAGATACCAGAGGGCGATGTAGTCACTCCTGAGCAACTCTTTACGTTGAAGAAGTCCAAAGCGTCGATTCTGCTTATTGACATTCGTTCTCGAGAGGACTTTGATGAAGGTCATATCATGGCATCTGCAATCATATGCATTGAGCCCAGTATATTGATGAGGGACAAGATTTCGGCCGCGGATATCTCAGATAGCCTTGTACTATCTCCCAACTCTGAGCATACGTTGTTCGACAAGCGAGACTCGTATGACTTGGTCGTCTTCTATGATCAATCCTCGCAATGTATTCCACACGTGCACAAGAACTCGGATGAAGAAGTCGTCATGTCATTGTATCGTGCTCTAGTACTTCTCAATTATGGCCGCGAGTTGAAGAACTCGCTCAAATTGCTCCAAGGGGGTCTGGATGCCTGGGTAGATATGATGGGCCCTCGATCACTGCAGTCGACTCCGTCAGAACACGCCAAGGTCAGCCAGTCAAAAGCTCGGCATGGTCTCATCAGGAGGAAAGGGTCCAAATACATTGTGACGCCATTACAATCGGAAGAAGATATCAAGGCATGGCAGAAAAACTTGGATAAGGATGCAACTCGCCCTGCGTTTCCTCGTACTGGTGATGAGTTTCTGAGGTCTCCTCCCATATTAACTGAGCGGCAGTCCATGGCCTCGACGGTGTTGTCTACGGAGCAACGATACAGACATGAACTGGCCAACAGGTTCAGCTCACCGACACAACTGCCACCACCACCGGCTCGGCCTCAAGCCGCTGTTCAACGAACCAGCCATAGTGGTCTGTCACTGAGTGACCATGAATACGCGGAGAACGGCCTCGCTCTCCAACTCAAGAAAGTTCCAGAGCAACTATACTACACCGGTCTCAACAATCCTCGAAATTGGTGCTACGCCAACAGCACTCTGCAGTCGCTTCTTGCCTCTCCAGGATTTGGACGAGAGCTTGCGGATCGAGCATGGGAGACGAGATACAAGAACATGGTGCCGAGAAGAGGCAGCGAGAAGAGAGATCAGCCACAGCTCATGATCCAGATGATCTCTAATTTATTCCACTGGATGAGCTCGGGCAAATTCGAGACAATGAAAGCCCAGATGCTGATGGTACGTCGTGTAACTCGCCGCGAAACCAAAGACCGAGGTACAATCGCTAACTGCTCGCCCGCCCTGAAAATGTAGGAGTATTCTCGCCACTTGTGCAAGACTGGTGACCCGCAGACTCAGTTCGGCGGCCCTGACCAGCAAGATGCCCAAGAATTCATGTCATTCCTCATGGACCAACTTCATGAAGAGACGAACCTTCTCCGGGACCTAAAAGGCATCCCCGACAAACCAGACACCAAACGACAATCACTCACTCGAGCGGCCGTCGAGTACTGGCAAAACCACTGCAAACTGAACAACTCGATCGTGGACCGATACTGGCGGGGCCTAGAAGTATCAACAGTCCAGTGCAAGCAATGCGAAAATTCCACCTACACATTCTCACCCTTTGAATGGCTATCCGTCGCCGTACTCGGCAACGACGACATGACCCTCGCAGAGGCCCTCCACCGAACCACCGCCGACAACGAGCTCGCCGATTTCGAATGCGACCACTGCCGGCGCAAAGGCCGCGCAATACAGAAAATGTCGCTAGCTCGCATGCCGGAGCTGCTATGCATCAGTTTCCGCCGGTTCCATTACCAGGGCAGAGGCTTCGTCAAGAACAACGCAGCCGTGACCTGGGACTTCAACGACTTTGATTTCTCTCCCTACTTTGTCGACTCGGCATCTTCCTCCTCCTCCTCCTCCTCCTCCACCGCCCAGCAGCCATCATGCTCATCGGACAAGGCCTTCTCCGGGCCCTTCAAGTACGAATGCTACGCGGTTATTGTCCATGCGGGACGGTCGATCAACACGGGGCACTACTACGCTTATGTGCGAGACTCGACTACACATTGCCAAGACGCTTGGCTACTCTGCAATGACAGCGTCGTGAAGAGAGTCTGTATCGGGAGTCGGAAGAGCGATGATGTGCAGAACGAGGTGTTTAGATCAGGAGAGGATAAGGTGCCGTACCTGGTCTTTTTTCGAAGGAAGAGTTCGTGAGAAGATACTGTGTGAACCTACAATACAATACACTATATCGAATTCATGGCTCTACTCGCGCTTCTTTCGAAGGCGTCAAAGCGGGCGAGATGGCGTCGTCAGTCACAGTTGCATAGACACATTCGGCAGAATCACTGAAGTACGCGTCGTTCCGCCACTGGGTCATTTCCTTTTACACGCGAAGATGAATAGAACAACGAGAGGGGCACCAAGAAAATCAGGGCAGAAGGAAGAAAAAAGGAAGAAAGGTGGGAGACTACCACAGAAGGGATAGACTCTTCCTGTTGTCGTACCCAACTACCGCATAGAGTGTCTTCATCTCGCACACAACCAATCTCGTCATGACTTTTCTGCTTCATGCCCTTCACTTCAACTCATGACTTTTTTAGCGGATACGTTCTCCTAGTTACCCTACTTTATACCGATTTAGATGCATAGAGCGAACATGGCGTTCTTTTTTCCCTACTTTTGGCTATATCTGGCAGTGCAGTGCGTAGAGTGATTTGGGTGACTCGTTCGTCTTGTGTGGTGTGAAAGTTGGCGCGCGAGTGAGTAGATGTTTGTTGTGTGGGGGACTTGAAAGCGGCATTGGGTGTCCTGAGATGAATTGTCAAGACGTTGGGTGGGTAAAAGGAGATGGATGAATGGGTGGGTGAGTGAGTGAATAAGTGATGAGATGGTGGGTAACTTTGGGGGATTCCATCCTGGTAGCCACGGGCATTGACTGCATTCCACATTTGCACCTGAAACTGACAACAACGTACGAGTCCATGGCTATACCACGACCATGTGGTTTTTAAAACGCCACGGCAGTAGGGTAACAAGAGCACCGAGCTTTGTAATTAGAACGTCACCAAGCCATCCCAGATTCTACATACAGAAGTCTGGCCTGTACCGAACTCGCACAAATACTTCTTACAGTACAGACAGCAAAAGAAAAGAAAAACCAGTCCAACACAACACAACACAACACAACACAACACAACACAGCATAACATGACACAACACAGCATAACATGACATAACAGACAGACAGACAGAAAGACATGAGAAATATAGGCATTAAGTTATATCATATAACAAGTGCAAAAAAACGTATAATAGGGTCGAACCACAACAAGCAGAACTTCACCCCTTGCCGTTTTCTCCATCTACGAGAAAGCTCCCTCACTTTATACACCCCATCTATCCATCCATCACTCCATCATCGCGGGCCATAGGTGTCGTTCCTGCCGTGAGAATCAAGTAGGAAGAAAAAACAGAAAGACGGTCGAGAAAACGGTTAGGCGGTAGCCTTGAGACACTCAGCAATCTCCTTCTTGTATCGGTCACGAATAGCTCTTCGGTCCAGTTTTTGGGTCGCGGTGACGAGGCCCTGTACTTCTAGTCAGCTTTCCATGGAAAAAAAATGAAGGGAACAACAAGACAAGAAATAGGGGGGAATTGGCTGGCTGGCTGGCTGCTACATATTTCACGTACACTAGGAGGAGTCCACTCCTCATCAGAGATTACAACACCTGTGATGATTTCGATTGGGCTCAAACCAGCGCGTTTGGCCGTCTCCTGTAGATCCTTCAATACGGCGTTATGGACCTTGGGGTTAGTGTGCATCTCGTGCTCAGCAACGCCCAGCTCCTTGGCCTTCTCGACCAGGACCTTTTCGTTGGGCATAATGACAGCAATGGGTTTCGAGTACTCAGAATCGGCGTGCACCATGACGTTGCTGACGGTCTGGGCTCCTCGGTAAATCGACTCCACCTTTTCGAGGGCAATGTATTCACCACCTTGCATCTTGACGAGATTCTTGAGTCGGTCTATGACTCGCAAATGGCCATTGGGATGGAATTCGCCAATATCGCCCGTCTTGAACCAGCCGTCAGAGGTAACTGCCTTGGCGGTCTCTTCGGGATTGTTGTAGTATTCCTTCAGGACGGGAAGCCCCTTGATCCAGATTTCTCCCTGCGGAGTCTTGACATTATCGGTGTGATAACCCAGCTCCGGGCAAGACACGAGCTTGAGGTCAATAGCGGCGGGAATAGGGCCGATGGTGTTGGGGGAATATTCGAGGGGGCAGCCGAGCGCGCCGTTGGCACAGGTCTCTGTGAGCCCGTAGCCGATTACCATGGGGGCCAGGACAAGAGACAGGAATTGCTTGGTACTTTCTGCGATGCCACTGGCGCCATTCATGGTGAACCGAAGTCGGCCACCGGTCATGGCGCGAACTTTGGAGAAGACAATGCTGTCGAAAACATTGGCAAGGGGTAGCTTGGTTCGCAGCATGAATGCTTTGTAGTTATAGGCCGCCCAGAACAAGCCCTTGAGTAGCGGGCTGGAGCTGTCCAGCTTCGCCATGACTCCCTTCCTGACGGTTTCCCAGACTTGGGGAACGCCAACCAGAGCAGTAGGTCGGAATTCGCGCATGTCACCAGCGCAATTCTTGACGGACACGTCCGACAGCGTACGAGGGTTGCCGTAACCCAGCGTTCCGCCAATGAACAGCACCACGTTTTCCAGAACCATTTCGAAGATGTGGGCCAGGGGCAAGTAGGCCAACACGAACTCCTTGTCGCTCACACATTCGTCGACGCAGGTCAGAAGACCAGTGACTACAATAATTGAGTTAGCCCGACTTCTACCTTCAGAGAGAGATGTGTAGACGAGAAATGCGACCGAGAAGCGACGTACCAGCAGAAACAACACCTCTGTGAGTAAGACAGGCTCCCTTGGGCAGGCCTGTCGAGCCAGATGTATACATGATGCAGTATAGATCATCGGGCTTGGGAGGGTTCGCATCCACCATGTTTTCCTCACCAAGCTTGCGAAGCTCCTCGTACGTGAGAACACGGAGGTCGGGGTTATTGTTCTTGAAATCCTCAATCTCGCGGGCGGTTCCGAAGATGCAGTCCTCATTGATGATGACGGTCTTGACACCGGATTTCTTAATTGGCTTCGCAGCGGTTTTCAACAAGTGAGGATCCACAAACATGGCAGTGGCATCGCTCTGGATAAGAGAGTGCTCGACGCCGCTCTCGCCAAGGGTATCATATGCGGTCACAATGGCAATGGATTGCGAAGCGCAGCCGTGCGACATGGAGATCCATGGCAGACTGTTTGCGCAAGAGGCTGTCAGCGGGTGATAATCGGTCAGAGAACAGCGCAGACGAGTTTTCTTACCTAGTGGTTGCGAACAGGTGAAGCTTGTGTTCTGGGGTGAGGCCCAATTTGCGAAGACCGGAGCCGAGCTGAAGAACAAGTGTCTCGTACTCCTTGTATGTGATGTAGGAGTAGCCAGAGAGCTCAAAGAACTGCCATTCCTTGTCGACTTCCTGAAGCTGACCATCATAAAGCTTCTTGACCTTCTTGGTCTCCTTGTGCAGCTTGATCAGCTTGCGCGAGGCCAGAGCCTGATGGTTCGGGTAGATGCGAGCGCTGTGGGTGACGATGTCAAAGATGTTGTTCACGTCGTCCGAGGGGCGGGTGAGAAGTCCGTTCTTGGCACGGGGATGTCGGCGCGGGATAGTCTCTCCCGGGATCTTCTTGTAGCCGGGAGCTTCGATGGAGTACGGCGCCTTGTGCACCGGGTGCAAGGGCGTCGTGCCCGTGGTGTAGTCCGTCATTGTGTGTGTTGCGGTGCTGTGGTGATGGGTGGCGGAGGTGACGGGAGTGACGGTGTCACGGAGAGCGACGGGACGACGAGAATAATCAGACAGAAGAGGAAGCGGAAGCAGATCAAGGCGGTGCGTGACGCCAGCAGGGATTGTGGTCCGGAAGTCGGGATCTTTTCGTGGCCGAAGGGGAAGGAGAGGAACTTCAGGAAGTAGAGCAGCGCGAGTTGCAAACTTGCAATCGTGTTGTCCCAGACTTCCCGAGTCCCAGCCACGGCTGCAATGACGCCGCTGCGGGCCCTACCAATCAGTGATTCAGTGGGTCACGGGTGGTTGGGGGCCTCTAGGCTCTGGGGATCTCTGGGCCCTGGGGAGAAAGCTGTAGTGCTCACTGCTCACTGCTCGCCGCGCTATAATAGGCAAGAGCTAAGCTGGGAGCTGCTCCATAGTCTTGTTTTCTGGGGTTCAGCCTTCCGTCAATCAGCTGCCCCAATTGGCTGTCTGAGGCTCTGAGCCTCGGGATTGAGCATCTAAGCCGTTGGGGTGCTTTCACCCACGTGATAGGTACTCCGGACTGCGATTGCTTTTGTTCGGAAAATCATTGCCCATCCATCATTCTCACACGTGGCCTTCTGTTTCATCTTGTATGCCTGGAACACCTGCAACACATATTTACCACTGTTGTTGCTCAATTGACCCCTTTCAAGTTTCGAGACACCTTTCTGCGAGGCTCGAGTCCATCCTTGCCAGCTTCTCGAAGCTCACGAGTGGATTCCCAACCTGTCTGCAACTGTGGGGACATGTCAGATAAACGGCCGATTACACGAACCGGTACTTGGCCTGATGGACAGGGATGGAATATGCCCTTGGTCCTTGGACCTTGCCACTTGGATCAAGCTGTCTTGCCAAGACAGAATCACAGATACATACATACATTATGTAGGTGTTTTGCTCCTCGCCCGCATACAGCTTCAGTTTGATAGCCTATGTATCTCAGATCCAGATAGCAATGCAACTCTATGAAGGCAAAACGTTGCCATGTTCAGCCCTGGCTAGTGGCGAGTCATGCCGCAATGCTTGCTACCGATGTTAGAGTCTCGACCGTGCCGTCTTCCACCCGACGTGTATATTTGTGGCCTTGCTGCTGTTGCATCGTCCAGAGTCCAGACAGTCATTTGCTGAACATGACCGGCGTCTCGATTCAAAGACGAAAGCTTTGCACCAGATCGGTTGAGACTCCATCTCTCCTGAGTTCATTCACAGTGCCGCTAGATGCGCGGCTGGAGCAGCAGGGATTATCATAGTGTCAACCCGTCGTCCGTGGATGGAATCGAATGAGAAGCCTGCAGCCTCCGAACCTTATTCAAATCTTTCTAACACGTATTTTGTCGCAAACTAGGACAGACCTTGAGCTGTTTACCGGTCAGAAACACTCAGAAGATTTCGTCTTCACCCATAGAGGTCCAGGGTAGCTCTGCCACCGAGATCCAGCTTCCTCACATCGCAGACAGGAGTCAAGAATATGGGGAAAAAACTATGCCCGACCGCAGGACGAAGGAAGAGAAACGGACCCGATTGTGAAGGAGTCGATCATGAAAACATGGACGAGTTGCAACTTTTACAGATGTCGAGGGCATGTGCATAACACGTATTCCTACCAAAGTCGTACCACGCGAATTCTCGAGATTGTCTGAAAGTTGCAACGTCTTCAACTGACGCAACCTCCACAACTTTTCTCCACCTGCCGACTCACGATCCGCAAGGAATTGTCCGGTGCGCTTTGAAAGCTACCTCTCTCTCTCTTTCAACCTCACTCTGAAGAACAAAGCTATTCATAGAGCTTGTCACGGCACATCAACAGCTTAGCGTGGCCCCCAGTCTAGAAACGAGCCGATCCTGAGCATTGACTTTGATAGCAAGTTTCGCGAATCGCGCCCCTGATGAGCACTCGTCGGAACTGCTAATAACAGTAACATTCGATTTTTGCATTGCTTTCGCGGAGACAAGCTGCGGCGGCCGTCTCTACCTACCGAGGAAGGTCCTTCAAGAAAGTATGTCAGATCGACCAAAGTTTCATGTTGACACATTTTGGTTCTTTGCAATAGGATCTACAGACTTGAGCCATGTCACAACCCGTTTCCTTCTCTCTCTTCTTTTATATGAGTTTCAGTGTACTTCGCACATCTAAGGAGTACCTCTAGATTGCATCGGCAGAGGCTGTTGATGTTGACATTTGGCAGTGCGATTTCTTCAACGACAAGCGCCTATCCAACAATCTTTGTCGCCATGGTCCATGGCCCATTGAACATGCAAACATATGTCATCGCAACTCGCCAGATACGACATACCGCGTGTACGTACACTACACAACAGGGTATTTGATCAAACTGTGATCCGTCGGCAGACACGTTCCGGCTGAAACATGAGCACATGGCCGCTCGTCTCGTCTATAAGTGCCCTTGACTGGAGCGGCTTCTTTCCACGCGACAAAGAGTGTGACTGACGCAGATTGTCCAACAAGCACGTATCACGGGCCGAAACATATCCACTGGATAGCGTGCTTTACGTTGAAGCGGCGCTCAATGTGCCCAAGATGCTGGATGTGTAATCTCTTCTTTTGCTCCCGTTGTCTCACCAAATACCCAAACAACATGCCTCTATCACGCAAGATTTCCGCAAGTGGGAGTACGTAAGAGATTACGAGATTTGCATCCATCCGCACGAGGCAGCACAACTCGCACTATTTGCCGCCGGGGCCACAAACCCCAACGGATGCGTGTATAAAAGCGCGCGCCCCCTCCTCGACCGCACCATCGTCGCGCATTGGGACATGGCAGTCTCAGCCTGACTGACTGTCTTACCACGAAATGGACCTCGTGATTCCGCTGCGCCTAGCGAGAGGAACGTACCGATGGCATGGGCGTTGTCTCTTATTCCATTATTGGCGCATGTTCTGTTTCGAGTCAGCATCACGCGGACGATCACCCTATGCTGATTTCCGCGCGTTGTGAGGATGCTACGGACGACGAGTGGTCTGGAGTGCTGGAGTGGCTTTCGACGATCGGAGGTACCCGTCGAATTGGGGTCAAGATGATGTGAGGGGTTGACATCACGAGGTGTCGCGTGCGGATGTGAGATTTGATGAGTCGTGTGTAGAAATGGATCGGGCCGTTGAGTGTGGCTTCTCAGTTCTCCTCCGACTTTGATCATCTTTCCGTCTCTTTCTTCTTTGTTGGTTCTTTCTTCAGTTCTTTTTCGTGTCGCAAGAATGCAGATGATGGATTTGACTGCTTTTGCCCCCGGCGTGGAAGCGCAGAGGATTGCAAGGACAGATCAGGCGACTCATACTGGAAGCTCATGAATGCTTTTACAGACAGGCATGAGATGCATAAACTACGTCATCAGCCTGTAAGCCAACACCTTGCAGAAAAAGGCCCCTTTGGCAAAGTCATCAGCTTGCCGCTCATCAACCTCCAGTATGTCGGTTCCACGCCCATCGGATTCACCCTCCATCTACTGCGCCGATCAACGTATCTACATGCTCAATGAGTCTCCTCCTACAAAACTGAAGTCAAAATAGTCGAGACGACAAGAAACAAAGACCCAAATCCACCAATCTCTCATTCTACAGCAATCTGCGTTTCTCTTCGCACGACAAGATCAGGCCACAAGCTCCAACACCCCATCACTCAAATATCTGGTCTTCCTCCCGTCCCCCTCCTCCAGATGCCCACCACTTCACGGAAATTCACATCCCGGGCCAGCCCCATCCATACAGCAGCACACGACACACAAAGTAAACACCCACAAGAAACAAAGTGTGCAAACGAAAGGCACACTATCGTGGAGAATGCACCCTCACCGCCTGTTCCCATGTTACACCCCGAGTACAGTACAAGCTTTTGCCCCGGCCTAGGCATGGGAACGGCATGGGAACACAAGAAACTTCGGATGAAACACACCTTCCTGCTTACACCCCTTCCTTCACGCCCCCCCCTTTCAGGAAAGACGGAGGGGTTTTATTTATTTGAATTGCCTTTCAATTATGAAGGCGTGCCTCCGTTTCTTCCGTCAAGTACGGGATTCATGCAACGCAATGCCTCGCATAAGACGGTAGGAGCCGGTGTGGCTTCTGCAGTGAGTCTAGATGTTTTATGAGAGATGATACACGGAATCGACGTCACGAGGTCAATCGTATTTATCTGTTGGCCGTTCAACTCGTGCAATGTCTGCCTCTTGGAAGTTGGCTTGACCATCTTAGGTTTTCATTTGTCTCTGCATCACTTCACCATTGTGAATCAGGGCAGGTACAAATGTAAGTCATTCGTGGCGGATAACACAGCGCAAAAGAAAACGTGGGCGAATGAAGAACAGAAAAGAAGCTTTCATCTACGCTCCATATTATCCTGTTGAGAAAGAAATGGATTTTACATGTGATATGGTCTGAGGTATCAACTTCGAAGCAGTCCGTGACATGGACATGTGTAACAAGATTATGCGACGTGGGATGCTCTGCTCAGTGCTGTGCACCTCGTGTCTCTGTCAACAACGCAACGGACCTCTTTGATCTCAAAAGAGAAGCTCGAGACACTCGATCTGTGGAAGACGAGAAATGGACCTTCGTATCGGGACACCCTCAAGAAGAAGAAAGGGTACACGAAAGTCACTTACCCCACTGCCACTCTTTGTGTACAGTGTAACGTTTGCCCAAGCCGACTTCATACCTACCAAATACGCGCCTGGTATCCGTCCCCATACAAAGCAATGATCGTCGAAAGTATTCTCTCCTCTTGATTTCTGTCAAGTTCGGAAGCCAAAAAAGAAAAGCGAGGTGCAGCTTGCATAACATTGCGGCAATGTGGTGGGACAAAGAACTTAGAAGTTAGAAGAGGGGTGACTCGTGAGCGTCGCGCCTGAACACAGAGCTTACCAACACGACATTGCTTGATTTATAAAAAGCGACGTGTACATGATAACTGCCCGGTGTGCTATGTCTGCGCAACAAGGGCACAGAAGGGGGGTATTGACAGTTGTCGAACGGAAAGAGACAAGTCTACAAGAGGCTTGCTTGCTTGTGCTTGGTGGCACCACGTACCCAGGAGGCGAAGTTTGTTTCTCCATGAGACGGTCGATGTGACAGGGGCGTCCCGTTATAGCGGGTGCCTTGGGCTGTGCAGTGTGGCATACGAAGACAAGTTTCTTCGAGAGCAGCAGCACCGAGGGCACATCTCGGTAAACGTGTACTCAAGGCATCGTGTGCACCACGAGCCTTTCAATGCGACACTTGACCACTGTGGCTGTCTCAATCAAATGTGGTTACGCTGTTATTAAACGAAAATGGGATAAGAAGAGAGGTTAGGTAGCCGGCGTTCCGCTGCGATCGATGTGTCGCAGAGTTTCCATTATTCCAGGGTCTTCTAAGAACGCGCGCGACCTTTGATGGCCAAACATTGGTCGATGAATAGTCTGTGTAGCAATGGAATGCGACCACCAGTATCCTGCTTCTTCGCCAATCCCATCGTAAATCCGGTGTGGTACCATAGCCGAAAGAAAGAACCCAAGCTTCCAATGGCAATGATAAGCCATTGCTAGACAAGGCAACAAACACACCGAGGATTGTTTCGCGAACCCAATGATGATTCCGGTTCCCTTCCTTCTTTCTCTGAAGTCTATTCTTCTCTCGTTTTCAATTCTTCTGACCAAGTGATCGAAGCGGCCCAAATGGCACAGCGTCATTGCTCGCCGTATATCGAGCTGACGGTGAGTGGGAACACGAGGGTGTCGTTGGTGGGTGGAAAACGGTCATGAGGTCCGGAAAACAGCCTATAAGAGCCATCAAGTTATCAACGGTGCCTTGTCCACCTGTTACACAATCCAAATTCTTCACTTCAATTGAGAATTTTGTACTGGGTGTGAATAGGAAGTCGTTCATCTGGCTCTCTCGATTGGCCTGATGCCCATCACGCCTGAGTGACGTTCTGACATTCCGTTTTCGAGCTACGCCAACGATCACAGACGTTTGGGCCGTCGAATCTCCTTCATCAGGGACGGGCCACGGCAAGTAATCGCCCCCGCGCGGGATGACGGCCACCCGCCATCTTGAATTCAGCTTTGGATGCTTACTGGTCCGCACCTACAGGATGGATCTATCCCGTGTTGTTCTCTGCAGAAGTCGAAAATAAGTCAGAGCACGTCTTGACTCTTGACGACGACATGTGGCTGGGGAAGTCACGCTGATAAACAAAGCAAACATCTTACTGGATCCAGCACAGCTTTACCCAGGCCAAAGAAACCCGAAATCCTCTCCGAGAGAAGTCAACCCGGACGGGCCCGGGGCGCTGCCCAAGAAAGTTCGTCAGCTGCTGGGCGCGCTTTTGCCTGAAGAAAGCCCGATACTGGTCACGGCACGCAAGAAAGAGACAAAGAACCAGTGAGCTTAGGCGCGACCGTTACCTTGAGAAATTTCGTTCCCGCGCACGCCTGACTTGATGCATTGTTATCTTGCCGCATCTCGAGACTTCAGGGTATTCCCCTGCGTCATTCCGGCGTTAGACACGCATGTAATCGACGAGCTGGTTGTTGTTTCCGAGCAAATGAGGTTGCGAGTCGTGAATTGTTCTGCTCCGTCAGTAGACAGTAGTCAACGTGACTTAGATCTGCTTCAGCGAGCCGTCCAGAAGCAATGTGCTGGCACCTATCAAGATAGCAACTTTTGCGCTATGGATGGAATGACGTACTGCCTTGATGCGCATATTGCAAACTCGTGTTTGAACACGCGCCACCGTACCGCGCAGACTCCCAGCCAGCGTATCTTCTTCATGCTTCACCTCGGGAACTGAGATCGACTTGGTCCTATCATATCACACGCGTCATCACCTGATATCTGACCTTCCGCGGAAAGAAAAGATCTGCGAATGAGTGATGTATGCCACGCATGAATGATTCGAACCATTCGATCGTTGAACTGTTCTGTGCTGTGCTATGTATTTGCTTGTCTACGAAAGAGCTAGAGCGTGTGCCATGTTGTTGGTATGAATCGAGTGGAGTGATATTTTCATGGCCGTGTTCTATCATATGGCCAATTTCATCGTCCGTACCAATCTGACAATGCGATTGGTTTGCTTGAGCTTTAAATGTAGCCCGCTTCCGGGTTGATCGCTCACGTGAAGAAGACCCCGAAATTGCACGCCCAAAGAAGGACTGCTTTTCAAGTTATACGATTCTGTGTTAATTTACTCCAGGTCTTGGTCAGGATCAGAGCACCTCTCACAGTCATGGGTACCTCGGCCTCCTTGACTCAAACGTGCAACTCGGTTCGGTTCTTGCGTCAGGTAGGTATAAGCGCAGGCACGATGTATGAGTTCAAGATTGTCCAGAATCGGCCAGACTCGAACCAAGTGGCAGTTCTGAATCTGGTGGCAAACCCCTTGCTTTTTCGGATTAGACAGGAGGAGCGATGCAGTTGACTGCAGGCAACTAAACACTCAATCTCCAGATCGTGAGACAAAGGACCGGTATATTATTTCATCCGGCCGCTTGTAGCCAACCGAGAGTCCGAGACATGACCGGGCGACAGCCTATCACGAATATTCCCGTCTTGTTGTAACTTGTAATGCCAACTTTGCAGGTATTCCGGTTGGTCAGCAACCGAGTCCAATTCCTTGCAGTTCGCAGCACGCCGCGCCCCCTTTCCCCCCTTTTTCGGTTCTTTCCGTGAATGCCAATCTCTTACATACCAAAATGATAAGAATGCTCATTGCTTCTTCGCCAAGTCGCAACTGGGCAGCACTTTAATTCCTAGTGGATGGCGATAAGAACAAAGGTTCCTGTGCTTTTTAAAATAAATAAAATAAAATAAAAGTCGGAACGAAAAGAAAGCTTTAGGTGAAGTCGCGGGACCAAAACGCGGTGAATCGCAAGCGGAGCCTTTCTTCCGACGACCACTTGTTGCCCTGCACATTGCGCCTTTCACACACAAATGCAAGATCTCTGTATCCTGCATCACGAAACATCGCCGTGGGTGCTTATCGACGTTCTTCAACAACATGAATTAAAGAACATCAAGAAAGAGCAGCGACGTATCGAAAATGCTACGAGACATGCTCTAATTGGCGACGGATGCGCATTCTTAGGAATGGTGATGAAACAAAGATTCCGGAGGAGATGACACACCGCTGGCTGCCAACTCGGTTGTCCCTACCTAGTGCGCCTGGTTGTCTCGTATGTTTGTTGGCCAGATGACACCGGGGAGCTTGTTTTCGATTCCGCGATTGGACGATGCCACACGAGCTGCGCTGCCAATGAAATGACAATGTAGTGCCATTGAAACGCCAATGAAATGCCAACAAATGCCAACGAATGCTAACGAGATGCCAATGAGATGCCAATGAATGCCAATAAAAGGTCGCTGTCAAAGACCAGTCCGTACGCAGGCGATGACAAATTCTTCTTTGCGACAGGCCTGAACTGTCTGGGAAACGAAATTTGAATGCCGTCCATAAGTCAAGGCATTGCTTTCCATCGATCCCGTGCCGTCAAGCCCATTCTATCCTATCAATACCATCAAGCCACCAGGTAGGGCGATAGGTTCAATGATTTGATTCCCGGACGACGGATGAGAGCCCAATGTCTTCCGGGGAAGGAAGGCTCTGTCCGCCATCCGCCATCCGCCATCCGCCATCCGCCATCCGCCACCCGCACGAGGCATGACCCGGCACCACCCTCCCGGTCAGGCTTTGTAGGAGGCAAAGGGGAGGGAGAAAGCCAAGAATCTTGTTGTTGTGGTCTTGTGCGCCACGTATGCGCGGTTATCTTGCCCTCCGCGTGCTCGAAATATGAGACCTGATTTGTCCTCCTGTATATCCCCATCCGGAACAAAGAAAAAGAGTCCAAAAAGTAAAAAACAAAAGAAAGAATGAAAGCAGCCCGACAGAAAAGGCGGAATCGGAAAAGTCGGCACATGTCCGTCGCACGGTCATCACTGGGCGTGATGGCGGAAGAGGATGAAGATAAAGGCCTCTTCCATGGACAAAGACACCATGTAAAACGTTCGTTTAGCCTCGGCAAGTGGCGGTAACTGGGCTCTATTTTGGCCCGCGGGATGCGTTCCGGTGGTTTGACCTCCGAAGCATCTACTTACACGCGCCGCCTTCTCGGGACTCGGGAGGTTGTTGTCGAACCAACAAGGGTTGCATGCAGCATACCCCAGGTCTTCGACCCCACGATCCCTGATATACATACATACCTACATACCTTAGGTACCTACGTACACCAGCCTGTGTGCATCAGAGCGCCGTGCAAGAGAAAATCCCCCGCACAACGATGGATGACGCAGTGTCAAAAGAAAGACCAATGATAGACGCAGAGCGAAGGCCAACAAGGGTGGACGAAGTAGGTAGCGGAAAAAAAAATCCGCGGACACCTGGCATATGCCTTTCTTTCTGGTGTGTTATGTGAGAAGAAATAGTGCGGCCGCCCCTGACCGCTCAAAGTAAACATGTTACCGCTTGGGGGGTGGTCTTTTTCTTACCTTTCTGGCCCCCTTTTTCTTGCCAACTATGGCATGTTGGCAGGTTCGGAGAGCCTGATGACACGAATTATACCCCCGTTTTCGTTTCAGCGCGATGATGAAGGTGCGGGCTCAATCAAGGAAGAAGCAAACGCGTAAGGGCAAACAATTGCATTGCCACATCGAATCAAAAGCCGCGCGGGTAGCAGGCAGCCGGCGATGTCTAAGCCACCAGACCGGTGAAGCGGTACGGCGCCGTCCAGGTAACGGAGCAGTTCCGGGAGAGGCATCATGACATGGCACCGACCGGTTGGGCTGAGGACCGGGCTGACGTTGTGAACCAAGACGTTGGGGAGATGTTGTTTGACCCGACGCAACCCTCCAGGAGAGACGTAATTGTCGGGGAAAACAACTTCATGCTTGTTGCGTTATCATCATCATGGCTGGGACGCGGTGATGAGGCCGCACAGTGCAAAGCGCGCTGGCACAGTGCAGTTGCCATCCTTTGAAGTTTGCAGGGCTTCCCCAGCCGGGGTTTCGGTGGGCTGCAGCCTGCGTCTGTGCGTCTGTAGTGCTGGTTCGGCGGTGGTCACTGGTGGTTCCGTCGTCGTTCTGTGCTGCTTCTGTGCCGACTGGCTGGGCTCAGTGGGCTGGGGACTCTCATCAAGACTGAGGACCTGCATCTGGTCCGGCCCCATTTAGCGACTGCCACGCATCGCACTGCTTTGCCTGCCGAGGCGAGGTGATGCAGTGCAATGCTTTCACGCCGAACTGGCCTTACAGTTCCGGCCTCGTGTTTGGTCAGAGCCTCAGAGGAGTGGCAGTGCGAGAGAGAGGCAGTGCGAGAGGCCGCACGAGAGGTAGCACAAGGGCAGCACGAGAGCAGTAAGAGACGACAGATCTTCGCGGGTAGCAGAAAGTGTCAACGTGACTCGCACAGCTTTGCTGCACGGCAACTGAGATGAGTCGACGACGCACACACAGCCCAAGCAACCGGCATGGATCCCGGTTCCCTTTGGATCGATCCCTCAACAAGGGGGCATACATGTATATCCCTATATCCAGTGATCCACGGCCTGTAAGTTCTCGGGAACCAAGGGCTGGATTGGGCATTCTTCGCTGCTGTACTCTGTACGGCCTGTTTCGTCGCGTGGACCCAATTGAAGCCAAGTTCAGGGCGAATTGTCAAGACCCTGCGTGCATGACATACGCAAGGCCATGTCATTGCATCTTTGCTGCGCGTGACTGTGAGTAGTGCCATCCGGATCACGAAGAGCTGTGCTGTGCAAGAGGTGGATCTGGGGAGGTGGTACCGTGGTGCACTGGTGAGGAAGGAAGAAGGAGGAAGGAGGAAGGAGGGACCTGGGAAGGCGCGTCCCCCACCAAGAGGGCAGCGGCAGCCGAGCCCAGCCTCGGCGTGGCCTTGTCTCGAAAGAGCGGCGTTCCTTCCAGCTCTTCTACGGAGTACAGATTAGACGATGACATTTCGTTCACATGACGGACGACCGGCGTTGCTGGAAGTCACCGAAACGGAGAGCATTGACGCAAAGGGCTTAGCTGTCAATATCTCAGCTAGACCTAACTAGGCAGTGCTCTCTCATCCCCACTTGCATTCAGTGACCGATGACCTGAAGACATCGCAGGGCTCACGCCCCCTGGCCTTTCCCCCTTCTCGCACGCCCCTCCTTTCCCCGATGCTCTCGGGAAACCGGGACCTGTGGATTCATTGTCTGGTTGCTCCTGGTCACGAGAAGGTGAGGCTGCCCTGATCGTTCGTTCCCTCCGGTACACCTAACTGTTTCGGCATCTTCTGCTGACTTCTTCGCACCCCACTGCCCGACGCGCTCTCAAGTCCACACACCCCCCCTTTTTTTTTTCACTCGCCTTCGCCCTTCGCTTTAGCACTCGCCCTCGCCCCCGCCCTGGCACAATGTTGGGTTACAGAAGCCGCAAGCACACCACGACTTTTAAGCTCACTCCTCGCATTGCACCTTCCTTCCCAAGTCTACTTACTCTCACCCGTCATATTTACATACCTACTCTTCCCCAGAATACTCCTCGTACAAATCTCTCTCTCGTCCCGGTTCAATCTCTCCGCATTGTACGCACGCCCAAGCGACCTTGTACGACCGGACGAAGCTATAAAATCCCCAGCACATATCCTAACAAAATTGCGACTTCGAAAACTCTGTTTACTCAATCTCTCGGACACACGTCACCCGACACGCAGACTCTCTTCTCTTCTCTCAATTGGCTTGATCCCGTTACGAGTAGAAGTAGGAACCGAAGAGTCGGACGTCATCACTGCGCGCCCCCTTGTCTCCGAGTCGAAATCGAAAAACCACAAGCACTCCTCGCAATTATCCTTCGCGTATACCAACGATCCCAAGCGCGCACGAGAAACTACGCAACAGTTCCGCGCTTGCTTGGGCCGTCTCCGATCCTCCGCCATACCTCCCACGGCGCTTAATCTCACCTCGCCAACTCGCGATCTGTGAGGTTGTCCTTACCCACCCAACCGGCAACTAACTCTCGAGGAGCTGCCGCCAGATCGCGTCCAAGCTGCCACTCGGTCGCGATTTCGGCACGCCAAATAAGGCTCCCACCTTTTCTTCTCTTGAGTCAGTTCGAGGCACATCTTCACATCACGATGTCTCCTTGCCGGTTGGACACCCACGTTTTGACTGTCGACGCCAACGTCATTCACAAGGTGGACACGTCAAATCCCGCCAATCTATGTAGCATGTGGACAGGTTAGTACTATTATCTTGTTTTTTTTTTCACCCGACAATGAACGTCGTACCTTGGTATAGCGTAACTGACACGTTGCGTACAGTATTCTCTCGCTGTGCGGACTCAGTAGAACAAGGACGACGCTTGGAAAATCTTAGCTGGCGTATCTGGCAAAGAGAGCAGCTTATAGACACTTCCAATCGTCTTCCCGCTGAGCCCACCAGCCTTACCACCGTCATCACCGAGGCTGCTACCTCTGACAATAAGAGCGCCTCCAACGATACGAAGACTCCCGCCACCACCATCACCACCTCCAAACTGCCCGCCGAGGCCAGGAAGCAAGAAGTCCCACAGCTGTCTGGCAGTGTCGAATCATTGGCCGACGAAGAGGCAGCCGACTTAACATCGATATCGGCACCTCTGGAAATTCGGCCAAGGATCCAACGGCTTGATTCGTCCAACAGCCGTAAAGACCGCCGCATCAGCTCCGACGACTTTGAGAAGATGATTGTGTCCATTGTCAAGGACACTGAACCTCTCTCAGCACCGTCGCAGACTTCTGCTCCTACCACGGATCGGGCAGCTCCATCCCCGGAGAAAGCCACAAAAGAGGCGATCCAAGTTCGGGCTCCAACCTTTCCGGACGCGGCCGAGGCCGCTTCGGCGCAACATCCTCTCCCCGAGCCCAGTTCCTCGCCAGCTGCTCAGCATGTCGAGGCCAAGAAGCAACCGGCGCGCTTCGCTCTGGGAGGGTCATGCTCATCTGGTGAGCAAGCACAGAGCATTGAAAACCTCGAAACTGCCAAGACTGTGCTTGCTCAAGTCGTCGTTCGTCATCCTGGCGACTCAGGTAGAGATGCGCTGAAGAGCTCCGCCGCTGCAGCTTCCAAGGCCCCGTCCGCCAATGTGACAGCTCCCGTCGTTTCAACCACCCAGGCTCTCGCTTCCGCTCAGAATCATAGCGAGAGCGCCGTCGATTCAGAGACGGAAACGGAGTCTGTCGATGAGAGCGCCATTGATGACGACGAGGGTGATGATTCGTCGGACTGGGAGGATTCGGTCGAGGAGAGTGGCAAATCCAGCGTAGACGACAAGCAATTGTTTCAGCGAGTCGAGTCAAAGGTCAACCTGACCTCGAAGCCCTCGCTGATCAGCTTGATGTTTGCGCAGGACGAAAGGACCCGGAGCATGATGGGTGGTCATAGTCTCTCTAGCCACCGATCTACTCCCGCCCATTGGCGACCGCGGGTTGCGCACAGTAACTCGTCCGGCCCGGGCTTTTCTCCCTCGGTATCGGGAGAGCCATCCCTCGTGACGAGAGGGTCGGCCCTCAAGCCGATTAGCGAGATTCCCCGGTCTAGTGCGCAGCCCATAACAACGTCGACGGCTACTGCGCCTATTCCCTTCTCGGGAGCGCTGTCTCCTCGTACCACGCGCCGCAACATGCTGGCCACGGAGCTGACCGAATCACTCCGACGTCACCTGTTGTGGGAACGGCGGCAAAAGACGATGACAGCCAATGCGTCATTGAGACGGCGTCATACCTCTCAAGACGTACATCACCTGAGGCAGTATCCAGACAAGCCTTTCATGAAGCCTGGCGAAGAGGTGGAAGCCCGCAGCTTGAATCATGATCTCGACAGGCAGACACGGAACGGATATCATGCAAAGGGTTGGTAAAGGCGTCATCTCTGTTGCCACGGGGACTTTTTATGGTTGCTCCTTGGTGGTTCTCTTTACTCTCCATGGGGATTCCTCTGGTTGCTCTCTTGGCGGTTCTCCTCCACTTCTCCCTCTCTCTTTTTCCGAGACAAAGGAAAAAGGCGGTTGCACGACACACTATCAAAATGATACCTGCGCAGCCCAAACGGCTGATGTTAATCAAATGTTGCATTTAGCGAGGCGTTTTTGCATTTGGCCCCCATGTTTTTTGTTTCCCAATGATACCATTTAAGCATATCTGGACATGGCCTCCTCGATGATGGAGCGTGTATATTTAGTTTTGGAAGATGATTGGCTTATGGCTTTACCAAACGGACCGTGGATATGTGGAACTCCCGGTACACGGGCATGTTGCAGCAGACGTCCGTGTACCGTTCATAACCACGTCATGGTCTGTTGGAGTCAAGAGGCAGCCCAAGCGGAGTGATGGGACAGGACAGACAAGGGACGCGATGAGCTTGTGGTGAGGGGTTGAAGCATAATTGAAAGCAAGTTACTCACAAGTTCAGAATTGCGACTAAAAGAATTGACAAGGTGCGTCACTGTGAGAACAGAATATACAGAAAGAATGACTCGGCTAGATGAAGTGACAGAGGTGTCGTCAGTCAACAGTAGCTTGTGCTTGCTTTCCGGTTCCTGTACCGGCACAGGCACAGGGTCCAAGGCGATCCAGGACGGTCGGCGCAGCAAGCACGTGAACCTGCGTAAGCCCCATGGCGTTAGGCGTCAAGAAGTGGAGCAAGGGTCCCTTCAATTGTACCGACTGCCGAGTATTGTCGAATTGCAGCCGGAGGGGTCCTACATCCCATCTGGCCCAGGCGCCAGGGGCCAGGACCCCCGGCGCCCAAAGGCAACCCAGCTTTCTGAATCTGGATGCTTGTCCCCTTCTTATTCCAAAAAAAAAGGGAAGGAAAATCAAGAATTAAACCAGATGCGCAAGATTTTAAAAAAGGGAAACCAAAAAGGGGGAGGGGGAGGCGACGTCAGTGCATTTTTTGTCATCTGCTCGTCATGCTGCATCTAGCTTGCATGTTTAGGTATGCATATCTGCATACGGAGTTATCTTTGCATCATGTTACTCTGTACGGACTCCGAACGGAGTACAGATTGATAATATGCGGCCCTCTTTACTAATAAGGAAGGTAGAATGTGTGCAAAGATGGGCTGGAGGACCTCACAAAGAAAGCGTAAGGAGGGAGGTTGACGCTGAGTAAATTCGAGACGCTGACTGGTTGGTGGGGGACTTGGATTGTCGAATAAGGGGGTCAGATGAGATGTGTGCCTTGCTTGGAGGGGCAGGAGCTGTTGACGTCATCGTGGCTGTGGGTGTGTGGGTGGCCAATGGTCAATCATGTACATGTGTACCGGTATCTTCAAGAAAGACGCCGGGCTTAAAGGCTGCGCAATGCGGGGTGATATGTATCCAGGAGTATGTAAGGAGTACCTACAACGAATAAGAAAGGAACTAAAAAGAAGAGAGGATTAACCCATGAACAGAAGGATGTGAGTCGGACACGTGATGACGGCCGAAAGAAGAGATTGGAATAGGTAGAAACACCAAGATGTTCTGACTCTGATCTTTTGTACCTACACATGTGCAGGACTCTTCACATGGCATTGAGGTGTTATACCGCGCTGCCTGTGGCGCGAGAGCCGTGAATAGCGATTGAGAAGGGTTAATTCCTGTATGTCTCGTCTACAGTCCAAATCCTACTCCATACTCATAGTTGACGGGATTTGGTGACAAGTTTACCTACTTCTGAATTCTGAGGTAGAGACCGGCTGTGGCTTGGTCGCTTGCGTCATTGAGGAAAAAACCCCAGCTGTCCAAGTGGGCGAAGTTCTGCCTGGCCCTGACAATGGAGTGCTGCCCGGACCGTCCCCCGTTCCCAAAAAAAAAAACTTTCCTCGTAGTATTGGCCCATCTTTCATCGCCTTGTGCTGGAGCATGGATCGTTTTGCGACGATCCCCGAGCACCACGCCGGGTATGATGTTACATTTGGCCTTTTCAAGTGCATGCTGGTGGATGATAGAAGGTACATATGTAGCTTGCTTCTTTTACATAAGCACGCTGTACCGGGCGGTACACGGTACATGGTACATGTGCATGTACCTACCTAAAGCCGGCTTCTGAGCGGGGGCGGGGCCGTGCCAAGGCGGGGTTTGTGAACCGAAAAAGCAAAGAAGAATAAAAGAGAGGCGATGTGACAAAAAGGAAGAGAAACAAAACCGAATTGACCACGAGATACGGAGTCGATTACAAAAAGCAATGGGAACACCATGAAAAAGTTGAAGGATTCTCACGTCCGATTAGGTATCCAGAACATTCCGAGTATTGTCCGACTCGCCCGACTCGTCCGCTCACCCACATAGCATTGCATGGCGTCGGCCGATCGCGCCTCTACTCCGTACGTATAACTCCGTGCATCGTGGACCGGACCATGATGATTTTTGAACAGCGTTTGTCGGGCCGCATCACGCACGGAATCACATGCAATCGAGCTGCCCACGTCATCAGCCGTTGCAGCCGCCACATACGTAATTCACTACCCACGCGTCGGCACTCTTGTCGAATTGGCGCGGCGCGCGTGTTCATGGCCCATATGCTATCGTGTTGCTGCATTCGGACTTGGATTTCGTGGAGCTACATACATAGGCACCCATGTAGGTAATCCGCGAGGCACCAGCCCGCAGAGAAGGGGGCCATTGAGTCATTGAAGGTAGGTTAGGTACCGGTAGGTTATGGGCATTCTCTTCGACTATAAACACACCCAGCAGCCTGGCCGCGTGGGTTCTTCTGCGCCGGGATTGGATTGGAGGCAGCGATGCCGGATCTATGGAGTACATACCTAGGTACGTATGCATGCGGTACATATTGAATGGCGGGTAATTCTCCCGAGTTGACGCCCCCGCCTCCCCGCAGAAAAGCACCGGGGAAGATCGGGGCGATCGGGCGCCGGGGAGGGGGGTTCTCCCGAGTTCTCAGGAGCCTCATCTGCCGTGTCGTGCATTTCGTAAGAGGTGATATGTGCATAGATAATCGTTGTAGGTACATATGAATGCGGATAGAGGCGACGACAAAACGGACACAAATACGGAGTACTATTGCGATGCCGGTCTGCGACTCGACCGAGTCCGCTTGGGGGAATAGGTTCCGGTTTGGGTTACATGAGGCGGGTGCGGCTGCGGCTCTTGGTACATAAGCTTTCCGTTGTGCGCTATGCCGTACGGAGTATGTGTACACACATGGCATAGTTACATGTTCAATTACCTATCAATACCTACATCAAGCGGTAATTTAAATATAGATTCATGCTATTAGATAGAGTTAAACATTTAAACGGTCAGCGTGCACTTGCACTTGCTTCACTCTGGGGGTGGGGCGCGATAATGTCTGTTGCTTCTTGTCTGTGGCATGATTTCCACGCGGATTGTGAGCGGTTGCATGTCGGGCGCGACTTTGCGGACATGCTGCTGCTCTGTCTCTCGGACATTGTGTTGTATGATACATACAAGATAGGAGGACCTCGAGCCAGAAATCACGTTATCTGAGGTCTCTGCTTTGGTGTTTTCTCCCTGGAGTTGATAACCCGACGTTGAAAGCGGTATTACATTCCCAATGCAGACGTTAATCGGCCCAACACAGAGACCATTGCATCTTGCATCGAGATTCCGCCCGTAGTGGCTCTCCACGCGCCCCTCTCTCTTATTACATATCCCGCACGCCCCCCGCGAATACGAAGAGACCCCCCTTGACACGGTTGGTTCATCTCATGTTCATCGCGGACGCGACGGGCTACGGAGATATGCACGGAGTACGGAATGGGATTCCCTCAATCACGTGCTTACTCGACGTGAAGCACTCACGCCACGCCGCGCGCACATACTAGCACCTTGAAAGTTCTCGTCATCGGTATCACTACCGAAAGAAGCTCGCTCTGTCTTTTGCCTCTTGTGGCGTCTGCCGCGAAGGCGTTTGCATATCCGTAGATTCCGTACATGCGGCCTCGTGGCTACCAGGAGTCGTGACAGATGACACCCCCTGACGGACCCTGCGGACCCTGCAGCTCCTGACTATCCACTATCCAATCTTGCAAGTTGCGACGTACACGTATATTCGGTAAATCGAATTTATATTCCAAACAGCTGTGTCAGGCAAGTCAAGTTGGCGAACAGAATTTAATCTTGTCGAGGATGTAAATAGATCAGCCTGTCAAGGGTGCTGATATACTCCGTGAGTCCGCATGCCATGCCCCTTCCGGACAACAGAGCGAAATGCCTCCTTTTTCAGACAACGAAAGCCGCACCAACTCCAATAGGTACCTGTATATGCGCGCACTTCACAAGTCTCACAGTCATCAAAAGCAAAGTCTGTCGACATGTGCGCCGAAACGCGCATCACACGCGACTTTGCTCGAGCCCGTCAGCCACAATGGAGTCAGTAAGCCCACGCCTAAAACACTCCCCCTTGTTCTTTAGTTTTCTCCGTCTTTAAATTCTTTTTTATTTTATTTTATTTCTTATATTTCTGAGCGGGGCGGGGTGTGGTAGTTTTCGGTCCCATGAGCAGCGGCTCTTTTCTGTCCAAGTTCTCGTGCAAGGGGTAGTGCAGCAGGGAGAATTCTGATTCGGCAGAGCTGGTTCCTTCTAGAAGGCGGCGTTTTTTTGAAGACGCCACGTGGGGGGGTGGGGCATAAAGTCGAGAGTTGTCAACTTGTCACTGTCAGCGACTCAGCCGTCAACGGCGAAGGAAGTTGAAGATGATCGTCGCGTCATGCCACTGGGCGTATGTCTGTCTGTCTGTATGTTCCCGTGTGTTCGTATATGTCTACTGCATGTTTGTGTGCGTTGTATGTGTTCTATGGGTACCTACTCCGTATATAGCTGCGCAGTGCGCACACATGTACAAATAGGTATACATGTCTCTGCAGCAGCCTACGGAGTAAGGCGAGCCGGCCTCTTTTCGTTGAAATCAGAAAAGCCCCCGCTCCGGCTCTGTGCCCGAGCCAATCACCAAGTGCAGCACACCGTCATGACCCGTGGGCCGTGATGAACGGCACGCATTTAAAAAAAAAAAAAAAAGAAATCGGAGCAGCTCTCCACTCTTTTGACAAGTTGGTCAATTCACACCCCCAGCTCCCCTGGCCCTGCCTCACTTTTGCTTCGCGACAAGCCAAGTAAAGTAGGCCGACGGGGCCACCATCACCATCGCTCGGGCTTTCATCGTGTCTTCGTGTTGACGGGTGCGCTTCATCGTCAGCATGTCTGCTCCGTATGTACTCGGCCGGCACATCCAACTAACCGTCTTCTCTACGGGCATGTACGTATCATGTATGTATTACTCTGTCTCCCGTAAGCCTCGCCCTGCATTTGCATGGCCGGCCACTCATGTGCGGATTCCGGCACCAAATCGGAGGTTCTGGCGGATCGTTGGCGGGGATGCAGAGCCGGAAAATGAACCGAGGCGATCCCGATGGACCCGATCCCGGCTGAAGAATGCGCATGCATGCCTGAAAATTGCAACGTTTTTTTCCTATTTTTTCCTATCGGGCCGGACATCTTTCCGCTGTTTTGGTCCGTATGAATAGTTCATGCTCTTTGGAAAAAGGCTTGCTTGCGGACTGGTGATCGAGATGGTAGGCTGAGGCAAGACAATAAGACAGGGACGGCCAATGTTCGAGGTCTTGTACATACCTACCTATTCTTACCTGGCCTACGGACTCCGGACTCCGGACTCCGGAGTATACCTAGGTATACTGTTCTGTTCAATTCTGTCGATCCCATTATTAAGCTGTTTTGTCCTGCAGCCCGCTGTCTGTTATCTTTTTCCGTCGTTGCCCCCATTTGCTCCTCACCCAAGGCATGTAGGTAGGCTGTTGGTCGAATCTCGTGTCGACTTCGTCGCATCATACAGCTATTCATGCAGACTAACTTCACGCGCATTGAAGCATGTCTCCCAACACGAGATAAAAGTGCATCCAACTTGAATGCAGCCTCGTTATCTCAAGATTCGTCGTATCTTCATTGACCTTTGTGTTTCTCATGAATGTCAGTCTCACTTACTTTGAGTTCATCGCGTATCGCATCATCTGATTTGATGCCTGCAAAGTATAATACTCCGTACGGCTGCACTTTTTTCCCCCTTTGCAAACACATGGTCAGCTGCGCCCCCAAGTCGCCGTCGGCTATTGTACTTGTCGACCTCGGGTATTGCACTGTGCACATGATATATCTCCCGCTCGTGCTAGTGGCGTCATAATGCTATAAGTCCAGGGCAGCCAATAAGTGTACCAGTTGCGCAGGCCATTGTTAAGCTGTCTAGTAGGCCATCATTGTCATCATTGTGTCGTTATCTGAATCACCACGCCTCTGTCCGATGTTCACATTGGTGTAATGAGAGCACGCTAGAGAGGCTGCCAGAGGCGTCACATGAGATCAATGGCTGATTTAATTTCATTTCCATCTGCTATGTACCCCTCGTTTCTTTATTTTCTTCCCCGCTTCCCCAGTGTCGTTCCCCGATCCATGCCGACGCGAAACAGCCGACGCAGTTCCTGGTCCTGGGGGGTACATACAGTATGTATTTCTATACATACATACATACATACGTACTTTGCCTGGTGGAAATGGATGCAATTGCCAATGCGCCTTGTGTTGCAACTTGCCTGCGCCACAGCACCGGCCCCCAGATCAGCCACCCCCAGTATTTCCCCAGACCCCACAAATGCCGGTTCGCCGGCGGCAGGCCGCAGAACGCAATCTGCACGTTGTGCCCACTGCCAAGTGCAGTCACAGTAGATATTGTTCGTTGGCCATTGTGTCCAACGCCCGAGAACGCCACATTCTTAGCATGGAATATTCCAAAAGCAAGATGGAAACACGTGAACCCGCGTTGCGCCTAGGTATCGTCCGGGCTTTTGTCCCGTCGGCAAACGCTAAGGCGGCGGTTCTCTGGATTTATTCCCCGGACAAATGGGGCGTTGTCTTGTTGCCTGCCGGGTCTGTGCATGTGCACCGTGCGTCTTGTCGGGCTGTGGCGGCGTGGAGAGCGACTTACATGCGGAGAGTAGATATACACACGGTGTTCCGTGCTGTTGAACGGCAGGCATCTGGCGTTAATGGCCATGAACTCATAAAGGATTTGGCGTCTATTCTTAGTTTTACCTTACTCAGTATGTACTACTCTTTCTTGTCTTCTGTCCCTTCTGCTTCTTTTACCGAAGAAGATGGACGTTCGTTGTCTGGCCTGGTCGCCCAAATACAGGTATATACGTAGGGGTTCGTGGGGTCTGCTGGACGACAGGCATCCAGGCACACTGTCCAAGGGTCACCAAGCTGAGCTCAAAGCAGTACTTCGTACTCAGCAGCGTTCTTCTCTGACCCTTCTGAATATCATTTACGACAAGCTCTTCCTTTCTCTGACTTTTTTTGTAATTGCCGCTGTGTTCATCCCGGCATATAAGACCCGTCAGCCCATGTCTCCGTCGGAATGCGCCCACAGGTATGTACACCTTTCACAAGTAGACAAACTTGGATGCCCAGCCCAATTCAGTGACGTCGGCACCCTTCGATGCCCAACTCACCATAGTTGCCGTAGCAATGCTGCAATGATGAGGTACAATTGGGAGAATGGAACTTTCTGCCGGCTGGCCCCTTTCTTCCCGTCTCGTGTCCAATTTTATAGGCGAGATGAGCAGACATGGGTGCGGAACCTAACGCTAAACTCTCAAACCCTCCCCTTCCCCGGATTTACGCCCTGTGCCAGAGACAGGGATATCATGTCACCGGGCACCCGTCATCCGTTCCATTTATGTACATTGGTATGTATGATGCATACCGGGCCCCAGGGGTAGTTGACGAACTGTTTCTTCCCACTGCTAGGATTCGCACAGTGAACCGCAACAGATTGATCGATTCAAGGAGAAGTTGCCCGTTGGCGAGTGTGCGGTTTCACAGAAACGAGAAGAGAAAGTGACAGCTTCGAATCCTTATGCCCATGTTCTTCACACCATGAGCCCAACGTCCACGTCTTAAACGTAACCCGCACTCCATGCACACAGACTGGCCATGGATCTTGACCATGCACCTTCACAAGGCAACTCCAAGTTCTCCAAATCACAAACCACGCCCCCTCCCCCATCAGTCCTTCTTCTTCTCCCCCAACCTCTTATACTTGCGCGGATCCTTACGACTCATCGTCCTCTGATCCCTCGTCCCCCTGCCCCCCTCCCAAAACCCTCTCCCCTTCCTCCCAATAACGCTCCGCCCACAAAACGCGCACGCTTCCACCGTAAACGTCTGCTCACGGCTACACCACCCACACACCATGCGGTTCGCCCACTCATTCACATGATCCTCCTTCTCATCATGACACTTATCACACGCATGCACCCGCTGGCAACACGAGAAGCGAAACCACCGATACGACTTGCGATAGTGCCCGCAGGTGCCCCTCCCCGGGAGCGGCTCCCCAGCATGCAAGCCCAACTTCTCCATCTTGCGGCGCAGACCAGCTTCTGAAGACCGAGGCGCCAGCGACCCGGGCGAGATGAAGAGGATCTTGACCTCGGGGATCTTGAACGTGAAGTGCGCGTGGCATTCGCGGCATACGTTGCTTGTGCTTTCGCCGCGGACGGACACGAGAGATGGGCCGGGGGTTGAGCAGCCTGCGCAGGTGGGCACAAAGGTGCTTGGGAGCATGTCGGCGACTTTGCAGCCCGAGAGGTGGATGAAGCCGGCTCGGGAGGAGTGCTCGTGCAGGAGGGTCTGGTGGAATTGGGCTGTGAGGGGGACGGCGCATTTTGTGCAGCGGACTGTTTTTTCGATTCGGGGCTTGAGGCCTGTGAGGTCGTTTGTGGTTTTGCAGCGCTCGCACTTGACGCTGAGGCTTAGGAGGGAGACTTGCAGGACCTCGATGCCGTAGAGCTCAAGGGAAGGGAATGATAGCATTGTGCCCTTTTCTATGGTTTCGGTTGGTGGTGCGTCTGCTGGGGGGTTTGTTGTCGTTTTGCGCAGTAGTACCGCATCGGCATCGTCTTCATCTGTGCCAGAGTGTGAATCCCCGTAATCGTCTTCCTCGTCGTCGTGGTCGTCTTCGCTCTCATTCTGAGGCAAGTCCCATTCTGGCGGCCGCGGAATGACCTGGACATGGCTCTTCTCCTTTCCCTTCCGGGAGGGCGCAGAGAGTCCAGCAGTCGGGGTCCCGGACGAGGTCCGGTTCAAAGCCTCTGTTGCGGGTTGTGCCTCGCTCTTTTCATCCAATTCCTTGGCCTGCTTGGCCAAAATGTGCATATTTTGCGCCAGATAGTTAATATGGCTCGTGAGAGACATGTACTTTCGTTCTGCTGTCTGCTTGGCGAACAGATCCTCCACCGGCTCCGCATCAGCAGCGTCTGCATCATTGAGCTGGATCCTCAGGTCCTGCAGCGGGTACAGGAGTGGCACAATCAGGTGCAGGCTGGTCACTGATCGAAGCCCAGTCGGCAGTTCACTCCTCCTCTTGGGCTCGATGGGTACCGTGAAGACGATTCCATCTGCAGACGATCGGAATTGGGGCATCCGGCCCATGCGAGCTTCCAGTTGGCGCACGTGCTGGGCTCGCGTTGCCTTGGCCTCTGCAACCTGCTGTCTAGAGTACGAGGGCTCAGGCGCGAACGCACTTGATGCAGACTTTGGCTTCACAGGCCCTTGCTTCCCTGACGGCTTTCCTCGAGGCTTTCCTTGCGGCTGCCCTGACGGCTCCCCCGAGCCCGCGGCATCAAGGTGTCTCGCATCTTTAAACGCCACCAACTTGACGGTTTCCTGCTTCTCCTGAGACAACAACTTCTCCAAATTCCTGTCCAGAGCATTCACAATGGAAAGAATAGTAGCCCCCTTGCGCTCCCTAGCTAGCCTATCCCAGCCCCTCTCAATATTGAGGGCAAAGCCCCGAGGAATATTGCTGTTCTGGACTTGCAGCACTGGTCTTTCGGCCGGATACCGCGCAGGAACGCGCACATGGCACTCCAGATGGGTGAGTTCGAACGGGAAATCCGGATCTGAAGGCTTCAGCCGGAACACGAGGGACGTGTCTCCGCCATTGAGGGGGGTCTCCTTGGGGGAGAATCGTCGTCGGAGCTGCTCGAGTTGGTAGCCGCGGGGGTCTTTGGCCTGTGACGAGGGAACGGGCTTGGGTACGACGCAGGATGTGGAGGGCTCTGCGACGGCCTGCGAGCGGTTTGGCGTGGAATCAGATTCTTGTTGTGTTTTGAGGGCGATCATGCTGGGATGGAGTAGGGAAAGCGAGGAAAATGCTGCAGAGGTGAGAGGACAGGACGTCGGTGAGTCGCTCGTGAAGTTGTAACTTGTGAGTGACTGACTGAGCTGCAGGGTCGAAGTGGGGTCGCGGGATGCGTCATGAAAAACGTTGGTGGGAACCGTGGGACTGAGACACTGACCATTGTGCTGAGGAGCTGCTGCTATACAATGTACCGTGAAGCAGACATTCGCGGGGAGGCGTGATTCGAGTACATACAGCTTATCGTATTCAAGTCCCAAGTATACCGCAACGCCGGGTTGGATCACATATCTGCTAAAAAGTTACTCAGACACCGACTTCAGTCTTCAACTCAGGATACCGATGCAAGTGTATGTACTCCGTTCTTGACGCAGAAATACAGAGATGCGTTGACAAGTAAAAGCTGAAATTGCAAATACACAGATACGTAGGTGAACATGAGCCGTCCGTATTTGTACGTATTGTGTGCCGTCGTAAAAATCTTCGACTCACGTCTGCTGCACATACATGATACATTCCAAACCATCTTTCCCCCATGCCAGACCGCACAGCGCAAGCAGCCGCATCATGCATCGTGCCACCTTACCAGCATCCCGGACGCCAATATGCCCCCTTCTCGTTCAACCCGCCCTTCAATATGATGGACTCAGCACCGAGTCTGAGCAAATGTATTATGCCATACCTTGAACTTTGATATCTGCGCTGAATAGTTCCGTTCTATATGCCTTTTTTGTTCCTTTCCTATTTCCCTACCTCACCCTCAATCATCTCTCCCATATCCAGACCAAAAGACAGCAGCCCACAGCCAGCGCTTAAAAGTCATTGTCATCCGTACCCGAAACAATCACATTATTCACCTTCAGCACCATTCGGCACAGCTGCGTCGCCAGCTGCAGCTGCTGCTTCTTCCCAATCAACGGGTCAATCACAAACGCATCCTTCATGTTATTGTTGCCCCGTCCCATGCAGTCAACGCCCAGTCTGCCCCGGGTGTCTGGGCCGCCCTTGACCTGCTGGCTCTTCACCTCGGCGAGCGTAGAAATGGGGTTCAGGCCGCTGTTCTCGGCCAGTGTCATGGGGATCGTGTCCAGGGCCTCTGAGAAGGCGCGCATGGCATATTGTTCGAGGCCAGGTGTCTGGACTGCGGCGTCCTCGACGGCTAACGAGCAGGCGATTTCAGCGGCACCGCCTCCGTAGACGACGCGGTTGTCGCGGACTAGGTTTCGGACAACGCAGAGGGCGTCGTGCAGTGATCGCTTGGCTTCTTCGATGATCTAGGCGGGGTTAGTTTCCCAGTAAATTGCATGTTATACTTCCACTATTTTCGAATTCTCCTGTAAAATAGAGAGGCATGTAAGTTATGGGAATATTTTTTTCCGGACGTACCATCTTGTTACTGCCGCGGCAAAAGACGGTCACGGCACGCGTGTTGGCACACTCCTCAATGACCAGCATCTTCTCCCTCGTAGTGCCAAAAGTCATCTCCCGAACCACGCCAGCCGAGCCAAGCTTGTCGGGCTTGAGATCTTCGAATCGCGGGACTATTCTGCCGTTGGTGGCAATGGCAATCAGCTCAATCTCAGGACCGCCGACCCACCGCACAGCCGGAAGCTCATTCTGCAAGAGCAGGTGGTTGGCTTCGTCGTCGAATCCCCATTGGCAGATGGCCAGGTTGGCGCCCGTGTCCTTGACCTGCTGGATCATCTCGATGAACTTCTCTCTCTCGTAGTTTTGGAGCTTCTTGAACTCTTCCACGCTGGTAATCTCCAGCTTGTGCTTGGTCTTGGGCTTGGGGGGCTCAAAGGCGCAGGTAAGAATCGCAATCTTGGCATCGCGCACTTCGGAAGGCATCTGCGGGTGCGAGAAGTCCTTGTCGACGATGACGCCCTTGACGAGCAGGGTGTCCTCGAGCGAACCTCCGACCTTGCCGTCAACCTTGATCAGCTCGAAATCGACATCCTTTCGCTCGAGATCGGCAACGGATAGCACGGCATCGACGGCAATGTTTGCGAATTGATCGTGGGCTTTGGAGACAATCTTGCTCCCCAGACTTGTTCGGGCCACCTTGACCAGGTTGGCCGTGTCTGTCTTTGTGAATTCGATGGTATCTGAAATCTTGTCCAGCTCGGCCACGGCAATGTCGCAGGCTTGGTCGTAGCCATCGGCGATTCGGATGGGGTGGATGCCCTTGTCAATGAGATCGGCCGCTTGCTCCAGCAGAGCGCCGGCCAGGACAACGACACCGGTCGTGCCATCACCGATCTCGTCGTCTTGAGATTTTGACAGCTCGACAAGCAGTTTTGCGATGTGATTGCTGATTTCCATCTGCTGCAGAATCGTGGCGCCATCGTTGGTCACGGTAATGTCGCCATCGGAGGAGATGAGGATCTTGTCGAGACCGCGGGGGCCGAGAGACGATTTGACAATGTTGGCGACCGTTCTCGCGGCGAGGATATGGGACTTGACGGCCTCGTTTCCGAATTGCCGCTTCTTCTTTCCCTGACTGCACAAGTTGTGAGTACATACGATCGCACGCGTACCATGACACGAATTCAGTTCGGAGGGGGCGGCTTACTCCCTGACGACGATGAAGGGCCGACCTTGCTCGTCCTTCATAACCGCCGCTATTCGGAAGGGTACGTTAGTTGTCAAAAGCCGAATTCATTTTGATTGTTTTATCGAAGCGTTATCCGACGGAGCATGGGGTTCTCGTCCGGGAGCAGCATCCTAATTACCATTGGAAACATCCAGATCTGCGCACCGACCATTAGCTTCACTTCACGACGTTGACCGTTCCGAACACTGGACGAATCTACATGATCCAGTCGGGCTGCACTTACTAAGTGACATCTTGGCGGTCACTTGCCGGGACTCAAGCTCTGATGATCCTGGTCTTCAGTGACTATGCGGAATGTTGGCGGCGATGCTCAGAGTGCCCCAAAACGTGATGACTGCAGCCAGGAGCTTTGTCGTCGGGGCCGATTTTTTTGGACGAGTGCCGCGGGGGTCGCGTTGCTGCGGGACACGGGAAAAAGAAATCCCCGCCGCGCCAGGCTCATGTATATATGTACTTCCGTGTGTCACCAGTACCACTCACGACTCACGAGTCACGCCTCTCAAAGAGCATCAGACGCGTCGGCAGCAATCTTCACGAGCATCTACAGCGTCTCTACCAATACAGTTGGTCTCTGAAGAGAGAATGGGCTTTCAAATTCTAAGTATCGGCCAGTAGGAGTAGGCTGCGGCTATTTTCACGCAAGAGTTCGCTATTTACGCAGCTACCTGTCCAGATCATCCATTGATCTCAAGATCACGTAAACCTGGACAGATTGCATGTGTTTACTATAGAGTCATCTAACTTTAAGGTTGGACAATTCGTGTTGATTTGGAAGACTATCCATAAGGAGGACACATTGTATTGACTCAAGGAACTATTCAAATTTCCCAAAAAAATTGCCGCCAAGAACACAACGGATGCTACTGTACCCAATACCTCCAGACCAAAACACAGTCGCTCAAAACACGCCTCTTTATGTACAGCAATCCCTCCTCAAGTGTAAGCCGCTTGCTTGGCCACTAGTTTTTGATGCACCATGATGCGCCCGCCGCGTCGAGGACAATCTCGGCAACTTGAAGCCTGTTTTCAGTGCTTCTTATCGCAATGATGAACCAGTACGGACGAGCGTACGCGGCATTGCCGGTCTGGTGCCTGGCATGATTCATAGACACGCATGTGCCAGACGCAACGTGGGTGATGTCCCGAGGGTGCTAGGTAGTAGGCACTTGTAATACCTTTAGAGTGGTGTGGGATAGGATAACACTGATTGGGGCCCTAACCTCCATCACAGTTCCATAATCAGCTCCATTGACAGCTCCAGCGACGACAGCGTGGGTGGGAAAATACGCTTAATTATCGTGTAAAGTAGCCTTTCCAGGCAGACGCGCTGTTAATCCCGAATCGCTTAGAAACTCCCACAAGACTCCTCCCCCCAAATCAGACCCTTTCAGTCGCGCTGTAATTCCTGCACCACGCGGACACCACGTGGACGGTGGAACATCTTATCCCACAAAAATGCCAATAATCTCATCCAACTCTAAGTATGTAACCCTCTAAATAGCCCAACTCCCCCTCCTCTCCCTAACCCCCCACGCCACCCCATCCAAATTATCCAAATTAGGATGCTGCCTCGCCCACTCCCCAATATAGATCCTCAGAGCCTTCCACCGCGGACACCTCTCCTCCTCAGGCGTCTCCTGCAGATTCATCTCAAAGATATGCCCCTTGGCCATCTGCTTTGCGTCATCCTGACAGAGATCCTCGACACTCACGCGAGAGATCTTGGAGAGTTCCTCGTCAAAGGAGTGCGCCATGGCGGGGTATCCCAGGGAGAGGTAATTGTAGACTTGTGTGACGAAGTCGTCGCCGAACTCCGAGGCGATTTTTTCGTCGCGCTCGAGTTGGGCCTTTTCGCGGCGGAGGCGGTCATCTAGGCCGTGGAGCAAGTGAAGGCCAGAGGAGGGTTTGGGGTGGCTGGTTCGGGGCGCGACGGTGGCGTGGGGGTTGGTGGTGGTGGAAGACTCGGGGGGATGAGAGGCGGAAGAGGAGGAGGAGGAGGAGAGCATTGATTTGGGTTCTTCGGTAATGGATTGGGATTTTTGGCCGCCGGTCAGATGGTCTCGGGGACTTCCGGGGGGATATGGCGTGACAAGCATGTTGGGCCCTTGGGCGCTGGAGGGTACGACATAGCAGCCGGCGTTGGATTCTGAGCGGAAGCAGTAGCCTTGCCATAGGCCACCTTGACCGGTCACATCGCGTTGGTCGTGCTTGGTAGATTCGTTTCGGAAGAATGGGTGGTCGGTCTCGAGTTTGGTCTGTTTCGGGGACGGACATAGGCGGAATGTCAGGTCCTTGCCGAGCATCGGAGGCGATACGGTTGGCCGCTTGGGGTCGTCTGGCTTTGCACCATACGCACCAAAGGGCCGACCGCGATCCGCTGCTGCAGAGTGACCACCAGCAGTTGGACTGAATCCAAAGACTGACTGATCGTGGAATGCCCGCCCACGGGCTGCATCGTCATCACCTTGGGGTTGTTGGAACCTGCCCTGCGCAGCCAAAGCAGGACCGTCGTGTCCTGATCGTGCAAATGATGACTGGACATCCTCCCATTCTTCTACTTCGGCCATGGACTCCCTCCTGTCCTCGGGCCTGATTCTATTGCTTGTCGTCCACAGCGGGTCCGGCGGCACCGGCAACTCCATCCTGTCGAGATCTGAATCTGTCCGCATAATAGTATCCTCATCTGCGTCCAGCTCCTGTGCTTCATCCCCCCGCTCATGCGCCAACTGTTGGGCATGAGTTTGCATGTGCTTCTGCCACCAGTTCAACCCCAAGTCGGATGATTTCCTGCGACTCCTAGACTGAGCCGCGCCTTCGTCATGCTCATTTTGCTGCGACTCCTCAGCAGACTTGTCGCTGCCAGAACTTTCTCGGAAGTAGAAATGAGCGACGCCGCCCTCACGAGCTCGACTGTTGGGAAACGCAGCTAGAGCCTCCTCGACCATCTGCCTCGAGGCTTCCCGGGCAGCAATTTCCAACAGATAGTCCTTGACGGTCTCATCTTCCGACTCTCGCCTCGTAGACGGACAGTGCCGGGGCGACTCTTCGCCTATCGTCTCTCCATGTTTCTTCCTGTACCGGGATCTCGCGGCATATATATGGTTCGTGTAAGGTGTAATGTCCGTTTTATCGGTCGGCCTCGTGGCGGGGCCCGGGTCGCCCACTCGCCTTGTCCGGCGAGATGTTTCGATGAGCTGAGGTTTAAAGCGACGCTTCAGTCGCACATGTTGTGATATCGGTGGTGATGATGATTGAGGGGATGGCTCCGGGGTCGGCTCGGCAATGGGACCAGATTGGCGGTGACCTCCATGCAGGCTGTTCTTCCGAACGGACTGAAAAGTCGTTTCGAGAGGCACGGGAGCAAAGCGCCGTTTGGGCGGGCTGGTGGCAGCCATGCTGGCTGGACCAACCGTTGGGCGTTGCCGTTTTGTATTGTCCCCCTTTTTTAAGTCGAATGGCTCCTCTCGGGAAGTCAGGACAGGGGATGAGCGGTCGAGGAGGAAAGTAATGTCGCGTCAAAGTCGCGATAAAATTCGTAGCAATAAGTCAATTTAAGAACCACGCAACGAGACAATACCGGGCTCAATGTGCGCCAGCAAGTCGATTGTCGCCGGACGCTGCGTGGCTACTGCTTGCACAGAGCAGACGGCGGCGGAAGGTAGGCACGAAGTGAGGAGAAGGCGGTGGCAAATGAGGGGAACTGCAGCCTCAACGACGAGCGCAATGTTGAGCCAACTCAGCTTTCACGACGCAGAATGCAGTTGTTGGCAACGCCTTGTTGACAAGAGTGAAGCAACACAGCAAACAAGACAGACTCAACAAGGCCAGTAGGGAGGCAGGAGAGGCGTCGGCTCGATGAGGGCGGTGTCGGCGGCCAGCCAGCTCAGCTCACGATGGTGCATGGCGTGGTCGGCCTCAATGGGCTGGTGAGTGGCCCGGTCCGGCTGCTGTGGTAAGCGAATTACCGAATTACTCGAGATCGATTACGACGCTTCCACCCTTTCTTTCCCTTTTGGCCTTGAATTGGGTGGGTTGGGTGGGTGGAGCAGCGAATGATGGCGCGCATGAACAACAGCATGCCGTTGAAACTCGACACTCGAGTTCTTGACGTCTTGACGTCTTGACTCTTGACTCTTGACAGACGAGGCAAACCGGTTCGGTTCCGGCGGGATTTCAAGTCTTTTTTTGCCAGTCGTAGCTGTTTGTCGTACCATACAATGCTCGGCAATCCCCCATTCGGAGCCAATGCTCCCCGTCGCCGGCCTGTGCCACTTGTTTGCTGTGCTCAGGAGTCAGCCCAGAGCAGGGAGAGGATGAATGCGGATTGCGGATTGGGGATACCTAGGCCCGAGGCTAGGTATAGCACACGATCCCCAGGCCGCCTCATTTCAGGCATCATCCGGTGTGCGGTTACAATACGGATGGAAGCCTAGGTATTCGTGAATCGTAGCCTGTAGCCTGTTACCTGTAGCCTGTAGGTGCCGGTGATCCGAAAGCGACAAGCAGTCACGTGAGGCTCTGTCTCTTGAGAAATTGAGTCTTGTAAGTTGTAACTTGTGATGAGTTGTCACTTGTAGGCACCTACATAACTTGCGGCAATCGGTAGGTACTACCTAATAAGTATGTATGTATGTATGTATGTAGATATGTATAATAATGTACCCTGCTTTTTCGCCCTGCAACTGCAACAGAACTGCAACAGGCTTCAGCACCGTTTCACACACCGTTTCATCCACGTTGTCGGATCCGAATGTATGTACACATATATACATAGCTGCATATAGCAACCAACGCCATGCGAAGCCCGTGCATGACAAAGCCTGGATGAAACATGCACATGCACTCCCGTTTCGTGCATACATTCATATGCGCTTCTTGGAGTTGCGAGAGCATTAAAAAAAGCACAAAGACCCCCGTCGCCTTAGCCCAGATGACTGCTCTCAGCTCTAGGTGCGTCCACTCGCCGCAAGCGGTATTGTACCAGCCTGGAATGTTGCACCCAACCAGCCGTGGCCCGTCAGAGGCCGAGGGTGCCGCGCGCCGCGGGAACGACGGGAACGGCATATAAAGTGAAAGGCAACTTGCGCATGTGTCACGACTCACGACTCGCGACTCAGGACAAGGAATTGTTTCTGCCGTGACGGGCCCGCGGTCCGTAGCATCGATCACCTTACTTATTAACGCGCCTGTTATGTCTGTGTGGCCGGCTCGACTGGACAATGAATGATTACGAACGTGCACGTATGTATAATGTAGCACACGGGAAGGGATCGACAGCCCGGGTGAGTGAAGATGGGGAGGATGCACGAGTAAGAGCATGCAAAGCGGTTGGAAATGAGATGAGACTGTGGGTGTGCATTGTACTCCGTAGAAAGTGTAATTCGTGCTTAATCATGGGGTTGTGCCACTTGGCCGCATCGACGATGATGCAGGAAACCGTTATCGAGTACATACAGAGTACTGAGTATGTACCAAGCTGCTTGCCTACGGAGTATGTACATAGTATGTAGGACGCATGCATTCAGGATTCAGGCATGTAAAAGGGTACATACATACCTGAATGCATCGCAAATCGCCATACATGTGACCTCGCAAAGCACTGTACAGAACTGAGAATACCACGGATGTACGATGTACTCCGTACATCTACGGATTTGGCAGGATGCTACGGCGGGGGCAATGCGGGGCGCACGGAAATCGATGGGTGCATCACTGGCAAGTTGCAAGTTGCAACTGCATCCTGCTCTGGGACTGAGTGATATGTAGGTACATATGTACATACATCGAGGATCTAGCAGCAGCATGTGGAAATGAAAGACCAAGGCTGGATGCGCTGCCTTGCTGATAAATGGATGTACTTGCAAGTTGCAAGATGTTGCTGCTCAAATGCTGCGACATGAGCTGCAGGAACCCGCCGCTTGCATTGAGTTTCTGCGCAACCATCTGAGGCACATGCCGGTCGTTGGCATGTCCTTGACTCCTTGTGTTTCTACCAAGGCGCTTTTTCTCCTTCCTCTCTTTTCCGCTCCTCTTTGCTTTCCCTCTGCTCGTTCTCGCTTCCTCCATGCATTTTTTAGCCTGCTTTTGGCTTCATCTTGGCTTTTGTGACTGTTTGCCTCTAAGCGTTCTCTTAGCTTCCTCTTAGCCTCTTCTTTGCTTCCTCTTTTACTTCCTATTGCAGGGGGCCCATATGCCATTTAGCCTGCGCCTAGGCTCTTCGTCCCGCCTTGTACGGGAGGCTCGGCTCACTTGACATATGCGTGGCCTCGAAGCTAAGGAGTTCTTTCTTATTATCTTGTTGTAGCTCTTGGCCAGGGCGGGTCTCGACGCCCGAGAGCCGGAATCGAAATTCGGAATTCAAAATTGAAACTTTCTAAAAGACTGGAAGACTGCAAAGTCAAAACTCGAACCGAAACTTCCAGCGCAAACCCGGCCGGTCGATCTGTGCTCTCGCAGCTGGCACATCCGAACAGTTCTCCTCATCTTTCGCATTGTATGCGCCCAGGCCACGAGCAACATCTCGACGGGCCCTGGCCGATGGTTTTGCACACACAAGTTGACCTCGATATCTCGAATGCCTCGACGACGGAGTCCACGCCCACACGCATTCGAGCCACCCGGCAACAGCAGGCACCAGGCCACGCAGGCAGAAGGTGTGAACAAGTAAGAATACCTGTATTCAAGCTGTTGCGCGCAAGAGGTGGCCATGGCGGCTGAGTTCGCAGCAGCATCGGCCGTAGACGCAGCATTGTCGTCGCCAGTCGCATCGAGAGCAGCGCGCGTACAGCCATCGCGTCCCGGTCCGTCCGCAGGCGCCACAGGCATCGCCACAGACGGGCGTGGCGCAGCGTGGACGACGGTATCGACGTTATCGCCTGCGATGACGCCCGAGTTATCATTATCAACGGCGTGTGCCGACGGAGTGGACGAAGCCCCACGCCGCAGCGCTCCGCAACACGAGACCAGAGCGCGCGGCGCAGAACCAAGCCCCCCCCTGAGCGACTCACTGAGCGACGACTGTCGTCCACTGCGCACAGCGAGTGTCCGCGCGGATACGAGCATCGCCCATCCGCGGCCCCTGGCCTATCCCATGGTCCTTCCCTCGCATTCCATGATTCATCCTCATGCCCATCCTCGCTCGCCTTCTATTGCTGGAAGTATTGCCCAGCTCGAGGCCACCGCTGAGCGTCTGTCCATGACGAGTTCCATCGACGATGCTATTCGAGACCTGCACACCGAATTGAAGAGGAGTGACAGCAGACGCTCCGCCAGACTGGCCCTCTCCACCATGGCTTCCGTTGACGAGAATTCCGCCTCGTCTCCCCCTCTCGCCTCCCGCCGCCTCTCGACACGGGCGTCCATTGTCTCCATCAACAGCGCCGCCCGCTACGGTGGATATTCGCCTGCAGGCTTTGTCATGTCGCCCACTACGTCGCTCACCGGTCGTCTGCGATCATCCGGCTCCGCAAACTCCATCAGTCGAGGCGACATCACGTTTGATTCCATCCTCTCCCGCCACGGGACAGCCAAGTCCTCTGTTCGAAGTGCTCGCTCCGGCAAGCTGTCCCTGGCCGAGATATCCGAGTCTGATCCCGTCTCCTTGACCCAGCAAGCGTTTGACGAAGCCGACGCGGCACCTCCGCTAGAACACCAGTCCGCCGAGGCCCTGCAGCTGACGCGAGATACGACAGCAGCGACTCTGCAAAGTACGGATGCCTTCCACCAGATGGCAAGCCAATCCTCGGCAACGCAACCGTTCCATTACCCTTACCCGACCGCTCCCATGCACTCTGCCGGACAGGTCAGGCAAGCGTACCGTCCGGAAAGTGTCCATTCTACCACCACCTTGGAACAAGCCCGCGATGCATTCGTCGATTTTGATGGAGTCCATTGGGAAGCGCCAGAAGACCAACTTTTTGCCGGCGCTCACCATGATTTCGAGCTTGCCCTGACATCGCCGACACAGCGAACAGGACAAGTACCAGCACCCGGACCAGGACATGGATCAGGGCCAGTACCCGCATCGGGATACGCACCAGGACCAATGCCAGTATCCATGGCCAGGCCAACATCCTACATCGACCCGTCCACCGGTACAAACATGTTGTACTATCCGGCACGCGTGCCCGCCATGCTGAACCTGCCGCCGAAACTCTCCTCAAAGCCCAAAGCCGCTGTCCGAGACCAGAGGCGATCACAAGTTCTCAGTGCCATGATGGATTTCGACGCATCAGACGTGCCCATGTCTCATCAGCGCCGTCAGTCCGCATATGGCGAGTTCGGCCCAGCTTCATCACCAGAACCCCCCGTTCAAGACTCCTGGCTGCCGGACCCCGTGGCCACTCACCGAAACTCGTTTGCAGCGCTTTCTACCTTGGGAGGGCCCTTTGAAGTTCTGGATGCGCCGAGTGTTCAGTCTGCGGACGAAGAGAAGCCACGTTTTGCGGAACAGGAGCCCGTCGCTGGAGATGCCGCGTCGGGCCACTTGCGCCGCCCCGGACGGTTGTCCAAAGCACCCACCAAAAGAAAGTCAGTCATGTCCATGCTGAGCAACTTGCCGTCACAGCTTAGAGCGAGTGCCTTCTTCGACCTTCCCTCCAAAACAGCCGACGTCGAGATCAAAAACGGTTCTGCCATGGCTACTTTGGACAGTATCCTAGATGCCTCTGCCACCGCACCAGTGAACGCTTTCACGGGCCATGCATACGCCAGCACCCTAGGAAACGAGACACAGGGCAAGCAAAAGGAACAGAACAAGGCTCGATTCTCTACCGCCACAGGGCAGGCCTTCCTCACCGAACCACGGCCGCCGAAGAAGAGGTCTTCCATGATGTGGCTAAGCAAACGCACAAGCAGTATTGCTGGTAGTCGTGAAGAATCGCGGCCGCACAGCAGTCTGGTCCCCGCTTCTACCCATGTCGACGATACTCTTACTCCCACTGGTGACGGGCGACAAAGTCTGGAAAGCGCACATTTCCTTCGGGCCGGCGTCGAGAATGCAGAGCTACAGGATGTGACACATGGGATTGAAGGACAGCAGCAGACGGAGGAAGAGGGCGCGGAAGGGGCAGAAGAACAGGACGGCCAAGACGAGATCCCAGGCGAGTCCTACCGTGGCCCGCCCACTACTCTCCTCGCCGAGCTCCAGCTGCGAAAATACCAGCAGAAGCAACGGGTGCGGAACATGGGACAGGGATTCCCCACTGGCAACTATGCTACCCTCCTGGAAATGGACACGGTAGCCGAGAGACAGAAGATGAACCGGCAGAACAAACGCATCAACCTGGCATGGGAAGGCTCCGACACGCGCCCCGATCAAGATGGATCAGACGACGAGGACGTGCCGCTGGCAATCATTGCAGCCATGCAGCGCGGAGCCAAGAACCTCGCTGACCTAGAACGGCCTATAGGCCTCATGGAAAGGCGAGAGATCGAGGACAATGAACCTCTCAGCCATCGCCGGGCTCGACTGCAGGGAATTGATTTGCCGCCTCCACCGCCCCCAACCCAACCCGCTCTCAGGGACCGTCCAAGCAACATGTCCTTGTCGGGCTTGCCTCGCTTAGGCGCCCTCCAGCCTCCTCATCCCGAAGGCGCAACACCGCGGTCAGGCTCTTCAGACCGCAGCCCTATGGTTGGGGAGATTGAAGAAGAGACACTAGGTGACAGACGGCGCAGACTAGCAACAAAAGAAGGAGAACTGCCCAAGACACGCCCCGTCAGTTCCGCCTTCTCCGTCGAACTTCTCACCCAATTCGGAGGCCCTCCAGAGTCAGAAGCGCAAGGCAAGAACGACAAGAAGAAGTCAGACAGCGATTCCAAGAAAGAATCTACCCCCGATGTAGCAGGTGAGGAGGAAGAAACCCTAGGCCAGCGCCGCCGACGCCTCCAAGCCGAACGCGAAGCTCGGGATCGAGAAATCAGCCTCGGCAACGCGGCCGGCGCTCAGCCTCAGCCATCTCAGCAAGACCAAGACGATGGCCGACGACGTCTTAGTCTCGCCAACGTGCTGTCCGCGCACCCGAAGCGAGATGCTGCCAACACGCGCTTGCAGGAAGAACGACTACGTCTGGAAAGTGAGCGGCGCGCGGCGCAGGACCGCGAGAACAAGATGACGGCCCTGAGAAAGCAGATGCCCACGACGTTGCCGCAGGTAAATCTCGAACGATCGGGGGGGTTCTTAGGCGGGGCTTTGAATGATGGAACGGGGGGACATCATGCTCTCAAGGGGGCTGCTTCGAGTCCGGCGCTGAATACGTATGGGCTTGGGGGGCGAATCGCGCGAGTATGTTATCGGGAGGGGGAGGACTGCAGCAGTATGGAGCTGCGAGTGTGTATGGCGCGGGGGGCGCGCTGGGGCCTGTTGCGGTGGGAGGAAAGTCCATGGATAGGGTTGAGCAGTGGAGGTATAGTGTACGGCCGTAGAGGGATGATTTGGAGGGGATTATCTAACGGTCCAGATGAAGATGGACGATCTTGAGAGGCGATTCATCGAGGATGGAGTGAGGCCTGAGGGATGGACGACGGGAGAGATAACCCCCGGCGGTACAGCATCGGCCATGAAGGACTACACACTACGAACGGATCGCCCCTCCTCGGAACATTTACAGACCAATATCGACCTTATGGCGGTCTTGTTTTGTGAGCACATACTTGATATTATCAATCGGGTGGCGTATAGGCACCATTATCGACATTCGTTCACCTCGCATGAATGAACACCACAACACAGAAAGACAGACGGAGCAACATCAAAACATACCCGACTTACCACGTTCGGTTTTCCTTCCCTCATTTACTTTTTCTTTGTTCGCTCCCATCAAGGAAATGGGTTCTCGTTTTGTATAGGATATGCATCGCAGGGCAACGGCGCGGCGCAAGGCGGTCATTATTCCCCTATTCTTTTTGGGCCATTTGTAGTGCCTGGTTTGTCTTGCGTGTTTGCATGACATGAAAAGGGGGTCTGCGCGGTTCAAGCATCAATATGGGGGCATAGCAGTGTTTTTTTTTGGGAGAGCTTTGCGGGGGAGGTCCTTGGGGTTTATTATATTATCGCCAGTTTGCCATGCCATTTGGGGGCTTTTTTTTATAGTTATGCGTATACCTTCTTCTTTGTGCCTTGTTTCTCTATCATGTTTCATTTTCTACTTTGCGTGCTTTTCTTTTATTGGAGCTGCCTTCTTGGACTACAGACTACAGACTGCAGTGAACTACCTGGATCCTCTGCCACTAATTTCATAGAAGCGTTATTCTTGGACTGCCCCTAGCCGCTAGGGATAACGAATCTGGTTCACGAATTTAGGGATGTGATGATGGGCTTTTGTCCGTGGACACTATTTTCGATATACTGTGATATTGTTTCCTTGTCTTGACGCCCGTCCCCATGTCGCGAAGTCTCTCTAGACTCCCCCCGTTCCTATAATGCCGGCAAAGCAGATCATACATCAATATTGCAGACTGAGCGTCTAGAATGATGATTCAACAAAGAGGGACAAGATAGAATAGAAGAAAGGAGTCCTCCGCATGAGCTAACGTGCGTCAATTACATACCTGTACACATTTCACATCACTCCAGCTGCGCACGTCCACAAACCCAACTACCCACCCGTCTCATCTTGGTGTCAATCTTCGTAGTCCCATTTCCCACCCAATTCTGCTAAAACCGACTAGGTATGGCTACGCTTCGCCAGCCGCCTCATCTCCTTCACTCCAGTCTCCAACTCTACAATGCCACTTTCAATGCATCATCGTGCAGAGGGCGTTGGTGTACCTAAGTCTTCTCCACCAGCACGGCGTTCTCGTCAAGAAATAGAATCCAGAATAGGGCGCATACCACGGCCCATTCTACATAGCCTGTCCGTTTCAACAGCCCCATTCTGGGCCCTGACGGATCTGCTCAACATTCATGGAATCAATTACCAGAGCCTCGTCCGAGTCCTTTCCTTCCTACTTGGTGGTCCCGAAGAAGGCTGTAGCCGCAGGGCACGTTGCCTGGCCTGGCTACTTATCTGGGTGATGAGTCTTTGATAATAACATCGTGACGGGTAATGAAACTGGATCGCATCGTGACGTCGATTTGTAGGACAGTGGCGGCGTTTCAGTAAGATGAACGTGGCCATCCTGGCCTAGTTACAGTTTTTGACAAAAGCTGGGTTGGTAGCTAGGTGCGTGGGGGTGCCTTGGGCCAAAACTCGCGAGACGCTGCGGTTCTTGCATCACGCCATATATCATAACACAACAATTGCGGTATCTTGAGCTTGGGACAAGCGAAATCACATGGTGGAGGAGGGAAGAAACACTCCCATGGTCCATGCGGGATTTATATTATGTATGATTCATCCAGTATAAATAAAGGGGTATTGATCACTGAGTAGAGAAGAAGGAGACGAGATAGGTACATCATCTGCGCTAACGTGAGCGAGGTTTCGGAGCAGCTGAAAAGGGGAGGGCTATCCAGAGAAAACAAGAATCCAAGAATAGTGGATAATATAACAAATATCCGAGAAAGAGATGAGAATCCAATAGATGGCACATTCATGGCCAGAGAGTCCCTCATTATATCAAACGCCTTTCCATCATGATGAAAAAGAATCCCCCCCCAAAAAAAACCAGAAGAAGAGAGACATGAGAAGATTAGAAGAGAGGGAAAAAAACGAATAAAAGAAGAAGAAGAAGAAGAAAAAGAAAAAGGGCAAAAGATGGAAAGAAGGGGGGTGAAGGAGACAAGAAGGGAAAAAGACAAAAAATTAAGAAAACACAATAAAGCCCCAAAAGAGTAGACCCAAACCCAAACCTCAACTCCAAACAATGCCACATCAAAAGATCCTCTCAACACTAGGCCCAACCCAGCGCACCTGTTCGCATTTTCTCTGCTCTCGCCACTCCCTCACGCGGCTTTCCGCCCACCCGCTCGTATAGTCCACCCACTTCCGCGGGCTCGTCTGTTTGGTCAGCGCGTTCTGTGGTATCGTTTCCCGCTGGTCGCCCTCATCCATGTACTCAGGAGCCCGTGCCAAGCCATATCGTATCGACCACATCAAGATGCATCTCTTCTCGTCTCCGCCGTGCCACGTCCACTGCATGCACCTGTCATGTTCGCGGCAGGACTGCTCACACATTTTAGAGGTGTTGATGGGCGGCTCCGCGGGGGGGTCCCATCTGTCCCAGTCGCCGTTGTCCCAGTTTTCGAGGATGCTCGGTTCGCCGGGGTGTTGAAGGCGCCACACGTCGGCGTATAACATTGGTCTCTGCGGATAATTAGCAAATTTGCGGCAGACAAGAACCAGGTGACTGTGGGCTGATGGACTCACGTGCATCGTTCGCTGGGCGAATTCCCAACGCCAAAGAGAGTGCAGATCTTCAGGGGACGTCTTGTGCAGCGTCAAGACAGGCTGGCACCAGTACAAGTCGCTAAAGGGAATGCCGTGAAGCGGGTGCGGGTTAAACATGGGCCAGTATCCCTGCACCTGGACGGTGGCGTTCCAAAGTGCCCATCCGAGCACACTATCGCCGCAGCACTCTTGGGCCACAATATCCTGCCACTTCTCAGTGAGCGCTGGATCAATGTAGTGCCCATTGGAGTCAACTCGACGGTGCAGAAGTGCCTTGATCGCGCCTCTGCTGAGGACAAAACCGGGGCCGCCATTAGCGAACCATGTTCGGACGTCTCGAATCTCGTCGTGCCGGCCAGGCGAGGGCGAGCCCATGTAAATAGGCGTGTCTGGGTCAAAGTTCTGCAGGAATCGAAACGCATTGTCCCAGAAGACGTAGGTGTCGGGTTCGTAGAAGAAATAAAAGGCCCGATCCGGTCTCGCCAGCCAAGCGCGCTCCACCATGGGCAGAAACTTGAACTTGTCGAGGATCCAGCCGTCGATGGTTTTCTGCGTCTTTTCGTTGAGGGTGCCGTTCTTGTGCATATCTCTCTGCGAGATGTAATGTTGGAAATCGGGGTTCTTGGTCAAATTGTAGTAGCCCGCGGGCAGGTCCCCAAGGACGTCGACGGTGCGATGGCCGTGAATCACTTCGTCCAAGTCGGACACGACTAGCAGCTCGTCCTTGGTGAAACAGGACGACGTGGTGTTGAAGTGCGCGGCTAGCCTCTCCTGGTTCTCGCTGTGGCCGACCTTGAGCACGGGCTGGATGATGTTGGACATGTACTTTGGAAAGCTCGCGCATAAATCTTCGTTGCTCGCCGTCGCGGCGTCGTCCACGGTAAGGGGGGCAAAGCGGCTGGTCGAAGAGAAGATGTACTCGTCGGGACCGATGTGGCTGCGGTAAAAAGGCAGCACCCTCTGGAAGCGACCGTTGTGGATGAGTATAAGTATACCGCCGCAGAAGCATATGACGGCGAGAACGAGGATTCGCAGTAGTCGCTTGTTCAAGGAGAGGCCGCGGCGACCGATGGGATCGGGTGCCAGTGTGAAAATTGCCATGGCGGTTGCCGTTCGCGCAGCATGGCAAGCCCAGCCAAGTTTGTTGCACTGGAATAGGCTGTGACGATTATGGACCGCCAGACTCCTTTTTGCCCGAAAAGCGTCGCCTGGGTGTGATGGTGATGCTGATGGCGCTTTACGCACGAATACAGCCAACGGATTGCACACGGTCAGAGGGTGTCGAGGGTCGAGGTCGGGGGGTTGAAGCCGAGGGTTTAGTTAGTGTATCGAGGTTCGAGGTGGCGGGGGTACTCGTCTGGCGAGTATTTTCTCCGTTATAAGTTCGACCTGGAGAAAGACGAGGGTGAATCGATAGAACAAGTAGGCTGCGACTCAACAACAAGGAGGCAGAGATGAGCGAGCGGAGGAATTTCGACCAGCGAATGTAGGGAGTTGAAGCAAAAGTGAAGTCAAGAATGAAGCATAAGCTCCTGCATGAAAGTGGCACCAAGTTTAATGGAGCATGTGGAGCGGACAATCAGATAAGTCGCCAAGATTCCCTACTCCGGAGAAGCTAGGCACCTAAACCCGCGAATTACGGCCTTGATGAGTCGCGCTTAGACAACATAGTGGAGCTTGCCAGACGCCAGTGCCGAGCACTGAGCAGGAGTTGACAGCTGGCGGCTGGAGCCTGCCTGGACTCTGCCTCCTTTCGACTCTTCGTAAATCTTCTCCATGCTTCATGATACTTGACGTATCATGGCGATGGGGGCCTCGTCGTTGTTCAAGGCTCGAGAAGACGGTAACGAATCACTCAAGAATCTGCCTGCAGAGGCACGACGCGTGTTATGCTCATCTAAATTCCGTCACGACCCCCCGCGTAATCCAGCTGGTTGCCTTCTCTCCTCGAAGGGGTGAGCGACGAGCGCCATCAAGTGACTCAAAAGACAGAGATTCAGAAGCCTCGTCTTAGTATTTGAAGGTTCTCTCTTACTTATACTAATCATGGGCATCCGTGTACATATGTACTTACGTACATACCAATGTTACGATATGCAAATCTGCCACGCTCAGCTTTACTTGTCTTGCCCGCTCCCACAGACCGGCGCCACCGAGACACGGATCTGCCCTCACTCTGTAACGTAGTCTTGGTAGCATGGTACAAGCAGAATTCCGTCTAGCGGCCGAACTGAAGGTAAATGACCTCCTATATGCAGGGAAGCTTAGCACGAAAGTAGGTAGCGGACAGTCGCTGGCCGGTCCTTTGGTGCAACACCTCTTCATGGCAACGGCAGCGGAAGTATATCGAATAGCCGGTGCGAACGGTGCGACTTCCGCTCTGTGTTGTGCGAGCGACATTGTAGTTGTTCCTGGCAGCGGCGGGTGACCCTTTGATGTTGGTGTATCTACGAAGTGTCTTGGTCCTTCATGCGACTTGTCTGGAGAGAGAGAGGATGCCGGCCCGGTCACTGATCAAAGCACGGCACACTTAGCCAGCAAACTAAGGCATCGTATCAAGCACAGCATCGGACTGGGAGTCGAGACCTGCGTCTACGAAAGTATTGTTCAACAGTTAGCAGAGGCAGTAGAACATATATAAAGACTTCTAAAAAACGGTGCAAAGCTTTGCACAATACACATGCAGGTTATATAATTTCAGCCACACCCCCCAACGATAAAAAATGTCTCACACAGTTCTTCCAGAACGCCCTCTACATCAGCGGAATGCCCTCGAACTCGGCATATCCAAGCGCGAGGTTCATGTTTTCTGCAACCCATACTCGTTAGTACATGTCCAAGAATGTGTAGGAACGAGAAAATACTTACGCAAGCACTGCGTACTAGCACCCTTGTTGAGATTGTCGATTGTCGCACAGCTGTTCGAATATTAGCGTTTCTCTCCCTCCCCCCGTGCGTCATCATTCTCAAATAAACGCAAAAAAGGCCCTCCATAGAAGATGTAGGGGGCACTTACATGACAACGCGCTTTCCAGTGCTATCCACCGCAAAGCCCCCAATCTCAACCCCATGGCGCATATTGATATTCTTAACCATGGGCGGCTCACCCACCACCTTGACAAGCTTCTCACCAGCATACCGATTCTGGTAAATCTGGCGAATGTCCCGCGAATCCATCGTCTCGCTCAGGGGAATATTAATCGTGAGGTGAATACCACTGCAACGCAGAAGCACAATAAAGTTAGCCACACAAAAATAGACACCCAAGACGGAACATCGCGAAACACGAATCAAGGAGAGCACAACAGAACATTAACTGACCGGAACCACGAGGCCACATGAGGCACAAATCCAATCTTGGCACCTCCCAAGTGATGAGAAATCTCCCTCTCATGTATATGGTTCGTCAACGAATACGCAATCAGATTTCCCGTAAGCAATTCCACGTTATTCTTGTCACTTGGTTTCGTCCCCGCACCGCTGTACCCCGAGACACCAAAGACGGACACCAAGCCCTCGGCATCAATGTACGGCAGCATAGGCGCGACACTGAGCTGCGCGGCCGTGGCGTAGCATCCTGGGTTCGAAATCCGAGTAGATTGGCAGATGGAGGACCGCTTCGTGAGCTCCGCGAGGCCGTAGGTCCAGGAGTCATCGAAGCGGTAGTCGGCGGATAGATCGACAATGACGCTCTTATGGCCAGTGTCCTTTTGGGCTTGGTCGAGAGCCTCAATGTAGGGCTTGCAGACGCCGTTGGGGAGGGCCATGACCCAGCAGTCGATTTCGGGGTCTAGGCGGGCTACATCCTCCGGGGACAGGTTCTGGTAGATGATTTGGCGCTTGGTATAGCCTGCGAGGGTTTGACCGGTGAGCTCTCGGGAGGAGACGTGCCGTAGGTCAATGTACGGGTGCTGGTTGAGGAGTTCGATCAGGGCCTGGCCGGTATAGCCACGGGCTCCGATCAGGCCAATGCGAGAGGGGACCGTGTTGGAGGCATTCTTTTTTCCGAGGGGGGGGTTTGGGTTTTGCGTGGCGACGTAGCTGCGTCTTTGTTGTTGCTGTTGCTGGGCAGAGACACCTGCGGCAGTCTTTCGGGCGGCGACGCCACAGGATGAGAGACTTCGCGCGTTGCTGAGGTTGTGGTTGAGGCGGACGAAGCTAGCGGTTCTTTGAGGCGCGGCTGAGCACGCCGAGGTTTGTCGCACAGCGCGGCGAGCGCCAGTGCGCAGCGCCAGAGACGTGGTAGAGAGCATGATTTGGATGCTTCTCACCGGACGACGTGGTGGTGATGGGGCGAAGTAAGGACAGCACACTTGGATGTTGGTCTTTGTGATCACGGTTCAATGGCCGAGCTCGGCTTTGAGATAAGGTCTGGTGGGTTTTTTTATCGAGCTTGGGCCGCTCTTGGCGCGTTGTTGCTTATGCGGCTAAAACGGCCAATCATAAGCACGTGACGTCTAACGGCATTGCAAGTTTCGGGAGATCGTCTATCATGTACAACAGGGAGACTGTCTTCCTGATCATTACTTGAGAATTTGGAATGATTTGACTATTATATGAAATTCAGTCAATCCAGTCTACGTCACGTTTTAACCTTCTGTGCCGAGGTTAGCAACGCCGGCCGAAAGGTCAGGCCTGCTGATCCGCCCACCCACGTTTCTTCTGCCCGTCGGCGCTACTAACTGACATGTACGGAGTACATACATACATCGCACGTTCTAACTTCTGGCTCCTATGTACGGGCTGGAAATAAACCCGCAAATACATAGCATCGATTGACTAATGTCACGTGTAAACGGGTCCCAGGAAGTCGGCTTGAGTCAGGCGGCCGAGATGGTAGGGCCGGCCATTCCCGCCTTCGCAGTCGCAACGACGCTACCGAACTGTTTCTTGTATGGGGAATCGTGAGGCATGCTAATGTCTACCGGCCGGTACGTCCGTGTCTGCATGTAATTGTCTATGGCCGACAAGCCTCGGGACTCGTCGGGATGGACACGACGGGGGAAAGACACTCGGGCCGCAGCCGTGTTCGAGATGCCGACTATCGGAGGTGATTGGCGCAGACGAAATGCGATCCCTCCAGCTGCATTCTGTAAGATTTGCGATGGTTGAAGTTATCTGCAGTGCTGATAAGGTTTGTGGCGGGAAAGATAGCGTTTCAACATCGACATCGAGTAGCATCTCAATGAGAGAAGTGCACCAAGCAGCATCTCGACAGGAGAAAAACACCGAGAAGTATCTCGTTAAGAGAAAGACACCGCGCAGCATCTCGCTAGGAGATTTACTTCGTCGACCCCTTATTCCGCTTATCATCCTTGTCATTCCCAGACTCGTCAAACAACATTTCCTGAGCTGTTCAAACGCAAAGATTAGCGAACAAAGCAAAACCAATGTAAACCCGCCATGGAGACATAACACCAAGAAAACCTCACTTACCACTCCACAACTCGGAATACACCCCCGCCCGATCAATCAGATCCCTATGCGTCCCCATCTCTGCCACCTTCCCCTCCTTGAGCACAATAATGATATCCGAGTCAAAAATGGTCCGCAGCCGATGCGCAACAAACACACTCGTGCGGCCCTTTTCCCTCAAAATGCCATTAATGTTAATCATGAGCGCCTGCTCCGTATGCGTGTCCAGCGCACTGGTAGCTTCATCAAAGAACAACAAAGGCGGGTCCTTGAGAAGCAGCCTGCTCACCGCGAGGCGCTGCTTCTCTCCTCCCGAAATCATCATGCCCCGTTCGCCGACCTTGGTGTCATACCCATCAGGGAATCGTTCAATAATGTCGTGTATGCGCGCGCGCTTGGCCGCCGCGACGACATCCTCGTGGGAAGCATCAATGAGGCCATACCGGATATTGTGCTCGATTGTGTCGTTGAAGAGCGGCGTATCTTGAGGCACGACCCCGATGGATCGTCGGAGAGAATCGACAGTTACATCGCGGATGTCTTGATCGTCGATGAGGATACGGCCTTCCTGCACGTCGTAGGATCGGAAAAGTAGTCGAAGCAGCGTGGACTTGCCGCACCCGCTGGGCCCCACGATGGCAACTTTCTTGCCGGCGGGGATCGTGACGGATAGGTTCTTCAGGATGGGCCGATCCGGGTGGTATCCGAAGCTGACGTTGTCGAACTTGATTTCTCCGCCGCGGGCAAGGGCAAGAGGTTTCGCATCAGGCTTCTCCTGAATACTCACGCTGACTTTTTGCAAGTTGAAGAGGGTTTCCATGTCCAGGAGCGATTGGCGCAGCTCGCGGTAGACGGAGCCGAGGAAGTTGAGCGGCACGGAGAGCTGGAACACGAGTTGATTGACCATGACGAGGTCGCCTACCGTGAGAGCACCTGTCGCGACGCCGTCAGCCGCGAAGTACATCATGGCGGTCAATGCCGACGAGAAGATGATGTTTTGGCCGCTGTTCAGGAGAGCCAAGGAGGTGGCCACCTTGATGGAGCTCTTCTCGTATTCCTTTAGCGCCTTGTCGTAGCGGGATACCTCGAATTTCTCGTTGTTGAAGTATTTGACCGCTTCGTAGTTGATGAGTGAGTCCACAGCGACCGTTGAGGCCTTGTTATCCGCGGCATTGGCCTGCCTTCGGAACTTTGTCCTCCAGGCCGTCGTCCAAATCGTAAAGGCTGTGTATCCGACCATGGTCAAGACCGTAATGGCAGCAAACTTGGCCCCATACTGCCAGGTCAGAATACCGCATACCAAACTGATTTCCAAGGCCGTTGGGATGATGTGAAAGACCATGCTCGTCAGCAAGAAGCTGATGCCCTTGGTACCCCTGTCAATAGCCCGAGTCAAGCCTCCTGTTTGCTTCGACAAGTGAAAGTTTAGGTCCAGTCGTAGTAGGTGATCAAACACGTTGCGTGCCACGCCACGAATCGCATTTTGTGCCACTGATGCGAAGACAGCGTTTCGGAGTTCCTGGAATAGGGTGGCGCCGATCCTGGTCGCGCCGTATGCGACGATCATGCTTCCTGCCACGGCGGCAGCGGTGCCGCCCGCAGCTGCAAAGTCTATATTCATCGAGTCGACGATGCTCTTGAAGTAGAACGGTACTTGGACATTGAGCAGCTTGGCTCCTATCAGCAGCGAAACCGCAATGCCGACGCGCACCTTGGTGGCAAAGCCATTCTTGGGCCAGAGGTAGGCCGACATTTCGCGAATAATGGCCCAGTCGGCTTTGCGCTGCTCCGCGGCCGTCTTGTCGACGGGGGCAAGCGGATCATTCTTGTTCGTCCTCAGCGCGCCTGGCTTGGGGGGCAGGATTGCGGAAGGCTTCGCGGCGTCGGTCGTGCTCTTCGGCGGCGGCGGCGGCGGCTCTGACGTTCGGAAGAGCCGTGTCGATGCGCCTGACAGGTGAGGAAGCCATTGCGGACGGCGAGATTGCCGCAAGCTGCATCGCGGACACACAAGCGGAGCGCGAGGTAATAATCGCGTTATCATGGTGCACACGTCGCTATGTATGCATGCTGGAGTTGGGTTTCTCGGGGGGTTCGTCGGGCGGGGATTCTCGCGAGTCGCGGTGACGCTCCGAGCGATGGGGGTCCGTTAATCAGTCGGTGAAGGACCAAGACAAAAAAATGAAGTAAAAGGCAGAACAGAGCGAGCGCTCAGCTAGGAGAAAGAAAAGGAAGATTCGATTAGAGCAGCACAAGATGGAAATAAGAATGATTAATGAGAGAGGGACGACGAGCTGTTTCTCGGCGGAAACGGGTTCCTCGGCTGGATTGGCAAGAGGTGCAGCCGATGGCGTCAGCGTTCCGGCCTGAGGCAACCCCCGAAAGACCGTATTGCTGCGAGTTATCAACCGATGAACAACTCATTATCAAGTCTTTGAATTGGGCTTTGAATGGAATGGTTAGGCTTCTCTTTTATGAAACACGACATTTTTCTAAGGCAACTAGAATTCCAAAATCGCGACTCTAGTGCTCCCGCGAGTGGCAAACGCTATGCACCTTGCTTGACCTTCTACATTGCCAGACCATCAGAAACCGCGTTACCGCCATGACAGCGACTCAATCAGCATTTTCAGCCTTTGAGTCTGATTTCGATTTCGAGTTCGTGTCAAAGACCCTCTTCTTGATCCACACCTTGACTGGCTTGACAGGATACCTCGAGGCAGCCCGCTTACACGTGGCTGGCTCCTCCCAGGCCTGTCCTCCCGGGGGACTGATGTCGTAGAAAGAGATGATAAAGGATGAATATAAAAGTAGCTCGCGCATGGCGAATGCACGACCTTTGCACATGCTTGGACCGCCACCTGCAATAACAGTTAGATGAGGTTCTCGGAGCACAGAGTGGCAAAAACAAGAAGAAATAAACTGCCCCCTCCTTGGCCCAATACGTATAAAACACACGGCATGATAGACTTACCAAAAGGTCGCAACGTTCCCATATCCACAGTCTGCAACTTCCGCCCATGCCCATCATCAGTCTCCTTCAAAAACCGATCATGATGCCACTCCTTTGGATTAGGAAAGTAGTCCGCATCAAACTGGTGCAACTCATGCAGTACATGCGCCATATTCCCCTTTTGCAACAGAAACGCATCCGCATTACTCCCCCTCCGCTTCAGCGTAACGTCCTCGGTCAGCCATTTCACAGTCCACACCCCAGTGTAGACACGGAGCGTCTCAAAATACGCAGCCTTGAGATGCGGGCAATGGTTAATCAACCCATCCACGTCCAGGCTCTCAACCTCGGGCGCCACCCAGACCGCGGGCCCAAAGTCGTGAGCAGGCTGCACAACCTTGACAAACGGGGCGATTTCCTCACGGACAATCTCCAGCAGTACAGGGTCCCGGCACAGTTCGTAGATGAGCCAGAAGATGAGAGGATTAGCATTCGCATTCATGGCCCACGAGAGGGCCACGTCGCAGGCAGCACGCGCCTCGAGCGACAAGCCACGGTTGCGGAACAGCTCAACCCGGGACTTGACGTACGTGCTCACATTGTGCAGATCCTGCCACTGGATGCCCGGATCTTCTCCCTGGAAATACTTATCCATGGCGACTTCAAATTCGAGCGTGCGAGCCAGCATTCTCGCCCGAGCTGCCTTGGCGCGTTGCAGCCTCGGCCAGGGAATCCAGGCAGGTACATTCGCAGCCAGGAGCACCATCCCATCGTCAAACTTCCACAAAAGCTCCCAGAATTCGGGGAAATTCTCGACAAAGTTGGTGCCCATGAGAGCAGGATTCGCCGTCGCGGCGACAAAGTTGCGCGTCAGGGACATGAGGTCCGCCTCTACAACGGTCTCGCCTTTGCTGTTCTGCAGGACGGCCACGTCGGAGAACCTCTCCCAGTCCATCTGGTCCGCGGGCGCAGAATTGAAGGTGACAAAGTCGTGAATGTGGCGCTTTATTTGGCCGACCATGGCGTGGACGAGTTCGCCCAGGCCAGGCTCACTGAGCATGTGCTTGAATAGTTCGGGCGTCTCATGAGCGAGTTTGCCGTACGTGGCGTGGTCTTGCTTGCGCAGGCCAAAGCTCGTGGATAGTAAGCGCGCGGCGAGCCATTTCTCTTCGTAGGTTGTCTTTGGCCGGTTCATGAGCGTGCTGGCTAGGCCGGGTTCGTGGATCACATGGTGCGTCTTGCCCAGGAATTTGAGTGAGAAGACGCCCTCGGGGTATTGCTTCTGGAGGGAGGCCAGGAAGCCGGTTTTGCGGAGGAATTGAGGGCCGTGGGCGAGGAAGGGGAGCCAGTAGCCCGGCATGGATGGCGGGCTGGCGTTGCCATCTGTGCTTTGTTTGTGGTGCGAGGCCGACGAACTGAAGAGCAGGACGGACGTGAGGAAGATGATGGCGATGGTGAAAAGCGTCGCAGGCACGGGATTGTGCGCGAGGAGACCTAGGATGGCGTGCATGTTGCCGCTGATGGGCGCGTGAGAAGACATGATGGACGACTGGGTCGTGGGGTTGGGAATCTTTGGGATGCTGTCTGCAGTGTCTGGCGACTTGTCCTGTGCGCACGAGTTGGGCCAGTCTCGTCGATTCAGGTCAGAGAGCCGAAGAGGCTTGGAATTTGTGTCATTACCTCCGCATTGCAAAGAAAATGTCGCGTTTCGGCGCAACGCAGCCTCTTTTAAGTTGTTGTCATGGAACTCATGGCCCTCCGCAGCCAACACGTCTTCCCAATTTTCCCAGCACGCCGCACGGGGCTAGATAGCGTCTTGGTCCTGACTCCTGGGGCTTCGGAGCTTCACATCGTCGGGACTCGGGAGGCAGCTCATGCACGGCTTCGGCAACAAGATCGCCCCAGTTCTGTTGCCGCATCTGCTGGGCAATTGAGCCAACTTTGAACTTTGAGACTTTTCGCAGCCTCTTAGCTACTGTTGAGCACCCGAGGCCCTTCGGAGATAGAACAGCCGCCTCAGGGGTCTCGGAGAGGCTCCGTTGGCCTTCGATTCACGAATAAGCATCGCTAAACTAGACGGTAGACCCGCGCCGATCCCGACGACGTTACATGTACACGAACTCACTCCATCATCACAGCGCATCGTGATTCGTACTACATACATATGTACCTACCTATGTATGAAAGCGTACCGGGAAAGCGCTGCAGTGCGATAACCTGGCATCAACGCCTTAAATCTCACGGCCCGCCATGGCATCAGCACCGTGAGGGCTGAGAAACGTTGCCACTTGCGAGTTACTCAGCTTCGCCCGACAACTTCTACAACGTCACCCATCATCTTGATCTCATGACAGGCAGGAAAAAGACAAGCACAACATTTGTAACTAAGGAGCCAATGTATGTCTCGTGGTCGTTCCCTCTTCAGATACCTGTCAATAGCCAAATACATAGTCAACAAGCTCATGCTCCTTGAACAATTAATAAGAAAAACACAGCTTCTCCGTGAAACAAACGTGGACCAAACTGTAGTCATACGAACAGCACTAAAGGCCAAAATAGAAAAACAGAACAAACTTTGGCCCACGCGTAGACAGGACCAAACACCACTGGAGCGCTATTTTCATACGACAAGACGCTTTCAGGATATGAGCACGTATCTTGCCCACTCGCTCACTCACTCACTCACTGACTCACTCAAGAAAATCAAGACCTCAACGCCCATCGCGACATCCCCTTACGCTACTGCACCTCATCACGCCTGAACCGAAATCCTGGCAGGCACATCCTCCATATCATCCATGTCACTATCTTCACCACCATCAACTTCCACCTCCTGCTCTGCGCTCGATTCCTTGTCTCGCGCCCCCCCCAGGGACTGAACTCCATCACGAAGAGTATTCTTAGGCGTCTTCTGCCTCCGGAGCTGCTCCTCGTCGATTTCCTCCGAATCAGAACCTTGCGCCTGCTCCTGCACCTGTTCAGGCTCCTGCATCTCCACATCTTCATCTTCTTCAATCGGATCAACCTCTGCGACTGGTTTGCGGCTTCGCTTTCCAGATTTTGGGGCCTTGGCCTTGCTGCCTCGCTTGGCAGCAGCAGCAGGAGTTGACTTCTTTGCCGGTGCGCCGGAATCGGCCAGTGCAGGATCGATATATAGATCGCCGAGCTTGACTGATTGCGCCCCCTTTTCATTGTCGGCTTCGTGCGTGCTGCCATCTCGCTCTGCTGCCTCGCCTTCCGCATCTGACTCGGTGACAAACTCAGTGCTTCGCTGGTCTCGTCCACTGGGGAGGTTTCGACCTACGCAGCTTAGAGGCGCGATGCTCTGCATGAAGTTCATCTCGTCTGCATCATCGAATTGATCGTCCGGTACGTCGGGAAGGGCACCGTTTTGGTTGTACTGCTCTACTAGGTACTGTGCCGCATTGCGGACCGTGACTTCCGCGTTATTCGGCACCGTCGACTTGAGTCGCCTCCACAAAAGCATCTGTGTATAGCGGTGCCATTGAAGCCGGAAAGGCTTGTCTACCAGTCTGTACCAGGGGATCTTGACATCGGTTCCTACCGCCGTGGCTTGCACGGCCGTCACGAAGCGGAATCGCTCCTCGGCAGGCATGGCCGCGATTTGGCGTCGGGCCTTTTCCAGCCGGAAGGATATCTGGGAATCAGGTTGCGTGGACACGAGCTTGTCTTTACCGTTTGTGCGGAAATTGAGTGATTTCCATTTCGTGATGCACTGCAAGCGGCTGCGAGTCCGGTCCATGCGCTCGCTAATGTCCTGCCAGTCAATGAGCTCTTCGTAGCTCTTTTGCAGAATTGCCCTGGTTGGCTCGTTTACGCGCAGCTCGTCAATGACCTGCATGGACTCCATGATGTATTGCGTCAGTCGCGCTTCTTCGCCTTCATCCCACGCGTCTTTGCGCTGGTTTGCGCCGCAGACAATGTAGTTGCGGTACCGGTCTCGTAGATCCTCTGGATGCCGGTTGATCTTGCCGCCGATTTTGGACCATTTCGTGCCGTGTGCTTGGATGAGCGCCGCAAGCTCGGCGTCTTGTTCTGGTGTCCAGGTACCACGGGCGACGAAATTGTGGAATTTCTTTCGCGTAATGTTGATCACTTTTTGTCTGTGTCGATCGGGGCATTCGGCAAAGATGCGATTCCAGAGCTGGGCATTGAATTCTCCCGCCGTTGTGCCGCCAGGAGCATGGATGAGCTGGCGGTCAGGTTAGCCATATTCGATTCATTTCTTGTCTTTTTCTCCGTCCTTGCCTCCGTAGACAATACTTACTTCGTTCACTTCTGACTTTGACAAATCATTGTCCGCCCGGAACGTCTCCACTGCTCGTGATATTCGCGCCAGTTCAGCATCACTGAATCGTCCTTGTGTGTACCCGGTCAAGCGATTCCGCCTTTCAGCAGCATCTGCTTCATCGTCTTCTTCTCCATCAACGGACCCGCCGCGCATCCGCTGGGACAGCTTCTTCTCTTTCTTGGGCTTCCGGCCTCGGGGTTCCTTCTTGGTCGCACGCTTCTTTCTATTGCGAGGCTTTGGCGACATGGCCGACGGCGATGGCAGCTCTGCGTAAACATCCTCTTTGTCGTTGTCATCGTCTGGGACTTCCGGCACAGGCTGTTCATAGTACGACGGCTTCGCCTTCTTCCGTGCGGACCTTGTTCTTCTCTGCAGTGGGCTGCTTGTTTGAGCTTCAGCAGTCACGTCTGCTGCATCCTTTCCTAGGGGTGAGTGAGGATACTGGTCAGGCATCTCCGTATCGTCGTCTTCATGCGCATCCTCACTGCGGCTTGTTTGCTCGCTGCGGTGCTCATCCCATGCTTCCCGAGCAATTCGTTCCGCCTCTTTTTCCACCCCAGCAGCTGCGCCGCTGACTGCATCGGTGTCCATTTGATGAGAAACACTGCTCTCTCTAGATCGAGCTTGGCGAGATTGACTGTGTCGGCGCAAGTGCGCAACTGTTGGCGACGCCTGGGGATCCGATTCCGGTCGATTGTCTTCATCAATGGCACTTTCTGGGACAGCTCGTCTGGCGTCCTTGTTTCTGTGCAGGAAAGATGTCGCGACGGCGTCCTGTGAACCAATATGCGTTCCTTCGCCAGCTGGGTCCGCCCGATCTGAGCCTCCAGACCTCTGCTTTCTTCTTGGCCTTCCTTCCGCGGAATGCGAAAGCCTGCGTTTGTTGTTGGCTTTTTGGGAGAGGGCAGCGGCATTTTCTTGTTGCAACTGACCCCAAGGGGTATCGGTAACTGGTTCAGCTTGCTCATTCGACGGTTGCCTGTCGGGAACTACCGTGTCTGTTGTTGACCTCTTCTTCGACTTGCGGCGCCTCCTGGCTGTCGCCTCTTCTCCTTCGGGGACGGATGGACTAGGTTCCACATCTTCCTCGGGGTTTTGCTGCTTTTTGCCTTTCTTGTCGCTCTTATCCTTTGTTTGGCTCTGGTTGTGTTTATTGCGTTTCGCCTTCTTGGATGACGAGTCCGCGGCTGCATCTTCCGTCATGATGGCTTCTGGTGCCCCAGAGGAGAACGACGTGGGCGCGAGGTTGCTATCAAAAATCTCGATGGCGCCGAAATCGACGTCCATGCCAATGCCCTCATTCATGTCCATGCCGTCAGAGTGCTCGGAAGCGGCGACTGAGAGGCCATCTTCAACGTCGGCCATGTTGGGAAAAGGGTGACGCGACCGGTGATAGCGTCTTGCTGTTCAAAAAGTTGACCATTCAGTGAATTCCAAGACGGCATAAAATTGTGTTCCTATGAGTAGTGGCTGGTCTAGTGAAAGAGAGAGTTGCGACCATGTGGTGTGTTGGCGAGCTTAGTATTGACAAGATTCGCGAGGCCGGAATTTGCGAACTGTTTACCCTGTGGTCGTAAAAGCTGTCTGGGGGTGGGCGTCGAGCTGAGGTCGGGAAGTTGATGCCTGACGATCAAGGTGCTAACGCAGGGACGGCCAATCTCAACGGTTTCTACAACTGTTTCCATTGGCGCGTTTCGCGTTTCATGACTTCTTGTTTTTGCTGCACCAACCTATCTAATGTGCCACCGTACGTGATCGAAATTGATGACATTCCATTGTTCATCTTAGGTACCTAGGTACCCATCTCGTGCGGAGTATGATTTCTACTCGATTACTCAAAGATGGGTACATATCGACCATTGAAGGAAACAAAATAAATATTTCTGTCTAGATAGTCATGGCTCTCCATTCTTGCACAACCCGTGTGCACGATGCATGCCGTACATGTTACAAAAGGAACTAATAATACAAAAACTTGCAGAATCATGCCGCTCCATCACTTGCCCTCCTGCCTGTCCTCTTCGGGCATCTCCAATTCGACGGTAAAATCGTGACGGCCCTGCGCAATACGATACTTACCGCCCAGAACCAGATCCTTTGCGACCAGCTCTCGTGTTCGTCCCAAGCTTTCTATCGCGGCGATTCTCTCAATGGTGTTCTCCAGATGCTGCTTAAAGCCGGGCTGGCTGCAAATTTCCCTGAAAGCACGCTGCATCGGGACACTGCTGGCCCTTACCTCGGCTTTATCGGTGATGGTGAACAGATTCAGGCTGTCGAGATCTCGAATGAAATCGCAGCGCGTCATGATTTCCTGGGCGATGTGGAAGGGATACGATGGTAGGATATGGCCCTGACTTGGATCATATGTGCTGGCCGTCTCATCCTCCTTCTCAACTAGGGCTTGTGCTAGGACCATGGCCGCGGCCTTTGAAGTTCAAGTAATCGCGCGTTAGTAATGCATTGCGAGCCAAAGACAAAAAAAAAAGCAGAGAAGAAAGGAAGAAGAAAAAACGGTGAACGGCTCGTGTAGAGTGACAACTTACAGCCCATTTCTGTTGATCCATTACATCGTCATCCATTTCTGTGCCCATGATCCAACACTGATTCAAGAACCATCTCTTCTCAATATCCTTGATGCGTTCACACGTCGCGAGCATGTCGTGGCTCTTGGCTACACGATTCAAAAAGCTCAACCGGCCCCCAACCCGGTCATACACGTCGTCGAGCTCACCTTGAGACAATCTCTCGCCAAAGTAGCGCGTACGGTATCGCTGCAGCGCCTGGACAGCTTGCTGCTTTGGCAGATCGGTGACGGGCAAGACTTCCATCCTGGTAGAGAGCTGCTTGAGGCGCTCGTACACCCAGTAGTCGTCCGAGTTGAACACCATGGTGACCAGCCCTGCGGCAGCCCATTGCTCGGCACGTTGCTGGAGTAGCTCAATCAGCTTGAGACCCTCTTCGTCGTTGCGCAAAAGATGCATCTGATTGACAATGACAACGAGCGGCTTCCTGCGCGAGCGGAACAATCTCATGGCCACTTTTTCCAGCTTGTTCAAGGCACGCTCAATGTCCAGCAGAGCGCCCATGTCTCGCGGCCCCTTCTCACTAAAGTATCCGCCAATATAATCTTCGTGGAACTCATAGTCTAGGGCCTTGCCCAAACGGATTCTCACGATCTCAGGGTCGGCGTGGGCTTCAAACATGGCCACGCCATCACCGTCAATCTTGCGCATTGCTTCGATGAGCATACTACTCTTGCCGGAGCCCTTCTCACCCAATATGAGGTAGTAATGGCCGACTTCCTGACCAGTGATGATGGAATCGACAAGTTCTTGCTCCGGGCGATGAACCCAGTGCTCCTCGCCGGGCGGATGGCTGTGAGGAACATCCTTGCCCACGGCTGCCATCTCGAGAACAGGATCTCCAGGCTCAAACGCGCGTGTCATCTTTTGCAGAACGAGCATCTTGTAGCACTTGTGGTAGATGTACCCAGCGCCCGCAAAGCCGGCGCCCAACACGAAGATGGATGCAAATGTGGTCGCGGCGGACTCGCCCATTTTGGCAAAGATGGACGGCTCGTCCGCGCTGCGACCGCTGCGACCACTGCTACCCTGGCCATGGGTCTGACTGGCATGATCTGGTCGACCTGGTCAGCCGCTCAAGCGTCATGAACCACACAGGCTCGATGTCTCGCCAGATTCAACAACACGAAAACTATGAGAAGAGGCAAACGTACCACTGCGTCTAGCCTCAGAAGTTGATAAAAGTCTCCGACACGGCCCTCGTTGCCTGGCTCGCCAGGGCGCCCCAGACACCGATCTGGCAAATGGCCGCGATGCCTGTCGTCCGCATCTCACTGCATGCATGTTGCCTCGCTGACGTGGTAGCCCAGGGCCTCGGGCACCACGGCAGTTAGCTGGATGTGTTCAGCCAGGGGTGTGTAAGACGGCGCTGGAATCCGTGTCTTGCGACTCTTGCCAGACGAGACGATTGAGCGGTCAAGACGACGTCCTTCTGGTCAGTGGTGACGAATCGTAGATACGCAGGAGGTATGTATGTATGTACCTCGTTTGGGGGCTTTTTGTGTCTGGCTGCCACGAACAAAAAGATCCAATTTTCTCAATCGGGCAGGATTTGCAGCGCAAGACCGCATGTGATAGGTGGTAATAAGGGGATTTGAGTGGGTACAAGCGGGATCGTCTTTCTGGAATTCGAACGGTTTGTTCTCCGTAGAACTACTCGTGGGTGAAACGTTTGAAAAAAGTAACCCACTATATCTAGTGGGTGACAAAGGCCGAGAACATTTGGTTAAGTCGAGAACAAAAAAATGGGTGCGAAAAATCCAGCTCTCACCAATTTTGGTCGATTTTCGTCGTCCAATATCTCCATGTCTGCGGCAATTGATCGGATGATTGTTGGAAGCTGAATTTGGTATCTATTAAGACTACCTAATCTTTCACAGTTTCATGAGTTACAAAGCGTGCATTGATGTTTCTATGATTTGGTATGACTTGGACGCAAGGCGCAATTGACGACCCAGCCCGTTCTTTCGTGACCAAGAAATAGGAGAGTTCCCCACCAAAACTGAAGTATTCCCGTGTCAGAAAAAGGGTCCTGTTCAAGGCAAGTCGCACCCTCTAGATATAGTGGGAGCCCTTTAAGTAATCTTAGTAGATAGTTGATTCGGCTTCCAAAAAGTATGTGATCAATTGTCGCAGACGCGGAGATATTGGACGAAGAAAATCGACCAAAATTGGTGAGAGCTGGATTTTTCGCACCCATTTTTTTGTTCTCGACTTAACCAAATGTTCTCGACCTTTGTCACCCACTAGATATAGTGGGTTACTTTTTTCAAACGTTTCACCCACGAGTAACAGTGCACTTCTCGAAGCCTCAACGGTCTTTCAGCTTTGGCTTGCTCAATTACACAAACGATCCTTGCAGTACGCCGAGGTCCAGAGCCATCCATTCATTTCGGTACCTTCTCAAACATCTAATAGTGCGGCCAATGCCTCACGAGGCCAAGACGTGCAGTGATGGACGCAATTTTTGGGTCATTAGCTCGAGTTTTGGCCATCAGCTTCGGCATCAGCCTTGGCATCAGTTTTGTCGTCAGCTAGCTTTGCCGGCAGATCGGAGTTCGGAAGGCATAAGTACCTACCTATGAAATCCAAAGTCGCACAGCCTGCAGGTCATCATGTCTCAATGATGGGTCTCGACTCTCGACTCTCAGCTCTTCACGCAATCGAACGCCGTATTTAATAGCCCCGATGTGCTTGCGGGCGTATCCTGTCCTACGCGATGACTTCTTTGCGACTCTTTGACCGTTCGTCATGGACCTTCATGCTGCTCTGCCCGCTGTACTTGGGTCTGTCCTGGTCTTGATCGCGTCTAATTTCTTGTGGAAGCTGAGGACACATCGCCAGCGCTTTCAGTCGCTTGTATGTTCTCCGTTCCTTTCCCCTTGCTTCTTGAACTCGTCTCTCTTTTTTCTCGAATCGGTTGAACATTCTGATTTCTCCTTGTCCGCTGACACTCTCTATTTCGCCATGTGCTTAGCCCAAACCCCCTCATAGTTTCTTGTTTGGCCATATCGGCCTGTTCGCGAATGCCGTAAAGCAGTTACCTGGGCAGCCTCCCTTTGGCGCCGCGTTTTCCCTCATCCAGAGCCAATTCAGCCTTCCCGATGTGTTTTACATTGATCTGTGGCCCTTTTTGCGGGAGCCATTTCTCGTGACGACCAATCTCGCTGTTGCCGACCGCTTTCTCGAATATAGGCGGCATCCAATTGTACTTGAAGCCGGGCTGCAGCCGCTTGTTGGGGGTTCGCGCGGACTCATTTCACCGTATAAGTCCGAATGGCATGAGTCGCGCATCTCCATCCGCACCACCTTCTCCGTGAACAACGTGATACGCTTCGTGCCAGTCATGGCAGAGTTTTCGATGCGGCTGCGGGAGGAGCTTCTGCGCCGAGCAGTCACGAATCGTCGATTCCCCCTAATAGAGGTGGCCGAGAAATGGGCCGCAGATGTCACCTTTTGCTTTCTGCTGGGGCATGATACCGCAGTCCAACGGGGAGGATGGGGGGGCGCCGTCAGCGCTGATGTGAAAACCATTATTAACCATGTGCATGATCTCGCGTCTTGGAATCCTTGGGTCCTGCGACAGAAACGAAAGGTACGGAGGGAATGTCAGGCGCGAGTCCGTGCTATCATTCGGAAGGCATTGATTGAAGCGCTCAAACGGATTGGACCAACGGCAGAGAATACATTCTCGCCGTTGCTGGACGTGCTGGCCGCCAAATATCGAAAAGATAACCCGGGCCAGATGGAATGGGACGCCGAAGCCTTCATTCAGCACCTGGATACAGTCACGACCCTGCTTCTTGCATCAGACGTGTCGTCAATGGTGCTTACAGTTGCGTCTCTCCACTCGTGCTATATTTACCCTGTTGGCCCTTTTGCCATGACATGCGCTGGAATTGGCTGAGCTGACGAACTTGTTTCTCTTCCCATGTTCAGTTTGTTTACAGTCATATCGCCCAGAATCCAGTCGTGGCAGCTGAGTTGCGTCGAGAACACAGCACTATGTTCCCGCGCGACCTGCAAGGCACCATGGAAGAGCTTCGTCAGAACCCGAGCAAGGTCCGCCAGCTTCCGTACACCACGGCCGTAATAAAAGAGAGCTTGAGGATGCATCCTCCGGAAGTGGCAGCCACTGCTGCGCCAAAAGGGTGAGAAAAGACATCAGAAACACAGCAATTGAGACGGCGGTTCCCTAACGTAACATTATTCCTTGTCAGACATACGATAAACCACGAAGGGACAGAACACAACCTGTATAAAGCCTTGGTATAGTGTTTCGCCATGCGTGTTGACCCCCCCAGAAAGCATTACCCAGTCTGACAGTTATCCTCCACGGCAATCAGCTCTACGTCAACATGGCCGAGCTCCAGTCTGGTGGCACCTACATCCCGGATCGCCTCACTTTCGACCCAACCAGATGGTTGCCAAGTACACCGGCTGACCTAGCCAGCTTATGTAGGCCTTTTCGAGGAGGCCAGCACAGCTGCATGGGCGAGAACTTGATGATGCCGGCCATTGTCACCGCCTTAGTACTGACTGTTCGAGATATGGACCTCTCGTTGGCGTATGACGAGGGTGATGTGGCTCTCTCACCAGAGTTTGGAGGACTAGCATACATGGATGGCCTTTTTTCTGCAAAGCCTGCCCAGGGCTTACCTGTCACGGTCAAGGTGGTGCCGGATTGAATACGCGGAAGAAGGCTGCTTTGCAAACGTCTCGACTCTCAATTTTGGCTACACGTCAATTGCATCTGAATTTAGATATGCGTCTCGACTTCAAGCTTCCGAGTCTCACTTTGCTGTCCAATATGATCATGCCCATCTCACGCCATATGAGGAAAAAGCAAAGTATCAGCTCCCCTTTGCCGCCCTACACCCCTCTCGGCAAGCAGGCAACACGTGTGGCGTGGAGTATGTAGTCCAAATAATGCTACATGATGGCAAAGAAGATTCATCATTCTTTTGAGTTTCCGCGCCACACAAGAGTAGGACTCAGGATTACTGATCCACAAATTTCTCGTTCAGTTACGTGTTGAAATCAGGACATGAAACATGGTGCTGCAACCGCTGCATCTGTAGCCCACTCATTCCCATGATCTACGTATGAGAATACAAGACGTGGTCATCGCCTCTGCCGTTGAAACCTCCGCAATGAGACACTGTCTCCATAACTCCGTCATGATGATTACTCCCTGCATGGCTTTGCAGTACAAGCGGAAAGCAAAGGCAAACAAGGCAAGGTACGTATGTATGTCACACGGTGGAGCGCACGTTTGGAGTCACATCTACTGTGATACATGTACAAAAGATGTGGTACTTATTTTATTTTTTCCTTTCTCCTTTTTTTTTCCTTGACTTCACGAACTGACTCGTCTATTGAGCTGCCTTCGCAGCATATGGATCACATGGAAGGTGAGATTTATCTGTCTTTCTCGCGCTACGTGCTAGGCGTGCAATATTTACTTACTCTTGCTCTTCTGATGCAGGCAACCTGGGGGATTCTTCTTTGTCGTACTAGCCGCGCATAAATGGTCATACCCAGAAAAAACGTGTGCCTCACAGCGATTGCAATTTATGAATGAGTCTTCTTTTAGTCAGGATTGCGAGCTAGCAGTTGAAGCTTGATTCCGCTCCAGCTGGAAGGCAGGGCGTGATGCGCAGCTAAAAACGAGGTGAGAAGAAGGTGAGGCGGCAGCGAAGAAGAGAAAACAACATGACGGAGTGATTAACACGTGAGAGGCAGCTAAAAATCAAGCACCGCTCTCTCCTTTTACATGAATGTTCAATTCATCTCCTATTCCCCCAGCTTACTGCAACTTTCTCTTTGCAAACGTGCACAGAACGAAGAACATCCTTATTGTTCATTGCTGTGCAATTTTTCCCGCGCGCACTCAACCCATACGATACACGTTTCGCGACATTTATAAATCGCAGGCACTTTCGCCAAAAAATCCAAAAGAATCGCCTCTCATGTCTACGCAACTAGCAGCCCAAGAAGAGCAGTGGCTCACGAAAGCGTTCCACCATCTCCTCCAACTCGTCGACACGACCGACATCGACATCACACGCCGAGACTGTGGCTTCGACCAGGTCATCCAGCGCAAGCTGCGTGATTTTGATTCGAATAGGGCCATTGAGACAGCGCGGGATGGCCATCTAGTCGAAGCGGCCCCGGCCTCAACTCCTCCACCGCTTTGTGGCAATGTACGCGGGAAATTGGTCGAGGCTCGGGAGATCTTCCGGGCCCCTGATGATGGAGGCCTGCAGTATGATGAGGCCTTCCGGGGCTTGGAAGTGCTCGAGGAGGTAGAAATTCATCGGCAGCGGCTTGTGAAGGCGACGCGAACGGAACTTGGGCGGATTTCGGGGCATGAGCGTCATCATAGCGCTCAGGTGGTTGAGCAGCTGGATACGCAGGCCACGGAGCATTACAAGGCATGCCAGCTGGGGTTTCGGGCCATGGTGAGAAAATACATGTTCTTGTTTCTCTTCTCATCCGCTGTCCAAAGCAAGGCTAATTAAATCATTAATCCAGTGTCTGATGAGTATCTTGCCATCGGGTCCCGTGTCCCAGCATGACGCTGCCAAAGTCATGGCCCGCCTCAACACGCTATTTCCACCCGATTTTGCTGATTATGGCACCGAGCCGAGGACCAGGAGAAGTTTTGGGGATCGCGACCTCATGCCGTGCACTCCGGGGCTGCGAGAAAGCATTCGCTTCTGTGTGTACGGGCATCTGATGAGCGGCGGCAGCGACACGACTTTCCAGGGCCGGGACAGTCAATCGTTTGAGGAAAGGTTTTTGTCGCGGTGCAGCATCCCAACGTATCAAGAGGCGAGACAAAAGCTCACGAGCTACACCGGCGAGGCCAGAAAGATGGAAATGACATGTCTCGCCATTCTCCATGCCATTGAGCTCCGATCGCCCTCCACCCATACAGGGCACGATAGCCGGCCGATGACACCGTCGAGCATCTCGTTCAACCTGAACAGATCCAAGAGTCCAGAAGCAACGTCCGCTACTCCTGGCTCCTCCATCACCAGTGCCTGCCAGCATGCCTCGTCGGAAACGAGCACCATTGCCGACATGTCCATCACATCCGTCCGCTCCTCGGCCTACACCACCTCGGTTCATTCCCTCCCGAACACGACTCTCCCGCCGCTTCTCAAGGGTATGCCGGGCCGCGAACTCTCCCCCGCAAAGACGGACGGCGCTGCGTTTGCCATGGACTTCTCCGCTCCGGATGTCCTCGCCTACCCGAGGGATCTTTCCCAGACAGAGTATCACGTCCATCCTCTAGCCGTGCACTCGGGTCTCAGCGACACGGAAATGGCAGAATTAGGTCTCAAAATCCCCAAGACGCGCTCTAATCGAGATTTCTAGTACAATTTCGATAGTGAAGACGATAGCGGAGAGGATGAGCCAGATCCATCCCTCGTCGTCGTAGCCCGACGACAGCAATTACAACAGACGGCCAGGACCAAGGGTAAACTGTCCAAGATGAAACGAGGGGGCAAGCAACGTGAGGAGCTTCTCCAAGAAGCATCGCCGCCGATACCACTGCCGCAGCCTCTGCCTCCAATCCCCGAAGTGTACAAGTCGACAATGACTCCCAAGTTATTCGGAAAGCTTCTGGAGCGCATGCGGAAGGAATCTGAGTCTTCAATCGTGTCAAACGCCGCCGCTGCTGCTGCTTTTACTGTTTCTTCTGTTGCCTCTACACGGGATCTAAATGCATCCAAACAAAACAGTGAAGCTCGGCCACACGCAGCAAAATCCTCGCAGCAGAGGAACAAGAGAAAGGGGTCGTCGCTCAAGTCTCAGATCTCTGACCCGACCCTGAATCGTGTGGGAAGCTTTCCCCTTGGACTTTCTCTCCATCAGGGACCACCAGGACCAGCATTCGAAGACAGCCCGAGCATGGAGAGTATGCCCTCCCCTGTTGGCGCATTTCCAGACAGCGCCACCGGTAGCTGCCACGATCAGTCCCGCCGCCTCGACACGTCTTTTCAGTTCACGCTCGCACCACCTCGTCTGTCGCCCATGGAATATGTTCGAATATACATGCTCCATCAGGCCGATGCACAGAGAAGCGGCCAAAAATGTCTACTCCCCGCTCCGCAGAAGCAGTGGTTCTGGACACCGAAATGGGAGGAGTTTCTCATCATTCCTCGCATACCGCCGGCCATCAAACGGGGCGGCCTACCTGAATATAAAAGCCCTCGTGAAGACTGGACTTTTAGTGTGCAGTCTCCGCGATGTTTTGAACTGCCAGCTTCTCCCTTCGGCCACGTACGGCCAATTACCGGCTGTCCCCGGCTCTCTCTTCACCTCGGCGGATTGATCACTCTGATGCCTTCTGTCATGAATCTCACCTCTCTAGGGATGAGCAGAGCGGTCGACTCGTACGAACTGGGTTCTATTCCGCGAACGACGTCACGCCGTCCCTCCATGAGCTCAGATAGTAGGAGAACATCTCTGACGACGCTGGCAGAGAACGAGGCTTGGACGCCATCACCGTGGGAGGATTTTGTTCCTGGCTTCTTTGCGAACGCAGACACGCATTCCGCTCGTCAACTGAGTCGCGCGTCTCTGGCAGTCCGGCGCGAACTCTCTGCTCATTCAGATCCTAGAGCTCGGGGCACTTTATCACATACATGCTCGGATGATCTCTCGCCGCCGATCAATGGGTCAATTCCGCCAGCGTTCAAAGCTTTCATAGACTCGAGTGAGTCGCTGCATCCGCTTCCTCTGTTTTTCGGAAACCGCTCGGCGCAAAACACCAACCACATTGTATCATCCACCGTACAATGCAAACCACTCAAGGTCGAAGACGGTCTCACCCCAGGAAGAATACAATCTGTAGTCGCTTCGTTAATGGATGAGGGCGACGACGGCACGGATAGCGACGCTTCTCCCTCTACCCTGGCTTGCGAGCACTCGCCAGGTATTCTTCTTACGTCCTCCCAGTCAGGCTCAGGAACGGGCAACGATATAATGATAGATCAACGCAGTTGTCCCGTAGAGACGATTCCCGCGACGAGAAAGAGCCAACACCGCAGTCCGAGGCTCGAAGGCACCCGCCGCCACTCCCTGGACCCTCACACACCAATACACTCCCACACCCGACATGCGAGCTTAGAATCCGTCCTGGACCAAACCGCACATTCTCTGATATCACCCAGCATTTCCTCCTCATCGTGTTTCTTCGACGATCCCTTTTTCGACCCTCGCAACGACCTGCCACCTTGGTCTATCTCGCCCCAGCAACCCCACCCGCAAACACCTCACACACCCATTCCCGACTCGCCCACGTTAGGTCAAGGGGAAGTCAACGTCTCCAACGATTTGAACCGTCACACCGGAGACACGTCTGCCGATAGAGCATCTCCTCCATTGCAGTCGCACCAACCACGCACGTCGGACCGCACAGGTCACACAGCACGTCACGGCTACAGCTCCAGCTTTGCCCTCAACAGAGCCAAGAGCCACGAAGCATTCACCTTGCTCCCCCGGCTATCTAGTTCAAGAAATTACGATACACGCAGGGGGGCAGTCGAAGAAGATAGCCGCCAAATACCCCGTCGCCCAGGTCGCAGTGCCGAGGCGCCAATCCGAGGAGGCCGCACTGTCTCGGATCGAACAACCGCGTTGGCGCTACGCGATCACGATACGGCATCCAGATTGACTTCTGCGGTCGTTTCACACCATCTTCAGCTCGCGGGAGATCCAAATCGTGCTGCTTCTGCCAGCAGAAAGGGCAAGGGGAAAGACGGCGCGGGACAGCATAGAAAGACTACCTTTGGGAGTTTACTTGCCAAGCATGGGCGGCGAAGATCCTGCAGCAGCAGCAGTAGCAGCAGCAAGCCTGTGGGCCTTTTTGAGAATGGAATGGACGCAGAAATTAACTTGGAATCTACTGAAGAGAATCAAGGGTGCGGTTTTGAACCTGACAGCAGTCTGAATGTGTCGGGCCCGCTGCTCATACAGCGTGCCAAGCAAGGCGGAGACGCGTCAGGGGTAAGTCATGCCAGCCATCTGACTAGTAGTAGTCTGGCTGGCCTCAAAGAGAAATGGCGGTTGAAAACAGGGCATGCTCGTTCGTGACGTGTAGCGTGATGCACTAAATTATCACGGAGTGCATGCATGCGCATGTGCATCCGACATCGTCCATACCACGGGACATTATGTACATTCACCTGCATTACATCCCGCAGTATAGTAGTAGCGTTGATGGGTCAGCGGCAGCCGTTGACTGATTTCGTGCAGAATTGATTGAAAGAGCTCCCCCTCGAATGATGCCCCCGATGATTCCCCTTGACTTACTGTGTGGTATCAAAACTGGCAACAAAACGCCCAGCATGGTGACTGTCACTGCAGAAAGCTCGAACTGCTGCTGTGACACAGGGAGAGCGGGGGGTCGATAATGACTACATACCTCTTATAGTACGTTTTGGAACTAGTCACGACTTACTCAAACAAAAGCACGCCGTTGTCAGAGCTCTGCTCTTTGCTTTGATGAAGTTGCTCTCGACGTATGCTCCCCCTTTTTGTGTGTGATGGTCGTGAAGCAGTAGGAAATGACAAGACTGAACGATTTGTTCATTTGTTGATACGACAAGCACTGGCACCACACTTGTTGGCCTACATAATACATTACAGTAAGCAGCCTCCGGGCGCTTCGTCTTGTGTGTCTGGCGCAAGGAAACATCTTGTTGGATTCTCACTGTTCTCACTGGTGGTGATGCCGAAGTCCTGCAGGGCTGGTTTCACGGAACAAAAGTGGAAACGACGGGTGGTGGGGGCATGAGACACGACAAGAAGCATTTGATGCAACGTACGTCTGCTCGCAGCACACTATCACCTGTCTCAGGCCGGGGAAACGGGACTTGTCTTTCGTCCTGTAGTACCGGAAGTGCAGCTCCTTTTGTTTTCGATCCTATGTTTTTCATGTCTTTTTCGCCCCCCTTTTCGATCAGAGTACGATACTCACTCCAGTTGCTCCTCGAAGAAGGCATTGCAACTGAGCCTCTCTGGCTCTTGCTTGAACGGGTGATCCGGTCTGTCAAGGACACCGACAAACTCAATGCGGCAGATCCCTGTTGAGTTATTGAGTGCTGTCTTACCTACATACCTACCTATATCGTAGTATACGCACAAACTGCGGAGTAAAAATGGCCAACGTGCCCGAGCTCGTACATCTCCCACATCTGGTGGGCAAGTTGCGTGCGTGGTTGCGCCACTGCAACCTTTGCCGCCTTGCATCGGTGACTGTGGATTAGATCTGCTGCGTCAATGAGAGTTTCATGTCGAGGCATGTGCAAAGCATCTGTAAACGCAGGCGTCGGTATCTGGCATGGCAGACTCCATGATACTACGGTAACAGAGAACACAAGTCTACATCTCAGGCTTCCTGGCAATGCACCTGCGCCGGATCCGCTACTCGGGAGTCGGCCGTATCACTGTGTTCTCATCAAATGTACCGCCTGTCCTGCACGGGCCTGTCGATCTCGTCTCCTTATCAGCTCTGATCTGGGGAATCTGGTGCCGGAACTATTTAGCCAAGTACGGAGTACAGTGGACTCATCAAGGACAATTGTCTCAAAGCATGTCGGAAAGTTGTCGCAATGTCTCCCAGACATTTTCTCCCGTCTTGAAAATCATGTTGCAGTTGCTGTGGTTGCTCAAATTGGTAGATTGAACCAAAAATAGCTAGACTTGCGGGCAATGCAACACTGGATACGACCTCACGCTTGAAAACAGAATGTCTCTGCCATCTTTCAGCCGCCTTGTGCTGCTGTGAATGACCATACCATTATAAGGTCCTTTGTGCTTTGTAGTTAGCAATCTCACTACACAGACTCTCCCGGTATGTAGTCAATCCTCGATGAAAGGCGGTGATGAGGAAAGTCTGAAACATTATGCGTTGAAGCGCATTAAGGCTATCACGTTCCCCCCAATCGCCAACGGTCGCATATTGGAAATATGCGCCGCCGACTGAACGACAGCCCGTCGCGAGTACTGGAATCTGTTCACTGAGGCATCGAATTCGATCGTCGACGTGAGCTCAGACCTTGCGGGCAATATTCGAGCGTCGCGACGAGTACGGAACGCGCAAGAGGATTGTCTCGTTGACTAGGTATCGAATTGATGAGATCGATTGCACCACAGCTTGCGCGGCAACTTGCGTTGACTCCAATGTCTAACTCGGGAGAAGAACCTCGCGTGAGCTTTCACAACCACACGTGTGATGTGACCGGTTTCAAACAGAGCCGATGCCGACTTGGAACCGATGATAGCCTAGTCTCCCGATCAAAGATCCCTTCCTGTGCCACGCTCTCGACCACTAGATTATTCTCAGCGCTAAGCCGGCTGAGCTAGTGACTTCTGAAGTGGTTTCACAGCTTGACTGTTGGCACCCGCGCCCGCGAATCCGCATTGCCGTATAAATAAGCCATAGAAATCCCAATTCTTCGGCTGTCTGGACCGTCTCTAGCCATTTATGACTCATCAGAAACGTGGTGATTATGGTCAACAAGGCTCGAATCGACCTGGTTGGCTTTCGTCGGTGATTTCAGAGCCGGCGAAGATGACTGCAGATTTCACGAGGCGGTAACTCGACGACGCGATTCAAGATGAAGTAGCCGGTCAATGTCAAGCTATGAAATATGCGGCATTATCTCGCCTGGTTGGGAGCTTCCTACCTTCGAGCGAGTACCGACACTCTGGGTGTATCTCGGTTAAAGCGGCGCTGAACGACGGTTTTGTGTGCGTCTCCTGAATCAGAACCAGTCCATGCGAAGATGGATCGTCGAAACGCTTGAACGAAAATCTGATGCAGCCATATGACCTAGCATGTAGAAGTCTGAACTGCCATTATTGAAAAAGATCGAAATTTGGCGAGCCCTCTGGAACGCCGAGGTACTACTCCCCGCAGTCGAACGAGAGAACGATAATGAGGCACGTTGATGCAATGCTCCAACCATCATATCCACCCAATGCCGTCGACTCGGGACCACGTCATGGCGGTCCAAGCGATTTGTTCGGTACCGGAGGGCGCGGAATTGGCCAGAGGTAACAGGGAGCTAATAGTGGTAAAGCTAAGCAGATGAGAGGTGTTGGCAATGTATTCAGTTCAACAACGACATTCGTTCAAAGTGTCAGGGCCTTCGAAGATGGATAGCCAGCACTGTCGACACTAGTATCTATACGGCGACGCAGTAATTAATATCAGACTACCTTGACACGTTGAAAGAATGTTGTTGAACTTAGATCCATTGTACATAAACATCTACCATCAGCTTGGCCTTGCCACTGTTCAGGGAGAAAGCATAACAGCGTCGAGTTTTACCGCGAGTCCGTGGCTAACAAGCTGAAAACAGGCCGGAAGAGAAAGGGGCACACCTCGCGAATGACGCAATGCGGCGCGGCGTCTTCGACGGTCGACATAGTACTCGTTCCGTCTTCAAAGTACATGTTGTAGATACTAATCTGAAAAGAACAGATCAGCCTGAAATGCTAGCCTGATCGGATCCCAACATTGAGTACGATGTAGCTCGTGAAGCTCGATGTTGCGTCGGTCGCAAGGTCAATCGACAACCATTATACGAACACATACCAACTTGACTGGTGGATCTGCAAAACAGACTTGGAAGTACTCCGATGTATACGTACACGCTCCGTCATCTGTCACTTCTACCCCAGCTGCTTGCCTGGGTCACATCCATGAAACGGCGAAACCAATGGTGGCGAGATGGAGGGATCGCGAGCTTGCCCTCGCCAGTAGATTTGGATTTCGTGAGATACAACAGTTCTGAAGTTAGCCACAATTCGAGCAGATGGTACTAGGGACCTGAGCCTTTGCATGGCCTGTGATTGTAACTGTCTCTGCATTTCAGCCAGGAACCCTGATGAAAGTTGTCCGCGAGGAACTTTGGTTCACGAAGTGAGCTGAAAGCGTCGCTGCTCAGGCCTCTCTGCCTGCACGGGCATGCGGTCAGCATCCATGGTAGATTGAGTGGCGTTGTTGAATAGCGGACGCACGCCATCGCCAAACTAGGAAACCCGATGTTGAAGAAACTCTGGCTGCCTGGCATGCAGAACATCAAATCATGGCCTCGCCAATATAACGCATGTGCATGTATTCGTACAGCAAAGCCTTCCAGGATCCTGTGCATGATACTGTGCGTGGCGAAGGCGGCCCGAGGCCTCGACACCCGCGTCCGAACTGTTACATCGCACGGATGCCACTTTAGTGATAACAGAATGTCGCTTGGAATGAGATGACTTTGACGAGCCGGTAATTCGACTGCAAAAGAGCATCGAGAGCCGTTGCGTGCGTGGGTGCGTGGTCGAAAGCGGGGAGTGAAGATGTCTGGTGTGTCTTGACTCTTGAGTCCTTGACTCTTGTGGATTAGGTGGATCATCGGATGGGCAGGGACTCAGGGAGGGAGATCCCCTGATAGGTATCATCAGGGCAGGGGGTGCTGTCCTCGTTGCAAGATTTAAGAACTTGTACATACACAATGTACATACCTAGTCGACTTTGTCATCCTGCTCCAAGGACCTGATCTAGACATCTCGAAGTGTCTGCTAGATGGTGTTGTCGAGACCTAAGAATTTGGAGAAATTCAAAGCGAATGTAAAATGCTGGACGACAGTCAAGCTTCTTCAGCCATCCTCCTGCCTTCTTCAACTTATCAACTGCCTGACAGTACCTTAGGTACCTACCTACATTACCTCCTAAGGTACCTAGATAAGATACTCTGTAGGTGCATAGGTATCTCCACTCACTGTAGTCTGTGGCAGACACTTTGACTGCCTCTCGAACACAGATAGGTATCTATGGATCGAGCGAACATAGCGTGAACGTCGAAAGATCGGATACCAGGTACCTAGGTATGCCGTAAGTTATAACTGCGAAATGGTACAGATGTAAGCGGCAAGTTTGGCAGTCATTGATGTGGCGTTGTTAGGAAATATTGAAGACGCTGATTGGCGCGTATATTCGTAGAGAAGCAGCGACGCTACCAGGTACATACCAGGTACTATTCAGGTATCTATCTACGATTCTACATACCTACATACCTACATACCTGGTACTGTACCTAATGCCTCGGAGAACCCTGGCAGAACGGGGAAGGAGCGACTCGCTGCGGCTACCGTGCCGAGGTTAGGCGACTTTTGTCAGCCAGGCTCCAGCTCAGGGATCTCGACTTCTGCACCATCAGACCTACCTCTAGTCCCAATGGTAACAGCGTAGCACAACAGCGTCGATACCTTCTGGGGTTTGAGAAACAATCTTGTCTGTTCCGTTTCACAATTGGTCGCCTGGGGACCACATCATGTCGAACCGGTTTGCGGATTTGCTTTCAGGTGCGCTTCCCGGAGCCGTCTGACTCCCCTCCCCACTGGGATTGACCTGACATAACTGATGCAAGCAATGGAGCGTGGCATCAGAGCACCCGAGGAGCATCATGTTTCGACTGTGGACCTCGTACATACGGAGTCATTACGTGCGTGCAAACGCTCGCTGCATGCCTCTCGTTTCCGTATCACGATTCACTGGGTGATGCAGTACATGCCCCATGATATAATGGCACAGAGTATTACTCCGTACATCGACACAATATATAACAGGCAGCCAGGCGGATCCAGTCATACATATGTACAGACCGATTTACGATCTACCTGAAGGCTGACGGTCCTTAGCCTGTCGCTCCTACGTAGGTACTATACTCGCGGTTCATGCTTTGCGCGAGCACGAAACACGGTTCCAGTGTTCCTTGCTCAGATTTCGTCAAGTTTTCCCAGCGGCTTTGTATCATTTGTCATCGTAGCCCGAGCCGTTGGCTAGACGCATCCTGGGCGGCGTCTACATTTTCTGCTGATTCCCTTGACTTTCGAAGTACTTTGAGGTATCTCCACCGCCATGTATTACAATTTACGGTGCTGAATGACCTTGGCCACGCCAATGATCATGGGCAAGTAAATTGACTAGCGTTTTGCCTATTGTGATGGGCAACGATGCCGACTTTGTTGTCTTCCGTCTATCGCCGGGGGCCTGGTCTAGCTCCACGGGACCCTGGCTGCAACTAGGATAATCTCGACGGCGCAAATGGACTGGTAGGGCAGCATATGTATGTATGTACAATGGTTCAGAGCATGTCTTGGCAGAACGCTCACTGCTGGACACCTACATACCTACATACACTCCGTAGGAGGTACTCTGTAGGAAGTTATCCACCTCATCCACCCTGCATCGCGAGACCGGCTTTCCGAGCCTGGGATTGGAGCATACAAATTCATAGGTATGGCAGTACAGTGTGGGGGATCATTCAGATTGAGCTGCGAGCGGACAGTCCTATCTGCACACCCAGAGTGTTATTGCTGCGTGTGATCTGGTTGGAAACCTTCCTCTACATGCCTTGCTTTGTGTTGCCTTGTCCGTCAAATAGCACCAGTTCCCCCTAGCTTCGAGGGGGCTGATCTCTCTTCCTGAATCACACATCTGCTTCTTGGCCCATGATCTACGCTCATATCTGTCTCAACTTGCCACAACAGCTTCGATAAGCAAGAAGTTGCCGCAGGGTCGAATTACGGTCCGCCAAGATACGTTGACATCATACCCTTCACCTAGTCTCAGCTTACGGCGACAAACAATATCCAACTCGCCCCTCCAAGTCCAACTACGCCGTACAAGAGCTTGACACTGAAGAGGTAGAACAGGAAGCCGAACGACACTGTCATTTTTATACGTCCAAATCGCCACTGACACCGTCAGCTTCTTACTCAGCTTGTTTGACTCGCAGACACCGACACATTTCTGGAACCAGCACATCGACGACAAGTCAGAAGAGGGTATGTCAGTGCTATTGATGATACATGGACGCACGATCGACTATCACAACGGCCAAATGCGCGTCGCGGTCAAGTGATAGACCCATTTCCCCTGACGGCGGGGCTTGGGATGGAACAAATCTTCCCTTATATTCGCCAACAGAGAACGTGTGGAAAGGCAATATGTCTGCACAATCGTCCATCGAAGGACCGCTCTCTCCAGTTAGCTCCAGAATGGATGCACTGATGGATAAATCTTCTGCACTAACGACTGCCTACTCAGCTCCATCATCCTGTGCCGACTCCTGGAGTAACGGACATGGCGACCGCGATGATCCTGGCGAAGGAGACAGCGATGTTCCTCTCGATTACTTGGACCGTGGCCCAACAGCTTCCATAACTGTTCTGAAGCTGGAGCCAACAGACGATGACATCAATCTTGACGACGTGACGACAGGTCCAATCCCACTCGATGCGGCACATGACGCCTCAGAAGCCAAGCAGAAAAGACCTCGAGGGAGACCCAGGAAGATGCCCCCCGACACAGCAATCTTCACTAGTAAAATAATGAAAGGACGATCCAAGACAGGCTGTATCACTTGCCGAAGGAGAAAGAAGAAATGTGACGAGTCGAAGCCACGCTGTAAGTCTTCTGCTCCCTTTCGTCTCCACCATTGTCCACAGTCCCAAACCTTTGCCATGACAATGGAACTGATGGGTACAATTCTCTACAACTTCAGGTATGAATTGTGAAAAGAACGCTGTTCTCTGCGAGGGTTACCACGAGAAACAACTTTGGAGAAGCAAAAGGGTAAAAGCTGAGGAAGGCAAGTTCTCGATCCCGCGGCGCAGCAGCACACAGCCGTCGACCACGTAGTTGTGTCCCATTGCTGACACCGATCGACCCTTTGCAGAGCTTATGCAGCAAGATTCACAGCCTGTGATAACTATGCAGCCCATCTTCCATGGTGTTGAGACTGTTGAGGACAGGATCTTGTGGAAGCACTACTTTACTCATCTGAGCAACGTCTTGACAGTGGAGGGCGAGGCGAGGAACGCGTTCAAGGATATCATCTTGCCCCTTGCCAACGAGCACCAAGGATTGATGCATTCCATCCTGGCTGTAAGCAGCAAACATATCGACCTGGATTCACCATACGGATCAAGGATATTGAACGATAATCCAACGGCGACTCGAGAATCCTTGCAACATCGAGGTGACTTTCATCATGATGAAGCCCTGGATCGACTGTACAAAGACTTGGACACCCTCGCAAACAAAGATGACCCAGCGTATGCTACCGTTCTCGCTGCACGGTATGGACAGATGCTTTGCTTGCTACTCCAGACCCGGGCTGAAGGCAATCCAAGAGGAGAGCATCGGGTTCACTTGCAGGCATACCAGACCCTGATCCAGCACTCTCCACCCGAGAATGAAGTGTTCCGTTCTTTCATCACCGAGTTCTTTCAATACCATATCTTCGCAGACGACCTGCTGTGGTACTCGGGATTAGGCTGCAGTCGTCTGTTGTCTGAAAACTTGTTGCGCCATGTCTCGGTTCCGAAACCTCGTCTGATAGGCATCGGCGACGGTCTTTTCAGATGCTTGTCACAGATAACCAGCCTACGGAACTCGATTCGAGAAAAGATGGCCGCGTCCAGAGAGCCCGTTGTTGACTACACAAGCCTGTACCGAGCTTCAGAGATTGATGCGGCGATTAGAGATTGGACTCCTCGATGGCCTCCTGGCGACAGCCGCCATCGAGTTGGCCCCCTCTACAGACAAATGATGTGGGTATACCTGTATCGAACAATCTATCCGCCATTGCCTTCGCCGCCGCCACGACCTACCATCACGACGGGGCCCCCCAATCGAGACCAAAGCCATGTGAGCGATGCACAACGCCGATCCTCCATGGTTTCCATGGTTTCCAGCGTTGAATCATCGGCAGCCTCGAACACCATGTCGCCTTGCCGTACAGAGTTCGGTTCCCACGCAGCCCACAGCTGTTCTTCATCACGCAATCCGTCTCGAACGAACTCAATGCATGAGATAGACTGGACTCCATCGATAGTTGAACGATCGCAAATGCCCCCCGAGTTCTTGTTTCCTCCCCTCGTCACAAGGTCATCATCCGACGACAGCCGCATCAAACTCGCTGTCGAAGAGTCGTTGACGATTTTTGAGTCATTTTCTCTCTCTGACCCCGCACAAACTCTATTATTGATTCCATGCATCGTCATCGGCACCGCGTGCTTCAGCGTCAGACAACGTGAAAGGTTGCGGGCTGTCGTCAAGGTGATTCGGGGGTACACGGGTCTCCGTAACTGCGACCGTTTGACAGAGCTGCTGGAGGAAGTATGGTCACAGATGGACAAAGGTGAATGGATGGTTGCGTGGGACTGGCAAGCCATTGCAAAGAGCTTGCACCTGGATTTCATTTGCGCCTGAAGAGGCATATGGATTCAACTATCTTCTTCGAGGTGCTTCTATATTCTGCATTTCTTCTTTTTTTCCTTTTGTTTTCTGATGCCCGACACGTCTAGCGCTTTGTTTCATTCATCGACCCTACCTTTTCTACCGGCATACCTCGAAACATATCCTCAGCATTGCATTCATTTCATACCCCAGATGCAAGTCACGAAGCGAACCATGAAGCAAAATGATATCTACGAAGCAAAAAATGACTTATGCACGATCTTTTTCAAACATCAAATCGTTCTCATCATTGCCTATCCAGTGAACACTGAAGGCCATTTTTACAGATACTTTCGTCTGAGCCAGCAGCAAGCGGCATATCGAGTTCCCCAAGGTCTTTTGGGAATATGTTCGAAGGGAGCAGTCCAGTAGTGTTCCTGCCTCTACTTCTTCTCGTTGTATTTGTTTCTTCCCCTGGACCTCTATCCTCCCCTGTTAAGAAGTTGAAATTAAATAAGAATACATCAAACCGTCACGCGTGCTGTCGTTCCTTGTCTTCGAGTATCGGGCATGTAATGATTCGCGTAGAAACTTCATGGGCGATCGCCTTTCGTGCTCTTTTCATTGCTATGAAGGGCCCGGGGAACGATGAGAGTATTCTCTGACTGCATTGTGTGAAATACGAAGATAGCACGCCACTAGGCCAACCACAAAAATGGGTAAATGTCCAGACATTGATAACTGAACAATGAACCATTCCACGCCCCTTGTTCTTTGTCCAGTTTTCGACCAAAGAAAAAGCAAAGAGTGTTCTTAGTCAAGATGGCTAAGCTTCCCCATCACATTCCGACGAAATCTCTTCATCTTCATCTTCATCATCGTCCGCAATACCATGCACCGTCAGCCCTCCCCCAAACTCCCTCGCAAATGCCACCGCCATCCTACAATCCTTAATCGCAAACACAACCTCCAAGCCATCCCACCCCTCGCCCTCACCGCGACAGCCACCGTTCCGGCCCCCCCCCACACACAGCACCCTCGCCCAAGCCCTCGCAATCTCACCAACAGGATTCCCATACGCGCCGCATCCCCAGGCCCCCAATATCAGCTTCATCACGCCCCTCCCTCGCACCATCCTCATCACAGCTCTCATCTTCCTCACCACCAACGCCTCATCCCGCGGATCCGCATACTTACCCCCTTCCACATCCGGCATCCGCAGCATCGCACACGTCGCCACATCGATAAAGAATCTCTCACTCTTTGCTAAAAGCAGTCCACCCACTGGTCCATCTGCATCATCCCAGCGTTTCAGCACGAGGACATCCGGGGTATACAGCCCCCCCACGTCGGGGAGACGGTAGAATTCTTCCCGCAGCGAGGCATAGAGCGTTGTGCGCCCGCATAGGCTCTCTTCTTGGGATGTTGCTCCCGTGAGGACTCCCCCGCCTGGTCGTAGCGGGGAAGCCATGTTCAGGACCGCCACGCGTGGGGGAGACCTACTCGTGCTGGAGAAGTATATCCGTGATGCTGCTTCGAGGGTGTCACACGCGTGGATGCTGATGGACATGGGAGATAGGGCTTTGCTCGTCAAAGGGGCGTGTGTTTCCACCTTTTCTTCGAGGCTCCCTTGCTGTTCCGCGTGGTCAGGTAGAGGCCCTGCTCACTGTGAAGGGCCTTTCTGGTGCCATAGGTCTGCTTCTTGGAAGGCTCTTCTATGAATCGGGGGGGATCAATCACGAGTTGGACAGACTCGACGCCTCGTCTTGCGCGAGCGCTGGACTTGAGAACGGCTGGGACGGTCTTGTTGATAAAGGTCTTGGCGGTCTTGGCCCGTGCGTCTCTTTTGGCGCGTGCGATGCGGCGAGGGATCGGCATGGTGGTATACTTCTTGTTGACTTGTCGGAACTGGCGTTGAGGTTATATAGATATATATATATATATATATATAATATAAGTCCGGAACGCTGGGCTGGGCGACTTGACTATGGCTGCGTCTGGTAGATTCGGGGGAGCATTCGAGGGGATGTCCGCCCCGGAGTCCGGAAGCCGAGGACCTTGACGGCCACGATGGAACTGACAGCAGAGCTTCGTCCAATGAGGTCGCTGTCCAGCCGGACGCTTGAGGGCTTCCATGCGAGGAATCGATCTGGTGTGTTTGCGCAGCAGACGGTGGTGGGTAAGGTCCATAATGGATTGCAATGACTCATTTCTGATTTGCATGACCTTGTTGGTGCGCAATGCGCAACGTAAGATGCAACAACACCAATAGCTGATCATTGGGCGCGACGTCTTAATGCCACAAGAGATTCAGAAAGTAAGCTTGCCCTTATTTTGATACGGTTGCGTCATAGTTGGGGCAGCAAACAGACAAATGCCAATCGTACCGCAAGATCCGTCCCATGCTATCAAAAGCAATAGCATATGACCGCACAACAAATGTACTTGCAAAACCGTCCTATAAGCTTCTGCGTGAGAGTGCAAATCAATTTGCGGCCAATTGACAGGTCCAGACAATTTGGACGCGTCGCGAGAGACAGCTCGTTTAAAATCAACATAATAAAGCTCGCCGTGCAATAAGCAAAACAATGCGCGACATAACTCAGTTCTTCCCGTAGTCTCCTTCAAACTAGAAGTTCCCCAACGGTTATCGGCCCAGGACTACCTAATGCCGATGGTCCTGCCCGGCTCTCGCCACCGTCCAATGGGTAAAGCACACTCTCTGCGATATCTCTACTTTGTGGAACACCAGTTGACGCGGGCCCTCGGAAAGTCGGATCGAAAAAGCTGTCTTGTTCTGCTAGCATGCCATGTTGCAAAGGCTCGGCGGCAACACCGTCCATCATGCGAGAATCTCGTCTGTCGTTAAAATTGGATGCGTGTACTGGAGCACCATTGGCGCTCACCATTATTTATCTTTCTCTGCGGGAATCACTTGTTGCTGAGTTGGCTCGATCGAGATGCCAACCCGGATGAGCAACAGATATAGCGGGAGGAGGGCGACGATGGTATATAGGACCTGAGACTGTACTACCTGCGCCCTCACCAAATCCGACAAGCGAGGCAGATCCATCGTCACTCATGAGATCTTCGTATCCACCGACAGATCGCGTGGACATCATGTCCAAGTCTTCGTCAGCGGCATCGTGGTCGGCGTAGGTGCTGGCAACCGATCCGACTTCACGGTAGTTCGTGTCGGTACTCATCGCATCTTCTTCACGTTCTCCGGCCGTGGTACGGCTGCCGCCACCTGCTTGACTCTCCGTAGCACTAGCAGTCCCGACCGTGCTCATTTTCGTGACAGCGACGGGCTGGCCATTGCTATCAAAGTATGACGGCGTTAGGTTGTGAGAGGTGGGAAAGTTTGGCGGGAAGCCTCCTCCTGTCGTCGACGTAGGAGTGGTTTGTGGGGAGACGGATGATGGCCCGGGTACATTCATCCCGCATGTGATTCCTGCTGGGCCAGGACGAAGGGTTGAGATTCGCTCAAGACCGGCAAGACGTGATATTCGATCGGCTCGTTCTGCTTCTAGGCTGATAGAAGAAGGATTGTGCTGGTGTCCGCGCCCTGAGGGGCCAGACGCAAAGTGACCCCGATGGCCATCTTTGATGGCAGTCGTGGAGAGGGCGGAGAGTGATGTCGTCGTACTAGTGGGAGTCCCTCTAACAAGTCACAAAGTACGCCGTTAGCCGGGACAAGTCGCTTATGGAAACCAGGTTCGGCTTCCAGATGTGCTGAGACTGAAAAAGGGTTTACAGTTCACACACGCGGAGAGACGTACGGCATTTCTGAAGGAGTGTCCGGGTTTGAGCCCGGCGGCGGCAAATTGATGAACGTTGGGCGTGACCAATGCGACATCTTGTTGCGCTTCGAACAGACGAATTGATTTAAGTTGTTGAGGTCACTCTCGTGTCGTGTCGTGATCGTGAGCTGGCGTTGTTAAGGAAGTGGAATATCGACTTTAGCTGACATCAACTTTAGGCGCAGTAGTCGTTGCGGCCCGAGCGTCGCGAGGTTGACGATTCGAAAAAGTCGGATGAACCGATAGAGTCGATTTCACTGGAAGGACAGTACGCGCAGGATGGAAGAGAGCAAGAGAAGAATGTGGAAGTGGTCTTGGCTCAATTGGAATTGCGATCGATTGTGGTCACTGGTCGGTCAAAGCCGACCGGACTTCACGGTCTTTGACCGTGACGGCCCCATTGTCCGCTCTGTTACAGTGGATGCAGCGCTGTTCCCCCGCAGTTTCAGTGGCAGTCTCTGTGGAATCGCGGGGCAGCAGCAGCAGGAGTCCGTCCGGTCCGCCGAGTCGCCGACTCCATGCTTGACGTGGGTGGGCGGCTGTTGATTGGCTAGGTAGATACTACATACCTATGTACATAGTTACACATGTACCTATGTAGCTTTTAGGTGGCACAGTAGATACACCCTGCAGATGTAGCCTTCACACTGTACTGTACTTTGCCTTCCTCGTTGTCCAATTGCAAGGCAAGCAAGTTGAGGCAAGAGCGCCTTCCAACTTCCAGCACGCCGCCACTCGTCTCGTGTCGTCGCCGGTCGGACTGCTTAGATTGTCCAACTACCTAACATATCCTGAACTGCGTCTTCATGTCCTCGACTCATGGAATGCCACATGCACGCCATTCCTGCTCTCCACCATGAGTTTTAGCTTCTCGACAAACTCCAAGCACGGATCTCTGTTCTCCACTAGTTCGAACCGCTGTACCATTCTCAAAAGTAAATAAACCGATTGTGCGATGACTTGCTGCTGTGCTGGGCAAATTCTGGGCCCTCCTGAGAAGGGAACAAAATCCCATGTCGTCACTCTGCCTTCGAATCTGCTGGGCCGGAAAACTTGGACATCATCCCCCCAAATCTGTCTGTCGTTGAGATGCGACGATAAATCAAGGGACACCTGAGAGCCTTTGGGTATCAGCACGGGACTGGATCCGTCGGGCCCTCCACCACGAGGAAGAATGGTGTCGCGCTTTGCAGTGCGCTCCAGTCGGCCAGAAGATCCGTGAAGCCGGAGAGACTCGAGCATGACATATCGGAAAGACGACAGTGATTTGAGCAACTCAAAGGTAGGAGGTTGCTCTCCCAGAGAGACGGCTTGTTGTCGCAGGTCTCTCCAGATGCTAGGATTGCGCGCAATGTGGAAAAGTGCATTCGCGAGAACGACCGAAATGCTCTCAAAAGCAGGGAGGAAAACGTTCATCATCTCATGCCTCAGCTCCACTGGGTTCTGTATCTGTTTGGCTGCCTGATCTAGGAGAACATATCGCTCGCCATCCTGGTTCGTGGGCCTTTCTGCACTCCCAGTTTTCGAATCTGCGGCTGAAAGAGCCCGGGAAACCTGACGATCAACAAACGCATGTACTTTGTTGACATTGTCGCAAAAGGACGTGTCAAAGAGCAAGCTTAGCTTGTTAGTTGCATGCCTACGCTTGCTTATCCCCGCCAAAGACTGATAGCAAGCTGCAAGCAGCTCCTCTCCTTGGGTTGACTGTTCGTCGAGCGATCCAAAGGACTCTCCAAATGTGAATTCAGTGCCACTGTCTAGGAACTGCCCTTCAGTCAATTTCTTCATGCTTCACAACGCTGATGTAGCTGTACTAGTTCTGTAAACACTCAAACGCAGAGAAGTTTGACTGCACTGGAGAGACTGAGAGGCATCGGACATACCAGTTTACCCAGGAGCGGTGCCATGTTCACCGTACGCCCATCTCGGGGAATCAGGTTCAGCATTCGATCAACATGTTTCTTGAACCGATCTATGTCACTCAACTCGGCGCGCTTAAAGAGGGGCCTGAGCAAATCCCGCGACTGTTTCCAACTCGAGCCGTCCTTGGTGAAAACCCCAAGACCAAGAAATCGCAATACAGCCTTGGATCGTACGGGCTTCTTGCTATAATCTTCGAAATTGAGCGCAAGCACGGCGCGGAAGTTTTCGACCTCGATGGTGCTCACGGTCTGTCCAAGTGGTGTTCGGTGCATGAAAGTGCGTCCGTGTTGAGAGAACTGCTCTGCATAAAATTGGTTGAAATGGCCCACCATGAGGGCATGATGCTTTGCAAGCTGGAAGTCTTTTCCCCAAGGATCCAATATCCATGGGAGCCGATGAGGATATTTGTTCGGGGTCAAGCAACCGTTTTGATACGATTTGTAACGCAAATTCCATCTAAGAAGGAGCTCATGGCACCACATGATGGCCGCAATCAGCCAAATAATCGAAAAAAGGATGTGCATGGTGAATTTGACACTTTCTCGGCCAGGAGAGGCAAATCAACATCAATGCCACTCTGAGAGACAATGAAGGAATAATAAGGATGAGCAGAACATGAGCTTATATCGTCAAATTTACTCATTGTTGCGTGGGCCGCAGTAGCCTGCAAACTTTCGCCAAACATGATGGAGAATGTGTGGACGCTGGAATGCCGCGGAAAGCCACTGGCCTTGTCTGACGAACTCACATGTTGCATATCGTTTCCTCTCTTTGTTTTTCCCCTTCCCCAAAGGCCAACAGCCAGCACTTTATCTCGATGCGGGCTTGTGGGTGCTTGCCCTACTTGCATGCTGATTGACAAGGACTGGGACATCCGCCCCGGCAAGTTAGCAACCAACCAGATGGCCAGGAACGAGCCAAACAAGGGTCAGCTGCTGCATGAAGATGCTGGTCATTCGAAATTCGGCAGGCTCTGCCAACGATGCCTCGGCGATTTTGGCTAGGTACACATTTGAACAGAGCAGTTGTCACGGTCTGTACAGTGCCGTCTGTGCAGCTGTGACACACGAGTGACAAGTCACAAAAGTGAGAATGGTCGCGCGAGGCCGCACTGATGAAGATCCAGCTTGCCCGTTGAACTTACTTGTTCGATAAGGTTCAGAATGCAACAAACGGCCTCGTCCTTCGAACATGGGTGTAGGCCATGTACATACATACATATGTATTGGCTCGCGACGAGCTCGACCCGGCAGCGCGGACGCGTTACCCGAACGGTATCGGCCGAGAAAGCTGGCGCCAGTCACACGCATAAAAATTGGTCGAGGTCACAGGTGTCCACTGTCAAGTTGTCAATCAAGGTTTCGGCAGCGGCAATTGGATTCAGCAGACAATCGTCATGGATGCGTTCGCCTAGCTTGATTCGGCAAGCCACATTCCTTTGTCCTTGGCAAGCCACAAGCCGATGGACTTGCACGTGTTAGCTCCGCTGGACAAAAAGTTGCTTTGCAAGTTCGTCTTGGCCTCTTGTTGGTGACCGAAAGCTCCGAAATCAAAGAGAAAAGAGAGACGACAAGTAGGCCGGTGCAAGTTGTCCAGCGTGGGCGACGACTGCCACCTTGGTGAATCAGACATTGGCCGGCTACCGGCAAGCAGCTGCACATCGTTACCGCCTTCGAACAAAAGCGCTCGGTTTTGTCATCCTTCGATTAGGACACGATTTCTTGCATGTATCTGGGATGTGGCAGACGAACGTGGGAACAGGGAACTGTATACAGAGTACGGTCCGATGTGATGCACAGCTATCTATTACTCCGTGCTCACGGGCCTAACAATATGGCATTTTCAATTCCCTCAGGGTGTTTCTGGAAACGAGTGCGGATGTCCCTGGCGCCTATACGTACGTATATCAAAAGGCATCATGACAGAGAAGCCTCTGCGGTGCAAATCGGGCGGTAGGTGGTCGGAAATGGTATATGCCCATTGATTATCCACTGAGTACTTATGCCACCGATGGAAACGCGGACGATCTTTCAATTGTGAAGCTGATTTGAAGACAAGATACTTCAAAGTCAACCTCAGTACTGCCAATTGCTTTGCTGGTACTGGATATTGTTGGGAGCGTCAGGTACCGCGGTATATCAATAAAGGAAAAGTAGGAGTTGATGCATAGGAATACGTGACCAAAGTTCTGGGCTGTGGTGTTGTGTATTCATCTTCGTTATGCATTGTCTATATGGGAAAGAAGGAAAGGACCGCTCGTGGCGTTGAGGCCACGAGCAGAGTCTTCCTGCCCTGGTGGGTGCTGCAGCCAATCAGCGTGCATGTCTGCGCACCCAAGCCACGTGATGTTATCAGCGATTCCAACACTCGCAACTTTCTCTTTTGTCGTTGAAGATGAGGAATCGCGTGCGTGGCAGGATACATGAAGAAAACATGAAGAAAGACAAAAGGTGTTCCTAGTGAACACATGTGGATCCCATAAGGGGAGAACAGAAGACATGACTGGTCCGTCCATCGTACAACAGAAAACAAAGGGGCCAATGTAGGCAATAACGCGCACCGCATCCGTCTCGACCATCGTGGTCCTCCAGTCCGTCGTAAGTGAAGGCTCTCTTCATGGTACGAGTCTTTCTACCAGCCGGTAGTGGACCACAAAGTCGCGGACGAAGTTGATCACTGGCGTCATGATCATGAACGCAACTATCGTTGTCAATGCTACCGGCGTCATCGGAGTCAGGGTCCGTATCGAGGTCAGCGGCAGCATCGGAGCCAGCGGAAGCTTTGGAGCTGGCGGCGTCAGGCGCTTGCTATGATGCAAGAATGATCCAACCTCCGAAGAAGGTGTTTGTGCTGCGGGGGCAAACTCCCAAGAAAGCGTATATTCTATAGGGGCCAAATCCCCTCGCAAACTTTCTCTTTCTTTGCTTTCTTGTTTGCGCAACTCGGTAGGACAAAAACCATTTGAGCCAAGCGGGCCGACAACTTCTTCGATGTGAGCATCTTCGGGGCGGGCGTCTTCGTGGGAGGCGGCGAGGTCTTCATTTTCAGCATGGCCTTCAACAACAAGATCTTTGGTGCTCACGACAGAGTTCTCATTGAGTGGTCCTTCCTGGAAGATGTCAGAGTCTTTGCCAGCGGTGTCGTCAGCAGGGCTTGTCAGAGGGCTTTCATCAAAGAGGTAAACAGCAGTGCTTGTGATGGAGCTGGTATGATCTTCTTCCTCCTCCTCGGAATCTTCAGAGCTTCCTTGGTGAGTGGTGACCAAGCTCTCGTTCCCATTCAACGCGTCGGCAAAACATTCTTCTCCAGAATCATCGGGGCTTCTGTCAGGGATGCCGTTGATATCTTCTTGGACGGCGTCATCTGATGTCTCTGCGTTGAGAGGGAAGGCAGCAGGTCTCTGTGCGTGGGGAGGACAGGCCTGGTCAAATTGACGAGTCGGCAGGAACTGCTCCTGAGGAGGTTGAGTGGGCAGATGCTGCTTCTGGGGGACAGGCTGAAGCTGCTTCTGAAGACGATCGCAGGGCGGGGGCTGCTTGTGGACGTGTCGAGAATGTGGCATTGTTGACGGGACCGGTAGAGCCTGCTTCAGATAGGGCGGCAGGGTCTTTGACTCAATTGGCAAGGCAGACGTAGATTGCTCGCGAGGGACAAACAAGGTCTCCTTTTGATAGGTCCACGGAATCTGAGACTCTATCGACGTAGACAAGGGTTGCTTGCAATCCATCGGGGCCTCGGTACGAAGGCTCAGACGAGGCTGCTCACGTTGATGACGGGTGTGAGAGACCTGGGAAGCTCGTGAACGCTGAACGTACATTCCGGGAGCAAGCCGGGCTTGTTGACTATCGGGATCGGGAGGGGACTGTAGAGGAAGTGGGCGCTGACAATCCCCTGGAGCAACCGGAATTTGACTTCTGCAGTCGTATTGCGGTTTCGGAATGTGTTGTCGTCTTTCAGCGGCCGTGGTTGTCTGCATCTGGCCCGAACGAGCAGGTTGTGTCGGTGGAGAAGAGGGCTCACTCATTCCAACGTCGTACCTATGTTGGTGTTGAGTCTGGGCCGGTGCAGGTACTTGTGGCATCGTTTGTTGCGTCATCTGCTGCATCTGTTGCGTCATTTGCTGCATTTGTTGCATTATCGTTTGATGCGTTTCCTTCATCCGTTGTGATTGTTGCTGTATCTGTTGCATCGTTTGCAGGATCATCAGCTGCATCGTTTGGGTCGGTTCCGCCTCAGCGACAGGGTGCGTTGGCGTAGTAGGACGAACGGCCGAAGTTGGAACAGTCGGCAGTTTCTCTTCAGTCGCGTATCGAGTGTCTACATGAGTTGTTGCAGAGTGCTTTGGTGGGGCTTGTGATCTTCCCAATGTAATCTTGTCGGGGGAAGGAAACTTATTCTGTGACGGAGTCATTGTCGTGTTCGTGACGGGCAAGGTCAAGAGTTGTGATAGAAAAGTTGATGAGTCGTCTATCTTGACAAGCAAAGGTCGAGGTGTGTTGTTTTCGTATTCTGGCGCAAGTTCTTCCGACCCCTCCTATGAGAGGCAACTTGGTGAAACGAAGGTCTCCCGTGAATGACGGAGATAACCAAAGGATAGGGTTCAACAAGAGAATGATCTCCTCCAATGAGAAGTCCCTTAATGAAGCTATTCTTGGTCCTTGGAAGCCTGATTCGAATTCTAAGAAACGTGTAAGACCCCTTTTACCTCAGGTAATACTATTTAGTAGAATTCTTGTCGTCTTCCTTTAGCACAACACTATAGCTGGCGCCAATGTTGTCTCTTCTTCCGAACCTTGCGAATCTGTGATCTTCGACTATTGAAAGTGACGATCACTGATCAGTGTTGGGAGCGTCAGGTACCGCGGTATATCAATAAAGGAAAAGTAGGAGTTGATGCATAGGAATACGTGACCAAAGTTCTGGGCTGTGGTGTTGTGTATTCATCTTCGTTATGCATTGTCTATATGGGAAAGAAGGAAAGGACCGCTCGTGGCGTTGAGGCCACGAGCAGAGTCTTCCTGCCCTGGTGGGTGCTGCAGCCAATCAGCGTGCATGTCTGCGCACCCAAGCCACGTGATGTTATCAGCGATTCCAACAGATATTTTAGTCTATTGCTCGAGGCTTGACCATGCGTTCAAGGTTTCTCGACATTTGAAACACCTGCCTTGCGCAGCCTCGTCCTGCCCGTGGCAGTGAAGAAGAGGATCAGGTGATACCGGGCACCTGGAGCAGGGCGTTTGTCTCGTATCTCAAACATATAGGTAATGCTCTGCGGCGCTTATCTCTCGGGCCTGTTACTGGGATGAAGAAATCTCGTTCGATGGACAACGGGGCGTCGTCGGGACCCGGGTCCTCGGCGGCATCCCGCCTCCCGTCTCTACCCGTCTCGGCCGACGAGCGGTAATTAAACGCCATCGGCTTCACAGGGCTGACTCGCTCTCATGATTGTAAGGTGATTGAAGGCCGGGGTGTTTCCCGTTCCTGCAAAACTTTATTGACGGGAAATCTGCATCGCCGAGGCTGTTGTGACGGGCCGGACAGACCCCGGTAGCACGCAACGTATGTATTACCCTACATGGGACATCACGTCATCCGAAGGTCCTTGAATTGTGGAATCACGTCAGCATGAGCATGAATCTACGAGTAGGTATCTCTAACCGCTCTTTACCAATTATTACAGGCCTGCAGCTGCCTGAAAGTATCATGCGTTGGCGAAGATAACTTGGAATGGCCAATTACCCGACACCTGTCAAGCTCTGAGGCTACAGCCTGCACCTTTTTTTTCAGTTCAGCTCTGAGCTCAGCTGAACATCGTATCTTTGTTTATGATGAGCGGCGAATCGTGGATCAGCACTGCCATCTTTCGGCCACTTAGCTTCCACTCAGTTCTCCACGGACGGTGAGAGATCCTTGGACGGTGAGGGAGGGATCTTGTCGAGTCAGTCTTCAAAACTTTGGTCTGTGGCTGCAGGTTGCAGCCCGCAAATGCATGTAGGTACATACCGGTATGTAGGTCACCGGCGCTACAGTCGGGTTACTACGCGCGCGTTGTCGCCATGCTACAGTTGCAGTCTCCGGACGGAAATGTTCCAGAATGAGACACACGGCGGCGAGACAACTCCCCATCGCGAGGCAATACATACCGGTACGCGCGTGGCGTAGGGGCAAAATCTACTCCGTAGTGCCGCGCTCTGCACAGAAACGCTTTCTTCTTTGCTTACAAGAGTCTCTGTCATAAGCTATCGGATCAAATCCTCTCCGTGACAGGCATCTCTGATAGGCACCTCACTCTCGGATCGCACCGCAGAAATTTCATACGTATCCGGAGCACGTTCTGCGAAGTTCTTTCACGATCTGGGATTCCTGTTCTCCACGCCAGCTTCCTCTGCTGAATCTTCTGGCATCTCTGTCACCCTCAACTTCTCACCCTGGTGCCGTGACTGCTTCTCAGCCTCAACGCGGCGAGGTTTTCCGGCATCACGAGCGACAAGCTTTACCAGCACGACAAACTCGTACTCGAGTTAGGTATGCGCTGACCGAAATATTCACTGGGGAGTACTTTGGCCTTAAAGCTCTGTTTAGCTTCTACTACGAAGCCAACGTCTCGTCGGTCGGTCCTCTCTTGGCGTAGATCTCACCCCGTGCGCTATCGGCTCCCCTCGTGGGCATCCTTTCTTTGTGACTTTCTTCAGCGGTAGGATGATGATCTCCATTAGCGGGGCTATCATGAGTGGCGATAAGAACCCGCATAGTTGGAGTTAAAGGTGCTCACTGCTCACTGCCATACTTTATCTGATGAGACGCCAGCGGTGATGGTGTCCAGGCTAAAGTGTACTGGATGGAATTTTGGGATGCTTTCTCAAGGTACCAGTTTTGTGTCGATTTGCGTTCCGCGTTTTGCTTTGGTCCGCGAGCGTTGCATTGAAGCTTTAGAAACGCGCGAGCATGAAGCTGGCAGAGACGGATGGAGGCACTCAGGCGGCACGTCTCAGAGCTGTCGGTCGAGATGCATTGGCATGTAATTGCAATATCACTCGATTCACTACATGCGCTGCAGCTCTCTCTGTTAGTCCCATGTCATGGCAATACCTCAGAGCCAGAGTCAGTTTGAGGGTTAAGACGGAGTCCAATACTCATAGTTCTCGCGTCGTCACCGCTCGTGAGTCGTTAGGCAAGGGCGGCATCCACCTTCATCGGCTGCAGGGCGATTTTAAACCACAACAGTGCTGGACGCAAGCTTCTGAAAATCGAAACTAGCATACTTGGATGCGGTCATGACGACTAATATGGACTCAGGTTCACGTTGGGTGCGTGGTTGCATGGGAACGGCTTGGCCCAAACGGCGCCAGACGGTGTGCACCGGAATGCATTAAACGCGGGCCTTGCCAACTGACTTTCCACTGAAGACGCAAGAAGAAGCAAAGAAACAATATCTCTCTCCCGTCTCAATATTGTCTCGGTCGTGAAAAGGGTCGGCCATGGGGTACCTTGTAGTGAGCTGTGAGCCACTAGTGGAGTCGAGCGACGCCAAAGTTAAGGGAGTCGTCGGATCCCTTTGCTGGATTTTGCTCGACGAATCCGACCGCGAGACCAACAAAGAGTCCCAGACCATTGGAACCAGCATTTCTGACGTCTTTAATCGTCGCCAACTGTCCTGTGCTGTATCAGACAGACGGTCACTCTCCATGGGCTCCGCGAGGAAATGACGAGCCTCTGTCACGGCGCGGGTCCGACAACACGCAGTACGTTTGATTGCATGCCAGACACACGGCCATGCGACTCTTGAACTTGCATTTTTCTGAATGTGGGCGCGCCATATTGGATTTCTGGACATGCGCCATGTGCGCTTCCCCAGACCGAGAACTGTGGGATAGAACGCGAGACGCGAAATGCGCTATGTGAGCAGCGAAGATATAAAGAGATCGAGGTGTAGCGGAAGGGAGCGGGATTTTTGACGGGGTTTCTCATCGCATCTCATCGCATCTTGATTGCATCACAAACACAGCTGCTTACACTCATTAATTGGCAGTACCGCCTCACCTCACGATAACTTACTTGCAACCTCAAAATTCGCCTATTCATAAAGAACGCTCTACCTAAAGCCAAAGGTCCTGACTTTCTCAGCAAGCAAGCGATAAGACAAGACAGACAACACATCATGGCTGGCAGCTTGTTCCATCTGCTCACCATTCTGCTCGCCTTGGCCGGACAGGTCTTGGCACAGGACACGACTCCAACAGAAGCATCTTCTACCTTTTCAATTGATGCCACGACCACAGAAGCCAATTCAATAGGTGTATCAACGGGTGTGTCGTCGACTTCGGCGCTGATTACTACTACGATGACTTCACCAGACACGCCATATGTAGACTCGGTCACGAGCCATGATTCTCAATATCCAAGTAGTGGCAATGGCACTACGACGGGGGTCCAGAGCACAAGGTTCCCCCCCACGACATCGATTCCGAACGCTGTGCGTACGAACGCGGGCAGACGACCCTCAGAGCCCGGACTGCGGAAGCTTAGCATTGTGGTTGGGCTGGCCACGTATGGGCTGATTTTGCTGTAGGCTGCATGCGGAGAGACGATGTTTTTGTTCAGTTTCCATCAGCTCTCCTATGCGTGGAAAGAGAATTCATGGGGAAGAGATTCGATTGCATTGAGACTGAGAAAGCCGGTCTTTCTCGGGTTCTACGTCGAGCAAAATGCAAGGAGGATATCTTCACATAATGTGTAGAACGCAGGCTCTAGGGTGAACGCGAGGGAGGTCAATTGTTTAATCACCCAGATGGGGTATCTATATTAATGTCTGTAATGGATGGGTAAACTGTATTCATTTAGTTGGTCATGGGCGGTTCTCTGGTACATAGTGTAAGCAAGCATTAATGAAACTATGTGTATGGGTATGTGTGTTTGCGTAAAAGACATCTGTATGCTTGGGTATATGTATGTATATCTGAAATATGCGCCTCTAATGGCATGGCTGCATGTGTGAGCGAGCGCTCAATGTTCATGAACGACCACGTCAGATAGTATATCGGAACCGCGGCGAATCGTCCCCTAGCTCCGCCAGCTCCTCCTCCTGCATGACGCGGTGCTCTTCATGCACGATGCCTTGGTCTCGCTTGCCGTTCTCCCGCCGGTACCAGTACCACAGGAAGCCGTAGATGGCCGTGCCCATGCCGACCATGGCGAGACTCACGGCGTGGCCGCGGATATAACGCGGTTGATCTGGCTTTGGGCTATAGGGCATTAGTGATGAAATCGGAATATAACATGGGAAATGAAGAAAAGAATTGAGGGGGTTGTAAAAGTCTCCAAGGAGAACCAAGGGCAAAGGGGTAAAAGGGGAACATCCCAGTCTCCTATGGCCCAAAGAAGAGTCAAGTATACTTAACCACTACCCTCGAACTTGGCAAAGCAAAAGAAGACTGCACAGAAGACAAGGGGCCAGACTCACTATATAAACGCAGACATGACGCCCGCCGCATTCCCAAAGGTAAGCTGCAGGCCCGTCGACGTAGTCCTCTTGCCATAGCGAGGCGAGTTGTTCGGCAGCTACATTCTCAGAGCGTCAGTATGGGCCATTCATTGATCAGTATTGGCGATGTGATAACAGCCAGACCAGCATCACGGGAATACGCACCCACGCCAATGGCAGACCGACAACAACGTACAACCCGCCCGCAACCAAGAAGCACGCAAAATAGTGCACCCCGGGCGAGGCATCAGCCAGCAAGACCCCATAGCCTATCACGCTTACGGACCCAAACAGCACGCAGAAGAGGCCGCGCATCTGGAGGCGGTCTGAGAGCCAGGCCGTGGCCATATAGGTGGCTGCACCGACAAAGTAGCATGGAATGGTGAGGAGCTGGACCTGAGCGGGTGACCATCGGCCGAGGGCCTGGATGATAGTGGGAAGGAAAGTCGAGAAGCCTGAAAGTGGTGGATGTCAGTAGGTATTTTGCTTCCATAAACGGTGAAGAAGAGTGAAGACGAAGAACGAGAAAAAAAGTGCAAAACCCACCGTATAGCATCGTATCAACCCCAAACTGCGCAACATAAAACCCCCAAGCCTTATAATCCGTCACCGCCCTCCAAACATCCCGCCTCCTCACCTCCTCTCCCCCCTCCGTACACCCATACCCCCTCCTCCTCCTCTCCTCCATCAACACCCTCTCCTTCTCATCCAAAAACCCCGCCGACGCCGCATCATTCGGCAACATGAAATAAGCCACCACCCCCAACACCACACTCGGAATCCCCTCAATAATAAAAATCCACCTCCACCCACTCATACCCGCCCGGCCATCCAACCCCCCTATCCCATACGCCAACAACCCCCCCAACGCACCCGCCACCGCCGCACTCACAAACAAATACCCAACCCTCAACGCAAGCTCATTCCTCGTATAAAAAAACGTCAAATACACAGTCAACCCAGGGAAAAGCCCCGCCTCCAAAGCCCCCAGCAGTACCCTACACGCCAGTAAACTCCCAAACGAACCCACCAGGCCCATCAGCGTAGCGACTAGGCCCCATGAGAAGGTGATAAAGGCGATCCACCTCCGGGGCGTGAACCGCTTGAGGACCAGGTTGGAGGGTACTTCGAAGAGCATATACGGGATGAAGAAGACGGAGAGGATGAGTTGGAATTGGGAGGGCGTGAGGGAGAGGTCTCGCTCGAGGTGGTAGAGGCGGGCGTTGCCGACGTTGACGCGGTCGATGAAGCTGAAGAGGTAGATGGCCATGATGAGGGGGATGAGATGGAGGTCTAGTTTGCGGACTAGCCGGGCTTCTTCTGCGGAGGAGGAGGCGGAACGCTCATTGTGGTGGTGGTGGTGGTTGTCTGTGTATGAGGGCCGGGAGGGCTCATCCTCGCGGGGAGGGCCCATGATGGGGGAGAGTTTGCGTCAGATGAGGGTGTTGTTGGTGGTGCATAAGCCTCGCTTGAAGCTGTCTTGTCTAGATATGTCTCGTGAGTCGTTCTTGTATGTTATGTACATACATACTCGAGTGTCGCCTCCGGCCTCTTCAATGATCCCATCTTTTTTTGTGACAATGTGGTGCAATTTTTGCCCCGCCGTAACGAGTAAGAGAGTGGGGGACAGGATCCGAAAAACGGATCGCCAATGCAGGGGATGATCGACGACGTTTGCGGAGTACCTACGGAGTACATGTGTAGGAAGTTGGAACTTGAAAGTCGTTCATCTTGAAACCGACAAACGACAAAAGTCAGATGCCGACGTTGCAACCACAAGAGCCTGACATCAAAATCACGTAGGTATGTAGGTACCTACCTGTAAGGCGCGCGGTCCCGTGGGTTCGTTCCATATAGTATTCCTGCCCTGTGATTGGACACAATGCCAAGATCGGCCCGGGCCCGCCCGTTCCCAGCCCTGGGAACTTGGAAGGAAGCTGGAACATACCTTACCTCATATGTACCTGTTACATACATACATACTCCGTACATACGCGGCAGAGGAATTCATTGGTCAAGACACCACGCGCCGTGACGCATGTAGGTTCAGATTAGGAAATCATGGGACGCACGCTTCTGATCACGTAAAACTGATACATAGTCACATCAACCTGTCTTCGAGTGGATGAATATGTGTCACTGACTCACTGTTCAGTACAACGACAAACGCTGTAATCTCGCTTCGACTTCATATTCTAAAGTATTCTACGCTTCAACAAGAAAAACAAACACCACCGCAGTGGCCAGACAGCTCAAGACAGCTCCTCTGATTATGTCGTCCAAAAAAGAAAAGAAAGAAGAACAAGATGCTGCTTCTGAAATTCAATTTCAGAAGAGTCTGCTTCTGCTTCAAACCATTAATATGTATACCACACTCTCATCTACAGAGACAAGATTTTATGAGAAACAACAAGAATAGAAAGAAGAAGGCCCCGCAATAAAAGGAAACACGCGCGCCAATGACCCATTATGCCATCTTCTGATGATCTACCCAAGAATGCAGAGTATATATCTTCGTACCATGTCTAATCATGCAGCTTTGGAAAAGTGATTGACTGCTCAGGACTGCTCTGAAAAAGTATCATTATGAGCCAAACCCGAGTAAGGCCCCGTTTTATATTTGCCGTCAGTGGCTATCGCGTCTCGACTCGTTTCGTTTCGTTCATCGATACGTTTCTGTAGGCATTTCGTACACCGGCCCGCTTTGATGGCTCGTTATGGCTTGACCATCGATCTCATGTGCGTCGTCTGCGTGCCATTTTGCGGCGGCTGGATTATCCGTCGCCATCTCAGCAGCCTCGGTCTGAACCCATTTGGCACCAGCGCCGTCATTTCCCAGCTCGGCGGTATCGGGTCGGGCAGTCACGGGGCTGACCAAAGATGAATTATTGGGCTCGGGTGTAGGATGACTTGGGAGTTGATCCCCGTGAGACCAAGCGCTGTTCGCCGTGTTGGTGGTTGCACTTCGCGTAGGGCCATACGAGGAGCCATAAGTCTCGGGCTTGGCGTAGCCAGTACGGCCATCTCCCATGGCGGTCCCGCGATAGCCCTCGGGCTGAACGTTGGGGAGCATTGGACTGCGGCGTGGAGCTACTCCAGGAGTAGACGAGAGTCCCTGAGACATGGGCCGCGAACGAGGACCGGGAGCAGAGCCGACACCGACGGGCACCTCGGACGAAGGGCCCAGCAAGTCATCTGGATCAGGCTTAGGGTTCCGGTGTCGTCTGATGAAGCAAAAAGCCAAAGCACCAATGGCGGCCAATGCGGCAACACCGACTCCAGCACCGATACCCGCCTTGGCACCGGTTGATAGACCACTATCGTTGTTTCCATCGTTCTTGTTGCCGTTATTCCCACTGCTTGCCGGGGTACCGGTAGGTGTCGAGGTAGATGTCTCAACAGCTCCGATCGAAACTTGTGTCAGCTTCAGGATAATGGTCGCCGTCGTGGTCAAAGTGGTCTTGGCGTTCGCTTGCTCGGTTTCGGTAACGAAGGAGGTGGTGTGAACCAGTGTGGTCGTCGTAGACTTGATGACCCTAGTAGCAGTGACGAGCACAGTCGAGTCTCCTCCGCCGCTGCCGACGGTGACAGTGACAAAGTTGGTGATCAACGCACGTCTTTGCAACCCGGCATGGTCGGCTCGCGGAGGCAGAACAGCCGGTACGGGTGTGGCTTGAGCCTCAACTTGCGCAGGTTCGTCGCCGACATAAATCAAGTCCTCCTCTACAGCACGCTTCGCATTGACGATTTGAGTAGACGTGACGTAGACTGTCTTGGTCGCCGTCTCATTGTCGCGACTAGTGACGGTCGTTGTCGCGATATCAGTCGTCGTCACGGTGACAGTGACTAGAAGGCTGGAGGACACCGTCGTCGTGCTGGTCACAATATTTCCGCTGTCCGGTAGAGTTATAGTCCGCGTGGCGAAGATAGTGGTGTCGCCGCCTTGCGTCGCAGTAGTAGAGATGGGTGCAAGGGGTGTAGTCGAAATGGGAGTGCTGCTTGTAAATACAGGACCAAGACTTGAAGTAGTCAAAGGTGCCATAGAGCTGCTTCCGAAATTCTGACGGGCGACAAGTCGACCAGCCTCGGCACCGAGAGCGGCGCTCAGAGCGAGTCCCCACGAGAGAAGCATTTCGCAGGCCGCAGTGAATGGCAGGCAACAGGAAGAACAACCCAGCTACCAGAGGATGAAGAGCGTCTGGGAAGAGAGAGGAATTGGGGGTTTCCGAAGGGAACGGTTGAACAAAGAAAAAGTTCCCAATTGTGCGGCGTCGCTCCCGAACTGACGGTCGTGCGAAACGTGGCGGGCCCGATCCAACTAGTCCTCCCTCCTCTCGCCTGCCTAGTGACGGGAAGTGCGTGTTGAGTGTATATTGTGTGTCAATCGTCTGGTTTTGGTCGGCAAGCAGAGTCGCAATCGACCTGCTAAGCAATTTGTCGTTGAAAGAATTTCTTGTCGACGTCGCACAAAACTTGATTCGAAGAAAGAGGTCTGGGTGGTGGGTGGGTGTATGCAGGTTCGAAGGGGGGTGAGATTCGAGAGTAAAGCGACTACTGGCCTACCTCGAGAAAACGACCGCCAAAGACTCAAGAGAAAGAAAAGGCCGACAGGCTAGTGGTGGATAATAAGCCAATGTCACCCAGGTGAAGAATGCAAGAAGAATGAACGGGCTACGGCAAATGAAATGGTGGAAGTGACATGTAAAATGAGCCTAGCGGACCAAACCGCAGATGGTTCGTTTGACAGGGTGCAAGGCGATGCAAGCGAGAGTAAGAATGGGACGATTGATGGGAAGGGAATGAGATGGGAAGAAGATGACGATGTCGGATCATGGTCCCATGGATGCACTCAACGTCCAATGTCTGGATGCCCGTCTGGGGGAAGACGGCGGTCCAGGGAATCCAGGCACGTTAGGCACTTTAGGCAAGTCCACCCAGGCACTCCGGATGGTGATTGGTCGACACCTAGTCATTTGCTCGGGGCAGACGGTCGGACTCGGCGCATTGAGGACCACCCAGCGTGGCCGGCGGGGCAGCAATGCCATGGAAAAACCGCCTTATTCTCGACATCTTGACTGGCCCATATCGTCTCGCTCCTTCCTCAACTCCACGCAGCCTCCACGGCGCTACTTTCAGCCACAGGCACCAGCACCATTCAAGAACCAACATCCGTGGTTTTCTGGGCCTCTGTTTCGCCCCGACAAGTTACAACCATCGCCAGTGTGTGTAGGCCCGAAGTGAGGCGATTCGAGACGGTTCGAGGCGGTTCGAGGCGGCTATCTTGCAGCCGTCTGTGGTCATGGCGTATACACGTGGAAGTCTCGAAGAGAGCAAAAGGGAAAACACAGAGACAGGACGAGGGCGAGGGCATCTGGAGTTGGCAAAGGAACAAAGCGATAATCACTGAATAACATACAACAGGAGAAAAAGCCTAGAGACCTTCTTCCTCGTCCAATACGAAGTTTCTGGCGCTGAAAAGGTCGCCGTTGGTAGGACCAGACAAAGACCCTTTCGTATCCAGCACGCTGTGGCGCACACACAGCCTCGGCGCGCTTGACATCGTACGGAGTACATAGACGCCACCCCGTCACCAAACCTGCATACCACGGGTCATGTTGCGAAGCTTTCTTTAGCATCCGGTCCAGTCAACCACGTTGTAAGAAAGGAGAGCAGTGAACGGAAGATCGTGGGGTAATCACGAAAGTAAAATCCTAACACACTACACTTCTAGGTAAGTCTTGAGTTAGGGCCCCTAACACAATGACGATGAGACACCACGGGCCAAGGTGGACCCCTATTCTCCTTTCCCTACATGTTTGAACTTTGTTTCTCGCAATTTGTAACCCAAATTCATGATTAGGAACCGGCAGCAGCGTACCCGAAGTGCGGTATCAGAGGAAATCGTCTGCTAGGTACACAACTTTCTTCCATACTCCTCCCCCCCAACGCCTTCAAAGTTGACAAAAACATTGTTGCTGTTGATGATAGTGACGATTCTCCTTTCTTTCAAGTTTTCGGTCACAGAATCAAAAATTCTCCTTACTCCACACGTACGAAAATCTGCTCCAATTGATTAGCCGTCATTCCAAACCCCCATCTTCAGACTCTGCAGCGCCAGCGCAGCAAGTGAGACATCACGTGTCATCCCGCAACACCACAATTTCAAGCAATGCAAGGGCATCAGAAGGGGGAACGCGAGGGGGAGAGAAACCTACCCAGGTTCTGTATATTTATTGCAACACACATGCAACGCACTACCCAAAGGCTTGGGGCCGCAGAAAAACACACCCGCTTCGCCCGGGTAGTGCAGCTTCCGAATCCCCCGAAAGATCAAGTCCCAGTTTGGTCTCCCGAAGCTAGTCGGGCTTCTCAAACCCGTGATAGTGTCCTTTTCCGCGTTCGCGTCGTTGATCATGATGTTGGAGGCATCGTCGGCGGTAATCTTGGCCGTCAGGTAGGTATGAATCTCGATGCGGTGCGAAATATCCTGCGCCTCTACGGCGAGGAGCAAGGAGCGAAACCACTCAAAGGATTCAAAATCGCGGCAGATCCAGAAGAAATACACCTTGGATAGACGGCACGTCCTTTGCGGATAGTTCATCCGGTACCAGATGGATTTGAGGATCGAGGCAAAGGGAGTGACGCCTATGCCAGCGCCGACGAGCACCGACGTTTCGTACTTGAAGACGTCTTGTGAGGCGGAGCCAAAGGGTCCATCGACGTAGACACGCGGCAGGACGCGCTGAAGAGCGGGATGTACCCCGTTGGTGTCCTTGTCTACACCGACGATCTTGCTGGTGTCGTCGACGATGTCGCCCTTGCGGTCCCAGTCGCATCCGAGTGCGCGGGCCACAGCCATGGTGAAGTCGCCCTGGCAGCGAATATGAATCGAGATGTAGTCCTCCTCGGGTGCGCTCGTCAGGGTAAAGGGATGATACTGCCACAGCGACACAGCCGGACAGCAAAACAGGATATACTGTCCGGCGGCACGCACCTTGGTCTTTTCCTTCCGAATCTGGATCTCGCATACCCGGCTGGGGTGCTGTATGACTTTGAGAATGGACGTCTTGTGCCGGCCGCGAATCTCTCGCGCCACCCGCTCCGCCAGGTACACGAAGCCGCCGTACATCCAATACTTCCAGAAGACGCCCACGGCGGCGGTCCCGACACCGGAGCAAAAGGGCGCCACATCGGGCTGGATCATGCAGAACGCGCCATGCAAAGACCAGAACAAGAAGAAGACGACGAATAGGTGGTGCGTGTACCAGAACCGCTCGTAATTGGCTCGTCGAGGCTTCTCAATGGACGTTACCACGATGCCCATGAGCGCGATGAGCATCACATACCCCGTCCAGCCAGGCCCGGAGGCAAAGTTGGCCAGAAGCCATCCGTAGAAGCCCAGGTTGTTTTTCGCCGCGAGGCGGGCAAAATTGGTCCAGTGAGCAATGACGTGCACCCACGAGAAAAAGACCATCGACCACGCCGTCGTGATGTGGAACGTGATGTGCTTGTCGAACTGGATAATGCCGTTGAGAGGCGTCTGGCGCGCGAGCGACACCAGCGTGCGGCACACGGGGAATAGAATGAGGGCCACATCGACGTGCAGGACGAGGGCGGCTGCGCGAGATACCGTGAAACTGAAGCCGAAGACGTCCCTGGCGCCTTGTAGACTGTCTTTGAGAGAGTAGTGGATCGAGGCAAAGACGAAGATGAGCGCATGTAAGAGCGCGAAGACGAAGACAAATCTGAGCACGTTAGCTTGGCATCCTTTCTCTTATGAGTCCTCTTCTTCCTCTGGCCCTTGTGGTTCCTCTTATTCCTCAATTTTCTCTTCCTCGCCAATTCCCAATTTTCCCGCCGCCGCCCTGATTCTCAATCTTCACATAACGACAGCAAACAGACTTACACCCGTCGTTGCCCCTCATTAATCATCCACCGATCAAATTTTTCCCTCGACGAAAGTTCCTGCTGCTTTTCCTGTGTCATCTTGCCCGAGAGGAGCAATCTCGTGAGTTCCGTCCATCTTTCCTGCTCGGACGACCGCCGTTCCCACGTTCGCTGAAAGGGCGCATTCGGTAGTTCCAAGGGACTATCCATGACGGTCGGCGTGTCCGTCCAATGCGAAAGGGTCACCCAATTTTCCCTGTTTTTCTCTTTCTTTTTTTTGCCCTCCCAGTTCAAGCGAGCGTTGCGCTTCGGAAGACGGAGACGGGGAGGAGGCCAGGGGGCGGCGAACGTGAGGCAAGGCGCTGCGATGCTCTATTCCAGAACGGATCCACGGGCCTCGAGGAGATGCAGTAGGGAGCGAGCGACGACGTTGTTATCTTCAACAGAAGTTCAGATCCTGCTGAATTTTCAAAACATGAAGAATAGATTTAAAAAAAAATGGAGAATACAACACATAGAGATCCGTCGAAGAAACGAAGAGTAGGAAGGAAAATGCACGGGCAATGACAGCCAGCGCATTGACTTCGCAAGCTTCAACTAGGTCCTCGTCTAAGCCAGCAAGCAACTCCCTGCGCCCACAACGAGTGCATCTGCCAGAAGAGGAAAAATCGCCACGAAGAAGCTAGGTACCTACCTACAAAGATATACCTAGCTTGTTAAGCTTCTCCATGATTCCTCATTTTCTTATCATTCTTCTCCCCGCGTAGATGGCCTGCTCCAAAGCTAAAATTCGTCACCAGTGACCACTGCAAGGGCGGGTTCACGAATGCACCGCGGCCCGCGGGACGATACAGTAAGTTACATACGCTCGTTACATACATACATTACCTAGCGCTACGGGCTTGCAAACCCGGTCTTGGTACAAAGTTTGAAACAACCAACGGCCTTGCCTCCGTCCGGGACAAACATCATCCCCAATGACACCATGTAACATCATGATCCAACCCAACCTCCAAGCCGACCCCGCAAATAGCTTCACCTTCAACCAAACCCATACACACACCGATATGTACCTACAAACACACAGTGAAGAGCAGCAGACAGAACCGGTTCTTCTAATAGATACATAGCTACCCCCTATCAACATAAAACGTCCCCATCAATTCCTCCATCCCGCATCAAAATGTAGCACCGGAAACGAATCAAGACCAAGGTCCAAACGAGACCCCGAGCGCAAAGCCGTCACAAAAACGGCCCACTGGTCCATGCGGGCGGCGATTCGGGGAAACCGGCCTGCAACGCCGACGGGCTTTTCTCGCAACTTGCGGGGCCAGCATGCACACGCGACACGTGACCATGCAGCTTCTCAACCTTCAAGCCTTTTACGCCGAGAACTTAGGAGCTTAAATGAGATTGTTCGAAGCATGACATCTTGATCTTGATTGTGTTTGATGACTTGAATGATACCTAATCATCCGAACGACCTCTCTTTTTGAATGTGCATAGTCATACTGAGTTCAGCAGGTATGTACCTAAATAATTGGTCACGTTCCTCTTGAAACCCAAACGGCTGCTGCCCCTCCAGACTCAGCAGAGACAACTGGCCGCTCTCCTGAGGCGAGGCTCTACTAGCGCATATGTCCATGTCATCGATGCCACCCACATCGGGGTACATACATTAGGTACTCCGCATATATGATACATATACATACATACATACACGATACATACACACAATGATATACACACAACGATACCTACATACGTGTTCTGTGCAGGAAAGCCAAGCCGCTTTATCCACTTCGCTTTGATTGTGTGATTGCTTGGTAAGTAGGCCTTGGAAGCTATCGGGATAACGGGGGACGTAAAGAATACTGTTCAGGCTGCCAATTATATGTCACGACTCACACCACACGTACCGATGCCAAGGAAGGATATGACAGCCGCGTGTTACTACGCTTGGTAACAGCTGAATGTAATCTGTCTAGTTTGCGCTGTCACCACCTCCTCACCCAAAGCCTCGCTCGCATCCGTTGTCATCAAGCAGCTCAACTAAAATATTCTGAGTGAGGCTCGAGGGCCTCTGGCGGGTATTTGACCTGCTCCATTCCACTGCTATCTGACAAGCGAACACGTTCACTGAAAAACCATTTCCTAATGGGACGCCGGTATTGCAACTGAGAAAGCAAAATTTCTTCATTATCCTCCCCAATCATCGCCAGCCACATGCCTGTGCCCTCAATTTAAACGGCATACTTTCGAGTCCACTCCCGCGCCGTCGCCTCATATCGAGGCCTATCCGTCTTGTACACATGGGCAATTTCAGGCACCAGAGGGTCGTCAGGGTTGGGGTCTGTGAGCATGGAGCAAATGGAGAGCAGGACTGTTTACCATCCCGTTAGCACGACGTGTTATAAGTGGTGAAGTGGCCTTGGAACGAGCAACAAAAGAAAAAATGAAAGCATACCTTTGGAAATGGTAAGAGCGGGGCTCCACTGGTCTCGCAAGATATCTAAGCAAATGCTGCCGTTCGAGTTGATGTTGGGGTGATAGATGCGAGTGGTGAAGTTGACCTTGGGAGGCTTGAAGGGGTAGTCAGTGGGAAAGTGAATGGCAAGGAAGAATACACCTCCAGAGTATGGTGAATCGCCCTATTAAAACGCGGGTCAGTACGGCGTTCCCAACAAGCCACAGCAGCGAAATGAATCACTGGAACACTCTTCATGACAGAGGCACTTTCTGGCAGATTGGGCTTGCCAGCTAGGATTCCTCGCCGGTTGGTCGTCTGGTCTCGAGTCAACTTACGGGTCCCATGATGGTTGCTTGCCAGTGAAACTATTGGAATATGTTAGCCTCTGTCGCTAGCTAAATTGCAGGCCATCGGAGCCTTGCCGGGCAAAGCTACTAAATGCCCTTTGTGAAAGGCAGTTGAACAAAAGCATGGACAAGGATGGAGGAGAAGGTAGGAAATAGCTCGCTGGGAGCCGACATAAAACGTACCAGGTCTTCGCCGACTGGGCCGGCAGAGCAAGACGACGGCGGGTCACTACACAGTCAACCATGTTAGCAGAGCTCAAGAACTTGCGCAGGGCAGAGCGACAGCAAGGAGCAACGACGACCCGACGAGTCTCGAGCGACAAAGCGGCCGGTCTAGATTGGGTCTCAATGCTCTCTGCGACAGCCGCATCATGCGTTGTTGATGCAAAAGGTAGCATAGCACCCCGCTCACTGTACGCCCCACCTCGCAGCATTGGGCGCCGAAAGCAAGAGACCACATCTCTCACGAGATTGCTAAACGAGATCCAATATGTAGAAGCAAAGAGTAAAGTGGAATATTTACCGGCCGAGGTCAGTGAGCTCCTTGTTGATGCGCTTAAGAGCCATGTCTGATGATTTCTTGTGTTGTTTTGTTTTCGATGCTGTAGGATCGCGATTAGTTTCTTATTTTTTCTCGGTTTTTTTTCGCACGTTCAAAGAGGGGGAGGGGCCAAAAACAGCGGAGCGGGACGAGCGGGCGGACAGAATGACGCACTTCAATGAACAACGTGTTGCTCCAGCTAGTTGGCAGTCGCCGAGGTAGAAAACCAGGAGAAAATGAGTCGTCGAGGATCAAGTTGAAGTCTGGGTCGTTCAGGTATGTGTAGGTCGAACGAGGTGCACGATGTGCGGGAAGGTTTATCGACAGAAGTTGACGATGTCGCGAGTTGTTGCAGGAAAGCAGGTCAGGCCGATGGGTTATGTGAATGGAAAGAGAGAGAAAGTGCAGGGGTAAGTTCAAAAGTCTGGTTGGAATAAGGAATCTGAGCACGGGGCCAGGAAAGGAGGAAAGGAGGGGGAAGAGTCACAGAGTGGGCACCCGGAAGAAGTGGGCGCTTTTTGGGCTTTTAGGTTAGGTACTCCGTACTCCGTAGACGTGGCCAGCCGGCTTGGACTCTGGAGTCCGGGACTTTGGAGGAAGAGCTGTTCGCGGCATGTGGAATGTACCGTACATACTGTACTCCGTACGAGTTGCAACTCGCATCACCCGCTGTGGCATGGATTCGGAAACAGCCTGCATCTTTCGCTCCCATCGCCCACATGGCAAGCCGTCCTGGGTGAAGAGCCCCTGGAGGCCCAACGCGAATCGTGGCTCGACCTACACACGTATCCGAACCGAAAAAAAGCTTCTCTTTGGGCGAACAAACACTTGGACCGAGCGGGGCGGGCAAAACACGATTGCAGCTCCTCGCAAAGCCAAAGTGGCAAGCACACGACTGACGCGCTACACACTACTGGCTACTGGGCCCAAAGCCAATCACATTCGCCACAGATCGAACATTCATCAAGGTTTCCAACAGCCCAGGCCTCAGCTGATTAATCATGGTTTGAATCACGGTCTTGGCCACTTTGGCGCTCCATGAGTGTTTCACAGCTCTCAATAATAAGCTCTGGCCATGGAATGGAGTGTTGAACCTCAGTGTTCTTCCCTTTGTTCCTAAAGAGAACACAGAGTCACGGGCCGTCGAAGCGCTTTGAGTTTGTCATGTGCAGTGTTCATGTGCGGTGTATTGTCTGGTGTGAAAATACCCAAACGAATGATGCTCGACCCTCACATGATTTCCTGGTCAAATCATGTTTGCATACTTTTAAGTGGTACTTGATACACTATGATACTCATCTTACACTTGTACATCACCCAGTGTCAAGTGCAGAGGGTGTTTTGTATTCACTCTCCTTCTTGCCACTTCGTGTCATTGTTGATTAGGTGTCCCTTCAGTAGAATGCGTTGAGGCCGGTAATGCCTTCTCCCAATATAAGACCTGTAAACCGTGTTAGCCTGTGCTACCTTTGGTGTTTCCTTTCTTGTGACTTATCCCAACTTACTGTGAATGTCACTCTGTCCTTCATAGGTCTGCGCCACAAACAGATTGGCCACATGACGACCGATGTGATACTCATCACTCACGGCATTGCCCCCAAAAATCTCTTGGAGAAGTCTCGCGTTTTGCAATGCAAGGTCGCAGTTGTGTCTCTTGACCATGCAAATCATCAACGGGTTCGCTTTGCCCTCGTCCTTGAGTCGACCAACCTGTATGGCGGCAAGGGTTCCATACGAAGCAGCCGTGGCAGCGTCGGCCAATTTCTTCTGAATGAGCTGGTATCGGCCGATCGGGTTGCCTTTGAACTGCTTGCGTTCCAGAGCATAGGTCCGGGCACGGGCGAGGCAGTCTTCCAAAGCGCCCATGACACCCATACAGATGCCATAACGAGCGTTGTTGAGGCAGCTCAAGGGACCCCGGAGACCCTCAACGTCGGGAAACATGTTCGCCTCGGGAACGGGGCATTCGTCCATTTGAATCATGCCGGTGATGGAGGCTCGCAGGCCAGTCTTGTCATGGATGGCCGGCGTGGACAGCGTTCCAGGCGGGCAGTCTTTCCTCTCAACTAGGAAGCCCCGGATCTTGCCGGTCTCCTGCAGCTTCGCCCAGACCACAAGCACGTCCGCAATGGGACTGTTCGTGATCCACGTCTTGGCTCCGCTAAGAGAATAGTATCCCTTCTTGGTAGGGTGCGGCTTGGCCACGCTCTCCATACTGCCGGGATCGCTTCCATGGTTAGGCTCTGTGAGACCAAAAGCACCCAGGAGCTTGCCCTGGGCCATCTGGGGTAGTAATCGTTCCTTTTGCTCCTCAGAGCCGAACGTGTTGATACCACCCATGACGAGTGTCGACTGTACGGATAATCCAGATCTGTAGCCACTGTCAACACGTTCGACAGCTCGACAAATCAAGGCGCCAGCAACCCCGGATACGCCAGGACAGCCATATCCATGGATATTGGCCCCGAGCAAGCCAAGCTCACCCATCTCCTCCAATATCTTGGGGTCAAAATGTTCATCGCGGTACGCTTCTGCAATACATATTAGTCAAGTTCGGCAAATTCGATTCGCAGTGACGTTGACCAGCAAAAGATGCCAACACTCCAACCCTTGTCCGGGTGGTTAAACGGAGGCTGACGAGCAAGCTGATGCGTACGTACGCAATACTCGAGGCATCAATCTCTCTTGACAGTATCTCTCAGCAGTCTCTGCAACGGCAAGCTCGTCCTCGGTCAACAAGTCCTTAGATGCAAGTGGGTCTTGCCACTCAAACGGGATACTCGGGGCCCGGGCCGAGGCATAACTCCGGGCGGCGACCGGCCGCCAGGATGGTGCGTTGCTTCGAGCAATGGATCGCAGCGTGTGGCGAAACATGGCTATGTGCGTCAAGGGAGACGTTCACTCCAAAAAAAAAATTGAAAAAGAGAAAAAGAGGCCTACGTTCGAATGTTATATGTGAAAGAAAGGTGTGTTGGAACTTGGAAGTCGCGCCTGATCAATGGCGCCACAGCTCGTCTCGGCGATGGCAATCTCCACTTGGCACTCGGTCTGGTCAGTGTTGCGGCCATTGACTGGGACAATATTTGATTGGACGCTGTCCAGCCACAGCCGGTTCTCTGATTCTCCGGCACTGTTGCGAATCAGGCAAGTATCGGGAGAAACGGCCGCCACATGGTTTTACTGTTTCCTCTACATGTACATACCCTAAAACACTGATATTGAGGGAGCTGGAGGAGCGAAGAACATCGAGCATCATGACATGTACTGGCCTTGGTATGGCGCTGCATGGGGGTAAGTAATATGCATTGTACAAATCTTCGCGCTTCCATGAGTTGTATGCTTGTCGTTGGAAGAGATTTCCAGGCCAAAAAAAAAGGCACAAGAGGCAAACTCAACTGACAAGAAGACGTTCAGCTCTCATCCAGCATTGCCCACCTTGTCCGTGCGGAAACCTTCTGTTTGCTGCTCCTCAACCACTTCTTGGTACACCCGCGCTCTCTCACTTAATCGGTCGAGATCCTCGGTAGCCAGCATCATTCCCGCCCTTGCCAAGGAGCCCATTGCTTCGGTACCGAGTGGACTGTGCGCTGGGTGTGTGTACGTTTCGCAAGAATCAAGTCGTCCACGAGAGTCCTGGGCTTGAATTCGTCTTCCCTGGCCGTCTCTCATTGGAAAGGGTTCGCCAAAGAACGAGATGTTCCACTTGATGCGTTTCTGCGTCCACTGTTGTACAAGCTGCAAACACTTATCCTTGATAGATCGAGACTTGTCTGGCCGCGGTACTGAACGAGATATGCGGCGGCCGACAGTCTTTCTTGAACGCTGCGTCAGCGGATTCTATGCCACGTGTTAGTATTTGAGCTTAGCTTGTGCCGGCTGGGCGCACAAACATTATTGCCGTCATATGCAACTGCGGTCAGTTCAGGACACGAGACGGTGCCTTGCTCCAGCTGGCCCTTGCAGACGTTGTACGCGGCATCGTGTCTCGCGTTGAGGAGCTGTAAGGACTTTCGTCCGGTCTGTTGCTCGTCTGCATCAGCGGTTGACGATTCGCGCTTGCCTTGAACAGAGGGCGCGTCGTGGCCAGAGATAAAGGGGCGTGTAGGTCGCGATTTATTGAAGGGCATGGAATAGGAAAATTGGTGCGTAGCTTTGGTCGACGATGCCCAGCAGAAGCCAGCTTGGGATGAGCTACATGTACTATAATGATACTGGCATAGCTGGTTGACGAGTTTGTCCAGGCTGCGAGTAAGTGATGAACTGGCTTCGAGCCACTTCAATTCATTTGGTGCCGCACGCAGCCCTTGAAGCTGTCTCTGTTGATGCCAGACTCGCAGCTTCCTTGTGTCGCAGCGGCGCCTTTTGCCCAGCTCCTTCCTTCCCCTCTGAAGTGCATGAAGATGATACTGAACCTCATTTTCCTGAATCCTGACACGTGAAGCCTCCAGAGATCTGTGTCTCGCTTCCTGATTGAGATGAGATGCAAGTACAGCATAGAGTACATGTTGACCCGATGGCCGTCGTCGGGCAACAACTGTTGAGTCGTGAGGCGAGAGGCCAGACATCCTGGATAATCTCCCGTAATCAAGGACGGTACATACCTAGGTACCTAATTCTTGGGACGACGAGACGAAACACTGCCGCCGGAATCCCGGCGGCCCCGGCCGGGCCGGCGATTGAGCAATGCCGCGCTCGCCTCGACTTGGGATACGCATTGGATTGTGCGTCTGATACACCCATCTCGGGCGTTGAGGAGACCTGCTCAAGTTGACTTATTATGAGTTATGTGCATGTTGTAATATGTAGCCAGTGCGGCGGACGTTGTTGGGTGGGCTAAGAGCACAGTGCCAAGTTCGACTCGCCAGCGCAGGAACGCGGCGATAATTACCGTGTGATGTGCGTAAGGCACTGTTCCTGAATCGGCCCATGGCAGCTGAATGCGGCGTTGGCGGCGTTTGCCCCGTTGGTGCCTCTAGCCTCTGTGTTGCCCCCTGTGCCTCAGCCTCTTCTCGCAAGTCGCAAGTCGCAACGCCCAGCCCGGCATTGTAAATTGTGCCTGCCCAGGTTGTCAGGGCTCCTTCCTTCCACCGTGCCTCATTCGCTCCAACCTGAGTCAATTGCGTAACTAATTACTCTGTGGTTTGAGAGGCCAGGCGGACATCTCCTGAGTCTAGTCCTGACACTTCCCTGGCCGATCTTTGGCAATGCCACCGGTCTGGCGCGCTGCAGCGCATGTATGCACTGTACCTATGTAGGTAACTTAGGTATGTGCGTGCCTATACACACTGTGCAAATGTACCTCGTTGAGTGTACCGAGTGCTGCCAATTGCAAGTCCGCCAGCGGCCACACCCACTCGCCCCGTATGCCCCATACTGTACCCCCCGTCATCCGCCCACTCAGTGCTTGCAGCAGACAACAACGCCAGCTTTGTTGCCGGCTTCTGCCTGAGTCGTCTCCGATCCAACATCCGCATCCACGTCCAACTGCCAGTATCTCGACGGCCTGTCCAGCGCATCTCTCTTCCACACCGACCTGTCACTTCAGTCCAGATCTCGTGACGTCGTGACACCGAGCTCTCCTCACTGCTCGCCACTACCGACTTTGCTTGGCTACGCCGTCCTTACCGATAACTCGTATTTCTTCCTTGACGGTTGTCTCCATTGCATCCCTATTGAGATTCGACCGCGAATAGCCTTTGGACGTTCTCTTTTCTCAGTCTCCTCGAGAGTGTTTGTTTCTGGGTCCTAGATCGACCTTGGACAACTCTGCCAGGCCTCTCGCTCATATCGCGCCGACGGGTCTGTGTGTCGCTTGCCTGCCTGGACCGTTCACGGAGGCGAAAAGTCACTTACTTTCATATTGGCCATCGCACCGCGAAAAAGTTGGACAAATATGAAGTAGACAAGCCAGCCAATTGAAATACTGTCCAAGATACGCAGAATCTGGAAAGTTTCGCTTTTTCCACTTAGGAATAGCTTCAACGCGTGCAAGGAAATCCGAATTGGCTGCGTTAACGCAGGAAATCGAACGAAATGCCCTCGTTTGCCAACGACGAGAACTCGCCCATCTTCTCTGCCGAAGCTGACGTGCTCAACCTCGATCCTAGTAATCATTTTGGTCTCGCCGACAAAAACAAGGTCAATGGCGACCCGATAGGTCACACGCATCCCGAAGCGATACATGAGAGCTTCGACACGAGCTCAACTTCTTCTTCCCACGAAACAGACATATCCGACACAAACCATATGCCCTTTGCTGGGAATGAAACCAGGACGACGAGTATGAATTCTACCACTAACGACAGTAGTGGTCCCGATGGAAGTGATACTCCAGAGTATATGCCACACTCGCTGAAAACGCACGTTACAACTCTTCCGTATCGCATTGCTTCCAGACACCTTACACCAAATGGTGATGTCAACTCCGCTTTGGTCTCGAAAGCGCCTGATTTGCTTCCTAATACGACCGTATCCGGCTCACCAGTGCCCGATCAGGATCCTCATCAAACCGATGGCGATGCAAACCATGCACCATATGCAAACGGTGGAGGAGCTGCTGGTGAATTGGCATCTGTTATGAGCACAAGTCCTGAATCACTGAAGAAGGAGGGTCAACCATCCTCTCCAGTTGTACAATCATCGACTACCACGGAGCTTGTGCCACCACGTGTCTCGCCACACCGATATTCTTCTCCTCCAGCATATCATGGCAGCCCGGCAGTAGGTGCATCGCCATCCGGACATCTCCAGCCCCCGGCACCTGGTGCCGCTTTGAAACACCGGCACACTCTTGAAGTGCCAAAGCCGGTCGGCCGAGGCTCCAAAGATGGGATAGATACGGCGCACGCGAGCGGAAGATTTTCTCCTACTCCCGTCATTGCTGTTGGCAATCACCGAACTTCACTTAATTTGGCTCGCAGGACTACTCGTTCGATGCAATCTGACGCACCTAGGGACGGAATTCTGGCAGACGAGGACGCCATTCGCTGGGCAGAAGCCTATCGACAAAAGCGGGCTAGTAAGCGCAAGAGGAAGGAAGAAGAAGATGACGACCGTGTTCTGGTCGGCACCAAAGTCGACGAGACTCATGCTAATTGGGTTACGGCTTATAATATGCTGACCGGGATCCGAGTTTCCGTCTCGAGAACAAATGCCAAGCTTGACCGAGAACTTACGGATGCTGATTTTGAGGCGAAGCAAAAGTCGACATTCGATATGTGAGTCCAACACACAAAGTTACTAGACCAGTTCACAGTATTGTGGGCACTAACGCAGGATTATTAGCACCGGAAACGAACTTGTTCCCTCTGCCAAGTACGATTTCAAATTCAAGGATTACGCACCTTGGGTTTTCCGTCGCTTACGATCTCTCTTTCGTCTCGACCCTGCCGATTATTTAATGTCCTTGACTGGGAAATACATTCTTTCTGAACTCGGCTCTCCGGGTAAGAGCGGAAGCTTCTTTTATTTCTCCAGAGATTACAAGTATATCATCAAGACCATCCACCATTCAGAACACAAATTTCTCAGAAAGGTTTTGAGAGACTATTACAACCACGTGCAGAGCAATCCCAACACCCTTCTTTCACAATTTTACGGCCTGCACCGGGTCAAAATGCCCTACGGAAAGAAGATACATTTCGTCATCATGAACAATTTGTTCCCACCACATCGGGACATTCACACTACGTTTGATCTTAAAGGTTCGACCATCGGTAGAGATTACAAGGAAGAAGATCTGGACAAGAATCCTCGCGCAACACTCAAGGACTTGAACTGGCTGAGGCGGCATCAGCATCTTGAGCTTGGCATTCAGAAGAAACGTCTGTTTCTAGAACAACTGCGCAAGGACGTTGTACTTCTCAAACGACTACAGATCATGGACTATTCACTGCTCATAGGTATCCACGACTTGTCGCGGGGAAACGAAGAAAACCTGCGTGACAAAACTCTTCAGATCTTTAACCCGGGAGGTGAAAGCTCGAGCGCCGACGAGCCGCCTTCCGTGCTTCTCAGAACCCCATCCAAGATGGAGAACGTGAGGAAAATTCGGGAGCTAAGAGAGAAAATTCGACAGGAGCGGCCGGTACCCATTGGCCAGGCCGACAAGATGCCCAGCGAGCTGGGCGAAACTCACTCTCGACCTGGCTTCGTCTTCAACCAGGATGATGGAGGGTTCCAAGCTACCCATGAGGACAATTCGCCAGCGGAAGAAGTCTATTACCTCGGCGTTATCGATTGTCTCACACACGTAAGTTAAAGACATGCGCGCAACCAAAAAATGACTCATTCGTCGACGATGCTAATGTGGTCATACGTACAGTACGGAGTCATCAAAAAGATTGAGCATTTTTGGAAGGGTTTGTCCAGCGACCGGAGTCAAATCTCTGCCTTGCCACCAGAACAGTACGGCGACCGATTTTACAATTTCGTGGAGGGCATCACCATGTCTGCGGAAGAAGCTCGCAGGGAGGCATTGCAAAAAGAGCAGGACGCTATAGAAGGCCGAACCTCTACCAACGAAGCTTCGTCAGCCAAGCGCAATTCGTCACACTGGCACAGCCACGCAGTCCCGCCCATGTCAGATCACATCCCTTCTGAGCTGCCTGACGGCGCTGTGTCCCCCAGAGAGGTACAGGAGACGATGGAGCTTGCATCAAAGGAAGTGCGGCGCACAGAAAAGAGCGGAAGCTCAGAGTCGGAAGTCCCGGATAGAGTTCTCAAAACGTCAGCGTCTCCAGACATACGCCCATCGTTTCAACACGATTCAATCCTACCCGTGGTTGAGGAGGCATCTGAAACTAATCGCAACGAAGGCGTGTCGACCTGGGGATTCTCATCAATATTGAAAAAAGGCACCACCAGATCCTTCGGCAAGTCAAACATGCCACCGCCACCAACGCCGCCCAAGGACCAGCCACCTGCGACTCCTCTGCTTAATCCCGAGCGTGAGCACACTTTGCGACCGCGATTGAGCAAGGAGAGCCTGAACAAGAATCTACCGCCATTGCCGAAGGAAGAAGAGACGCAAAGTAGGGGCGGCATACGCATGGTCTAGGTATCCCTGATGTTGGGGCTTTCCTGCTGCGTCCCGATATATGCGAGGTCATCCCGCAGGGGATAGAGGCTTCGTTTCAAGCAAACATTTCTTTCAGCATATCTGTTTTACAGCATAGCAGCATAGCAGCATAGCATGAGGCATTCTACATTGCTACAAGGCCACGAAATTGCAAGCGGACGTGGTATCTGCGGACGACGCCAGCCGGTTATCGACACGGCAAGAGGCGCTCCTTGGCAAAGGGGAGTCAAGCAATATGAAGAAGGCGCAGTCAGAGAAGGCGGGAGGGCACCGGTGACTCGATCAGATAGTAAGGAGCATAAGATAAGCATAGTTCGTTCGAGGGTGCCCAATTTGGTGGAGGAGAGGCTGTACAGGAGGGAGTGTTGGGGATACTTGGTTTCAATTCTTTTCTTCTGTCATGGGCTGGCTCGAATCCATCACATCTTTTTTAGTTCTGGTTTCTTTTTCCTTTGTTTGTTTCTGTCGTTCTCTTGTCCAAAAAGACATGGATGATACCATTGACGCATCAAGCATGCCTGCCTATCTGTCTGTCTCTCTGTCTGTCTGCAAATTGCTGCACGTGTAACCTTTTCTTCTCTCTTTTGTCGAGGCCTCCTTGTCTGTTCCAATTCTATAATATGACTATATACATCTGGCACACATACATTCATACATTCATACATATATACGTGTTAGAGCTCTGATTCACTGTATTTTCTTTGTGCTTTTTATTCCTTTTTTCCCTTTGTAGTAGGGTCGGCTATGCCGGATAGTGGTTAGAGGTTGGATTCCGAGGGAAATGGATGGGATCAGGTTATCATGTACCTAGTCTTCGCTTGTTGCAGTAGGTATACATCAAGTCTGTTACACGGAATGGATCCGGTTGAAGGGGGTGGGTTTGCTGCGTGGTGGAAGGTCGTGAATGCAACAATGCACAAGATGCTGTGATGAAAATGATGTTCTTGTTATCCACTTGGCTTGTTTGCACTGCACCTCTTTCCTGTTAGAAAGACTTGACATCCTGCATCCTACGAGGTACCCCTGATCAGTTGATGATGCGTTACGAGACATAAAAAACGTTTCGTTGATGTTGTAGGTATTACGAGACTGGGAATGGTCACAAGCAATACCCGTTCGTGGTAGATGCACGGAACGGGCTCAGTATCCACGATCAGACTCATCAGACACGACGCGCTGAGAAAAGTTTCTACATGGCGCATTCATCACATCGAGGCGAGTTGGCATGTACTTTGCTCATCTTGCACCACACTTTCGTAAAACATGCCATGTGCGATTCTAATATACAATGATTCTGCTCCTGTCCATATCGTTACATCCCACCTCTTTTCTGCTCCCACACGTTTTCAAATAACCCCCAAGTAAACCCCCGTCCGTTCCCTTTCAGGTGCTTCCTCCCCCTCTCCTCCAACACCAAGTCCTCTCTACCTCCTCATCTTATCCAACATATCCTGAATCTCCTCCTTACCCGCCCCCTTGCCCCCCTCCTGCGAAAACGCCGCCGAAGCCTGAATCTCCTGCGCGCCCTGCTCCCTCAGCGCCTCCAGCCTTCTCTTCTTCTGAATATCCGCCACGCGCCACTGCTTGAAGTACTTGACCCACGCAGCCGCACAGTCCCGCTCAAAGGCGTCGGTCTCGCGCGGACAGGCGCGCTTCGTGGCAGAGGGGTCCTTGTTCGCGTCGACGATGTTGTTTGCGTCGAGGCACGTGTAGTAGGCGTCGCGGGAGGCCCAGCAGACGGATCGTTCTTGGCGGGTGGGAATGGCGTCGCCGGAGCGGATGGCGTCGCTGCGGGAGGAGGAGGAGGAGGAGGAGGAGAGGGGCCACAAGCCCATGATGTTTGGCTTTTGATTGTGTTTGTTGAGAGGAAGATTTGGTGTTTTCCGTTCTTCTTCTTAGTTGGATTCCCTTCTTTTTTTTTTTTGCCCTTGGTGCTTTAGGTTCACCTTTGGCGAGGCAGACAATGAGGTTGGGCGGGGAGTGTGACTGAAAGGCGGACAAGTTTCGAGAGATTGGAAAAAATAGACTCGGTGGAGAGGGCTCGAGAAGAACGGCTGTCGAGCGGATGATGGGTTGATAGTTGATAGTTGATACTGGATTGTCGTAAAATCATGAGGGGAGTTTTGCGCCAGAAGCGAATGACATCGTTCGGCGCAGAAACCGACGCCATGGGCGGCAGAATGCGGGCGGTGAGACGGAGGCGGCAACGCCACACATGCGATTACAGCTTTAATTACACAAAGTCGCAAGCTTGGAGCTTCACGCCATAGCATCGCGTGAACTTGCTCAAAGCCCAGTATTCTCCTTGGGCAACTCCTATCTGCGACTTATTCATACACATCATCAGCGCCGTCTCTTCTTCCTGGCTTGCTCCCTTTGTGCGCAACTCCCGACCGTTCCGAAACGACGATCCAAGCTCCCGCCATCCGACTTCGATCACGAAGGTCACCAACCCGCACAAGCGTGGGTCATACGAATTGTCGCCTTATCGAGTCTCCTAACTGGCAACTATGGGTCTTCGGTAACTGCTTCGGTACCTCATATAGCTTTGAGCCTTTGAGCTGTCCCTTTGTGCTCCTATCCTCTGGGGTACTGGAACTCTGATTCAACCTTGGTTCGACGGGCTCGAGCCAGCTCCCCCGGGACGTTGGTCACAAGCGCCCTTCGCAATACCGTCAGCCACATCGAACTATACAGCCTTTGGAACCGTTCTCCAGCACCTCATACCGTCATTCACGCATCGTATTTGCGACCGCTGCCGAAAATCCTCCATGGCTCGGAGACGAAAACCCCCCCGCGCGGGCGCGCTCACGGAGATCCAACCCCTCAAGATCGCCACCCAGATCGCTATACTCCAGGCGCTCTACTATCTCACAGCCGGGATGCTGATGCTCTTCACCGCGCTCGTCACAGGCATGAGCTTCAGCCTCAACATGCTCCTAGGCTGGGATGGCGTCCGCGGTGACACCACGCGCGGATGGCTGCTCTCCTTTGTGTGGCTACTGGATGGAGGACTATTCATGTACGTCCCGACAGCTCCCTTTTCCCTGTCAGATCCTCCCCCGGAGGTGCGCCCCTGAAGTTTGTGCTAATCTTTGTTTGGGGGGGGCGCCGATTTTGCAGGTCCGTCGCCATTGTCATCCTTGTCGCGAGGAGCAAACTCGTTCCCGACTTTGCGCTCACGATCCACGGCCTGCATCTCGTCTTTACAACTCTATATACGCACGCGCTGCCCTCGAATTCCATGTGGTGGATGACCATGGCGGGTTCATCCGCCGTGTCGATCGCGCTCGGCATGTGGGGATGCCAGTATCGCGAGCTACAGCCCGTGTTCTTTGGCGGGGGAAGGATCCTCGGCTCCGGATCCAGGACAAGCGGTCCGACGAATCAACAAGCCACTGCCGAGGAGGGCCAAGCTGGTCTTTTGAACGAAGAGGGCGATGATAATGGCGAGGCCGGCTTTTCGCGTGGCAGAGGAAGAGGGCGTGGGAAGGACGGCAATGGCGAGTATGAGTTGGCGGAGATGAAGCAAGGTGCTTGAAGTCCGCCATCTTGACGTTTTGCTATTTTGAAAATCGAACGGGACCTAGCGCGGCTATACGGACCTGGATGTTATTGGGGCAAGTAGGGGTTCTTGAACGAAACCAAAGAGCGGACAATGGGTAGAGGAACCGGTGCAACAAAGCTAATGCCCCGTCCTATGCTGTACCTGGCGCCCCGAGGACTAAAGCAGAGGAACTGTATCAGCACTACATTTCTACACGAAGCGGCATCCTCTCGCACACACTACACATATATTCTTTCGAGGCCTTGACTCTCCGCCCACGGTACATTCGCAAACTTACTGTCCTTCGTGTCAGTCCTCTTCTTTTGCGCGAATTCTTGGATGGCATTTTCTTCCTCTTGCGTTTGAGAATCAAGTAACGGGATTTGGACCGAAGGCAGGGGCAAAGATGATGGTGAGGGGGCAATTCTCGTTACATGGCGAGCGTTGCGAGGTTGGGTGGGAGTGGTAAAGCGTGGCGTTGCATTTGTGGCGTTTTATTTTTCTTGTTCTTCGATTATTTCTCATAAATATTTGCTTCTTCTTTTTTCTTTACTTCCTTTTACTACTTTTTTTTTTCTTCTCCTCCTCCTCCCTCATCCTTCTTCCCCTTCTTCTCCTCTGACTTCTTCTTCTTCATCGTCTTTGTTCCCTTACCGAGGCGATATCTTTGCATATGTACTTGGTATGTATATAGTGCTTCCAAAGCGTGCTGGGCAGCTTGTCGGTTGCCCTACCTAGTTTACTTTGCACAGTTGCAGGTATGGGAAGATTGCCACACGACAGGGAGATAACCATGCGTTCTACACGGAGGCCCTTTGCAGCTTTGCACGCTGCGGGTAGTCCAGTCAGTGGCTAGCATCACCCGCATAGAGCTGTAGGAATAAAAAGCTACATCGGTGTTGACGCCATCCATAAGAATGAAAATCAGCCCTTAACTAAGTGCTCACTCACGTGCATTGCAAGCCACCCTACTAGTTACCCCCGAGATCACTCCTACAGATACAATTTGCATACATGATACACGCTTTTCTCGTTCAAAACATGCTATACACCGTTCTTGTAACTCATTCCATATCACCTTCCTTTCATGCCCCCGCCACCACCGCCAAATTCTCATAAATCGCCTTCTTCACCTGATACAGTGTATTTCGCTTCCCCAAAGCCGGCAACCCCACGCTTTCAACCTCGATCCTTCCCTCCGCCGTCTTGCGCACCGACACAGACCCATCAATCACGAGAATGCCCTCGCCTCGGAACTCAGCGCCGTGGCCCGAGCCTTGCATCGCGCGTCGGAGATCCGCCAAGCGCAGATCGCCTACATGAAGGGGCTGGGCCGTCGTCCGGGCAGCCGAGACGAGGTTGGAGGGCATGACATCCAGGACAGGAAGAATGGTGTCCTTTGAGGCCGTGTGGGTGAGCGCCGTGGAAGGCAGAGCAGCAGCGGCGGCGGCGGCGTCCATCTTTTGTCGCTTGCTGGGGGTTGCATCATTGTCGTCGGCTTCATCCGCGTCTGCGGCGGCGGGGATTTCGCCGTGGGCATTGTCATTGAGCGAGGTGGCTAGGAGTTGGCCGCTGATGGTGACGATGCTGAGACCGCGCACGTTTTGCCATTTGAGTTTCTTGACGAGAGAGTCGGCGAGCTTGACGACCCAGGCGTTGGTGTCGACGCTGGCGTCTACCCAGACGCCTACGCCTGGGGTGAAGACGTCAATGGCACGGTCGTTGCCGTCGGTGCCGAGCGCGGCCCGGCAGTCTTCTGCCAGACTCATTGTTTCGGCCTGGTTGCCGCCCACGAGAATGAGCTTGCGGGGTTGTATCAGAGGGATCAACATATCCAGGCTGCGCCGGTCGTGGAGGCCGCTGAAATCGACGAATCCAATGCGGAGGTTGGCCTGGATCGTCTCGCTCTTGTACACTAGTTTGCATGGCCCTGTTGGTTCTTCTGGCTCCGTGTCCTCCTCGACGTCATCAAGATCATCGACCATGGCGGGCCCGCCTTTGTCGGAACCTGCCCCTGCGCCGTCGTCAACGTTTGCTGTGCCGGGCTTGTTGTTATTGTGATTATGGCCTCGCTTGTTGGGGCCTTTCGAGCCCTTGGCAACATCGTCCCATTTACGTTTCTTTCCTAGTTTGTCGTCTTCTGCAGTCACGTTGCCGCTCTCGGCATTGTCTTCGTCTTTCTCTTCGGCCCGGAGATAGTCCTCCGGTCGAATGAGCTCGCCAAAGTCGTCGGTTCTCTTGCGTCGGATGACTACGGGAAAGCATCGCTCTCGGCCCTTTTTGCCGCGCGAATCAAAGTCATAGACGCCTTTTCGTTTAATCAGAACGTTGATGCCGAGGTCTTCGTCTTTGAGGATCACGTTTTTCCGGCTCGCTTGCCCCATGGTTGCCGAAACGGTGAGGGCTTTGCCTTGTTGTTGGCCGTCCTCGTCTTCAGACTCTGACGAAGATTCGGACGAGGCATCGTCGACGACGTCGGCTGGTCCATCCAGCGACCCGGCTGCGCCCGTCTGTTGCGTTGCTTGAAGCTGTCTCTGGGTTGCAAGCCACTGTTGATAAACTGCTAGTTCGTCGCCCTCCAAAGATTGCCTTGTAGCCTCGCGAATGACCAATTCTCGCCCACCTGCGTATACTGATTCGACGTTTTCGCCATTACTGCTGGCCTGGTCCACTGACACTCCATCACTTCTCTCCTTCCACCACTCCCAGAGAGTTCTTGCTATCGAAGGCGGACCATTGTTTGTCAAAGCTGGGCGATCCGTTAGTATGACAAGATTGTTCGGCCCTTGCGCCAAGCCCTTGAGCACGTCCTTTGAAAATCCCCATTCGAGGCTCGTGTCGCTAGCAAGAATGACTCGTCCGCCGCTTGACGGGGCACCATCTCCGACAGCTGGCGAAGCTTGGTTGACGAGTTTCGCTATTTGTGCTTTGCGCTCCAGAATTCGCAGGAATTTGAAGTCGAACGGCCCAGCTTCCTTCTTCTCCATGGCCCCATTCGCCTTCCGTTGACCTTCAGCACACGCCTCAAACTCCTGAACGATGTTATCGTCCATCCATTCCAGCATACTTCTGGCGTTTCGCATGGTACTGGACATGTTTCTGCCAGCCAGGTACAGCTTGGTCGATCTCAGGGTATTTTCGTTTGCGCCGGGGGCTGCATCCGCTCTCCAAGCGTGCTCGAGAAAGTATGACAGCTCCAAGACCCTGGCGCTCGAGTCGACCGGGATCAAGACGGTGCCGCCCTTGAACACACACGTTTTGATCATGTCGAGCATCTGTTCGTCTCGCTTGATCCGACTTCCGGATTGTGCTGATTTCTGAGCACCGCGACTGCTGCAAATCAGAGCTGTGGGCTTTCGAAGCTGCTCAATCACCTCGGCACCTCCGCCCCCGGCTCCTCCGAGCCATGCTGCGCCAGCAAACACATTCTCTCTCGCCTGGTTCCAATCCACTGCGTAGACAATCGACTCGAGCCCGTGCTGTATGTGCCATATTGTGCCACCGAGGGTATGTCCGGAGTTGTATGCGGTGATGGTCAGCCCGTTCAAGGGCGGTGAAAAGGGCGAAGGGAGAGGTTGATGTGGTTGAGAATACTTGAGAGGCTGGATGAGAGTAAAGTAGCGCGCGATCTCGTCGGGAGTGGGCGACTGGAGTAACAAGTTCTGCGCCGCCGCCGCAGCCGTCTGTGTGTACGCATACGCTATCTCAGATAACGAGCTTTGTCGGATGGCCGTAGAAGCCGCAGGAGTTGAAGAATATAGATCCTGTGTCAGCGATCGGCCGAGGTCGATGACGGGTCGGGTCGCGTAGGCGGGGATGCGCGTAAATAGTGGCACATGTTTGCAGCAATGAACGTAGGCCGCGAGGTGGGAGACAGTCGCATGCGTAAGGAGTATTAAAGATAATGTAGGAACTTGTCTAGCGAAGAGGCCGCAGTGCGTTGTTAGCAGGCGGGCAGCAGATAGTCGGCATTATTACGCTCGAAGCGTTCCTCCAAGACTCACTTTTCCAGCTCTTCTAGCTTTCCAACATCAAACGTCTCATCCCATCCTAGATCAACCAGGATCTTGACGCCGCCATCGAGCTCCAGCAGCGATTGCGACGCAGTCGACTCGGAGAGCGCGCCCTGAAGAGGGCAAAAGGTGAACATGCTACGTGGTCGTGGCTCGTGGCATAGGAAACAGTGCCGGAAGGGATAGAGGGAGGCTGATTTACCAGTAAAGCGGCGCTTTACATGATCATCTCACCTCGATCTTTTGCCGCAGAGGGTCGATGCTCTGCTCTCGTGCTGCACAATAGAAAACGATTATAAAGAATGACTTTGGGTCGCGCAACAAGAAGCTCAAGACGTGATGCCGGCTTCGTCCATTGGCTGCTCTCAGCTGCCATGTGGACTCCAAGCTTGGGCCTTCGAATCGGACTCCGGAGCGGGCCAACGATATCGCGGCACATGGCCTACCCTACTGGCCGTTGGTGAAAATTGTCGTTTTGCTGGGATAAACCCGCTCCGGCTCTCGGCACTTTCCGCGTCGGATCCGATGTGTGGATATAACGTCACGGAATATTCGCTGCCTCTTCCTTGAACCACGGAAGGACGTGTCGACGCTACGGTAACGCAGGGCTCGGAGCGGTGATCAGGGCACCCCAAAGTACCCGGGGTCCCCAGACTTCATCCCACTGCCAAGCTCAGGCACAGGATCAAACCCGACGGATGGAACTGCGCGACTTTGACAGCAACCCCCAGGTGAAACCAACCTCCAACCTCCAACCTCCAACTTTCAATCTCGCGACTCTGCGACTACATATCCCATTTCTTTCCTGTCAAAGAGCTAAGCGCCACCGCCTCCAGTTAGATACCATCCCTCAGTAGTACTTAGTACTCAAATCATGGCATCGGAAGCAAAACCCATTCTCATCTGCGGCGCCGGCGTCGTTGGCCTGACTCTCGCTCACGGTCTCAAAAAGGTACATACATCTTCATCCTTTCTCCCTCCCAGAGAAGCATAAAGCAAGTCCACAAGCATATTCCCTGCTTTGATTAGGGAGCAACTCCCTTTCAGTTTCTTGGCAGTCAGTTTATACCGATGAGCGCAAGCCATGGGGTTTCCCCAGCCAAGATGTCACCAGAATTGGCCTGAGGATATGATTTTCTAAACATGTCCCGTAACCTGTGCCTGTGCCGTGTGCCAACGTTCCACCGTTTCTTGTAGGCCAATATCCCGTTCCAGATCTACGAACGCGACGAGCACATTGATGCGAGGGGCCACGGATGGGCCATCACGATTCACTGGGCTTTGCCATTCCTCGTGGACCTCTTGGATGGAGACACGGTGGCGCGGCTCGAAGACGTGCAGGTCGACCCGGAAGTCGGCCGCAATGACAATGGCAACTTTCTGTTCCTCAACCTGGACACGCTGGAGACCAAGTTCCGCATCCCGCCCAACAAGCGCCGGCGCCTCAACCGCGAGAAACTACGCAAGGTGCTCCTCCAGGGCGTGGCGGACCGGGTGCAATGGGGAAAGCGACTTCGCGACGTGCAAGTGTTATCAGACACAGAGGGAGTAGTAGAAGCAGATGGACGCCTCGTGCGCGTGAATTTTTCTGACGGCTCCTCCGCCGACGGAAGCCTACTTGTTGGCGCCGACGGTTCAAACTCTGACACAAGAAAGTTCCTCGTGCCAGAAGCCCATGACAACCACGCGCTCCCGGTGCGGCTTGTCGGCGTGGCAGTAGAAATGACGCCCGAGCAGGTCAAGCCCCTCCGCGACATTGACCCCCTTCTCTTCCAAGGATGTCATCCCGTCACCGGCCATTTCCTCTGGGTATCCATGATGGAGACACCCGAAGTCAACGGCACCAAGGGCACAGCCGAAGAACGCTACCAAGTCCAGATCATCGTCTCCTGGATGTTCAAGGGACCTCAAGATGAGGTCCCGGCCGTTCCAGCCGCCCGCATTGCTGAGATGAAGCGCCGTGCCCGGGACTTCCATCCCCTTCTCCGCCGCACCGTCGATAGTATCCCCGAGACGGCGCCGATTCTTGAGATCGGCATCCAGGACTGGCCATGTCTCGACTGGGATAATCGCCAAGGACGCGTCACGCTGGTCGGCGACGCAGCCCACGCCATGACCATGTTCAGGGGCGAAGCCGCCAATCACGGCATTCTCGACGCGTACAAGCTCGTGCAGCAGCTCAAGAAGATTCACGCGCGGGAGCTATCCCTCCCGTCCGGTATCGATGCCTACGAAACGGAGATGAGAGACCGGACAGGGGGCGATGAAGGCGCCGTCATGCTCAGCCGGCAGGCGTGTCTAGATGCGCACGACTTTGACGGCCTGAATGAACATTCGGCCGTGTTGAGGAGGCGGGCTATCAAGACGGACTGAAAGCAGTCTGCAGAGAATGCGGCATACCAACGGGCTTTACTGATCTAAGTTGCGTAAACGATTCGCAATTTGATGAATGATGCAATTAGTACCGGATGTACATGGGCATGGTACGCGCCAATATGCAGTGCTGTCAAAAAGAGTACACTAGGATAGAATACGATAGAGGCAACGAAACAACAATGATCCCATGTCTCATATAGCCTTGCTGACTCGCTATGTTCTCACTGGCCAACAACTGCAGACCGAGCTTTAATCAAGGAATCATCACACGTACCCGGTTCCACGAACCACAACACAGGTCACACGAGTGATACAGATAGATCGGGGTGACTCACCCCGATCTATCAGCATATCCCGCACTTGCACCGCCTTCGGCTCCCTAGTGTCAATTCTCACGCGCTTCACATACGGGCGTGTGCTTTTTATGAGGGTCATTTGCTCTCGCACACCATCCCCATCCCAGTATCTCCTATTCCTTCCGGTAAGCTTCATCTCTTCAGCGTCCTCCCCCTCAGTGACACGTCACCCAAAGATTTTTACTTCCAATAGGTATAGTAGTAGGTATGTAACAGGAAAAAAAAACAATGTTGTCATGTTTCATAAACGCGCTAGTCGCTTGATGTCGAAAAAGTCTATTTTTCTTGCTAACGCCGGTGGCACTCCTCAAAGCTCATTGGTATTCCGCCAGAAACGCCATGACAACCATACATATAACCGGGCCAAGTCCAAAGGCCATAGAAGCCAAATAAGAAATCTATCGCTCTAGATGTCTTGATACTTGCTATTTCTGAAGAAAGCCAAAAAAAAAAAGTACAAGGATCCACTTCATCGTCCTTGAGACATTCAAAGTCACCATGGATGAAGGTCTTGATCCCTCCGGGATTGCTCGCCCTAGTCCCGGCATAAAAGTAATTATAGTCATTGAAACACTCCTTCACTCCGCCCATTGGTATATAAAACTACTGGGAAAATGTCAAAAAAGGCCACCTTGGGCGTCTCAACAATAGGTAAAAAGTCTGAGCAAGAAAAGAAAGGATACACCTAGTGGTAGAAACGAAAGAAATAAGCAGCCCTGCTAGTAAGCCCCCTGTCGTGTTTGAATAGCGGCCTAAAGACAAAACTTTCGATCCAGCATTCTCAAAGCTCGGGTATCTTCGCTCAGAGCGCAGTTATCGGGCAACGTAGTCGTCCGCGGACTATGAGACCGACCATGCATGTTGCTCTCAGATATTCTTGTTGCAGACTCACTCCAAGGATGAAGCAGACTGGGGAAGCCGGAGAGTTGATGACCACTGTTCGTGGAATCTTCCTGCTTCATCTTGGGCGGTGTCATACTATGCTCCCGCGTAGGAGGCGTCATCACAGCAGGACGAGAAGTGGACCTCGCAACTGAGCTGAGAGCTGGTAGTGGCCCATGGGCGCCTTGGCGGTCTCTACGGCCAGGAGAATCGGGAGGTCCCGGAGGCGACGGGCCTGTGCGATACGGAGGCAGCGGAGCAGCCGCGATTGGTTGCGGGTGTTGTAACGGCGGTAATGAGGGCCGATCGTATGGTGGCATCTGAGGTGGGGCGTGAGTATAATGGGATGCCGCGTGAGGCGCGTGAGTCGGGGGCAGCGGAAAAGCGTGCGCTGGGGCGCCATGAGGATATGTCGCAGGCATATAATGAGTAAACGGAGGAGTCGCACCGGGCGAGGGGGGCCAGACGTAGGTATGTTGAGGATAATGGGTATAAGCCAGATGAGAAGAGGCGTGGTGATGAGGAGCAATCAAGTAGGGCGGTTGCATTGGTGTTCGTGTGAGTGCAGGCGTCTGATTACTTTCGCCCATGCTAGATTCCGGATACATGCCCTTTGGCGGTATGACGGCTCTCAGTGCAGGATCTGAGCTGGGTTGTGGCATTTCAGGTTGGCCAGGTTCAGGGCGCGAATAGTAGGAGATGAGGTGCAGATGCTGGCCCGAGGCAGTGGTGATGCTAAATGACTGCTTCATCAAACCGTCGGGCTTGTATCGGTAGCCTTCTGGCTCGCCGTCATCGTGGTCCTCATCGCTTCCGCGTCCCGAGTCAGGAGACTTGCCGTTGCCGCGTCGCGCATTCCCGAAACCGCCTCCCCTTTTGCCCTCCATCTCACGGTAAGTCAGGAAACTACCGGATACTCGGCTGGCACTCCATGATTTACCGTCTGTCCATCTTCTCATGCCAGCTTCCCGTTCGTCCCATACGAACACGGATCCGGAGCATATCGATTGTCTCTCCTTTTCTGAAAGTCGACGCTGCACCCTGGGCAACAGTCCCAGGCGGCAGGCCTCAAATAGCTTGATGGCATCGGTAGGAGTACGCACGTAGCCATGGTACGTCTCCATCTTATCGGAGCTCATCAGCTCCGTTTTGAGCAATCTCACCGTACCTGCTTTCACAGGACGTCTCACATCGGCTGGGTCTGTGTGAAGGGTGCGGTGAGCACGAGAAATCAAGTTCAACAAGCTCGCAGAGCTTATTGGGACACTCTCGCAGGCTAGTTTGGGTTTGACTGAGCAACGGAGGCCGATTTATGAGTCAAGACCGTCTCCAACCGAAGAGTATTGATGCTGCAACTATTCTCGGTCAGCCATCGTGGTCGGACTTGTTGTCTTTTCAAGTCAAACTTCTGTGGATGGGGATAATGAGACTGGGAATGAAGGTTTATAAAAGAACGATTGAAGCTCCAGGATTATATTCTCAGCTGTGTATATATGCATCTTTTATGTGCTTGTGCTTGTGCTGTTCTTGCGTACGTAGTAGCATGGCGTCGGGGGACTTCCCCTCCAACGCGTTATGCCCGTGGCATCATGCTATTCGTGCAAGCCGCTGTCTTTCGACAAGGCGCATGAAAGCACTTGAATCGGCCGTATTGGAGATGTAACAAAAGGAGATAAGGGAGAAGCTACGCGATGGTCGGTGGAGTCCCAATCCATGAATCCTTCGCGAGGCAACATACCTGTTACGAATTGCGGCAAGATTATTGACAACCGCGAGAAGGCGTTCGCTTTTGGCTGCTCCAGCGCGGGGGATATATGCCGCGAGTTCTATCTTGGAATTGAGAAAGATTCGGTAATGGCGAGGTTGTCGTGATGATACTGGGCCGGGCTAATGGACTAAGCAGGGCTGGATAGAGATTCAACGGCTGGTAGATAGTTGTCGACAACGTGAAGACGATAGACCGACATTGAAGGCTTGCCAAATTTGGAGGATATGTTCTCAAGAACAAGAGGCGGATTAGCTCAGAAGAAATAAGGTTGGGGCACGGCGCTCTGCGTGACATAGCAAGCAAGGGGCTGGAGGCGACGATCCAAAAGTGCATGGAACATTGAAATCGACCAAATCCAAATGGTCAAGTTCGGCGCCGTGGAGCCGAGAAGGGTGCGTACATACTGATTCAAGGACCTCGAGAACGCTGCGCAGAATTGTACCTAGAGCTGACGGGAGCCAGGGTCTGAATGCTTGGACCAGACCAGCAATGGGGTGATGGCGGGGACGGGGGGGGCGCGTCTAACAAAGGAGGAGGGGGCGTGTGAGTCCGTGCCTGCCTGCGATGTCCCAGCAATCTCCAACTCGATCGTCAGACGATCGCCAAGTCGTGCAGTTGCGGAAGGGCAACAAAAGAGACGAGTTGGCCGAACATGCATATGTATAAATAACCGGAGATTTGGACGCTCCATGCACCCAACATGTGTCCTCCGGGATGCCATTGCGGGCCTCGCTGGACAAGCTTTTGCTCTTCTTTGTTGAGCTTAGTCTGAGCTGGCTGCCCCAAAGAAGCTTGATTTGTGAATGCCCTTGGTTAGTACGGAGTATGTATGTAATAACTCGCATGTCATCCTCTACGCCAGTCACCAGTACGGCAGCAAAGAAGCTTGGCTATATGTAGCATCGTGTCTGGTAAATGCAAAAGAATGTCTCAAAAACACCGAGATAATTGCCTATATAATACACACGTACGCAGGAGCTACGAGACTGCGCTTGGAGAGGGCTAGAACTTGGAAAACACGGGGGGGGCACAGTGGCTGGCATGTTGTGGTGTCCATGGCTGACACTAGACTCTAGAGATTCAATTGACTTTGGTCACTGGTGAGATCAACACCTCCTCACACCTCACCAGCTAAAGTGCGTATTCGCACAAGAAATTCTTGCGTTTAGGCAAATTTTGGAACATTGGCGGACTGCGGGAAGGTAGCAAGCGGAAGGATAGGTAGTTCAGCCAGCAACCAGTATTGGCCGGAGATAAAGCGCAGTTAAAAGAGGCCATACAGGCACGCCCATCGCATTTGCAAAGGCAAGAGAAGTTAGAACTGAGGCAACACTGCACTGGGGCGTGCCGGTCGGCCGAGCCAAGAAAGCGCGATGCACAATGCCGAGGATGAAGAAAAAGGCCAAGACAACCTGACGTCTTCAGACAGGTACAGGGTTGCAGAACGCGCCTGCCAAGCAAAAACACGGTCATTCTAAGCCAATGAGGTGCGCTGGAATCACTGTCATTTGGTACACACATATCCGTACGTGAAGAGGCTTAGCTATTATGAGGTAGGTACGGAATACCGTTGGTAGATCTAAGGATGATATCATGATAGACATACATACCTCGTATGTAGCTTCTTCTCCGCTTGTAGTCATAGACTTGAAAGTTGATCGACTATGAACCTACGGAGTAGGGCGCGGAGAAGGCAGAAGCCTACCTAATCTTAACTTTACGCTGCACGCGCTGCCGCGAAACCGTGAGCGCACAAATTCTGCTCCGCGCGCCAGCGGCATGCGTGGCCAATCATCTCCGTAGCAAGCCTCTTGATGAATCAGTTTGCTGTCACTATAATTCATTAAGCTTTGGCGGGCTGCGCATTCTTTGCGGCATCTCCCTGATGAAACCCCTCGAGTGCCGACAATCCGTGCAGGGGCAATGACGTGAGACGTGATGAAGGAAAATAGAGGTAGGAAGAAGGATTGAAGCTAAGCTTAAATCTGTCTGGCCTCGCCGGCACAACTACGTCTGTGCGCTGCATCTGTGCTTACGTAGGTACCTACTCCGTACATGGTATGTACATATGTATGTCCTATAATTATGTACACATAAATAGAGGCAGGGAAGGAGAGAAGTTGGTTGAGTTGTCAAGTTGTCAACCGTCTGCGTGGCGTGGTCGTTGGTCAAAAAGAGGGTTAGAGCCTGGAGCTGCATACGGATATGCAGCACGCAGATGCAGGGTCGCACCGACCCTCAATTGACCACACACCTTCCTTGCCGTCAAGAACACAAAAAACACCAAGAACACAACATGCAGCGTAACGTGGGCCGTCTTCGTGAATCGTGGGTGATTCGGCACCTTGGTGGTGGACCCGATTCTCCCCTCGTACCGGAGAAGGAAAGAAGACCAGCCCCTAATCCAGGAACAGGCAGATCGTTATACTACAAATCCACCCAGGAGCGAGGTTCAGCCAATGACGTATTACCCCGGAAATAAGTGCGCACTCATCCCCTTTCTCATGCTTGTTAGAACATTCGTATGAACTACAGGGTCTTTAGCCTTGCCGTGTTTGTCGTATGTATGTATGTATTTATTACTGACCACTATATATAGGTACCTACATTAATGTCGTGTGCCGTACATGGTAAAGAGGTGGACCCTTTGGCGTGTCTCCGTTAAACAGTCTCTAAACCAGGGGGTGCATTACATGCACGTAAATTGTAACTCGCGGCACGCTCTATCCGATAGAAATCGCGGAGGTGCTACGGTATCAAACGCGGCTAATATCGAGGCACAAGCTGTGAGCCTGTGCAGTGTGATTACCCCCGTGACCAAGTATGGTGAGTAATGATTGTGAGGACAGGACGTGACCTCTAACTTCTGTCCGTTGTACAGAGAACATATCAGACACGACCGTCGACCGTGAGAAGAGGGCGTGTTGAAAGAAAAAGAATGACAAACAGGAGGAACACAGGCACATGACAACAAACACCAAGGGGTACAGAATATCGACTTCTCAAGCAAAGGCAAGACGCTCTCATTAGCCATGTTGGCTCGTATTACCGAGCACACCGTTGACCGTCCTCTCCGTGTGCTGGTGACCTCGCCGCTTGAGAGCGCGCAAAGCGTATCCGGGTAACTCGGCACGCAGTCCACCTCGGCGCCGCTCAACTCGACACACAGCATATGGCCGGTGACAGATCTCGAAACGAGGGCCTGAAGGGAACATGTCACAAATCGGTAAGTTGTAACCGCATACAAACCTAATCATGCAGCAGAGGGGAGATATAAGCATAATTCTTTGACTGACTAGCTCGCCAGGTTTACACCGTTTCTCTGCCCGCTGGGGACTTGTGAGGCTACGACTACATACATGCTGATATGCTGATGTGTTCAGGGAGGAGAGTCAGCCGAACGCCCACTGCCGTACGGAGCAGGCCTGGGGCCATGTGTGCATCAGTGGAATCACCTTTGCGGCACCGTTGCGGCATCCATAGTTGTACATGTCTGTGTGTGAGCATGTGCGAGCGACATGTAATATGTATGTATGTATGTACCTACATACAGTATTGTAGCGAACGCAGGGATGCGGATCTTTAACCTTACGGAGTATGCATGTGCTTTACCGGACCCTTGCATTCCGGACGTTGCATGGATTATTACAGGTGGAATTAGCAGTCAACTCGCACGCCCGTCGCCATGGCTGGCCATATCTTGGCAAATCGGCGGATCTCACTGAACAAGATGCCTGAAGCGGAGATTTTATCAACCAGCGGCTAAACGAGCGCTGCTGCAAGCTGCGGTGGGTGCATATGACGTCGAGGGGGCTTACGCCGAGCCGGCTCCGACGGCATCAGAACTTCAGAAGATGGTATGTACCGTATTTACTCAGTAAATTCGTCCAAGCCCGTGGGTCTGATGACCCTTGCTCGGGCAGATTTTCAGCGAACCATTGGCCACCACCATTGGCTTTTGATTTAGCGAGCTCAGCCCGCATCTTTAAATTGAATATGTGTGGAGGAGCCAATGGTTCGCTGAAAATCTGCCCGAGCAAGGGTCATCAGACCCACGGGCTTGGACGAATTTACTGAGTAAATACGGTATGTAAAGCAGCAGAGTGCAGCTGCAGCAGAAGCAGAGTAGAGCTCGCCATTCCGCATCGGCACCGAATCTCAGCGGATCTCAGTGCTCACTGGGCCCTGAGGCTCATACATATCCGGAAAGTCGGCTTTCCGCCGCATTCACGATACATACCTACGGCCTTTTGTTTGCGGCAACAGTGATGCGCAGCGGTCGGACATTTTCCAAGCGGAGGGTTTTTTTAGTCAGGCGGGTTAAAACTTGACTCACTGTAGTTTTTTTCTTTCTCGCTTCGCGATACCTATTCGTCTCTGTGGGTGTAGATCTAAAATAAAATGTCCTGGGCATCAAGACGAAGGTGACAAGTCTGATACGGTCTTTGCTTACACTATCATACCTAGTAAGGTGATGCAGAAGATGACGCAATGGTCCGACATTCCTTGCCAAGGGGTGGCAAAGGATCTCTCTCTCTCTTCAGACTTCCTCTCCTTTTTATACGGATATGTAGAATCATGGTTTACAAGTTTGTGTCCCTGTGTTCCTGTGACACTGTTTTTTAAATCCTTCGCTTCTGTTCATCTCTTTACTAAGTTTTCTCCTTGAGTCCTTCCCTTCCAACTTCACACCCCTCTCAAGCTTCAACAAGGCGCGACCCGCTTCTCCACTTGACAAAGGGTCAATCGCCCCGACGTTGGCTCTACATGTAAGTGCTCTGCTTTCCCTTTTAAGTTTTGGGTGTCGTTCGTGGTTACATGCCTATAACTTACAAGAGAGAGACAAGTCAAAAGAAAGACTATTGCGTAGATAGGCGCAAGACTGCATATGCATGTGCATGACAGCGGGGTCGCATGCATGAAATTGGGCCAAATATGGAGCACCAAGACGGGTAAGTCGGCGGCACTGGTCCTCATTTCGTCCACTGTGAGTCGCGCTTTTAAGCATGAATTTAAGCGTTGCAAGCCACTGGTCTTGGCATGCAACCTGCAGATTGCACCGTGTTCGCGGGCCGACGAGCAAGCGCGTACATAAGATGATGGGGACGAGGCCCTCTGATGACGATTTATTGAGGGTAATCACCAAATCAGCGGCGTATACTTCAAGGTGGTTACGCAGCTGTCATAGATCGTCATTGTCGTTGGAGTCGTTGGCGACAAATGGGAAATAAAAAGGCTAACTACGGAGTACTTTGTACGAAGTACACTGTACAACTCACACATTAAAAAGTTAGTGCGATGCGATACAAAACCTGCACTGTACGGAGTACACGACGACCAAATATGTAGCGTTGCCGCGTGCCCGGGCCACTGAAGAAATAAAATACATAAAGAGATTGACAAGGGCCGTGGTCGGACAGGCTAAAAGGCTTGGCATTGTCGAGGATGCCGTTCGAACCGTCTTGGCGACTCCCTGGTCGCAGTAACACACACCCCCTTCTCCACCCCCATACCCCGTACTCCGTACAACCAACATGCACGTTAATTACCTAAGAAGAGAAGACGCACAAAGACGCAGACAGACGCAAACGGCGGCCGTGATATTTATTCCCGACCTTCCATCGTCTGCTCCTGGTGCTCCTGCAAGTTGCAACGCTGTTGCACAGCCTTCGAAGCGGACATCGAGCGGGTTCCCAACACAGAGGGCTTGAGGTGGTGGCCAAGCCCGGTGCCCTCCATTCCGGTGCCGATTGATCCGTCCGGGATCCTATTTGACCAATCAACGGAGCCACGATCATCCCCATTTCCGGATTGGCCAGATTGGCTATGTAGGTACATTGCAGCGAACGATGGGGGCCTCTGGAATGCCGTAATGTCCGTAGTCTTGCAGCGTCGATGGCTGAAAAACGCCGACGGAAACTTCTTCTAGACGAAGACCTAACCTCTCGCTGTCCAGGTACACGGCGAAGCACCGGCCGGCGGCCTAAATAGGTACAATCTGTCGAGGCGAGCTAAAAATTTAGTCAAGTTAAAACGGCTGAAGCAGTGAAGGCATCGTTTCACTTCCGAGATGGCAACCCCCGGGCCGGTCTCCCTCTCCCCCACCCCCACCTTTTTAAAGTTTCCCTATCTTTTTTGGCTGTCATTAAAGTTTTCGATATGTACCTAATTCTATATACCCCCTTGCTAAACCAGTGGAAATCACCTACGGAGTACATAGGTAGGTATCCCTGGACCGCGTCGCGTCTCGACATGTACGTACTAGGTTGGCAGCTACATGCTCCATAACAATACCAGGTGTCCTGCTTAAAAATTCCACTGACCTTGTTGTAAAACGGACGGATCAATCTGACTCAGGTGCCATGCCGCACAGTCACAATCTGCGAACAACGATCTGCACAGTAATACAACTCTAGAACAGAGCGACAGAATAAGCTTCTCCTTTGCTTGAAAATCGCGAAAACTAGGCCATCTACGGAGTATCCATGACGCTTTATTGTGCGTGACTAACAAAGACTGACCTTTATTCTCTTGTGCGCCCTCTAAACCGGCCACCAGAGAAAGGAAGGACGCGGTGCGAGGTGGGTAGTTGCGTTGTTGTTTCCCATGTCTATCTATGTCGTCGGTTGTTGGAACTTTGGGTGTTTTTGGCAAATGTAACATTGGGTTTCCGTTGCGCGAGCGCGTGTGGCTGTGCACTTAATTGCCAGTTTTATAGGTAGTTACATACATACCTGTAGGTACTTCGCTTCGGCCGAGACCAGAAAAAGAAAAGAAAAGGGGCGGAGGGGAGGTGCCGGGCGCCAGACAAGCAGCAAGACAAGTTGCAAGACAAGTTGTCTCACTTGTACTGAACCTTGCTGGTTTTTGCCGAGATATGTAGGTACTCCGTAGAACCATTGATTCTTGAATAAACTGGCCCCCTTTTCTCCGAGTCTAAGCCACGATCGGGTCGTTGTTCAAGACTGGACGTCATCGGCTCAGTGAGTAGGGTGCGCTGGTGTATGTGCCCGTCTCTTCTTTGATTTCGGCTGCAGACAAGCCTCGCCGACAAGCCGTGTCCAAGAATAAAGTGGGAAAAGACAAGGAGATTTTTGCCCATAGGGTACGTCGGTTTATGTGAGACGAGCTGGCCATAAAGTGGTAAAAGGGGATGGACAGGTTTGTCACTCGCGCAGAGCTTTCTTAGACTGTTAGACAGTCATTGAAGTCATGACTGCAGTTTTTCTGGATGAATCTACCTGTCTGTCACTGCTTTCGCAATCGTGATCACTGGGCTTCGAGCCTTCGCTCCTTATAATCCAGCATCTGAGATCTCTAAAAAAAATGGACGGTAACACTTTTCCCAGCTCGTAAACTTCCGCTACTTTCGAAGTATCTGGAACGGAAAAGACGAACAAGCTAGCATGCTGGATGGCTGACCGTCTGACGCAGCTACATGGTTTTGACCTGCATTGTAGCGGTCGAGGCGAACAACACCGTCGACAACTTTATGTAGACTTACAAGTACGTACAACATTTCGTTATGAAATGCTTCAAGACCTTTCGATTAGCGATTTGCCATGTCGCAATGCCGTTTCACGTTCTTTACAAAATTACAGCTACACTACGATAACGATGCAAATCATATAACATCTATACATGTATGGACACACATACACACACACATCCGTGCACACGTGTCACGTGACACTCACATATACACATGGCATTTGAGTGACTCAACTGAGTTTGTACACGAGTCTGAGAATGTGAAACTCTCGCTCATGTAAACGGTGTTACGGTATGCCCCATGCTGTTTCTGTAATGCACACTGCACGAAGGACTCTCCCAAACTCCCACGAACGGATCGCCTGATGCAGATACGCATTGCAATGAAGTTTGAACTACTCTGGAGTCTGGAGTCTGAACTCTAAAGTAGACATGAAGTCTGGCGTTCCTTCCTCCCCTTTGACAAACTTGAAAGTAAAATTAAAGAGACGAACCTGACGAAGGAAAGAAAGGACCGTGTCGAGGTCTCGAGGACAATCCCGTAAACTGATGACAATTCTGTGAACTGGCATTTATAATTTATCACAATAGACGTTTTTCCATAGCTGTACGGTAAGTGGGAATTTCCAACCGCATACGCTCTCCGGAAATCTCAAGAGCCCATCTATCAAGGCTCGGGAAGGCTGGATTCTGGAAGCCACAACGGAGTGAAGGGTGAGGAGTCGCGACGAGAGGTCAAGACTCAAAACGCGGGAGTCGATATTTGAAGATCTTCAGTTTTTACCTTTGGCCTCTACATATCACACTTGCCTGTGTCGTCCATCGTAATATCTGGATTCTTCCAGTCCCGCCGCTACGGCCCTGTGGCCCCTGTCCACACTTTTTTTCGACTCCTGCCACTTGTCCCATCAGTGATCACTGATCACACACTCTGTTCCTGTCACCTGTGACCTGACACCTCCCAATTATGTATCCATGTATGATGCAACTGTAATTAACCATCCCATCCGTCACCATCATACTCTATACAGAGTACAAAGCGTGGGTATGTTGTTCTAATTCCATACCAGTGATGCAGTACAACAACATGGCGTCGCATGAACACTGGACAGTCAGTTCCCTTCCGAAGTTCCTCGGACCCTCCTAGCCTACCTATTTAATATTATTGGCATGCTTGCGCAGTGCGCATCATGACTGTAGGTTTCTGGCCATCGAAACAGCCTTTGGCTTCAAAATTCCACTTTGCGCAGCCGCCTTGACTCGGTGGGATGGATGTTTGAGTAACCAAGATTTGGCAATTGCCCGAACTGGCGATGATTCCTGTGAGCTGAGGCAGGGGATAGGAAACAAATCCAGGATTCCAGAGTGGTCGTTGCCATCAATTATTCTGTAATTCGTGATTAGTATGAGCCACTCAGCCAGTTAGACAGACAGTACGGATAGAGCTGCTTCGGGCAACGCTCTGTTGACACCATCCATGATTTAGGTGTTTGTACATGTTTACGCAATGAAGCAACTCACGTCTCCACACAACAGTACTCAGTTCCCCGTCCTTCCAGCGACTGAGCGCCAGGTTCAAGCGGGCTAGCACAGGCATGGTATGCCTCGAGGGTAGATAGAGCAAAGGTGCCGAGGACGGTGCTGAACTTCATATTGGGTATGTGGTGTAGAACAATTGAACGACTTTTACTTCTTGAAACTTTTCGTGAAATGAAGTAGAGGTTGGAAATCCAGATAGAGGTGCGAGATATGCCCGATTATAATATTGCACTGGAATGCCCCTAAACAATGCGTTAACGTCGCGTCCTGTCCAGACCTGAGACCTCCTTCGCCTTACCCGCCCGTTCCAACTTCCGTAGCCACCCGTTTCGTAGTCGCACATCTACGGATCGTCGGATGTTCATTTAGGCGCATTTCGCGGGCTAAATGGCTTCATCCAGGAAGGTCCATGGATTCCGTGTATGTATCGGCCGGATTCATTTGCTTGAAGAGTTTAAACTTTCTCTTCAGTGCTTTTATATGGACCTTTAAATAGACGAACGTACACTTCGACGTTCGTACCACGAAGGGGAACAACAAGCAGGAGGCGGACTCGTGAGAGAGTTCGAGCTGACGACAACCGTCTCGCTCTACGTGATAAAGAGGAAGTAGGGCCATGACCTATCTTCTGAATAGTGAACACTTTCAACAAGGCAGATGGAGACTGGCGAGGACTCAGGAGCAGACGGAGCTCAACTGGTGCCAGCTGGGAAATTATGAGGTAACAAGGTACCAAGGTAGTTATTGAGCTTTGTATCCATGGGACATGACTTTAGCGATTACCTCGTCTCGAGACCGCCGACCTAGGACCCAACCCTCTGAGCTCAGAGCAGCTGTTTTCTCCTCTTCACATTTTTTGAAACACTCGCCAGAGTCGCCACTTTGCTATAGAAAAGTAGAACGCCTGCGCATTGCAATATGCGCGCTGCAGCCAACAGGCCGCAGGCGCTTTCTTGTGCTTCAACTCCCAATCTCCCATCCTTCAGAGCATCACTTAACGCGAGAATATGGCAGCCATCTAACGATTCCGTTTGCAGCGGACCAGCGGTTCAGCATCAACATCAAATCGTATGCTTGTGGCGATATATGAGAATGATGGTGACGAGTTGAGGGATACGAAGGGGAAATCCTTCACTCGAAGTGAGGCTCTCCAACAGAAGACGCATTTGTTTACATAATACAGAGTTGCAAGCCGAATGAATGCGGTATCAATGCCAAGGCCCAACTTCCAGCGGCTCTTTATCATTCACTTTTGTTTCTACAGTGGCGCCGACTGCCAGGTGCCTTCGCCGAGGACAGCCGCCTGACACCTGGCGCGATGAAATTAAAAGAATCAGAACATGAAAGATCCAAATTTCACTTTGAAAAGAGGATGGCCCGGATGGTTTCTTTCCTACACATTTTATTCAGCGACACAATTGAAGTCTAGTACTTCCCCATGAGATGTTGCTTGTTGACAAGCATACGAGAATAACTTTTGTCATCGGCATGTCGACCGACGACCGACACTCTTCCTATTCTATACTTCTTCCACATAGATAACCTCCCTCACGATGACTCCAGGAAGATTGAACTCATGAGGTTGGCTTATATCACAGCGACTCAGCGAGTTCAATCTACCTGGAATCATCGCAAGAGATCTTATCTATGTGAAAGAAGTACTCGATAGGAGAAGTGTCGATCGACATGCTGATCAAGAAAGTTATCTAATATCCTGAGATGCTTGTCAACAAGCTTGAAGCAACAGGGAAGTACCTAAGTGGACTTTCATTGTGTCTGTTAGCGAGCCCTCAGCCAGAACGACATTTGCTCCAGATCCATGATCATCCATCTTTGTAAGGTATGCTACCAGGCCATAATAATGGACGGGGAGTCGGGGACCACTCCTCGTATCACGGACCACAATTACTAACAGAGAATATCGTAATAGGAGCGAGGTGCAGTGGCATGCACGCGGCGGTAACGACCTTCGCAGGCAAATTTGTGAAGGATCCCATAGGTCTGCTGCCGTCTGCATGCAACGGTCAGCTTCAAGACGCAGGAAGGAGTATTTGGATCGCCAGACGCATGTCACATGCCACGGCTATGTCAAAAGTAGTCACCTACTGGAATTCAGGAAGGCTACCTATAGGCTATACGCTTGAGAAGGCCAACAGGCAACAGTACCTTGAAGATGACCAAGAAACCAGTTTGGCTCACAAAGAAGCTTCTCTACGAGGTCCAAAAGAACGTTGAGAGTCCATCTTCAAGGTACTGTCGGCCTTCTCAGGCGTATAGGTAGGCTAAGGTAGCCTCTCTGATTTTCAGTAGGCGTCGGGCGACTACCTTTGACATAGGCGTGACATGTGACGTGCGTCTGGCGATCCAAATACTCCTGCGTCTTGAAGCTCACCGTCACATGCAGACGGCAGCAGACCCATGGGGTCCTTCACAACTTTGCCTGCGCAGTGCAAAGGTCGTTGTGATCACACGTGCCGCGTGCGTGTAGTATGTACGAGTGTATAGACACATGACCCGCCCTGGAGACATTCCACCCTGCCGGGACACTCGAGACTACTCCGCGTTTCTGATCTGCGAGTCAGAGGGTATGGGCCAGGACGGAGGATTTTCCCGGGGCAGCACGTGGGCCCGAGCAGAGGAGTCATGACTTAAGGACTTTGGCCGCCCCGAGGTCATTCGGGGCATTCAGGCGGCAGGCCGTGAGCCGGGAATAGAGTCACAGACAGGAGGACATTGTATATCATATCATCGCTGGCCTTCCCCAAGGACTCAGAGAGAGATCATGCGCCTCTAGAGCTCCTTGTAGAGTCAAAGTCGATTATTGCGTTCTGAATTGACATTCATCAGTTCCAAGCCCCAAATACTGGCCATTGTCACAATTGTTCAATGTCGCGTGCACCTCGCTCCTATTACGACATTATCTGTTAGTAATTGTAGTACGTGATAACGGTGATACAAACCTCGGACGAGGTGTTGTTCCCGGCCATCGTTATGGCGAAAGGCTTGGAGGTACATACCTAATGGCTTGGGGGGTACAGAACGTGAGGGATCGGATACCCCTACCGACCCCGACCAAAAGGTCAGAACACTACCTCTAGGTAAGCTGGTAGGAACCGGCTTAGTGGGGGACATAAAGGTACAGACCGTACAGCGCAACGGTCAGAGCTCGCTGAGCCGTCACACAGAATAACTTCAAACTTGCAGGCACATAATGGCTTGGATGAACAGAATGATACCAGCAAGGTTTGAAGGGACAGAAGAACCTGGAGGAACCGAAAGGCTCGACGAAGACAGTAGAGTCTCTATTCTATGTAAAGAAGAAACCTCTGTTGATTGCTGCCGACCTTTGACTTTGCGAAGAAGATACTGAGCTCAAGGGGACGGCCCGGACGGCGTGGCCCGCAAGGCACCGTAAACGGTAAAATTGGTTAGGTTCTGTTGTTATACACCTCGGACCATTCTCTTACATCGGCTCTTTGCCCAAGTCCTCCTGATATATGGTCCGCATTTGTTGACAACTTGACCCTTGAGCTGAGGATCGGCATAAATTATAATTCATTACACAAGACGTTCGTGACTGGGTTACACAGCTCGCAGTTGTTGCATCTCCGTATCCCATGGTCGACGTTTCCTAAGTCTGCAATCAGCTAGATTGTTAACTTGTGGCAAGCGCCAACGCTTCATGGATGAAGAAAAGCTCCGGCGCTCCGCTGCTCCGAAAGGCATGACGTCGAATGTCGCAGGCGGCCAGTCGGAGACGCTGGGTCGTGCCGTGCCGGTCATCACGGTGGGCTTGCAAGGTCAAACCGTGCTGATAACAGGCCGAAAAAAAACGTGAGCCGAAAAAAACGGCTCCGATTTGCTCTTCAATATTTTTCTTACGGTGCTTCCTAACCGTGCATTTCTGTTCAAGTCCAACAAGTGGTGATTGTGACAGTGCGCTCCCGATGGCCCTGAGTTTCAACTTTCACGGGTCTTATATAACAGGGGCCTTGACATGAGGACTTGGGACCGAACAGATGCAAGTTCAAACCACAAAAACAATAAATTCTGGGTCTCTAAAAAATCTCAGGAGGTTGAAAGCGTCTCCTACTAGCCTTTGGGGAATTTGTGTTCTTTATATGGCCTCAGACACCTCTCTGAGGCTCGGAAATGTCCTCTGTTCCAATCGATCGCTTCTCGCTTTGCTACTCGCTTTGCTTCTCGCTTCTGAGTTCTTCCTTCGACGGTGCTCTGGCTCGTGCGGTGTGCCCGTTCACCCCGAACTGCAAACAAGCCTACACGTGTAATATGTCCTTTCCAGCCCATGAGCCATCGCACATCGTTTCGAGCACTCATGTAGTCCAACGCGTGGGACGCCATCACGATAGTTCAGGCCTAAATTCTTTTGAAGTGTTGGCAGACCTCCGACTCCTCGCCCGTGACAGAAGGGACCTTGCCTGTGGGACACTTATCGAAGGCCACAGTCCAGTCGCGACAGCCACCTTGGCTCGGTGGCCTGGCTCCATCCTGGAGTAGGAAGACCTGGCATCCATTTGGATATTTAAAGGCCAGTACCTTGCCCCCGGTAGCAGGAACGTACGCAGTTTTCGAATCGCCGTTATCGCCGCTAACTTCGCTGTTTTGGGTTGACTTGCGTCAGCCAACAAGGTAGACAAGATCGGGAGAGCTGCTTCTGGCTATGACTTATTCGAGCCACGTATGTTTAATGCGCAAGAGAGAAATAACTCACGACCGTATGCAACAGTACTGAGTTGCTCTTCCTTCCAAGGATTGAGCCTCGACCGGGCTGGCAAAGGCACGGGATGCCTCGAGGGTGGAGAGGGCGAATGCGCCGAGGACGTTGCTGAACTTCATGGTGTGTATATTGAAAGACTTTGCTTCCGAAAATGTTTGAGATAAATTCGATCGGAAATGGTTGCGAAAATGAATAAGATGGATGCTTCTGATCCAGTGCCGGGGAGATCCCCGTGTTATATATTGCGCCAGTAGGTAGTACCTAATCAAACAAAACGTTGATATTTGCGACCCCCAGTCTCAATGTGAATGCGACCGCCGACAACATTGCAATTCCGACGCTACCATGCGCCAGACCCCGTTGCCGCTCCTTATTCAGGGCATGCTTATCCATTTAGGCAATTCCTTGGGCCATAGCGTAACCGAGAAAGGCTCACCTGTCGACCGGATGTAGGTACATACCTATCTACCTAGCGCATCTGTATTATTTCCGAAGTTCCTTGAAGAGTTTGATCCTTCTCTTGTTAGTGTGTCGCAACTTGCACACGTCGTGCTTGGTGCCATGTGATCAGATATCAACAGGTAGGTAAGATGCACATATATCTTATGTGTGTATCTCCTCTGTACAGAGAAAAAGAAGAATGGGGAGAGGAGATAAGCCGGGATTACCGCCAACTTCCTTGCTAACGAAGCCAGGAGGTTGAAACGGGGGAATCGTGTCGCCGTAATACATACTCGTGGGTAAACCCTTTTAATTGGCTGTCAACGAGAAGTGAAGCTTCGGAACCCTCGGCCTGGTACCTCAAAATGTGGCAACCCATCACCAACCATCCTATCAAAGCCGAGTCCAGACTCCAAAGTGTTGACGGCTACCAGGTAGCGTGATCATTGATGGCTCCGTGCCGACTCATGCCAAAAGTGGGTTTACCGTTTGTCTCAAGGCTCAGACGCTTTGTCATTTCCACTTCTACAAGCACAGTGGTGAAGAAGCCGTGTCCAAGTACATACCTACTCGCCACGTTCCTCTGAATGTGTTTTGGGCGGTGCACTTTGGGCATGTTCATCCTGCTCTAAAGTTAGAGTTCTCCCCTTGCACGGCTTGTTTGAAAATACATGTACTCCGTACGGGATCCTTCAAAGCTCGAACAGGAGGTATGTGCATCGGTACCTACCGGCCCAGTCTACCTAGGTACCTAAGGCTGACTGGCCACGTGGACAGGTACATATGCACCTACCTTAGGTATATATGCACTCGGTACCTGGTACAGTACACGCGGCGAAGCCCGTTAATCGTTTCCACGTACGGAGTACACTATGTACTCCGTATCGGAGTCCGTACTCCGCAAATACTAAATCCAGGGGCATCGTCCGGCAGAAGTTCAGAACTTGTAGAAGTTTCTGAACAGCCATGACAGGGTGGTGTTCTGGAAATTGGAGGACTGCGCACCGCACGTGACTGTACGTGGGAAAGGACCTTGGTTTGCAAGTTTTTGGCAAGGGACATTACAGAGTGTGTACCTAGGTTTGTAGATGTTTGCCCTCTTTTCCGAGTCAGTATTACTGATACGATCTTTGCTTAGAAGTTAAGATTCGGCTACCTTGCGACTGAGGCAGCATGCGGAGTAGGTACCGCCAAAGACGCTTTTATAACGAACCTATGTGACATGTCTCAATTCTTGGTCACGCGATCGAAGGTATGTAAGCTTCGATTGTCGGTCGGTCGACACGCGAGATATCGGGCCATGCATGTGTACTATTCATGCTTTGTGATCGGACAGCCCTCCCACATTCGTTTGAAGTGAAATCGGAAAACGTCATCTCGTTGCTCCGGATGCGCCTTTTCGATCCATACGACATGACGTCGAGTTGGTCGTCAGAGGAGGCGTCGGGTGACATAGGTAGTCAGTCGCCTTGGGGCAAGGGGAGCGCTGCCCATATGCTCAGGACAACTTCATCGCAGCTTACCTAGGTACCTAGTAGATACGGAGTAGCAGCAAGTCTCACGGCGCGCGTACCCCCCCGATCGACAGCAACTGACGACTTCGAACAGCGCTTCGAATAATACACTGTCAAATCTTAATTCTTCTGGCGGCAGCTCAACAAAATTATCAACCATCTATCAGCTCAGTAGAGGGCAGGAATGCAACGACAAAGTAAAAGCCAGGGTTGCCTATTGATCTTGCTGTTCTCAATCGCTGAACAATTTCGGACACAAAAAGCATATTCACGGGTCCTGGCACCGAGTCTGCTTTGGCGATGTGGTAAACCGTGAGCGGCAGGCGCAGGAAGTGGTCATGGTTCAATATGGCAAACATGGGCGGATGGATGCAGACGGAGCGAAGCTCCTGATACATCGTCGCAGCAGCCTGTGCCTCTTGGCCACTTGGAATGGCCGATGATCTTGGAAGGTGCGCGTCGATGAAACAGTCGAGGCAGGTGCGAGCTGGTCGCATGGTAGGAAAAACAACATAAACGACTCGACTGCGCAAGAATTCACACCCTCCGGGTGATTGGATGCTTCGAGGGCTGCATCTAGCCTCAACACTCTTTGATTTATCGATATTCGCGCGGAAGCCATCTGTCTTTCTGTTGTTGCTCGGTCTTGTTCTGGATACATCCACCCACGAAAACACTTCTTTCGTCCGTCCTGTCTGCCCGGCGCCGAGGAAAATAAATATCGTGTGGTCGCCAATAATAGACGTTGGATAAAGCGCCCCATCAGTTTGGATCCTCGCCTCACAGCGCTGGTATTGAAGCTTGCTTCAATAAAACAAGTGCTTGCCTGGGCACCAACGACGCGTCTGGGTGACGGCATCAGCAAATTGCTGCCAGATATACCACTCGAAGCATGCGCTTCTTTACCAAAAAGCAGTCGTCGGACGAAGACGTCGAGTCCACAACCGATGGGCGGGAAACGGATATGGTCAAGCCGAGTGCGGAATTCAATCTTGGGCACTTCCTCTACCTTTTGTGCCGCGACGCTATCCCGGGCATGGTCGTATCGGCTGCCGTGAACATGGCTATATCGTATGGTGAGACTGCAAGAGAGTTCCCTTTTCCCTTTCTTTCTCGTTTTTGACGACACCTGGACCACACAGCCGCTATGGACAAAGGCGTGAAATTTCGATTGCTTTTCGCTCCAGAAAGCTCGAGCTAATCTTGTGCAGTCATGTACGTGGTAGCCAACGATGGACCGACTGTGTGCTTGTTTAGGTTACCCAAATCTCTTGCGGGCGATGCAGCCATGACCATTTTCGTTCACTGCATCATTACTTGGTTCCTGAAATTCAACCTCGTGCGAAACGACCTCCGCAATGGTATAGCGCAGCCTATCGCTTTTGCCGACGACGAACTGCTGAACGAAGACGTTTGCTGGCTCATGTTCTTATCTCCAGAAACAGGAGAAGCTGTCGAGTCTGTTCGCATGGACTCATTGAAGTGGATTGCTCGACATCTCGTAAGAGCGCTTGTGTTCGCTTCGATGGTGTTTCTGACGTTCTGGCCCATCTCTCTCATCCCACTCATCTTGTCCGGCGATCGTGACGAAACCGACTTCACGTACCGCCGAATGTGGGCACCGCAGATCTTTAAGACAACTTTAGGAGGATTGCTTGGCTTACTCACATCGCCCATCATATCGATGATATGGCTGTTGAGAGCTGGACAGGAGGCCAATGTTGAGGATTAAGAACGCGCAAGAATGCGAGGGGAAACGAGTGATAGGGGTGTACCTTGTCTTTGCATCACTTTCAAATATCGCCAGAAAATATACAATACAGGTCTATTTTTAACGCGCCATGTTTTCTTCGAGGCAAAAGCTTGCCTTCATCGCGCGCAAACTCCCATGGCTTGGGCAGATGATGGACAAGTATACCATGTGCGACGTTCTAAAAGCTAAATTTCGACATCCCTGAGCCCCCTTGACCCAAAGGTGACATCCTCAAGCTGCTGTGATCAAGCAGGTCTATTGATGATGACGATGATGATGCTATGGCATTTGAAATATGATTTCAACTCTCTGTCCTCCACCCCTGATTGTCGAAAGCTCACGCGTGCTGCATTGCTGCTGGGCTGCTATGTTCAGGTTGTTGACCCTGCGGGTGTGTCCATCAAGGCCTTATTTCACAGAGAGCGCCCTTTGGTGCACTTCGTTAATGGCTTTGAAATCGGGTGTTCAGTGGCTTGCACTGATGAGTCTATCATTGTAAGAAGCCATAAATTTAATACGCGATGGGAAACGCGATGAAGCGCTTGCGATAGAGATGTATTGGTCTACCTCCCAGAGTCCAGGAGGGGGTTTGGGGCGCAAGACTTGAGGTGAGCCGAGAAGACCGCGAAATAGCCTCTCCCGAGCCTGCAGACAGCCGTCGGCCGACGGTACCATCACATCGTGAGCGCTGTTGACGTCTTATCAATTGTCGCGTCGAGTCGCACTACCTAATGTATTATAAGTTATTCCCGTACCGACACCTGCGTTCCTACTTATCCGGAGTGCCGCCTCAGCAGAAGAACTGAAATGAACGAAACGACGGAACACGACCAACAGATAGAATCTCCTCTGCAGAAGCGGTCGCAGCAACTACCTACTTGAAGGCAGGACAAAAAGCGATTGACTGTTCACCTCACGACAGGGCAAGCCCCGCAAGGTCCCGAACTTGCCATGAAGGAACACACGAGGAAGGCAAAAGCGTCACACCGTACACGGACGATGGCGACATCAACAAAAGAGTGTCAAAAGAATTGAACGAACACTTGACTACCTTCGCGCGTGACCCCCGTTCTGTATAAGCTTGTAGAACGCACACGAAAAGCTTCTACGCCGGCCCATAAGCTTCTGCGCGGCCCAAAAGCTCCGCCCTACTTCAGTCCAAAACGCCATTTGGCTAAGCTTTTGGTTTTCGTAAGCTTCCACAAAACGTCGTTCGACAAGCTTAGGCGCATACACAGGCTTGGGCGCGTACATAGGCTTAGGCAGGTGCATAGGCTTAGGCAGGTGCATAGGCTTAGGCAGGTGCATAGGCTTAGGCAGGTGCATAGGCTTAGGCGCATACCTAGGCTTAGGCACATAGGTACATACGCTTAGGCGCAAACAAAGGCTTAGGCACATAAACTTTTCAAAGTGGCCAAATGGTGTGGGAGATCGCTTGTCAATTGTAGCTATGTACCTAATTGCATAAAATATCTACGAGCCTTCGATGCAGCTATCGACTGTTTCGTTACCTTCCGGAGGCTGTTCCCTTGTCTAGCTTGCCACCAATCGATGCGAAGCCAAGCGAGGCACGACGCCGGTTCTGACCATGCATTGCGAACTTACCAGGACGCAGGGGGTGGCTCGCAAGCAATTGTGAAGCTGGATAATCTCTCACCGTGAAAAGCCTTAAGGCGTAACACATCGGAAGGTGACTTATCGGGAGCCAAGCCATTCCATTCTTGCCAGCCTCTCTGGCGTAAATTGTCTCTCACCAAATGACGAGTTGACTTGCGAATGTGATGAGCGACCGATTAAGGAAAACAGGTTAGGTATTTGAAAACAGTACTATCACTTCATGATCAGCCATCAATTAACAGTCGCGATGCGTAAGAATGGGTAGACTCAGCTATCGGCCAGGTGAGCAGGCATCTCTTACGCAGAAATTCCCTAAGTCCTAAGTCGGCCAACCCGAAAAATACTCTGGCAACTTGCAAGCGACAAGCCCCGACGAGTTTGGCTCGTAGTTGAACCTTGGTACCGCGGCCATCATGTCAGTAGGGGACCCTGACTTGCCTGAGTATTAGCCCATATCCTATGGCCCTTGGCGGAAGTTTTATCCGCTGTGGAGGGTTATACGTACAGGCGGTATTGCAAGATCAGTTCAGTGTCGGCCATAACTTGAACTCGGAGATTGTCCAGCGATCTCTCCGTGACTCGACAGGCTGTATCATCGAGCATGAGGCAGGGAGACAAACACGAGGTCCATTTAACGGTGACGCCTGCCTGCTCTCGTTAACCAGTTCTTACCAGGTAATCAGCTCCTAAGGCTGTCAAAATCATGGGCGGGAAAGCTGACGGCTTGAGGAGTGACACAGCTTTCGGGGGCTGTCCTTGAACCTCGGTGGTTGAGGAAGAGGGAGAAGAAGAGGAGAGGGAACCGTGGGTGGGCGATGGCTCATGAGGCTTTTCGCCTGATGCGACAGTTGTGGGGCAGGTCGAGGTGCAGCGAATCAATTCAACACCATTTACTTAGCCCGTTCGGCGTTTGCGAATATATGACGCCACCGCTGCCAATTCTCGGCACAATCTTCCTGTCAAGTGTCAACTCTCTCAGTTCGCTGCAAAAATGACAAGGAGCAATCCAAACCTAGGGTAGCGCGGCGTGTCCTGGGAGGAAAATTTGACAAATCTTGAAGACCCTTGCACCCTCGAAAGCGTCTCATGCATTTACACCATCTCTCGATGCACCCTCCTTCTTCTCCCGTCCACAACACCAGCTTAGCATGTCTAAAACTGATGAGATTTTGCTCAAATCGTGTGCATATGGCATTATAAACCATAATATGAGTTGGACAGTCAGATCTGTCATTATGCGCGAGGTGGAGGCGGAAAGGTCTGACCAAGGGATCGCCGCCGATGCAAGATGTTCACCACCCTAAATCTGCATTATATTTCAATGCTGGATGACTCAACGAAACCTGGATGAAAAGCCAAATAATTGACATCTGAAGAAACTTCTGACTTAAGAGACTTGATACGTACTCGATTTGTTCAGAGCCGACCGCAGCGTCACTTGAAAATTGCTTTCCAATTGTCCGAGTGGTGACATCTCAAAGAAAAAACAGTGCGCTAAATTACCCACGCCCATTTGGTCATAAACTAGAATTAATCCAGGATAACTTAGCATTAAGAGGAACATTTAGTCAGCGACTATCGTTATTCTAAAGATTGAAGAAATTCATTGCGCAATTGATAGAACTATGGTTGTTTGAAAACATGGTACGTACAATGTCCCAGCTCGGTCATGTTCCACCTCACCAGCGATGCCTTCGGAATCGTAACATGTAAGACCTTGCCATTCATCGTATGAACCAGCCGATTTCACAGTGAGACGGTACTGGCGCCTTTGCCATTAAAATACATACTGATAGAGAATTCAAGTGTCTATGTCACACTTGCCGGTCCGACTTATTTCATTCATTCATGTAGCTCCCTGTTCTGTTGGCACTGGATACTGGCTGCTTTCCAGCGCTGAAGGCTCACATTATAGGGGGGCGATGCGTCGCGGTGCCGCTGGCCCGCTGCCGGTTACTCAAACAAAAACGACAAGCTTGGGCTGCCGGGCCTACAGGCTTAGGCGTTCCTAAGCTTTTCACAAAATATCGCTCCTCTATAAGGCCGACCGTTCCTGAGCTTGTAGCCACCCAGAAGCTTCGGCGTACATTCTTAAGCTTGTCGACATGTCCAAGCTTGTACAATTTAGTGGGTCCCATGAAAAAAATTAGCCCTATGAGCTTGCCACCGGCCCTAAGCTTAGGCACACATTCCTAAGCTTAGGGGCTCGGCCAAGCTTAGGGCGTGCGTTCTACAAGCTTATACAGAACGGGGGTCACGCGCGAAGGTATATTCAACTCGGCTAATGAACTACCTACAGTGGCCCCAATTAAATAACGCCCAAATTCCCCCACTTTTGGTCGCGACGCGTCAATTTAGCTTCATTCACAAACCAACCCATCATCTTTGAGCAGCCATGGCTACAACACCACGCCCACTGATACCATTCAAAAAACATTTGACGGCACGCACTAGGAAGCGTGTCTGTTCAGCCTTAAGAGCAGGTAAATCGGCCAATCAGATCGCTAGTGACGAGAGTATTCTCCAAAGCCTCATTTATGGCATTAAAAAACGGTTCACTACCCAAGATTGGGGGATCTCACCAAAAGGGCGAGGGCACCCGACCAAGCTAACAAAACACCATTTGCGACACTTTCAGACAAACATAAATCAAGAGCCACTCACTACCACCAAAGAGCTTCAAGAAACATGCGCTCCTCATGTTTCTACCGAGACAATCGCACGATACCTCAAGGCAAGGGGAGTCATGCATCGCCAAGCCGCATCACGCCCATTTTTGAGAGAGGAGCATGTCTTAAAAAGGTTCCAATTCGCGCTAAAGTGGGTTGAAAAGCCTCTTGCGTAGTTTCGTCGCGTTTGATGGACAGATGATGCGCTGTTGAGCGCGGCGATGGACAGACCCAGGAGTGGATTTGTCGCCCTGCCGGCCAGAATTGCACCTTGAACTTGTGATTACGATAACTCGGGTTCCAAGCAGCGGAATGGGCTCATTATAAACTCGAAAGTAACTGAGTTCAATTATGTACAAGCCAAATAGAAGACACCCCGGCATGCCCTTACGTTTTGGGGGTGGAATTCGCTCCGGAAATCAGGGTCCTCTGGTCGTCCTCCCGGGGGACCCCGACTCGAAGAGAGGCGGCGTCACAAGCGCGGTTTACTGTGAGTATGAGAATACGCCTCAAGGATTTCAGAACCTGCCTCAACGCCTTACCCGATTTGGACGCGGTACAAACCTGTATGTCGAGGTACTTCTCTCGATACATGGGAGGCTGGGAGCACGTTGCAGTCTTTCTTTCGGTCACGCATAGATACTTCTCTGGGACTCTCAACTCACCTCGTGGGCGAGGGTGCCCGTCCAGGCTTTCAAAACATAAATATGCGACGATTCAAACATAAATAAATAGACAATCTTTCATTGCCGTCAGAGAGCTGGAAAAGAAATGCACGGCTCATGCTTCCACGGACACAATCAGAAGGCACCTTAAAATTTGAGAAACCTGGCGTCAGATGGTCATGCATTGCAAAGCCGTCCAACGCCAATTTTACAATAATTGAACGTTTTCAAAAAATACTCAGATTTTCTCTTTGATACCGCCTTACGCTCTTTGCGTGATTTCGTCGCGTTTTCATGCACGGGTGAATGCTCTGTTGAGGGCGGCGCTGGTCAGACCCAGATCTGGACTTGTCTGGACTCTGGACATGGCATTCGGGAAGTCGAAATCGCACACTGAACTTGTTTGTAAGAACAATAACGTGTTCCCCAATCAACGGAATTGCCCTATTCTAGTGTCGAAGACGATTAACGTCACATGTGTGCAAGAATACACAAAACTCGCCCGTTATAGTTGCATGCATTGTCCCGATTAAGGTAATCAGGGTCTTCTCATCGTCCTCCCAAGAGACACCCAACTCAAAAAGAGGCGGCGTGCCATGCGCCGTTGTTCGTGATAAAACTGAGAAATATTTCCAAAATATAATCAGTCAAAAAAAAAAAGATCTTTACGCGCTAGGTATACCGAGCTCTTTCACACAGCTAAAGTCGTGATGAATTGCGTCGAGAAGCAAGGGGTACATAGGTGTATGAGTGAAGTGTAGGTATTGCGCGCGATGGTCAAGAATGAGAGGAAGTACCTTTGAAGTACAGGTACAAATGATTTCGTTCGTGAAATACTTCCCCATCCAAATCGGGTAAGGCGTTGAGGCAGGTTCTGAAATCCTTGAGGCGTATTCTCATACTCGTTTACTGTGATCACCTTGAGGAATACTTTCCCAACCATGCTCGATGGTGACACTATCTTTATGCATGACAACGCGCCGATTCACACAGCCAAAATCGTGAAAGAATGCCTCGAGGAGCTAGAGGTGACTCCTCTGGAATGGCCGCCCTACAAGCCCCGACCTGAATCCCATAGAGAACCTACCTATGGTCATGCTTGAAACGGCAAATCTTCAAGCGGGATCCGAACGCGGCGCATATGAGAAGGTCCCAGGCCGCATTGGATCATCTTGCAAAAATTGCGACAAATGTTTGGGAGGAATTGGAAATGACGCTTGTTAACGACCTTATCGACAGCGTGCCTCGCCGTCTTCAGGCGGTGATAGATTCCCACGGGTGGTATACAAGTTATCGATGCACTCAGTTACTTCAGCATTCATGATTCTATAGACTGGCTTAATCACACATTTTTTGGCATTTTAAATGGCCAGATTGCGAAAAAGTGAAATAAATAGGTGTGGTGATCCAAAATGGGTCCAATTTGGCGTTGGGCGTTATTTTCTTGGTGGGACTGTAGGTATGTAGCCCTCTCTCTACCTACTCTATCTCTTTTCTAAACTCTGGATGAGAGATGAGTCAAGAGTCCAAGAGTCAAGACTGTAAAGACTCTCAGTCTCATGATATTGATATGTACATAGGTACCAGGTAGCAATACACTAGTACACTAAGCCTGAACAGGATGGTGGACCAGTAACAAGATCTAAAAAGTGAGGGGTAACGGCGCAAACAGGTTGTATGTATCCAACGGTCCAACCATTCCCTCCTCCATCATCCGCCTCAAATTTTAATGAAGCATTCTGCCTTCCCCCATAGATCCTAATGGCGATGGCGTACGCGGTTGCTACCTGTTGGTACCCGATTCCGCGCTTGGGCGCCGCCAAGCAAGGATTGTGGGCGACAGCAGGAATTAACAAAAACCTGAATTGCGTCGCCCGCAGAATCCGGTAACAATTGAAGGCTCGATTGCCTCACCGTAGGGTCGATACGTCGCACGAAGGTGTACCTACATTGTCCTGAACCGGGAGACGTAAGTAGGAATCGAGACACCCAAAGCTGTTCTAAGCAAGGCGCCATCGCGGCATGATGTGATCTGATGATCCATATTGCAGTGCAATGCACGAGCCACTGGTCAGTGACCTGGGTTGTGCGAGTCGAGCGTCATCGACTCGGAGCCCATGGAATCTGGATGCACCGGAACCTTGGACACTTAAGCCTGGGATTTGACTCTCGAATCTTTGAGAGTCGAGACGGAATTTATTTGGCTCCAGTCAAGAACCAAATGCAGGGGCGCGAGGTCTCGCATTAAAAATCAGCACCCTGGGTTTGCTCAGGCCTTCGCATTCACAAGTTGAAAGGGCAATGGCATCGAGCGATTTCACCGATACCGACCTGCGCGCAGAGCTGTAAAAAGCCGGATGTTTATCTGGATGGCTCAGCGTCTGGCTGGTGTCGTTGGGCCAGTTACATGATGGATGACCTCGAGGGATCCAAGGTCAATCCAGGGCAACTCGACTAGGTAGGTAGTCGACCAACTGGCAACCACTTCATGTCTGGCCTAATCTCTTCCCTCGTGGGTTCCCTCGTGGGAATTGAGCAGCTGTCAACGATGCTGCCTGCCGTTGCGGTGCTCGTGATGCATGAGACCAGACGCCACGATGTATGCATACTGCGACGGCAAAACAGTCACCAACAAGGCGCCCATGCCTTCTAGATCCGCCTTAGCCGCCATCCGTGACTTCGACCGCCTTCTCTCATTACAAAACTGGTCTCTTCTCGTGAGACAGCAGATACAAGCAGCCGCGGAGGCATCCTGTGAGACACCAGCAAAGCACGACACTGAATCCAGAGCTCTTCTTCCACGACGAACAGGATGGCCGTACGCAACGCCATCGCCATCGTGGCTCTGGCTACGACCCAAGTCGCTGCTCTGACGCCCGCAGGACCATGGCTGGCTGCGTCGAACCTACGTCTGGGGAGTGCACCAGGCTCGGGAATTAGCGTGAATGCCACCATCAAGACATATAACATGTCGGTGCCCATCGACCACTTTCACAACGAGACCAAATATGAGCCTCACTCGGATGGATACTTCAACCTGCGCTACATGGTCGACGCCTCCCATTATCAGGAGGGTGGCCCCGTCATCATCCTGCACTCAGGAGAATCCGAAATCGAGGGCCGCCTGTCGTACCTGGAGCATGGCATAGCCTCGATTCTCGCAAAGGCTACGGGCGGTGTTGGCATTGTTCTGGAACAACGCTACTACGGCGAAAGTTGGCCAACCGACGAAACGCACATAGAGAGCTACCGGTTCCTCACCACCGACCAGGCCCTTGCCGACACGGCGTACTTTTCCAAGAATCTCAAGATTCCGGGACTGGAGCAGCACAACCTCACGGCTCCTGGCACTCCTCACATTCTTTACGGTGGCTCCTACGCTGGAGGCCTCGTCGCAATCGCCCGCAAGCTCTATCCCGACGTGTTCTGGGGAGCTATCTCATCGTCCGGAGTGACGGCAGCCATCGATGACTTTTGGCAATACACCGAAGCGGCCCGACACTTTTCTCCTGGAGACTGCTCACCGACCATCCAGAATCTGACCGACGTCATTGACAAGCAGCTGCTTAGCGGAGATAAGAAGCGTGAGGATGAGATCAAGTCTCTCTTCGGACTGCGCGACCTGTGGAACGATGAGTTCGCCGCTCTTCTCCTGCAGGCCCAGGGTTCGCTGCAGAACGCGAATTGGATACCCGCAAAGGACGACACAGGCTTTGGCACCTTCTGCGCCGTCGTCTCTTCTGACGCCGCGCTCTTTGTTAGCACGGCACACCTGCGACAGCGGGTGCGCACTGCTGTGCAAGACGCTGGGTATACCGCGGAGCCGCTGACATCCCGGATGCTCAATTTCATAGGCTTCGTCAGAAACATGGTCAAGAAGCAGCTGAAAGAGAGTGGCTGCACGAAAGCCAGCCGCGAGTGCCTGTCCGCGCGTTTGGCCACAGATGACCCGCGTCACGATTGGAGCCGAAGCTGGCTCTACCAAACTTGCACCGAGTAAGTCAACACCAATGCCCCATTCGCCGTGCGACTTGATAATCTAAATTCTTGATTCTTTGCTGCTCTACCTTTCCTGTTATGAAAAAGTTCTCTTCTGTGCCGCTAACCTCTTGAATCTTAGATGGGGCTACTTTGTGAACGGTGCTTCTACACCCAAGGATCGCCTCTCTATGATCTCACGAGCCCTCGGCCTTGAATACAGCTCCTACGGCTGCAAATTGTCCTTCAACATCACCACCCGTCCCGACGTCAACATCATCAACAAGCACGGCGGCTTCAACTTTAGCTTCCCACGCGTGGCCCTCATTGACGGCAAGCAAGACCCTTGGCGGGCCGGTGGGTCGCACGCCATGGGCCTGCCCGGTAGAGAATCGACAGTCTCGGAGCCGTTTGAGTTGATCGATTGGGGTGTGCACCACTGGGACGAATATGGACTGAGTGAGGATGATGAGGAGCCGGGCCTGCCGCCGCAACAGATTGTGGATATTCAGCGCAAGGAGGTTGAGATTGTGAAGCACTGGCTGAAGGAGTTCAAGGCGCTGCATGGTCGGGGTGTAGGTGATGTTGAGCTGTAAGGGCTGAATGCTCTTCCTATGAAACAGTGGCGCTATGTGCCTAGCTCACTGTTCATCTCATCATGTATTTCAAAGAACCAAGAACGACCAATACATATATATCTTTTATGCGGCCAGGGCTCCGCGACCGGCATAGGTAGGTCCTTTATGCAGAGAAACGGAAGGCCTCCCGCCGGCGCCGGGTCGGGGCCGGTAATAAGAGGTACGAGCATTGAATCCGATAAAAACAAAATTTGGGTACCGATGGGTTACATGATACATGTAGCATAAATGACAAGAGCACCTGCTACCCTCAGTAAAATACCCGGTGGGAAAAAGAGTGGTAGCGTCTTCCGGCCTGCGCCTTATTACCCCCAAGCACCCATCCCTCTCCGTGCTCCTAACCAAAAACAAAAGGAATCTAAGAACCAGTAAATTCAAGAAAAGCAGAGAGCGGTAACTGACAAAGGGGATGTTAGGTCGAGGGCTAAATAAGGTTCCGCGGCGAGAAAGCTCCCAGGCGGCGTAAGGCTTTTCTGAGGAGAAGGCTTTTCTGCACCGAGTGTTCGTACGTGTGCAAAGGTGAAAGATTTTCACGTGGAGGGCACATGTGGGACGGTGTTGCTCCGTCTTATAAAACTCTATCATAAAGCTCTGGGGAATACCTACATGTGTAAGGTACGCCTTATGTATGAGTCCAAGTGAACTGCCACCTACTCCGTATACCGTATTCAGGCTTCCTGTGAGTGCTAAGCGCATATCGTACTCATTCCAGCCAAGATCGTTCCGCCCACGTTATGGAGTAAAAGCCGAGACACTTCTCCAACATTTTTAAAAAGTGGGGTACTGCAGGGGTCTTTCATCGGCCCACGGGTTCCTTTTTACTGAGCTGAAACTTTCCCATGGTACCGGCCATACATCCTATCCTGATTTCTGGGCAGAAAAAAAGCTACAAGACAAGATCTCAGTTCCGCTGGACGCAGCCAACAACGATATCCACGACAGCGAAGACGATCGACGACGAACGACGACGAACGAGAAAACAACGACGACAACGGTAACGACGAGGATCACCGCCCGAAAATGAGCTCCAAGACACCGGTCGTCGGCCTCCTTGGAGGCGGGCAGCTGGGCCGCATGCTCTGTGAGGCCGGCGCGCCTCTCAACGCGCAAATCGTTATCCTAGACGCAGAAAAGTGCCCAGCCAAGCAGATTAACAGCAATGAAAACCACGTTACCGGCTCATTCAAGGACGCGGCCAAGATAAGAGAACTTGCCTCGCACTGCGACGTCATGACCGTGGAGATTGAACACATCGACACGGAGGTGCTAGAGGAGATTGACACACAAGGCGTGCCGGTCCGCCACGCAGATGGCACCACGTCGCGGAAAAAGGTCGCCGTTCACCCCTCGTGGAGGACTCTCCGACTCGTACAGAACAAATATGAGCAAAAAGAGTACCTGAGCAGGCGGGGTGTTCCCGTGGCTGCGCAAATGGCCATCGAGTCGGGCGACGCCATGCGCGAGTCCATGGAGGCCGCGTCGGCCAAGTTCGGTTATCCCTGGATGCTCAAGGCCCGGACGGACTCGTACGACGGGCGCGGCAACTTCAAAGTCTCGAGTTGGGCGGATCTGGAGCAAGCGCATAGGGAATTCGGCCACTTGTCGTGTTATGCGGAGAAGTGGGTGCCGTTTGAGCTGGAGCTGGCGGTGATGGTTGTCCGAACGGAAGACGACGCCGGACAGCTGAAGCGTGTGATTCCATACCCGGTCGTGGAGACGGTGCATGAGGATAACATCTGCTCCAAGGTGTTTATGCCGCCCCGAGGTGTCTCTGCGGAGGTGTGCGAGAAGGCGCAGAAGGTGGCTATGTCTGTGGTTGAACACCTCTGGGGAAGGGGTGTCTTTGCCGTTGAGATGTTCTTGACGAGAGAGGGGGATATCACATTCAACGAGTGTGCACCGCGGCCGCATAACAGTGGTCATGCGTCTATTGAGTCTATTCCTTACATGTACGTTTAACAGGTCGGCATCTCGGAGTACAATTCCGCAGCTGCCTCCCTTTTATCTCTTCTATCTCTCCTATTCATACCTGCTAACGACACGCCAAGGTCTCAATTTAAAGCACAACTCGCTGCCATCCTGGACGAACCTCTGCCGGAGGTCCTAGAACCCCATGTCTCGTCCAGCATCATGATCAACATTCTGGGGGGTGCCAGCCCGGACTCTCACCTGGCCCTTGTGGAAAAGGCCAAGTCCATGTACGGAAACAAGACGGCGGTCTATGTCCACCTCTACGGCAAGGACTCCAAGCCTAGTCGCAAGATCGGTCACATCACCGTAACGGGATTCGGACCGATCGCCGAGCTGGAAACGTTTGCGAAGCCACTGCTGCAAATGACGGACAGCATCCGACATGAGCGTCTTCAGAGCTCGAGCGCGTCTTTGCGTCCGCAAGCTGCTGTTCCTGCTGCCTCTCCCGCTGCCGCGGCTACGACCAAGACGAAACGACCGCAAGGCACCCCCTTGGTGCTGGTCACGATGGGGTCCGACTCTGACCTCCCCGTCCTCAAGGCTGGCATCGACATCCTCAACCAGTTCGGCGTCCCGTGGGAAGTGGACATCACCTCTGCGCACAGAACGCCCGACAAGATGGCGCAAAGGGCCAGGGAAGCAGCCGATCGCGGCCTCAAGGTCATCATTGCGGCCGCTGGAGGCGCTGCTCACCTGCCCGGCATGCTGGCAGCCTACACTCCGTTGCCTGTGATTGGTGTACCTGTCAAGGCAACACACTTGGACGGCTATGACTCGCTACTGAGCATTGTCCAAATGCCTGTACGTACTTTCCGCGTTTCTTTCTTCGCCTGTTTTTTTTTCTTTTCCAGGGGGTTGAAACGCATTATCCACAACATGCATCAACGACAGCTGACCAACTCTTGTCTAGCGAGGTGTGCCCACTGCCACGGTGGCGATCAATAACTCGACTAACGCTGCCTTGCTGGCTATTCGGTTCCTGGGCGCCTTCATGCCCGAGTTGCTGCAGAAGATGAAGGACTACCAGCTGGATATGGAGCAGCAGGTCAAGGAGAAGGCGGAGACATTACGAGAGATTGATGTAGATGCGTATTTAGAAAAGATGGGCAAGAAGTGAGTGCCCGCGGTAGGGAAGAAAGAAAAGAACAAGGCTATCTCGTATATTATAGGGAGTCAGGGACATGATCAAGACTTGAAACGGTCTCTGCGATTGGCTCACGTTGCGTCGCCGTTGAGGAAGCCTGGATTCTATAACCAGCTTCAGTCGGGAGCGGGTGATGGAGGGAAGACTCCGCTTTGCGAGATGTGCCGGACGCGGCCCCGCATCCCGACGCCCTCGGACTCTGCAGCCCTACGAGCTGTCCTGACTCCTCATCACACCTCTCTTCTTTGGTCTATTTTGAGCCATCTCAGCCCTAGCACGCGTTAGATTACAACTGCCGACGTGTGACGGTACATACCTACCTTCCTAGAGGTGCGCGCTTCGTCACTTCAAAGTTCAACTCCACAGCCATCAGCCAACAACTTAACACTGCGGGCGTCCAATCACGGAGTCGACATTGCCTTCCGTGGTGGAATTTGTACCTAGGCAATCCATCGCGAATCACAGTGAACCAGGTACGAGACGGCTTTCTTCTATTTCATGTTCCTCCATTATTAAGCTTCCTTTCCCATCCGCAACGCACGGACTCTCTTGCTTGGAAGTTCCGGTCTAGACTTCCTAGTGTCAAGACTCAAGACTCTAGCAAATTCCCTCCTCCTCGCCTTTAGATTCAGGTGCCCTATTCTGCGTTTCTAGCGTAGTCGGAGGCTAAGGTGGTCTCAGTGCTCACACCTGTGACCTGAGTCTCCCTCTACTGCAACAAACTCGGGAAATAAATGAGAAATTTAGGAGAAGCGTGGTGGTATTGTTTCTCACGTTTCATGTTTTAGTTCCCTCGAAAAGTCAGGGTGCCCCACAATCCGCGTCGTGACTTGTCGCGCCCGAGACAACTCGCTAAAAATCGGAGGAAGATGCAGCTTGACCATGGCCATCGCCGACCTTCTCGAAGACTTCCCGTCAACCCTCGACGCCACAAGGTACCGCCAGAACATCGCAAACGTGTGGCAGCTGCGTAAGTCCAAGCTTAACACCAATGCTTTGCACCGCTATCCCATGTCACGGGGCTCCGGTACTCATGTGTCCCCTGCCGGGCGCCGCATTCTTGGCACGAGTAGGTCGGACAAGGAAGGCTCTGGCATAGCTCGGAAGCAGAATCACTTCATCATGTGTATAATCTACTAATCGCCGTCTTTTCTTGCATGTCTCTAGATGCAACAGCTGCAATGTGCGCCGAATAAAATGCTCCGGCGAGCACCCCTGTAGCCAATGCGCCACGACCGCTCGCGACTGCGTCTACCCAACCATTGTCGAAAAGGTTTATGTTCCCAGGACGGAGTTGGACGACTTGAGAAAAAGGGTTGAGGTGTACGAGAAAGCACTGCAGGATGCTGTATCAGACCCCATGAGGCGGCAGGAGCTTCTGCATCACGCTGCCAGCCCCGAATCATCAAAACCAGCCTCACTCTTTGGCAACACTAGCCAGCTCGACATCGCAACTGACCACACACGCCATGGCCAGCCCTCAGGGTCAACCCCCGCCAAGATAGAACCCACCGACGATGACGGAATTCAGAGTCCCGGGCGTCTGCTACAAGATGCTGAGGGCATGGGGAGATATATGGGCGAAAGTGCAGGCCTCACCTTCCTCGACCACCTGAAGGAGTTAATGGGCGCTGCTCTGCCAACTTCGCCTCATTACAGCCCAGCAGCAGCAGCTGTGGATGAGAGCCGGTTTCTGTCCAGCTTGGGGAACTACCCTGTCGATGACCAGCCTTCCCCCAGCCATGCCGTGAACCCGTTGTGGCTGCCACCTGAGAACACCATCCGCATCATTTTGTCCGAATTGCGACACTTCATCCAAGATGGTGGCGGCCATTGGGCCAGTGGAGGCATCTATTGGTGGGGAGACTTGGAAACAGTTCCCGTCCACGCGCCCGTATCGCCCTTGCCAGACGTCGACTTGGGAGCTTACCGGCATCTAGCATTTTATCACGCTGCATTGGCCGTAGGATGCCAAAGCACAACGACGCAACCGCCGCCAAGGTCGGGTTCGGGTCCGTCTCTCAGTGAACCTTACTATGCACGAGCTGCCATGCTACTGGGGAATCCGCTGGAAATCAAACGCCGCACCATTGGTGATGTGGCTTCGCTCGCCCTGATGAGTTTCTATCTCGTGGAGACCAATCGGCTAGATGCTGCGTACATGTACGTTACTGCTGCCATGCATATCAGCATCATGCTTGGTGCTCATCATGGTTGGGTAGACGAGCGTGGAAAAAGAGTGTTTTGGTCAGTCTACTGTCTTGACCGATGGCTGAGTTGTCTCACTGGAAGACCTCCCACTATGACAGACGAAGCCATTCGACTGCCGCTGCCCGCAGATGATCCGTAGGTTACATGTGTTTTCTTTCCATCATGTTCATTCCCATCCAAGCTGACCGCGTCTACTAGAATGATGCCCTCTGCGGTTGGTCTGCGGGCTCATGTTGAGCTGTCCCGCCTTTCTGGACAGGTCGTTAGCAACACATACCACGGATCGAAGACGGAGGCTGGATCTAGACAGCCCGAGAAAGCCATCCGCATGCTTGAACAATGGCAGTCGGCCCTACCTCCGGCTGTGCGACTGACGGATGGCCTGAGCAATGACCCCGCAGCCTGCCATCTACACATGCGATACAATCAGCTTCTCATCCTCGCAATTCGACCTCTGTTGCTCTCTGCAGTGAAGCGAGCCGTTGCAGGTCTCTTTGTGACCCAGAACAGTCCAATGGAGGTGAAGCCACAGAATGAGCCCCTCAAACTCTGCATCGCAGCCGCCGTTCGAAACATGGCCCTCGCACGCCACGTGTCTACGCTGAACGGTGACAGAAAGACTCTTCACGCCGGACTGCACTTCATCTTCCATGCCGCAGTCTGTCTTATCTTGCGGCCACTGGTATTTAAACACGAGAATCTACCAGACGACGCCATCTCTGCCATGAACGATGTCGATTATGGCATCTCGAAGATGCTTGAAGCCAGTGCCAAAGGCAACACTGACGGTCGGGCATGTGCGGATACACTTGGAGAGCTACGTAGACTGGTGGAGCGGCTATTGGCCCCGAGCGAACAGTGCCCGCTCTTGGAAGTGCCGCCATCATTATCGTCAGCTGCTTCCATGGTTCCTCATCTCGTCGGTACCCAAGAAGGGCCATTGCCGCCCAGGCCAATCGGGAATGACCCAGTCCTGTATGATGAGTTTGTGACGTGGATGGGTGACGATTGGCCCATATACAATAACTTTGTGAGCAGATAGCGAGGGGGGTTCTTTTTTTGCTGAACATTCCAACACGCGGCAACTATTCCCGGGGGGAAAGGCAGTATTGAGAGCCGTCAAGTTCTGTTCTGATTTGTCACTCATCCTTGGATCTGAACTGTCCTTGCTGCGTGAATAGAATGGGATAGGTGGCAACCTGACGCTGACACAAGTGTTTGTTGGGCTTTGTCCCCTGGGAGGAGAGATGATGATGTCTTCCATGTCCAATCTACTTTTTTTTTGCCAACATAACTATGCAAGAACTATATAAAAGCTACCTACTTATAAACCATAGAAGATGTAGATATAAAAACATATTTATAGAGACAGAAATATACAGGCGTCTCACTTGGTTCTTCATCCCGAGCCACTCAATCGCGAATTCCGCCTGCGTTCCATGTCCACCCGCAGCTATTCATCACGTCCCGTATCCGCAGACCCCGAAACCAACTGACTCTGCAACCCCCTCTTACCCACCCTCATCGCAACCTCCAACTCCCTCTCTTCATCCCTCAACCGCGCCTTACTAGCCGCCACATCCCGTTCCCTCCTCCTCCTCTCCTCCTCCACAGCCCGATTCCGCGCCTCCAGCGCCCGCTCCCTCTTCTGCCTCGCCTCTATCTCCTCCTTCGTCTCTGGATCGTCCTCCACTACTCCTCCTCCTCCTCCACCTCCTCCCTCCTGCAGCAGCGGCGGCGGCCCCGGCAAACTCTGAATATACGCCTCAACAAGAGCATCCCGCGTCTTCACATCCAGAGAAACATACCGAATATCCGTAAGCACCCGCGTAGGCAAACTCTCCACACAAGACAACTTATGCAGATCCCGCCCAGACTGCTCCTTCAACAAAGCCGTCAAATCCGCTTTAAGCCGCGCCGTTGGCAACTTCAACCGCGCGACATGTTCCCTGTAGGCTTTTTCGCGATCCTTATCCGAGAGTTTCGCATCACGCATCGGGTCTTCCTTTTTGTATTTCCGCTTAAATTCAGGCCAGTACAGTTTCGGGGTAGCCTTTTCTTGTAGGAGGGCTAGGTACGCTATGCGGGGATCTTGGAGGGTTTGTTGGGCGCGGAGGGAGCGGAGGTGTGCGATTTTGTCGCGGGACCAGTCGTCCCAGCATTGTTTGCGGGCGCGGGTGGTGGAGAGGGCGGTGTAGCGGGGGTCGTTGATGATGTTGCCGTCTTCGAGGAGTTTTTCCCAGGGGCTGTAGGGGTTGATGTGGAGGTCGTTGAGGAGGTCGCGGAAGAGGTGTTGGGCGTCTTCGTGGGAGAAGGTGAGGCCTTCGGCGCCTTCGGGCCATTCGTCCATGTGGCCGTCGTCGTAGTCGCCTGGTTCGAGGCCGTAGTCGTCGCCCATGGCTTGGAGTTGGGCGGCGATGTCTGCTTCGGTGAACTCGAGGGGTTCGGTGTTGGGGTTGTCGTCTTGGGATTCGTACTGGGATTCGGTCTCGGGTTGGTGTTGTTCTGCGCCGTCTGGGTTTGGTTCGTGGTGGCTTGTCTCGGGCCCGTCTCCGGTTCGTCTTCGTTTCGATGCATGCTGGTTGTCGGGATTGGGCTCGATTTCTACGCCGTTCTCATCTACTTCTACTTCTACTTCTTCGTATTCGTCGCTGTCGTAGTCGTCTTGTTGCGCCTGGGCGTCCGTAGAGGCATCCCGCTCGCATGGCCCAAGAAGTTGGCCTTGTCCTTCCTTGCCTGGTCCATCCTTGTTTGCACCATCTGCATTGTCCGATGCCTTTGCACGAATCCGCGCCTTGTCAAGCTCCAGAATCCCCTGGGTGAGCTTCTCGGGAATCCGCCAGTAACTGGCGTTCTTGACAGGATTGTAGGCGAACCGCCGGGAGTACTTGGTATACACCAGCATCCACGGTTCGCAGTTGGGGATCTTCTCCACCCGTCTTGGCTTATCACGAGGCTGAGGTCCCCTCGGCCGGCCATCTTGACCACCTCCCCGTCCTCGTCCGCTGTGGCCGCCTCGGCCCTGCGGTCGGTTCTGTGCGTTGAGCTGCGCGAGATAGGCGTTTGCCACGCGCGGATCCGCGAGTGAGGGCAGGTGGGCATATGGCTCCGGTGCCGGTTCGGGTCCAATGGCTACTGTTGGTGCTTCGGCTGGTCGATGGTAGGTAGATTGTTTGGTCTCGGCGTGGTAGTAGTATTTATGGCCCGTGGGCGCTGTGTGTTCGCTCCAGCCGGGGAGTAATGGGGCTGTTGCGGCCGCAGCGGCGGCGGAAGGTTGATATGTCGATCGGAGCATGGCTTCGGACTGGCGATGGCTATATGCTTGCCATTGACAATGGTTGGAGATAGGAACTTTGTATGTTTGTCTGGAGTTTCCTGGTTGTTTCTTTCGTTGCGATCACATCGTGAAGGAAATTGGTCGACATGGCCGAGATAAGTGGGGCTCGCAGCAATGACCAGACGCGCTGGATAGATGCGCAACTTGCGTAGAACTGCTCTCGATGAAGTAAACTGTAAAATACTTGAGAGAATAGGACGACATTGTGTTTGGTGCCTTGCCGTTTGAGAGACTCGGAGATACAAAGCAGCTCGGCGAACACATATGCTCATTCCCGGGCGTCGTAGCTAAAGGCCCGGCATCATGGACAGAGTACAGATGTCGGACCCTGGCCAACTATCACAAAGTTCACATGGTGATACCTGTCCCGTTCCTAGACACCACATCGTCGCCTCCAACTCAGCATGACCTCCCGTCGAGGCGCCGCGTCCAACGGCCAGGTGTCGTTCTTCAGGCGAGCATGGCAGGTGAGCGCTTGATATTCAGAAAAGCCACACGATAGCTTGAACAACCCAGCGATCCACGTCATCATCCATGTCTACATGGCTAACTGCGTCGTGTGCCCACTGCTCAGACTACACACGCGCCCGAGTACGTTGGATTCTTGATCCTCATAGGGGCATGGACAGCGGTAAGATTGCTTGGGTTCTGTCTCGATTGCATGTTATGATGTTTTATTTATCATCGGCTACAAGTTTAACTCGGTAAGCTGACAGCTGGAAATGGGAACGAACATGACAGCTGGCGCTCTTTGTGACCCCCTTCCATCGCATGTTCTACATCAACGATTTGCGAATATCCTATCCGCACGCTCTACATGAACGAGTTTCCGTCTGTACGTATTACGTTTCGGAAATGCCTTGTTCTTCTGCGTTCCCTTTTTCCTTCTACATGGGACCAACCCCCCTAAGCCATGCAGCTTCTTACTCACGCTCACTCGCCTTCCCCTTTAGTTTGGCTCTTTCTATACGCCTTCGTCGCACCGCTGGCCATTCTTATCTTCCACAACCTCATCTCCAAGGCACCGCTCGCCAAACATGAAGTCACCTACCTCCCCTTTGCCATATCCCTCGTGCTCACGTCCTTTTTGACGGATATTGTGAAAAATGCCGTCGGCAGGCCCCGCCCCGATCTCCTCGATCGATGCCACCCCGCAGAGACCACTAAGCCAAACGTCCTCGTCAACATGGAGGTCTGTGAGACCAAGGACTCATTCAAACTACAAGATGGATGGCGCTCCTTCCCATCGGGCCATTCGTCGTTTGCGTTTGCAGGACTGGGATACTTGAGTCTGTACTTGGCGGGTCAGCTGCATGTGTTCCATCACCCAGCTGGGGGTAGAGATCTCGGACGAGCCCTGCTCTGCCTATCGCCGCTGATTGGGGCCGCGCTCGTGGCTATCTCGCGCTGCGAGGACTATCGACATGACGTGTATGATGTGTGTGTTGGGTCAGTGCTAGGCATGAGTGTTGCGTATTGGAGTTACAGGAGGCACTGGCCTAGGCTGTCGGGTGCTCGGTGTCATGAGCCGTACCCGCGGCCTGGAATGGATCCGCAGGTTGCGGCTTGGCAGCGTGTTCGTGATGAGGAAGAAGCTGCTGTTTCTGGGGGCGAAGAATATGAGCTACAGATCCCACGACAGCCTTGAGTTCACCCTGGACGTGGAGGAAAACCAGGTCGTTTCAACTTCTTGTATAATATTAAAACACCAGATGAGACGAAGTGCCATATTCGGGACAGACGCACGTTTAGACTCGCGAAAGAACATTTCTCTTCTGTTCCACACGATACTCCCTGAAAGAAACATGTACGTCTCCTACTAACAAAGCAAACAGTTGAGGGCACTTTGCGACGTCATTCGATTCGTTGGGTCATTATTACACAAACTAGCCTAACGGAGTCCACTTCCACCACATCAATGTCTATCCGTCCGCGCCTGAAGACTTAGAATGGAAATCTTCTACTTCTCCTCAGCCTCCTCACTCTTTGCCAAGTCGTTCTCTTTCAGCAGTGCAGTAATCTCATCTGCGCTCCACAACCGATGGTAGATCTTGCCTTCTTCTGTTTGTCCCACCGTCGCAAATTCAACTATGAGAAGCTGGTTAGCAACAACGAACAAATCTATGCGTCTTCAAAAGAGACAATAGCACTCACTCTTCTCACTGCTCAACTTGGTCGAATCCATAGTCTTGCTCAACACCTTGACCGCCATGGCACACGCCTCCGTCAGGGTGCAGTCCTCCTTATAATCCTGCTTCAACAGACTTTGAGCACTGGCATTGTTGGCTCCCGCGCTGGTCGCTTTCCAGCCGCCATAGTTGCCGGACGGGTTGCTCAGGTACAGCTGGAACTGTCTCCGAGGGTCCCAGCCAGCGTAGATGAATGATACTCCGAAGGGCCGGAGACCACCATGTTGGGTATAGCCTTGTTTCAGATCGCATAGACGACGGACGAGCTGTTCGCAGGGAATATCTTCGTTGTATGTTCGGAGGTATCGCTGGGCGGCCTGACGAGCGTAATTGATGAGAATGTTGGCGTCGGCAGTCATTCCTGCGACCGCACAGATCATGTTGCTAAAGTGACAAACAACAAAGTTTAGAAGGAAAGATCCTTATCATCTCCATCTCGGACTCCGGGCCAGTCTTGTATCAGAATATCCTGCAACGTACTCGTTCAAAACGTAAAGCTTTTCTGCTGACGTGTCCTGCTCCAGCAGCTTTGAAGTGACCTTCCGCTCAGCAGCAAGGACGATGCCATCTTTGGCGAGAATCCCAATGGCGGTTCCAGCGTGTGAGATGGCTTCGAGAGCATACTCTACTTGGTAGAGACGGCCTTCGGGTGAGAATATGGTCGTCTGTTGGTTTCAAAGGTCAGTTCATGCAAGCAAGGACTTAGAGGCAGACAAGTCGTGAAAGCGAGCATACTCTGGAATCGTAGCGGCGAGACATGGCGAAGGTATTGATCCTGTCGTTGGATCAGGCGGAACCCGGGCAGACAAAAGGAGACGAGTTTTTGGATATGTTTCTGTTGCGTTCGGAGTCTAAAAGAGTGCGAAAGAGTGCAATTGAGATGAGCGAGGATATGTGCAGTCGTGGTCGGATTGCGGTGCGGGTTGAGATGCTGGACTCCAGCACAAGGCGTCACTTCACTACGCGGCATAGCTCGTGCCTGGAGCTTCCGCGTAGGTGAGCTCCAGCCTCCAAGCCTCGCTCCATTCGACGATGGATACCTCAGGCTACATCAGGCCAAAAGAGGTACATATGTAGCATACATACCTAGACTGCGGCTGACTCATGACAAAGCGCTGCGTCAGCTTCTTCCCCCTCCGGTTTGTGAACCGGATTGTTCCTTCCCCCGTTGTCCAATCCCAGCTGCGCAAAAGGGGCACAAAACCCAGACCAACCACTTTGCAGACGCGCTGAAGCAGGTTGCTCCCATCGCGATTCTTCCTCCTACAACATCAATCTCCCAACACTCCTGATCCCACCGTCATCTCGGGAACTTTCTGCGTTCCGACCCGATCTCGGCGCAACTTTCAAAAGACTCAGACTCGCAATCGCGCTTCTTCTGGACATTTTTGCGCAAAGAGTCGCAGCCTTGGACGCGCAACATCTACTACTTAACCCCACTCCTCTCCCACCCACATAGTGCACGCGTCTCAACAACCGTCCCAAACGTTTTACTCCCTACGCACCCTTCATCGCAACGTCTTCAGCACTCGAGATCCACCGCGTTTTTTTGCCCGTGAACCTTGAGATAAACCCTGAGATCAAGCCTTGTTGGAAAATAGGCCCATTTAGTTGAGCCATCGCGCGCACGGAGTAGGAGGGAGATTTTTTGCGGTCTGCCTGTTGAAGTTTATTTTGCAAGGAAGTTTGGCCTCGTTATAGTCGTGACTTCTCTAGTCCTGTCTACCTCGTAAATACCAAATGCCTTCCTAGGGCTGAGCAGTCTTGATTCCTGTTCCGCAATAGTAGACGCCATTGATTACGTCCTAGGCAGCAAACTGTGCAGCGCTCCCGTCGCAGCTGTTTCTTTCGTTTCCCTTCGCTGTTGCGGGCTTCACGAAAAAAAAAATACAGGCGAACAGCTGTTCATACATCTGAGACGCAATGTCTGGTAAGCTCAACAAAGTCCTTCACCAAGGTCCCAATGCTTACTTTGCTTTGGAAGGCGGCTGGCGCAGAGTCCATCAGGAACCCGTGACTGACACATGACAAGCAGGAGAAGCAGAGCCGCGGCGCTCAGTCCGAGCAACCAAGGGCCAACATACGAAGTCATTTGACGAAATCGAGCTTCCCGTGGCACCGAAGCGGAGACAGACAAAAAAGACGAAAAAGGCGCAGGAAAACGAGCAAGCTCAGGAGCCTGAAGAGGTTATACGCTGCGTATGCGGCGCAACAGAACAAGATGAGGACTCTGGTGAAGCTTGGATTTCCTGCGAAACATGTTATGCTTGGCAGCACAACGTCTGCGTCGGTGTTAGCTCATTTGAGGACGAAATTCCAGATAACTACTGGTGCGAGCGATGCAGACCAGACGATCACAAAGAGTTACTACAGGGCATTGCCAAAGGAGAGAAGCCGTGGGAAACACGACGAATGGCACACGAAGAAGAAGAAGAAGCGGAGAGGAAGAAAAAGAAGGGAGGCCGAAGAGGAAGGGCCAAGAAGGCAGCTGATCCCAAGGAAGAAGTGGAAAAGGAGAATAAAGCCAAGGCCAAGACCACGCCCACGCCTGACGCGAAGGACAAGAAGGACAAGAAGGAAGTCGTATCAAAACAGGGAAAGCGCAAATTGCGAGACGAGTCTCAAGAGACTGACGCCAAGGTATGTGTGAACGTTTTCTCTTGGGGGCTTTTCTCCTCCATGTTTGCCTAATCAAAACGTTGGAAGCGTTGGCGGACTCGCTAACAATTTTCCTCTGGACAGTCATCCAAGGCCCGCCGTGTATCAGAACGTGGCAACCCTTCTCAGTTAGCGAAATACGCCAAGCCTGACGACTTGGCCACATCCATTGCGGAACTTGCGGCGGGGCGAACAGGACCTGCCAAAGCCCTCAAGAAATCCATCGCGTACGCACTTGGGGCCATCGTCAAGCAAGGAGACTTTGATCTACCAGAAGATACCTCGGAGGAGGAAGTGTCAGAAAACTATGCGCTTCAAATCGAACGGGCCGTGTATGACACTCACCCCACCACCAAGGGACAGAGGGAATATGGTCAGCAGATAAAGTCTCTGACTTTCAACCTCAAGAACAATTTGGAGGTGATGCAGGGCCTGCTGCATGGTGCGCATACGCCGTCAGCTCTAGCTGTCATGACATCCGAACAGCTGGCTTCAGCCGAGATGCAAAGGCAAACAGCCGAAATGCGGGCCCGGGCTGAGAAACAGTCCATTCTGTATACGCAAGAGACAGGACCACGTGTGCGAAGAACGCACAAAGGTGAAGAGGTTGTGGAGGACGAGAGTATCGTCAACGACGCGCCCATACCCATGGCAGGAGGTCCTCGCAAACGTGATGCTGATGACGATGTTGATGTTCAGCGCCGATCTCTTGTGAAACGCGAATCAACAGTCGGGAACGATACCCAGATGAATGTCACTAAAGGTAGATCGCCCTCCCAGTCCGAAGGGCCGGCGCCATCGCCAAACCAACCCAACTTTGACATCAACAAGGTGTTTTCCAAAGTAAGGTCGCCAACAATTTCACAAAACCGTCGACCGTCGGCGCCGGTAGTGAAGACGAGTGGACCTGGCTTCGACCCTGACGTAGATCGCATGCTGGAGGACGAGCCTGATTCACCTCCGTATTCACCAAGTGAGGAGACGCTAGAGCCGGGTGTGGTTTGGAAAGGATCACTCGCCATGAGCTCCATTGCCGATTTTGAAGCCACAGCTAAACACATTGGGGGCGCCAACTTTGCCTCGTTTGGGCCTTGGTCCAGCCTCATCCCTAAACGGATGACTGTTGCCGGCCGCATTCCGCAGCAGAGCGCCATCGAGTACCTCTGCAGCTTACGGTATAGCAGCTTGACTGATATCATTGTTGTGAGTATAACGCCGACTTCAGCGGACTCTCAGCAAGACTTCAAAGCCCTTGTGGACTACTTTACAAGCAAGAATCGGTATGGAGTGGTCGGAGACAAGGTGGCAGGCAACGTTCGGGATACATATCTTGTTCCTGTACCAGCAGGGGAGGATGGGCACCCCGAGTTCATGCTCAATCTCGTGGACAACTACATTCCCAAGTCGAGGGCCGAGCCCATGTTGCTGGCTGTGTTTGTGTATCGTAATGAACCAGATCAGCTCAAGCAAACAAGCGACGAACAGGCGGCTGCACCGACACCACAACCACCGAGCGCCACTGCCTCGCCAACTCCCGGGCCCGGCGGCGCAAGAAACCGCTCTGTATCCGGGCCAGGCTTCTCGCCATCGACGCCGCAGGCTCAGTTTCCGCTACGAACCCATGCTGGATATACAGGCCAGTCGACGACGCCAGTTCCCATTCCTCAACCGCCTCACATGCAGCGTCCTCCAGCGCCCTTAGCACCAGCGCCGCAACAACTGCCGTCACAACCGCCGTCACAAGCACCAAATCAGCCGGCATTGGCACTGCCTCACCATGCACCAGCGCTGGCACCTCCCAGTCAAATGACGGATGCACAAAAATACCAGGCCCAACAGGCCGGACAGGAGTTGGCGAGGGAAATTCTCGGACCGCTCATCAGCGTCCCAACGGTACAATTCCTCCTGCCACAAGCGCACCAAATGTCACGACGCGAATGGGAAGTAATTCGGACCATCTATGAAAAGGACCTCCGCGCGCGGGACGACCTACAATACCTGGGACAGATCCTGGAGAAGGAAGGAGCTGAGAAGAGGGCGCAGAGTAATCTAGCAGCAGCGAAGCCGAGCTAGGGGATGAGCAAAGTGCTGCTGGGATGGTTATGGGGATACGATTGAGTTGGTAGCTACTAGCGGGAATAAATGAACAAGTAAGAGGTTCTTTGGGTTTGGGTTTAGGTTTAGGTTTAGGTTTTAGGGTTCTTTGTTTATAATTACTGGGACATTGTTTATGTCAATTTTATCTTTAATGATGTCCGTATGAAGTGCAAGACAAGGCGTGTACACATCACAACATGTACCTGGTGACTGGCGCTTTGCAATCCGAGGCCAGCCGCACGCATTTCGCGGGGATGAACTTCGAAAGTGGCTACATGTAGGTACATACAAGGTATGTACTGTACCTGTCTGTAAATGATACCCGCAGCGGGAATAGTCAGCTTCATCCCCTGCTGAAGGATTATTCCCTACGGAAATGGTTATGTACATATCGGTGATTTGAGCTTCCCCGTGGAAGCTTATTTCCGATAGAACATCTTGTACTAGGCAGACCTAGAGGCGTTCGGATGCAAGGGTGTGGGAGTAGAATTTGATTGAAACCTGTGCACAGTACCTAGGTAGGTAGCTTTGGCTGAACATACATATGTACTTAGGTAGCACCGTACCACGAGAGCTTATCGACTTCCCTTTCCCCTCTTGTCGTACGTGTACGGAGTACGGAGTATTGGAATTTTTAAGCCAAGTTTTTAGACTGACTGGGTTCTAAGTTCTAACTTCTCATGTGTGGAACGAAGGAAGCTTCACTCCCTGAGCTGCCAGGTACGTAGTTAATTATGACGTTATGTTGGCCATGGCGGGCGCTAGCAAGGAAACCCCGCGGGCCGCGACATCTCGAACCTCCGCAGACATCATCACTGTATGTAACATCAAATCATCATCGTCATATATCTTTGTCTTCGTGGCTCATCCTCAAGCCCAACCTATTTTCCAAATAAACAACCTCAGAACAACTACAGAAAACAAAAGTTCCTCATATCTTCCTCCATCGTACGCCAGCCAGCCCCTCCACACACACACAGTGCACATACACCGCGACGCCTTGACTATCTTACGCACGCCTTGACTAGGTATCTTACGCACGCCTCAACCGCACACCCTTCCTCGCAATGGCGCCTCCTCAATCTCTTTGCACCACCAAAGGCAGCGGCCCTGGTAGCGCGGCGCTATCCACCGCGAAGGATATAGTCAAGACGCAGGGGCAGATGCCGTGCATTCAGTGCGGCGACGCTGAGTGCTGCTGCCTTCCGATTCCGTGTGTTATTTTGTGAGACCGGGGCGGCGTGTGAAGATGCTGTTTTGGAGGAGGTGGGATATTGCCGTTACATATATGAGATACGTCTATGAGGGGAATTGGGCAGGTATCATTGAGATCTGGGTCATGTTGCACGACAATTCGTCATTTTTTTTGCAGTTGGAAAAATATATTGAGCATCAAATGCACCAAAGCAAGACTGCTCAACTCTCTGTCTGTATGCCTAGTCTATTCCATGGGGCAGAACCGCGAATTCCAAATCATTGCCATACGCCGTGGTCCCGTCCTTGCCTAAAACGCCATGCTAACGCAAAACTGATGCCTAAACAGCCATTCCAGAAATTCAGTTCATCCAGTTATTTCTCACGAGCTCTCAAATAATGAATTAAGCAGATGCAAGCTCTCACTCAAACGCTGCATCCGCCCCCTCCCAAAGCTCTCTCTCCCACCGTTTAACTGCCAACTCCTCCTGCGCCGTCTTCCAACCGGGCTCCTTTTCCTGTCCGCAAGCCGTACCCGGCTCTCCCACCTGCAGACTCCCCAGCCCTTCCAGCACGCGCCGCGCCTTGTCGACCTGTGTTCGAATCGCCACCGTCTCGGCCCGCGTCTGATCCAGGTGGCTCTGCATTAGGGCAATAGCCGACTCCCTCGCCTGATGAGGCCGGTACTCATTAAGAATATGATGCATGTTGATGAGCAGTGTGCGCAGGTCCTGGATCTTGGCCTCCGCATCGGCAGGACAGTGGGAGAGTGTGCCGACAAGTTCGAGGAAGTTGAGGAGCAGCGACTTGGCGAGTTTCTTGAGCTCAAACGCGCGGTCGTAGTGCTTGTCGTCTTTGGAGGCGGAGAGGGCTAGGTTAGGGAGGTTGGCGATGCCTTGGTCTTCGAGGGTGGGGAGGTTTTCGTCAAGCTGGATGGAATAAGGGGGTTAGCCGCAAGAAGAGACGAAGATTGAGGAAACAAGGGTGACAGGAAAGATAAAGCTAAGGAGAAGTAGAAGAAGAAGAAGAATAATAATAATTTAGGCAAAGAAGAGAATGCTCACCATGTATTGATCACCGTACAGCCGCCATCGCCCATCAGCCGGCTCCAGAGGAGGCTGCAGATTCACCAGCTCCTCGGGCAAGCCTGGTATGCGCACCACTGATGACGCTCCCGAAGAGCCACCCGCGCCGGCAAACGCGCCGCGCAGTTCCTCGATGCGTGCCACGCGCTCAGGCGTAAAGTTCTTCCAGAACAGTGGAGGGTTGGGAAATGTCGAGGCGAGCGACAAGTGCGCTTCTTGTTCGGCCATGGCCTTGGTTTCTCGTCGTCGGGCCGTGTTGCATGCTTAGAGAAGCCTGCTGTTTTGTTTGCCCCCCCGAAACGGCGATGGCGTTGGCTGGAGACTGGAGTTTGTTACTTTTGTCGTTGGCGTGGTGTTGTTGGAAGTGTATGTACTCCGTATGTAACCCTGGTTGATCCGGCGTGAATTGTGCGCCGGGTAAACACCGGGGGAAGCACGCCAAGCTGTGAGCAGCTTCGTGGGAGCTCTGTTGGAGCTTGTGAAGAGCGGCAGAGCATGAAAGGCGGCGCGTCCCATTTCCGTTTCGTCCGAATAACTTCTTTCCCTTATACCGCCTGGACCTACCCTTGACCATTTCTGACCTTCTTTTGGCACATGTCCACCGAAAGGCGCAATCCCTGTCTACGTTTCTGACCTTTCCGTCAGCTCTGTCTTCTTTAGTTTTCTTTTTTCCCACCTTCGTTTCCCCCTTCTCGCGAGTCGGTGATATCACTTGGCCGTTGCTTCATTTCTCAACCGGTCGTCCGTTCTCTTCTTCTACCTGAAACAAGAGAGGCCCAAAACCAATCCCAGACAACTATTCAAGCGCGAGATTTCCCCCTTTCTCGTCTTATTTTCTTTGCTATCCGAATTTGCCGTCCGCCGGTGAAAGCCAGGTGTACACAGAGGTGAAGAGAAAAAAAGCACAGCCATGTCGTCAGATGTGCGATCCCTGTTGCGCCAGCAACGAGCTGCTCGCCGGATCGACCACCCCCATGCCGCCTACTCCGACGCCGGCAAGCTGCTATGCACTCTCTGTCGAGAGCAGCTCAAAGCCGAAGCATTATGGGATGCGCATCTCAGCAGCCAACCTCACCAGGAACGTCTTCAGCATCATCGGCAACAACGGCAGCAGCAGCAGCGCAACCCCGGCAACAATATCGAGTCCGCTCCCTCGGGGCCCCCACCACCACCCCTGGATGAAGGCAGCAATGCGAGAATGGTCCACAAGAGGAAATTGGCCTCCTCGACAGACGCCGCAGAGGACGCCGACATGGGGGATGATGAAGCGCGCAGGAAGCGAGGCAGACCAGACGTCATTTCCCTGACGGGGTTGGAGATGCCCATGGACGGCGGCAGTGGTGACGGAAAGCAGCGCGAGACCCTCACGCCGGAACCAATGCTCAGTGTGGGCAACCACAACAGCAAGGAGAGCACCATGACACCGTCTGGTTTGATGCGCAAGGCGTCCGTCACCCCTACGCAGGGCGTTGAGCTCCAGATCCCATCGAGGCCTGCCACGCCTGCGCAGGCTCACCGAGAGGGCGCCGGCTCTGGAACGTCCTCGGCGGGAGGGTATTTCAATCTACAATCTCAATCCCGGCCCCAGACTGGACCCTCTACGCCAATGTCAGCAGCGGCGGCGGTAGCATCAACAAGTACAACACTCAGAGAAGCTTCTTCTGCTTCTTCTTCTTCGTTAGCTGCTCCTGGTGCTGGTGCTGGTGCTGGTGCTGGTGCTTCTTCTTCTTCTTCCGCCGCCGCCGTCGCTGCCGCACCCATCGATGAATCCGAATGGGCCGCCTTCGAGGCAGACATTGCCGCCACAGAAGTCCCCTACGATCAAGACGCCGTGATATCCGCCCCGGCCATGACCAACGAGGAGGCTGCCGCTGCCAAGGAAGCCCAAGATGCCGCTGAGGCGCAAAGCAGAGCACAGGTCGACCTGGACATTGAGTACGAAAAAGAGGAAGCAAGGAGGGCGTTGGAAGAGGAATTCGAACAAATGAAGGGGCTGGAAGAGCGGGTTGAGAAGCTCAAGGAGATGCGGGCCGCGTTCTTGACACAGCGAAGTCGGAGCACGAGGCATGACGACGGATCGGAGGGGCAGAAATCGCATTTGGGGGCGGCGGCGGCGACGACGAAGGGCGAGGTGGAGATGCTGGATGAGAATCTACCGGACCGTGGGGAGGGCGAAGGCGAGGATGAGGATGAGGATGATGAGGAGGAGGAGGATGATGAATGGGATCTGTTTCGTTTCCGGCGATGAGGGGGCTGGGCTACTCCGTGCTTGTTCTCTTTCCGTGGAGCGGGGGACAAAATAGAGCGTTTTTTTTGGGGGGGCGGGAGTCTGCGTGCTATAACTTGTTTTCTTATGTTTTGCATGGCAGGTGTACACAATACGTGCGTGAGCTTTTTCATTGTACATTGATCTCTGTGAAGCTAGTCTCTGGAGCTGTATGATATAGTTTACTGGTCACGATTCGATGACCTACCCTACCCTACCCTTCGATGGACAGACCGCAGGCTTCAGTGAGCATGTATATATGGACACATGAGAACATCGTCACCTGCGTCGCCATTCCTCCGAAGATTTTTGAATGATGGGGCCAACAGAAGATGTGTAAACGATCCTTGGAATTATCGAGGAGGGATGGGATATAGGTTTGAGACGGCGCTACATTGCTTGATGAACCAAGCCTGAGCTGGCTGGTTAGTACGAACGAGCTGGTTAGTGCGAATTAGATGGTGGTCTGTTAGACGTAAAGCGGGAGAAGAGGGGGGAGAGAGTTAGGGCGGATCTAGAGAGAGAGAGTTGTAAGGGGGAAACAGAGAAAGGAAGGGGGGGAGGTCACGGCTTAACAGACAGACCCGTGGAGCAGCTTATGCTCGCTTCCATGGTCTATGCTAGAGACAAACATTATTACTTGACAAGCCCAATGGTACATATGTATATGCGCTCACACACAAACGCTCACATACATAGATGTGTGAAAGAGAAAGGTGACGAGGCAGACAGAAGAGAGAAGAAATGTAACAGATCCAGACATGTCACATCAGTACTATGAACGGCATGATCGGCTGTTGCACAAAGAGCCAGAGATACAAGCAGAGTGAAGGGGGGAGTGAAGGGTAAAGGACAAACAGTGACACAGGAGAAGACGGAGAGTTACGAGTAGTTGATGCAATATGCATAAAAATAACTCCACGAAGCAGCATAAACACAACTTTCATGGCCCGCATGAGAGAAGCAAACACAATAATTGGCAAGCCAAGAGACGCGAGCAAGCACCTCGAACGGCCGAAAAGAAGCGCAGCCTTACATACGCTCACCCAAACACAATCGCAGACCGACGCTCTTACGTTCGTAAGCCGACTTGATTGATCGACAACAGTCATCGGAGGCCCTTTCGCCTTCTTTCAACTCGAGAAGCGATGCGTCGTCTCCCCACGACCATTCTGCTCCCAAAACTTGGTCAACTTCACCGGAAAGAAGAACAGCCCTACATACGTTCATCCAAACACGTTCGTAGACAGACGCTCTTATGCACGTAAGCCGACTGGATTGATCGACAACCTCCTTACGCGTGCCCGCTTACATACCATACCGCTTTTCCAGCCCAGTCCATCGGAGAAAGGCCCTTTCGCCTCATTTCAGCCCGAGAGGCAACGCGTCGTCTGCCCACGACCAATCTGCTCCCAAAACTTGGTTAACTTCCACACACGGCCAATGCCCCGGCTCTCATGCCAACGCCTCAATTCCTGTTCTCGCTCCTGTACCTCGCCTTTCCACTTGCCGCCAATCCAGCGCCGCAAACGGTCCTTTACGTTTTCTCTCTCAATCGCCTTACGCTTCGCCACCAAGCCTGGGGATACGTGGATCGAGCACATACCCGGGACGCACTCCCTTGGCAAAACGCATCGTGTCACCAGGTCCTCGACAGGCGGCCGCGAAGCCAGACGCCTTGACAGACGAATCGAGACCAGAGCTCGGGCAAGCCGGCGGGAGACAAAGGAGGTATGTGTGAGGATGATGCGTCGAGCCTTCAGATCAGCGATGGTTGGGCGAGCCGAGGACCAGAGCAGAGGGGGAAGGACCTCGCGGGTACGTTGGAGTCGATAGCGGTGTAGAATGGGACAAAGAGAGAGTTGTCGGAGGGCCCAATTCGTCTGTCACAGGTGTAAGCAGATAGTCGTAGGTAAAACAAATCATATGAACAAGTCTGTGTAGCAGCAGACCCTAGCCCTGCCCTGCCCAAGCAAGCAAGCAAGCGAGCAACATGTCAAGTAGAATCAACAGCCAAACCATATGAAAAGGTGGGACCTCAGAGAGTGCAGGCTTCGCGAAAGGAGGGGAGAAACGACGAGTATCGCGCCTAGCTTACTCTGGACGTCGCTACTAGATCACTCATGTCTAGAAAGCCAAGAACATGCAGCACAACCTCATTGGGGAGGCTGTCAAGCAGTAGCTTGTTCTCCAAACAAGGCTCGAGCACATCGAAAGAGGTAGGGCCGCCCGAAAGGCCGACGTGCTGGCCAGGGGGCTTGCTAGCATGGCCATAGCAAGCATCGTCGTCGCTGTCACCGGAGCCAAGAAGGCCGTGGTCCTTTGTCACCGCCATCTCCATCTTACACTCATCAAAATGATCGGTGTTGAGGGATTGGGCATCAACAGGCACCGCTGCTAACGACGTGACGGATTCTGACGACTCATCGTTCTTAGAGCAGGGCGGGCAGGACACGGCTTCTCTGATTCGGGATTCCTCGCGTGTTGGAGAAGCTAGAGGATAGGGCGGCGCATGTGAGCCAAATTGGACCTCGTCTCTGAGCTGGCCGTTTTGAGGAAGCATCGGGCATCCGCGATGCATGATGACAAGAGCAAAGGTTCGATATCTTTTGATCGGTCTCCCCGAAGGAGAGAATCGGGATGAGCGTCAACAGAAGAATCAAGAGCCTATGCGAGGCGCTGGCCACAGATGCGATCGTCGTCCTGCATTCTTGTCATGGAGGCTGAATCGCTTGCCGCAGTAGGCTTCGTTGGCTGCAGGTTGTGTGGAGGGCAACAATCTCGATGATGATGGCTCGACAGCTGTTTTGGTTTTGTGTGTCAGGTGTCAGGTGATGATAGCAGGTAGGTAGGTAGGTAGCGAATGTGGAGGGACTGCAGGAGGACGCAAGGCGCAAAGCAGCACTGTACGCCCCGTGCTAGAAGACGCAGAAGACGAACAGCGTCTAAGGAGGCGTCAGCAACGAGTTGTCTATTCACGAGGCTTTCATGCAGCGATCGCGCAGACGAAGCAAAGGTGTGACGTGTGAGGGGGAAGTGAGGTTGAATACGGAGTAAGGCGGCGTCACAAGATTGGCCAGTTCTGGCCGTTGTTGTGGGGGCCTGTCTCAATGCGAACGCCAAGGGCACGGAGCCGGGAGAAGTACCGAGTTAGGCACTGCCTTTCCTTATTAAAAGAAGGTTGGACACGGCAATGCAGGCCCCAGGGGGAATCATTCAAGGGTAGTAAATGACATCGGAGGCGTCAACGGCAACAGGGACCTTATTATGAGATCTATGGCACACACGGTGACACACCATTCAAGAGACATGGGTGTCTGAAATCTGCGGCCGCAGCAAACACCCATACGGCGTCTAGCTCGTCGCAGGTTCTTTAACCCAAGAACTCGGTCACTGATCAATCGTCACATGTATAGAGAGTAAAAGATGCCGAGGAATAGATAGGTGCGCCTTGCCAAGACGGTACCGCCGAGTCATGGAACATCGTGACAAAGAGACAAAGTATCTGACTGTAAGATTTGCGAAAAGCCCCTCCTGAGTCCACACTCTTTCTTACAACTTTTCTTCGCAACATCTCCGACCACACCCCTCATTGAGTCTGGATGTTATTGGCTCTCGCTCGAAACAGCTACAGTCTGCTATGTGCTCCTCCCCATCCCCTTGGCCATTGAACCGAGTACGTACAGGCGCCGCTTGCAGCCTGCAGGCACCTACTTTTTCCCCGTCTTTCTCACGTTATCCCATAAGTCGTTACTGATAGGGATCGGTGAGGCCTTGTAATCCGTAGGGATTCTTTGCGCGCGTGCACATAAGGCCAGATGCGCCGCTATCACCACTGTGATATCTGATAGCGCACATAATAAACCCTGGCGAATCGGCCACCCCGGCATTGTGGCCCTGAGCCTTCGCGACTTCTCCAGCGGATCATGCAGCTTCATGAGAACATCCTGTGTTGTGTGTATCAGAGTTGTAAATCATCAGGGGACTGAAACCTCGACGATACAGGCCATCATAGATAACCGGACGCTCAATTTGACGAGTAACTTGCCATGGATACTTGTTCACCGCAAGTATGGATAGCGCCGGACAAGCCCGCGTCTAGGTTTTTGTGATGGCCTCGTGACAAAGCTTCACGTCGAAAAACATAGGGTTCTGATGTTGTAAGTTGTAATCTCAGATATAGACAGCGACAACCTAATCTGTAGACCAGACCATCCACTTGTGCAGCTGCCTCATCATCAGCCTGCAGCATCTACTTTATGTTACCCCCGCGTAGGTACAATTGAATAAATACGGCGCGAAACAACAGAGTTCAGTGAAGGCAGCCATATGATTGGGAATTTGGGAGCAATATTTCACACGCGACGAGCCCATCTTCCCCGCACGGCGCCGCCGTACAGAGAGCATGCACGTATGTACCTAGTCACCGGTAGTGTGGTCGCACAATAGATATATGAAGACAGTCGCCCAATCATGAGGCTGCGACATAAATTACTGCCATCAGACGTGTTCAGATGAACCTTGAAGATTCAGCAATCGGACCGTCGAGAAGAGGGAGCGATTCCTGACCATTTTCCCGCCTTAGTGCAGAAAGGGAGCCGGCATCAGTCAGGTTGATAATTCGGAGCCGCCTTGCTGACATAAAGCAATTGGTCCGATCAGGGCAAACCTTCACCCGCAGCAGCCCTGAGCCACAGAATTGGTAGCATAAAAGTTTGGCAAAAGTCCTGTGAACTCCCCCGGCGTGGAGGTAGCACTCAAGATTCAAGAGCTGTAACTTCCTCCGAGATGCATAATGGAGTTTGGCGCACGGAGTCTGGTCCTGTCCCAATTAAGCCCTCTCAGCCCGGAGCTTGCCACACGAACGGTTTGCAATGTGTGCGTGAAGGCGGGGGGACCTTTACAAGGGGGCTTGTAATATGGCATGTGGTGTATGATGATGGGTGCCGCATAGGATATGGGGCCGGGGTGAACATGTATTGGATATCCCAGTCCATGTACATATTTGGAAAACATCGTCTGTCTCCGCGAGAAAACCACTTCGTGTCATGCAGGTACGATGGGCGCGAGCATGTTCGGACAAGACCGAAGAGGGTGTGTTTGACAGCCTCGTTTTTCCCCGTAGCAAGCAATATGGCAACGACGATGGGACGTTGACTAGCATGCGTCACAAATACTCGTCGCCCACAGGGCAAGTTTTCCTGTGGTCAGAAAGAAAAGCATGGCCAGAAAGAAGATGGCCTGGACTGTGGGCAAACAAGGCGGAGGAAAAAGAATGGTCAATAAGCCTTGGTTGAGCAGGTATAAGTTTGCATTTGTATCTCCTTTGAAATTGAAATTAGAGAAGTGGTTCAAAGGAGAAGCCAACTCGAAGCCAATTCAACAGTTGTGAACTTGGTTGTATCTCGTATTGCCAAATCGACCACGACAGTGAACCAACAGGTTGAGTAGTCTGGCATCTGCGATTCGCGAACGCTGCTTCCGGTGAGCTAAAAAGAAGCAAGATCGTGTTGCCTGCAACTTGACAAAGCTAAGAAAGCCGGTCAGTATCTCCCCGCGGTTCTGTTGTGCAAGGAATCCCATGGGCTGCTGCCAAATTTTTCATCCCTCAAGATCAACTTTGAGAACCTGGCCCAAGGCCGGGCATGGGACGAGGCATGTGATGTGAGGTACCGGTTCTTTCATCAAGGACCCGGCAAACCGTCTGACAGGGATTCCATTGCACATTTCCGTGTGATATACTTATTCGCAACGCATCTGAATCCTGATCCCGCTAGGCCTCTTTTTTCCCTTCTCACTCACCTCGGCCGAGTTCGTGCCGCTGAACGGTTCTTCGACCATGTGCTGGTACTCTGTAACGATCTGGGCCTGCGGTAATTGGCGCTGGAGGGATTTTCAACACCGGTGTGACAAGGAAACCCGAATCGGTGAGACGTGTGGGATGAAGCTTATGTCTGACGACACGGTACGTTTGGGGGAGGTGTGTGATCTCTGCAAGAGCATCGACAGGAAGCGGCGTCGTCTTGATAAGATGGAACAAGATGTAAGACGCTGGGCCAGAGAGGGCAATAGAACTGCCACGATCGAACGCACCCTCAGAGACATAAACGAAATACGCAATGTCATCTACAATATGCAAGAAGCGCACGCGAACGCGGAAAATCCGCTCAGGCAGGTATGGTAGATTTTCCTCTAATCGTTCGGCGTCCCGACTCTTGATGCCTGACCCGGTATTGTGTCTCGGACCTTCCTCCCTTGACTTCACTCCCCTTTCTTCTGCTCGCCTCTACTCTCATCCATCACGTTTTCGCACTCAACCATGTGCTTTGAAGCAGCGAGAAAGATGCAAAACTACCTGCAAGGGTAGCCGGGCGAGAGATGGGAGCACAGAGTGAAACCCACGCAATGACCATTGGCAGTAGAGGGAGGCACCTTCCACAAGCATTGGGCTCACAATGGAACTGCGCTAATGCTCTAACCGCGTACAGCGACAAATCCAGGGGGGTATGGGGTACCCAAATCCAATTGAGCCGAGGCACGCTCAGGCAGACTCTAGGTCACGTTGGCGTTAATAAGGGACGGTATGGCGAGGAAGAGGGAAACGGGGGCGAGCTGCACCGAAGACCCCGGACAGCCATGACAGTTCAAGAACAAGATTGCGTGCTGGCAACGACGTGAAGAGGTGGAGTGAGCATTGGTGGCAAGCCCTGCACTGGGTATGTACTTGAGAACGGTGAGAGGACATCAGAAGCCAGGGTATAAATCTCGAGCGCCGAGTTCGGTACATATGATCGACCTCACGAAAAGGCTTTGCTAGCCTGCGCGTTTGGAATAATGCATCAGCACCGGTTTGCTTATAACATTCCAAACTCGCAATGACAGTTGTGCGTACGATAGTCGGAGGTTATGTCGTGACAGCAGGAAGGATACGGAAGGAATGGCGAAGATTGGAATACGAGCCGTTTTCTTTTGGGTACATAGGTAGTAGGCTCTCGCCAAAAAAAATGTTGTCCTCCTTCGTTTCCCTTGGTTGTTCAAGACGTTGGCGGTCGAATTTTCTCAATTGCCACGCATTTTATACTGTCTGCACTCAAGAAAGTCCCCGTCCCACGTCGAATGAAAACCCAAATCCTAGTGAATGTGAAACATGCAATCCTTGGTGAGCCAGATTATTCTGACCTCATTTCCATCCCACCCTCTGAGATGGTCTGGGTCTGAGTCGGCGAAAGCGTCACAAGAAAAGATGCTGTAGTTGTGAATGTGAGTGGGCCGTCCGTGGCCACAAGCAACAGGTAAAGGACGAGTTCCAACTTCCAGTATCCATCTTAAGGTGATGACGGGTAAAGAAGAAGCGGACTCGGTTCCAGAATAGCGGTGGCCCGCTTCGGATCTATCGAGAAGCCAACAGCGACTCGTGGCACCACCGTCGGCCACGCTGTTTCGTCGATTTAAAGGCGCCGAACATGGGGCTCGGTTTTGCGAACTCCGACCACCCATCATGCACCCACTCCCGTCAGTGGAGGGACGACATTAATCAAACGTAATTATAATGTCTTGTCTTGTCGTTGCCATGATGCTGGTAGTCCAGAGACAACAGTCTCTTCGTATGAGTGCGACTGTGCAAGTGTGCGCGCGAGACTATTCTCGCTTATTCGATTTGTTGGTTTAGTGTTTCCAACGTGATTAGGACCGGAATTACCAAGCAAACGTGAAAATCGTGATGCGGGCGCGTGATCACTGATACGCAGCATCCCAGCATGTCGGTATTCGGCAGCATCACACAGTACATAGTATGGCTCCTGGACACTTATTCGTATGCATAATCCAACGCTAGGGCTGCTGCCTGCAAGATGCATAGGTACATATGCGCCGATGTTGCTAGGTACACAGCGTGACAGCAAGGTGATGCGTGAAGCTGGGACGGCTTGCTGCGGACGCGTGAGCGGTGGACTGCTGAGGAGGGGTGAGCCAGTCTACCTAATTGTAGGACAGGGTCAATCCACGGCATGGGTGTGAGATGGTCCACAGTCCAGGACTCTGGTCGCCGGTCGGTTCATGACTTCAAAGTCATGACGTTGAAGCGCTCGTTTCAGCCCGTTGCCACAAGGCCTTGCCTGAGCGACTGCAGCCACTTCACATCCATGTCTTTGTGATACAGGATTCAGGACGCATCGTATGCGCCCTGAACCTGTTAAATTTTGAGAACAATGAGACGCAAAAATCATGAAATCTTGAGCGTGCCGTCCCGACAGCTTGGACTGAAGTGCGGCAAGACCCTTGCTCCGCCCCTCCCTAGCGGGCCGGGGGACTAAAAAAGCGGTGCGAGCCGAAAACGGAGATATGAATGGCCAACTAGACGATACCTAGGGCTCTGCGCATTGCGTTTGTAGGACTGGTTGACGCTCCACTAGCAAGCCGATGGACGTGTTAGACGCTCAATTGACAATGACATTGCGCGAAAGTAAAATTGGATGCCGCCTGTCTTAATCACGCAGATCCCTGCGACTCGTTGTGTACGTGCGACGGCCGTTCAGTCGGGACAGGAAGGGCGAAGTAGAGTTTCGCATTCGAGAATTGGACGGGTGCCTTTGGGTGTCAACTGAGAGGAAATAGCGTGATGTGATCTATATTTCAATTCGCGGTCCTGAGAGCTTGGCTCTCAATGAACGAGCCTGCCTTGGCTTGTTTGGCTGACAATACATGAGAGTCCAGCCATCTTGTCACTAGGCTCATGTGATCATGTCTTTCCTTTTCTGTCCGAATTAATTTGACTCCAGCAATCTCTTGGCTAGATTCATATTTTGAAAGGTTTTGTACAGTGTTTCCTCCGCGAGCATCAAAGAATTGAAAGAATCATACGTCTTGACGGGGTTGTTTTCATTGGAAAAGCGCGTGGCCAACAAAATAGAGTCCATTGAGATGGAATGTGTGAAAGAAAAGGAAAGAGACGGTCAGGGTATCGCGTGTACAAAAGGAAATTGAAGAACAAAGGGAGAGAAAAGGCGGCAGGAAGAAGTAAATGAGCACTCGAAATCTTCCAACATCAAAATCGTGAGCACGCGCTGCATTCTGTCGAGTGCCACGCGGATAAGATCGCACGAGTTGCAGTTTTTCAACCTCGCATCCTTATGGCACGATGAAGCAACTGCGAGCTGTACATGCAAGAGCGAGTCGCGGCCAAACAACAGTTGCCATACTCTTTTTACAACGATGCCGAGGAAACAGCACCTTGAAATGGAAGAAAGCGCCAAAGTACAGTACCTGAATTTCCGAACTCGTCATATCAGTCGACCGATGGATTCAAGACATTCATTCCATTGCCTCGGCGGCATCGGCAAAAGTCCCAATGAGCGGATCGCTAGTTTCATCATCCGGGGCCGAGGCGCTTGCTGGTGAACCGCGCGGCGAGTTCGAAACGTGGTCGCCACCGCCGCCATCGCCCTCGGAGACCCAATCGACCTTTACGTCAGAAGAAGGACTCCCACCTCCGGCTCCAAGTTTGGATACTAGACGTTGATATCGAGAGCCTCCTAATCTCTCTCCAGCGAGGTCGAAAGAGGGGGTGTCGAAATGGTCTGAAGTGTATTGCGGTCCGATCTCAAACACATCTACCATACGACTGGTTTTCTACATGTCAGCTATTTTTATTCCGAGATCTCGCAAGGAATTGCACAAATGCACACTCACATGGATGTTTTGGCGATGACTTCCTGCAATGCCTCATGTTCGTGCTGAGCCTCAACTGTCTCGTCGCCGCGCAAGTTCTGATCGTCGAAGCTTCCATACTGCATTCCCTGGCCATCGTCGTACAGCAGGCGGGTTTCATCGCACTGAGGAAGTTGATTAGCTTCAAGGGATGAAAAAAGGAGTGTCATTAGTTTAGGACTTCGTTCTGAGCCTACCTCTTGGTAACAATGATGATCGCGCCGTCTGAGGCACGACTGGCAGATGCCCATACTGCGGTGTATGGAAGGCTTGGAAGACTTTTATTCCCCCGGGTCTCTACGCGTGCACGGCATACGCGCTCACATTACCCATTGCACTCCGTGTTCGTACGGAGGAAGATGATGTTGATCGCATCGACGGTCGTCATTTACAAAGCAAGCTGTCAAAATGTGGGTCAGAGAAGTGCGGGCGTAGACCCGGGAAAATCACGGGCCGCGGATCGCGAGGTACTGTACATGTGTACCTCTCCTGAGTTCCCCCTTCCCTCCAGCAACGTTCATCTTCCACAAAAGCTGTGATCTTTTCCGCATTGAGGCTCAGGCTTAGAAGTTAGCACTTGAGACATCCCTTGGTACTCGGACGCCATGCATACAAGGGCTCTTCAATTTACATCCCTCCTATTGTCTTCGCACCGTCTCCCTCATTATCACGAACTCCTTTCTCGCATCTGACGCAATGGCGACTTCTCCCTCCAAATTTCCGGTCAAGGTGCCCTTGGCCCCGCTGGAAGAGGGAAGACCAACCCACACAACAGCCAATAATGGCACCTCAACTTTTCAACCTTGCATCGATATGTCTCTGTATTCTTCCCTTTGTGCAACCTTGAAACCAATCTTCAAGATTTCTGCTGACGGGAAGGGAAAGCCTTTCGCCTCGTAGTCGTGTGGTGGTATTCGCGCAGGGAGTCGAAGCTTCTGAGCTCCCTGATATTGATTGAACATTGCATTCATGAATATAGGATTGAAACCGCCATACATGTGGCAGAGTCTATTTTTCGAAGCAGCTCAGGTTTAGATATAAAGAAGCTTGATTCGCTCTCATGCAACAATTCAACCATCAGCCCATCGCATCGCCACATGAGCCATCGTCATTGTCCTGCAAGTGACTAGTTCCTCCAGATCTTGAACCTATTCCGAATTCTGCGTCACTTCTCTTACAGCCAGTCCCTTATACGTTCTCCATTTCTATCAAGCAAATCGCCAACACTTTCATTCGCCATGCTTCGCGCTATTCCTTGGGCGATGCTGGCGCTGGCGCCCGTCACGAATGCCCAGTTTGGTCGGCTTTCACCACGCGATGACTCGCGTGAGTGTTGCCCTTGCCCGTCACCTGGACAGCCAGGCCATGGAGGTGAAGTGGTCACCGTGACACAGCCGGCCAAAACTGTGTATGTCAGTATAGCAGATGAAACTTCCAATAAGCAGCATACGGTGACAGTCGAGCGAACGGTGGCTGCAGGCACTCATACGGTCTATGTGACTCGATCACAGTCCTTGGACAAGCCATCTCACACGCCAGCCGATGCTAGCCAGAGTGTGGTTACCGTCTCGCGGCGGCCACAATCAACTTCGGACCCTGAGCCACAAACTGTCACTGTGATTGAGGGGGACGCTCAGGGGAGCGCGCAGCCACTACAAATCACCTCAACAACTCAGCAAGACTCCAGCAAGGGACACTCAGAGCCCAAGACCGTTACGGTGCAAGTAGACTCGCCGCAGGTCAAGCTGTTTTCAGCGATAACTGTGACTCAAGACCAGCCGTCTTTGCAGACTCCGTGGTCTTCCCCGTCCGTCGTAACAGTCACGCAAACCGGGCATCAACAACAGCAAACCCCGAGTGTGGTCACCGTCACTGCCAGCCTCGAACCTCCCGCCGTCAACTATAGTTCGGTTGCCCAGCCCCATGGTACCAACGATGTCATTGCTACCATGCAGTCAAGCCCGTCTTTGGCTCAGCCAGCTTCCGTCACAGCGCCTTTACAGGTCCAGACAGTTTTCCAGACCATCGATCATTATTCCACTTATACCAAGACCATTGGGGGCGGGGGCGGTGACAACATTGAGATCATCATCATCAACATCTACACGGGCGAGACTTTCTGTAAGAAGAAGTACAGCGGCGAGCCTTGCCACGTCAGAAGCGATGACCTCCCGTTCTCTTCTTCAACATCTGTCCTATCCGGGTTGGCAAGCTCTTCTGCCAACGTTACGACCCGTGTCGAGAAAGTATTCAAGACGGCCACTGTGACTCTCTACTCGGGCATTTTCACAGGCGCTGCGCGGCCTACGGATGTCAAACTTGTGACCAATGTCGCAAGTGCTTACGGCACAGGTATCTTGACTTTCTCTTCAGGAAACTTTTCAGGCGTTGCGCAGCCTACGGGGAGAAAGCCACGCGGCCCGATGTCGATCCGGAAGTGGTAAAGCGCGACACAGATATTCTTTTCTTGGTTATTCTTTTATCTCCTCTACTTCTTTAGACAAAGGAAGTTTTTGAAGTACAAATTGAACACGGTTTTTTATAATGGTAACACCAGGAGTGAGAGAGGAGCTTCGGATATTAACGAGATTTTGTGCGAATGCACTACGGAGGCTATTGTGTGTTCAAGACTGTTTTCTATTCCTTTTCCATTTTGTTCTATCTAGCTCGTTGCAATGCTTGAGACAATAATATATATCCTTCTGAATTCACTTTTATACATCTGAGATCACACATTTCTGTCCCTTTTCACATCGACTGGATTATGTATGACGTGCAATGCTCTGAACTGGATGCTCATGATCTCGAGTGCGTGAGACGCCGAGATCCGAAGATTGACTACCCACCTAATTAATCGGCACTATGAAGGGCATCCCTACGTAAGTTCCTGTCTCCCCCATTCAGCCAACGTCGTCTCCCTTTCGTCGCATCTTACACCCCCCTCCCTTGCCTTCACTTGTATGTACTCCGTACGGAGTAAAACTTAAAAGCACTCTGCATTGCAATTTGCATGTGACTTCACCAGGCACCCCTGTCCTGTAGCAACACGGCAGCCTGTACTTGCGTTACTGCGTATGATGTCGAACCAACACTGTGGACCTCTTTACTTCGAGGTTGGCCCAACCAGTTTTTTCCGTTATTGGTGGGCGAGACTCTGCCAGGCTGGTCCTGGCTGGATTGCTTGCGAGGAGGTTTTTCCTCGAAAAAGCCAGAGAGCAAAAAGAACCCCCAATAAAAAAGCACAAGAAGCAATTGGCGACGATAAGATTTGGTAGGTAAATGTAATCACTTTTCTGGCAATTCCCTGTAGACGATGGCCATTCGACACAGACGCGCAGAGAAGAAGCTTCTCTGTGATTGATGCACACAAGAGTACAATGTCCAATGTAGGATGTGTACTCCGTACTCCGTACCTACTCGTACGTAGGCGCATCTTACTATAGCCACGCCCCATCAGCAGAGTTCTCTACGAAGTAAAGTTAAGCTGTACGGAGTATGTCTAAGGTACCTACATGCCATGCTTCACGATCATGATCCTTGTCGAAAAGCTTATTTATGCAGTTGTTGGGCGTCGAGCCCTATGCCAAGGCAGCAAGATGTCGGTTGCCCTCCAAGCTCTGACCTAGGTCTTCGGATGTACGTACTACGGTGTAGGTATCTTGCTGTCGTGCGTGCTCTCAGGGACAAGCAAATACCTCCTTCTTCTTCACAGGTAGAAAAAACTTTGTTACATCCGCGAGTAGTACACAATATACATCCCAAAGTAGTACAAAATATACAACAACAGCTTACATCTCTACGTCCTCGGTATCAGAGAGACCATCGCCACCGACAAGAGGTTGCGCAGCCTGCCGTATATCCATATGCGTCATACTCTCCGCCAGGGAAAGGTGAGGCATGCTCCCAGTAGCTCCAGTCTCCAGCGCGCCAATACTAGCCAGAGCCTTCTCAAACTTATCCTTCTCAACCTTGAGCGTCTCTCTCGTCAAGGCCGTCGTGTCATCCTCTTCCATCAATCTCACATAGACATTCGCGGCATCAGGACGGCGAATACCCAGTTTCTCCTCCATGTAAGAGGGTAGTTGACGGCGAATAGAAGGAATCATGCGACATATGATTCTTTGCGACACCGTATCAGCAAAGCGCAGGGCAGCAAGGCGGTAGTAGCCCCTAACGTATGCGACCACCTCAATTTCTCGCGCGAAGTGGTCTCGTCCAATCTTGGCAACCTCTGCCTCCCTTCGCTTCATGTCTTGTGCTCGCTTGTCTTCGGAGAGTTGGTCGCCCGGTATGTACTTGCCTGGGTCAGGTCCGATGGCCTTCAGGCGCATGTAGTGTCGGAAGCGGGTGAGCTCTAATAGTTCTTCATCCTTGTACTGCATGAACGCGTCGTTGTTGAAAGTGAGTAGTCGCTCCATCTCATCTTCGTACAGGAGTACTAGGTCGCGCTGGATCTCCCGCTTGTGCTCTTCGAGACAGCTGCGCAGGTGCTTCTTGGCTTCCTTATAAATTGACCTCTTTTTGAGATTCTCGAGAGACTTGTTGAGCGCACTTTCTAGACTCTGTAGCAGGTCACGCATAGCTCGCGTGATAAACACATCCATGGGCTCCTTCCAGGGCCGCACTGACTCCGTGACAAGATCTTTGTACACCTCATCCGACGTTCGATCCGGCATGCCGGACGTAGTCTTCGCTTGTATTTCCTCTCGGACTTGACGTAGCGTGCGGAAGCCTCGCCCTATATCCGTAAACTTGGCGAAAGGGTCCGGCAGCACAAACTTTGGAGTCCTTATGGGGATTGTGACGCCACCTCTCGGGTTTAATCCATTCTGCTCCTCTGGATTGACACCGCGGCCGTTGGCCATAAGCGACGTGACACCATTCATTGAGACATCCACGCGAGGCCGTTTTGAGGGCGTCATAGTAGCTGCTGTTGATCGACGCTTTGCTGTTGGGGTTGCTGTCGCCGTTGTGTGGGTTGTGGCGACCGAGGCAGTATCCGACTCATCCCCATCGGAGATGTCGTGTACCGGAAAGTCAGATTGATCTTTCAATGTGAATTTTGGCTTGATAGCCAAGAGGCAGTCACGGAAATTGTGTGGCAGAGTATTAAAGTGCCTCGTGAATTCATCCAACTTAGTTCTCGAGGTGTCGGCGAACCTCATGAGCCCTGTCTGGATTTCGAGCTCCACGTTCTCAGGCAATTCCGGCAGCGCTTCCAGATGGGATTGAACATTGTCAAAATGCTGCTTGAGTTTAGACTTTATTTCGGGAAGACTGTTTCATTAACATGGTTGTTAGCAACTCCTGTGTGGCACGTGGCATGTTATTTTTGTTAACAGAATGCATAGCATGCGTCTCACCCTTTGATGAAAGCCTCCCCTAAGCGCTCAGACAGAAATGACTTGAGCTTTTCTATTCCACATCGATCGGAAAACTCATAGAAGGTGGTCGGCCAGCTCCCGATTGAGTGGTCCTCGAATATGTGCTCTTCCCAGCGCTTCAATTCATCCAAATCCTTGCCTTGAGGTCTGGAGGTGATAAAGTAGCCCAAGCCAGTCGTATGTGTCTGTTGCTTCATCACCGCAAGCCACTGATCATGGTTCCCACCCTCGGGCAATAGGTCTGCTTTGGTGAGTACCCCAATCGTTCTGGACGATGCTCTCAGTCGGCGGGTAAGACCAAAGGTGGACGAATTCTCGGCGTCACTGTTCATTGGCATCGCACATATGATGATGGCGGATGGGTGCTCGATGTATGCCCTAGACAGGTTGCGTACCACATTAACCAGATAATCGTCGCGTTCATCTGCAGGATTTTGGAAAATGCCCGGCATATCGTAGAATGAAAGATCTGGCAGGTTCGGACCCTTGATTTCTAGAGAAACAATGTTGGGCGAGAATTTGGCAGTGGTTGTTTCGGCGGCCTCTGTGACGGGTGTGTTCACGGCGATGGCCCCGGATCCTGGAATGAACAGGCTATGATGCTTATCGTCGTTCAGTATTGCAATTTGAGCCCACCGCAACACCTCCTCAATCTGACTCTTGTCATGCATGGTCTTGAACTCATGCGTGGCTGTTGGTTCTCTTTTGCGCCAGGGGAAGAACGGGTCTTCGTCGGTCACGTCAGTCTCGTTGATGGACCGGTCAAGTGGAGGTTGATAAGAATACTCCTTCCGAATCGACACGCGGCACGACCAGTCGCTGTTTTCTGAAACTCGAATGTGAAGTGGGCAGCGCGTGCAGGTACCTTCGCTTCGAGGCAGATCGAGATTTGCCAGACCAGACATAAGACTCGACTTGCCTGCGGACTGATCGCCTACCAAGACCAACTCGGGCAACTGGACAGCATGCGAAACGCCAAGATGTTGTAGCTCACCAAGGGTGTCGTTACAGGCTTTCACGCGCTTGCCGATGTCTTGAAATGAGATGTTGAAGAAGCTCTCACCGGGATTGTGGACGAGACTCGCAGCAGACTGGTCAAGGACAGGCGCTCGAGATCTGATTTCTCGGAGCAGAGGGCCTGGCTCTGTGCTACGCTCACTAGGCGGTGCTGCAGACCTTGTTAGAATTCTATGCCTTGACTGGCGAGGTATGAGAAGCCGTTGACTTACGGGCATCAGATCTTCCGTATCTGTCTGAACGGTCTGCATGAGGCATGGCCGTCGAGCCACCATAGTTGGAAACCGCCGATGCCAATTCTTCCTCGCCATTGAGATCCTCCTCCAGGCCATGGTGGTAATGTTGACCCGGCTGTGGAGCGTCCATTTCGTGCTTGATAGACATGTCTGCGTTAATCCCGCCCCCGCGGTGTCGGCGCAAGACAGAGGTCGTCGCCATGTCGGGTGAAGACGCCAGAGCAAGTAACTTCTAGATCCTCGTGACTGAATGGACCATCGGCCAGGTATCCAGCGTTCAACTGAAAACCCTGCTTTCCGGAAAACACAAGCTAGACTGTGTGTCGAAGGTGGTCTAAACAGTATTTGCAAGGATACAAACGGACGAGCTGCGACGCAAAAGTATTTTTAAGGGTTTGTTCAAGCCGAGAGCAGAAAGCTGGAAGACTTCACGAGTCTACTGATCAAATAGAGGGCCAATCAGAATCAAGAAGAGGCTGTGGGCAAAAGCGAGCCGAGATCAAGGCCCCAGGTCAAGGTGAATAACGAGTCAAGTGAAGTCTTGTTGATGTGCGCAGCGGTGTCTGTCATAAGTTATAACCCTGCATCTGTTATTAAGCCAGCTCCGTACAGACACCTGGCGACGATAACAAGTGATAGTGCACCACAACTGAGATAAGTCTGGCGGCAAGCAACGCGCCGTTCGTGTTTCTCAGTCAGCTTCTCTGGACTCTACACTGTATCTCCAGCATGTTCACCTAGTTTCGCTAGCCTCAACGGTCGTGGTTCCCGAGAGCCTTCGTTTGCTTTCTGGTGATGCTAACGCGCGTTAACCATGTCTGGAGCTGCTCAAGTGACCGAGGGGCAGAAAATGCAGAAAATGGGTGGCTGGGAAGCCGACCCCTGGCACATTTCCAGATGGTCCCGACTCCCTGCATCATTTGCTCCACCACCACGCCGTGCAAAAAAACACATTCATCTGATCACTTGTTGGTACACGCAGGGCCGACAATCCAGAGGACTAATAAGAGGACCCCTCGTCGTTTCGAGTTTGGTGGTTGCTGAGCTGCGCTCGACTTTGCTCGGACAATCGTTCGAGCAAAACGTGATTGGACCGAGCCATGGAAAACCGAACTACGGGTTTTCTTCTCTCGGGTCCGGGTTGATGGCGTGTCATGGGCGAAAATGACGGGTTCATCTTGTTGCTGTCTCCAACAATAAGTCTGGTCAAGCCGATCAACTTGCAGCTATCGCACCGACTCGCACAATAACTTGGCGTCATACCGATTACACGCTTTTTATCGCTTGATGCAAATGGTATTAGGAGATACGTGCTGTGCAAACGCTTCTTAATCGTCCTGGCATCCTTTCTCTGTACTATTTCCCCATGCGCTTAGTTCAACTCATTCCTCAGAGGTCGCATCCCTTCAACGGGATAAGTCTCATGTCGAGAGAGGTAGCTCTCGGTGGCCATATTTTTCTCGCATACTCTGTACACAAAGTCAAACGTACTCCCTCATGCGACTATTTCTGACTATTTACATCAGGAAAGGACACGCGAAGCCCATCATATTGACTAAGAGCGAACTTCTTCCAGTCAGGCCCCTGATCCGCTGACCATATGGCAGTGACTTCCTCCACAAGCTCCTCTGTCACGTCGGTCCAGTTCTGACCCGCTGTCAGCTTTTCATGTCTAGTCATAGTGGTAATGTCGAATCGATGTCCTGCCCAAAGGCCTCTGTGGATTCTTCCTGTTGGGTCTTTCAGTGACACGGACGGATCGGAACTCCATGAAATACGAGACAAAACGACGCATCCGAATCCAATGCCTTGAACAAAGGGACCATGAGCCAATCCCGGCTGTAGCTCGAGGGGCTCTCGTCGCACATACTGATGCGTTGTCAGGTTACGGAGAATCCAAACTTCATCTCGGGGATAAAAGTCTTCGCGTTGCATGTGAATTTCGTTGCTCACAGTCCTATAGCATGGATCCTCAACAAGAGCACCCAAAATGATAGATTTCTGATCACCTAATCTGGGCATGGCTTCAGGAGCTTCGATTTCAAAACTGCAATCGATCCTGTCATACAGACTGATTGTTCGGTGTTCTACTGGAAGTTGATCAATCTCATCTTGATCCATTTCATCATCATCTTCTGGTCTTCTCTTGAGAAGGTTTTCCTTGTCTTCCTCCGTAGCAAAAAGGCCTGGAGGATAGTCGCCAACTTTGAGGTAATCTCCCACCGTGATGAGCTGCTGGCCAGCCCAAACGCCGAGAGATTGCATGAAATCCCGTACGACATACTCTCTAGCGATGCTCCAAAAGTATCGATTCGTGACACCTAGAAAAATCACACTTTTCAGATCGTCATCGTAACAATATTCGAAGATTAGGCGATGGATTTCAGTGGGGAACCGAGAGAGGCTCCCAGGCTTTCCGTCCATAGTTCCAACTACATAAACGTGTAGGTCAGTAACTTGGAACAATAAAAGTCTATAGCGGAAACTTGAAACGAACCATCTGCTGCACTATGATGAGACTTCACGTTCTCGGGTCTCGAGTCATGATAAGAGGGTACGACAGGAACCGCCAGGACTCTTTCGAGGTCTTGGGCCAGCTCAGGATCAAAGAGAAACTCTCCAAGCTTAAGATATTGCTTGATCATCACTTTTTTCCTGCCGAGAGCAGCAATTTCCCAGTACTGTCCCATGTTTGCTGTTGAGGTGATTTGTCCCAGCTCGGCGACCAGTGTTTGGAGTAGAGTTTGAGCAAAAGCTTTAAGAGATGGCTTTCGCAGTCAGGGCCACGAAACTCTTTTCAAGATGGAACTGGAATTTTGGCAGCCACAAATTATTTGAAAGGTCAAACAAGTTACAAAAGCCGCGAATTATAGACAAAGCTGGGCACACAGTCAACAATGGCCCCGCTTTGAATTCACGCTTCAATGAACAATGAATCAATTCCATGGACGGTCGTAAGACGGTAATAATAAGACTCACTTCAGGTCACACTGCACAGCGACCACTCCACATGTCACTCGAAGTCGGAGCGCGTGACCTGAAACGAGTCTTAAGACCTTCTACCTACAGTATGTATGTTATATGCTGGTCATCTGAGATCTCTGATCAATTGACTCCTCAAATCGCAGGCGTCTAGGTATGACAAGGCTTGCAGTTGATTGAGAGAAGACAGTCATGACGGACTGTGGCTTTCGACTGTAATACTCGAGGGTGAAACTTTTAAAAAAGACACCCATTTGTCTTTACCGATTTTTTTTAAAAGTTTCACCTACGAGTAATTAGATTACAATGCCGTTTAGGCCCAGAGTCGGAGCGTCTGATCATCGCTGATCAAGTTCCTCGCCACCGGGCTGCCGGCTGTGGAATTTCGAGACTCAAGATTGTTCCGCAGTGGCAGATTCAGGGGAAGGGAACTGACTGTTCATGCGACGACATGCGTTTCATGTACATAGGTACATATTGAATATTCGATCGCAAAGGTAGGTAGTGAGGCTCATAAGTTTCCCACCTGACAAAACAATTGCACCACATTTGCAGAACAGTCACTTTATGCTTCATTTCAAAACATTCAAGTCAGTAGCAAACAAGCGCAGGAGGAACGTGGCAAAGAAGGCTTTCACCAATGGTCAATGCCTATGATGGCGCCACCACTTTCGAGCCCTGATAGAACGAGTGTTATCAACTAGTTACAGATCAATTCCAACGCCAGTCCGCTGCATATGGTATCGTCATCCATTGTCTACCCCCTTATCCCGATCCGATTCCCAACCCAACTTGACGGGATAGTTTCCCATCCCATCTTCTAACTTTGAACGTTAAAACGCGTTACCCAAAAAACGACGAAACATGCCATTTGCGCCTTTTCTCGAACCACCCACACGACACAACTAATGAATGTGCAGGAAGTATGAGGAAACATATAAGACAAAGAGAAAAAAGGGCCAACTTGGCAAATGAAGATGAAATAGTAAAGATACTTCCTAGAGCAGATGGGGAAGCTAGCCCATGGCTTGTCACGAGAACCCTCCGAGCGAAGATCCTCCTGACATAATCAGAAGATCAAGGACGTGAAGGAACTCTCCGTGATAGCGTCGTAAGAAAGAAAAGGGGGAAGTTCCTCCCAGCGAAGAATCCCTTGACGTTGGTAGAAAAGGCCAAGAAGTAAATAAATCTTTCGTGACAGCGTGTTCAGAAAGAAAAACGGTAATAAAAAAAAAGGCAGCCCCCGGTCTATCGCTAAGCTTGTGTTGCACTTCTTTTGTTTTGTTTGTTTCAGTGATAAAAAACCCTCCATCTAGGACCCTTCAGGGAAGTAGCTGCGACTCGCTGACCGAGGTAGCATAGGACTACCCGGCCGACTGCTTGACTTGCCAAAATCTCTGCCATCAAAGGGATCCAAATTCAGGCGGCGTGCGTCAGCTAGACGAGGAGTTTGCATGGGCGTAAGAGTCTGCTCGATCGCGGGTTTTTCGAAACTGTAGATACGGACGGGAGGCGGACGATGGAATTTGCGCTCGGGAACGCTGTATATATATGTGGCGAGAAGGACGAGCAATGTGCCCAGCAGGAACTGGCCCATACAGGTTAGCAAATTCAAGAGGTTCCCATAAGGTGAACAAAATAGGAGACAGCCCGACTCACGGTGATGTTGACGGTAAAGTCAAATATCCACATGCTAAAGAGGAAGCTGATGACGATGCTGATGCTCATGGCGAAATTCTTGACAATGTTGTCGGCATCTCGGATCACGAGACTGGCTAGCATGCCACCAGCAGCTTGAAGCAGTATGGCAGCCCACACGACTGCATTATATCCTTCGAAAAATCCATGTTCCCTGATACCGGCCCCGTCCTGATACACACAGCCACCCAGAAAGGCAGCAATGAGGGAGTAGAAGCTAAGTTGGACATTGCGCATCCAGACGCTTGCATTAGTGGCGCTCTCTTTGAGCATCTTCTCGAAGTAGACACCCGCGAGACCTGACACGATAGCGGATATCAGCACGGCAGAGACACCGGCCGAGTATACCATCAGAGGGTCGGCAGGAGGCATGTCGTTCGCAATGCCCTCGTAAGTTGCCGACCGCTTGCTCAGATGGAGCGCTGGTTCGGGTATCGCGGCGCCGGCTACCGTCTGGCCTAATTCGTGTTTCGATCGTGGGAAGAAGTGGTCGGGAACGCCATGCAGGATGATGGCATCGGGTGCCTTGTCGGAAGAGGGCAACGACACTATGCAGACGCCAAGCGTCAGAATAACGAGAGACATCCAGCCCTTCAAGCCCAATTGCCGTCGCAAGAGCAAGACACTGAATACAGCTGTCGCCAAGATCTGCCAGTCGAGAGTCGCATTAGCAGTGTACTCCTATATCACAACTTCATTTTTTTGGGTCGCAGTACCTTGACCTGATACAGAACTTGGAAATGAACTGGATCCAGATTGCCCACAGCAGCATACTGCAACAAATTCTGCAAGGTGTACAGCACAGCCGGCCCTGCCAAATACCATCCATCACTCGAGAAGATGCCATTATAGATTTGTTCGAAGAGAACCGTTGCGGGCGTGCTCGGGGCGAGGGTTGTCGAAGTCTCATACATTGCTACTGTCAGAGAGACCGCGAGTTTGATCACTTCGTTGAGAAAGACGGCAGTGGACGTGAAGTATCGGTGGTCGCCATCGGGGGGCATGACTCTTGAGTAATGCATCACCTAGAAACGTCGTCAGCTTCTCTTCCTCTCTCTCTGTCGCTCTGTTCTTCTATCTTCTCCATTCCCGTCGAGATCCTGAACCATACTTACTAAGATCAATGCCGAATTTTGAAATGTCAACTGCGCAAAACCCCATTGTCAGCCATGATGGAGTATGCGTGCACAGCACTCCCGGCAGTGACAGCATCACGACCGAAACGTAAACCACATACAAAGACCAAAGATAAATTCTTCGCCAATCCACTCCCTCGGCCGCCACGCTTCCCGGCAGTGCCAATTGGCCTGGAGGCAGTAGTCTCGAGGATCACCATGATTGTTCGTTGCACTCCCAACGAAGCGAGGTGTCTACTGACGCACGCGAAGCAATTCGACGCCCGATTGTTGCTCCGACTGTGCCGAATTGTACAGAGTAGGTACTCCGTACACTCAGCTAAAATCGCCGACCGGGGTTCAACGACAAGGGTTGCCTAGCTATCCGATGCTTTCGGTCCGTGGGGAAGAAAAGGAAACAAGGGAGTGACAAGGCGCACAGCGAGCCAAAGAAAGAGAAGTGTGGCAATCGTTCTTCGTTTCTTTGGCAGTACCTATTCAGGAACGAGGAGGAGATAAACGGTATGACGACCTGGAAAATGGTCAACGATTCTGGACGAGACGACCTGGTAAGGCGGTGGTGCAGGCTACAGCACCGTGCAGGTTGTCTGGCGTTGTGACCCCACAGGCAGAAAATGTGGCTGAAAGCTACCTATGTACCTAGAGGCTACCTAGGTAGATACAGGGTACACTCAAACCCCGATATGACGATAACGTAAAAGTGACCAAGACCCCATCGTTATGTCAGGAATTTCAAGAAATGAGGCCCAAAATTATCGCTTTCTTCAAATGCGTGCTCAATGGCTACTATGGGTGACTTCTCTACCTGATGTACATTCTACACTGACATGAGTGTACATACACAAGTACACACGTAACTATCACATGGATACGTCTTCGTTCGAATAAAGGTAAGATATGAGCATTGTAGTTTGCACACATGATTCTTTGCGTGTGTTTATCAATGTAACTGTATACAGAGTACGTACGTTATAAAAACTGCAACGTGAGACAAATTGCCAAATCGCAAGGTCCGGATGCTGTTCGCGGCTTGTGCAAATGCACGCAATGAGTGGCACTTTCGATATCGCTCTCCCGCCGCTCCACCCAATTGACCAGCCTTTGTAATCACGTTCTCTCAACGTCATTCGAAGCATGGGCACAAGTACTGGTGATGTTTCCTCTATTTGTGCTGGCAAACACTCGCAGGAGGGAGCACGATCGAAGGGTCCAGATCGAAGAGACATTTGTCCGATACTTTCCGCGACCATTCGGAACAGCCGCCTTTGCTGGGTGGCGTGCTGGTTTGAACAACGCCCAAGTCACACTCGCCTATTCTGACGACGATTACTACAGAAGGTCGTCCATTCCAGGCGACAAATTTAGTGTCTCTGCTTTGGTTGGTTTGTCTGTGTTTTTGTTAATAAATAAATTACATAGCGGAAGCCAAAAAAGTGAAAAAAACGGATAAGATCAAGGGGCAGTTGCTTCATGGTCCAGGCTTTGGCTCTGTTGACATTGGTTTGTGTACCTATGTACACAAGAGGGCTACCTAAGGTACTCACATCGCCACACAGCAGTACTCAATGGCCTCAGCTGCCCTCTCTTCCAACGACTGGCCCGCCGGAGAGACGGAGTCGACCGGGCTGGCATAGGCACGGTATGCCTCGAGGGTAGAGAGGGCAAAGGTGCCGACAATAGTGCTGAACTTCATGTTGTATATGTATCGGATAATTGGAGATATTTGCTTCGTAGAAGCGATATTTAACATCTAGACTTTGGTGAACTTGTGGGGGAACGCTCATATTTTATATTGCGGCCAGTGTAGGAGGTATGTATCATAGTGGAACGCAACCTTGAGGCTGAAATACAATAAAGTTTAGTCTCCACGGAGTACGGGCCAGAAGTTAGTGTGAGGAATCGGATACCCCTACCGACCCGACGAAAAGGTCAGAACACCAAGCTGGTATCAACCGGCTTATTTAGTGTGGGTAGGTAGGTAGCCTGTAGGATTGTTGATGCCATCAATCTATTATGGGGTAACAACTTCCAAGCCGAGGCTTCCGGTCGCTCTCTCGCTGTCAGTGACAGATAAACTGAGGAGAAAAGGACATGACAACAAACGATTGATCCCACCGCGATGAACTGGACACATAAATGATGGCGACTCTCGCCGGTTCCGAAATTTCCGTGAAAAATGAAAGAACATGGACAAACTTATTGGGGGACACCATCACAGGCAACAGTAGCATTGCAAACCCACAAAATATTGAAAGAGTCCGACTACCTAGGTACTATGTTTCCCCCGTTTGCATTCTAGACTAGCCCTCGTAAATTGGATAAATACTATAGGTCTTGTCCAGAAGATTGACACACCACGTTGAGACCACTTTCAGCCCTCTGCGTGCCTATGAGCATGCCGTCCTAGCGCAAAGTTACGCTCATCTATGACTGTGTTTCCCGACCGAAGACCTGGCGTAGCGTCTCGTCTACCAAACTCCTCTGCTATCACATCCCAGATTGCGAATTGCTCCTTCAAGGCGTCAGTCTCAGTACGGGGGGTCGGTATGTACCTTGTAGGCTTCGCTCGAACATCATGTTGGGCTGTCTTTCTCATCAGGTGCCACAGCTTCAGCTTGGGCTGTGGTGTCGAATCAGGTGGATGTGGCAGACTGCGGTTCTTTTGACGGAAGTTCCACACACTCTTCTGTGGCAAGAATATGCTCGCGCTGATTGATGGCACCAAAATATCGCTTAGCCCCTCGTCGTGCTGGCTACCCGACTCGTCGAAATGCTCCAGTAATACCTGATGACTGTAGCTTCGAAAGAATCCAAGTGAGCCAATCTCAAATTTGGGCATGTCGCTCAAGGCACCAAAAGTTCGCAACCAAGAGGTAAAAGCCTCGGCTGGGGAGCTTACAGTTTCCTCCACAACAGTCTGATCACTACGTCTCAAAGGCCACTAGCCTTTTGTAGGTACGTCGTAATCAGAGGTCGCAGGAGCCGGATAGAATCTTTTGGGGAGGTCGCGTGAATTGAGCTCGCTCCAATGCTGGGTGTCAGACGAGTTCAAGAGCCAGGACACTTCCGCTTCTGCGTGCAATAGATCAGGGTGCTTCTCCAAGAATCGCTTCACGTCCTTAGACAATGAGGTCAAGTGAGTGGTACCTAAAGTGGCTCTATTTGAACCATATGCGATGTTGTGATCTCGCATGAAACGAAACACGTCGAACTTGACATCATGTGTGAATTGAACCTATGGGATCGTCAGCTTTGTTTGGATTACAACTTAGTGCCGCTAAAGGATGCAAAGCCTTACTCCAGGCTCGATTCTCCAAAACCAATCGTATGTCTGCAGTCTCTTCTCCTTTGCAAACGGGCCATTGTTCCATCGTTGTATCTGACGAATACTTTGCATAGGCACAGATAGGTCGCCTCGAGTGGGCGAGGGCGTCTGTGCAGTGTAAGTCCGCGTTGACTCGGCTTGACCATGGCAAACGTTAATGAACCGTCGTGGATCGACGATATTTTGGCAAGCAACCTCATAAATACAAGTTGCAGCTGTGGCATTAGACGTTAACTGCCGAAATCTTTCACTCAGTGTCTCGACACCAAAGAAGACCCAGTCATATTTGTATTTGTTGTTGAAAGAATCTTCCAGTTGTGACATGGATGATAGTAGAGGTTCTAGGTCATTTTCATGGGCCAGTGTGACGAGGGCTGCGCGAGGAGTAGAATCGAGGGCAGATGCTGTGCTAAGAAGATGATGGCCTTCGACAGGCGAGTGAAGAGGAATGAGAAGTGCTAACCACGACCATTTAGCAAGCCGCACCATGTCGTGTAACAAGACTTGGCGTCGTCTGGACCCCGTCATCATGGCTCTTGGACACGAAGTGGTGTTGTGACAGTTCTTAATGCCTTTGTGAATCGAGTTGTAGAACTGCAAAGACGCAAGAGGAGACAAAGGTGAATATGTGGGCAAGAGAGGAAAGAGGAAGTCGAGAATACTCTTGAGGTGAGAAGCGATGGTCGCTTTTCAGGTAGCTTTCCTTCAAGTAGCAGTATTCAAACGGATGAACAAGGTTAGAAATAAGAGAAGAAGATGTGGAAAAGAAAAAGCAAGAGGAAGAGATAAGAGCTCCTTGTTTCGGAGAAGATTAGGTGATCTACCACCAGACGTCACACGTGCAGCTGGCAGGCAGTTGCGAGGGCATCCTGCCGCACACGTGCCAGCTGTGTGACTTGCCACCAGAAAGACCGACGCGTTCCAGGCCCCTGCGTCACGTTCAGGTTGAAGGGCGTAAGAGGACGACAAATTCTATTCGAAATGAGCCGTCATTCGAATTGTAAGCTCCCCGGAATTGGCTGAGTGCTGATAGGTCCTGCGATTCATCAGCGCAGATGTGGTGGCTTGGCCAGGGAGATGGTCAGGGGTATCTGCCTTCTGTGGTAGAGCAACATAGAATCTCCAACGAGCCGTGAGATTCTATTGAATGAGGGAAAATGAAATGTTTTGTTCCCTATGAAAGAATCTGCATACATGCTGTGCGATTCATTCCAAGAATTGAAATCAGAACCCTGGTCGCTGTTTTCGAGTCACATAATAAACGCCTTGGCTTCCACCCACACCCGCTTTTCGCGTCGAATCCCAGGAGCACCGAATTAAAAAAGAAAAGAAAACAGCAGAGTCGTCTGATATCGTCAGGTTCTCTCTGACCAGTGATAATAAACGATCACGGAGCAGTCTAAATGGAGAAAGCGGAAGCATTGCTGAATGCCCAAGAGATGCGAAAACCGTGTCATTGCATTCATGTGTCCACCTCCATTGCGTCAACGTCAATTGACCCGTCTTCCAAGCTGAAGTCGAGTACTCTTGCGTATTGCGATGTAAGACGCTGCAACTCACGGTATTTGCCTGCAACCAATTAGTTCTGGTACTTGCCGATTCATGGATTTTAGAGGGGACGCAATTTGCTTCAGGGATGACACTAACCTAGAATAAGAACGACACCCTTCAAGAGCTCTTTGCGGTTCCAGCCGCAGATCTTATCGTGAGTGCTGTACCACCCTCGGCCAATATAATTGCTGGACTGCTTATCCTGCAGGATCCCGCCCAGCAAACTGTTGAGTAATTCCTCAACCTTTGGCCGAGTACCTTCTGCCCCCAAGCGTTTCGCATACATGAAAAGATACAGGCGGAACTCTTCTTTGGCTTCGAGTTGTAAAGCACCGGCGATACGATTCTCGAGGTGGGCAATGCTGACGCTGCTCTCCAGATCCTCCGCTTCTTTCCGCTGAATGACTGTTTTGATGATTCGCTGCAAGGCGTACGCGCGACCTTTGAGGAGAAATTCGTTTGTGGTGTGGCGTTCGAGAAACGGAATGATGCCAGAAGACACAGTAACGTTCGAGGTCTCGTCTGTATTCTCTGTGGAGCTAGGGCCGACGGCTGTGGATTGCAAAGCAGATATGGATGAATCATTTGAGTTCCAATACTGTGATCCAACTGCCCACCAAGCTTCGCTGAGCCTTTGCCAGGTGAACATATCTCGGGCATAATAAAAGCCATCCCCATTCGATAGCGTCACGATAATATGGCCCGTTGTGTTGAGATGGGCAGACGTGACTCCCAGACCAGAAGTAGCGGAATGCTGATTTAATGACGTAACGGCTATGTCTAGAATTGGCCCCAATGAGACCGGTGGATGGGGTGATGATTGTGACTTCAGTCCCCAAACATGGGCCATTCCTATTGCCGTGATGCACAGTAGCCACTGGTCTCTGCACTCGAGGATGACGGGTTGTGATTCAAGGATTATTGGATTGAGCAATCGTCTACCAGCAGGAGTCCATACATGAATCGATCCGTCTTCGCAAGCAGCCGCCCAGAAATTCTTATTCGCAGTCACCAAGATGACAGCGCGGGGCAAGAACTCCTGCCACAAGAGCTCGCCTCTCTTGGTGACCAATACATGGGAAGGATCACGAGGATTTGTATCGTTCTTGGCCTCCATGATGACGTTTTCAGGAACTTTGGACGCCTCTTCCTGTGAAGCATCATTCTGTAACACGCCTTTGTGCATCGGTCTGACGATGTGAGACCTTATGCGAGGCACCGCAAGCCTGACTTGTGACAGAGTAATAGATGGATTCAGGACAGCTGGGCGCAGAAATTCAGGAGTTGGAGCTATTCCATGCTGCGTTGGAGCTAAAGTCACGGGTTCGGCGCCATCGACGCCGTTGGTGGCAACTTGCGTAGGACCAGTTGCTATGCGTTTGGAAGTCGGCGCGTCTTCGTCGTCAGCTTCCGCAGCGGTAGATCGCCTCTTGTTACCAAGCAGCATAGAAGCGATGCCCCCTTTGGGTAGGCCGTCAAATGGCTTGCTCAGGTCCAGCATGGTCTGTGGTGCGTCATTCTGTGTTATTTGGGCAGTGGTGGATCCAACTAATTGTGTCTGAGGGAGTGACGATTGACCAGTCCCCGAGGACGAAACAAGGAGCGGTGCCACCCTCTTCTTGCCATCCTTCCCAATCGTAACGCGAGACTTCAGTTCCTGGACTCGTTCTTTAGACTTGTCCTCGGTCTCTTCCTCAGGCTTGTCGGCTGTTTCAGCACCTCCATTTGTCGTTGCTGATTTATCGGATTTGATGCCATTTGTAGTCGGTGTAGATCCGTTGGTTGTGTCTGATGGCAGATGCCCCATCAACGCTCCCATTCTCGACTCGACAGCTCTCGACTCACCTGCCTTACTGTGTGTTTCTAGTAGCAGGCCATCCACGTCTTCCGGTATGCCCATGCCTTTTCTAGACGCCCCGTATTTTTGTAGAGCTTTGATATTCTCTTCGGTCTGCGCCACCCAGCCCAGTTCTCCCTCGTCGAATTTCACTACGACGATACCACCGTCTAAGCTGGCGGCGAAAATTGTCTGTCCGTCAGGAGTCCATGATAAATCGGATATCGATTTGCCGCTGAGGTCTTGAAGAATGACCACTGGACGGGAGGTATCGGTGTTCCATATACTCAGGGTCTTGTCCTGTCCGGCAGATGCGATTACTGTGACCAACTGCCCCGCGTCTCCACTGGTCGCAGCACCTTCATCGGGCTTCGTCGTATGAAACAATCGCGGGGAGAACATGCAGACTTCGGTCGGCGCTTCGTGTCCGATCAGGTTGATCTCGCTGTCCCATCTCGTTCGCTCGATGATGGCAACTGAACTCACGGGTCCATTCACAGCGTTGGCAGCAGCAATGTGATTTCCGTCGGGAGACCAGGAGCATCGACGGAAGTACGTGGTCAGAGGCGAGCTCTTAAACGGCGAGCTGATGGTCGCTTCAAGCACAAAGTTGTTGATCATGTCGTGTTGGGTTGCGTTGGGGGCTGGAGGAGTATAGCGGAAAATCTTTATGGTTCGATCATCGCTCGCAGTGGCAAAGAACTTGTTTGCGGGATCAAATGTAATGCCTTTGACATGGCTCTGATGCGCTGGGATTGACTTTAGCTTTTCAAACGTGTGGCCAGACCAAACAACGACCTTGGAGTCCAATCCGACGGAAACCAACAAGGACGAATCTGGGGACCACGCCAGATCTTGTACATCGTTGTCGTGGCCAATTAGTCGCTTGTAGGTCTTCCAGTTCTCGGCGGGCGGCGGATCGTTGTGCCCAAAAGTCACGGCCGGCGCGTTCTTGTCCAGATGATAGACGCAGATCAGCTTGTCATCGGCCCCGCTGGCCAAGTATCGCCCGTTTGGCGAAAAGCGCACAGAATGAATTGTGCCCAGATGATGGCTCATGTGACAAAGCTGGCGCGGCTTCGTATAGCTCGCGTCCTTGGCGTGGTAAATCGCCTCGGTGGACCAGACTCGGACGTGGCCATCGCCGCCGGCGGTTGCCAGGCGTTTCCCATCCGGGGAGACGTGGCAGCTGTAGACCTCGAAGTCCTTCTGCTCGCCGCTGTGGCTCAGCCACGAGGGCTTTATAACGTGCATACCGAGGACGCCCGTCGCATGGGCTTCGCAGAAGGATGTAACTGGATCAGGCAGCGAGGTGGGTGATGCGGCGATGTGGAGTGGTGAAGTTGACGAAGATGTCGGTTTTTGGCGCGTTGAGAGCTCAAGGGATAACGACACCAGCGCTGACTTGCCGGCTTTGCGTTTTGGCCCGTCTTAGGTGGCAGCGGAATGGACCGGCGCGGCGCGCTGTTCCCAGCTCCTTATTTAGTCACTTGTTCGTATGTACTTCAGTTTGTCTGCAGATGCTGGGCACATAATAGGTACATGACGAGTAATTACAGGTCGCAAAGCCAAAAGTCGCAGCCAAATGCGAGATCAAAGTCCTGAGTGGGGCCAGCAGCCTGCCCTTGGGACTTCCGCTTCTCGCGACTCGCTTCTGGGTAATACATAGCAACTTGCAAGTCTTGGCCAATTAGGTCGTCGCATCTACACTACCGAACGTCACGCACGTTGATTATCAGCGCCGGCCAGTTGGATGAAGAGAGGGATCACTTGAGGGAGATGTTGACGAGTTAGCAGCAGGCGAGAACCCTCAAGCAGGGCGATATAGAAAGCTTCGATACATAGTAGTGCGAGGCAAATGCCACAAGGTTGCGAAAATATGGTGACGCCGTGGGAGAAGGGCCGAAGCTGGGGGTTCAAATCCTTTTGATGAATTGAAATACCCTCAAGATCCTAGGTTCAACCTCTTCATTTTGAATTGCCTAAGAATCACCTTTGAAACTCATGTCAGTTCAACCTCCTCGTATACGCATACCCCAAGGATTTCTTCCCACAATCTAAATCGCGACAAAACCCAAATTCCGATCTGACTTGACTAGACATCGTAGATACTTTGTGCAGTGGGACTATTTGCGTACACTTGAACAGACACGATATATACTTCATATTCGACGTAGGGATACTTAATTAGACGTTTCCACTATTACTGTTACACATTACTACTACAATATAAACAGCTACCTACCCCGAGGCGTTGGCGTACCCTCCCTTTCCCTCTCGCGCTCTCGTCTACCCGTAGACGCCCTCGTAGAGAACGTGAGAGGACGGGGGGTTAGTAGATCCGGCGTTCGTGGCGTAGAGGGCCCTGCGGGAGGGAGGAGAATCTGCGGAGCCCGTCTTGCTTCGTCTAGCCGGCGTACCTCAAGTGCGCGGGTAACGTTCGATCGGATATCGTCGAGGATAATGTCCGCAAAGATAGCTAGGTGCTCAAGACGCCGCACCTGGGATAGGGCAACATAGAGTAGCCCTAACGGCCGCGGAGTACCCCTACCGTTCAGATCTACTATCGCGAGGTAGAGTCATTCCTTGGGACTTATGGATCGTCATTGCATACGAGATCATAAGAGAAAACTGTTCTCTCCATTGATTGTCCGTAGACGTCCTCGTAGTATTATGCGTATGGTACCGGCGGCAGGGGAAGATCGGGACTACCTTCGAAGGCATCGGGACCCCGGGAATATCATACGGGAGAGTAGAACCGGTATACTTCGGGAAGTAGATTAGGACATACGCCGGGAGGGTGGTACGGGGATTGGTAACGTCGGCATGCCAAACGATATCGACAACGTAACCGCTAATCCCGTTCACGAGACCATGTTCGCCGTTAGCATAACTCGGGCTCCGATAGTAAGGGGCAGCTCGGCCGTAAGGTCGTTAAACTCCTTACTCGAGATCGAAGCATGCCGCGGGTCACTATGCCGTGCGCGGAGAGGTAAGACAGGTACATTCGCTTCGCGTAGCCGCGAGTAGTTCATGTCGAAGACGCTCGCCCGCGTAGCGAAGAGATAGACGGCCTGTTCCTCAAAGTAGTCCGTTCTCGTCTCTCGAGCGTAGAAAGTAACCGGGGCTGGAGAGTTCGAAAGTCCGTTCGGTCTGGATTGCCCTCGCGCACATCCTCGAGGACCCGTCGAAAGGCAATGCTACTCGCGTCCGTATCGCTTTGCCGGACGAGAGTAACGAATCGAATCGTAACCGAGAGAGCGAAGTAAGCATTCTTACCCGCCATACCAATTGTCGTCTTAGCCCGGGGTTCGAAGATAGCCGTTCCGCTAACGGGAGGGAGTTGGTAGAAATCGCCGGCAACAATGATACTGAACCCGGCAAAGTACTCGTCGTTCGACTCCGGATATGCTTCTCGGAGATGTTGGTTAATCCAGGCAAGACATATGTATTCCAAAATTGAGTTATCTTCTTCCAGAATTCAGTATGGCTGTCCGGTCTCGGCGATACATATTGAAAGAGCTTGGTGTAACGGTGCTGGTCGCTTCTCGTGTCTGTGATAGTGAATTGCATGAACACTTCACCGAAACGGTATTTTTGGCAATGTCCCGGAGACAGGTCAGTCACAAAGACGTGAATATTGCATTTTTAATCGAGCCTGCTGGATTCATGAGGCCCAGGATTATGAAGTAGATGTTTAATGAAATTCGTCTTGGCTGCCATAGTCGAAAATGTTCTTCTGGCCGGAGCTTCTCGGTAAGTCGGCAAGTGAACTTGCGATTCTATTTCCGCTTCAGGGTATGTACCTAGGAATCAGGATGTCATCATAACAAGGCGGGTACCAATCGCTTGGTCAATTTGCCGAACATGGAGTGAAAGGCCCCACCAAAGAAGCTAAAGCTCAAGCCAATCAGGTTCTGCCTCGCCGCCGTCCTTGCGCTTTCTTCCCGTTCACGCTGATCACACTGAAAGTTCATCATGTGTTGTGAACAACACTGTCAGCAAGTGTAACTCTGACAGAGGCTATACCTAATCATCCAGCCACTCCTTGCGTTCGATCAGCTTCTTGTGCGAAATTCTGCGAAACGTCATATTCCTCATTTTCTTCTTCGGTCCTGGGGACAGTCGTTCATCCATCGGCAGTGACGTCAACACTTCACAATCACGCACCACAAGAGTAACATGAACTCGAGGCTGAAGCAATCGAGTAGCCGCGCTTCTGACTCATGAGACTCGTGAAGCTGCGACGCCCTTTGTGTATTTACTATTATATTCAGGTGGTCTCGCAATTTTGCTAGCATGGAGTCCGCTGCAGAGCAACCACATAACGCCTCGGAGACGAACCGTGAAACGCTAGTCCAAGATGTGGTCATGGCTGCCCAAGAAGCTGTGGTGGCAGAAGGTTCAGAGAGCGAGAAGCCGAAAGCCGACCCGACGAATATGTCAGAGGAAGATGCCTTGAGAAACCTCACAGGAACTGTCAGAGACCAAAACGACTTAGAGCGAGATATTACTTTACAAGCAAACGCGGCACTCATGGAAGCTGAGGACAAGAAAGACCAGAACCGCATAGATAAACTGGACTTGACCAGACTGAAACTGAAGTCCCAGCTTGACAAAGAGAAAAAGAGACTAGAACGGGTATCGTCAAATCCATATCAATCTCGCAATGTCCAGAAAGAAATCACAAAGCTGGAAGCTGAACTATCGCACGTCTCAAATGACATCAGCGATTTCCAGACGCGAATTGACAAGAGACATGAGGAAAGTCACTTAGAGGACGCCGGTCAGCACAAGTCCAAGAGGCTTCCTGGCGAGAGCCATCGCGAGTATCTCATCAGAACTGGCAAGATTACGCCCTTCGCCAAGATTGGCGGACCTCGGCCGCAGGGCATAGAAGGACAACTCGCCGATACAGTACTAGAGGCAGAAGAAGAGGCTGAAGCGGAACAGCTCGATAAAGACTTTGAGGGCCCAACATCTCACCAGAACTTAAGACGGCCAGGCTTCAGCGATGATGTAGAAGATAGGAAGAAAAGACCATCGAAAGCTGCGGATGAGACCGATTCATCGCCGCGACCGCGCAAGAAGCAGCGAACACAACGAAAGCGCAGTCCGTCTGCAGACTTTGAACCCGATGAAGCATCAGAATCAGATCTCGAAACTTTTTTAATATCGCAACAAGGAAATGAGGAGGACTTGATTCGTCAAGAACGTCGTAAGGCCAAGGCGAAGTCGAGGAGCCAACAACCTGAAGGCATCGATCTCAGCAAGCTGGATGATGGTGATGAGACATTGTACAAACGACGATTGAGCGATTGGACATCAAGGCGAAGCCGGGCTAGGAGAGCACGGCGACAAGTAACAGACGATGGAAATGACCGATCTCAAGTCGAAAGCGGAGATGAGGAAGAATGGCTGAAACCATCGCCGGACTACCCAGACCATCACATTGATGACAATTTGAAGATACCCGGCGATATTCATCCTTCTCTGTTTGGTTACCAGAAAACCGGAGTGCAGTGGCTCGCCGAACTGTATAAGCAAAGTGTGGGCGGCATTGTTGGCGATGAGATGGGACTGGGCAAAACTGTTCAGCTAATAGCCTTCATTGCTGCACTACATCACAGCAACAGGTTGAGGCGACCGGTAATCATTGTTGCACCTGCCACATTACTCCGACAGTGGGTTAGCGAATTCCATCGTTGGTGGCCGCCGCTGAGGGTATCCATCCTACACTCATCTGGTAGTGGCATGATGAACCCTCGTTTGGAAGACGACTATGACCTTGACCATTACCAACCAGTTGCCAGCAAGTCACTCGGCGCCGCGCAAAAAATAGTCGCAGGCGTTGTGAAGAACGGCCACGTTCTTGTGACTACATATACCGGATTGCAAACCTACGCCGATGAGCTTCTGCATGTAGAATGGGATTATGCCGTGCTTGATGAAGGTCATAAGATCAGGAATCCCAACGCAGAAATAACGGTGTCTTGCAAAGAGCTGAATACGCCGAACCGAGTCATACTGTCCGGGACACCTGTGCAGAACAACCTCACAGAGTTATGGTCGTTATTCGATTTCATCTATCCGATGCGATTGGGTACTTTGGTCAATTTTCGCGCGCAATTCGAAATACCTATACGACAAGGTGGTTATGCAAATGCGTCCAATCTTCAGGTCATGACCGCCGAAAAGTGTGCTGAAGCACTCAAAGAGACGATAAGCGAATATCTGCTTCAGCGCCTCAAGGTCGACGTGGCTGCTGATTTGCCCGAGAAGACGGAGCAAGTTTTGTTTTGCAAACTGACGGAGGGCCAGCGGAAGGCCTACGAAACATTTCTAGGCTCGGACGAGTGTTCAGCAATCTTGAATAAACGACGGCAATCGCTTTATGGTATTGACATTCTGCGTAAGATCTGCAACCACCCAGACTTGCTGGATAAGAGCTTGGGAAGCAAGCCTGGGTATAACTTCGGTAGTCCAAAACTATCAGCCAAGCTTCAGCTTACCAAGGACTTGTTGCAAAAAGTGATGATCCCAAACGGCCACAAGACATTGCTCTTCTCCCAAGGAAAGCTCATGCTTAACATTGTCGAAAAGTGCATGCGCGACTGCAATATTACCTACGTCCGGATGGATGGGGAAACTCCAGTTGACCGACGACAACCAATGATCGATAGTTTTAACACTGATCCGTCAATTCATGTTTTCCTTATGACTACCCGTACTGGTGGGTTGGGAACGAACTTGACTGGCGCTGATCGAATCATCATCTTTGACCCAGACTGGAATCCGTCCACGGACTTGCAGGCTCGCGAGAGAGCATGGAGGTTGGGACAAACTAAGCCAGTTAAAATCTATCGACTCATGACAGAGGGTACAATTGAAGAGAAGATATACCACCGGCAAATTTTCAAACAGTTCATGACGAACAAAGTGCTCAAGGATCCCAAACAGCGAAGCTCATACGACCTATCAGATCTGTATGATCTATTCACCTACAACGCTGGTGACGCAGCAGCCACCCAGCGGAGTGATGTGTTTAAAGGCGCCGAAGTTGGGATACAGGTCCCAGATGAAGAGGGCGATGCCAAAAGCAAAAAGTCGGCACCAGTCGCTAGCGCCAGGACAGGAGATGACGACAAGGAGACACGCGAGCTGCAGAAGATGAAAGTAGTGGCAGCCATGGAAGAATTTCACGAAGATGAATCTGTCCACGACGAGAGGCGAATGCTAGAAGGTATATTCTCGCGATCGGTCAATAGCGCTTACGATCATGACCAGATTGTGAATGGACCTCAAAGAGCCAAAGCCGATATCAGTGTCCTGCGGCAGGAGGCGAATCGGGTCGCTCGCGAAGCAGCTGCTCACCTAAAAAATGCCGCTGAGGCGGCTCGGCACGTTCCGATCGGAACGGTCACTTGGACTGGAGAAGTTGGACTGGGAGGACGTCCTGGCAATAGACGTCGGGCGGGACCAAGTTCCGCTGGCATAATGAATAACTTGGCGAATCGACAAGGCCTGGATGCTGGCAAACTCGGTAGCTCTCGCTCCGGTACGCCAACTGTCGACAGAAATCTAAAATCGAAAGACTTCATGGTTATGATCAAGGAGTTTGTAGGTAGGCACGGGGGACGAGTTCCGAGCAAGATGCTGGTGGATCACTTCAATGCGTACTGCCCGGGGAAGAAACAAAGTGATGAATTCAAAATCGCTTTGGACAGAGTTGCTGTCTTGAACAAGACTGGTGGTGCGGGACGGGGCATGTGGACGCTTAAGCCGGGCATCAAGTGAAGAAATGGGAAGACTTTATGGAACCGAAATCTGTGGCCGGTAAATGTTATGAGGCTGGAAATCGTAGAGAAGAAATCCATAGAGTCATAGGCGTCCAGTTGATGGATCGCGACACGACGAACATCTCCATGATGAGAAACCTTCTGTTATGACTGCGCAAGTACTTCACGGCAAAAACACACTGCATGGTGGAACTTGGTGTACTGTTCGTAGGCCTGCGTCGGGCGGCGAATTCATATCCGTCTACCTAGCAGCTCGCCAAAGCACCCGCTAACCGGATGTGACAGAGCACAGTAGAATGGAGACCAGGCACTATGGCCGTTCTCCTCGTTTTTCTCAACGCCAAAGAGAAACCAGATAGCGAAACTCCAGTCCAAACCAAGCCAAGTCCATTGCCAGGAAGACGCTCAGAGACGACGACCACGGCGACCACCCTTTCTGCGAGTAGAGTCGGAGGGGGTAGGGGTGACGTCCTCGATGCGGCCAATCTTCATGCCAGCACGGGCGAGGGCACGGAGAGCTGACTGAGCACCAGGTCCGGGGGTCTTGGTACCGTTACCTGAGGATTACATGTTAGATGTTTGCTATTCTCAATTGGAGGTTGAGGTCATATAGGCGGGCGAAGACATACCACCAGTGGCGCGGATCTTGATGTGGAGGGCGTTGATGCCAAGCTCCTTGCATCGAGCAGCGACGTCCTGAGCAGCCAACATGGCGGCGTAGGGGGAGGACTCGTCACGGTCGGCCTTAACCTTCATGCCACCGGTGACACGGGTGATGGTCTCACGACCACTGTTGACCATGTTAGATTATTGAGTCCGCTTCGGTTCCGTCACAGAGAGAATTGTTTTTGGACAAGGAGAAGAAGATGATTTTGGCTGAGGTGGTGTGGACAAACCTGAGATCAGTGACGTGAACGAAGGTGTCGTTGAACGAGGCGAAGATACGAGCAACGCCAAAGACGAGCTCGCCTGTTGAATCACAGTTAGCATGGCAATCTCAGAAATTGTCGCAGCGCGGCTCATGATGGGGTTGACGAATTGAGTTTTCGACATCCCGCGAAAACATACCATCGCGAACGGAGGGCCCAAGGGAGATGTTCTCCTTAGGGGCGGCGGGGGTTCTCTTGGGAGGCATTTTGAATCGGGCTGGTTTCTCGACACTGGCAGTTGGAAATGAAGAACCAACCTTCTCCCCGAAATCGTCGCGATGGGCGCTACGTTGGTGTGGATTAGGCGGCGTGAAGCTAAAGCGGTGGGTTGCGGCAGAAAAGTTTGAGATTTTGTGTGGACCGCACAAAAACCCTACCCTAGCTGGAATTTTGGTGGGATTAGTGGGATGGAAAGAGAGAGGAAGCCCGCTTCGCACGAGTTCTCCACCCAGAGCAAAGGTTTGAGGAAAAAAATCTTAGCGTTCTCTGCTCCAACATTTCCCTTCTTTCATCCCATCCACGCCAATACTAACCGTCGTGCACGATCAACAGCCAGCCGCAACAATGGCCGCCACGTATGTCGATTCTCCCTGAGTATCTCGACTATGGACTTAGAGATTCCGGCTCCGAGTTCTTTTGCAGATTGTTCGTGGTCCTCTCGCTAGACAGGAACTCTTGATCGCGTCTCATGAGAGTCGTTTGAAATATAGAGAACCTGTCAGCTCGATCTCTCTTTGGCATCTCCCTCCGTTATTCAAGCTTGGAACACAGCTTGCGAACCGAGAGACGATGCCCGAGGTGTTGGAGATGAAGAATTGAATTAATTCTTCCCTCTGAAAAATATATTGCCTGAATGAGCCCTACATCTTTCTTGGCTGTTTGCTTTGGCCATCTTCAAGAAATGGGTTTCAGCAATCTTTAGCTCCCAAGCGTAACGCTTGGGGTCGTTGTTGGATGAGTGATTGCAGACAGGGACCTTGACTGGCGAGAAATCGTCGTTGTCGAGTTCCTGATCCTGCGCTACTCACCGATCAAATACAAATTCGAGTCAGCCAAAGCAGAGAATGTCGCGCTTCAGCTACAGTTCTTGCACCGGCGCTCTTGTTCATACCTTAGAGTATGCCGGACCTCGTACTAATTTGACTGTCCTTGTAGTACCGTCCCTACCAACGACCAGATCTTGGTCCCTGAGACTCTTCTCAAGAAGCGCAAGTCCCAGGAGAAGGCCCGCGCTGAGCGCACCGATGCTATCACCAAGAGAAAGGCTGTATGTATACCCCCCCTGACTTTTCCTGGCTAGTATGATGCACAACATACCAATCAACTAGACATATAATGTCAATGTTGTTGATCTTATACCTTCTTTCGGGTCTGATACAGCCGATCAAAATTCTTTCATCTTCACTCATGGTATTGGCGATTTAGCCTGCTGACTTTTGTCTTCCATCAGGCCAACAAGGAGAAGCGCACCGTCATCTTCCAGCGTGCTGAGAAGTACGTCAAGGAGTACCGTGATGCTGAGCGTGAGAAGGTTCGCCTTCACCGTCTGGCCAAGGAGAACGACTCTGCCTATATCCCTGCCGAGTCCAAGTTGATCTTCGTCGTCCGTATCAAGGGTATCAACAAGATGCCCCCCAAGCCCCGCAAGACTCTCCAGCTTCTCCGTCTTCTCCAGATCAACAACGGTGTGTTCATCAAGGCTACCAAGGCCACCACCGAGATGTTGAAGATTGTCGAGCCCTGGATTGCCTACGGTTACCCCAACCTCAAGACTGTCAAGGAGCTTGTCTACAAGCGTGGTTACGGCAAGGTCAACAAGCAGCGCACTGCTTTGACTGACAACGCCATCATCGAGGACAACCTCGGCAAGTACGGCATTGTCTGCATGGAGGATCTTGTTCACGAGATCTTCACCGTTGGCCCCAACTTCAAGCAGGCCTCCAACTTCCTGTGGCCCTTCAAGCTCTCCAACCCCACTGGTGGATTCCGCACCCGAAAGTTCAAGCACTTCATCGAGGGTGGTGATCTTGGCAACCGTGAGGACCACATCAATGCTCTTGTCCGCCAGATGAACTAGAGTAGCAATAATACTTAAATATCACGATTGGGTTGGGCCTTAAAATGGACAGATTTCCTTTGGGTTTTTATGGCGTGGGTGCTTGGCGTTTTCGGACATGATGAGCTTGTAGGTAATTGACACCATTGATGAATGATACAACACCGCTCCACCTGCCAGTCGTGATGCCCTAGATCGTAAACGAATACAGGTGCTCGCCTGACACATACAATGCCCTCAAACAAAGTTTTACTTGGAGATCTCTCATCGGGTGACGTAGCACTTTCCAGGTGACACGTTCTCGATACATTGCCAACATGTGAGGAACCGGAGATGCATAGGCAGCATGGCTTGTGTCGGGCGTTGAACAGCCCTCATCGGATAAGCGGGTAGAAAACCATCATCTTCAAACAAACCACCATGTATACTCTGTTCATGTCAATCTTACGATTATTACGAGATGTGCTGTGCCACCCATGCTACCACATGATATGGCGTTACAGTTTGATATCAAAACTAGTGCCACATCCACAGCTACTCGTTGCATACGGATTGTCCACAATCTTAAACTGGGATCCAATCAGTTCCGTAGTGAAGTCTACCTTGCTCCCCTTTAGCAAGTCCAATGATGGCCCATCCAAGATAATTCTGGCATCTGTCGAAGAAGACGAGGCGGATCCCTCACCGTCCTGTGCGAACTGGAAAATGGAATCGTCGTCGTTCACCACCGTAGAATACTCTGCTGTGTCTTTGGCGGGAATCGTGACGAGACTCATGAGGTACTGAAAGCCGTGACAGCCACCGCTTTCGACTTGTATACGTAGCGCCAGGTTCGCGTTCTTGTCCTTCTTCATGATTTCTGAAAGACGCTGCCCGAGTACTTGTAATTAGCTCAATATTCACAGAATAACAAAGCTCAGAGAGCGTGTATGTACCTTTGCTGCTCTAGGCGTTATCTCCAACATCATTTGTTTCCCATCTTCGTCTGTTTGCGGATTCAGAACGCACGTCGTAGCTCCTCGAGTAGCCGCAGCTGTGAAATTTCGTTGTTGCGATTGCCGAGTCGAGGTCTGGCTGACCGTGGGACCTCGTATTGAACGGCATGTAGCACGGTGATGCCTTGAAGAGTGTAGCGGAAATGAAGTATGAAAATCCGTTTTGGTCATGGCCCGGGGGAGCAGGAACTCTAGAGGGGCAGATGTTCGCAGAGTCGCAGATGTTGAGTACCCACGGTTCGCGATGCGTAAAAACGACCTGGCGACCGAGGATGCGCCGTTTGAGCACCTCAGACTGGCCATAATGATGTTTCAGTGCAGTCAGAGAGCTGCTGGTGGGACAGGTAGATGGCGAAGACGTTGTTGAATTAGGAACAGCCGTTGAGACGTCGGAGTAGTTCGCGATGAAATATCGTCGCGCGCCTTTCGCCATCGGCCGCTCTTGGTTGGTAATAAAAGCTGACTGGGAGGCGAAACCCAGCCAATTATCTCCAACTCTCAGGGGAGCCTCGGCATGGAAAAACGACATCACCGACTAGCTGACATAAGCGCACACAGAATGACAAGGGAGATTTTAAGAGGAACGCCTGCTGGCTTTGCGCCAGTTGTTCGTGTTCGGAATGTCCTGTCGCTCCACGGACATGCTCTGATTGCTCCTTGTACTCTGTTCGCTAAGCCCCAACTTGCCGCCCCACCTCCCACCAAAAATCATCAATTTTCGGCCCTCAAGAGCCCGACTCGATTCCTAACCCCGCGCATCGCAACCTCGCGATAATTCTGTATCACTTCCCTCGAACTCGTCGAGGCGATACACATCCAACCGGGGAATAGTGCCAAAATAACATTCACCCACCATGTCTCGATTTTTCCGTGGTGGAGATGAAAGCTCCAGCGACAGTTCCTCTGATGAGGAGGAGCTCTACTCCGACGAGGAGAAGCGGCAACGACAGGGCGCCGAAGAAGATGATTCCGACGACTCCGACGACATGAACGATTCTGATGACAGCGACGACTCTTCTAGCGATGACGGGGCCGGTGGTGCCAACCGTTTCTTGAGGGATGCCGCGTCAGACAGCGAGAGTGAGGAGGAAGAAGTGAGAGCCAAGGTCAAGAGCGCCAAGGATAAGCGTCTCGACGAACTGGACGCCTCTATCAAGCTCATTGAGAACGGACAGAAGAATGGCGACTGGACTTTGATTTCAGCTGGTATGTGCATGATGGGAAATGCTGGAAAAGGACAATAAGATGTGGCAAAGGAGCGCTCATTGTCTTGCAAGATATATGTCTGTCCTTCTTTGGGGCCTTTGCTAACGAATTTCTTACTTGCAGAGTTTGATAAACTTAGCCGACAAGTCACCCGTATGCAGGATGGTCAAAAAACGCCCAAACCATACATCAAAACTATTGCTGAATTGGAGGACTTCATGAACGAGGCCTTGGCTAAGCAAAAGGTCACACCCAAGAAGATGAATGCCACTCAAGCCCGTGGTCTCAACGCCGTCAAACAAAAGATTAAGAAGACGAGCAAAGAGTACCAGACTCAAATCGATGCCTACAAAGCAGACAAAGATGCCTTTATGGAGTCTGAGGACGACGAGCCGGAGCCTGTTGCGAAGCCCAAGAAGGTTGTCCGAATTGAGGAGGACGTTGCGACAGCTGAGGAGTTGACCGACGATGGTTTCGCTACTGTAGGAAAAGGTGGTCGCACTCTTCAGTACACCCCTGAGAGTATCTTTAAGCATCTGCGTGGCATCTTGGAGTCTCGTGGCAAGAAGAACACAGACCGTCTGGAGCAGATCAAGGTGATGGAGAAGCTCAGCGAAATTGCCAACACACCCTATCAGCAGATTCGTGTTTTACTCGCCATTGTATCCGCTCGCTTCGACCTTAGTGCTGGCACCACTAACGTTATGCCGTTGGAGCACTGGAAGGCTGCCGAGAAGGAGCTGTCTACATTGTTGACGGTTCTCGACCAGAACCAGGACTACGTGGTTGTCGAAAATGTTGAGGAGTGGGATGACGATGAGAAGCCTCCCAGCCTCCAGCCCGGCGAGAAGTACATCAAGGTTGCCGGCTCCGTCGTGTCGTACGTCGAGAGACTGGATGATGAGCTAGTGCGCTCGCTGCAAAGCATCGACCCTCACACCTCCGAATACATCGAACGTCTGCAGGACGAGAGTGCCCTTTACAACATCATCTTCCGTGGCCAGCTGTACTATGAGCGTCTTCGAACGGACGCTACTCTGGACATTCCCCAAGATAGCGTCAACCGCATCGTTATGCGACGTCTCGAGCACGTTTACTTCAAGGTAACTACACAAACGGAGTTTCTCACGAACTGACTGGCGCGAGCCATCGCGGACGGAGTTACATATGCTAACTAATATATGAAATATACAGCCCGCCCAAGTCGTCAAGACGCTGGAGGAAACCTGCGCAAAGGCTGCCGGAGACAAGGTCGACTCTGTCATTACTCCCCGAGCAAAGTCCCAGGAGGCCAACGACCTGGTCAACATTCTCTGCAACTACCTGTTCAATAACAGCGAGGGCATCATCCGTGCGCGGGCCATGCTTTCCCAAGTGTACTTCCTCGCTCTCCACGGCGAATACTACAAGGCTCGTGACATGATGCTTATGTCCCACTTGCAGGACACAATTCCCAACTTCGACGTACAGTCACAGATTCTCTACAACAGGACTCTTGTCCAGGTCGGCCTCTGCGCATTCCGCAAGGGTCTCGTTTACGATGCTCAGAACACCCTCCAGGAGATTTGCGGCTCTGGCCGTCAGAAGGAACTGTTGGCTCAGGGCGTCATGATGCAACGATACAACCAGGTGTCCCCTGAGCAGGAGCGCTTGGAGAAGCAGCGTCAGCTGCCCTTCCACATGCACATCAACCTGGAGCTTCTGGAGTGTGTATATCTCACCTGCAGCATGCTTCTCGAGATTCCTCTACTGGCCCAGACTGGATCTTCTCCTGATATCAGGAAGCGTATCATCAGCAAGACCTATAGACGCATGCTCGAGTACCACGAGCGACAGATCTTTACCGGACCTCCGGAGAACACACGAGATCACGTGATGCAGGCGTCCAAGGCCCTGGCTGCAGGCGAGTGGAAGAAAGCAACTACCTTTATCCACAGCATCAAGATTTGGGAGTTGATGCCCAATGCCGAGGATATCAAGTCTATGCTCTCCAAGCAGATTCAAGAAGAAGGCCTGCGGACGTATCTGTTCACGTACGCTCCCTTCTACGATACCTTGGCCCTCGAAACACTCAGCTCCATGTTCGAGCTGGACATTACCAAGGCTGGTGCCATTGTCAGCAAGATGATCAGCCACGAAGAACTGGCTGCTTCTCTCGACCAGGTGACAAACAACGTCATCTTCCGCAAGGGTGTCGAGCTGAGCCGCTTGCAGTCATTGGCACTGACACTCTCCGACAAGGCCAGCGCCCTCATCGAGACCAACGAGCGAACCCTCGAGCAGCGCACCCAAGGCACATCCAACGCGTTCGAGCGACAAGGAGGTCGGGGCCGTGGCGGTCGTGGTGGTGGCCGGGGTGGTGCTCGCGGCGGTGCTCGTACAGGCGGCAACCCCCAGCGACAAGCTGGCGGAACTCAGTTCACCGGTGGTGCCTTGGGGGCTGCCGTGCGGGGTTGAGCATTGTCGAGTTCGTTTGCAGGAGGGAACTTTGTGATCAAGGAGAGAGCATCTGGTAAGCTGGAGGGTAGGAATGGGACGCTGGACGAGAAGATGGAGTGAAAAGGCTTGGGATTGAACCCTGCGGAGCTCCAAACTGCGGCCGAACGCCGTAAACCCGCGTCACTTGGAGTACTTGCTTATTTATTTGTTTGTTTGTTTGTATTTAATGCCTTTAGGCCGTAAGGAGCGGTATTGGGGCAAGACAGAAGAAATCAACGTTATCTCTACGACGCGCTCAATTATTTTAAAGGTCGTTTCTTATTTATCTGTCCCACATGTCCATCATGAAGCGGGATGGGGCTCGATGGATCAGTCAAAAGGGCTGTGCGGTCGAAGGGACGATCTACATAATGAGGAATCACGATGAATGGAGAGGGTTTGGTTGGTACCTGCTGTGTCTGTCCCACCACCTCTTTGACTGAAGTTGCGGCGAAGAGGCTGGGGACGACCACACCATGATCCATAGACATGGGTAGTTGTATGTAGCTTATTCCATTGATATTTTGAAAAGTTCAATATCATCGCATGTAAGCAAGTACATAGCGTGGCCGTGATGCGTGAAGCCATGGTCCCAAGTTCTCCTAACCGTGAACGTGATGCCGAGCGGCCCCACGCACGTTAGTTTACCGAGGCACTTACCGAGCCAGCAAGAAGTACATAATTATGTAGGCGATACCTCTGGATCTTCTCGCGAATTTACTTTCTACCATTTAGCCTGTTCCAATTCACTCTCATTCGCGGTTTCAACTTTTAAAAGACGTGGCACGATTCCATAGGTACTCCGTAAATGCCTGGCTCCCTTGCTTTTCTACACACCGCCCGCCCACTCGAAGTGTAACTCGATAATCTTATCAATCTCTCGCATCTACCCGTGTTATCCCACTACAAGCCCGACAAGCCGCGCGACCAAATGCTAGAATCGAGAGGCATTGAATTGGCTACATCTATTGAGAACAGGAGCAGCAGAGGGCGAAAGAGAGCCGAGAAATAGAGGACAAGAGTCGACGAATAAGAGAAGGAGAAGAGAAGAACTGAAGAGGGAAATAGAGGAGAGGATAGCGAAGGTCGAAGAGACAAAACGAACAAAAGGAAGAAAGAGAGAAAAAGAACAGCATCCAAAGACACAAAACACCATCATGACAGCCTCCGAAGCTCCTCCCGCCTCCTCGGCCAACACAACAAGTCCTCCTCCCCCATCCTCCCTCCCTCCAACCGACAAACCAGTCTCCCTATCCGCCCTCGTCGCATCAACCCCTTCCCGCATCGACGCCTTCCTCACCCACCTCTCCCAATGCATGCAAACACGCACCGGCGCCGAAACAGTCCTCCTCTTCGCCTGCTACGCAACCCGCCTCTCAGGCTCCCTCCTCGAAACCCTCTCCAGCGCAGCCATCCGCCAATCCGCCCGACGTCTCCTCGCCCGCGCATACAAAGTTAAACTCCCCCCCGCGTCCACCATACCAAGACCCTCTCTCAGTCTCGCAGCTCTAGCCCTCCAACTCGGCGCGCGGCTCAAGGCCCTCTCTGGGCTGATTAGCGAAACCAGAACAATGGCCCGTCTATGGGGCCTACTGGGCTTATATTTCGCTGCGAAGAAACTAGTCCGTAAGTCCCTCGCGGCAAAGCATCAAGCCGGGGGGGCCGGAGAGGAAAAGCATGCCCTCAGATCCGCACGGGATATCTCCCCAGAAAGCACATTCGACACCCTCGTCGCATACGCACAACTTGCCTCCCTGCTCGTCTTCCAAGCCACCGAAAATGTATCCTTCCTCTCTAGCAAGAAGGTCCTTCCCCTGGCGGGGCCCTCGCAGGGGAGGCTTGCGCTGCTGAGTGTGCGGGCGTGGGGTTTGTATGTCGCGATGGAGGCGGCGCGGTTACTCGTGGAGAGGAGTCGCAAGAAGGAGGAGGAGGAGAAGGAGGAGGAGGAGGGAGGGGAGAAAGGGAAAGTTAATAAGGACAGCAAGGGCGGTAGAGAGTGGGAAGAGCAGTGGAAGAAGAGCTTTTATCGGAATTTGGCGTGGGCGCCGTTGACGCTTCATTGGGGATCGAATGGGGGGGGATTTTTGCCGGATGTGGCGGTTTCGGTGCTGGGGTTCTACCCAGCTTTGGGGGCTATGATGGATTTATGGAGGGATACGGCCGTGGTGTAAGTCGTTTGGTGGAAGGAGGAGGATGAGGAGATGGTATCATGGCCCGTGGGTAGTATGCGATGGTTCGGTGGGCTGGAGTGGTCTTGCGGATTGTTTGCCCAAGTTTCTACGTTGAGTCGTGGGTTCCTTGCTGTTATTCTTCTAGATGCTAGAGGGGTCTGGCTGGGGGGCCCTTCTGCAGGAACGGGACTGTGAAGTATGCATGTGCGCGGTAGGGCACGGAGTATGTACATAGATCAGAATAGGCGTGTGCGTGAATCCGCTGGATTTGTTTCAGAGTTTAAATTATCGGACTTTCGCTGTATGCCATGCACAAGTGCGTGCTCATAAATTGAATACAGATTATGTTCAAGACGTGGTTCACGAAGACAAGGACAGAACAGGAGTCGAGACCAGTGAAAAGAGAAGAGCCCGCACAATGGCAAAAGCCTCTTTCATTTCTGCATGTTTACCTAGCGCTCCCATGACTTGCTTACGATTTGCCGTGCTCCAGACTGATGATGACAACAACCCAAATGGACAAAAAGAAGAATAGTCAGATAGGCAAGTGCTGCATCTCGTCTTTCGTCCAAATACGTATCATCCGATCCGCTTTCAACATCCTCACCTCCTCATCCATGTGCTGCATCAGCGCAGAGCCCCAGGAATCCATCTTCTCCCGCAGAACGTCCATTTCCAACACTTGTCCGTTGAGGCAATCTTGCACGTAGTCCTCAAAATCGACCAAGCCCCGGTGTATAACGGCATGCTGCTGCACGAGCTGGCCCCTGCGCGAATCGAACTCGGGCATACGGGTAGCGAGATGTGGAAAGATGTGGGTTTCCTCAGTGGTGTGGTGCCCGTTGATCTCGTCGACGAGAGAGATGGCCGAGAGGAGGAATTCCTCCTCGGTGAGGTGCCGGGGCCGGCGGGAGGTTCTGGCTGCATTGTATATGAAGTCGTAATTTCGGCGGAAGTAGTCGTGCTAAGGATCATCTTCGGTCTTAGCCTCTTGTTCTTGGCGTGGGTTTCTTAGGTTTCGTGCAAGTTGAGTCGAGTGCCATTCCTGCAGAAAATAGGGCCGGCACGACATGTACTTGGGGGAGTAGATCAGGCGGAAAACGAACATATTGTTCCATCGTCTCCGCCAGGCGGTTGAAGATTGTATACTCGCGGTCCGACATATGGTCGCCGTTCTGGTGTGGCGGAGTCGACTCGCGCGCCATTCTGTGAAGGTCGTAACGTAATTGCCAGAAGTGAGTCGTGGGCGAAGGTGAGAGTGATTGCTTATATCCAAAAATTGAAAGTACTGGAAGATTGAACAAAGAAGAAACGACAAAGAGAGGGCGGGAGCCAAGGGAAAACACGACAAGGAAAGGAGGCAATTTGCAGACATCATATGCAGAAAGGAATAGAAAGAAAGGCAAAAAGACAGAAAGGAACGCAAAAGTAAAATGTAGAAGTGAATTGCAGAAGTGAGATGTAGCTTCTACAAAGAGCAAACAAATCTTGCGCAGATTGATCATCTATCAAAATAAACCAGGCATAGCTTTGCAACGCTGACCAGTGGCCGGCTAGAACCGAACAAGCTCAATCAATCCGGCAAACGACCGGCTGCTAACAACTTAAGGTGGCCATCTGCAGGGCAACATATGCCGGAGACAGCGGTAACACGGCAGCTGCAGCGAAGGTGCCGCGGGCGTTTCGTCGCAAGTGGTTGATGGCGCGCATGACAGTCAGCCTTGATTTGCTGCTGGTAGATGGGGCAGCGGACTGGCAGGATGAAGACCGCGACAAAGACAAAGACGAAGACGAAGGCGAGGGCGAAGGCGGCGGAGATGAGGCCGACGAGGACAGCATTGAGCCATCTTTTGAGAGTGACAGAAGCGGTATCTGGTCTTCTGTTCGCGCGGTACGTCGCCTGTGCAGTGACTTCATGCTGTCAAATCTTCGGTGATGTAGAAGCGATTCGCATGCAGAATGCACGGAAAACTGAAACGCCCACGTTGCCTCGTCCGTCCCTGACTACATATGTATATCATGCAGATGCATCTTCACATGTCGCGCGTTACACGGTCCTTCGGGATCGCTGCGCACTGAGGTAGGCTTGGATGGAACCTTTCCAGGATGCCATGGTCAACGACCAGTGACCACACGATAAATACGCCTGCATGTCTCACTGCGAGGGGGACAATCGCGCCACCATGGACAACTTGTAGGTATTGTAAGTTGTTGGCCCCTGTGCCCCGCGTAGCCCACGGGCCACGGGCCACACGGTACACCCCAATGTGAACATCACAGCCGTTCTCAGTTATTTCTTGGTCCATCGAGAGAATGCTCAACGTCATTTGTATCTCACCATTGCGGGCTCTGGTGTGCTTGGACGGCTCAGACTCGGCAATTGCTTTTCTCATCGGCCATTCTTCTTGGCTGTCAAAGTGTTCTGTGAATGTATATTCTCTGTGCCGAGCGCTTGCTTCTGGGAGGCTATGGCGTTTGCTCCGCACCAGGCAGTTGATGTCCTGTGCGCAATATGGCCCCCGGATCTACGTCTCCGTACTGCCCCAAAAGAGCGTCCCTGACTTTCTCGGAGCAATGAAGCTTGATAGTCTCAATTGTTTGTTCGTCAAGCTCCTTGATACTGTCCATAAGTTGGTCTATCGTGTTCCATCCCACCACATTCCTAGCGGCTGCGTTCCACGCGCTTGCTGTTGCGCACACGCAGTTCATCTCGAACTCGAGAACTTTTCGATAAAGCTTGATGAGCGTGTCTCTCGTGTTTTGTAGAGTTTTGCGAAATCTTTCGTCGTCTTTCCAGCATCTAGCATCTAAAAGCTGTGCAACATGCATATACCACGGTATGCGGCCTACCACATAGGCGAGGCCATTCCCGAAACTGGGCCGCACGACTATCGCATCAAGAAGGAGCTGGAGAGAAACAAGGCAAGATAAAAGCGCCGGGGACACATTAGCATCGCGTGAGTCTGTTCCTGGTATGTATTTATTTTATTTCATCTTTGTATTCGCTGTAGAACCTCACTTACCGGGGTCAGCGTGCAAAGCCCTGTCCAAGCGACAAATGCTGCATCGTATTCTGATGCAACTCGTCCCACCTGATCCCTTGCCGAGAGCAGTATTTGTTTTGCCAAGTCGTCGGCCGGGCTTGTGCTGGACCCCCTTCGTTTATTAAGTCCTGCAGCCGCTATCTCCTGTAAAAGGCTCAGTCGCTCTTCTGCTGATTTACCCCGGAATGAGGAGTTCAGGCCTCCCATTTTGAGGTGGTCTGGCAACTCTTGTGATATGATGTTTTCGTACGCAACCACCAACCCAGCGCACCTGCGATCGTCTCGGAGAGCGTTATATGCTGCATTCCATAAGTCTAGACAATATTGGGCATGCTTGGTTTGACTACCGTTTTTATCCCTCCGATGTCTAGTGAAGAAACCATTCTGAGATTCAGGTGACGGGCATATCGGGGTTGTATAATCCTGGAACGGAGACGTCCGTGGTGTTGCGAGGCTCTGCTCTTGTGAAATGGTTGCCGAACTGCCGTTGCCCCGGAGCCGCCCTACAAGCTTTCTTATGGTGCGGGTGCCGGTGGTGCGATTGTCCCGAATATCCTCTGCTTCCATGATGGCCTCACAAATGCAGTTATCGTGTAGACCGTAAGCTGCCGAGTTCAAGTAGTAGAAGAAGAAGCTCAATTGTATTTGACGACGTGGCTATGTCCAAATTAAATCAAGCTTGTCGACTTCGGGTTGCATGGGCCTCAGAGTCGCGGCGATATTGGTTCTGGGGGTGGGATAGATCTTTATTTGGCAATCGGTTCTTTGCTTTGTTTAACGCTGGGTCAAGACGGAGCATCATGTCAGCCCGTTTCTCGCTGATCCCACCAAAAAAAAACACTTCAAACCAACTTCCACAGCTGCGTCAGGACTCAGGAGAGACCCCAACCCCCTTTTTTTTCGCCCCCTTTTTTCGCCCTCTCCCTCCAAGTCTGCTGCAGCTCCGCAGACGGAAGAAAGACGAGGGAATATTCGGTGCAGTGTTGTAGGTATAACCAGCTTCTCGCAGATCGCGGAGCACTTGCCGCCCGCTTGGAGCCAACAAGGCCAGAACCCCAACACTAGAAGTACATACTCGGGACCTTGCAGTCAACCGCGGGTAGGCGGTCACTAGCGGGAACTCGGGAGACAGATTATAGCTGACGTTAACCATTACATATGTACCTACATACCTCGGAGCTCGAAAGCCGCTGGTGTAACTTGTAAGTACGTGCCCTTGGGCTATTGGTGGACGTTGCATTGTCGGTCCGCGATTGTAGCCTTGCACAAGTCAAACAGATCGGCTCCTCGTCCGCTCCATCCACTCGCAGGATCGAGCTAGCGGGCGATGACAGCATTGGCTTCCCGGGCTGCCAGGTCCCGTAGCCGTTCCATGTCGCGAGTGATGTTGGGGTTAATGTTCCTAGCGCGGTTGCCGCCATGTAAATAAACGAAACTTCACATACAGTCTACAGAGTACGTATGTACATACTCCTGGAGTCCTGTACTCCGTATGCCGACTCGCCGAGGAAGACAGCTCTGGCCCACGCTTGTGCCTTGGCTCATCGCGTCGGGAACCTAAACAGGAAGTATGCCGCGAATCAAGGGTAACATCTGCAGCAGTGCAGATGCAGGATGCTGACGAATGCAGTGTCAACTCAACCTGGTGATTGAGGTATTACATATTTCAGCAGGAATTGAAGAAGTATTGGAATTTGGCTGCAGCAAACGCGCGAGGAGAACGTTTGAATGTCACCAGGTGGTGGTGGAGGCATGCGGGTCAAACATGGCGTGTATCAGCAGGCCTGATGCATCTGATTCATCAAATACCCGACTCACCTCGCATATTCTCGCCTTTCAATCAGCAATATTTCTCATGATTTTCATCATTTTTCAGGTCGAATCTTGTCCTCAAAACCTGCAGGTACTGTCTGGACTCTGGAGAGGTCGGCTGAGTCTGGCCCACCAATGCCACCATCCTGGTTGCACGATGGAATGCGAATTGTCTAGATTGCACCAATGTGCCACGGACAGCCATCGCATGGCTTCCATAGCTGGATCCGACGTCTTGAGCCGCAGTCTCGGCCGAGGAACTCGTTGTGGGAATCCTCCGTCGTCCATATCGGATGTTCAATCATCCTTGCGCATCCCACCGGTCGTCTGCGTTTGGTAGGAAAACATGGCTTCTTTCTTCAAAGGGGTTCACGTTGGCCGAATGACTCTCAGTCCCCTGCTGCTGAGATTTGCACGGGTCACATTGTGGCCTCGATCAAATGACAAATCGCCATTTTCTTTCGCGAGACTCGAGCACTTCCTTCCTCATTAGGGCTGTCTTTCTCGCAGTGCCACCAGCCGACACGCAATCTCTCGCATTACGAAATGGTTTGGGAGGTGGCCGGGACAGCAACGCCATGCTCTTTCCTTCATTTTCCTGACCAACGGCGCAGAAACAAGCTGGAAGGAACAACTTTGCCTTGCGAAACATCCGAGGCTTGCATGTTTCGGCTGCTATCCTCGAGGTGGGCCGTGCGTTTGCGCCGTGTTTCGTTTACGATCCGGACAGAATTATAACCGAAATTCCGGGGTGCGAGTCTCCTATTGTTCCTGCAATACCTTGCCGTCAAGCTATCCGTTCCTACGATTCTATAAGACCAACATCTTTCGTTCTTCTCAAGACCACGCTCGCGAACCGCACCTGTACTCTCCACGAATTAGATCGCCTACGTGTCGCGCTGTGGGACGCGCCACATACATAACAAAACAAGATATAGGCCTGTTGTGCCTACGACAAGACTCGTTTTCATTCTTCTTGTACTCGACTTGACATCATTATGTTTGGGCTGTTTTGGGCCGTAGTGGCTCTAATTTCGTCGACGAGTCTGAGCTGGGCGTTGCCTGCAGTTCATGTCGTGGTGAATGCTACCGGCATCTCCTGGCGTCCATCCGACGATACACAGTCTACATGTGGCACCTCGACCTTCGTTGAGTCGACAAATCTCGACCCCGCAAACTGGAGGGAGTGTGCTAGTCTCTACAGCTCTTGGATGTCTCAAAATGGGACGTTTTACCTGAGGAATGTGGATGCTACTGGGTTCACTCCCATCCTCCGCACGAAGGATTGTGCCCTTGGGGTCCAGCCTGCTGATGCATCCAAGCGCTCATTTAATATCGGCGATCAGGACCTCAAGATGCTCTTGGCTACTAGTCTTCAACAGTTTTCAGAGGGCACCAATCTGAGGGTTTCAGGCACTGTCAAGTGTGCTGCGGCAAAGGGCACGAAGGCTCTGGTGAAGTGGCAGATTTCGAAGTCCTAGGGCGGCAAGCGTCTATCGAGCCATACGGACACGGCCTGCGGATCAGGCGAGAGACAAGAGTCACAAGAAGTCAACTCAGTTAATGCTGCAGACGATGCCCGCTGCGACTCTCCTTAATTTCAAGGGATATTAGGGCTGCCGCCACAAGAGAACGTCTTGACATGAATAGACGTCCCGGCCGGCCATTGTACTTGAGGGTGGAATATACAGAGCTGATGGATCTACATTATTGGCTGGATGCTGGTGTACTGACTGTAAGCTTGGTGTTATGGACCGGCATGTACATAATCAATTTGCATGGAAGAACAGAGTGGACGTGCCTTGGATGTATCAAAGTTCTGTGATCAAACAAGTCGAGGATTAAAACCCTTGTGTCTTAAACTCTTGTATATTCTTTGCACGTTTATGGTAATCCCGAATCCCACTAGCCAATCGGTACTGTTGCTTCAACTTGCAGGTCTCGAACCCTCGATAAAGTCAATCCGAGCAGGCTCCTGGGATTTACTTTGACATATCAGGGAACCAATCATACGTACGGAGTAGTTGGTTGAAGTTCTTCTGTATCTGTTCCATCTTCTTGCTAGGAAGTCACCCCGCAAGTGCACTCGGATTATTGATCTTGTAACTTGTATTACTTGTTTCATCTATGCATTCAGGTAACCGTACGCACATATGTAGGTAGGTATGTACATTCTTTCTTTCTTGTATGAGTACTGACTGTTTTCCGTCTCAACGGGGCTTCCTCACTCCTTGACGGTCTTCCGGGCCCTACCCTTCTGCGAGAAATCGAGCTCCTGTTCTTATTATGCTAGTCTACGTACGTATAAATGGCCATACAATCTTGCCATTGCGTCGTTTGCATATGTCCGTCCCAGCTACATACGAAGAATGCCACGTCCTCCAGATTCAGGCACACGATTCATCACCCTCGGTCCGACCGAAATACCTACATGCTTTCCCCCTAGGCGCTATGAGACACGATACACTAGGGCGAAAAGGAGAAACGTACCAAGCAGCGTTGTGGGGATGAGGGGCCGTGAATCGTGATAGAGAGATCGTCCATATGAATTGGCAATCGCGGCTAGATATTGCAAGCTATTGTTGGCTTATTGTGTATGCACTGGTGACAGATACGACGAAAAAAGGTAAACTCCGCGTTTTGATCCACGCTGTAATGCAGGTATGTAAAGAACGATTGACTCTTTGCGCTCAAGACGATCACATTGGTGAGGTATGTAATCTTGTATGTATAGCTTGATATCTTCTTCTGCTCATGCACTTTGTAAGCTCAGCTCCAGTTGCTCACGTACATTTTACATTCGTCGCTCAGCATGCGATCTGATTATCCTAGTGTCATCTTCCGATATCGAGGGATATCCCCACAGTTTAAACAAGCAGAGGATGTCCTGCAATGGTAAAACACCAAAAAATGATGTCATATACTCCGTAACCCGCACAAACAAGAAAGCCACGTTCCAGAAGGATGAAAGTTCCCTCATAACCGGACTACGCGATCGCGTGAAAATGGACCATGGACCATGGGCCAGTCTTCTGCACATGGCACATTGACAATGCGCGTTCCCCGTGTTTGTCGCACGAGGCCGCCGACGCCGGCCAATGCTGCCAATCTGAAGTTCTGAACCGGCCCGGGCTGCCCCTAAAAAAAGTTTATTTCATTCGCACAAACGGCTCAACACAGAGTGGTAGGTAAGTTAGTGAGCATCGCGGATGGGATGACTCTTTGTTGCAACTTGTTACTTGCCCCTGAATCAGGCAGGAGGGCCGACAAGCTATGTGCAATGAGTCGGCAAGCCACAGCGCTATGAGTAGGTAGGTACGAATCGTGCACACGAAACGAAACAAATCGAAGATGATCCCCGGAAAAGAAACGCCCCCAAAAAAGCTCTGGTGGTGCAAAACTCGCCTCGACAGCCGAAGATGTGGGTTTTGGACGGCCCCTCCTGCAGGGACCAGACCCCCCGGGGCCCTCGTCGTTGAAAAGCACGGCCCCTTGAGCCCTTTACCGCTTGGCAACAACGAGAAGTTCGACGGGGGGGAGTTGGGAATTGGGAAATGCTGGACGCCGCCACTTCCATAAACCCGGGATCTAGCATCATCTAGGTATGTAGGTAGGTATTCGTAGAATTTCGTACGCAGTGGCAAATGCAGAGTAAATTGCACAGCTTTAGGTCCGTACCTACTCCGTAGTACGTACTTTGGGGTTGCGGCCCCGCGGGATCTGAGAGCACGGCACTTTGGCACGCTCCTCCGCCTTTTCCTTGGCCAATCTAGATGCAAAGAATGGGACTTAAATCCTTCGTTAGTACCTATGTATGTATCTCGATCAGGTCGCGTCCAGGAACTTTGCCAGGTACCTACATAGATTCAAGATAATCCGTACGAGTTGTGGAAATTATTGATACATAATTACGAACATTGCAGCTTCTGTGGGCGCCTACGGAGTATGATGTATTCGTATTTTCTTATTAGGGAAAGAGAAAAAAAGGCCGGGGGGAGGGGTGTCGAATTCGCGAGCGGCTTGATCCGCCCCCGTGAATCCGACATTGATGAATCTTGGTGCGCTACGGGCCAGGCCCATTATCCGGCTATTTTAGAGTCGTCGGATCGCCTGGATCTGGCAGGGTATAGGTGCACTCGACAGCTGAAATACCTACCGTACGGAGTAAACACGATTGTATGTACGTCATGTTCGTACATCAAGTAGCATGGGGGGCTTGCATTTTCACACTCACGAGTCACTGCCATGGCGGTCTGGGTTTTTTGTTGGGCGTGACTGGCTCGAATGAAGCCGTTATTACCGGTTGCACTGGTTGCTTTCGCGTTGGCCTGCCTACTCCGAAATACCACGACGGCATCAAATCGCGTGCGTGTTTACTCCGTATATGTATTCTGTTTCTTCCTCACCACGGCCATCTGACGATCGGTTGACGCGTTGGCAGTCGACACGTTGAACCTTGACACCACGAGGTAGTCTTTCGCGTCGCGCCACTCCCTGCATGTTGTCATGAAAATGTCATGGCAAATTGTGACTTTATGGTGCGTTGCTGCTTGCTTGTCAATGTCAGGCGCGCAAGCCAGCGTTGCATCTCCGCGCATAGCGCCCAAGTACACCGCACAAAGTAGAGAAGCACTGGTTGCCTCCGACACAGAGGCAAGCATCGTACTACATCGTGTCCGTGATGCCTCTCGGAGCCCGTCGCTACTTTGGACAAATAGAGGACAGGACCTACATAAGTTCTGGTCTCGTGCGACACCATCATCACGAGCAGTTCTGGCACGAGGCGCGACGCGACAGGATCGCCGCATGCCGGATTACTCTGTAGTCAACATGGTGATTGATGCTGAGCCCCCATCAGTGATCACAGCAGAAGACTCTCTGCAAAATTCGTAGCTATACATATGTACTCCGTACTCCGTGTATCCGTGTATCCGTATTAAGCACGGGGGAGTCAACAACTTACAAGGCTGGGTCGCTAACCAGGATCCCCTTGTCCGTGGACTGGCTTGTCGGTGTGGTGATTGCCAGCCTATCAAGGCCGCCCGGAGTTGAAAGTACATTGCGGTCTCCGCCATTGGTAGGGGATTCAACCGCGATATGTGTATTGTAATTTGTACCTGCCTACGGACTCGGTAGCACATATATACTGTACAAGACATACGGATTTGCTTGTACTCCTTGTAATTACCGGCCGCGATGGTGCGATATAAATAACTTGAGCAGCGTCAGATTGAGCGACCGGCATTACGTGTATGTAAGTCACTTAAGCCAAGTTCAGAGATGATCTCTGTGAGGCTGTGACGCATACGTATTGTAGTCAATGTAAGTCTTTGTCATGCTCAGACATACACTACAATCTGGTGACTCAGAAAAGAGACATATGTACATACCTATACAAGGACATCAACCAGGTCGGAGTCAACAGGCTTACGGAGATAGTCCTCGAAGACATCGACGACGCGATATCTACGTACGCATATCGTAGGCAACACTGAGTATTAAATTAATAATCAATCGATGCACTTTGTCGGGATGCATGTGTCGCATATGTATGTCGCATATTGTCGCATGCCTTGCTTCTCCGGCAGATGATGACGCGCGTCCATGGGATCTGGGTCGCTTTTGCTGAGGGTTTCAACTTTCTTTCGGTCCGTTCGGACAAGGCAAGCATTTCGACTTTCAATGTTGGTTCCAAACTTTCAATGAGCCAAGCCGTTACTCCGTAAGAAGTTGTCTGCTGCGTCTGCTGCTCCCCGCCGGTCCGACGTCCGATGATGACCGTTAGGGTGGGGCAGCGCAGGAACTTGGCCAGTGGCGACCCGGAGAGCCAGAACGAGGCAATCCCGATGTCACCGGCTATCGTGAACCCTGTGGTCCAATCAAGCGATGGCCCACGATCAATGGGCTGCCTGTAAACATAGGTACAGACCATGCAAAGACAAGAAAAGATCACTGCCGTCCATGGGCATACATAATTGACTCTGTATGACAGAGTACCTACGGAGTTTGTACAGCCACGGCCGATTCAACCGCGCCGAGGGCCTGGGCTACCTATGTCTACGTAATTGATTAGTGAGGACATTAGCGGTTGCGGGGACAGTAGCTGGCAGGAAATTACGTCTGGGGATGCCATGGCCCATGGCCCATACATATCTTGATTCTTCATGTACGAAAAGCATGTATGTATAGCCTTGTTTACGGCGCACATAGGTATGTGAAGACGCTCCGGTTCGTCCCTGCAGCGGTCAGAGGGCCACATCCAAGTTAAGGTGCATACACGGCGTGACCCCAAGACTTTTCGCATGAACGGTGAAGGGCAGCATATGCGACTTCATGGTAGCCTGGCAGTCGGAAATGTTAATGAGGGTTAATTAAGGTGCATACGGAGTAAGGCGTTTGGCTTCAATCTGTCCCATCATCCATGTTAGTGGCGAACGGAAGGCCCCCGCCGCGGCTTCTTCATTCGGGCACACCCCCCTCGTTTCCTCGCCTCTCTCGTCTGTCGCGCTCTTTCTCCCGCCTCTCCCTCTCTTCGCTCGTGCTGCTGTGTACATATGTACTCTTTAGTATTTACTATTTAGGCCATCTTTGGCCGCGCTGTCGGGTTTTGATGCTCACACGGTTGCCAAGAAGGGGACCTGCAAGCTGTCGGTAATGGGTCGGTGACTGCAACGGGCACTTCAACCCGATTCGTGGCGCCGCCACGGGGCAGATTACCGGTATGTTTAGTCTCCGCAAGACGGATCTTGGATCTATGATGAACGATCTGGACATATGTACATACATACATACTCCGTACTGAACGATATATTACCGCTACCTGATGATGGCGGCGTCAGTATCGGCGTCTACATCTGATCTGTACGATGCTCGGGACAGTAACGAGACTTGGGACGTCGTGACAGTCGGAGCTTCGGTCGACGTCTTCAGACGGGCGACTTTACCTATATGCACCAGACGTGCCGCGCGAACTTGTTGGCTCCATTCGTCTTGGCTTTTCTTGGCCCGTTCGTGGACGGTCGCTGATGACATCCGTCGCAAAACGCCGGGCTGTCTTCCCGCCGGATATGCATACCTATATAGCACGGAACTCAACTGCTCCAGGCTGGGTGGCTACCCAGAATAGAAAGTTCTTGTGCTTCGGGCCCGAGAAAGTATATGCAAAGGGAAACTCGTGTGTGCAACTCGCGGCAATCGTTCTGTTGCAAGACCTAGGACCTCGCGGAGGAATGCTGATCATCATACTGGCCTTCATGCTGTAATACAGCCATTCGAGCGCGCGCTCCCGCTGTCTGATACCTAATGTAGAGTGTGTGCGCCTTGCGAGCAGCCTGCCCCTTGGCTGGTGTCGGTTGACCTTGTCGGTGACGGTAGCCGACGATTGGCGATGGCGGGATGACGAACACGCATCGCTGCCGGCAACCAACCAATAAGTAGGTCCACACCCTAAACATACGGAGTAGGTATTTAGGTACCTAATGTACTCCGTACACGCTCAGGTACATGATTACCAACCCCAAAGAGGTGACTTTTTGTATGAATGCTGTACGGAACGGAAGGTCATCTGGAATACGCAGCCGACGACGATCGCCGCCATACACGGTCGAGCAACGATCACGTACACACGCATTTCCCAGTACATATGAGCAGAAAATCCGAATGAATCATCAGCAACAGAGCACCTGCGTAATGAAAGTTGAATGATGCTACATATGTACCTATTGACGAAAGCGCCGCATCGATGTCTGGTCTATTACAATTTACGGAGGAGTACTCCGTACCTATGTACCTACATACCTACCTATGTGCATGCCAGAAAGAACCTTACTGGTACCGCCGCACCGGTACATTCCAACGCGCCTCCACGCAGGCGGTAAGCCAGGTACCGGGCAAGGCCTGGGCCAACCTTCATCTGTCAACTCGGAAGCCTAAATTCAGCGGGCGATGAATTGACAGGCTGCTGAGAAATTAACCAGCAGAAAAAAATGCAACCAACCACTGAAGCAAACCTGGGCATGATTTGAAAAAGCGGCGTGCCGAAAGTCACCGGACTTCTTCTATTCCGAGTCACCCCTCTCGCCATGCCAAGGTAAGCCCGCGCAAAAGACCGATCTCCTGACTCACTCTTGGTTCATTCGGCGTCATGTTGCAATTTGCAAAGACGGCTCGACAAGTCTGCTGGCACGTTGCTTTGCTGGCTATGTCGCCCTCGTCCGCTGAGCCTTGCGTTGGCAGTGTGCACTGTCGGGTGTCGTTTTTTGATTTTCCGTCGTTGTCCACGGTAAGGGTAAACGACGGGCGGTACACCGTCACCTCCCACAGGCTTCCAGTGCCCACGTGCTCACTCGTCAAGGGCACGACGGCGTCATGAAGTGCAAGTGGGCAATGGAACGGCATCTCAATGCGCTGCAAGCGATCCCACACTCTCGTTTTGGGCTTCGCATTTGAAAGCAAAGTCGGTCAGGCATTTTCCCCCTCATGCTCCGCCAGACGTCGATTCGCTGTGTCTCGCGCCGGGATCCGGAAAGAGACGCTGGCACATGCCATGAACACCCCCCTAACGGCCCAGACCCACGGTGCCCGAGGCCGCATACACACACACCCCTTCTCATATTTTTGCCCAGTTTGTATCTTAGTGTGTCTGGTGTGTGGGATGGGTGCATGCCATGGGATGAGCGAAAGCCGGGGCGACTGGGCGGTGCGGCTACTCGACGATACGTTACTGCAGCATGCAACCAGCACAGAAAGACGAGAAATGTAAACAGAAAATGGCGAACAGACCCGGAGGACAGGAAAGGGGGTGTGGCCAAAATTGGCACGGGAATGGGAATCTGCGCCGGTACTATTACATTACATGTACGCGGGAGGACAAGCTTTGGTGGCCACCGATTTACATATGACACAGAGCAGTGAACGAGCAGAAGGCCGACACTTTTCGACATGGTACATACATGTGTACATTACTACATACATACATGTTGTAGGAGCAACAAGAAATCGGCTCCCAGATAAAGAACGCCTTTGCCGCCCACGCCCCTCCCCCGGAAACAGCAAAGTCCCCTGTTGAGTTTGGCCTGGCCTGTGCGTCCAAAGTTCCAAGCAGCCTTGTCACTTCGTGTCTTTCCATTTCGCCCAAGAGGCCAAGAGAGCCCCGCGAAGGAGAAAAAAAAACCCAAGACATAAACAAAAACATCTTCAAACCCTACCGCCATTTAAAACTTTTCGCCCTCTTTGATTGAATCTAGAAAAAGGAGAAAAGAGGGAGTCAGAAGAGTGTTTCATCTTCATTTCAACACTTCGAGCCAGTCGAGTTGACCTTAGCGCCCTTTGTCCAAAAACAGCTTTACTTGAGCTTTTGTTCACTTCCCCTCGGGTTCGAGCGGTCCGCCAAACGCAAGAGAAGAAGACGGCCGTTCGAGTTTCCTCTTTGTGCAGCCACCGAACGACAGAAAGACAGGGAAGGAAATCAAAGCTGCCAACAAAAGAAAACACGCCGCAAACGTACGTCGAACAAATCGCAAACGAAGGCGGGAACACACATCTTGTGCAGCCACGACGGGAACAGCGAAAGCCACCGCGGTTGCTGCAAAGAAGACGAGCACCAGCACGACGACAATACAAACCGTCGAACCACACAGACACACACGATTCACTGCCAAATAACTCGTTCCCGCGTTTTATCTCAGAGGCAGTCAAGACTCAGCGCCGAGCGGTACACCACCATCCTGATTTCTGTTCGTCGCCGGCAACTGCAACGTACAACAGCACACACATGCACCAAAGCCGGGCCGTGCCCCGTTCAAAAAAAGAACAACACTCTTCGGTGCGGCCAACAGGACACGCCGCAACGAACATACGAAGCGCCTCAGCTTTTTTTACTATACATAGGGATAGCGCGCCCCCGTTGAAATCTCGCGGGATATTTTTCCCTTCATGACATTTCAAGCCGTCGCACAAGCCCTGCAGCAAGTCCTTTCACAACGTCAGACGCCATAGTCCGGTGCCGCGAAACAGCCGGCGCGTCGCGAGTTGTACTTGACTGAACCTTATTTACACACGTCCTCGCCGAGTCAGTATACGGAAAACACCAACAAGATCAACTTTCGGCGATCGCGCTTTTATTTTCCACACAACAAATCAACCACTGTCCGCAAAAGACGTGTTTGAAAAGGAAAACTCTTTTACGAAAAACAATCTTCTCCTCAAAAGTCGACACCATTGCTCATCACCATGATGGTCATGCAGACTACCAAGTTGGCCAACACGGCCATCCCTATCCCCATGCGCCACCACAGCACACCCTTCTTCGAGTTTCCCCACAAGAAACGCAAGCAACGCCGGATGCTGGAGGAAGAGCAGCGCCAGAAAGCCCTTTTCGAGGCCGAGGAGGAGTCCCGCTCTCGAGCATGGGATTACATTGTCGACTTTTTGCAGGCCTCGGAGTGGAGTGATCAGATGGACCAGATTACCGTTGTTTATGACGCGGTACCTACTATGGAGGAACTCGAGTCCTTTGGCGCTCTGGATGAGAAGGAGGGCACGCGCGCCAGCAGAAAGCTGTTCAAAGCGCCGGTTGTGTGGGATGAGTTGGGGCATGGGCTGTGGAAAGTTCTAAGCGCGACGGAGCAGAAGCGACAACAACAACTACAGCAACAGCAACAGCAACAACAACATCAAGCTCAACTTCAAAAAAGCCCTTCCAAACACCATCACCATCACCATCACCGTCATCATTCTCATTCTCATACTCATACTCATCACCAAGCTCCCATAATCGAGGAGCCCACCAAGCCCGTCTGCTGGAGAAGCAGCTCCTTTGGCGGATACGTGGAATTCCCCCACTCCATCTGCAACTCTCGACGCTCCTCCTCGCGGCGGACATCGGAGGATTCTTGCGCTACCGCCATTTCGCAGGACTGCATGTCTCTGAGCTCCTCACCAGGTCGCCACGGCGGTATCCCCAGAATCTTCTCGCGCATCACTTCGCGTCGCTCAAACTCGTAGAGAACATGATGCCTACTGTGCAGTCGTTCTCTCTCACTCACACACTCACACACTCTCTTTCTTTACTGCGTCATTGATTTTCTGTTCACAAAAAACTGCGTCCTTCTTTTTTTTCCCCCACGATGCGATACCCCATATTGTCATCCTCATACTTTCGCTGTTATCTGGGATTTAGCATTGAGCACGGCGTTGTATTGTACAGGGCATAGACTGGACCTGGGGTATGCAGCGGGGTTCTAGTCCTGAGTTTTTTTGTTGAGCGGTTATGACGCATCCTTGTTTTGCTTCATGTGCTTTGTTGCGGAGTTTGTTCTCTCTCTGCTGATTTGAAGAGATAGTCATAGCATAGCGGGTTGGGTGCGTTGGATTTGGAACAGGCCCTGCAGGGTTTTGCCTCACATGAGTGGACGAAGGCATGATATGATGGCTTAGGTATAACTTGAAGTCTACGTTGTCGGTAGATGCAATGAAAGATGCAATAATAATCATCTTGCACCAACTGAAACTCGTGGACGAATTTGGTCTCTATCTCATCGTTGGTGTACCATTGACTTGTTCTTGGTGTGGCTTGTGAACTGTGCATCATCTGAACGACTCCTTGTTCTTGCTATACATACCTCATATATATTTATCCTTGCCATGCGCGGTCAGACGAACATCCTTGTAGGCAGAAAGCACCAACAAGTTTTGGAGCCGTTTAATACGATTCTCCAACATTGCTCGAATCAACATTTAGTCTTGACTTTATGTACTTGTATGCATTTAGTAGGTACAGGCGCAGCACGTCTTCAGCGACCTTCCTACAGGGTAGTCACTGATATCGGGATCGGGCGGCATCACCCGCCCAATCATGACACGCTATCCACCCGCCCTGCCAGCGCCTCCACCAGGCTCACCTAGCTCCTCCTACGCAATCACCTGATTCCCTCCAAAAGCTTCAAACTCCCCGAAAAACAGTCCCTGTACCGCAATCACCATCCGCAGCTTCGCTCGCCTTTTTGTCGCGGAGGAATCCGGCTGGCGACGTTTCGCGAGTTGTCTCTTGCGCGTTCAGCCGTCGAATTTTTCTGTTCGATTTCGATACGTCGGACCGCGGACATCTCGATTTTTCCGATCTCCCAGTCGCGCTCTGGCGAGTGATGACGGGTCTGCTCCTTGCAAAGTCCTGAGCAGGCTTCATCATGGCTGCCGTACAAGTTGATACCGGCTATATAGCAGGCTATCTTGGCCTCGACCAACCTGTCGTGACGAGTCTGACAACGGCACCGACCATCGACCTGGTGGCTACGCTGTTGCAGGCGGTTGCGACCAAGGCCCATGAATTCGATACCTTATATGCCGACAAGCTGCAGTGTGATATCGAACTCGAGAATGCCGTCCGAAGTTCAGAGAGTCGATCACAGGCGTCCAAGGGCACTGCTGAAAAGGCATTGAAGGATGTAGAGGAGGCAAGGCAAAAGCTAAAGGAGGAGGGTACGTTTGCATATTTTTTTCATTCTTCCTCCCCTTTCCTCAAATCTCGTTCGATCTCGCAACATCGGTCAAGCTGTATCTACGCCGCGGCAATTTCTGCGCGCATGAGCTTCAGATGGATCTTGGTACTGACTGTTTTGTTCTCGTGCGCAGAGACGAAAAGACAATCGATGGAAAATGAATTGCAAGTTCTAAAGACGAAGAGCTCGGACCATGCTGCGGAGGTGAAGAGCCTTAACGACAAGATCGAGACACTGCAGTCTTCCAACCGAACGAACCTTAGCATCATCGAATCTCACAACAAGCGAGACCAGACTCTCACCGAGGAGCTCACTAAGCAGCATCAAAGGAATGTTGAGCTGTCTCGAGAAGTGACTGCCCTCCAGCAGTCGGAACAAAATGCCAAGGGCCAGCTGAATAGTTCCAAATATCGGGAAGACTCGTTGAAACAACAGCTTGAGCTCGCGCGTCGGAACAGCGATTGGCTCGAGCAGGAGCTCAAGACCAAGGGCGAAGAGTCATTGAAATATAGGAAAGAGAGGGGTGCGCGCATCGCCGAGCTTCAACGCGAGAACGAAGATGCCCGATCACAGGTCGATGCTCTGAAGCGCTCTGAGCAACAGCTCCGTGAGCGTCTCGACGCTATGCAAGCCAAGGCTGACGATGCTCTTGTAAAGCTTCAGAAACAAGAAGGGGCCTTTGCATCCACAGTTGAGAGCTACAAGCAGGAGCTTGACGACCAGAGGAGACTTGTCGAAATGTCCGAGCAGCTCAGCACGAAACACCGAGAACGTGTGCGAGATCTCGAAGCTGAGAGAGAACGGCTCAAGGATAATTACGAGAACGAAATTCGACGAATTCGCCTTGAGCTCGAGCAGGAACGCCAGACTACGACGGAGATGGAAGAAAGAATCCGACAATTGGAAGCCGAGCTCGACGAAGTTCAAGCCCGCCTTGAACAGCGCCCGCCACCTGGATCAGCCCCCCAGACACCCCGCGCCAACGGCTCCTTTATGGGTCGAGCTTCCTCCCCCTTTGGTACTCCTGCCTCAATACGAAGCAAGTCAGCTGTTACTGCCACTCAGGCCATTGAACAGTTGTACCAAGTCAAGGGCCAGCTAGCCGGCGAGAAACGACGGAATCAGCAGCTTTCCGAGGAACTCGACAACATGATCATTGCCCTTGAGGCCAAGGCGCCTGAAATCCAGGAGCTACAAGCCGAGTCCGAATCGCTCCGTGATGAGATTGCGCGCATGTCGGAGCTGTCTCAACAAAGCTTTGAGGAACGAGACACGGCGAGAAAAGCAGCTCGAAAGGCCGAGAGTCTATTGGCAAACGCACAGTCCGAGGCCAAGATTTTGCGGACGCAACTGCGTGACTTGGGTACACAAATCCAGATGCTCGTATTCAACATCTACGCCATTGAGAAGGGAACGGACCAACTTACTGAAGAGGATAAATTCCGCTTACAACAACTCGAACGTGGCGAGATCACGGAAGACGCTCTCTCGGATCTTTCCGACACTCACCAATTCATCACTCAGAAATTGGTGGTGTTCAAAGATATCAAATCTCTTCAGGCCAAGAATGAGGATCTGATGCGTATTACGCGTGAACTGGCCGAGCAAATGGAAAGTGAGGAGGCAATTGCCGCCAAGCATCGAGCCAAGGAGGATCATGACCGAGTGGAACAGCTACAACGCGAGCTGGAGCACATGACAGAAGAGAGCCGATCCATCAAGAACACCATGGAAAGCTACAAGACGGAACGGGACATGTTCCGCCGAATTCTTCAACAGCGAGGCATTGGTGGCGAGGAGACGTCAATGATGCGTAGCTCTTTGGATGGCAGCCAGCGTGCACCGTTGGCCAGCATTGAGGGCGGTCACCAGTCCGAATCTCTGAGTGAGGCTCTCCGAAAACTTCAGTCCGAGTACGACAATTTCCGAGACGCTCAGGATGGCGTGCGCAAAGATTTGAGGAAGCAGATCGACCTGTTATCATCCGAGAAGAACTCCTTGCACACCGAGCGAATCAAACTTCAAGGCGAGGTTAGGCTCGAGTCGGAGAGGCGTGAGATGCTTCAGAGCAACTACGTCGCACTGCAGAATGAAAATTCGGAGCTCCAGCGGAGAAGTCAGGCATTGTCAGAAACAGCAGCGAAGCAGGACATCCGAACTCAGCAGGTTGCTGAGGAGCTTGTCGAATCTAAAGGCCTACTCGACAGTATGAGAAACGAAACCGCTAATCTCAAGGCCGAGAAGAAGCTGTGGAAGGACATCCAAGACCGAATGAGCAAAGACAACGAGAGTCTGATTGAGGAAAAGAACAGACTGAACCATCTTCTTGCGACACACCAGTCCTTGGAGAACGAGCGAACCATGACCGAGTCGGAGGACCGACGCAAAGCCCAAACAAGAATCGACACCTTGGAACGCGAACTCTCTGAAGCACGAAAGAAATTGAACCAGGAGACCGAGGAGACGAAGAAGCTTCAGTTGAGGAAGGAATTTGAAGCCAAAGAATCCCAAAAACGAGTGGATGAACTTATGAGCAGTCTGTCACAGATACGCGAAGAGCATGTCAGTGTCAGAACAACACGAGACCATCTGCAGGCTCGCGTGGACGAGCTGACAGTCGAGCTACGGAACGCTGAAGAACGGCTTGGCCGACTCCAGCCACGGCCTACCCCTCGACCTGGACTAGGAGGCGGTGACCAATCTGAGCGCCAGCAAGAACTCGAAACCGAGCTTCACGATCTGAAAAATGACATTTCAGATTTGAAGCGCGATCTTGACCTGGCCAACACGCAACTCGAGAATGCCAAAGCGCAAGCCGAACAGTACAGAGAAATTAGTCAGGCCAACGAGGAGACGTTGGAGGATTTCCGAGTATCCCAAGAACAGTATAGGCTGGAGATGGAATCCTTGATTGAGGAAAAGGACACTAAAATCAAGGAGCTGAGCATGCGCGTTGAGGATATGTCTGAGGAGCTGTCACGAACCAACACAGAACTGTCACAGCTGCGCGACTCACAGGGCGAAGTTGCTCGCAAGTATGAGGCCGAGAAATTCATTCTCGAAGACGAATTGAAGCGTTTGAAGGAGGACAGTGCTAGACACATGGAAGCCACTCGCTTCCACCAACAAGACTTGCGGGCTCAGGCCGAAATCGCATCCAAGGCGCAGCAAGACTACGAGAAGGAATTGGTCAAGCATGCAGAAGCCGCCAAGCTTGTGCAACAACTTCGCACCGACTACAACGCGCTGAAGAATGAGTCCGCGACTCTCAGAGCCGAAGCCGAGTCTGCCAAGGTCACACTTGCACAGAGCCAGGGCTCTTGGGAGGATCGCCGTCAGCAGCTGGAGCAGGAAATGGCGGAGCTAACAAGCCGCCGGGAGGATGTCAACGCTCAAAACAAACTTCTCCACCAACAGCTGGATGGTTTGACAGCTCAGGTGACAGCTTTGCAGCAGAGAAGATCTGGTGGCGGCGACGAAGGTGGGGATGAGGTCATGTCGCCTGTCGATGTGAGCGACGCGCTGGAGGGTTTGCGAGAGCTCAACAACTATCTGCGACGTGAAAAGGAAATTCTCGAAGTTCAGTACGATTTGAAGTCACAAGAGTCGAGGAGACTACAGCAACAAGTCGAATACACGCAATCGCAGTTAGACGAGGCGCGCCTGAAACTAGATCAAGAACGCACGCAAACGGCGCAGGGGGGCCGCGCTACAATGGCGCACCAGGACCTGATGGAGAAGCTCCATGAGCTCAACCTGTATCGCGAAAGCAGCGCTGCTCTCCGCAACGAGAACTCACAGTTGAAGGATCAGATGTCAGAGAAGAACAAACTGATCGAGGAGATGGAGGGCAAGGTTCAGCCTTTGCAAGCAGAAATCGAGCATCTCGGCACGCAAAAGTCTTACCTAGAAGATGAAATGAAGCAGATCCAAGAGGACCGAGACCGCTGGCAGAAGAGGACAGAAGGCATCTTGACCAAGTACGGCCGTGTCGATCCAGCAGAGATGGAACAACTCAAGACGAGCATTACCGAGCTTCAGGAGGAGCGCAATAAGCTCCTTGAGGGCCAGAAACCTCTCCAGGAGAAGGTCACTGAGCTGGAAACCACGCTGGAGACGGAAAGGTCGGCCTGGCAAACAACTCGAGCGAAGATTGTGGAACAAGCCAAGGAACGGTCCAGAAAGCTTACTGGCGAGAAGAACGAGGCTGTGCAAAGAGCCAACCAGCTCCAGGAGCAATTCGACAAGACGAATGAAGATCTTCAAGGTGCCCAGCAGCTTGCCGAGAACGCCGGAAGGGAGAAGACGGAGCTAGAGCAACAACTCGAGTCGTTCAAGCAGCAAGTAGATGAGCTCCGCCAGCAAGCTCAGGCGCAATCGACGATACAGCAGCAGCCCCCCCCTACTGGTGGCCAATCTGAAACAGAGCCAGCCGACGCAACGGCCTCGATGCAGATTGTCAGGCAATTGGAAGAACAGCTTGCCAACATCCGCCAGGAACTTGAAGACGTGACTACACAGAAGCTTGGCGCCGAAGAGCAGCTTGAGCAGCTCAGATCGGAACTACAGGCTGCAGTGTCAGAGCGAGATGCTGCCACGCAGAAGCTGCAGATTGTGGAAACTACCGAGAACGGCGACACAACGATGGTGGACCAAGCTGAGCCACAGCAGGCGGATTCTGGCGCGCCAAACGGCCTATCTGATGATTCACTGCAGAAGGCGTTGAAGGAAAAGATCGCGGCGGCAGAGGCCAAGGCCGCCGAGTATGAACAGAAGGCGAGCGAAGTAGAAACCAAGATTCAGCAGACAATCAAGGAGCGATCCGATAGAATGCGAGACACACTCAACAACAAGCTCAAAGACAGTCGAGCCAAGATGGAGGAGGAATTCAAGAAGAGAGAGGAGGACATGAGGCTTCGACTCGAGCAAGAAAGACGCATCTGGCAAGCAGAGCATGAGACTAAGAAAGAGGGCGACTCCTCAGAAACTCAGCCACCATCGACACCGGCCAAGTCGGAAGAGAAACAGCAGGCACAGACAGCACAAGCACAAGCACCTCCTCCCGCTACTCCTGGCGGCCCCAACGGTCTTGGTGTAACGGCCTTGGACCTTTCCAACGCGGATGATGCTACCGTACGACAATTCTTGTCAACAAACGCCACTGTCAAGAGCATCATTGCATCCAACATTAAGAAGAAGCTCGATGCGGAAGTTGCTAAGATCAAGACCGACTTGGACACCAAGGTTGCCTCGGCGCGAGAACAAGCCCAGCTGATGGAATCAAAGAAGTCGACGCTACGGATCAACATGTCGGAAAACAAACTCCGGTCCGCGACGGCAAAACTTGGCGTTGTCGAAACGGCTGCCCGAGAAACTCCGCAAAGGCCTGTGGTTGAGGTGTGGGAAGTGGCTAAGACGGCGCAAGCGGTGCCGGCGGCGCCAGCGACGCCAGGTCCTGGTACACCAGTCAGGGGAACACCAGGAGCGGCTTCGGTAGTCAGACAGGCTCCTGCGACGCCTGGTGTAGCTCATGCGCCTGCCGCGGGGGCTATCACGGGGGCTATCACGGGGGCCAAGCCGAATGAGAGTCCTTTTGCTGTTCCAGCGCCTGGGAATGCTGCGCATGCCGCGGCTCCGAATCCTTTTGCGGCTAAGGCAGCACATGCGCAGCAGCAGCAGCAGCAGCAACAACAACAGCAACAGCAACAACAACAACAACAGCAGCAGCAGCAGCAACGACAACAACATCAACAACAGCAACAGCAACAATCTCAACCTGCTCAACCTGCTCAACCTGCTCAAAGTGCTCAAAGTGCTCAGCCCGCTAAGCCTGCTCAGCCTGCCCAGCCTGCCCGGGCTGCCCAAGCTGCCCGACCTGTCTCACATGGTCAACCTGGCCAACAGACTCAACAGGCTCCGCCTGCCCAAGCTGCTCAAGCTGCTGCTGCCCAAGCTCAACCTGGCCTGCCTGCTATGCCTCCCCAACCCATCCCGGCAGCTCGTCCCCAGTCCCAACAGGCCCACCACGGCCATCAAGTGCAACCCGGGCGTGGCTCTGGAATCCCAATGCCCAGAGGCGGGGCTCGCGGACGCGGCGGCCCGTATATCCCGCCAAGTCAGCGTGTCGGAAGTCTTTCCCAAGAAGGAGGCCTTAGTGTTCATGCGGGCCGTGGCCGTGGAGGTCACCGCGGTGCACGGGGGGCTATGAACCCTGGTGCGAATGACTTCCAACCGGGTAGTAAGCGACCGAGGGGTGATTCTGAAGTGGGAGGAGGGGCGAAACGTGCACGAGGGGCGCACTGAGAGCACACTGAGACGTCTTTGCCTTTGTTTAATGGGATGGTACGGGATGGATGTTACGGGAGGAGGAGAATATTAGGAGACGAAGGAGGGAAAGAGGACGCCAAAGGGTGAATGATTTTATTGGGATAATTCAGTGTCTTGTTTTTTTGCTTCTGTACTTTTACATGTTTATGGGCTGTGAATCGTGATGGGAGGAAGATGAGATGATGTGGTTAGGTATTCTAGGGAAAGGCTCTGTACCTGGGCATTGATCTGGGCGTTGTTGGGGAAAGATGAAGTGTATATTTGAGGAAAATGTTAGTCTTTGCTAAGTATTCTTTTTTTTTCTTTGTCGATTACGATAAATGTTTCTCCATGAGTGTCCTATTTGTCCAAAGGCGATGGATACATACATAGATGAAAAGAATCGAGGTCGAGGCGTGTGGCACGTCTGAGATCGGTCATCGGCCCCAGTTGCGCCGATCGCGCTAAAATTTCCAAACCGCCCGCACTCGCGCGTCTCCAAAACTTTTTTTGAGCCATACGGCCCATACCTACGCATCCACATACAATCCATCTTCTCGCCTCTCCTTTCTCCATCATCGAAGACGAAAGCTCGCTTGTTTGTATCACTTTTATCTTTACTGTATGACCTAGTTACCTGCCTCCACTCGACCTGCCTCCCATGGTATCCTCCAACAAGCGCAAGGTTCCTCCGACGGCGGGACCTGATGCGAAGCGAAGCAAGAAATCGCCCAGTGTAGGAGCGAAAACGAAGGGCAACAAACAAAACCAACAGCAGCAAGCAACTCGAAACGAAAAAACAAAATCCGACACCAAGAACACCAAGAACAAGTCCAGAGCCGCGCCCGCCGCAAGAGCCGTCTTCGACGCCTCAGCCCTGGGGTGGCAATCCGTCGGCGAAGACTTTGGCGCCCTGCAAGTACTGTCAGGCGTAGACGTGGTCAAACATGGCGACAAAGTCCAGTTCATCGTGAAGGACGAGGACGCGACAAAGGCGACGCCTGTGGCTACTGAGAACCAGGCCGAGAGTGAGGCTTTTCAAGGCTTTAGCGACGACGATGTGGACGCTCAAGGTCTCGATTCCGACGCAAATAGCCATGCAAAGGCTAAAGGGGCGGTGGAGAGCACGAAAGAGCAGGCTGTGTCGGTTGCTACAAAGAGTGAAACTGCGGCTGGGGACATGGACAAGAATAAGAACAAGAACAAGGACAGAGCGCCAAAGAAAAAGAAGGGCCCCAGCGACGGTGAAAAGGGCGAGGCCGCAAAGACAGACGAGGTGGCGGAGGTAGTGGACCAGTCTGCCAAATCTGCTGTGGCCAGCAGCAAGAAATCCAAGTCGCAGAAGCTTGGGGATCAGAAAAAAGTGCTCACAAAATCGTCTTCTTCTTCCTCCGTCCCCTCCTCATCCTCACAAGCTCAAGGAAACGCGTTTTCAGCGTTGGCGGCACTCGAAGACGACAAGGCGGAAGGCGAAGACCTCGACATGACGGAGTGGGTGGCGCTGAACCTGTCACCCAGCCTGGTGTCTGCGATTGCGAAGCTGGGCTTTGCGAAACCTACAGCTATTCAACAAAAGTCTATTCCTGAGATTGTGGCCGGAGGGGACGTCATTGGCAAGGCACAGACGGGATCCGGCAAAACGCTTGCATTTGGTATCCCCATTATAGAACGGTGGCTGGAAACGCATGAGGACGAAATAGTGGACGCAGTCGTGGACGACGAGGATGAGGATGAGAGTCCCAGTAGCGCCACGACAGCAGCTAACAAATCCAAAGGCAAGAAGACCAACAAGCCCAAGGCTCCTCTCGCAGTCATTCTGAGCCCGACACGCGAGCTGGCCAAACAGATTGGCGAGCACATCAAAGCTGTTTGCGACGGTCTGCCCGCGTCTTCCCCGTATGTCTGCGTCGTCACGGGCGGTCTCAGCATCCAGAAGCAGCAGCGACAATTACAAAAAGCCGACATCGTCATCGGAACGCCCGGCCGGCTGTGGGAAGTCCTCGACGGCGATGCCAGCCTCCAGGAACAATTCACCAAGATCCAATTCCTCGTTATTGACGAAGCGGACAGACTCTTCAAAGTCGGCCAGTTCAAAGAGGCGGAAGACATCATCGGGGCTCTCGACAGGCAGACACCCGAGGCCGGGTACAGCGACTCGTCTTCTGATGCCGGCTCTGATGCTGGTGGCAACAAGTCAAGAGACCGACAGACTCTCGTCTTCTCCGCAACCTTTGACAAGGATCTTCAGACCAAGCTGGCGGGCAAGGCCTCCAAGGCTTCCAAATCTGGCGGCAGCGGTGGCCCTGCAGATGACCAGATGGCGTATCTCATGAAGTGTCTCAAGTTCAGGGGGGAGCCTAAATTCATTGACGTGAATCCCATTGGGCGTATGGCTGCCAAGCTTCGCGAGGGGTTGATCGAATGCGGAGCAATGGAAAAGGTACGTTGACAAGAAAACAAAATTCCCACCAAAATCTCCCTTCAAACTCAATATACACATCACGATCCATTCGACAAATCCATTTCATTTTCTTTCGGAAAAAAAGAACTAACCAGCTCCCTCACAGGATCTCTACCTCTACACCGTCCTCCTCCTCAACCCCGGCCGCCGCACCCTCGTCTTCACGAATTCCATCTCCGCCGTCCGACGCCTCACACCCCTCCTACAGAACCTCAACCAAAACGCCCTCCCGCTCCACTCACAAATGATACAAAAGGCGCGTCTGCGCTCCCTAGAAAAATTCACCGCCTCGCGCAACGCTATCCTCGTCGCCACCGACGTCGCCGCCCGTGGTCTGGACATCAAAGACGTAGACCAGGTCCTGCACTACCACGTCCCACGCGCCGCAGACGCATACATCCACCGCTCCGGCCGTACCGCCCGCGCCGACAGAAGCGGCGTAAGTATCCTGCTCTGTTCGCCCGACGAAGTCCTCCCCACGAGGCGTCTCGCTGGGAAAGTCCACGCGCGGCGCTCAGCGAAAGCCGCGGGGGCCGGTAACAGCAGCAGCAGCAGCAGCAGTAAAGACCGAGACCACATGATTGAGAGTCTGCCCATTGATAGGAAGATTGCGTCCCGGCTGCGCCCGCGTCTTGATCTAGCCAAGAAGATCACGGATGCGGCGTTGGCAAAGGAAAAAGCGCATAGCAATGACGCGTGGCTGCGGAACGCGGCTGAGGAATTAGGCGTGGAGTATGATTCTGAGGAATTCGAGGCCACGGAGGCGAGTGGTTGGGCTGGAGGCAGTAGAGGTGGTGGGCGGAGGCGTAAGGAGAAGGAGGCGACGGCGTTGACAAAGGCCGAGATGGGGGCTTTGAAGGCCCAGCTGAGGCATGAGTTGAGTCAGAGGGTGAATTTGGGCGTGAGTGAAAAGTATATTACGGGGGGGAGGGTTGATATTGCGCAGCTGCTGAAGCAGAGGGATGAGTCTGTGGGGGGGATTTTTTTGGGAGGTGATCATCTGGGGTTGGGGTTGGGGTTGTGAGATGCGCGGGCTGGAGGGGGCTGAGACTTGATTACGGATACGAGGTTCGCTGTTAGAGTGTCTAGAGTGTCTACATATGTGTATTGCTAGCATGCATGCTTAGAAGCTGTATACTTTTGAATACGCTGTGTGCGTTTTGTGAATGTTCATGATTTGCTCTGTTTATATGTACGTAGTTTGGCCTGCAGTCGACTCAAAAGGCTGCTGCTGGTCATGCTCGCAGAGAAATATGTACAAGAACACGCCATGTCATGTCAATCTTGGTACATGGGCAGGGCCTCAAGTATCTCTCTTTCGAATCTCAATGCACGCCCCGATCGGCGGGATGGGGTTCAGCCCAACGTAGGTCGTCAATGGGCGCTTGTCCAGCATCTTGATGTCGTAGTTGGTTAGTAGATGCGCGAGAAGCATCTTGATTTCGTACGACACGAAGAAGCGACCGGGACTGATGAATGAGTATTAGCGCATAATATAGAGGCTTACATGCTGGCATGGGTCAAACAAACATACCACGCGTGTCTGCCATGACCAAAGGGGAGATGTTGTTCACTAGTCGCGGTCATTGTATACTGGCCCAATGTCTTTCTACCCCCGCCCAGTGCGTCTCGATCCTGCGTTTCCTGCATGCTGGTGTACCGGAATGGCTTATAAAGAAGCGCGTCGTCAAATGCATCTTCGTCGCGCTGGATGCCCTCATTGTAGACCATGACGGATGTACCTTTCGCGAGCGTCCAGCCCAAATCTGGATGGTGCAGTCCACCAGCATCGACAATCTCCCGCGTTACAATTGCTGACGACAAAGGGTTCAGCCGCTGGGACTCGCGGATCGCGGAATCGACCTTGACGAGACTCCTCAGCGCCTCCTTGTTCCACATCCCCGACGCGGGGCGATGGGCTTCTATTTCTTCACGCAGCGTATCAAGTAGAAGGTGCTCGGGGTCGGTGGATAGCAGGTCAAGCATGAGAGAATGACAGGTCAGTACGGTAGTGTGAATTGAGGCGAAAGCAATGGGAAGCAACCGCTTGGAAACTTTGATGGGATCAAGTTCACCAGTCCTGTTTTCTGCAATGATCAGTCGAATGACCCAGGTGATGTAGTCTTCAGGTGGAACATATGCCTCGAAGCCAGGACAACCCTCCGCTTGCTTCGTCATGCTGTGCAAGCGTTCTTTGATTGTGGGCATGACAACATCGCACATGGACTTCCAGTGGCGGCGATTGGGTATCGTAACCAGACGGCCAATGAGCGGTTGAAGTACCGTTGGTACCAGGCGCAGAGTCAACTGCGTTCGAATTGCAGCACCGACAAAATCGACTATGCTTTTGTTGAGTCGTTCGTCACGACACGTCTTCGACCCTGCAATCAGCATGCTCGTCGGAATAGGAACGACACGCATCCAAAAATCCCACAAGTTCAAGGTGGTCCATTCGCTACCAACATCGCCCAAGGCTTTGTTCATAGAAAAGGCTACTTCCTCGCCCAAACCCGGAATCATGGAGCGTGTGTGTCGTGCGGCAAATCGATGAATGACCCGGTTTGAGAAGGATTCTTTGGCATTTCCATGGTCCAAGAATGTGTAGCCGTAGAACAGAGCTCGTTGGTGCGCTTCGAATGCCGAAACAACGGAATCTGGTTGGTCCAGAAGCCAGCGAATTTGGGATTGAGGAATCACGACGTCATGCCTCCACGGAAGCAACCGAGGCAAAATGAATGCCTCACCTTTCTTCCCATACTGTGGCATGGTCAGTTACGTCCGAACAGCGTAGGCGGCATTGTTTTGCACATGAGAAGCCCCGTGTGTACTTGCCTTGATATAGGCCGAGTTGACTGATCGCCGGCGCGATTCGACCCAGAACTTGGATTGAAAGATCGAAGTCCAGCCTCGCTCATTCTCCGCTTTGGGAATTCCCTCATCGATGTGGCGACGGATCAGAAGCACATAACTGCAGTATAGAAGAGGAAGTAACAGCAAGTACAACGCGGACTGGCAAAAGGCCGGTGCTCTGATAGACTCCAACATGTCCATGGCGCTCATGATCACGTGTAACTCGTATGGTTCCTCGCAACGAAACTGCTTGGCAATGATGGTGTGCACGGATTTTGAGCCGACGTGTCCACAAGCTGCGCTTGACTACCTTCTCTGCTCACTGATGATGGGCAATGAATTCATCGGACTATTGGCGACATCGGTAGCGATTGCTATAAATCGGTGGACACTGTATGAAGGGCGAAGATATGAGCTCGCGCGGACCACATGAGGCAAAAAAAATATTATCAAGAGATGTCTGTTGATTCCCTTCTGCTGTCCAGGGCAAGCACCTTTTATCCTTTTCTTTGGCTACACAACACAACCGTGCGTTGTAACTCACGAAAACAGTCCAGTGAATCTTTATTGCTGTCACACGGGTTCAAGAGCTGAGGAGGGGGGGCTGCATAGTACTGTGAATTGGGATAAGAGCGGTGTATGTATGTGGTATGCGGTTGCACAATGACCACATAGCCGAGAGCCAACATAAACTTATTGACGGCGACAAATTTCCTCGCCCGCTTGTGACCAGGGCTTGGCTTACGAGCTCCGCGTTGTATGTTCAAAGCTCGGTATCTGTAACCCCGTGGTTGGCGTCGGTCGAAAGCAGACTTATTGGCATCCATGATCCAGTTCCGGCGCTGTTGCTAAGCATGGCTTGGTACGCTTCGTAGCGCGATAAGCTTTGGTCCGGCGATGTAACAGAATCTGTGGATGTAATCGTCGTCTTCTGGGAGACCTGCTCGCCTTCCACGTGAGCAGCGCTGGATTCACTGTCCTTGTCGTCGTTGTCGTCGTGTGGCACTGCACATGGTCTGTTCATCGACGACAACGCAGGAACGCCATTGGCTCGTTCTTGAGGCACGAATTCACACTGATTGACAATACAAAATGATTCATCGCGCGCATGCGGGATGGCCACATGACCTAACATGGCCTTCTTAGTTGGCGGGATGTCAGCATGCACTGACGGCTCCATCATTGACCTGTCATGCCGATTTTGATCTGCGTGGAGTGTGCTGACAGGTACGGCTGGATCGGCAACCGGCGTCCGACGAGATGCATAGCTCTCTTGAGAACCAGGCTCAGGCGTACTTCGTTCCTGAGTTGGCGGAATATCATGGTTCGTAGGAATTGCGGCCATGACTTGATCATGCTCAAAGATCTGTCCGGAACAGAATGGACCGAATAACGACTGGATGCTCGCGCCTAAAATAAATCCCGCAGGGTTACAATTAGTGATTCCTTGATCTTGGCATTTCTACAATTTTTTATTGTTTTACCTCGATCCTTCCATCTCCGATCTACTGTGCATGGCCAGACATCTTTTGGCCTAAAGATACTCGTCAAATGGCAGAGCTCTTGGTAGGAAGAATGCCTTGCGAACGGGAAAAGGATCACTTTTGGCAGCCCATCGCCCCTCATTTTACTATCTTGTTGGCTAACAGCATCTGAGGACCCTTGACGGATATGATCATATAGGGAACATAGTGCATCTTTCAAACCTGCTGACAACTGGTCGTCAAACTCGTCGATGGTCATTTTCAGAGAAAACTGGCGGCCACTGGCAACCTCGGCTTGCAATGCAGCCCTGACTTCCTCTTTCATTCCATTATCCATAGAAGTGTGATCGGGTAGTCTGGCATGGGTTAGCCGGGAAAGTAATCAGGAACTGCGGTAAAATCTCACGATTGAAGGAATTCGTCAATGTCATTGTTTGCAATCCAATCCAATTCAGCTTCCCGAGAAAAGTCCTTCCCGCCACCGCCCACACCCACTTCCATGATCGAGTGTCCATTGGGCTGACGAAAGACGACGGGCCTGATAGACACAACCTCGGGTTGCTTCGCGACCCAGCACATGTTTGCCTTCTCGCAACTATGTATGCGCACATCCTGGTCTAATGTGAGACAACCCGGGTGTTGGCTATTGCCACACATGTGTCCATTCAGGGCGGCAGCGCCAATGGTAAGATGACAGTCGGCAGAGAAGGGAGTGTCGGTAGAGCGGCTGTTCAAGGACTGGAATATCTTAAACTTGTATGCGTCCACATGGATCTTTTTGAGGTCAGCATCCCGAGCGTAGCCGAGTGGAAGTCTAGAGAGCCTTACACGAGATTTCAAGGCCTTTGATAATGCAACCCAGACTTCCTCGTAGCCGAATGTCCATGCCTGAAAATGAAATATTGTATCAGGTGGATACTTCTTCACTTGTTGGAGAAGTTCGGCGATACCTTCCGATTTCGTTTGAAACGGAGTATCGTCAATGATAGACGTGTCAAGGTACAGCTTATCCAGGGTCCTGAGGCCATGAGTGTACTCAACAATGGTCGGATTGCGGGCGATGGAATTGACAAACCATGGCTCGGCACGAACGTCTCCAGTATAGAGGATAGCCTTCCCTTGCCCCTCAATAACTGTTCTCAATGTAAGATTGAGTATTATGCGGGAATTCTGGAAACGTTGTAACATACGAAACATTGTAGAACCAGGACAATGGTTTGCGTCAAAGAGCGTTACCTGAATATTGTATCCAGGTTTCAACTCCATCGTTGTTGGAGTTTCCATAGGAAGAGCTTTCTATTGCGATTGTGGCTTGAGCGCGAGGGATAAAACAGTGGAATATTGATCTTAAGACTTTCGTTGACATACCAGTACTCTTCGAAGATGTTTGTAAGTTTGTTGCCTGGCCTCCAGAACTCCTCGGGCATAATCAATCCGGCATGCGTACTTCTCCAGTCGCAGCAGAATCTCTTTTGTTGCCGGAGAACAGTACACGCTACATTCGTCAGAACTTTCTCCATAATGCAGCCATGCGCGGAAAGGACCAACAATGGAGAGCGTAAGGATTCCAGTCCAGCGAGATGATCACTGTGTACATGGCTCAGAAAGCACGCCAGGGGTGGTGTCCGATCTGGGTGTCCCCGGAAGAAGTCAACTAGAAAAGAGTCAGCTCGCAACGCAATCAGGTATGGCCAAGGTCGACCTGGGTATGCTTGATTACTCCTGATATCCGGAAACTCAGACACGAGACCATTGAAGGTCGACATTGCGGAAGTCCAATTGACGTGGTTCCCGTGAGCAGGGGGGTAAAGACTGCGGGGAATGCGCGATTGATGCCCGAGTTTGTTGTGTGAACATGGAGAGAGGCGCCTGGAGTTGATGATGCAACTGGGCGCACAGTGAGCCAATACCGTACTATGTACTGTACCGTGGCTGAATTGGGAAGGAATTAGCGTCCCAGGCCGCTGAAAGTTTGACCACAGGGCATTTAGTTCACAACCAGTACAGCTGGCCATCATTTCCTGGCATCGCAGAATCCAGATACGACATGGCGCGTCTTCTTATGAATATTGTCATACACTTCGGCCTATAACTCGGCCTATAGCGGGGATATCTATCGCTCGCTTGCCAATCTTCGTGCACTTGGTAGAGGTGGGCGTGTCATACAGCGGATTGGACTCCCTTCTAGTCCAAGAGTTCCGAGCGCGATGCCTTGAAGGCGACACAACCCTGAGAAAAGCCAAGCGATTATTGAACAAAAACGTCCCTAGGGGAAGCGTACAAGGAAGTTTATCTACTAAGAAATCAGTTCGAATGCTACCGCCACAATGCTGGGATCCTCAGCTTCGCAGTGTCGTACCCTGTCCACAGATCGAAACGACAGGAGAGGTCGCGAGAAATCTGAGCCCAGATGATCAAACTGTCGTGCCGCATTGATACATCATACGGCAGTTGGGTCCCACATACGGGCACTTACGTAGGTACCTACGTCGTGAATCGTGATGCGACTAGACATGTACACATGTACCTGAGATTGTACTTGAAGGCTGAGACACGATGAACAAGGTTACGGAGTACAAAATGAGGTGCAGGGTCCGCAATGTTTCTACTCAACTAGGTATATACATACATGATACAGCACACCAGCTACATCGAATCTTCGCGAGGTAGCACGGTGTAGAGAACCAAAAAAGAGAAATCAACGCAGCAAGGCCAGCTTGCTTTGCGCCTACTTGCACGTTGAGCCCCTTGTCTAACTTACAGTAATAGAAGCACTTCCAGAGCTGCGGAAACCCTCTGTCGCAACAATCATGTAGTCATATGTCCCGAGCGGCATGCCAAGCGACCTCCAAGCATTGAAGTGTACGCCCGTCGACACAGTGCCGCCCACGCGCTTGTTACGCCGAATAGACCAGTACTGATGGAACGTGTTCGTGCCGAGAATAGAGGGCTGGTTGTGTTGCGTGCTGATGTAGATGTCGTAGATGGACCCATCGGCCGTGACTTGACCGCGTCTCTGTGCCCCAGCAGATGGGTTGTAGTTGCCGTAATTCTCGACTATGTAGTACTCGACGAGAGGATCTGTGGTCCAGCCATAGACAGATAGATAGCAGTTCCCGTTGCACTGCCAGGAGCCGGAGTATGTTACAGCTCTGAATTGTGGAAAGAGAGACGTAACTAGTTAGCATGAGACTAGGACGATGGTTCGAGGTGATACGGATATTGGGGAGAAATGACTCGAGAGTAATCTTAAGAATAGTGTGATTGCAAAGAGCATGCTCTCTGACCTGTATATGGAACCTCATGAAATGAATGAGAGGAAGAGCCGCTTACCTGGGACCGGCGGGTTTCCACCCTCTGCCCGCAACGACGTTGCCGCCGTTCCCCCACGACAAGTCATAATGCCCTCCGGCACCACAACTGTACCTGGTGTTTCCGTAGTCCGCCCAATATGAGGAATAGAGGCCGCCTCCGTAGCACGAATTCCTGGGCGTCATTTGCATGAGCTCGCTGGCTGCGGCTGGCGCGGCCGAGACGCAGCTGATGGCCCCGACGACGAGCGAGACAACTGAGGTAAGAAACATGATCGCTCTTATTAACGGGTTTATCGAAATGATCAAGGGAAAAGGTTATATGGATAGTGGTGTAAAAAGTCTGTTCGCGTGGACGCTCCTTTTTATTTTTGTTAAAGAAAGTGATGAATGGCTGCTCATCCAAGAAGGCTTTCAGTTGCACTGGAGACTGGCATCTCTTTTATCTTCAACAATTTCATGTCCCAGGCAGGTAAAATTGATTAGGATCACCTCTCCTCAGTCCTCTTCGTATTCCAAGTCTAGTTCTTCTCTCCTGATACACATTGAACGGCAATAGTCCCTCCCTTGATGCCGCTGCAGCTCAGACTTTACCCCGTTGATGAACGAGGTACCTGAAAACAAATCCTCGTCTGTTTCAACTTCCAGCGGCTTTCTGTGGCCGAGACTCCGGAAAACGCATAAACCGTGCGAAGCATCTTCACAGAAAATTCAGCTCCGGGAAAGAAGGCTTAGCCTACACGGGTATCTCAGATAGAGTCGCATGCTTCCGCTTCCTGTGACCAAGCGATCCTGCCGCTAGGTGTTTGATGTCCGGTCTTAGCTCTTGCGCCATCCAGATGTACAGAAAAGGCAGGAGAAGTAGCGGCTGGCAAGGTCGTTGCAGCTGTTGCGGCAGAATTGAGAAGGCGGCGAGGCCGATGCTGGCTTGTCCGGCGTTTGGAGATGTATCCGGAGCATGCTAGACCTTGGTTGTGGCTTGGCTACTGGACTCAACAAATGGTTGGCGGGTTTATAGTTGTGACTCGCGTTTTTCCAGAAGCATATTCTACCGGCTTTAGTCCCAGACATGGTTCAAGTTCTTTGTTCTCTCTTGACTACATATCGGGACCAGCTTCGATTGGCCTTTCGCGGTATCTTGAATCATCCAAGCTCATCCTCGGCAGGAACAGGTCGTTGCAGACATCCAATTCAATTTAGACGCGGCGAGGGCTTCTCACGTGAATTAGTCACGCCAACTGAGCCAGCTCTTGGGGTAATAGAATTGTTTCATTTTGCATCATGTGCACGTGCTCGCTTGCCGGGAGAAACATAAAGACCTTTGGGATAGAATTAGAACAAGGATTCGTGACGTCAAACATACATATTGCGGAGAGTCGGAATTTCTCAATGCTCGGCATTATTATGGTTATACTTAGCTTGCGCCACGCTATGCCCGGTGAGGCTGGAAACAAGCCGTGCGTCAAGTTTCAACGAGAAAGTAGGTACTCCGTACATAGGTACCTAATGTGTGTACCTAGGTATGTGAGTGCAGTAGGTACCGAAATCCGTAGGCACATAATTAGGCCTGAAGGCTGAGCCCTGTGGCTGAGAACTCCTCAACACCATGGGTCCACGAGCCTACACGGGATAGGTAGGTACCTCTGTGAATAATCGTAACCACTTCCGCTTTCGTTCCCTTCTCTTCTTTCTTAGACAGACATGAACGAGTAAACGAAACTGACACTACGCGCAGATAAGCTACTTGACACTGACGCTTTGTCTCAATCCGCATCATCTCTTTGATTCTATTAGCTATCGTATTAACGAGCGCAGAAAGAGTGAAGAAAACTAATCATAGCTCCTCTCCCCAAAGATCGCAAACCGCCACATCGGGCCTATTTTGGACGCCACACTCAATAATTTACCTGCGCGCGATCGAGGCAATCGAGTATGTATGGACTCATGGAGTAAGGAATGGCAGACGCGGATTGAATCCCTGCAATTTTCTTTTGCTTGAAGCCGCGATTGAACCTCCATAATGCCTGGTTGGCAGTTGCACAGGATCGGACAGTCCAAAACCCCCATTTTCGAGAAAACAAGCGTGACATCTTGTCCCCGGAGAGGCAGCGATGCTCTCTCCATGAGACAGGTCGGTGTTGCATTGAGACTTGTACAAGCGGCGCTGCTCCCTTGATTGCCGGATTGTGTGTCCGTTGACAACCACAAGACGCCGGATGACGAACGAGCTGCCTTCTGGTCTGGCGATGGTTTCAGGGAACAAAATCAGAAGGATCCATCATCGAACGCGAGCAAGTTTCAAGTGCCCGAGCCCAGACGATGCCAATGAATCAAGTAAGACCGGGGAATTACCGTCCTTGGCCCTGTACAAGTCTGCCATACCTCTCTGCATCATTTTGCAGTGTTTTGGTTCCCATGTCGTCTCCTTTCCTGAACCGCCATTTGTCGCCTGCTCTCTCAGCGGTCGCAAGCTTAGATCAGCTCTTGTCTACATATGTACTCCGTATGTATGTACATATGTCTACTGCAGCCCTATGGGCGACCGAACAACGTCTGACACAATGACTGTAGTCTGTCAGCATGTTGGACGAGAAGGATTATCAGCGAGGAGTGAAGTGAAGCCTGAGACTAGGTAAGTCTCTCTTACTTGCTACTTGCTTGCAAATAGATCTTGATGGCGGCAATGGGAGTGCATACAAATTCCCGAGATTGGTCAATATCGTAAAAAAGAAATGTATTCCATCTGCATGGATGCTTGAGAAAACAAGGGCTGAACGACGGCGAAGTGGGCAGGCAGTGTTTGGCACGTGGAGGAGGGGAAAATGTGGTCCCTCGGACTCCCTCCGGGTCATCATCGTGACCGGTCGACGTTTACCTATCATCCTCAAAAACATCCCGCAAGAAACAAAATCAACGCTATGTAACAAAGCAGGACGCCATTGTAGTGCCAGCAATATGCCGTTGTTCCGGCCGCACAGACAGCCTGGCTCTATCGCAATTTGCAAATGATGAAACGCCATTCACGAGAGAAATTCACGACCGCTCCAGCCTTCCAGCGTTCTCCCGAAGTTACTTTCCATCCACGGCCTCATGCAGCTTTCAATATCACACACAGCTTGCATGCTAGTGGTCCACAAGACTGCGACCCGACATCAAGAGCTCGTTCGACCAATTAGACCAATGGCAGTACATACACACATCTTGGATAGCACGGCGAATTCTTGACTCTGGTCATCTCCAGACTCCAGGTACTGATGAGGTACATACATACTTGTACAGCGGATTTTGGCGGGGACGAGCCAGGGCTCATTCGGAGTCATGCCACGTTGGCATGTCGACGACAAATCTTTTCCGTTTTGCACCAATGAGAGCTTTCTTATTATCATGGCCTGGGGTTGAAACACGTCTTCTTGAGGATTATCGTCTGATGTCGTATCCAATCTGTTCCGGAATCCAGCACATGTATCCGCAACGTGATGTACCCACCTCATATACCTAATGCTTGCGCCGAGTTCCGACAACAAACGAGTGGCCAAAGTACAAAATCGCTTGAAAAATCCCGCTTATTACTGTCGCCTGGGGATAGGCGGCCCGACGCGCCTGCGGTTGTATTCTATGGGGTCGTGCTGAACTCGTCTTGCTCGTCGTCGTTGTCCTCAGGGTCCAGGGAGCGAGAGCGAGAGCGGAATTCGCGATAGAAACTCAGCCGCCTCCTTGCTCTGGCTTAGCCCAGGATGTCGCGCAGGTCCAATCTGTCGAGCTGACAAGTTGCAATGACACTGGGGTGATGACAAACGATTGAATACAAGTCGGCGGTACCATCAATCCTGACACGTCAATTTCGTTCATTTTTTTGTTGGAGCAGTTGATCACATATTTGCTTGATTCGGGTTCAGGCATCGCGTGTTGTCACTTAGGTAGTCGGTGGCACCATAAACCCTGACACCGTGCAGTGACACGCCAATTTCGTTCATCTTTTGTTGGAGCTTTCGCGACATCCGGCCTCGGACGTACCGCTAGATCACGTATCTGCTTGATTCGAGCTCAGGCATCGCGTCTTGTCACTTAGTCAAGTCGATTAGGGGTTGTCTAAATCGGTCTTGGCCTGGCATTGCTGGCTTCCGGCGTCCAGAGCACCAACATCACGCATGAGATTTCTCTGGAAGATCTGCATTATGTTTTCCCGTACATAAGAATGATCTAACGCTAGGTTTGCTCCGTTGCGTTCATATTCGGGTCATAGATTCGCAACTTTCTCTAGCCAGCGAAGCATGAAGCTGTCTGCTTTATCGCAGTTCAGCTCTCCCAACCCCTCGCGCAAGTTTTGCATTATGAATGGGGAGGCACCGCTTCATTGCTCTGGTATTATATCACGTTGCTAGCTCCGGAAAAGTAAGCCCTTTGTGCTCATGCGTATGTTTTTGCTATCTATAATTAGTGTTTGCAGTATCATTACATGTGTAAAACTGACGCATTCTAGAATCTTATACGACCAGAAAAATATCAAGGATACAATACAAAAGAGAATCCAACGAAGGAAAGACAAGATCCGAGATCAAGAGACCGTTATATCAAATAAAACAACGCGGAAACTTTGCCCAGAATTCATTGCCAAAGCAAGCGTCGCCTGGTATATCCACCACAATAGTATGGCCCAGCTTCTGATTTTCTTGGCAGTCTGCCACGCCATCCGCTGCATCCAAGATGCCTTTCCCATCCTGAGCCTCCACAACAATTGTAGTTCCGCTCAGCGCATCCTGAGTCTCCCACGGACACACCTCGTTAGGCGTCTCGATTGACTCCTCCGTCGTGACAGTATCGGTATTTGAGTCCAGCCGGTCTCTCCCTGTGCTCTCCTCCAACGGCGAAGGCAGTGATTCTTTCTCGGGATTATCACCGTTCTGTTTCTTGCTGAGCCGGAATGTTCCCCAGAAGCGGCGTTGCTTCTGCTTCCATCCCGTCAGCATGGACGGCGTCTCGGTGGCAGATGGACTGTTTTTCTCAGACGGCCACGGCGGTGGGTGATGGAGGCGCCCTGGCATGACTACCGGGGCCGATCGGGCCATGGAAGAAGACATCTTTGATGGCATAGCGAACAATTCCTTTGGCTGGTCTTCGTCGCGCGTGCTGGGTATGATGTGCGGGGCGAGGTAGGCTGGTAGTTGGTTTTCCGGTTCAGCCACAAAGACGGTTTCTGAGTCGTCGTACACGTCTTCCCAATCTAGAGTTGGTGTATAGATCGATATACATTTCTCGCCGGTCGCTATATACGTGGTGACTGGGTCACGCGCCGGAAATAGGGCAAGAATGCTGGAGTGGGGTGAGCTCGGCACGACGGTCGACTGCGTTGAGTCGGGATAGATGGACGACGCCGCTGATACGGGCTTGGTTGGAGATGATGATCTCGAGCACAGCGTTGATGGGCTCATCGGGGTCTTGACCGACATCTGCTGGGCGGGCGGATCTGAGGATATTGTGGACGAGTACGGTACAGCGACTAGGCTCAGCTCGTCGGACTTGCGGCAATATGGCGGAGAAACAGGCGCCTTGGCCATACGCCGTTTTCGGACGCTGAGTGATCGAGACATGCTGGAACTTTCTGAGGGGAGGAAGCTGTTTTGGGGCTTTACGTCGAGTTTCGACTTATCCTGGCACCAGAGTGGTAATGACGATGCCGATGGTATATGCTATGCTTGCGGCTCGGCTGTTGTGTCGTTGCTGCTGCCTGTTTCTTCTTTTGTGTGTTCCTTACAAAGATGCCAAGGTTGTGCCAAATGGAATCGAGCAACTTCGTAGACAGGAAGTCAAGCATTTTCACGATGACGGCAATGCGTTGAAGGCTATATACATGGCACGCGCCCTCTCTCGCCCTAGCCGACTTTGCTGTCCCTCACTCTAGCACCAGAACTTCTTCCAAAATGAGTCACATGAGAGCGACTAACAAATATAGCCTGTTGGCCCAAAGATCCATTACCCCATCGAACCGAGACTTGAGTGTTTAACTTTTCGGCGCACTTACACTTGATAGGGGAAAGATGCGAATAAGAAAGGGGCATATCTAATAACGGACAGGAACAAAGGCCTTGTTTCTCTTTACCAGGTTTGTGGACGGGGCTAGCTTCGGCCCGCGTGGAACCTTATCTGGGGAAATGTCGTCACGTTCTTCCCAATGTTGACTAGGAGGTAGGCAAGGGAGGATGCCGGTCTTCATTCCCCGTTTCCTCGCTTCCTCGCTTCCCTTGCCTTCGTGTTCCCAAAACGGGAACTCCCGCGGCTACTTTTCCACGACAGATGGAGGGACCTGCCGAGCTCTATAGAACATTTCCTTTGGAGAGAAGATACTGGAAGAAAAAAAAAAGGAAAAGAATTCTCTGGACCAGGAAAGAATCCGTAGATCCGTATGCGGAGAGGGCCAAGTCTGCTCGTTGTATGCGCCCCGTTGAACAACTCATCAATCACGGTTACCACACCGGATTAGCCCGCTCAGAGGGCCCTGCGCAAAGCAGATTACCTAGCTCCTGTCATGGCTCGTCAGCTCAAAGTTGATACACACAACGAATAGGCGTAGCTTCTTAGCCGCTTCTTCTAGTGCCAAGCTTCCCTATACTACCTAATGTATGAGGCGTGGCTTTCTTCTAGACTGAATAGGGAAATGAAGAGGACGGAAGGGAAGTGTCACGAAAACTTTTCCTGCACGTGACACGTCTAATCGTATCGTAAGGGAGAGAAACGTTTTCGTCTCCCGTTTCCTTACTATTGGACTTTCGTTGGTTGTGTAATTGTATATAGGATTGGGGTTTTATGTGCATGAAATGGAATCTTGGTTTGAAGAACCATGGATGCTCATTCATGAGAATCGCGAGCACTTCCTAAAGGCTTCAACTATTTGCGATTGCGCCAATGAACCTGCGACGAAGGCCATGTGAAAAGTTCATCTCGATAAGTTAATTGGTTATCGCCCTACATATTCACCTCGTGACTACTATTGTGAACCACCTGTTGCAACTTGCGGCTCACCCAGGGGCCAGACCAACTACACATTACTACCTACATATGTACAAGCGTCAAAGCACACATTTTGAGAACCAGCAAAGGGAAGTTTCATCAGGGAATCTACCGAGTAGATCATCCTGCAATTACACGATCCAAAGTGAGTAGTCTCGCACTGGTGGGCGTCTCATCGGGCCCATCACCACCCCATTCGTCTACCTAGCACAACCGGACTTTTCCGACGATTTGCTGTCCCCCACTCACGGGGCACCACAAAGCAAAATCATGACGCTTAGTTACGGCTTAGTTTTTTGGTGGTGTTTTTCGCACTCGCTTAGCACTTGGCAATGTACAGTCCAATAGGCGCCGGGTTATAGTCCTGGAAGTATCGCAGGTTGGTGTTCCCGGAACTAAGCAGCTCAAACGTGAGGGTCTGGTTGACGGAGCAAGGGAAAGATGCGATGGAGTTGCTCTGGCCCGGCCGTACGATAGCTGTGTGGCCAGCGGACAATTTTCCTGGCTTGTTGTTCCAGGTGGTGCTGGTGGTGGCGAGCCTGTCAAGAGCGAGGGCGTGGATCTTACCCTCGCCGTACAAGGTATAGGATGACGTCTCGAGCTGCGACTGCTCGGGGAAGAGGAAAATTAGTGTGCAGGTCTTGTCGCGGTCGCTGACGGGGATATCGAAGTTGAAGATGGACGACCGGGAGGGTGTCACCTCGCCGAAGAAGGAGGTTCCATAGGCCTTGTCCGGGTTGGACTTGTCAACAGGGATGATCAGATGAGGGAACTCATAGGCACCGTCAAGATTGGCCGGACAATCTTTCGTCACGGGTGCTGACGCCGAGGGTTGAGCTGGCTGAGAGCAGTCGGCATGACAGCCGTCGGCTACGAGGGTGATCTGGCCGCAGTTAGTGCCCGCGCCAGGCTTCTGGTAGATGTTCCATTGGTTCCTATTATCGGTCGCGCACTGGTAAAAGTGGTAAAAGTTGCTTTGGCCATGGAAGGAGACCAGGCCGTCGCAGCCAATTTCGAAGCCCGACTCGGGTATCTGGTCCTTGCCGCATTGCAGAGTACCAGCGGGTGCTAGAAAAGAGCCGTGTTAGCCAATGCGTAAGGCTTGTCAGAGACCGACAAAATAGACATGAAGCCATGTATCTGAATTCATGAAGCCATGCATTTGGATTGTATGGCATGCGACTCACGAGTCCACCGGCATCCGTGGCCCTCACTATCCCGGAGTTTCCCATTCTCAATGCGGAACGTGACTTGCTCAAGGTTGCCTAATCGAATCTGACCCCCGCTGACTTGCCCCAGCGAGCCCTGCTGAGATCCAGAGCCGCGGATCTTGAAGTCACATCCGGCATGGCGAAGAACGGTCGCACTGGTAGCGCTGATGCCGAACCCGAAAGCTAGCGACAGCTTCATGTTATTGATAAACATAGGTAGTCGGAGCCGAATTGAACTTGCTCAATATCCTTTCTCAGGGCGTAGAAAAGAACAGAGTCGAGTATAGCTGGTTTTGTTGTCAGGTAAGCGAAGATCACAGCTGTTCGGCGAGCCTACTTTATATTCCATCCATCGACCTTCCTTCACATGTGACAACAATTCAATCAATACAGATCAAAACCTTCCAACGCCGTGTTTTCGACGTCTCCTCGCCGGCATAACAAGTCTTGGCAGCGCCATGACAACCTACATCACCGAGTATCACCGCCAGCCATGCCCCTTGATCCAAAATGATCCAAAAAGGGGAGTCTTTTCCTTCAGGAATGCGAGATTTCATACGCCCAGCCGCTGCAAGAGCGGAAAAAGAAGAACACGAAGTAGATGGCACAATACCGAGTGGCGAATCCGTGGTGTAGCAACGAACGGGTTCCGGTATGGAGCCCTGACGTTCGTTGTACGCAGTGCGAGACTGGCGGAGGGGCCCTTCAGAGGTCGAAGATCCAAATGGACAGCACTTGAGTAATCGTTCGCGGAGATGTGGAGAGTTTCTGAGAATTCGGCGTAGGACTCCGAGGTAGGAGTCAGCCAAACCTATGTCATTGTTGATTGCGGGAATAAGCGAAGGTGTTGAGAGCTGAGCCTTCCCGATATATCGATGTTGGTGGGCTTTGCAGGCGGGAGCGTCGGACAGAATGCCGCTGTGTGTATGTACTGTGTGTCCATCGTGGCGCCTTGATCATCATACCTTGCCGCGTGTGTTGTTATACAGAACTTTGATTCATTCGATCGGCCCTTGGACGATGGATTTACGCAATTCTTGACTTTGTTATCCTGGACCATTTGTTGGGGACCGAGTGCCTCGAGGACTTCTGGAACCCCTCGTTACCCCGGAAGCGAAGCAGTGTTACATACGCGCTCTGATTGGATGGCAGCTTGAGTCGAGTTTGGGAGGCAGCGGTTTCAGGGTCTTGATGGCGCGGATACGGACGATACGGCAGAAGGGGAAAAAAAGCGATTGCCATATTTGAACGAATGATGAGCAAAATGTCTTGCTACCGCGTCGTGTAGAGTTTCAGTAACCGGCAAGTCCTTGGTACTCTATCTCAGCCTTCTCGCGTTAACTCCAAGTATTCGGTGACACACCTTGGCACTGCGTCTCGATTCCTTCGCGTAAACCCACACGAAACTGATTTCACCATGCAATGCAAGACCCAGATGGTACCAACTCGGAATAGGTAGTAAGTAGTGACATCAGATTTCTTCTTTTTTTGTTATCTAGCCAAGATACATCAGCAAATTTGCACGAAAGACTCTATTTGAAACGAAAAGAAAATAACACCCGTTGTTCCCCATGTGCACATGGCTAAATCTTGAAATAAATGAGCCATCAGCTCAGGCATCAACAACAACGCAGCACAAAGCCATCGATCGAGCCTCAAGGCCCGAAGCCCGGACACCATGAAAATCAAAGCAAGATATGAAATTTTCCAAGCCCCTCTAATTCTTTTCCCAGCTGTGATTATTCTACTTGCTTTCCAAAGATGTTGTCTACCATCTCGCCAGATCGTGTGGCCAGCACGGACAATAAAGTGTCGCTGAGCTATATCCCCGCCGAAAGATTAGCAAGATGGTACAGTCTGTTTTGATAATGCATTGAGCGAGAAACAGTCAAGTAAACTTACTCCGTGAGTACCCTCGCAGCAGCCTTGCAGCCAGATACCAGCATCTTCTGCTACAGCGCCAGGCGTAAACTTGACCTTGTAGTCACGGCCGACAGCAATCTTACGCTCGCCCTGCTCAGTATCGACATTCCATCCGGAAATACCCTTGCCAAACTCAGGACCGCCCGGGGCTGCTTTGGGCAGCAAATGCCAGGCGTCCTTCAGCATGCCGACGTGAGCATCACGTCGATATCCGGTGGCAGCGATGACGAGATCGGCTTCGATAATCTCCTGGTGGGATGCGTCGACAAAGCCATCGACGCCAGCCGCATCAACATTTTGAAGACTGAGCTGCAATGTCTCACCATGGGGCTCCATGCTGGTTATCTGCTTTCCACCCATAATACGATGTGGCCATCTCTTCTCATCGACACCGAGTTCTCGCCGTTGATCGTACATTCGCTCGTACAGTGCTTCGATAAGCTCAAGTCGGACTACGCCGTAGTTTGTTGCGCGGGCTTCGGTGAGGAGGTTGTTTCGATACTTGGCCGATTTGGGAAACATGCTGTCAATATACTCTGGATTGAAAACGCAGTTCACACTGGTGCTGTTAGCTTTCTTGCTCCCTACCATACTTCATAGTCCACAGACACAGGAAAGACAGACTCAGTGAAAGTGTGCCACGGATGGGGGAAAGGATTCTCTATCTTTTGGCCCCTTTGTCCTTCTCCCTATAGCTGTGTGAGAATATATAAAGACTTACAAGGGCGAGTCATCACTTGGACGCAGAAACTCCTGCCTCATGATCAAGTGCGTTCTTGAGTTTGGATAGCGACTTGCAACATTGTTGAAGATTTCCGCCGCGCTTTGGCCCGCACCCACCACAACAACACGACAGGGAGTCGAAGTCTTGGGGAAAATCTTGTGTATTACATTGGCATATTGCGACGAGTGGATTACGCGAGGATGCTTGTGGTGGAAGCTCTTGGGCAGCGACGGCTGTCCACCCGCGGCTATGAGAATATGTCGGCCTCTGTAGGTATGTGTCTGTCCCGTAGCAACCTCCTCAGACCGAACGGTAAATGACCGAGCAGCAGGGCCCTTGCTAGCGGCGTTCGGCGACACGGATACCACCTGCTGACCAAACTGGACAAGGCGGGTGAAGAAAGAGGAGCACCATCGCATGTAGTCTTCGTATTCGATTCGAGCAGGCAAAAACGTGCCCAGGTTGGTAAAGTCGACCAAGCGGTTGTGACGGTGGAGATAGTTTAGAAAGGTGAACTCTGATCGGGGATCTCGCAGCGTGGCCAAGTCCTTGACGAAGGAGATTTGCATCTTGGCGCCGGGCAGCAACATGCCGGAGTGCCAAGCAAACTGGCTCTGCTTTTCGATGAAGAGAACTTTGGGCGAAGAGCCATCGGCGAGGAGCTTTCGTCCGCTGGCGAGAGCATCGTGCATGGCTACCGCGACAGCCAGGCTGGCAGGACCGAAGCCAACGCAGATGAGGTCATACTCGACGTCGAGAGGAGCTGGGAGCAGGTACGGCGAACTCCCGGCGGCGTCGATTTGCGGCCGGCGGTCAGTGTCGCCGGGACTATTGATGCCGAGGCCGTTGATGCCGTGACCATTGCTGCGGCCGTTCAGATACGGGGCCACGTGTGCGTGGCCGACTGCATGGCCGGCTGCATGGCCGTTGGTTTGGTGCAAGGTGAAGCCACGTTCGTCCGAGTTGGACACGTCTGACGGCGATCTGCTGGGGGTACGGGGCGTAGAGGGCGTGACGGCTGGTTGACCGCTGGAGGCCAGTGGTTGCGGGGCCCCGTAGCCGCCGCTCTCAGCGCCACGCTCCGGGTTTCCGGTGCTGTTCACCGCGCTCTCCGCAGCGCCGTTGATCGCTAAGACAATCTCCTCGCCGTGCGGGGACATTTTGAAGTCGGACAAGTTAGAACACAGGGACGATCTTTCCGGAGTCGTACTCGTCTCGCCTGCCTCGTCACGAAGCTGCACAGGATCGAGCTCAAGTCAGTAACAAGCGTCGCATGCGACTTCCAATATGCCGGGGACGAAGCAATCAGACCAACTGACCTGATGTATGCGCTTGCGCAAAGATGATGTTGCTTTATGTAAACCAGGTAGCCGCAGAAGTAGGGAGACGTACCTAGCTCCCCCCACCTCAGGTTCTGCTTGTCGTAAGTTGTTGCACGCTTGTCGTAATGCGTGTCGCAGATGCTGTCGCAGACGTCGTCGAGCCGAGACCGGTCGAAGTGAAACTCACAGCGGCAAAGGGAAGACGAGTCTCAATTGCCTTGGTTGGGGAGGGAAAAGTTTTGGAAAAGAAGAAGGGTGAGGGACGAGGCCCAGCTATGAAGTCTGGTTCGGCCTGCTCCATCTTTGCTCCCTGCTCTGCTCTGTTCTGTTCTGCTGTGCCTGCAGTCCTGGACTCTGCTCTGCTCGCCCTCTCACGCCATGGACGCATAAAACAGCATCGAGCGAAAAGGCGACTGCTGAAATGAAGCGTCCCCTGCACAACTCCGCTCAAGGATCCGTTCCGGTGGGCGTTCTCGACCTGGGAGCCACCGGCCGAACCACCCCGTCATCCATGGGCTCTTTGACCCTCCTCCCATCATCCATGGGTAGGTATGTACTCCGTACAGTCTCGAGAGTCGAGACGTCGATCCCCGAGAGGAGAAGCAGAAACCGGTAAAATTCAATTCTACGGAGCGAGGCCTAACATGCCTTGGATGCATCTACAAGGTAGGTATGTACTTGATGTGACACAGTAACGCAGGATCCGTGGCTAGGTAAATGGATACAAAAGCACGTGAGCAGATGTACACATATAGTCTGTACATGTAGACAAGACAAGACGTTCAACTTTTGGATAGATAAATGCCATAATTACCTGCAGCCGTCTACAGAACTCCTGCCTGTCGTCGAGTGATTTTCAGTGCTTCCACCAGAAGTGCAGGTACCTAAGGTACATATGTACATACATATGTGGGCGGGCTGTTGGACTGTTGGATGGCTCTTGTACCTATGCAACTAGGTACCTATGTACGGAGTACATAGGAGCACATCGTCTAATACATAATTCGTCCTTTGTCGTTGCATTGCACGCACCTACCTACATGATACATCTGCCACACACGTACTCCGTAATACCGCATGGTACCAATTATAGAGAACGCATATACCTACCTAGACCTGCTTTCGCGTTTCAGAGCCGCCGGGCCGAGAACCCCAGAGGAAAAATGTGCCAAGTTCCAACTATGTATATACCAAAGCTTACGAATTGCATCGCATCATCATCTCACTTTTTGTGAGATTCCTGCTCCGTTGCCTCTGTTACCTGTATGTACATATTTGAGGTCTGTAAACCACAACGGGGTTATGTGTTGGGATCAAAGCCTATGTACCAGCCTCCAGGTAGGTATGTATGTACCTACATACCTAAGGTACCTAGGTACATACATACTGATCTGATAAGATGGAGGGCGAAAGGATCAACGACCACCCCGCCTGCCACCCATCCCGGCTCGACGTAGCAGGGCACATGGTTTGCCGCCAATGGCCACGAGGTCCACGCCAGAAAGTCTTTGGACCGCTCTTGAAGTTCGATATGGTACAGACTGGGTGAACATTGCGTTGTGCAAGCCTCAAGGCCCAAAACCACGCGGCGAGATACATATCATGATAAGTACATATCTACTCTGTGCATACTCCGTAGATATTGGGAAAGGACCTGAAGAGCGAGCTTTATTGTCATTTTTGGAGCTAGGCGGCAGAAATGAAAATTTTAACAGCAGGCATGAACGATTTGCATCCTGCCGCGTCGACCCGGCTTCACATCCAAGTGGAGCTGAGGGAATTATCTGATGATCAGATAAAAAAAACGGATCAGATAAGATTTGGGACCCTCTCTCGCCTACAAATTGTACCAGGATTCAGGAGCAATCACCCGCTTGGCCGCGATATTCTCGTGTGACACAGCGAAAACTTTTGTCTGCAGCTTCCATGCGTTGCGCAATCGGACATTTGCGAAATGCACCCGGGTACACAGTCCGATTACCGATCGTTTGCACCATTGGGGGTAACCTTCTTCTGCAAGTCATCATCACATGGCTAGGTAGAAAGTCTAGAGCTTTCGCGACTTCATCAGGAGTCAGGACATGCTACCTATGGCATGTTGATGATCTTGCACAAAGCCAAGTTGAAGTACCTAGTAACTAACTCTGCCATCTTGACACGGTCGAACCTCAATTATCCGTACTTCACTAGGTAGTAACTACATACAGTTCCAACAATGTACAGATCCGAAGTCATGTATCTTTTAGGTATAACATGTATGTATGTATGTATGTAACAAGTTACAACCAACGAATTATGCACCTCCTCTTAGCATACAAGGTAGCACATGGTATTTCCACAACAACGAACTTCCAGCATAAAGAAGGGCGAGTGGCCTCGGAGATAGATTCGGGTATCCGAGGCCCGACTGTAACGGGCTGCAGGATTTTCTCTCGCTTTCTAGGTCGGTAAGCTATGTACATATGTTACACAAGTTCCTTTCGAGTGCAGTCTAGTTCTTAATAGGTATGTAAGTGTCGGTGCCGAGAACCAAGAACCTTAGCTCCGAAAGCGCTAGGTACATATTGCAGCAAAAGCATGAGATGGACTGACTGATTGACGCAGTGAGCAAAAATAAACGTGGTTTCAAGAAGGATTGCGACTTGGTGCGTTAAAAAAAGCGCCGGTGCCTGCCCGAGGAGCCACTTGCACGCCCCTTCCCAGCTATCCACCAATCATATGAACTGCCAAGAGTTCAAGGCGGCTTCTTGACTGCTGCAACTTCGTGAATCGCAAGTTCGCAACAGGTAACAGAGTATGTAGCCGCTGCTATCTCCTCTTTTCCACCAACTTTTGCAACTGCTTTGTCTCGACTCTCTACACACCTGCACCAGTGCCACTACCTACCAATTATCACTTCAGGTGGATCGTCCGAAGCTGCGGTCGTCTTGGCTGAATGGAGCCTTGCTGATTAATTGCCCTCTTCTTAGAGGTCGCAACTATGTCCCGTCCACCGCAACTTCTTCGTCGACGGATAACCAGTTATCCATTGGCTGAACCAGCCAGTCTAGTAGACTCGGCTATCCGCTCTCACGCGTTGGTTTGTTTTACATGCCGTGCGTGACAGTGACTTGGTGTGCGATGGCCTGGCCCTGAGTGAGAGCCGTATTTGCTTTGCAGGCCAAGGCTGAGGATTCTTCTTGACGACTTGGAAGTTTGGAACATATTCACAGTGGCATATCCTGTACATGTCATTCAAGAAACACCAGATACTGAAAATTGATTCACAGTATTCTAACGTGCTTTTCACGGATGAAAACTTTTTTACGCCCTTTTCTACGGATCAACGGTCATACAATGGATCGTGAAAATTTGTCTATTTGCAACGTCAACCCTCGGCAAGTAGCTGGACCAGACTTGCTGCATCATCTCGTTGCCTCGTCCACCGACATCACAGCAATAAAGTATGTCGTTGGGGATAAACGCACGTCTTATTCGTATCAATATATCCACGATGCATCAGACAGGCTTGCGCGGCTCATTGGCGCTTTGTATGCTGGATTGAATCAAGATACAGATATTATTGTCCCGATTTTGATGCCGCAGTGCCCTCATCTCTACGTCTCTCTTCTCGCTATACTGAAGTTTGGCGGTGCATTCTGCCCCTTGAACCTCGACGCTCCCGCGGATCGGCTTAAGTTTATACTCAAAGATGTTTCGGCCAAGATCGTGCTTGTTACACAGCAGTTTGCCAACAAAATACCTTCAGACTGCGCCGTTCAAATCGTCATTGTCGACGATGATAACCCTGAAGTAGAGGTCACCTGTCATCAAGGCCCAATTGCAACACCGAACTCCCTGGCCTATGTCATGTACACCTCTGGATCGACGGGTACGCCGAAAGGCGTTGGTATCTCTCACAAAGCCGCAACTCAAGCTCTCCTAGCCCACGACAAACATATTCCAGAGTTTACGAAATTTCTTCAGTTTGCAGCCCCGACTTTCGACGTCTTTGTTTTCGAAACGTTCTTCCCTCTATTCCGTGGAGCCATACTGATCGTTGCGAAAAGGGAGGAAATGTTGGACGACCTTCCGGCTATCATGCGGTTGATGGATGTTGACGCTTGTGAACTCACGCCAACCGTCGCAGGAAGCCTTTTGAAAACGCGACAAAGCGTTCCAAACCTGAAGCTTTTGCTGACTATTGGCGAAATGCTGAAAGAGCCTGTCATACGGGAATTTGGTGGCAGCGACGATGGCAAGAGTATTTTGTGGGCCATGTACGGACCGACAGAAGCCACAATACATTGGTGAGAACCACGCAAATTCCGATTCAAGTTTGAACTCAGGCCACTGACACTGTCTTGTGCCCAGTACTTTACAAGCAAGTTTGCCATCGACATCGTCCCCAGGCAACATAGGTTTCCCACTTGACACGGTTTCAAGCTTTATCGTTGAACCGGTGACCTCTTCCAGCAACAGTCAAGACTTTGTCGTTTTACCTAGAGGTAAAGCCGGGGAACTTGCTGTAGGAGGCTACCAACTTGCAAGGGGATACATCAATCGCCCCCAAGAGACATCCTCTTCTTTCATTGACACCCCTTATGGAAGAGTATATCGCACTGGAGACAGAGCAATCATGAAACAAGACGGCACTTTAGAATGCCTAGGTCGTTTGTCTGACGGACAAGTTAAGCTTCGTGGCCAGCGCATCGAATTGGGGGAAATTGAGCACGCTGCTCTGCGAACACCAGGATGTCACGGCGCCAATGCTGCCGTTATCGGTTCAAACTTGATTCTCTTCTGTGCCGTGGACTCCGAGACCCATGAAGCAGACGTCAAGGATAGCTGCAACTCTTGGTTGCCGCGGTACATGGCCCCCAATGAAATTGTCTTGATCGATGAACTTCCCCGGCTTCCCAGCGGCAAAATCGACTCAAAAACGCTAAGAGAAGAATTCATTCAGACCCGGGCGAATGCAGAGTTAGAGTCAACTGTGTATCAAGAGACAGCAGACCCAAAGGCCGCCAAAATTGTGCAGATCGTATCCGATATTTTGAAAACAGGAGTGAGTGAACGATCGGTTCTAACTGCGGCTGGCATGGATTCTCTCTCGGCTATTCAACTAGCAGCCACCCTTCGAGATAACGGTCTTGAGATATCAGTTGCAAAGCTGTTGAAATGCCGATTGCTGCAAGATATATGCACAGACGTGCAAGAGATTTCCAGGATTGACTGCGCGTCAGAAGGCGCCAACGGCGTCCCGGAGCGATGTGAATCAGTCACAGTACCAACACCAGAAGAACTCGGCAACATCGATCGTCAACGTCCGATACAATACACTACATTTTGTACTCCGCTACAATCAGCCATGTTGGCGGAGACAGCGCGGAACCCAGCGCTGTACTGCAACGAAATCTTACTGCGCGCTATGCGTGATGTTTCGGTACAGGCTTTGATTGAAGCATTCAATAAAGTCATTCAATCGAATGAAGCACTCAGGACTGGATTTGTGTACCACCAGGGGCAGCATGTTTCTGTCGTGTTCTCCACTCCCAGCGATGGCCAAGTTTCTGTTCTAACCCAGTCTAAACCCGATTTTCAGTTGGACACAGCGGACGACTTTCTGCATCCTTTCATGGTCCAATTGATACCTAATGTTGCAAAGAGACAAGTGGATATCCTTATACAAGCGCACCATGCCATTTACGATGGGTGGTCAATGGACATGCTTCTTTCTGATGTTTCTCAGCTTCTGAATCGGCAACTGCCGCCTAGACGCCATCAATTCAAACAAGTTCTTAGCTATCTAAGTCGTGACGCGAACACGACAAAAGATGAGGCACGGGCGTTCTGGAGCGAGACGTTGCTTGGATGGAATAAACCACCTTTTCCAAAGCTTCTCAGCCGGCCTGAGGCCGACAAGATCAAGACTCATTGCGCATTTCTGAACATGTGTCCATCGTCTGTGCGAGAATTGTCACAGTCTTGTGAAATAAGCACTCAAGTGCTATTTCAAGCTGCGCTGGCACTGGTGTGGCAAGGCATCACGGGCCAACCGGATGTTCTGGTTGGCTCGGTGCTTTCAGGTCGCACTATTCCCGTCAGCGGCATAGAGGGCATCATTGGTCCCTGCATTGTTTCCATGCCTCTGAGAGTAGATTTGGAATCAATGAGAGCGAACATTGATCTATTGAAGAGCATACACGCGAAAAACCGCTCAATGATGGAACATTGTGATCTGCCACTTCACGAGATTGGCGTCTTAGCAGGACTCAGACCCGGCGAATCTATGTATGACGTCTTGTTCGTGTACCAACAGTCGCTGTATTCTTTACAAGGCAAGTGCGAGGTACTGCAGCATATTGAACACATCGACAGGCTTGAGACAAATTTGTTGGTAGAGGTCGAGCCTACTACCACCGGATTTTCCTTGCAGATCACATATCATTCTTCCTTCGTTAGCGAGAAATTCGTGGATCAAATGTCTCAGCAAATCCGATCTCTGAGCCAAAAAATCCTCAATGAACCAAGTGCTGCTCTCGGATCCACGGCAGGCCTCGGAGATTGTGGATTGTCAATATATAGCGCTAAGATCGACCCTGACAAGGAGCCAGATGACGTGGCTTCTCTGTTTGACGAAGCAGCAAAGCGAAACCCTCATGCAGAAGCACTGCGTATCGTATCATCTGTGGAAGGCGATCTTTTCCAAGTCGCAACCATGACTTACGCATCACTGTCTCGATCGGCGAACAAGACGGCTCATTTTGTACAAGGCAATGGAGCAGAAGTTGGTGAGATTGTTGCCATCATCATGAATAAGTCTACAGCTCTGTATACTGCGATATTGGGGGTCATTAAGGCAGGATGTGCGTACTTACCGATATTACCTGCTACTCCGGTCTCTCGCGTGAGAGAGATTTTGCGGCAGTCCCAAGTCAGATATTGTCTTGTCGACGATGCGGTAAATAACTTCCAGGACTTGCAAGACATGGTCATCATCCTCAACGCCAACGAAGCAATCTCATCCGAACTACCAGATGACGCACCTATTGTCCCCCCAGATGCTGATAGGCTTTCTTACGTCATATTCACTTCGGGAACTACGGGAGTTCCCAAAGGCGTTGCCGTGACGCAGCGCAATCTAGCGAGCAACATTACGCACCTTATCACAATCTATCCAAAAGTGTCTGTGCGCCCTCGATTACTACAAGCCTGCTCTCACGCTTTTGACGTCTCTGCGTTTGAGATATTCTACGCATGGTACGCCGGGATGAGTCTTTGCGCTGCGGACAACGATATTCTATTCAGAGATATAGAACACGCAATCAGAGCGCTCGAAATCACGCACCTGAGCTTGACCCCAACTGTGGCAGCCTTGATAGACCCCAAGAACGTGCCTGGTGTCGAGTTTCTCGTCACGGCGGGTGAACCAGTGACGTCGTCAGTTGTTCAGAAATGGGGTTCGCTCTTGTTCCAAGGCTACGGTCCGTCTGAGACGACAAATATATGCAGTGTCAAAAAGATGTCGCACGGGGAATTTACTGAGCATCTGGGCTGGGTATTTCCGGGTACATCCGTTGTAGTGCTAAGTCCCAACACCTTGGACGTTGTGCCCTTCGGTTGGCTGGGCGAATTTTGCTTTGGTGGCAGTCAAGTCGCTCGTGGTTACCTTAACGACGACGAACTGACGACCCAAAAGTTCATCGAACACCCCTCATTCGGCAGGATATATCGCTCAGGCGATGTCGGACGAATGCTTCCCAACGGCTCACTCATGATCATCGGCCGACTGGACAGCCAGCTCAAATTCCGTGGTCAGCGTGTTGAGGCAAGCGAAATTGACGGCATTCTGACCAGTACAACACAGGTACATGCCGCTGTGACTATGTTAACCCAAAGCATCTGGAACCAATCCGAACAGCTAACCACGTTCTACACGCCCGTTAGGTTGGATGAACTCGAGCAAGTCACGCAAGTGACCCTTGATACACATCAAATATTGATGGGAGAATTGAAGGCGCGATTACCATCATACATGGTTCCTACATATCTTATACCGATTCCACAAATTCCGAGGACATCGAGTGGAAAAGTGGACGGGCCTGCCCTGAAACAGTACTTCTCCGAGCTCCAGAAAGAATATCTTGAGACAGTGTCTCAAGGGTCACCAAAGCCTGAGGAGAACGGTGAATGGACAGAACAGGAGAATCTGGTTGCGGAAGCCATATCCGAGTCATATAACATCCTGCAAAGCGACATAGGAAGATGGACTCCTTTTCCTGCTCTCGGTATCGATTCCATCTCTGCCATTGGTTTCTCCAAGTTAGTGAGCGCTCGACTCGGCTGTCACGTTTCCATATCTGCCATTCTTCGAAACTCTTCTGTGGCTCTATTAGCGCGTGCTCTGGACAACTTGAGTGCTCCGACAGCCAGCGGCACAGCACAGAAGATACAAAGTTTGACGTCGAACCTACGTATCGAGATCGAAGAAACAATCAAGAGACATGGCTTGGAGTCAGAGTCAATGTGGCCTTGTGTCCCGCTGCAAGAGGCAATGCTAATGCAGAGCCAAAGGAGCTATTACAACCGCACCCTTCTACGACTACACATTTCACCAGAGAAAGTTCTGTCTTACTGGAATGAGGCTTCGAGAAGGCATGGCATCCTTAGAACTTGCTTTGTCACAACAAAAAACTTGTCTTATCCGATAGCGCAAGTTGTTCTACGAGAATGGTGTGTACCATGGAAAACTTTCGAAGTCACTGTACCATCGCTAGAAGATGCAGCAAAAGAACACCTCGAGACTCTTCCAGAGCCTTTGGACTCATTCAAACCGCCCTGTTCGTTAGCTATAATCAGGTACAAGGGATCGAATTTTCTTTCCTTCATTTGCCATCATGCTCTATATGATGGTATAGCAATGGAGAACCTCTGGAGGGAAATAGAGTCAATGGCTCATGGACGCGATTTACCCGCGCCTGTTTCATATGCACCGTTCTTACAAGAAGCTCTGAACCTACCAGTCGATGTTCAGTCGTTCTGGATAGATCAGTTCCGTGGATTTGAGGGCTCGCCAAGCTTTGCTCGATCAACTCGCCTCTGCCTCAACCAATGCATGCACTCCGTTTCCATCGGTATAAGCTTGGAAGATATCCAAAAGAAGTCAAGGTCATTCGGCGTGTCATTGTTGTCATTATGTCAAGCGTCTTGGGCCGCTGTTCTGTCGTCTGTTTTTGAACGGTCCGACATTGTCTTTGGGAATGTTGTCAGCGGTCGAACCATTGCGATGGAGGGTATCGATAGACTGATCGCCCCATGCTTCAATACCATCCCCTTGCGCATGGACATCTCGAGGTGCGCGCAGAACATGGATCTTATGAAAGCCTTTCAACATCTCAACTCCAGGCTGCTACCTTACCAGTTCTCACCCCTCAAACTGATTCAAAAGATTGCTGGAACACGGCATCGAGGTCTCTTTGATACACTCTTTCTTCTACAACAGCCACTCCGGGACATGGACACAAGTGTCTGGACACTTGAAGAAGATATCGGGGACATGGACGTTCCGCTAGTCTGCGAAGTGATACCGTGCCCAAATCTGAATTCCGTTCTGATGAACTTGCATTATGATATGGGCATGATTACAGACGACCTTGCTTCTGCCATTTCCGAATTGTTCAATCAGACGTTGCAGAGGATGGTTTTGAACCCTTACGACACGGTAGCAACGCGACCTGCGCTGCCGACGTCTTGTTCCGAAGTATTGAGTACACTGTTCGTGAAGGAAGAGAAGAAGGACGAATCTGCTTCACTAAACAGGTCAAGTGCAGACTGGACAGAGCTGCAGAAATTGATTCGCGAGGCTTTCTCCAGCATCTCGGGCGTCTCTGAACATGCGATTCATCGTCCGACCACAATATTCCAATTGGGTCTCGATAGTATAAATGCGGTTCAGATCGCATCAGTGCTACGAGCACAGAATTTGCCTGTCTCATCCTCAGACGTTGTTCAATGCGCTAGTTGTGAGGCGTTGGCAGCTCGAATTGTTCAAAATGAAAGTGTCCCTCAAAGCGGCAACGTTCTAAGTTTCGATTTCGCGCACTATCATCAGCAAGCAATTGCGCACATGCCCAACACGATGCCATCGACTTCAGACATTGAAGCCATACTTCCATGCACCAGTCTGCAGGACGCCATGATTTCAGGCTTCTTGAACTCTGCGGAGGGCTATTACTTGAATTTTCTGACGTTCAAGGTCCGACAAGGCGTGGACTTGAGCGGTCTTGAATACGCTTGGATTCGGCTCCAGCAATGCCATCCGATGCTGCGAACAGGATTTCTGTCGACCCCACAATCAGAAAGCTCATTCAGCATGGTCAGATGGAAGAGCAGTTCATGCAGATGTCCTGTTACCAGATTCCAGAAACAAAGCTCCAACGACTTTGACATTTCTACTTGGAGAGGGGAGTCGAAGCTAGCTATGAAGGAAAATTTGGGCCAACTTCTTTGGAGAGTGGCGCTGGTAGAGACTGATAGTATAGCGACGATGAACGTTGCCATTCATCATGCGCTGTATGACGCCAAGACTCTCGGCGATTTGTTTCGCGGCTTGCGTCGAATTTTGAAAGGCGATGTTGTCGATTTCCCTCCAATCGAGCCTGCATTGGCGCAGTTACTACTTCGAACACGGAGTAAAGATCTCGACACACAGAACTTCTGGGAAAACGAGGCCGACAAGACTGTTGTGAACAGGTTTCCCATCATGAACCCACTACGTGAAGAGGACTGGAAAGTAGTGACTTGCCAACACAACTTGTCAATGTCCATGGTCGAGATACATTCGATTACCAAGAAGATGGGCATATCAATACAGGCTGTGCTTCAAGCAACCTGGGCCCGAATATTGTCTTCATACTTGGGGGAAAGCTCTGTTGTCTTTGGCGTCGTGTTCGCGGGACGAAACACGGATGAGACTGCCGAGGCTCCGTTTCCGTGTCTAACTACGGTTCCAGTTATAGCAGAAACAAGGTCTTCAAACAAGGGACTACTGGATAATATGATGGAGTATAATTCCAGGTCATACAAACATCAGTTCGTGTCCTTGGCGAGCATTCAAAAATGGCTCGGTCATGCTGGCAGCCCAGTGTTTGACACCGTTCTAGTCTATCAGAACACACAGTCTTGTCTCCCCGACGCGAAGTGGGATCTCATCGCAGATGAGCCGTCCGTGGAATACACTGTCTCTCTGGAAGTAGAACCAAGTGCCGACGGCGAGATGTGCATCCGATTAACGACTCGCAGTGATGTCGTTCCGACTGAGCAAGCGCAGCTTATTCTTCGTCAATTCAACGCCGCGTTGGTGCATCTCGTCAGCACACCAGACGGAACAGAAGACGAATTGCATAAGTCTAATCCGGAGTTGTTTTCCATCATCCCCGCACTTAACTCCTCGTTACAAGCCCCAGTGCAGCTTGTGCATGAGTTTGTGGAACAGAAAGCAGATTCGCAGCCACATCTCCCAGCTTTGGAGTTTGTTGAGTCCTTCACTGGCGACCTCGGTAACACACGGACTTGGACGTACGAGCAATTGGATAAGATTGGGAATCAAGTCGCACATCTATTGGCAGGGACAGTATCCGCCGGAGATATTGTGGCTGTTCATTTTCCCAAATGCCCAGAAGCGTACTTTTCTCTGCTCGGGATACTGAAAGCAGGCTGTTCGTTTATTGCTCTCGACCCAAGTGCCCCCAGCGCGAGGAAGCGGTTTATTCTTGAAGACTCCAGGGCAACGTGCCTTTTGATCGATGGATCTTTCGACACTGAATTCGAGCTCGACATCACAGTTCTGAAAATCAGCGAGGAAACATTGGCTTCGTACCCCATCAGCCGCATAGTTCATGCCGAACCGCTTTCGCCGCAGAGCACTTGTTACTGCTTGTATACTTCAGGGACGACCGGGACTCCCAAGGGTTGCGAGATCACACACGAGAACACGGTCCAGGCACTCATGGCATTTCAGGACTTGTTTCAAGGACACTGGCAACAAGACTCTCGCTGGCTACAATTCGCGGGATTTCACTTCGATGTTTCAGTGCTCGAACAATACTGGAGTTGGTCCGTGGGCATCACCGTGGTTGCAGCTCCAAAAGACTTAATCCTCGACGACCTCGTTGGCTCCATCAACAAGCTCGCAATCACTCACATAGACTTGACACCGAGTTTGGCGCGACTGACGCATCCGGATGACATTCCAAGCCTTTGCAAGGGGGTCTTCATCACTGGTGGTGAACAGCTCCATCAGGAAATTCTGGATGCCTGGGGACCGAAAGGTGTGATTTACAATGCCTACGGACCTACAGAAGCAACCATTGGCGTCACAATGTACCAGCGCGTTCCTGTAAACGGGCGTCCTAGCAACATCGGGAAGCAGTTTCCAAACGTGGGATCTTTTGTATTCCACAGTGGCACGGAAGTTCCTGTTATGCGTGGCGGTGTGGGCGAGCTATGCGTGTCAGGAAAACTTGTTGGAAAGGGATATTTGCACCGCCCCGAGCTCACACGCGAGAAGTTTCCAATTCTCTCTGACTTTTCCGGAGAAAGGATCTATCGCACAGGGGACCTGGTGAGGATACTTTCCGACGGGTCCTTTGACTTTCTCGGCCGAGCGGATGATCAGGTGAAACTTCGTGGACAACGTCTAGAGACAGGCGAGATCAATCACACAATCTGCAGCACAATCCCGGAAATCCAAGCGGCAGCTACCGTTGTTCTGAATCACAATGGGAAGGACGTACTTGTTGCTTTCCTCGCAGAAGTCAGCGATCATCTCGAGACGAGCCTTCGCATCGCGGATGGGGGGATCGATCTGGCGAGCAAGGCCCGAGCTTCATGCATTGGAAATCTGCCTGGCTATATGATTCCGACCTACTTCATCGTGTTGACTTATATGCCTCTATCGTCCAACAACAAGGTCGATGCCAAACGACTGAAATCTTTGTTCACGGAGTTGGATCCCCAAGTTTTGATGACACATACCGGTCGAAGCAGTTTGTCGCTGAACCAACCTGTTGATGGCCGCATTCTGAGCCGTGTTATTGAAGTGCTGGGGGCATTTGCAAATGTTCCCAAAGAACAGATCTCGGAAACAACCAGTGTTTTCGATCTCGGAGTTGATTCGGTTTCCGTTTTACAATTGTCGGCGGTTTTGAAAGAGAAAGGTATCATCGGAGCAACTCCAGCTTCCATAATCCGCAATCCGATAATCTCTGATCTCGTACGGACAGCAACCGATGAGAAGCAAAAGCAAAACTCAAAAGGTGGCGATGCGAGAGCAATTCATCAAAGATTGCAGGCATGGAAGCATAAGTACCAGGGGGTCATCTGTCGAGACTTGAATATTGAGACAGACGATATTGACTACATTGCCCCTTGCTCATCTCTCCAAGAAGGCATGATATCCGCAGCTCTGTCGGAAGAGATTTCGCGTCCATACTTCAATTGGTTCGATGTTCGACTGTCCAGCGATACATCAATGACCGCGGTGCGTCAAGCTTGGGAGAAGACAATTCAATGCCTTCCGATATTGCGAACAGTGTTCGTGAAAACCACGGATGGATATTTCCAAGTGGCAATGAGTCAAGCTAAATACTGTTGGCGTAAGTTGTTTGTCACTCAAGACCATAACATCAAGCCGTTACTCCACGACGATTATTCCCTTTGGGTGGCTGAGAATGCGTCAAACATTCACATTCTATCGCCGCTTCAGTTCGTCCATGTGACAGGCCCCGAACTACAGCAGCTCAGACTTTTTGTTTTCCACGGACTCTACGATGGGAGCAGTATCCAGCTCATGCAGGACTTTGCAGCTCGTATCTTTCAGAACGAAACTCCTGTCTGTGGTCCAAGCTTTGTCGACGCACTCTGCCGTGGTCCATTGCAGAAGTTTGAGTTTTGTCGGCCTTTTTGGGAAGAGCACTTGCGCGATTGGAGACCCAGTCCCTTACTGAGAACGGCTTCCTCTGAGGGAGACATCGGGCAGGTCGTCTCATTGTCTAGGGATATCTCAGTCGGCCCGTTGGAGGATTTGAGGAAAGAAGAAAACGTTACACTCCAAGCCATTATTCTTTCAATCTGGACGGTAGTTTTGCAGAGCTACACAGCCCAGCCACTGACATTAGGTGTTGTCGTTTCTGGTAGAGCGATTGACCTGCCACACATCGAAAACACCGTTGGGCCTCTGTTCAACACGATACCTTTCTTCAGTAAGAGCTTAAACGATATGACATGGCAGATGTTGGTTCAGCGTTGTCATGCATTCAATGCTGATACGCTCGCATTTCAACATGTCCCGCTCAAGGACATTCAGAAATGGTGCTCCAGAGGCCGCTCTTTATTGGATAGCTTGTTCGCTTTCCAACAAGAAGAGTCAGCACCAGCAAACATGTCAAGCCCTTGGACCTTCGTTGAGGGGAGATCAAGCAGTGTCAATTATTCACTTGCATTCGAAGCGACTCGAAGTTTGAATGGAACCTTGCATTTACATCTGGTTGCTCGCGACGGAATGGCCAACCGAGACGCTTTAGAACAGATGCTTAATCACTTTGCTCAAATAGCGTTGACGGTGAAGCAAGATACCATATTCGCGAAGAGCTCAACTGAAGCAACCGCACGAAATGATTCGGCTAATTTTGATGCACCCAGCAAGGAGCCCATATCATCGGCGCAACCCGACTGGACCCCTACAGCCTCAGTGCTCCGAGAGGAACTTTGCGCATTGGCCAACATCCCATTTGAAGACGTTCAACCTGGTACTTCAATTCTTGAGCTAGGCATTGACAGTATAGACGCTATCAAGATTTCAGCAAGACTAGCGAAAAGAGGCATACGCCTAGCCGCGTCGCAGGTCACACGACTCCAGACCATTTCTGCCATGGAGAATGCAGCTACATCTTTGAGTACTGAAAGTTCAAGTCTAACCCAAATCGATTCTATGCTGTCCGAGACTCGGTGCCGTCTTTATGCCTACCTACAGAAACAAAACAATGTCGACTTAGACGCAATTGAGCTTGTTTTACCGCCGACCTCCCTGCAAGAGTCCATGATAGCTGGGATGATACAATCGGACTTTGAGTGGTATTACAATCATGATGTGTTGGAACTTGGGGAGGAAGTCGACATGGAGAGACTGAAAGATGCTTGGTTCAAGGTCATCGCATCGTCACCAATTTTGCGGACTGGTTTTCTGGAAGTCGACGACAGTCAAATCAAAACGGCTTACTGCCAGGTTGTGTTCAAGAAGACCAGCTCAAGTATTGAGATCGGACAAGTTTCGGAAATTCCAAGGCTGCAAGACGTAATCGCCAACGCCCGTGAAAGAGCAGTATGTGGTCGGGGAATCAAAGATCTCGTTCAAGTCTCGCTCATTTCAGGGCCTGAAAGCAAGAATTACATGGTGATGTCAATGGCTCACGCCTTATACGACGGGTGGTCGTTGGGTCTTTTGTTTGATGACCTCAGAGCGGCATATCAAGGACAGCTGCAGACACGGGAATACTCGCGAATTCTAGCCACACAACCCGCGCTATTCATGACGGGCGACACTGATGCGTTTTGGAAGACGTATCTCTCTCATGCCCGTCCGACTGTCTTCACGGAAAGACCATCAATGTGTGCAGCTGAGGATGGGATTGTTTTCAGAAAGGATCGTATCGCCTCTCACACCATGTCCACGATAAGCAGCTTCTGTAAGCAGAACTCGCTTAGCCTTCAGTCACTGTGCACTGCCTGTTGGGCGGCGGTCGTGGGCTTTCTCTCAAAGTCGCTGGATACTGTGTTCGGGGCCGTCCTATCTGGGCGAGACTTTGATGATGCAGACCAGCTGATGTTTCCTACCATGAACACTGTTGCTGTTCGGACTGTCCTCCATGGCACTGCCATGCCATTCCTCCAATATGTAGAATCGTGCTTGGCGGATATCAGGGCTCATCAAAGGGTCCCTCTTCGCGAGGCGCAAGCAGCAGCGAACCTGGGAGGCCGACAATTGTTTAATTCGTTGTTGATACTGCAAAGGTCTCGAGACAGCGCTTCCTCCGAAGCCCTGTGTCATTCCATCGATGGATTCTCTGCTGTTGAGTATCCGATTTGCGTCGAGGCAGAGGCGACTGGGGACACACTGACTTGGCGAATTGCTTGCAAGGGGCAGTTCTTTTCCGAGAACGACACAGATGACATACTGCAAAAGATTGAACAAACACTGCATTTTTTCCTCGACGCATCCGAAGAGGAGGTTCTGTCTTTTGACGGTGGTTCTGTATCCATTTGCGGGCTCCCAAGCACGACTACGCTGGATACCTCGATAGATGCGGCAGACTCTGGCGTCGATATCGCCACGCAGCACAGCGATATGCAGGCAATGTTCTCCTGGGATGATATCTCAACTCGTATTCGTGCCGTACTCTCCGAAGTCTCAGCTGTTCCTGCCGAATCCATCCCTCCTACAGCGACGCTCTACCATCTCGGCTTGGACTCCATCTCCGCAATCAAGGTCTCGTTGTTGCTGAGGAAGGTCAACATTGACCTGAAGCCTCGCGAACTCTTGCAGTCGAACAGTATTGCCGAAATGGCGTCGCGCATCGAACGCTTCGAGGGTCCTGAGGACCTAACGCTGGTCGATTTACATGACTGGAAACTCCCGCTCTCTGCTGCGCTTTTTGAGAGCCTATGTGGTCAAATCAAGATCAGTCCGGAAGATGTTGAAGCAGCGCTGCCCGCAACGGCCATGCAGGTATATATGCTCAGTGCTTGGCAGAATTCGAGCGGAGCGGTGTTTTTCCCTCAGTTTTGCTACGAGATATCCCAAAAGTACACACAGCATCAACTTGCCGCTGCGTGGAACACACTCGTCGAGTCTGTCCCAATGCTTCGAACTCATCTAGTGTCCACTGGTGCTCCTGAGCTGCCCTGGGCGCAAATTATCGTCAGGGCAGGCTCGCCCTCTATAGAAGGCTCTTACCATCCGATGATCTGTCTTCAGATTGAAGAGAGTCCGTTTCAGCAGTCAAGACTTCTACTTCTTACTATTCAGCACGCATTCTATGACGGTTTCAGCTTGCCCGCTATCATGCGCCTTTATGTTGATCTGCTTGGACGAACTGAAGGCTCGGACAAGCCGAAGCTCGACATTGACCTCTCACACTGGAGGCACTTTTCAATTCTGCCAACTCTTGCGGGACAAATTGAATCAAGAAAACAGTTTTGGGTGAACTATCTGCACGGTCACCCATCTGAGGCTCCCGTAATCCCCGTTACATCACCACAAACAACCGATCGCGTATCTTGTCTCCGAAAGCAAGCTCTGCACGACATAAAAGACTTGCAACGACGCGCATCATCTCTTGGGATCGGCCTCCAGTCTCTATTCTTCGCAGCCCTCGCCCGGAGTCTACATCATCGAAGAGCTCAAAAGACTCAAGAAGCGCGCCCACGCACTATCATATTCGGCGTCTATCTCGCCAATCAGACCGCGCACTCCCAGCATCTACATGCCACGTACCCAACGCTCAACCTGGTTCCTCTCCGAGTGACACTCAGCCATGACAGCGATCTCGGGGCCATTGCCGCGGATATTCATCAAGACCTGCAGCAAATACAGGCTGATACGAGGGCCGACGTCGGTCTGTGGGAAATCTACAACTGGACAGGCATCCGCGTAGACGTGTTTGTCAATTTCCTCTCTCTGTTCGACGGCGACAACACAGATGTCATTTCAGATACAGGAGAGGGTAATCTACGTCGCAGAGCGGACCAGGATCGGCCTGTAGATCACGCCAAGTCTATGGAAGTGCTTCGTCAGCCGTGGCTGCAGAACAATGCGGTCAAGGACGCGTATCCCGTAAGGAGCATCCTTTTTCATTGGCCTAGTCCTCTTTTTTTGGTTTACCCCGTGTTTCCTCTTTATTCTTCTTCATGATTCCCCCTTTGACACTTCTTCTCCTCTATGTGCCTACTCTACTCCCTTGGGTTGTTTCATCATGCTAACGCCAAGGTGCACTAGCCGTCCATGGATGTCGAAGTTTCCGTCCACGCGCAGAGCCTCGATATTGGTGTATTCGGATCTACCGACTGTCTGTCGCATGACGAAGCACCGCAGCTGGTGGATTGCATCGTGCAGCAATTGGGAGGAACATAAGAAGCGGAGTGAAGAACCGCGGATCTGGTTGCCAACACCAATGAGAGGGCGTACATTTGCATGAAATACCCCGTCCTTTGCGGCTTTGTGTCGATCGCAACTGGCAGGGCTTTGCTTTTTCTTTCTTTCTTGCCGCTTTGCGTCATGGCCCCGCCTTGCTGGACTGGAGCCCGGGCACTGGTGGGCAGTGGGAGCGCCCCGCGATGGTGAGGCGCTACAGCCGCAGCGCAAATCATGGAGGGAGGATTCGGGGAGTTATTAGCAGGGGAGAGAGTTTGGGTGGGATTTGCGATTGTGCTCAGCCTCAGCCTTCCCGACGGTTTCCCGTACGGAGAAGATGGGGACGCGAAGAAATTACCTAGAGCAAGCAAGCATTCATGTATTTTTGAGGTCATGGATCAAGATATGTTTTGGATTTTATTTCGTGTTTTCAGTCAGAATAAGAAGCCTCGTCTAAGAGCCCATGACAAACAGGATCCAAAAAAAAGAACGCCCATTTGCCGTTTGCATCGTGAGTTCGTGACCATGAGGAAGAGGTGGGGCCGACAGCTCCTCCGTGTCGATCGTTAAGTGGATCTCTGATCTCACCATTCAGGCTTCAGCTGACAAGCCCCAGGAACGCCCCTGTAGAGAATCGTGGAAATGAAGACGAAAATGAAACAAAAATGACTGAGATTGAAAATGAGACTGGGAATGAATGAGAATGCGAATGAATGCGAATGCGAATGATAATGAGAATGTGCAAGTAAAATGAAAAGGAAATCAAGTAAAACGACCTGCTCAAAGTTTCGCAGGCTTTTGATCCGCCTTCCACCCATCCTCAGCAGCAATCAACTCAGCAGCCCGCTCCCCGACACACAACACCGTAATCATGGGATTGATAGTAGGCATTTCAGGAAAGATGCCCGCATCAGCGATACGCAGGCCCTTGACGCCACGTACCCTCAACTGAGCATCTACAACAGCCAATTCATCCTTGGTGGTATCTCCCATCTTGGTAGTCCCAGCAGGGTGGTACACAGTATGGGCCACACGGCGGGCATATTCGCTGATTTCCTCATCGGTCTGCACCTTGGGACCAGGCGCGGCTTCTTCCTTGAGCCACTCCTTAAAGGGGCTCTGTTGGGCGATTTTCCGCGCGGCCTTGATGCCAGCGACGAGAGTGGCGGCATCGTAGCCCTCTGGGTCGGTGAAGTAGCGGAAGTCGAGGGCGGGTTTCGCGGCGGGATCAGCTGAGGTGAGGAATACGCGGCCGCGGGACCGGGAGCGGGGGATGTTGGGGGTCATGCAGAACGCGTAGCCGTTCTTGACGATTGGGTAGCCGAGACGGGATGTGTTGAGGCAGAAGGGAATCTGGTAGCAGTGCATCATGATGTCGGCAGCGTCGCCGTCTTTGCCGGCCGCGTTGGTGGGCTGGTAGCGGAGGAAGACTCCGGCGTCGGAATCCATGGTGGTTTGGTTGGCGGGGACTGGCTTTGATAGCTCCCACATGATGATGGTTTCGGGGTGGTCGATCAAGTTCTCGCCGACGCCGGGGATGTCCTTGACGACATTCAGACCCAAGCTCTCGAGTTGGCCGCGAGGTCCCAAGCCAGAGTGCAGCATGAGGCGCGGGGTATCGATGGCTCCGGCGCAGAGGATAATCTCCTTGCGCGGCTTGAGGAGAATCTTCTGGCCACCAGAGGTAAAGATGGAAAGGCCACTGGCGCGATCGTTTTCGACGATAATCTTGCGAACCCAGGCCTTGGTCAGTACCGTCAGGTTGGGCCGTAGTTCCTCGCCGCGAAGAATGGGGTGGATGTACGCGACGGAAGCACTGCTGCGGTAGCCATTGTCCGGGTTGTACGAGACGGAGAAGAAGCCGGCGCCCTGAGTAAGCTGGCCCTTTGTGCGAATTTCTTCGTTGAAGTCAGGAATAATGGGAATGTCAAAGGCGTCGGAGCAGGCCTTGACCCAGTCTTTGCACAGCTGGTTCCGGTGACGAGCATGGACCGGCTGGAAGGTATTGCGCAGATTGTCTGCATATCGCATCATGGTCTCAAAGTCCCAGCCCTCGCAGCCCTGCTCAACCCAGCGGTCCATGTCATGGCGAAAGGGTCGGAACGAAATCAGCGTGTTGTGCGATGAGCAACCTCCCAGGACCTTGGCTCGCGAGTGGCGGATGTGAGAATTGCCCATCGGCTGTTCGACCGTGCCGTAGTCGTAGTCCAGATCTCCTCCCAGCAGCGAAAGCCATTGGCGAAGATCAAGAACCTGGTTGAGGTTGAAGTCCGACGGGCCGGCCTCGATGAGCAGAACCTTGCGCTCGGGCAGGTAGCTTGAGAGTCGGGAGGCAACCACGCAGCCAGCCGTGCCGCCGCCGACGATGATGTAGTCGAACGCGGACTCGGCGCCTTGCGGGAGATGTTGCGTAGTCATGGTGGTAGACGGGTGATCTACGCAAGTAGTGACGGCGAGAAAAGGTGTGTAAGTGGCAGAGCAGGCGTAACTTGCAAAGATGAGAAATGAACTGGCCTGAAATAGTGATGGAGCGAGGTGTGAGAGGCCGTCATGGGTCGGAGTCCCATTGGGTCTCGGGAGACGAAGGGACTTATATAAGGGTGAAAGGCAGAAATAAAAAAGGTGGGCGTACCTATTGCTTACGTCGCGAACTTGCGAAGCTCAAGCTTACTCCGTACACACGAACTTTCCTACGGAGACCGGTAAGCCGCCGTGAGCCGTGAGTCCGCGAGTCGTGGCTCGTGACTCGTGAGTCGTGAGTCGTTGACTCGTGAGAGCAGTGAGCGCCGACGCCGCCGAGCGGTGAGAAGTGGAGCAGTGGGCGAGTGGGGCCGGTCCGGCTCTCGGGCGGGACGACGACGGACGGCGGACCGACTTGCTATAAACACGCAGGAAGAAGAACACCTACATACCTCTACGGAGTAGTTATTGAACGTGCGGCGGACCAGAATTTCCACAAGTTGATTATCCTTTCTGCCTTGATAAATGTCTCTTGAATTAATGATCTAGGCGTAGGCAACAGACTTATGTACCTACCTATCGAGAGAAGTATCTTCGCAAATTCAAAATTGGGCAGTATGAGAGTTCTCTCCTTCCGTTTCAGGTTAGGTCTTGTTGCACGATCAATTCTCTAGTGCCCGCATCGTTGGCCGCGACTCAGGCCCTTGTCAAACGAATATGTATGTACATATGTACAGTCACGTTTTCTCTTTCGAGCGCGGTTATGTATCGGCTTCTTTTCTCCAAGCCTCAAGGTCTCGCGGTCTTTGTTGTGCCAAATGTTCGTCGACGCCCGTTGGTCACATACTATAATCGCTACAGACGAGGAGCTTCAACGTTTGAGCTGGCTTGCATTTTAATACGCTCAGCGAATTTCCTCGAGTACAGTACGCACTCGTGTCGATCCAAGGCAAGGAGAAACTCATAATCCGGCTTCTTCTGTTGTAGCTCGTACCGACGGAGTTTTTGGACACATACAATGCACTCTTCAATTGAGATCCGTGGCTCAGGTTCAACGACTTTGTCTTCCTTTCCCACCTCCTGTTCTTGTTGATCTATAGGGTTGAGTCGAGAAGCAATGCCGTCAACAGGGGCCACATGCTTGTCAGAGACACGCTTATCCCCACGGATCAAGAAGGATTCCAGAGACATGTCCTTTGTGATTGGGTGTTGTTGTTCAAGCTCTGCCAGAAGAGCAAGAGCAGGAACCTTCGTAATGGTTTCGATGGCCTGAGAAGTTTGAGAAGAAGGAGAAGTGACCAGCTAGGAAAATATGTTGTTCTTCGATCGGTCTATGTAGCTTCTTAAGAGGCCGGAGCGATACTCGTATTCAAATGTGAATTTGTCGTTGCGTCGTTGTGAAAGCTGGGGTATTGCTGCCAAGTCGTTGAGCTAGCTGAATGGTATGGTGAGTGATGTGATGATCTGTTGTATTATTGTCACATCACCTCTGATGTTGTCTTGTGCCGGTCAGTTCATCAGGGACGAGGCAAGTCGAGATGCGTCTTGAAATAAAGTTGTGCGCGTGGCCCCACTTATTGGTCTGCACTGTCTCACCGCCTTAGCGTTATAGGACCTCCAGGCTCCCTCGTTACAACGCCCTTTAATTAGGTGACAGATCACGGCTGTCGAAGTTGCGAAGCGCCGAGCGAGTTGTAACGGGGAGGAATTCTTGCTTTGCGGTCACAGGTAACCCTGAGGCAAGATTTCCAACTAGGAAATTACGCTCTTTGATCCATGAGCCATCACTCTCGTACGGACACACGGAGTGCCTCATCAGCTACATAGGTACCTACGGTACGAGGGTATCGCTACCTGTCACCCGCAAAAGCCGTTTTGGGACCGGTGGAGTCTGAGAAGTTGGCTTTATCACCTTGTACCTACATACCTACCTCATAACCCAAATCGAAGCGCCTCGTGCGACTCGCGAGAGATAAGGTAAGGTAATTCAACGAGACAGCCTGGGAGAGGAGCAATCTCGCCAGGTCGAGATTCCATGCTCGAAAGCGATGTATCTATCGTCCCTTAATAACAGTCACTATCTGCCAAAAGTCCCGGCTCATACTTAACCGGTCTGCGAATCTCGAAAACCCTCGGTAGACGAATTATCTCTGAATTTTCAACTCAGGCCCAGCGCATTGGATCACGACCACGCAAGAAGCTACAGTCGAAGTCGAGATGGCCATTCCTCACGAGGATCAGCTCATGAATATGGAGGATCCAGCGCCGGAAAAGCGGAGCGACACGAGTGCTTCACATCATCGAGTTCCAGGTCGCAACGACCGCTTTCAGCGGCAAAGCGGATGGGGCCGCCTGAGCTCTTTAGAGCGGTAGCTTGGGTAGTGTTGCATGACAACAAAGCTTAATTTCTTCGGAATAGAAGACGCAATATATTAAGTGAAGAGCTTCTCTCTCGCGGCGAAATTTAGTGGGCTTGCTTGAAAACTCAATGTTTTCTCTGGTCCATCTTCCTGACTACTGGCTGCTGAGACTCCAATACGTAGCCTGCTAGCCAGGTATCAATACATCATGGCTGTTGGCGGTCGTGACGGGAGAGCTCCTGAGCTACTCGTTCAGCAGCAAATACCTGTCAATGGCCAACAAGACGCTCACTCGCATGCGTTCTATCCCCAGCACAGCAGAAACTCCATCGAAGCGTCTGCCCCTGGCAGCGTTGGCTCAGACTGGGATGATGAACCAGTCACCCGTCGTGGCTCACAAGCCATGATAGAGGACCTAGATCGATCAGAGCTGGTTCGAATAGCCACAGCTCTCACGCGTCGGTTCTCCAATTCGGCCGACCAGCCCTCGCCCGGCGGGCTCTCGGGAAACATTGATGAGAATGACCCGGCTGTCAACCCGGAGCACAAAGATTTCGACCTCGAGAAGTGGGTTCGCCAATTTCTGGACCAGATGATGGCAGGAGGACTGGAAGAACGTTCCATGGGCGTCTCGTACCGGAATCTCAATGTCTTCGGCTCGGGGAGTGCTCTGCAACTTCAAAACACCGTCGGGTCTGCGGTGACTGCTCCATTGAGGCTCGGCGAGTTTTTCAGCTTCAACAAGAAGCCGCGTAAACAGATTCTTCACAGCTTCGACGGATTCTTGAACCCGGGCGAGCTCCTCATTGTGCTCGGCCGGCCGGGATCAGGGTGTAGTACGCTCCTCAAGACAATTTGCGGCGAACTTCACGGCCTTGAGCTCGGAGAGCAGTCCAAGATCGACTACAACGGTATCACTCAGAAACGCATGATCAAGGAGTTTAAGGGCGAAATGATATATAACCAGGAAGTGAGTGAGATGCTGATTTTCAGACTGTTCTCATTTCGGTTGTAGCTGCTGACCTGTAATCCCAACACGTTAGGTCGACAAACATTTTCCGCATCTCACTGTCGGCGAAACACTCGAATTCGCGGCTTCAGTCCGCACGCCGGAACATCGGATCCAGCACATGTCTCGTTCCGAATACTGCCAATATATCGCAAAAGTCGTCATGGCTGTATTTGGCCTGAGCCATACCTACAACACAAAAGTCGGTAATGACTTTGTTCGTGGCGTCTCCGGTGGAGAGCGTAAGCGTGTTAGCATTGCGGAGATGATGGTCGCAGGCTCCCCATTGACTGCTTGGGATAACAGGTTAGTCAACACTTGTCTCCCTAACTTTTCATCCTGGATATTTGATGGTCGACCTTTTGGTCCGGCTAACATGTCAAGCGGAAAGTACCCGTGGCCTCGACTCGGCCACTGCGCTGAAATTCGTCAGTTCGCTGCGCCTGGCATCTGATCTAGGCCAACGAGCCAATGCGGTTGCCATTTATCAAGCCAGTCAGTCGATATACGACTTGTTCGATAAAGCCACCGTCTTGTACGAAGGCCGTCAGATCTATTTTGGCCCTGCCGACTGGGCCAAACGCTATTTCGAGGAGCAAGGCTGGTTCTGCCCCCCGCGTCAGACAACCGGAGATTTCCTTACTTCAGTCACAAACCCTCAGGAGCGACGGGCCCGGGAAGGGTTCGAGAACAAGGTTCCCCGCACGCCCGAGGACTTTGAACGGCTATGGCGAGAATCTCCCGAGTACAAGGCTCTTCTCCAAAGCATGGACGCCCACGACGAAGAGTTTTCTGGCCCTCGGCAAGGAGAGAGTCTCAACCAGTTTCGAAAAGAGAAGAACGTTCGACAGGCCAATAATGTCCGCCCCAAGTCGCCATACTTCATCAGCTACTGGATGCAGGTCAAGCTTTGCACCAGGCGCGCGTATCAAAGGATATGGAATAACATTACCGCCACCGCTACACAGGTCATCTCCATTATTGCCATATCCTTGATCATTGGATCCATCTTCTTCGGCACGCCTGACGCGACGGTCAGTTTCTACGGTCGCGCTTCGGTTCTGTTCATGGCGATTCTCATGAACGCCCTGACGTCCATTTCTGAAATTACGGGCTTGTACGAGCAGCGGCCTATTGTTGAAAAGCACGCGTCGTATGCCTTTTACCGGCCTTCGGCAGAAGCAGCAGGAGGAATCGTGGCTGACATCCCCGTCAAATTTGTAACCGCGGTCGCCTTCAACATCGTACTGTACTTCTTGTCGGAGCTGCGGCGCCAACCGGGTCCTTTCTTCTTGTATTTCCTCATCACCTACATGTCTACACTGGTCATGTCTGCTGTCTTCCGCACCATGGCTGCTGCGACAAAGACGGTCTCGCAGGCCATGGCATTGTCTGGTGTGCTGGTCCTGGCCCTGGTCATATATACTGGATTCACGCTTCCCGTACCTGAAATGCATCCCTGGTTCAGCTGGATCCGGTGGATCAACCCTGTGTATTACGCATTTGAGATTTTGGTGGCCAACGAATTCCACAACCGCGACTTCACCTGTTCCGACATCATCCCCCCGTACACCCCCAACATTGGCACTTCCTGGGTGTGTGCCGTGGCCGGTGCAGTCCCTGGACAGTACACGGTGAGCGGAGATGCCTACATCGCCACCAGTTACGAGTACTCCTACTCGCATGTGTGGAGAAACTTTGGGTTTCTAGTAGCATTTCTGCTCTTCTTCTGGGCTACCTACTTTGTTACTGTCGAATTGAACTCGGCTACGTCGAGTGCTGCCGAAGCTCTTGTCTTCCGTCGAGGACACGTCCCCGCCTACCTGCTAAAGGGCGAGTCTCACGCAGTTCAGAACGACGAGGCGCCAGATGCTGCGGGTGCTGCTACCGCTACTTCTGACAAAAATGCCACCACCAATGGCGGAGACGAAACAAAGGCACTCGCACCTCACAAGGACATCCTCACCTGGCGTGATGTGGTCTATGATATTGAGATCAAGGGCGGACCGCGTCGTTTACTAGACCATGTTTCTGGCTGGGTCAGACCGGGCACATTAACGGCCCTCATGGGAGTATCGGGCGCTGGAAAGACAACGCTCTTAGATGCACTGGCCCAGAGAACCACAATGGGCGTCATCACCGGTGACATGCTCGTCAACGGCAAGCCTCTCGACCCAAGCTTCCAGCGCAACACAGGTTACGTGCAGCAGCAGGACCTGCACCTGGAAACGGCTACTGTGCGTGAAAGTCTGCGATTCAGTGCCATGCTCCGTCAACCCAAGTCTGTCAGTAAGAAGGAAAAGTATGCGTTTGTCGAAGAAGTCATTGGCATGCTCAAGATGGAGGACTTTGCCAATGCCGTGGTTGGTGTTCCCGGACAGGGTCTGAACGTCGAACAGCGCAAGCTCCTCACCATTGGAGTCGAGTTGGCGGCCAAGCCAAAGCTTCTGCTCTTCCTCGATGAACCAACCTCTGGCCTCGACTCGCAAAGCTCCTGGGCCATCTGTGCCTTCCTCCGAAAGTTGGCCGATTCCGGCCAGGCCATTCTGTGCACCATTCATCAGCCCAGCGCCATTCTGTTCCAAGAGTTTGATCGCCTGCTATTTCTGGCCAAAGGGGGTAGGACAGTCTATTTCGGCAAGATCGGCCCCAACTCGCACACGTTGCTGGAGTACTTTGAGCGCAACGGCGCGCGTAAATGCCACGATGATGAAAATCCTGCCGAATACATGCTCGAAATCGTTAATCACGGCCAGAATGATAAGAATGAGGACTGGTATGACGTCTGGCAGGCGAGCCCCGAGCGAGCGGCCATGATGCAAGAAATGGATGCCATCCATGCCGAGAAGAAGCACGAAACACCGGCAGAGGACGATTCTTCGACCCGGAAGTACACCACGTACGCCATGCCGCTGGTGTGGCAGCTACAGGTTGTCACGCATCGCATCTTCCAGCAATACTGGAGAATGCCGGCCTACATTTTTGCCAAGCTCGCTTTGGGCATTTTTGCTGGCCTGTTTATTGGGTTTACCTTTTACGACGCCAAATCGACCATGGCGGGCACACAGGCTGTCATTTTCAATACCTTTATGATTACAACTATCTTTTCGTTGATTGTGCAACAGGTACGTTGGCTTTCCGGCTTGCATGCCCTTGCGTCCCAGTCTTGATCAATAAGCCCGCACCGACAACTAACTTGTCCCGTTAGATTCAACCCTTGTTCGTGACTCAGCGATCGCTGTACGAAGTGCGAGAGCGTCCCAGCAAGGCGTACTCGTGGCAGGTATTCATGATTGCGAACATTGTCGTCGAAATTCCTTATCAGATCGTCACCGGCGTCCTGATCTGGGCGGTCTCGTACTATCCTGTCGTCGGCATCCAAAGTTCCGACCGCCAAGGACTCGTGCTGGTTCTCGTTATCCAGCTATTCATCTATGCGTCTTCATTTGCCATCATGTGCCAGGCTGCCATGCCGGATCCACACACCGCCGGCAGCGTAGTTATTGTGCTTTCCCTCATGAGCACCGTCTTCAGTGGTGTTTTGCAGACTGCGAAGGCCCTCCCCGGGTTCTGGTACGGGTCTCTCCCTCTCTTTTACCTGTTTGAACTCAGTTTATGATCTTTTCCCCTGGTATCTTATGAGGCTAACTCCTTTTTCCAGGATCTTCATGTATCGTGTCAGTCCGTTCACGTACTGGATCGGCGGCATCGTGGGAACCGAGCTTCACGAACGGGCCATTGAATGCTCCGATGTTGAATTGAACGTCTTCGACCCACCTCAAGGCATGACGTGCGGCGAGTATCTGCAGCCTCTCATCGGCAGGGCACCGGGTGTGTTGCGAAACCCAACAGCCACCTCGCAGTGCCAGTACTGTAGTGTCCGTAATGCGGATCAGATTCTGTCTCAGTCTAACATATTCTGGGACGATCGCGTTCGTAATTTCGGCCTCATGTGGGCGTACATCCTGTTCAACATCTTTGTCGCCGTTCTCGTATACTACCTTTTCCGAGTGAAGCAATGGAAAAAGGGGTCATTGAAGTCAAGATTGAAATCGAAATCCAAGACGGAAGATACGGAGAAGCAGCCACCACAAAGGAAATGAGGGTGCTGGTTTTGATTATTTTTTATTTTGTGTGGGCTCTGTTGTATGCGATATGAATCATATGATATTGGTAGCATGGGCTTGTTGAACTTGAAATGCAGAGTAATTACTGGCTGTTCAAGAAGCATTGCTTTGGTAATAATAGCACGACCACAATGCGAGCGCCTTGGTGTCCATGAGCGAGATTCATTTCCAAGACGAAAAGTCGGATAAGGGAATTGCGCGATCCGTCTTGGACAACTTGAAATCACGAAAATGGCGAATGGGTAATTGATTGTCAGATTTTGTCAGTGAACACTGAATTCAAAATGGCATCCACGCGAGGTCCCCAAGAAACCATCCCATATCTCCTTGTCCAACAAACTTCTGTGTGATATTTGGCGAAGTGAAGCGGAGCCAATTCTACATCCATGATCCCGAAGGCTCTCAAATCTGTGCGGGGCAGTCATGAAAAGCTTGGCGAAATGATTGGCTCTCGTTGAATCAACTTTCACCCCCGATAGCTCAGCTTCTGATTGGCCAAGCGCCGAGCGCGGCTTCTGATTGGTTAAGCCCTTCCTGAACGACAACGTTACACCTGTCGGATATTCGGCAAGATTGCCCAATTTTGTATCTACACAAGAGAAACACGCATCAGTAACAAGACAAGCACAATCATCAGAAAAGTCAATACAAAGAACACCTATTTGTTTTACCCTTATTTTATACAAGATTGCACCTTTGTATGTACGACGTCGCGAACGGGCTTTTGAACATCACAACACTTTGTAACTTGTAAAATACGACGTCTCAATATCTCTCGTATGTCTGACGAAGCAGGACCTTCGAAAAGACGCCGGTTGCTTCCTACTACGGAGCCTGAGGATACTGCATCAGAGGGAAGTACGCGGCAATGTTCGAGATGCTCGTACATCCTGCCGATCTCCCACTTTGCCTCCGCCCGCCGACCCTCCCTACCCACGAAGACTTGCCAGCGGTGCCGGAATAATGATAAGCGAGTCCCCCGGCAACGACAGGATCACGGTAGCTCTCCCGAAAACATACGAGGCCCGAGCGAGTATAACCGGCTTGCGATCGAGACCTCTTCGCAACAAGAAAGCCGTCGCTTACGTGATCGAGACGACCGCGCATCCCGGGCACTACGGCGTAATGGAGGAGAAGCAGTTTCGATAGCCCCGCGCCCGGTTTCTTTCGTTTGCAACGAATGCTGGATTCGTCGCCCATTTCTCGGAGCTAGATCTCTGCGAGATGGTAGTTGCTTGTATTGTACCCTCTCCTCGCCTGCGCCTCTCGAAGAACAGGTCAAGTGGTGTTCCCGCGGCGAACATGCCACTACGCGGGATTCTTTCCTTTACCACGAGACTGAGTACGAATCGTGCCTCGAACACGAAGAACACTTTCCGCCTTCAACCCCCGTCCCGGAACCTGAAACCTACCACGATATCTCGCCGGATAGCGGTATCCCCCCGACTACAGGTTTCTCCCATAACGTAGATACATTGTCCGCGAGAACTCTCGCAGAACGCCTCTGCCTTCCCCCATTGTCCGCGAGAACTCTCGCAGAACGCCTCTGCCGGAAAGGGCGGGGGGAAGGCAGAGGCGTTCTGCGAGAGTTCTCGCGGACAATGTATCTACGTTATGGGAGAAACCTGTAGTCGGGGGGATACCGCTATCCGGCGAGATATCGTGGTAGGTTTCAGGTTCCGGGACGGGGGTTGAAGGCGGAAAGTGTTCTTCGTGTTCGAGGCACGATTCGTACTCAGTCTCGTGGTAAAGGAAAGAATCCCGCGTAGTGGCATGCGCTGTTCACAAGGTTCACGAAAGCCATTGAAGAAGAATATCCTTTTCGAGAGTGTCTACGGTGCTCCCGTCGTTCGATAAGCCGGGTTAAACTTAATGGAGCCGGTATCTGTCAAACCTGCCGCAACGACGAGGGCTCCGGAGTCCCCCGGTTCTCATCCGAAAACAACCTCGACCCCGGAGGGGTACCGACGCATCTCGAGAAACTTACGGACATCGAGGAGATTCTCATCGCCCGCGTACAAACCGCTGTGAACGTCTTTCAAGTGCGTGGCGTACAATATCAGTACCGCGGGCACGTTGCCCACTTTCTAAAGGATACCCCTCGCCTTTACGCAAAGCTACCGTTACTGCCTCAAGGCGCCGAAGTTTTACTCCTTCGCCCGCGCGACCTAACGACCGGTGAGCTTTCTTTCTTTAAGGGAATGTTTACCGTACGGCGGTCTGTTGTCCGAGCGTGGCTTGACTTTCTGCGCCAACACCACCCCAAGTGCGCGGATATCGAAATTGATCACGCCGCCCTAGCCGCGCTCCCGGATGATGGCGACGTTATGCACGATCTACCCACCCAAATTGAAGAGCAAAGTAAGCCTTCTTCTCTTCCCGCTCCCTCTTCCCTTTCTTCCTCTCCGCCCTACTCCATATCCCCTACCCCCGGGTACTTCGTCTAACTTAACAAATAGGAGAACCGGAGCCGGGTCAGGCCCCAGACGTAGGCCCGGATCACGCTCGCCGGGAGGGTGAAACCCCAGATATCCGGCCTACGCAAGCATTTGGAGGGTTCTCACAACGAGTACCGGGTTTCGGCCCCGAGAGTGAGGATGACGACGGAGAATCTGGAGATTCTTCGGGACGAGGACCGGGGTTTGCATTTGGAGATTCTGACGACGAGTACGGACTTGGACAAGGATTTGAAGATTCTGATGACGAGTACGGACTCGGAGAAGATTCTTCGCGACGAGAACCTGATACTGGTCCTGAGAACCAGGACGACGAGTACGAACTTGGAGACGTAGCGGTACCGAACCTACTGGCGAACCAGAGCGATCTCTCCGCCCTCCGCGACCGGCTAGGGGGCGGGCTACTTCCCAACGCTACCCCGGACCTTCCGCAACCCTCCGCCCAGCCATATCTTTCGATACGAGGACGTACTGCAGCGGATACGCCGCTAGACGAGTGGGCTACGGATGGCGGACTTCTTTCGCTTACGTTCCCTAGCCTCTATCCCTACGGCAAGGCAGATTGGTGGTCGGCAAGGCCCCGGAATGTATCCTTAAAAGAATACATACAGTACCTCCTTCTCTATAAGGACGGGCGGTTTGCGAGGCACTCAAGATGGAGGTACGTTGTCTTTAACATCCTCTATCGACAGTACATCCGTAGCGGCTCGTCCTTTGTCGCTAGGAGGTTTACCGAATCCCGGACGATTACCGCAGACGAGGTACGGGAGGCTTTCGAGGACTCGGAATCCGGACAGGCACGGCACCTCCTTAACTCTATCGTACGGCAGAGTACGAAGATTAAGGGTACGCGGGCGTATTGGGGTAACCAAAGGCATGAACTCGAGGCGTACGTCCGCGCCCTCGGCACCCCGAGCCTTTTCATGACGGCGAGCGCCGCCGATCTACACTGGCCTTCTCTACTGCGCTACTCCGATGATTACGATGCGTGGAAGAACGCGGATTCGACAGAACGGTTAAAGATTTCTCGGAAGTTCCTACGAGAGAACCCGCATCTAGCCGCCGAGCACTTTCAACAACGGCTAGATAGCTTCTTTCGTATTGTTCTCAAGGAGAAGTTCCGTTACACCGATTATTGGATTCGTTACGAGTTTCAAGGACGCGGTAGTGTGCACGCACATTGGTTTCTTTGGGCCCCGGAGACTCCTACGGTGGATATCAAAAGCGAACGGAGTTGCAAGGACTACGCGCGCTTTTGGGGACTATACCTGACGGCGATAAACCCCGATCCGACGCGTCAGGCCGCGCCTATGGCGAATCCCGCTATCCAATCGATGGCTAACGAGGTACGGAACGATCTTGAGTTTCTCTCGGATATCGTTAATCGGGTACAAAAGCACAAATGCAGCTATCCCGGTTGTCTACGCCGCCGTACAAGACGGAACCCCCAGGACAATAAGATGTACTGTCGATTCCACTTCCCGCGAGACATTATACACACGCCGGAAGTCTCTAAACGGCGGAATTCCCGGTATCCGATGTTTTGCGCTGAGTCAAACGATAACGCCATGAACCACTATAGTCCTGTGGCAATCATGGCGTGGCGCGCGAACATGGACATCACGCCGTGTACTTCGATCCGTGTAGCCCTCGATTACATTGCCAAGTATTGTACGAAGGCGGAGGTCCCGACGGCCTCCTATACGGATATAGTCAAGAGCGTCCTACCGCATGTGTCGGACTCGAGACTGGTTGTCTCCCTCGCCGCGAAGAGCCTTGATAAGCTTCTTGTGGAGCGAGATTGGGGTTCGCAAGAAGTAATCTTTCTCATTCTCGATCTTGCGCTCGTAGAGGGTTCTCGGATTGTCCTTACCCTCGATTGCCGGGCCGAACAGGATCGAGACGCCGTAGTAGACGTACCGGGTACCGACGGGAACCAGCAATCCACGCGGCCGAGGAGAAGCCTCTACGTCAAGTATCTCGAACGAGACGGACAGTACGACGCTACTACGCTTTTCACGTTTCTAACCCGGCATAACACGAAACGTCCGCAGCCGCACCGACTTCCCGACAGGGTCCCCGACCGGATTATCCGTTATGTCCCTCGTTACCGTTCGGATCCGGAACACCCAACCCACGCCGATTACTGCCGCCTAAAGGTGGTTCTACACCTTCCGTGGCGTGTATACCCGAGTCTCCCGCTTACGATTGGTTCGTTACTTCTAATGGTAATAGTCAGACAACTATATACTAACTCTACTTTAGATTCTACGGAGTACGATACATGGGAGGCCGCCTTCCATCACCTACGGAATAAGGATCCTCGCCGGCTACAGTTTGACTACATCGACGAGAAATCCATGATTAGCTTAGTTAAGCTTGCCTGGATTGACCAACGTCTTCGACAAGCCTATCCGGAGTCGAACGACGACCCTTTTGCCGGGTTCAGTATCATTGTTGCCGGCGATTTCTACCAACTCCCACCCGTTAGCGGAATGGCCCTCTTCGAAGCCCGACCTGTTACGACAGTGGCTATAGCGGGTAAGAATGCCTACAAGGCTCTCTCGGTCACGATTCGATTAGTTACTCTCGTTCGGCAAAGCGATACGGACGCGAGTAGCATTGCCTTTCGACGGGTCCTCGAGAATATGCGCCAGGGCAATCCGGACCTTACGGACTTTCGAACTCTCGAGCCCCGGTTGCTTTCTAGGCTCGAGAGACGAGAGCGGACTACTTTTGAGGAACAGGCCGTCTATCTTTTTGCTACGCGTGACAGCGTCAACGAAATGAACTACTCACGCCTACGCGATGCAGATGTACCTGTCCTACTCCTCCGCGCACGGCATAGTCACCCGCGGTGTGCTTCCATCTCGAGTAATGACTTCAACGACCTCACGGCCGAGCTGCTCCTCAGTATCGGGGCACGGGTTATGCTGACGACGAACATTTGGACGGAGGCCGGTCTCGTGAACGGGAGTCGCGGTTACGTTCCATAAGTCTCAAGGAATGACTCTCGACCTCGCAATAGTAGATCTGAAGGCCAGGGGTACTCCGCGGCCGTTAGGGCTACTCTATGTTGCCCTATCCCGGGTGCGGCGTCTTGAGCACCTAGCTATCTTTGCGGACATTACCCTCGACGATATCCGACCGAACGTTACCCGCGCACTTGAGGCACGCCGGCTAGACGAAGAAAATCGGGCTCGGCAGGTACTCCTCCCTCCCTTGGGGCCCCCTATGCCACGAACGCCGGATCTGCTAACGCCCCGTCCTCTTACGTTCTCTACGGGTGCGTCTACGGGTAGACGAGAACGCGAGAGGGATAGGGAGGGTACGCCAACGCCTCGGGGTAGGTAGCTGTTTATATTGTAGTAGTAATTTGTAACGGTAGTAGTGGAAACGTCAAATACAGTATACCTACGTTGAATATGAAGTATCTATCGTGTCTGCTTAAGTGTACGCAAATGCACAAGGTATCTACGATGTCTAGTCAAGTACGGTGTGTTCACGTACGGTGTGTTCACGTACGGTGTGTTCACGTACGGTGTGTTCACGTACGGTGTGTTCACGTACGGTGTGTTCACGTACGGTGTGTTCACGTACGGTGTGTTCACGTACGGTGTGTTCACGTACGGTGTGTTCACGTACGGTGTGTCCACGTGGCACGTACTGTGTGTCCTTGAGGACAGCTATTCCAAATTTCCAACAATCCGTCAAGAAGGATTTGAACCCCGCCCAGCTTCGCCCCTTCGCCCACGGCGTCACCATATTCGGCGTCGGCGCCTTCCACCACGTTGTGCCCGAGTGCTCAGGTCATGAAACAAGCGGTATTTTGCCAGATGCAGAGTCAGAGGCGTCCTCCACGGCATGCAGAAGTCGAAAAATACAAAATAGAAGAAAAGCAAAACAGAAGCAGAAAAGTGTGTAGCGGGCGCTAGGCGCAAATATCTTGGTAGAAGTTAGTTGCTTCTACAAGTTTCAAGAAAGTCTGCAAATCTTTGCCTACGGCCGCGGAAGGTGTCGGTTTTACTTACAAGTTACAACAACAGTTGACACTGGACAAGTCCCGCATGCACATTGCAGCGTCATACTGCCCCTCTTTTCTCGGCCCCTCATCCGTCTCGGGCCGATAACTTGTGACTTCAGCTCTCGCAGCAAATTGGAGCCATGTAAATAGCTTCATCTCAGCCGGATCAGTGCGTTCCCTCGACTCCAAGTCTCACCATGACGTTTGCTTCAGAAATTCACACCTTTCACTCGGGCAAGCCCCAGCCCCAGACGTCGTCCACGTCGACGACATTCGCGTCCATCGATCCCGCCACCGGCAAGCCTCTGGCCACCGTCTACACCACAACCCGACAGCAGCTTGACGATGCCGTGGCCGCCGCGCAGGCAGCCTTTCCGCGATGGTCGCAGACACCCGCTCCCGAGCGTGCGGCGGTGCTTTTACGGGCAGCGACTCTGCTACGTGAGCGTAACGACGCCCTCGCCCTCACAGAGACGCTCGATACAGGCAAGGCCTGGGCTGAGACGTCCACGGTCGATGTCGTCACCGGCGTGGAAGTGCTCGAGTACTACGCTCATCTGATATCCGCGCGGCTGCCCGGCCAGCATACCCGACTGCGACAGGACGCCTACATCCTGACGAGCCACGAACCCCTAGGCGTATGCGCTGGCATCGGTGCCTGGAACTACCCAATCCAGATTGCGCTGTGGAAATCGGCTGCTTGTCTAGCCGCGGGAAACTGCATGGTGTACAAGCCGAGTGAGGTGACGCCGCTTCACGGAAACACACTGGCGCAGATTTACATCGAGGCCGGCCTCCCCGCTGGGGTCTTCAACGTCGTATACGGGGATGGTCAGGCCGTCGGGGCGCCGCTGGTCGCGCATCCCGCCATCGCCAAGGTCAGTTTCACGGGCCAGGTCAGCACAGGGAGCCGGGTCGCTAGCGAGGCTTCCAAGGGACTCAAGAGCGTCACCATGGAGCTCGGCGGCAAGAGCCCCGTCGTCATTCTGCCTGACGCGGACGTCGATGAGGCCGTCGAGATTGCCATGGCTGCCAATTTCTTCTCCACGGGCCAGGTCTGCACCAACGGCACCCGTGTCTTTGTCCCGGATACGCTCCTCGGCGCTGTTGAGCATGGCCTTGTTCAGCGCTGCCGTGAGGGTATCCGCATGGGACTCCCACGGGACCCGAACACCAATTTTGGGCCTCTTGTCAGTGCTGCTCACTGCGACAAGGTCAAGATGTATATCCGTCACGGAAAGGAGGTCGATGGCGCCAAGGTCCTTTACGACGGTGCTCTCGACGCTCAGAGCGAGCGGCCTACCCCCGGCGGTTTCTGGGTCAGCCCTGTCATCTTTACCAACTGTACTGACGACATGCGCGTCGCGCGCGAGGAGGTCTTCGGCCCCGTCATGTGTCTCCTGCCGTATCGCACGCAGGGCCGTTTGCAGGACGAGTGGATGGCCGATGTGGTCCGTCGTGCCAACGATACAGCCCTGGGCTTGGCCGCTGGCGTGGTCTCGAGCAATGTTGGTCTCGCGCAGGAGGTTGTTCGCCAGCTCGACGCTGGCATCACCTGGATCAACACCTGGGGGGAGTCGCCAGCCGAGATGCCTGTTGGTGGGTGGAAGATGAGCGGCATTGGGTTGGAGAATGGCCACGAGGGTCTACAGGCGTATATGCGTGTCAAGAGCACGCTCGTCCAGCTGGGCGGGGGAGCTTGCAAGGGCTTGTTTGCGAAGCTGTGATGGATGGGTACGAGGGCCTTTCTGTCAAAACCTACGAAAGAATGTGTTGCAGGGGCATGGCAAAGGAATCTAAGCGCTGGGCTGATCATATGTGTTACGACGAAAAAGTTGGGCGACTGAATTTTCTCATCACGAAACCGGATCTTTTTTTTAGGGTGTCCTTCTCCCCTTCTCTTCATTTCTGTTCACAGCTTGCATGTACTCTCTTCAAAAACGCATGTATAGATTGCCTGTCCAAATCTTCACAATGGCACTGGCACATTCCTCTGCAGATATCCCCTCCATGTAGGCTTCGTCCTGGCAAACTCTGTCCCCCGCGTCAGGTCTTCAATCGCGCTGCCCCATCTGACCAACTCGGCTTCCGCCCACGCAGTCTGCAGGATGGCAAGACCAAAACCCATGCCCGAGACGGTTTCGATGCCGGCCGGGATGGTAATGACCGGGTAGCCGGCCTGTGCGGAGATCTGGTAGCTCTGGCCGACGGCCGCGGGGACGAGCAGGCCATTAAGCATGCCATTATCAGTCCCCATCTCGGCAGTGTTGTTGGCATCGGCCTGTTTCCTATGCCTCAGTGCGTCATCGATACCATTCCGAGCGGACGACTGACAGAAATGTAGCGCCTGCCAGTACGTCTTGTCCTGGACGCCCCTCGTCTTCTGTGAAGCCAGCAAGCCATCCTGGCCTGAATACCAAGCCGGATGGCCACGCGGCCAGGGGTTCCCGCCCTCGGAGCCGTCATTATCAAAGTTATACTGCACAATATCGTCGAGACTGCGAATCTTGGTGTTCTCCAGTGCAGCGAGGTATGAATTAATATTGTTATAAAAATCCACATTGATGTACGTTAGCTCCGACTCATTCCGACGACCCCGCGCCGCGCCGTAGTCCCAATTCCATCCATCCGGCGACACGATGGTCTCGTAGCCCGTAATCTCCGTGTTGTTGACCACCGTCGCGCCCGCATCTTCCATCAGCCGTAGGAGAGATGTTAGCGTGGCTTGCTGCTCCGGATCGGCGTGCACCCAGAAGCTCTTCCAGGGGAGACCAAACGTTGCTCCCCGGAGAGAGGCCTTTGTGGTGAGGAACTGGGAGTATCCGCCGCTGCCGCCGTCGCCGTGGCGGCAAGGCGTTCGCCCCTCCTGCGCGGCGCTGTAGTTGTCGTGGCGGTCCGGGCCATAGATTGCGTCGAGGGCGTAGACGGCATCTCGGACGGTACGTGCGAGGGTGCCTACAGAGTCTTGGTGCTCTGACTCGGGGATGACCCCGGCGCGGGAGGTGAGACCGACGGTGGGTTTGAAGCCCACGATGGAGTTTCTCATGGCGGGGTTTATGACTGTGCCAAGTCAGCCCGGGAACGATATAAGTATATGTATCTGTGAGCGTGTATATGAACGTAGGTAGATGATGCATGTGTACACATTTGTATGCGTACACGCCACTTACCACTCCCATCCGTCTCCGTCCCCAACGAAAACGCAACCACATTCGCTCCCACCCCCACGCCGCTCCCCGATGAACTCCCCCCCGGATTCACGGTCAAGTTATACGCGCTCCTGCATTGCCCACCTCGCGCCGAATAGCCCTCCGAGTAGTTCGTGCTGCGCATGTCCGCCCACTCACTCAAGGTGGCCTTGCCGAGGAGAACGGCGCCCGCGCTGCGCAGCCGAGCAACGACATGGGCGTCACGGCTTACCCGGCTTCCTACGAGGGCCCAGCTCCCCGCTGTGGTCTCCAAGTTGTCCCTCGTGCCAATGTTGTCCTTGACCGTGAAGGGAATGCCGTGGAGGCGACTGCGGACTCGGCCGGCCTTGCGTTCCGCGTCTCGGGCGGCGGCGATGGCATAGGCGTCGGGGTTGATCTGCAATACAGAGCTATGTAGCACGATGCAGTTTCAGTGTGAATTTTACTTTTTTACTCCCGCCTCTCCGCGCCAAGGAAACCCTTTTTTGTCCCTCATTTGTCTCCCTGTGTGTTGCGAATTTCCCAAGACCAGCAAGCGGAAATGTAAACAGGAACAGATGAAAAGGGGTGGACCAAATAAACTCACTTGATGTACTGCTGCGTCTGAAACGTTCTCATCATGTAGCAATGCAGCAGTTGGACACTCGTCAGGCTGCCATTCCCCATAGCCTCCTGCATCTCATCAATTGTGGCCTCCTCCAACGCGAAGCCATGGCAGTCCGCCATCGGAAATAGACCCTCAGAGCCGGCCTTGTCCTGCGACGGGATTAGGTCCGGGGTGAGATCGAAGATGCCGTCGGACCAGTATGCCTCAGCGGTGGCGTACATCGCGATTGCCACGACGGCCCAGCGCCATCGTGGAAGGGATATTCGCATCCCGGGAATGAGTTGGAAATTGGAATTGCGGGAATGAGATTGCGCTGCGAGGATGGGACTGAGGGGAAAGATGGGATTAGGTAGGGGTTGCCAAAAGATCTGGTGCGGCATATAAGGCAGCATCTACGGTCGGATTCCGAATTCCAAGACGGGCAGGCCAAGGCGTTGCCTCCAAGTGATGGTGACTGTCACGACTCGATTCTACGATAGATCGAAGCGCTACACAAAAATCGATAGATAGAAGAAGGAAAGAAAGCTCCCTTCTCGAGAGGACCGTGACATGACTACATGCATGATGCAGCAGAGTAAGCCCGCCGATTCGGCGCGTCATGCGCTGATGATGAAGGGAACAGCAACGGGGAAATGCAACAGCAACAGGGAAAAAATAAAGTGACATGATGTTTTGGTGTAGCCACTGCAAAAACAAAAGTCACTGGATTTCCCCCCCCTTTCATACCTATGTACCTCCCAGACGGTAGACCCCACAACGACATCACGCCTCGAATCATCGCCAAATGGCAAAGACGCGTACCTCGTGTAGGTATGTACATATCTCAAGGTATTCACTTTATCTACCATTACATCATCAATTCCTAACCAATTCGCGTTTTCTTTGCAGAAATGAGTGCTCTACAGCCTGACGATGATGCCCCGCGAAAATGGATCGATCCCGATACTGGAAGCTCAAATCCACGCGCTTCCACGAATACAATCTTGAAGAACGAACTGTCACTGGCGCTGACCTTTTTCGAATCCGATACTACAAGACGATGACCGAAGCTTCCAAGGCGTTACGGGTACCATATAAACGTCTGAGATCACGAGTTCAAGGTCATCAACCTGTCAAAGCGAACGGCGGTCGTAAGAAGGCTTTATCACCAGAAGAAGAAGCCGAGGCCTTGATGTGGGCACATCAGCGGATAACTCAGGGTCACTACATTAAGGGCCCGGCTCTCGTGTAGCATGCCAACGCGATTTTCTCTGCTCGAGGAGATTGTCAACCTGATAAACAAGCTTCAAAAATATGGGCACGGCGATTTATAAAGCGGAACGCTCACATCATCAAGCGCACTGCGACGCATTCTCGCGATGCTAAGAAACGAAAGGCTGGGGCAAATGGAGCAACTATTGACTCTTTTTGAATCCGCAGAATCCTTTTTTCCATGCCCGAGAGTGTAAGAAACGACTGGAGGAACGCGTCAACGCCTCTTTTTCAACCTTCACATCATACAAAACTACAACAATCTCGTAGAAACCCGAAGAGAGCGTTCTATTCTCTCAAAAGTACCACTCACGCCGAGCGTTATCCGCATCTTCTCGAAGGCTCGAAAGACCGGCCACTCGCTGGCCTTGAACGGCATCACAGCGACCCGGGAGATGAGGCTCATAGAGGAAAAGGCCCTCGCGAGAACCAACCGACACGCGCAGACCGCAGTCATTGGCAAACTCGGCCCACTTTCTATGAGAGATGCTAGGTTACGCGTAGCCAAATACCAATACAGCCGCCGTGCCGCTCAAAAGGAGGAAAAGGAACGCATCTTCAAGCGTAACACACGTCAAGAGATGGTCTCCCTTTGCCGCTGGGTTGCCAAAGTCAGGCTCAAAGTGCGTCCAAGCCTTAGGGTTATTTAGCCCTCCAAAGTCAAGGCACAAGGTTGGATAAAGAAAGACCGCCAGGCCTACCTCGATAACACTTCCTACATCTCACAACACTATGATTTGCTCCGCGAGATGTGTGCAGCGGAAAAGGCCGCCGCCGAAGACTCTGCAGCCCTCAACTCTGCATTCCTCCCCGACTTCGCAGTCCCCGAAGATCCTGCAGTCACTGCCTCCAAAGCCCACAAGTTATCCTACAATGTATCTCGCAACGCGAACGTTATGCTGTGGCCCAAAGAGTACGACGAAGCAATCGTCACGGCCGCCATCGAACTTGTCGTCAGCGACCTCCAACAGAGAGCCGCCTCACGCCAATTACTGCAGTTAAAGGCCGATATAATAGAGCTTATGTATGAGACCGAGACCTCGGGAGACCCTGACGAATTCGTCATATCCCAAAGGGCGAAGGAGACGGCCTCAATTGCACTGGTCACGATGAAGGCGTCGATTTGAGCCACCTTGGCCGGGCCTAGTACATTAGGTTCTTTCTTTACTTCTATCATCACTTCCATGACTCGTGGTTACTGTTCGAGACGCTCGAATAGACCATTGATTAACGATGACTTGTGTCTTTGGAATTCATCTCGCGCAAACAGATCAATCAAGACGTTCGCATATGCCGTCATGCTACTATGCATACATCCAGTACTCCGTAGTTGTTTTTCGTGATGAGCACCGACTGCGCAGGTACCTACCTAAGGTATAGGGGTCCGTCCGGAGTCATGGATCGTGCGGTGAAATACGGAGTATGTATATACATACTGTACTATGTAGATATTAGGTTCGCCTATCTAGCGTAATTAATAATAATACATAGTTATACGAGAGTCGGATGTCCGGTACGAAAAAACGCGTCTGATTGCCTTCAGACCGTGCTTGCGTGTACGGAGTACGGGTATGTAATTGCGCGGCGGTGCTGATAGAGCCGTGGCCTTCTTCCGGTAGAGCCGCCTCGCTGGCGCAGTTGCGCATCTGCGCAGTGCGATCATGGCAAACTGCCACGGTCGTGTCGTCCATGGCCATTCTGTGAATAAACACGAGAGAATGCCTCGCCATGGGCATGGGATGGAAGTCGTCTCGGGAGGAGGGAAACGGAGATGCGCCTGTCAGATTGAAAACCTGCCCAGTGCCCGGCGAAAGAAAAAGGAAAATCGCCGACTAACCACGGAGTTGCCATCGTCAATGCACACCATGTGTCTGCTTCATGCTTCATGTTCATGTTTCCTGAACGCCAACCCTTATTCCTACCAAAATACCAAAATACCATACCAGCCCACCATTCTGTCATCCTGTATCCTACTATCCTACACCAACCCTGCTACTCTCCATCATGCCATCCGACTCACCTCATCGCCCCCTCACTTTCAACGGCCTCGCCCGGAACCCCACCCACGGCACCGTCACCCTCAGAGCAAGACTGCTCAACACAACGCTGATACTCGACAGCGCCATGGCCAGCGCTGCCCACACAGGGTCCAGTTTGACATGTGCGCCGTCTCTTGTCTTGATGGCGTACAAACACCCCGCTGCAATGGGCACCGCAAGGAGGTTATAGATGACTGCCCAGCCGAAATTGACCTTGATCCGGCGGAAGACAGTGCGACTGAGGTCCAGCAGCGTCAGCACGGCGGCTAGGCTCGACGATGCGAGTACAAAATCGGCGCTCGAGATGGCCACGTCGCTGCCTGACCCGATGGCGATGCCTACGTCAGCTATCGTCAGGGCAGGGGAGTCGTTGATGCCGTCGCCCACCATGGCCACCATGGCGCGTCGGGTGCGACCGTTGCCGGCATGCAGTGCGGCCTGGAGATACTTGATCTTGTCGGCCTTTTCTGAGGGCAGGACCTCGGCGAGCACGTTTGTCTCCTTAATGCCCACCAGGCGAGCGACGGCTTTCGCAGTGGTGATGTTGTCCCCCGAGAGCATCCAGACTTGGGTTCCGCGGGCGACGAGGGCTTCGACCACGGCTACGGCCTCGGGTCGCACGGGGTCAGACACGGATACGATGGCTGCAAGGGACCACTTGTCATGGCCTGCATCATCGGCCGTGCTGCTGGGCGGGTGGCGCGGCTTGACTGCCATCATGGCCACCGACTTGGCCTCCACCTTCCAGCTCTGCAGTCGGCTGCAGATTGCCGGAGATGGGTGGATGGAGAGGTCGCGCATGAGCAGCTCGCTGCCTACGGCCAGATCGAATGGGTGGTCTTGATACGACGCCTTCATTCCTCGGCCTGGCAGCTCCTCAATCTTGTCGAGGGACGCGGACGGAATTTGGCTTCCGCAGAAGTTGACAATGGCTTTCGCAATCGGGTGGCTGCTCTGCTCTTCGGCCGCTTTGAGACCCGACAACAGCGTTTGTCGATCAAAGTCCCGGATGTTCTGGTCGGGAAACAGCTCCGAGTCTGTAATTTTGGGCTCGCCGCCTTCGGTCAAGGTCCCTGTCTTGTCGAATACCACGCAGTCAATCTTGCTGGCCTTTTCAAACGCTTCGCCTCCGCCCTTGGCCAGGATACCGTGCTTGGCTGCTATTCCGCCCCCGACGAATATGGCTGTCGGGGCCGCGAGAGCGAGTCCGCACGGGCAAGCGACCACGAAGACGGCAATGGCAAACTGGAATGCGAATGCCGCAGACCCACCAGATGCTTTGACTTCTGGGTTGGAGACAACACCGCGCAGTGCGAGGGAAAACCAGATGATCCAAGTGGTGACTGCAATGAGCGTGATGACGGGGACAAAGTATGAAGTCAGGAGGTCAGCAATCTGTTCCACCGGCGCGCGTTTGGTCTGTCCCTCGCGGACCACATCCACAATCTGGTCGAGCATGGATTTCCCACACGTGCCAGTGACGGTGACGGTGATGGCGTCTCCCTTATTCACCGTGCCTGCAAATACCTGATCGCCGGGCGCTTTCTTGATCGGACGAGACTCGCCGGTCAAGCTGGACTCGTCAAAAATGGTCTCGCCAGTGATGATGAGCCCGTCCACCGCAGGCGAAGCTCCGCGGGGGACGAGAATCCTGTCGCCCTGCTCGAGTTGATCAATGGCTGTAACTGACGTCGTCTGAACACCAGTGGTGGGATGCTTCTCCAACAGCGGCGCTGTGCTCGGCCGCAGTTTGGCCAACGCTCCGACCGCATTTCCGGTCTTTGATTTGCTGTATGCCTCGATCAATCGTCCGGCGAGGAGGAATAGTGTCAAGAACACAACAGAATCAAAATAGAAGCGGCTTTCGGGCACGTGGCTGTCCCTTCGTATACCTGCCGCGATCATCTGTGCCACTGACGAAAAGTACGCAATCGTAGTCCCCAGGGACATGAGCATGTTCATGCTGCCAAACTTGTAAAACCTCTCGACGAATGGTGTGCGGCTCCCCGGTCGCCACATGGTGCGGACTTCCTTGATGGCGCGGACGTGAAATATATCGGCGGCAAAGAAGTACACTGGGGTTGAGAGCGCCATGAGAATAAATTGCAGCCGGCTCAAGCCTGATACCCAAGGTTCCATCAAGTACGCTCTTGTGTGATTTGAAGCGGGGACCAAGCTCATGTAGACGATACCAAGCACAAAGGTTGGTATTGCCAGGACAAACGTCAGCATTGCGCGCCTAAACAGTTGGCGCTGATGCTTGGCTCCGATAGCCTTTGACCGTTCCTCTAAAGTCGGTGGGTGATGAATCGAGGCTTGCAGAGAAGGATCCGTTGCCTCGATCGCCTTGAGTATCTGTCGAATAGTGAAGACAGGTGCTCGAGGTGTATACCGTATTTTGAGAAACGGCTTTTCTCGGGACGGCTCCTTGAGGATCTCGATACGCGAAGAGCCCAGAGTTGTGAGTGTCTTGCGTATGCGTTCAGGACACTTGGCGCAGAATATGCCGTCGATTCGTATCTCCACCTCCCTCTCGCTCTCTGAAACAAGACTTAGTTGCTGCAGATCAACAATCTTATCCAGTGCGGCGTCGTAGCCAAGGTCTTGGATGGCTTCGACTAGCTCTTGTGCGCGGCTTTGTTCCTGGCCCTGGTCCGTCGTGATATCCACCGATGCACTGTTTGTGACAAGATTGACAACGATTCGAGAGACCCATGCCAACTTTTGAATCTGTTCGGTGATGCCATTGGCACAAGATGCGCACGTCATCCCGCCGATGGATACTGTGACTCGCCATGACTGGGGGGTGCTGCCTGAGCCGTCGTCGACAACCACACGCTCAAGAAGAGCAGGGGAAGCCTCGCTGGCAGCATCATTCAAGCGCCTGCGGAGGTTAGCAGCAGACAAGTCGTGCTGCTCGTGTCGCTGTTCCGAGACGGCGCCGTCTCCCGAACCCATGGCAGGAGCGGAATTCTTGCAAGCATCACAGTTATCCAAGTGCGCCGCCGCTCTTCCATCATGAGGCGTGGCAGAAGATGGCGACGCGGCTGTCCATATCCTCCACCAGAGTCCAAATGCACCGCTGTGAGGGCGAAGGAAGTCTTCCTGACTGGTGCCAGAAAGATCTGCTGGCGGTATGCCGTCGTCTAGCATATCTGTTCCACATACCGCCGTAGTGTCGAGGGCACATATCTCGAAGCCGGCTTCTTCGAGAGTGTTGCCCATGGCGCGGATAAAAGCTGCACTTGCATCTTGATGCTCGACGGTGACGACCGACGTGACGACATTGGGAGATACCCAAGACACCTTGTCGCCAAACTCCTGTCCAAGAACATTCTTAATCACGGCCACGCAGGATGGACAGTGCAAGTTGCCGACGAGGTACGACGTTGTGATGAGTCTCATCGTGGGCTTCGAGTGCGCCATGGCTGGTGACGTGTATGGTTGTCGCACTTGTTGCACTTGTGGCCATGCGTGGACGGCACGAAAAAAGCGAAGCCGGAAAAAGATGCGATAGAGAGAGTCGGATGCCGCACGGTAACGATGAAAAGGCGACGAGGGGACGAGATGAAATATAAAGACTATACACGAGAAATAGGAGACAATGAGCGGCTCAAATAGGAATGCGATTTGCAACAATGCTGCTCAATGTGAGCCATCGCTTGTTGCTGCCGATGCTGCAGTGTTGCAGCAATGCAGATGCTGCAGCATCGAGTCGAGTACGGATAGGTACATATACCTAGACAATGGACATTGTCGCACCGTGGACGGGATTGGCCTGTCAGCTGGGACAAGCGGGGTCGCTCAAGCCTGCCTTGTAAAACGCACAATTCTCGCATGAGCCGCGTCCATCATGGCCATCGCGATTCGCGGTCATCGTGGTCAAGGACTCATGGTGGCCATGCCGTGGTCTTTGCGTCAAGCACAAAGCGCGCACCGGATGACACGAGATTTCTATGCTTGTCATTGTTTCCACGACGCACCAATATTTATCTCGTCACGTGAGACTCGCGGCGCCCCGCCTTCATCCGCATCTGCCATCTCAGATCTGGCATCAACATCATCTCACCTTTAAACTCCATGTATGCTTCGTCTTCCTTGTTCATCCGCAGCAGCATCTTTTGTCAAATTGGTACCTACGTTACGTACATACATACATACATATGTATGTACCTAGGTATGTCGGTATGTACATACATCCATTGTCCGTCGACCGCCCGACCGCCCCTACCCCCCGCCAATGACACTTCGGGCGGATAACCAATGCGGTTGTCGGCAGGCACCTCATCACTTTCATCAAGGCGGACATCGGACAAGTGGGTCCATCTGGGGATCAACTGCAGTCTGCGAGTCTGCGAGCCATGATGCCATCTGCTCTTGCACCATGGGCGCTAAGCCGAATTGGGACAAGACGAATTGCGTGATTGCCTCCAGTTCTATCAACACCTGTCCCTAGTCCGAAGGCCATGGCGACGATGGCAAAGAATGGCCCGCGGAAAGGCGAATTAAGCCATTATTAAACAGTAGACGCCGAGGTAGCCGATCTGTGGGGTTGCGAGCAAAGCATATTCTGTTCTGTTAGTCACAGACTTATTCTTCGCAGTCCTACCTATGTACTAGGCCTCCGACTTCCATTCAACTTACCTGCTTCCCCTGCCATAGTTGAAGACGCTGAGGGCTTTTTCTTTGCTCAATTGGGATACTTCATCCTTAATGAGAACTTAGAGCCATCACGTTGCAAGTGCGGAAGAGATTGGAACACAACGAGCGCTCGCGCGTCCTGTACCCCGTCTCCTTTTTCCCCTGCTTCCTTGACGGCATCACCGCCAACTCGATTTGCCGGCTTCTCACCACAAGCGCCTTGGCCATATCCAAAGATGCCTTCTCAGCAACAGGATTCAGCCAGCAGCACAGCTGTCACCCACAAAACAGCCTCGGAGTCTCTCTCATCGGCTCTTCCATTTGGCCAACTGGTGGCCTTGAACAACATCTCCGGTCCGACCTATGTCACGGCCCAGCTACTCGTACAGCAGATCGCCTACAAGCTTTCGGACAAGATATTTTCCTACTCGCCCGAAACGTTTAACCTGGACGTTGCTGCCAAGGAGTGGGCCTCACAGCAAGAAAGCAATATTTACGGCTACACGCCGCAGGTCGTATCTGTTCAAACCAGAACGGGTGCCGGCTCACTGGCCCTCGGGTACATCTTCTCTCCGGATTTCGATGTGTCCAAGCGACATATTCCTCAGACGCTGCTGGCGCCCTCTGGTTGTATGCAGCATTTCAGAAGTGCTCTAGACCAACTGTCTCTGTTGTACAACCTCTCCAGCCCCTTTGTCGCTCACATTGCGGCCGTCGACTACACCCACATCAATGGTCTCGTGTCCAACTATGACACGGCGCTGAGACTGGCCGAGGATCTTGGCCTGGGCCTTGTCGGCAGTTCTTCCACATATGAGGCCCAGCACATGTCGATCTTTTCGACTCTTTTCGCTGCCGTGCTGCCCACCGTACACATATACGACGGCATCCGCGTTGCCAGAGAGACCCTTCGCGTCGTTGATGCTTTGAGCGAGGCCGGAGTCGCCGAATTGTACAACAAGCTCTCTGCAGAGGTCGGGAAGCTGAACTCTCATCTGGACACGGCTGGCAAGGCCGTGGAACTACTGCGGCTCTTCAACGATGAGCTCGGCACCGTCTATCAACCATTCGAATACTCTGGCCACGAGACGCCCGATGTCGTCCTCGTAGTGTTTGGCAGCGTCGAGGCGCAGGTTGCCAAACAGACTCTTGGCAAACTTTCTGTGGAAGGAGCCAAGGTTGGCGTCATCAACGTGCGCATTTACCGTCCCTTTATCGAAGAGGAATTTCTCAAATCTATTCCATCTTCGACCCGCACCATTGCGGTTCTGGGCCAGGTCCGGGACCAGGTTGCTGTGGAGGACGAGGCGGTCCAGTCTGCCTTGTACGGTGATGTTCTCACCGCCGTCACTTTTTCAGGCAAGTTTGACGAGGAGCCCGCTGTCTTGGACATCAAGTACAGCCCTGCGGAATCCCCGACTCCGCAATCCCTGGTCAACATGCTTCACAAGGTCTTTGGCAACGCCGATGAGGCGAGCCCTTTCCCTTCTTTCGTGGCTGCGCAACAGTACGTTTTTTGGGACGTGGACGACTCTGCCGCGGTGGAATCTCCCTCCATCATTGGAAGCGTGCTTGCGAAGCAGTCGTCCACGACCAATGTCCACGTCTACTCCACGTATGATAATCTCACCCAGGGTGGCATCGTGCGGACCGATGTAAGAGCATCCAAGAAATCCCTGGAGGCTCCGTTTGCTGTTGTCGAGGCGGATGCTGTCGTTGTTGGCGATGAACACATTCTCAAGCAGATTGATGTTGTTCAGAGCATTGCCCATAGCGGACGCTTGGTCATGAAACTGTCCAACTTTAAGGTAGAAGACGTGGAGAAGCGACTTTCGGCTCCCTTGCGCAAGGCTATCTACAACAAGGACATTCAGCTCTTTGTACTGGATACCGGTGTCTCCCCGGATTTCGAGAAGAACGCCCAGGCGGCCAAGCTACTCCTAGAACTCGCTTTCCTTCAAATCTCCCAGCCAGATATCGGGCCGGAGACCATGTCTAGGCTTAAGCTTATAGAGGGTGGCCCTCCCACGCTGGAGGATTATCTGCAGACGCTCGACCAGTGCCTCGTCAAGGTCGACGTTTCTAAGATCTGGGCCGGGTCCGATGCCGAGGCAGGCGTCGTCCCGGCTCACCAGCTGCCCGCTACCCTCCAGACTAACAGCTTTGCGCCGGCATCGCACAAGGAAGAGGTCCAGGAGCCCATGGAGCTCGGCGACTGGCAGACGGCCGCCAAAGGCCTCGTCTTCAAGGAGGCTTATCAGACCCGCGCTAGTCTGCGTCCCGACCTATCGGTCAAGACAGCCAAGATTCGGGTCAAGGAAAACCGGCGTCTCACACCACCCGACTATGACCGCCACATCTTCCACATCGAATTTGATCTCGGTGACTCGGGCCTCACGTACAAGATTGGCGAAGCGTTGGGCATCCACGCCGGCAACGACGAGGCAGAGGTGGTCGAGTTTATCAAAGCGTACGGCCTTGACCCCAATGAGCTTGTCCGCGTGCCTGCTCGTGAGGACAGCGAGTCTCTGGAGGTGCGGACTGTTCACCAAGCTCTGCTGAACAACATGGATATCCTCGGCAAGCCACCTAAGCGTTTCTATGAAGAGCTGGCCGACTTTGCCACCGACGACGTCGAGAAGAAGGCCCTCGAGGCGCTGGCCAGCGCTGCCGGTGCTGAAGACTTCAAGCGTCGCTCCGAAGTCGACATGCTCACGTACGTGGATGTGCTCGAGGAATTTGTGTCAGCGCGACCAAGCTTTCCGGACCTCATCAAGATGATCAGCCCGCTCAAGCGGCGCGAGTACTCGATCGCGTCGGCGCAAGCCGTCACGCCCAACTCGGTCAGCCTCATGATTGTCGTGGTTGACTGGGTCGACACCAAGGGCCGCAATCGCTTCGGGCATGCAACCCGTTACCTCAGCCGACTGCAGCCCGGGGCCGAGGTGACGGCCTCAGTCAAGCCCTCCGTCATGAAACTCCCGACCAAGGACACGGCGCCGCTCATCATGGCCGGGCTGGGAACCGGGCTCGCCCCTTTCCGCGCCTTTGTCCAGTACCGCGCTATGCAAAAGGCACAGGGCAAGGAGATTGGCGATATTTTGCTGTATCTGGGCTCGCGGCACCAGCGCGAGGAGTACCTATACGGCGAGGAATGGGAGGCGTATCTCGCGGCGGGTGTCGTGACCCTCGTGGGTGCTGCTTTCTCCCGCGACCAGCCTCAGAAGATTTATATCCAGGACCGGATGCGCGAGACGCTGCAGCAGATTTCCAAGGCGTATATCCAGGACGGCGGTAGTTTCTACCTCTGCGGGCCGACGTGGCCGGTACCGGATGTGACGAAGGTTCTCGAGGAGGCCATTGCGGCTGAGGCGCAGAGCGGCGGCAAGAAGGTCGATCCCAAGAAGGAGATTGAAAGGCTCAAGGAGGAGGGGCGATATGTGCTCGAGGTGTACTAGTCTTTGACTGCTCATACATCGTCTATTGACTAGGGAACGAAACGGGAGTTGTCTTTTAAAATGCGTTGTTTATGCCACATACGACTATAAAAGCGATACGTGGAAATGATGATAAATCCTAACCGTATATTTACGTCTCTGCGGTTTTCCGTTTCCATCTAAGTACGCCATGTAACGTGCAAGTAAAGGATGTAATGTTCTTGGCGTTGTTTCCTGCCACAAGCCAAGCCAATACCCTTAATGTAGGAGGTATGTACATATGGATGTCTCTTCACGCCCCATGCACTCAGCCACCCTACACCGTGAGTGAGAAAGTAAGAGTACATAATTCAAGATCCTCCTCCTATCTTCTTTTCTCACGTTCCTCTATCAAGTCTTTCTTCTCCCATCGGGATGTGAGCAAGAGGCGAAACGGAGCGGTAGTACGGTACCTATGGCGCATATGTATCTCTCTTTTCTCGTCTTGTCTCGGACAACAAGACGAGAGAATAACTCAGACACGGTGTGTGTGGCATCAGCCCCGGCTCCCAACGCTCCAATCCTTTGCGAAGGTCCTTTCTTTTTGCAAAACATTTTGTTTTTGCTTTTTTTCGGGAGTTTTTTCTTCAAGCCCGATTTGGGCGAACCATTCCCCCTCCCCCCACGTGCCGATGGAGAACGACGACGCGCCGTGAAAACGTGAAGCCATGGAGTCATGCGTTCGAACTTCCAACTTGGGGAACACTGACAGCGGCAAAGCGGGTTTCGTTCGCCAGTTGGCGGTTACCTACCTGGTATCTTGCGCTGTAGTTCTGGGGCATTTCCATCCATCAAAGACCCGTGGTCCCGTACCGTTGTTCACATCAAACGTCATATTCCACACACTTGTGGGCAGGGTAAGAGGTGTTACATGTAGGTACATACCTAACATGACCCTACTTGAGGCAAAGCAGGCTGTTTGCTGCATCGCCTTGCATCGCGATACATTACATATCCTTCCTCGGCAGCCCGCGCAGTCTGCAGATAACAACGGCCTTAAGTGCCTAGTTATTCATGCTGTTTTGCTTTTTCTTTGCGTGCAAGATAACACTACCCTCCGACAGCACGCAGTGCGCACACATCGGGAACGTAAGAATTCATCTGGCCTATTTTGTTGCACGTACGTACCTATGGTACATAGGGGCCATAATAAGCGACAAAGGTTTGAACGTAAACTTGGGACCAGGCGGAGCGAGACATTTGGGGGGTGGGAGCAAGGGGTACATACCTAAGGTACATATGTATGCACATCCCATGGATCCTTTACAAAATTTCTCCCTCTACAACCAAAAAACGGAGAAAAGGAATAAGATAAAAAAAAATACATTATTATTGCATGGGGATGGGACGAATAAAATGTAGGTACGCAAGGACAAAAATTCCTTCCTATCTTATCTGCAACTGCAGGAACTACCTAACAGAGACTCCCCTTTCGGTCCCTAGAAGTTTAGAACAGGGGTCTAATGTTTTGCATAGCGAGCCGATGTATTCCGTATGTGCTTCACTCGCTGGGTTACGAGGAACATTATACATACGTCGCGCGCCCTTTCACTCAAGCGATACTCGTATTTCGTCTCGTCCCCGGTCAACGGTCAACGGTCAACGGTCAACGGTCAACGGTCAACGGTCAACGGTCAACGGTCGACAACGGTCATGTTTTTGGATGTGGTGATGGCATCAGCCGGAGACCGAATACATCAGATGGTTCTGCACGAATTGCGAGGGGCCCCCTGTCACGAGACATGACGTGGCAGTAGACGGCATGAAGCCCTTGACAACATGGGATGTGGTCTCAGATCTGAGATGCAGGGCCTCGGGTCGGTGGACTCAGTGCTACGCGGACACGCGAAGAGTAGGTACCTAACGTTACGCGACTTGGGCTTGTTGGGCACATCATACATGAGATGACGTAGCGATGCGTTCGTTCAACATTTATTGCCTGCATCGGGTATTGCACCAGACAATGCGGCAACGTTCGAACAGTCCGAGAAACCAAGCCTGTTTCCACCACGTGTAGGCTTCAGTCGCTACTTGTATGATGGTATGATGTATCACATCTTATTCGTACTAAAGCGAACCGATTCATGTCACGTTAGCTTGCCAAGTACGCCAGCTTCTTGCATTGGAGGAGTCAGGAGAAGAAGGTACCTAGGCACATAAGTACACGAATTCCGGAAAGATATAAGAGACAGGCGAGTGGAGGAAAGTAAGCTATCAAGTGTGGAAACTCCGCCACCTGTTTGCGCATGCTTTCTGCTACCTACCTAATTCAAGTACTGTAGTACATCTATCTGCGGCGTCTTCTCTCACGCAATTCACCAACGGTTTCGGGCTCTCTGGGAACCAAGAAGAAGAAGAAAGAAAAAAAGAAGCACACAAGAAAGATAAGAGAAAACGAATTGCTGCTGCTTCGCCAACGCTATCCGCCCGCCAAGTTGTGTGGCCCCAATGCCCATCATGCCCATGCATCAAGCTGGAACTCACCCGAGCCAGTCCTGCAGGTCCCCCGCGATCTGGTACGTGGGGTTTGCAGAGCGTCCATCGTCTCCGCCCTTCTTGTCCCAGGCCCAACGGTCGGCATACTCGGACGCGAGGCTTCCTTGCATCATGTCGGCGATGTAGTCGCCAATGACTGGGAGAAACTTCCAACCATGAAATGAGCCACCCGTCGCCACGTAGAGGCCTTGGCAATGCGGATGAGGCGTGATGAGGAAATCGTGCGTTGGTGTAGATGCGTCCCTGGGGAAAATGTCAGCTTGCATTGCCCTTGCCTCTCACCGTGTCGCCACAGGGCTATTGGCTCTCACTCACCAGCATATGCGATAGGATTCTATGGCCACATCCCTCACTTCCTTCCCGTAGAGTCCATCCAGAGTCTTGCGAGCACGCTCTTGAAAGAACTTGATGAACTTGGGCCCTGTCCAAACATTGTACACGCTTTCATCCGGAGTCATGGACAAATGCTGGCCGGTGGAGGGGCACTCGACGTAATTGGTGAAGCACATGTCGCAGTTGAACTTGAGGGTGCCATTCTTGAGCATCGACATGCCTTCGCCTGTGTGTGTTGCCATGGGTTGTCAGTCTATCGTCGTCTTTGTTCTAGTTCGTTTTCTTTGCCATATGCAAAAGCTTCTTCGGTTCAATAAACTCACCTTTCACTTGTGGCAAGCAATTCTTAAGCACAGGAACGTTCGATAGCTTCTCTTTTTGAGCACCATGGACTTTGGCCCAAAAGGTTACGGCTCCGGTGGCCAGCACTCTGTTGCCGGCATGTAGCTGGGGTCGTTGGGGAGCGCTTTGCACCAGAAGAGAGGCTGTGCGTGCGCCAGTGGCGAGCAAAATTTTGTCTGCATGCAGCGTCTCGCCCGATTCCAGCGTGACCCCAATGCACTCGCCGTTGGTGCCAAAGCTGAGCCTCGACATGGCGCCGACCACGTAGTTAACACCCAGGTTCACAGCTTGCTGAATCACCGCTCCGAGGGCCTTGTCTGCCTCGGCAAACCCGACGGATGGATTATAGAGAATCTTGTCCACGCCGTCAAAGTTTGCCGTCGCAAACACTCCATTCCATCGCTGTCGGACCTCTTCAACTGGAAGAAAGTGTGAGCTATTCTCGATGCCAAGTGCCTTGTATGATGAGATGCTGTCCGCTCCAAAGTTGGAGGGGTCGGCTCTGAGCATCCCCACTTCGTGGTACCATTGCTTGTATAAGTCATGGTTCCGCCACAAGGGCATGGCTCTCTTCAGCATCCGCATGTAGAGTTTGTCGGGATAGTCATCACGAACAATCTTGTTGACATCGTGTGAAGCTGCGCGGGGGTTGGGAAACTGCGTCGTGTCGATGAGAATGACCTTGCTCGTTCCTTGCCTCTGAATCAAGCTCAAGGCGGTGCCGGCACCAAAGTTGCCTGCTCCGATGATGAGGTAGCTCGTCATGCTTATAAACTTGTTTCGATTTTGATACGGTCGAGCCCGATTTTGCACCTGACTTTCCTGCCTGTAAAGCACCACGGAACTTGACGGGGAAGTTGAAGATTCTTTTCTTCAAGATTGTGGAACCAGGGAATATGACTTAGGCCGCTGAGAGAGAAAAAGAGTGCTTCTGTTGAGAGTAGATGATAAAAACTCGTCAAGGCGTGATGACTGATTCTATCCTTCTTCATGAGATGACTTGACAACGGGCCGGTCCGAGACTTTATACTTCCAGGGCTCGCCCTTACAAGCAAGACGCAATCAAGTGTATCAGGGGAGTCATGAGAAGCAGCAAAGCCAGACCCTTTGGGGTTGACCACGGAATTGTTGCGAACCTGTCTATCCCTCCTGGACCGTTAAGCATGTACCCTTGAGTACCAGACGGCAACAGGGAGTGGATAACAAGAGACAACCTTTCTAGGTGACCAAGAAGGACTAATCAGAGTAGGGTATGGAAGCGAAGGCGGGGAAAGCATGATTCGTGGGGGTCAGCGTCTGGCAAGACCACCGATTGGCAAACCAAGAGTATGTAGATCAGGAAAAGAAATCACGTCCGTTATTCATACAAGACGACGAGCAAGCGCGATCCAACGCGGAAAGTGTCCAAAACGAGTCGTCTGGTCTAGGGCACTCGCAATTCAGGAGACAAGGGGCAACTCTGACGTGTCACCCTAGGACATGTCTCATCCCAAGAAAGGGGCCATCCTCCGTTCTCGTCTTTTCTCACCCCCATGCTGCGGGGCTTTTTTTTCTCGAGGGGAAAAAGAGCAGGATGGCCGAAGATTTCGGTCGAACAAGAGGCAGGGCGACGATGGAGCGGGTGTCGGTGTGTGTGTGTGTGTGTGTGTGTGCGTGTGCGTGTGTGCGTTGTGTCTGTGAACTATGTACCCTCGTGTACTGCGCACATGGCCGAGAGGTTCGACTTCGTGGCCAAGGATAGGGGGTATTGTGACGGGCCGGTATACACGTAGTAGTGTTTGTTGGTCGACGAGCATGGCCTCGTCGAGATGATTCGGACCAGGCAAGTTAGAGATGCTCGTTTTGGCGATGTTAACGAGACTCAGGGCCAGGAGAGTGAGAGTCTGGACTTGTCAAGCAAGAAGTCACGAACCGGTTGCATTGCCGACGACGCCGTAATGGAATATGGGGAATAGCAGCCAGGGTGGTAGACCGACAAGGAGGAAACGGGCGACCAGGGCCGGCCGCAATTGGAAAGCCTAAATTCATTGAGAAAACAAAACGAGACAACAAACCACTTTGGGCCAACGTGAGTGATTTCCAGTTCGGCTCCGGGGAGGGGTCAGGCTGCGACTTCCGACAGCTGGCCGCCGGCCGCTCGGCACTGGCCGCACAAGAGACGGGTCCGTCACATGCATCAGCCTCGCGACGGTCTTCGACGTTCTTCGTGCTGCACACTCGCCATGTAGTCCTCGTGTATCTACCGTATCTACCCGACCGACTCTGTCTCGAGTCATCGTACGTGACAGTGCAGATGTCCAGATTCGAAGCCTCTGAGAATAGAATAAAGTTCTCGACGTTCTTCCTTGCGCCAACAATAACAACAACATCCCCCTCGATCGGGGAACATGTGCGAAGCGGAATTGTATGAGATGCCCGGCATAACATCGATCGCGTTTACAACGCATCTCATACTGATCTACTCCGTACTTCGTATGGCAAACCTTTTTCGTTAGGTGTTTCCCTGATCCCCACCAGCGTCTTCCCCTGCCAGGCTGGGTCTGACACATTCACGGATAAGATATGGTCAACGACACGCGTCACGAAGCTTTGAGAAGCAGTATTTTGTCACGGCAGTTAGTATATCCCTGTGAATAATTTGTGCAAGGCCGTCGTCCAAAAGCTTGACCGATGCTGACCACCAGCTTTCAACGCGGATTTCACTTGTAAGTTGTAGTCGCTAGTACGCTATTCGGCACAGGTTAGGCGCGTGAAACAGGCAGCGAGACCCCTGATTGAGCATTAAGCGGTTCTGCTAAAAAGATCGACGATTGCATCGTGGTTGCTGCCCAAAATCCCATGGATTTGGTACGAGTAGTTAGTTGCAGCTTTGACGCACATGTGCCCTGACGTAGGCGTCTTTATTTGGAATTTGCCATAAATGATACACGCCATCCTGTCTCTTATCTCCGCAAATTATTCCCCTCAGCCAGCCAGCCATGTTCGAGAAAGCGCAAGGGGCTACCGGCTTGATTTAGAAGCACACGCTTTTTCAGCCAGGCGGTTCGGAGCGAGAGATCCATGGCATGGCTGCCCTTTTTTTCTACTGCCCGGTATGTACTTGTCGCTCACGACAGAGCAGCAGTGCGATCAGCCAGGAATTAGGTAGTATATGTATACCTAAGTTAATTGACGCAAGATGCTAACCGAGGGGTTGCTGATGTGTAGCAACTTGCAAGCAGGGCCCCTGGTCCCGCGGGTTTTTTTTCGCTTGTCAACCCAGACGCGCTGTTTTGAATGGACCAGGGGAATGACTCCTCGAGTCTGGCGTGAGGGCGTGACACGGCACTCAGTCTTTTTCGGTTGATGCTTGCGCTTAACCTTAAAGCTGAAAAATCACCGCGCAATCGCATGATTGACGATTTCTCATGCCTGTGATCACTGATGGCCAACGACCATCACTACTAAGTACAGAGTACCTAACATAGGGGCATGTACGAAGTTGTATGTATGTAATCATTTTGGTCCTGCCCCTGGTCGGCCATGTCTGTTTCTGGCCTAATTCCCGCAGACTCCATGCATTGCGTTAGGTAGGTATGTACCTACATGGGATGATGGGATCGGTCGTCTGTGCAGGCGATGCCAGATCGAAGCGATTGGTAGTCGTGTCCTGGCCGTGTTCGCGCACCATCGACTATGTCTTGTTGCTAGATCAGTATGGACGCTGCCAGCGAAGTTCGTTCGAAGTCTCTGCCGCAAAGCATCCGGGGGACTAGTCGGTGACTCGGAGGTAGTCGAAGATTCGAAGAGGATGCTTTCAACGATGCATGTGACTTGGAGGCGCATCCAGATTCCAGAGTCAGGAGAACCCCTGGGGCCTGGACCCGCAGGCTGCAGCAGCTGTCGGGCACGTGACATGGAATGTACATAGGTACCTAAGGTACAACTACGAAAGATCAAACGAACTTTCGATTCGGGGAGCATCAAGATGCATCGTGATTCGTATCCGCTCGAGCAAGTCTTGGCATGAGCATTCGTCTCCGCCCTCCATTGATTGTTGTATGTATCTTCGGATCAATATCAGTCATCAGCTCTTTGTCAAGCCAACCGGCTTCTGATCGCCCTTCAGCCCTTTGCCATGTTGTTGAAGCATGGCCGGCCAACCAGAACAGATCACAAGCTTGCGCAAGCTTGCAAGTTGCAACCTCGGAACTGCAGGCATGTGATTCTGGCCACGGATGCACATATGGACGCATATCATTGGTTCCATGTACCCGGTACCGCACCACATTCGAAACATGCACGCTTCCATCTGCCGGTCCAGTCCAAGGTTGCAGCATCAACGACACCCTTCACACCCCAGCGCGTTATGAGCGTGATTTAAGATGCCTCCGCAACCGATTCCATCATCTATGTATACGTTTACAAAAGGAAAAAGAAATGTTCGAAACCCGAAATAAAAAACAAAGAAAGAAAAGCATGATTATGCATCCTACCAAATCACGACAACGTTCGAATCAAACACGCGTATTTTTCATGCCGTTTCTCCGGACTCCTTGCAACAAGGCCAACTCATGAAGATGATGGGGTTCCCTGGGAAAGGCCCCGGCGGTAAAGGCGGGTATGCGGCAGATACGCCGATGGGCGCTACCAGTCGGAAGCATCCGGAGGTGACGTCGCAGTCCGGACGAGGCAATACCCATGTCTGCGGCGTGAAAAGGGCACTCCGAGGACGCGAATGATTGCATAAACACCGGGCTGTATGCTGTTCCTTAGACCACGCGTGACCACTGACGGGAAACGCGGACTTGGCTGGTGATGATTGTATCAGAATCGACCTGCTTTGAGCCGAGAAATCCATTGCTCACGGTGGGCTATACACGCAACCTCGCCTAGCCTTCAATGTTCACACTTTCTGTTAAGGACCGAACTTTGATTTTATGAAGACAAATTTGCATGATGCGTGGTCGAAAGATACGAGACGTATTTGCGAGAGCAAACACAAACTGTGTGACTGGGACAAGGAGAAGTATCAGAAGCTGAGCTGTCTGCTGGAATAGCAATCATGTCTACATCTTGCCATCGGCTGCTAACTACTGGTAAGCTGTTCCTGTCACAGCGTCATTCCAAACGCTTTGCATCACTTGTATACAGAAAGTTGACCACTCCAATACTGAACAATCTGTGGCAGTGCGGAGGCACAACCGGGCCAGACTGCTCCGCTGCTCCAAGCAGCAACGAACTCCGAATCGGACCGGACCAAGGCCGCTGATTCTCGAATCGGGTATCATCTCCAACTACATACCAACAAGAGTAAAGGTGAGCCACCATCTGCACGCAGCACCGTTTCATTCCCAAACAGGGTCCCATGAGTGTCAGTGCCCCGTGTGGCCTCCCCTGGTCAAACGACACAACGATACAATGAGCCCAGCCGGACAACCCGGAATATCGTCCCGACCTCTGTCTTTCGAATCTCAACAGCCCGAGAAAACAAGGCCCCTCTTTCACCATCGGCGCAACCTCAAGACAGTTTTTGATCATAGTATCTGCCTGTTAGGCAAGTCCCCTGTTAAATATTCCTTTGGAATGGACTTATAAGAGAAAACTCGGAGCATAAGCCCCGCCAGGTCTCCATTCTTTGGTATTTCCCTTATAAGCGTGCCAAGAGGGAAATATAATAAGCCTGAGGTGAAAGAGGGGGCCTGATCTCAGAATGCCACCCCCCTCTTTCTTTTCCACGAAGTCAGTCGTTTCACGTTAGCATGTAATGCTTAACCGTGGCCTTGTGCCTCTCCAAACCGTCCCGTCGAGCGAATCGCCTTTTCTTCGGAGGGTTCGGGCATCCAGGTACGTCGCATCGCCATGGTTTGCGGTGTTTGTTGCAATGCTGCCTATAGCATAGCACATTTGGTTAGCATCTATCTCCACAACTCTTCCGTCCCCATTTTGGGACTCTGAAGCGATCCGGTTAACAGGCGGTGTGACAATCGAGATTCGAGCCTTTGCGCTGAGCAGAGAAGCACGACGAATACAAGAGACGAAGAAGGTGAAGAAAAAGGAAAACACGCACGCAAATGAAGAATTTCTGTCAAAGACAACAAGGTTGCCATCCTTGTCGACGCCGCCTTTGTCACATTTCACCCCTTTGGGACAATAGTAGACGCCCTTCCCGCGTTGTCGAAGCGCATTCATGTCTATGGATTGGAACTGCTCGTCCTCCTCATCGTCATCGTCATCGTCATCTGACGAAAAGTCGGATCCAGATACGTCTGCATGAATATTCAGGGGGTGGCCCATCTGTATCTGACTTTTTCCAGGCAACAGCCTGTGAGATGCAAAATGTGGCAGATGGCCCTCGTTGGAAAAGCACGCTCCTTGCGCCATTGCTGGAAAGTTTGCTTCGCGGAATTGTGGCATGGAATCTGGAAGAACTTGCTGCCGGCTCAGCATGATGAGCTCCGGACGCCATGCTTCCTGGACTTCTTGCGAAAACCTCACACTTAGATTTCTGATGCGTCTGTTGTCAGGAGAGGCGTGTTAGTACGTGTCTCATCCCTTTCCACTTCAATGTCTCTTTCTCCCTCTCTCTACCCCCTTCCCTGCTCTTCCTTTTCTCTCACTTCATTTCTTCTTCTCTCCCTCTCTTTCTCTGTCCTTCTCTTCCTCTCCCTCTTTCTTTCTCTCTCTCTCTCTCTCTCTCTCCTTCTCTCCTCTTCTCTATTCTTCTCTGTCCTCCCTTTCTTCCCCTCTCTTCCCTGATACAAAGGGAACTTCACCAGAATTGATGGCACGTTGGGCTGAAGAAATCGGGAGATGCACGAACCTGAGCTTTTCCATATTGACGTCGATCCTGGCCACCTCGGCGAGGTCAGACAGATGACTCACGGCTCTGGACCGTTCATGAGCTTGTTGAGATGATTCAGCAACTTGGGGAGCATGGACCAATTGCTCTGTTAATTGAGCCCATAAGAGCGCTGTTCGGGCGAAATACTCGCCCAGCTCGGCTACCAAATCCTCTGAGTCGGAACCCTGAAGAGGAAAGTTCATCATTCCGACATTTCGCACGGCAACATCAAGCTGCTGTCTGACCAGCATATTCAGAATGTCGCTTGACGATGATAAACTCCTTAGTCCAGAGTCAAATACATGAGGCAGAGGCGGTAATGGCATGGTTCATATGAAGTGTAGTGGCGATACCCAAGAGAAGCAAACCAAGGCAGAGAATGATTCAGCCTGCTGAACCAGCGAAAAAAAAACCAACAGATGATGCGTTCCTTGGTGTTCGCACTATCACTCACCAACCCTATCCAGCGTGCTCACATGCGGAAAACGACGTTACAACCCCCTGCCACCTTAAGTCTCCAAGTGCAGTACCAAGACAGCTTCTCCGCGTTCAGCGTTTGTCGATATCCTCGATGACCGACTAGGATTGGCTGGTATTCGACACCCAAGTCTCCTCGGCCCTCCCAGCACGGCACGTTATGTTTTAATGGCGGCAGGGCGGGGCCAATGCGGATTGAGTTTTAAGCAACCCGGCAGCAGCAACCTAGTGGCTCGTTGTAGAAGTGCGATGACCCAGCTTACCAAAGGCTATAGAGCTGTAGTCACAGGTGAGATATTTTCGTTGCGGTGCTGCGGGGGTCTCGAGTGAAACGACGGGAAGGAATTCGAAGCTGCGGCCGGAGCGTGAGAAAAAGCAAATTATCAACGTGGCCAAAGTTCGACGCAGCAAAGCGAGGCGTTCAGTTTGCAAAGACTATGATCACAAGGTGTATACAACACTTAACTTGCGGGACTAAGAGGGAGTGGAAGGAGACGATGGTGATTTAGACAAGAGAGAATATATGACGATGAAAAGAGAGGGAGAGGGAGAGAGGGAAGGACAAAGACAAGCAGGCCGACCGCACGGAAATGCAAAGCCGGCCTGCCTAACTGGGCCGAGGTGAGGGTGAGCAGTGTAGGGGTTATCGCGTCCTAGTTTTCTTTCTACCTACTCCGTACATACTACATGCCTATTCTACTAAGACGAACCAGGGGTATGTATGAATAGACGACGAGCAATGAAGCATGCAGTTTGATTTCTGTTCCTGTCACCATTTCTCACATGCATCACTCCCTGTTGAAAAGAAGATCACAGGTGAGGCAACCCAGCAAAGCAAGTTCTTTGCCGAACGCGAAAAAAAGAAGAACTATTCGCAAAAAACGGCCCGGGGAGCGGGCCGCCAAATAGGCAATAGTGAGAAACGAGAGCGATTGAACAACCTGTCATTCTTGCAGTGTCCCAAAAAATGATGCTTTATTGCATGGTATAGCCCCGTTTCCTCTTTCTTTCTCCGCTGCGGCCCCGTGTCCTCTCGGCTTTTCTTTCAACTTCTTTCTGCTCAGTGCTTACCTCTCCCCCGGTCATCGTTTATGTGGGCTCGGCCCATCTCGTGCGAGACAAGAAGGAAGCTTGGCTGGGCGAGGCAACGAGAAAGCTCATAAATCGTCCAAAGATGATGCGCGGGAGATGCCTGCTGCTCGGTACACGACCTGCCGAATCGTGACGAGCTTTGCGTGTTGCCGTTCAACTCCGGCAAAGGCTTCTTGGCAAATCCGTCCCTTCCTTTGCTTGCTTACCTACCTAGGTACTCCGTACTCTTTATGTGTTTCCTGAGTTCTCTGTTGGTACTCGCCCATTGAACTCGCCCAATCCCAGAACGGGAATGAACAGATTTGGGAACTTTGTGGGGCCTTTGGACAGGGCGGTGATGTCCTCGTCATGCCACCTCCAATATGTACATGGAAAGTCAATTGCTTGCCATGGTCAGAAGAGTCAAAGATTGTAGCCAAGCCAAGCTCTGACTGGCTCCACGGTTGCTCTGAACTTGACTTTTTCTCTTGGGAAGAAGAAAACCAGTGGAAAAGAGACAACGAAGCTAGCGGTCCTGGGAAAGTGCAGCTGCAGACTGCAGCTCTGCGTCGTCATGTGGCTGTGCGTTCAGCACGCCTAAAAAGGGGAAAATTGATGGGGAATCCGCGGCAAACTGTGGGCACTGGGCAGGTACCTAGGTACCTACCTAATGTATCCGGCTCGGGTTTCAAACCCCATCATCGGCTGGCCACTAGCGCCCGCGTTCACCTTTTTGCATCTTAAAAGTTAAACCTCATTGGGAAGATAGGCCGAGGCTCGAGCTATTCGTATTATGTAGCCACGAATGATACAGAGTGAAGATAGACATTCACTTCCTCCTGAGCATGCATTGGTAGCCTCGTGCCTACAACTCACACAGTGCGACGTCGTATCGAGGGCTGCCAAGAGCGTCACACCCGAGCCCCATTGGCCGCGCCGGGGAACTTCCATTGGTTTATCCGGGGAAGCGCGCACAGCGTTTATATACTTTTTACTTTTTATTTGGGAATCGTTCTGTGCGGCTGGCGCGCGCGTTTTCCTTTCTTCTGGGGCGCTGCGCCCTCGTCCCGACTCCAAGTGCCCGTCTGAGGTCTCCCAGAACTTAGAAGGACAGACGAATGATGGGAAATTTTGGAAATTGGAGGACGGGAATCGGGATGGAGGGAAGTGTTGAGGCGAGATTCATTGATGAGTGTTGCAAAACTCAACTGACGTGTGGAATACTCTAGGTATAGTCACAGCGTGTACTCCGTACGGAGTACATAAAGAAGGCGATGACAGGGGCACCGACAACTTACAAGTTACAAGGCAGGACGAGTTTGTCTTTCCCATTGCTCTCAGGATGTTCATGCCAAGTGGTAAGTTTCTTCAGAGCTCCCATTTGCTGGTATTCCAAACAGTCTGATCGCGAAGCCGGAACAGACTGTCTGAGTCCTGACTCCTGGCCGCGGAATCGTGCAACGAAATACAATTACAGACTCAGCAGACGCAAGTTTAAAATGACACCCCCTCCCCCAGGGAAAGTGAAAGACATGTGTGGATGAGTCGATGACTCGATGGTATTTCTGACCCACGTACATACGGAGTACGGAGTACATACCTACCTCCTAGGTACATCATACTCCGTAGGTAGCTACATGTCGAAACATATGTACCTCCACATTTGCCCACCTGCAAGCACTTTACATAAGACGTGACCGTCCAGGAAAGCCTACGATCATACGACGACACTTAATGGCCAGCGAGGCGGTAAAGTTTACTAAATAGTAAAGACATATCCTACAGGTTCACTTCGCATACCTCGTGTAGTGTCGGCCAATTTTCGATAGGGTTTAAGCACGATTTGAGCCGGATAAGATAGGGGGTGGCATAAAGTCGTGCCAAATTCGCAACTATCGCCTTGCTTGGTAACAAGCCCAAATGTTGCCGATCCCTCATTAAAGCTCCTTATCTTGGAAAACACGACAAGTCCTCATTCGTTGCACGGTCTAGTATCTACAGAGCCTCAGAGAGGCAAGCAAGCCTATAAAACTAGAGGGAAACAACTATCTTTGGCGCTACACTGGACGAAGGCCAAAATATAGATAGGTATGTTCTCTGTAATCTGAAAGGAGAGTCGCATGAATTCTAAATTAAGAACGTTGCATGTGAGTCGACGTCGGACGTGATGCAAGGTGGTGCTAGGTTGGCGCGACTCGCGAGTGGCCAACTTGCAAGGGTTTTACTCAAGGACTACGGAGTATGTACCTACTCCGTACTCTGCGGTCCAGAACGCCCGAGGAAGCACCACGCTGATGGTAGATGAGGATTTTGTGAATTCGAACATTTGAGATTTCAGATTTATGAGTTTCAATTTGTACAAGTGTATGCATACCCTACGGAGTATGTTTCTTCGTCTTCAACGTCTCAAGAGTTCTCATCTTTCCCCACTTTCTGGTAAGGCCAGACTGGCGATATACCTATGCTGCACTGCAAAGGATGAACTACGTGACTGATGAATCTCAATTTCTCCGTTTGGTCGCTTCACTTGACACTTGTAAGATGTGCATAAACGTCCACTAACTCCTTCCTTTCAACACACATGACGTACTCCGACGTCATCTATGATCTTGCCGGCGCGCAGCTCGAGATGGCACAAGTGCCAGGATGGAAGCACATCAGACATGTTTCTACTTGTCACTGTCACTGTCAAATTGGTCGCTTGGCATGCATTCCCATCTAGCAGAGTCGCAGACTAGCATTCATGGCAAGCCGTGCGCCGGGCGCCCTACCTTTCTCCTGAGTCCTCTGCACTGGTCTGCAGTTCTTGACGTCCGTCGGATTTGTTGGAAGATGTGGACAGTGGCATACGCAGGTGACTCGGTCACTCGGCCCCCCTCGTTGTTCACCTCGGCTCGGGAGGAAGGAAAAAGAAAGAAAGACAAAAGGTTTTCAGTGATCGCTGTCAGTGTCATGTGACAAAAGAATTTGTCCCAACCGTGGCAAGTACACTGTACACGTTGTTCCTCTGCTGGTAGCCATTGGTAGTCAAGCAGGCTCCCAAATTTGAAACGAATGGATGCGATGGCGGATGGCCGGCTGGCAAGCTATCGGCTCAGGACTGAGTCGGCCAGACGACGTGAGCTATCGTCGGAATAAGAAGAAGTGAGAAGGACAAAACAAAGGCTGGCTTGCTCGCGCGGATAACTCGGGCTTGGACGATTTAATATAACGCACGAGTATTCCTCATGTCCAAGGTCACAGGTGGGCTACCTGGTACATGAAAGAGTGGGGAAGGAGAAAAGGCTCACGTGGCTTCGCCGAGGATAATTTATTATGAAATGGGAACTGAATGGGCCAAGATCTGTTCAGTTGTTTGTAACCGACGGCCGCAAGCCCGCAACGCATGGGGAAGGGCGGGATGGGATGGGCCGCCTCCCGCCCCGCCACGAGCCGTGGCCCGTCTCAATGCCGGGTAGGTACCTAATTGTGACGTACGACTACGGAGATATGTTATGTACATACATGTATGTATACTCCGTAGAGAGGTAGGTACCTCCTAATAACTTGGTCATCCTTTTTTGCAACCTGCAAGCTCACACCGCCTTCATCGACAAGGGCCGCTCATCTGCCAGTGTCAGGTACTGAAAGACTCCAAGCCGACAACATTAAGTTTCAGTGTCTCGAGCGCCGTCGCAACGGCCCGCCATTCCACCATGGCCGCCATGGGCGACTTGGCGCAAATCACGTACATATGCATACCTACTCTACGTACTTAGATTCACGCAGGCTCCGAGCACCGGGAGCTAGGCTGCATGTGGGATCTGCGAACCCGGGGGTTGGGGTTCGCCATGCAGCAGTGTTGCGTGCTGTCACTGGCAACTGCTGTGGCACTGTGGTACCCGGCCTAAGGGCCCTGTCTGGTAAAGGCGATCCCACCATCCCTTTGTTTCGCCTCTGGCCAGCGCCTAGCACTGACACTGGCGACTTCTTGAATTTTCTCTTTATTACCGTCACCATGCCAAGACTTGCTGTCTGTCTCTGTCCGAAGGGCGTCTGGCGTTCGATGCGTGTCTGGCCGCCGTGTGTCTGGGTCGAGACTCGACGTGAACTGTCCGAGAAGCGCCTTGGCCTTTCCCATCCGCTGACGGTTGGACCAGAATCTCTTCTTCAACGCCAGGCTCCACGTTCGCCTTCTCCTATTTTTAATTGTCCATTTCTTCTTTCCCTCCCCTTCTCGATTTACCACTTAACGACGACGTGTGTGTATTGCCCGTCTTTTTTGCATGAGAAAAGAGACGATAAGCACCCCCGTCACACCACCTAATCACACCACTTCACTGGACCACTTCGTCGGACAAACAGGCACACAGAACTAAGTCGGCAAGTAATACACCGGGTTGTTGCCTCCATCCAAGAGCCTTTTGTATGCAAGCGCTTAATCATACGCTGCTCGAACTCATTCCCGGCTATCTGGTTGGCGTTCAGATCTACTGAGATATCCTGTTCTCGCGTCACGCACACGCGCACGCGCACTGTTCCTGGCTCCCCATCTGTCAGACTGTCAGTTAGTACATATCTCCAAGCCCAGTCTTGTTCCTGTCACCTCTTCATAATTCACAGCTGCCAACTCCCCACCGTCTGCTGTTTGGTCATCATCGCGCTCGCTGATAGGCGAAAGGCAATAGGAACGAGGCACGATGTGGCTAGTTCGGTGGAAGGAGCGCCTGTTGCGTCCCCCTCCGCCCCTTCCTTTCGTCTTTGACTCAACAACTCCACTGCACCTTTCTGTCCTTTCTGTCCTTTCTGTCCTTTCTTCAATGAATCTTCATTCACTTTGACGGCAAGATGCAGCTGCCGGCGATGACCACGTTCGTAATTGCGTTCTCCGTGCCATTTCTCGGCTGACTTTGTGACTCAAGGACCAAGGACCTTTCTGGCCGCCGCTCAACTCAGAACTGTCTTCCTGACAGCATCGTCCGACCACTACGGCGCTTGCCGATGCCGGACCTACTTGGCGAATAAAACCGTGGACACTGCATGCGGGGTCTCTGAATGTTGTAACTTGTCTTAGCCCCGACACACCCGTGGCATAAACTGGAAATATCATCAGTTCAATCCCCAGCTGGAGAACCGTCTCAGGAGAAACCCTTTAGCGCGCCTCAGAGACCGAGAGCCGGCAGTGACAAGCCACGACTACGCTGTGTGAATCTGCCGATAGTCTGATACTCGCTACCTCTTCTCCAATGGTCAGCCCAGTGGAACAGCTAAACCCGGAAGACGAACGCCGTCCTGCAAAACGCGCCAAGTTTTCGTCCCCCCTCGATGCCCATCACCTATCAACGCCATGTCAGCCGCGGGCACTGCCGCTGCAAGCTCAATTGCACGCCCACACCCGATTGCAACCTCGACCTGACTGGAAACACGCCCAGCCCTTTTCATCGCGACGAGAGCAGCAGCCGGATGAGCCTACTTTTGGCTTATCGAGTCACAGCATGCCCATTGCAGCTGCGCCTTCTGCCGACGAGCCGACCAACAACCTGTTCTGGACTGATGCTGCGGCCGAGTTTGACACGAATTGGCCATGGCCCACGTCTGAGCAAGGAGTCCTTCCATCAGCAACCCAGTTCGTCGCTCCCCAAGAAGGTATCGAGACGACGGACACACTTCTATCTACATTCACGCTACCGCCGCCGCATATCCTTGCAAGTGTTGGCGAGTTAGGAGTTCCGCCATCGTCCATACATGCAGGTGAGAAGAAATCCTAGCCCTTACTTAGTCCACTGTTTTCTGCGGGTGTCTCATTCCATAACTGCTTGTCGCGTTGTCCAACGATAATCACAAACTTGCCTTGGCCCAACAAAACGCTTGACGGCCAAGCGGCCCGATAAAAGCCACCCAATCGATGTCATTGCCACCCCAGCTTGGGGGCAAATCAAGTTGGAACTTGACAGTCTGCAATTGGCCACACTCATCGCATCGAATGAAACATGAATCGCTTTGGTTTGTCCTGAAAGCATCTAGTCCATTCAGTCGTCCCCTGTGAGCCGATACTCATGCATGATGTCTTGTTGGCCTCGTTGTTAGTCTTGAAATTCGTTCTGGTCCAAACCTGTACGAACTTCACAAACACCCCAGCTTGTGCATAGAGCACCATGACCACAAATTATCTTTGTTTTCGGATCTTTGAGCATCTGCTTGTCGCACCACGAACTTTTCGAAATGAAAGACAAACACTGCTTCTTTGTGGCAGCATCTGACATGCTATTACAGTGCCATCTACCGGAGTAAACCACGACATCCCTCTTTACCAATCTGACACGGTGAACTTGGATCATCTTCTTCCTGTGGAAGGGCCAGCACCTACCAAGCAGATTCCTGCGGGCATAACGACCTCAGTAAACCCGGCATTGGGCTTCAATGGCCAGCACAGCAGCTTTTACGGTCCACATTCCAACAACCACCTCATCGAGAGTCCCTTCCGCGATTGTATAGGCACCTTTGGCTTAAACAGATCGCAGTCGTTTCACCGCCCGGTCGATGGCAAGGTCAACGGCTACATCAAATTCTCGTGGCCAAAAGAGCATGACAAATCAAGGACTTCATCTGTAAGCACATCACAAATATCGCCATCTTCCAGGATCACGGAACTAGATGATACGTCCGAAGCCCAAGACACCGCCACCTCATCTGCATCAGACTGTACTGCTGTAATTAGCCCACGCGAGACTTCGACGTCTGTCAGGGACACCATGCCTGATTTCAGCATTGACTTCTCGGCCTACGTCAGCCAGACGGCCGATTTTAGCTACAATGTGTCTGCAATAGCCGGGTCAACGCTGCCATCCATTCATCACAATTCTCCTGTAGAAGTCGCATCTCTGGGAGCACCTCGGCTGATTCCTTCGCAATACGGCTACGAAGCCAAGATGGACAAGACAGATAGGCGATTCTGGATGTTTTGTGAGTGACTCGACACCACAGCTTACTTTTCTCGTCGTACTTTTGTCAGACCTGCTGACATGTATGCGATCAGATATTCGCAATTGGTGCCCTGGTCGCAGTGTCCTGGAGGATACCAATTTATGGTTGAAGGACTTTGCCCAGATGCACAAAAGCGTGGGGGTCCGTTCAGCTATTCAAAGCCTCGCAGGGATATATATTTATGACTATCAACCCCTTGACTCCATCCGAGAACGGGTCAATCAGCGGTTTGCGGATGCCGAGAAGCGGTTCACTCAATTACTGAATGACCCGGCCACGTATTGCGATGAATCCCTAGCTAACGAATTGATCACCATTGGTGTAATTCTGTCAATGCAGGATGTAAGTCGCCTGTGTATTACTAAAGCTAAAGGGAAAAAAGGAACTTTTGCCCATCTCCCAAGCTTAGTTTTGTACTGACGTATTGGGTAGATTGTTCTGACCGAAAGACGGTTGAAAAAGCCGTTTGTTCCGCGCTGGCTCCAAGGATTTCGACGCGGAGAAGAGCTCTTGGAAGCGACTGACCATGGCTTGCGCTTTTGGCGGACGTCAAACGTCCAAACCTCGGCCTTGCGCATCTCCCAGTCTGTAATTGTAGGACGTGCAGTCATCCTGGCTCAGCCTATGTCACCCCTGCCTTCACCCGAGGAGTTCAACGTGGAGAGAGAGGCCTCGAGATTTGGGTGGCTACTCTATGGTACTGAAAGAGATATGTATCAGATCCATGGCGGCTGTGGCTTCTCGAAAAAGCTGCTTCATACTTTTAGCCAGGTTACCTATTGCGCAGCCCGTTTACGTCAAGACGCAGAAAGTCCAGTAGTCCCCATGACGGCTGACTACATTCAGCAAGAGCTTCTCGGCATGAGACAATGGAGCCCTGAGTCACAAGACTGGGAAGCTGTCAGGACTTCACGTGCTATGATAGAGTGGGTGCGTCAGCAGCCGCCAGGGTATAAGATTGATGAGAATCCCATCATGACAGACGTTACGGCTGAAGCGTGGCGGATTGCCGCGATGCTTTATTTGCTATGTCGGGTGTTTCGGTATGTCCATGAGCGTACATCGTATTACTAACTGGCTGCACGGAAATTGCGGCTCCTCGACCCAAAGACCGTAGTCGATCAGGCTGGCCGCTGACCGATCTTCATATTTGCCAGGCTCCCTCGAAATCATCCTAAAATCATTTCCAACTTGGACGACCTCGTACAATGCATTGCAATCATGCCGACCTCGGGGATGCAATTCACTGCACAGGCACCCCTCTTTCCCGTGTTTTTGCTCGGCATTCTGGCTACTCTGCCCGAGCATAGAGCCATGTCTCAGAGGTGGTTCGACGAAGTCTTGCGAACCCCAGTCAGAAGTGTAAGCAGTCCAAATCTTGCCGAATATTCTTGGGGTAGTACTTGACTGACGACCGTCTTCTTTCACAGAGCGTTCCCCCACTTTATGCAACGTTGAAACGCATCTGGGAATGGATTGACATTGACTTTCCATTATTACTAGAGTCGAGCCTCGAGGTCGCTCAGCCCATCCACCTCCGCACTGCATGGTGGGAAGAATTGGTGCATAAAGTACTGGACCAGGAAAATGAATTCTTGTGTTTGACATGAAGGGTCATTGCGGGACATCAATGCTCTCATCTCAGCCTCTCAGGAAAGACCAGAAACGGCACTGTCTCCGTCTTCTCTGAGATCGCGGGCATCTTTGAGCTTGATGAGATATTGGCCTGAGTGCTACTGGGTCAGTTTCCATTCACGAATAGGACAGATGGGCGGAAACGCATCGCTGGGGAGTCGGAACCATTGGAGCTTACGGAACTCGGAGCCATCAGCTTTCCAGACGTCTATGACGCTCAAGCCAGCCTTGGAACACATGATCTGGACGTTATTCTCGGTGTACTTGTGCGAATCGAACCAGTCAACTTCTTCGCCAGTCTGGATTATTCGATTTAGTAAGGGGCACTCAATGTTCCTCTTGGCTCGGAAGTACACGCGATGCCGAGTAGTGGGAGTATGCTCCAACTGGCAACAAAATTGCCAGTTCGCCTCGACAAAGATGTCGTGACCGAGGCATCTGTTTATGTTGTCGAATCCATTGAGAAAGAATTTCCTATAGAGATCTCCTCTAACATGATATGCCGTCTCAATCTTGTCTCCAAATTCCTCAGCCATGTGGGCGTCCATACCGGCAATCATGAGATCTCCTGGACGCATGACCGCCTTCCACGCCCTCAAATGATTCACGGCAAGCACCCAGTCATCATTGCAGAGAACAGAGCCCAACGACAGAAACAACCGGGGACCCTCGATGTGTCTGGCTACGAAGTCTTGCCCATCCTCAAAAGTGCCCCAGAGTCCAGTGCACGTCACATAGGATGCAGGGGCCGGATGCAGCTTGGCTAGGCGTTCTATGTTGTGCGCCAAAGAGGCAGCGGATATGTCAAGAGCAAGGTAGGTGGCTGGAACCTTGGCTCTTTCGAAGGCGTCGAGAAGAAAATTGGCTTTCCTCGTGTCTCTTGTGTCCCAGTCTCGTCAGCCTATGCAAGCATGGTCCACGAATCGCTGTCTAATGCGTCAAAAACAAAACAAAGAAAAAGTGATGAGCTTACCCTGCGCCAATATCTACTATAGTCACGCCGGGTGCAACAAGGCCTGTGATGGTCTCGCCATATTTTTTCAACAGCGATATCTCGTCATGTGTCTGGTAGAACTCGGGGACGGATATTATGTCGTTCCATATGGGCAGACCACCGTCATCATACAACAGCTCGTCGGGGAGACTTGGTTTGTTGTTTTTATCGTACGGCTCCTGCAACACGCTCAAAAGACGTTCGGTGACGTCGCTAGACATGTCCGCGCCTCCGATATTGACGACATGTCCGTTTGCTAGCTCTCTTTTGAACAGGGGAGCCATTATAGTGCGTGAAGACGTCCAATCGTCGTGCGATCTACGATGAGACAGCAGACCAAAGCCTTCGAGAAAGTTCCGAAAGAGTGGCTATGCAAGACGTGTAAATCCTCCGAGGCAGCAAACTTTTACGACCAGGCCGCTGTCAACATCCGAAGCAAATATCAGCTAGACGCCACAAATCTTGGACTTATTCTGAAGCTGGGTCGAAACAGGAGGAGAAGTGACTTACAGGCGCAGAACAGTGATGCTGAAAGATGTGTCCGCGACGAAGTAACTGGAGTTTATACACGCACACATGTGAAACTAGGCATGCCGCGACCGAAAAAAATGTCAGCGATTGACCTGCTCGCGAGGTCATAGGCCAACATGATGATGGAAAGGCGCTTCGGAAAAGCATCAAGACTAGCAGGGTCGAAATTGCCGGCCAGTAGATGAATGGAAACTCATTTACCTTCTCATGTACCCTCCCTCAAAAAGCCGACACAAATCGACAAAGGCCGACCGAGAAGAGATAATGGCAAAAGCTGCGGCTCGTGAGCGTGTTGTTCAGTGTCCCTTATCTCGAAGGTGCATACAACCAAAGTGTCAGAGGTCGAGATCGATTGGGTATTTAATGAACAGAGAGTAGCAAAGTAGCGCAACGCATCAAAGTAGGTTTGTTGGGCTTGGAGGCAACGGCAAGTCCAGAGGCAAAGTCCAGAGTATGCTATGTACGTATTTGTTTGTGCCCGTTTCCGTACGAGGCCAGCCCTTTGCGTGGGGTTACAGTTGCGGATGCGGAAGCAGAGGACCAGAAGTTAGAATAGTGCTCGACGCCCACGGGCCCTCTCTACAATCGAGACGCATCCAGACATCGAGTCATCAGGTGAGACGCCGACAATGATGGAATCGGGCCTTGTTTGGGATGGCCATTGCGGGACGCGACGGCCCGTCGGCAGATGAAGATTCTGGACTTGTGGACAGGAACCAGGTTGACGGTGTCATGGCGATGTTGCGAGTGGAGATGAGATGCGGAGCCAACCAAGGCTTTTTTGCGCGCGCCGTTGGCACTCATTTCCTGTCCCGGCCGAAGCAGCGTGCTGCGTAGCGCACCTTTCCCATTCCATCTACGAAGAGTCTGGGCGACGGCATAGGTACGGAGTAGAGCTGCGTTGACAATGACATGGGCGCAAGCCGCCGTTACAATTGGGGCCTGCCGGGTGGTTCGGCACCATGAGCAGGTGTTGCTGAGGGCCTGCCGCCTGAGGCATAACGGGATTTGCCATTGCGTGGGGAACTCGGGAGGTTGACTCATAATACGAAGTGTAGCCAAAAGAAAATGCCTACCTATGAATGAAGAAAAACAACATCCATCCATCCGTCCGTCCGTTCAACCGGTCCATAACCATAACCCGCGTCCTACTCCGTACAGCGCACATACGGAATACATGTATACATAGGCTATACCAGAGGCATGTAGGTACATATGTACCTACATACAATCCATATGATCGACTTCGAGTCCCGGTTGCCGATCTGGGCCCACTCGCCAAGCGCCACACGCGCGGGATCCACATTCCAAACGAGTCCCAAACAAGAAATGATGTGAGTCGTTCAATGCAGGTGGAAAAGAAAGAAAACCAAGGCATCGCGTGTGCTGTGCATGCGAATATGTGTACAAACTAGCAGACACATGTATGTAGCACATACAGCCATTCTAGAACACAATATATCCGACAAAATAGGTACATATACAGAGGCCCCATGGGCTTGTCATGTTGCTCAATTGAGTCGCACAAGGTACTCCGTACTACCAGGTAGGTATGTACCTGCCGGCACGGCACACGGCAGACGCTGGACATCAACAAGGACCCGTCGTGCTGGCTCCAGGCTACCACGCAGAAGTGCTTATGCCATGCCATGCATGCATACGAAGAGGGACAGGTACAATGTAGATACAGAGTTCCAGACAGAGTACCTACGTGGTGGCGCGTTGTGGTGGCGCGTGTAGGTAGGTATCCTGTACATGGGTATGTACGTCCTTAACGTTCCATACCGTAAATCTAACAACCCTAGTATGTACCTACTATACCGTATATACATACTACCTAGGCATACATCCCAGTCCAAGTGCTTCATCTTCAAATGGACAAAAAATGTGAGAAAGACAGATGCCGATGGCACTGGCAGGATGAATTGGACGGATCGATGAAAAGGGTACCTTACCTGATAGGCAGCTGCCTTGCTTCTTCCAGACACCACCACAACTCGCACACGTGCAGTGCAACACAACCAACTCCGCGGAAACCCCCATCTCGTCCCCCCCGCCCGGGCCGCCAAGTCCCGTCTCCCATCCCATCTTTCGGCTGCAACCCATGCGGAGTACATATGTACATACATACATACGGAGTATGTACCTACATACATGCTGGAGCCTGGGAGCAGCATTGCATGCAGATCCCCAAGGGATTGTCTGCCGAGAATGCGACCCAGGAAGGGATTTCTTTTGGATTCCATGGTCAGAACGTGGGAGAGGGGCCGGGTCTTGAATGAGGGTGGATGAGGGTGGATGAGAGTGGATGAGGATGAGATTAAGGCTTGAGGGCCTTGGGGATCCGGGATGGAGGTTTCCGTGGGGTGGCTTTGGTGTCTGAGACATACATGTGTTATAACTTATACAGTGATACCTACCTACACACACACATACCTACCTACATACATACGAATTACTCCGTACGGATTACATACTTGCAAGTTATACGGAGTAGCATATGTAGAGGTAGACTTGTTGCGTCATGCACTAACTTCGCTGTGGTTATTATCCGTACTCCGTACTCCGTACATGCCTCTTCTTCTCGGGTCATTCTTTTCCAAGTCCAGTCCTATGCAGACTGTGATATATTTCTGCTCTGCTCTTTCTCCCCGTTTCCCTTTTTTGCGCTGTACGATGTCCGCTCCAGTTCCACAAGTACGGGACCCTGTAACACGATCTGCGGGATGCGTGTCACACTACCTACTTGCCGAATGCTACGCGTTAGATTTTTGCTCGGGTACAGAGGACGGGTGCCAGTGGATGCACATACGGAAGTATGTAGGTAGATGTGTGCGTGTAAGGGCATGTACGGAGATAAGTCGGGACTCCGGAGTCTACAGACCATTAACAACACTGTGTAAACTAGGTACGAATGAGTGACATAGAGAAGGGAAGGAGGAAACCTGTATTATAATGCGAGTCACTATCAGGTATAGTCCTCCCTGTACTCTGTACTCGATAGCTGCAATTTCATACATCTTAGGTACTTGTGCCTTCCACTTTCCTTCATCGTGCCTTTGGGTATTCTTTCTGCCCCAACAAGCGTGTGATTCGTTATCGTTACGTGCGATAACCTCGTACAATAACCTGGAACGAGAACATCACAAACGCCTTGTTGTCTGCCAAAGTGTCGCATACGTGTACGGTGTATGCAATAGGGGAACAAGACATTTTGAAAACACTAACAGAGAATGCCAAGTACAAGAAACCCCGGCCTCCCGGCATGTCCTCTCTACTTCACCTTGTCTTTGGCTGCCCCCTTCTTCATATGTATCCTGCATCATACTTAAATTCCACACGCAAATTGACACAATCGTCTCGAATGCATGTCTCTATCGAAAAAGAAAGTCTGGACCCAAAAAAAAAGCATTTCCAGAGCAAGAAACCCCTTCTAGAAATAGAAACTTCTACACTGTGGGACCCTCTATCCGCACTAAGTCTACGACTGCCACACATTCGGAAACAAGTATTCGATGTTCCGCATGGCCGCTGCATCTCGACCTTCAGGCTTAGTCATGAACTTCAAGCCTCCCTGGGCGTAACCCTCCCATTGCTTGGCCGCAACCAGGTCGCTGTGCTCATTCTCGCTCAGGTGCTCCACGACAGCCGCGACTAGACGCTTGGCATTGTTGACGTTGGCCTTCATATACTTCATCACCAGCTCGACGTTGACGTCCTCAAACGAGTGCCAGCAGTCGTAGTCGGTGGCCATGGCGATCACCTGGTACGAGAGCTCGGCCTCGCGAGCGAGTTTGGCTTCCGGCAGCGTGGACATGTTAATGACGGAGCCGCCCCATGATCGGTACATGTGAGATTCGGCACGAGTGGAAAATTGGGGTCCCTCTGTTTCGTAATTGTCAGATTGAATTTTTCTTGTCTTGTCTGGTCTGCAAATTGCCAATCAGGCAGGCAGCATGCGGGATAATATTGTGAGGAACAACGTACCCATGACAACAACAGTTCCCTTATCGTGTAATACCACACCGTCGCCCTCCATACTCTTGGCGCAGCGCTTCACCACTGCGGCTAGTCCTGCGTCAAAGGGATCCGCGAATCCCACATGGCCGACAACGCCGCCCTCGAAAAAGGTGAACGGACGGATGCCCTTGGTCCGGTCAATGACCTGGTCAGGGACGACGAAGTCCATGGGTTTGATCGCCTCTTGGAGAGAGCCCACGGCCGAGAAGGCAATGACGCATCGCACGCCAATGTGTCGGAGAGCAGCAATGTTGGCTCGGTTGGGGACCTCATGTGGCGCGAACTGGTGGTGAAGACCGTGACGGGCCAGGAAGGCGATGTTGACGCCTTTGTGGGAGAGGATGCGGATGGGCGAGGCGGGATAACCCCAAGGCGTATTGGGATTGAGCTCCGCGATGGGCTCGTAACCCTCAAGCTGGCCGAGACCGGTACCGCCTATGACGGCGATGCGAACAGGTTCTGAGAGGAGACAGCGTGAGAATCGCCTGCTGCTTCCAACATCACCCGCGGAGAGGTAGAGGGCAGTGGAACGTACGGTCGAAGGTGGTGGGTAGCGAGGACATGTTTGCGACAGCTTGGCAATTTTTCAAGAGAGGTGACGCGTAGGCTGCATTGATCTGCCTTAAAAAAAGCCTAGGATTGCGTTGCTGCGTTGCGTCTGTTGTGTGATGTGACGGGAATCATGCTGCCCGTCGAAAATGGTTCAGCTGGTAGTAGGTACCTATGTACTACCAGGTACTTATCAGCCAGCCAATCAAGAGAGTGGACGGTATGATTTGGAGGCAGCGGGCGGTCAGTCCGTACTTTTTTCGTTTCTCGATTCTGCCGTAGCGCGGCCCCACCGACTCTCAAAACCAACCCTTCTACGTAGGTACGTTATATTGTTCAACATCAACGTCATTGCCTTCATCGTCTTTATTGTTTGGGTACTGCCGCCGGTGCACGCAAGGCAGCTTACGAGCAGCATATGATTAGGCATCCCGAGCGCACGATGACGCTTCCAGAAGAGGTTGTGCCGCCAGCCCTCAACAGCGCCAGCACTGGAGATGACTGCAAGAACTCGGGCGAATCGATCGAGGAGCGATGCTTCTCCGCGGCTCTCATCTGCCTCGAGGGTCATTTCACCCGTTCGCCCCCCATGGGCCCCTTGACTGCGGCTCGGGTGAGCTCCATGGTTTCCAAGACGTTGGAGAAGACACATACTTTGAGGACATGTCGGTGCGCTTAAATCCCCTTCGCCTTCTCTTTTACGGCCCCCCCTTCTCATCATTCCAAGTGAGCGCATGTGCTAATTGACCCTTTGCAATACAGGGAGGCTTTGTCTCGTAATGTAGCCATCTGGATATGGCTTACTAGGATTTTCGCCGCGGCCATCCCTAGCCTTACCACCCGAGCCGTGGGTCCGCTGTCGAGCTTGAATGATCCCGACAAAGGTGTCACCCCCCAGGAGAGCACAGCTTTGATTGTCATGAATCATGCCAGCATGAAGGAGGATCTTGGCACCTTGATCAAGTTGATGCACATAGCCAGAAATTTGTTGGTCAATGCTGAGCCCGAAGTTCCCCAGGACATATGTGCAGCTGTGCACTTTGACCAAATGGTGTATCAGACCATCATCCTTTGCGTTAATGTCACAAGCAAAGGCTATGATGGGGAAATCTTGGATGAGACGCAAAGGCTCAAGCTGGCCGACGTTACTGAACTATGTGAGTGCAGCGCGATATATTTTTATTTACTCATCATGGGGGGCCAAGTCATATTCTTCCCAAAATTTCCTTCTTCCTTGGTCTTTTTTAACAGATTGATGCGTAGACAAAAAGTTACTTGTCACTTCTCTACAGCAAGCTCATAACTGGACTGCCAAACATGATCGTAACAAGATGTCCTTTTGGTACGATGTGTTATTCGACGAGGACGAAGGCGCCTTTGGCGGGCAGGAAGATGCAGTAGGCGACGGTTCCGGTTTCAAGCCAGATGTCGCCAAAAGTCAAGTCCAGCACTGGCTGGAGCGGAACTCGAGGATGTGTGATACGGCGAGAAAGCTACTCAAAGACTACGCCGATAATCATTCCGATAAACCACCTGGCAAGCTGGCGCCCATTGGGCCACTTGCTTGGAACTGGTTGTACGAGGATACCGTTGGTGATCCATGTGACGCAGGAGATAGCCATGAGAAGATGAATCCAGTGTGGAAACCCGACGAACCAGACAAGTTTGAGCAGGATAAGGCCTATGGGCGGGTGTCCCGAGAGATTGATACGTGGTGGCTACGAGCGCGGGACCCTAATTTCGAAGAATGGACTGTGCACACTCCCTCGGTCGAGTTTGCACAATCTCGAGCCGAGCACTGCAAAACCAACTTGGTTCACCGATATTCTCATTCCTACCATGGTGATCATTCGCCGCCACCGGAGGTCGTTGACGATGACTTGTCAGAACAGGATCATTGCCATCACTGTCCTGAGTGTTATGGATGTCATCACCATCATGAAGAAGAAGGGGAGTATGAAGACGACAAAGAACACGACCATGGTCACGCCTGTGGACATCATCATGATCTCGAGGAACATCAACACGAGCATTATCAGGAGCATGGTCAGGAGAACGGCCATGAACACGAATACGAACAAGGCACTGAACAATACCACGCACAAGACCAAGTACAGGATCAAGGACTGGACCAAGGACAAGACCGAGGACAAGGCCAAGGACTGGACCAAGGACAAGACCAAGGACAGGACCAAGGACAGGACCAAGGACAGGACCAAGGACAGGACCAAGGACAGGACGAAGAACAGGATCAAGAACAAGGTCACGCACAAGACTACGTACAAGACCATCAACAAGATTTCGAACAAAATTACGAACAAGACCTTGAGCACGACACCGAGTGCGAGCATCACCACGATGATGACCATGCTCATCATCACGATCACGTACACGATTATGGTCACGAGTACGATGACATGGATGATGAGGACGAGGACGACGACTATGGCGAAGGGCCCTTGACAGGACTTCTCACAGAGGTCCCCAATATTCTTGATCCGAAGCAGATTGAGGCATTGCACATGATTGTCAAGTCTTGCATCTTGGATAATGCCGGTTCTGGTCTTACCCGTGCTGGGGAGAACCTGCAAAAGACACGATGCAGAATGTTCCTAGCATTGGACTGCGGAAAGAGCCTATTACGAGAGCTTCTCGTCTTCATCGCCGTCTGGGACAAGGACGAACAGACGCTCATCTTCCAGGTCACCACGCAGATAGCTGAGGCGCTTCATCACAGTGCGTTAATCCCATATGCATGGAACTCACTCCGCATTCCCAAGGATATCATATCTCCGGCGCAAACTGTTCTCTTGCGACTAGTCAGCCACATGTTCAGAGCGAGACTCAACAACGCCAGCCACGTTGCTGCCAGCAATGCTACTCAAGGCAGTCACAACAATCTAGATCCCAACATCAATAGCTCTTCCGCCGCTTCCGGTGGAAGTAGCAGTAACAATGGCACCACCGGACCTGGACCCCACGAAAAGGATCAGTCCAGAGACATCAAGCTCGTCCAGTTTCTCTTCAGCTACTTCCGCTCACGCGTTGTACCCGAGTGTGCCGCGCTGATGCATCTACAAGCGCAGATCCGCGACGAAAAATGTGACCCGTCCGAGTTCCCCGTAGACAGCTGGGACATGGAGCGTGCCAAAGATGGACTCGCCCAATACCTGGATTTCCTCATCACAGTGGCCGAAATGGTGGATACACGCACAAAGCTCATCGAATGGGAGGCTGTCTACGACCTCATCACTATTCTGGGCGGCGTGGAGGCAGGTGTCGCCAAGAAACCGCTGGTCGAACTGCCCAAGCGCTCGCCCAAGGCGGAATCGAATCCCCCCAGCACCAGCTCAGGCACCGCCAGCACTCCTACTCATCCAATAGTCGAGCGACCCTACGCCGCGGAGCCCTCGTCTCCTCCGCCTTCTCTCCCACCGCCCATGCAAGAATGCGCACACAAGTTCCCCTGGCCCGGCATCAAGGCCCAAATCTTTACCATTCTCGCCATGCTTCTCCAACCCCCTGTCGGAAAAAGCAGCCCTGGCAATCCCACTGTGCAATCTCAAATGGTCAAATTCAACGGCATCGTGCCCCTCCTTAACAGCTGCGCCTACGACGACCACAATCCATTCGCGAAAGAGCGCGTCACTATATGTCTCAAGTGGCTGCTGGACGGATGCGAAGCAGCCAACAACTTCTTCCGAGAACTCGTCAGCATGTCGCCTCAGCGGGGACTGAGACCTCCTCCGGGCGGAGTCGTCGTGTCGACGTTACGAGTAGACGGCATTGCCGGCGACATCAGGGTCCAGGTGAGGAGCGGTACGGGCCGAGGAAGAGTAGTTGGCGAGGCGGAGCACGAGGAAGATGATTTTCTCAAGAAGGCTGCGGACATGAGGTTGGGGGATGGGATTGTTGTTACTGGAAGGAGCCTTGAGGATGACTTTTTGGCCTAGTTCCATGTTTGTATTTGCTTTCCACAGCGCATTGGGTTTTTTTGGGTGTTTGGCTTGTTCAACAGATGTATTGTCTGCGTGCATATATGGGGCGTAATGGTTGTTTGTTGGCGTATGGAGGGTCAAATGTGCAACAGCATAGCAGAATGGGGGAACAGATACAAAAGCGTTATTTTCCACAAGAGTGAGCTTCGATGACTATGCTCTTGATAGAGAAGGTACTTCTTCTGTAGAAGGATCCTGCCAATACAATACAATACATTTCTTTGTCTTTTGTCCTTTGCGGGTGTAGACCGCGACATGGGCCGTACATACCTACCTATCTCTCATTGACGTGTATGAGCAGACGGAACAAAGAAAACACCAAAACCTGTCCCTTCAGAGTGGATTCGTCGTCCAGGTTGATGGCCGGAAGAAAGATCGAAATTCACACTGGCGATGAAGGACGAGAAGGTTTTGTTCGCCAAAAGGCCCTTTTCCAGCATCTTCCCGCGCGCATTGCCAGTAGCACAACCACGACTAGGTTTGAGATATCGCGGCGTGTCGTTATGCGGGCTGCTCATGAAGTCCCTAGCTAAATGAAGACGAGCGCTGCTTCAATTCAGTCTTGTGTACTTCTTGGCGTTTAAGCTAGCGAACGTGCCTTCTTCCATGTACATGAAAACAGCAGGAAGAGGGTAAGATGATGATAGGAACATGAAAGGGGGACAGGTTCTAAGACGTTTCCTAACGCAAGAGACAAGATATCCCGCAGCTGAGTTGACGATTGGTGGCCCTTGGCTTGGTGGCTTTACGAGGCCCCTTATTGAGATTTGGTTCATGTCGACTTTTTCTAAATGATACAATGCTCTCCCTCATATATCCTATTTTTTTTTTCTCTAACTTTTCCCCCTTTCCTTTCCTTTCCTCTCCTCTCCTCCTTGGCAAATCCTTACAAAACGCCTCGCTATGACGCACTCGAATTGAGCTTCCCCTCCGTCTTCTCAACATATTGAACCAGATCGGCAATAGTGCACACCTTGAGACCCCACTTCCTCGCAAACCTGATATTGTCCTCCCCTCTCATCATGCCCGCGCGGGTAATAAGCGGTTCTCCCGGGTTCGGCTCCCCATCCTCCACGAGCTCAGCAATCGCAGCCGCAGGGTTCAGGCCTGCGAGGCGACAAAACTCAATGGCGGCCTCGGTATGGCCTGTCCGTTGGCGGACACCCCCTGGGGCAGCCCTTAAGGGGAGGATGTGGCCAGGACGGATGAAGCTCTCGGCGCGGGATTGCGGGTCGGCGAGGAAGCGGCAGCAGAGGGTTCGGTCGTGGGCGCTGATGCCCGTGGTGACGGAGGGATGCGCGGCATCGACCGAGATGGTGTAGGCGGTGCCGCGGGCGTCTTGGCTGGCGGGTACCATGACGGGGAGGGCGAGGGCGTCGGCGCGGGAGGGCATGATGGGGGCGCAGATGAGGCCTGAGGAGTAGCGCACCATCCAGGCCATTTTCTCTGTGGTGAGGTGCTCGGCGGCGATGATTAGATCGGCTTCATTCTCGCGGCTGGGGTCGTCGAGGACGAGGATGAATTCGCCGCGGCCTGGACGAAGGGGGGCAGGAATCTTTGGTTAGCCTCGCGCCAAGATGGTTTGCGTTGTTAATTGTTGTCTCTGACTGGGGGCGCATACGTACGGAAAGCCTCGATTGTGTCGGAGATGGAGTCGAATTGACTGGCCGGTATCAAGGAGGCAGCCATGATTTGGGGAGAAGGGGGTTTTGTGCGAATGTGGGAAAGGAGGAAGGGGAGAAGGAGTCGTCGTCGTCGTGAACTATTTCGCAGAGGGACTGACGTCGGCTTGTGACGAAGGTGGGTTGATGGTGGGGCCGAGCGTCGGGGAAGATTTGAAGTTGCGTTTGCGACGGAGACATCGTGAGGCAGCGTGAGTCGTCTTTCGGCGTGGAAGCTGATCCCCATGCGGGAGGATACGGCTTCTACGGATTACATGGCTTACACGGCTTACAAATGACGACAAATTTCATCAATCAGCAAGATTTCCGTGATGACTCAAAAGCAATTCCAGGGTCCCAGGCCGGTGGGTCCGTTGCAACTTGCGCATTGCCCGGTGTTTGGCGATTTCCCGACAGCCGACGACCCGTTTCTGCGTCCTGCGCCGCTATCAACAAAGCCTTCTTCCTCAACACCAGCCCATCTACGACAGCATCAACCGAGGGCATTCATGTCATGACGCCGCCGTTAAGAACAGTCGGTCGCGTGCTCCGGCATGTGAGGCCACAATTCTCAGGCGCGCCTGCGCTATCACGCCACAGTTTGCCGCGCCCCCCCCTCGCCCTCCAGCAACGACATTCGACCTTTTCATCGGTAAACCCCCAAGAGGTTTCGCATTTCAACGCCCTCGCCTCCGAATGGTGGGATCCCTACGGGTCGTCACGGCTACTACACCTGATGAACCCGATGCGGCAGGACTTCATCCGCGGCTGCCTCCAGACACGCCCCGAGACGACCTCGTCCGCACTACAAGACGCATCGCTGACCTACCTCGACATTGGCTGCGGAGGCGGCATCTTCGCCGAAAGCGCGGCACGACTACCTACAACGAAACGAGTCACTGCCATCGACCCGACCCCGTCCGTGCTGGCCGTCGCCAAGGCGCACGCCAAGAAAGATCCGTCCCTCAAGGGCAAACTCTTCTATACACAGAGCTCAATCGAAGACCTCGAGGTACCACGGAGTGACGAAGAGCGCTACGACGTCGTCAGTCTGTTTGAGGTCATTGAGCACGTAGACGAGCCCGGTCCCTTTCTACAGCGCGTGCGGCCCTTTGTCAAACCCGGCGGATGGCTAGTCATGAGCACGATTGCGAGGACATGGACGAGTTGGTTCACGACGAATTTGATGGCGGAGCAGCTGTTGCGCATCGTTCCGCGCGGAACGCATGATTGGAATAAGTACATTAACGAGCACGAGCTGCGGCGCTTCATGATGAGCCAGGGCGGCTGGGAGAGTCCCAGGGTCATGGGGGTCATGTATGTGCCGGGGCTGGGATGGAAGGAAGTGTCGGGAGGCGAGAAGCTGGGCAACTACTTTTTTGCTGTGAGGAGGAGCAGCAACAGCAGCAGTAGTACAATGGAGTAACTTGTTCAAGACGTATAGACGGGATGTAGTGTCGCGAGAAAGTGTCATACGGCTGGTCAGGAGCTGTCCTTTGATGCTAGGACGACGTTTTTCTTCGAGGTCGGAATAAGTGCATGTGTCATGCAGAAAGCAAGGTAAGACAGACAAGACAATCGACAAGAAGCTGTAGCCAGATGCCGTGTAATTAGTGTGTCGCCTTCTCATGCTTGCGATGCGACGAGATGGAAATTATGCCCATATGCAGGCAATACTGAGCATGTCGTGTCTCTCAGCCGTTGACGCAACGATAATTTCCTGCCGTGGTTGTCGTTGCATGTTGCGAGTCGCGACTTTCTGTTGTGGGGCCTTGTGAGAGGTTCTGTTGAAACTTGAAGCTTGGTCAATGGTGAGGCTGCGGGTGGCTGTCCGATAACTTTAACCCGATTGGCTCGAAGCTCTGCCGACCTGCGCTAGACTCCGCCCCCATTGTTTCCGAATCACGACCGACAACGAACCCAACCCATTGTCCATCTTGCGTGAGAATCGTAGGTCGCGTGCCCCCTTTTGATTCTCGGGCCCTTGTCCGATCCCGTCTCTTTCGTCACCGATTTCTCTTCCATACCAGTTCCTCATTTCTCTCTTTCGTCTTTTCGTCTTTTCGTCACCAGTCGGGACGCCGCACGTTCACTCGCTCTTCGCTGGGCAATCCAGGGAAGCGCCAAGCTCACACGTGACATGAGTTGAAGAGAGAGCAACCGTTGTCCCACGTCAGGGACGCCGCGAAAGACATCTTTCTGCTTCTGTGTCTTCGCCCGTTTTCCTTGCCATGCTTGGACGGCATGTCGTCGCCTTTCTGGTGGCTCTGGGCGCATCGTGCCGGGCTCAGTTCCCCGTGGCGGATGCCGAGGTTCTGAACCTGACTGTCGTTCGCTCGCCGGCCGACGGCAACATCACCATCTCGTACAAGGAACCTCGCGGGGCGTGTAAAACGGCATTCAGTAACCAAAAGCAGTATACTGGATGGGTCAGCATTCCTGGTGCCTACGCTACGAATCTGTTCTTTTGGTTCGTCGAAGCGCGTCAACGCACGGATGAGTTGACTGTGTGGCTCAATGGGGGGCCAGGATCGAGCTCCATGTTCGGCTTCTTTGCTGGAAACGGTCCTTGCGAGGTCATCGAGAGGGGTATCAACCAGTATGGCACAGCTGCGAGGGAGTGGGGGTGGGATCGAGCGTCCAATATGTTGTTTATCGATCAGGTTCGTCGCCCGTCTTGTATACGCGTTGTCCTTCTTCGCCATCATGTTCGACGACTGACGCAGCATCATCATTCTCTCTAGCCGAATCAAGTGGGATTTTCCTATGACAAGCCCACCAATCGAACCATAATCCTCACCAGTGATAATGTCAATCAACCGCCTCTGCAAGGAAGCGGTTCTTTACCGGCCTGGGCCTACGCAAACGGCACGTTCAGCACCATGAACGCAACCTCGACAGCCAACACAACAGACACAGCCGCCCTGGCCGTGTGGCATTTAATACAAGGATTTCTCACGACCTTTCCTCAGTACCAAAATGCGTCCAATTCATCCGTAGCGGTGCATCTATTCTCGGAAAGTTATGGCGGGAGATATGGCCCCTTGTTCGCCGAAAGATGGGAGCGGCAAAACCACAAGCGATCGACGGGGCAGCTGCGTGCAAATTCGACTGTCGACGTACATCTCGCCTCTCTTGGCATCGTGAACGGATGCGTTGACCAGGAACTCCAAGTGCCATACTATCCCATCTTCGCCAACAACAACACCTATGGATACAAGGCGCTGGCCGACGAAGCAGCCAAGTTTTATACAGCCAAATACAACTCGCCGGAGGGCTGCAAAGCCAAAGTGCAACGATGTGTCGCCGCGGCGCTTGCTCTTGACCCCAGGGGCGAGGGTGGCAACGCCGATGTGAATGCGATGTGCGCAGCCGCCAACGACGCTTGTTACGCGATCCAGGAACCTTATTACAACAGCGGCCGGAGTCCTTACGATCTGGCCGCACCGTACCATGACCCGAACCCGGCGCTGCGCTTTCTCTCGTACCTCAACCAGGAGCACATCTTGCGTGACATCGGCTCGCCAATCAACTACACCTTGGCCAGTTCGGTCGTGTCCCAGGTATTCCACGACACGGGCGATCAGTCCCGCGGCGGAAACATCAAGCGGCTGGCGCATATCCTGAGCCAAGGAGTACGCATTGGTCTGGTCTACGGCGACAGAGACTACATCTGCAACTGGTACGGCGGCGAGGCCGTCTCACTGGCCATCGCCAACCTAACGAGCTCCGACTACGCCACGAAATTCCCCGCCGCCGGATACGCACCCATCCTCGTCAACGACACGTACGTCGGCGGGTTGGTCCGCCAGTATGGCAACCTATCCTTCAGTCGCATCTACCAAGCCGGACACTCGGTGGCGTGGTACCAGCCCGAAACTGCCTTCCAGGTCTTTGCGCGCATCATGATGGGCACCTCACTCTCCACCGGCGGACGCATTAACCTCTCCCTGTACAACACGACGGGCTCTTCCGCCGCGTCTCACTCGGACGATCTCCCCGCCATGCCCTCCACCACATGCTGGGTGTACAACTTTGCCAGCACGTGCGACGATGGTGCGCACGGTCTCGTTTCAGAGGGTGCAGGCGTTGTCATCAATGGTGTTTTGTATAGCCAATCGGCCGACTGGCCCTTGGCCACCACGCAAACGGCCTCTTCGACGAGCGGCAAAGGCAGCACGTCCACGACGGAGGCTCTCACGGGTGTGTTTGCGGCGACGAAAACGCCCGCGAGTAGCGCGGTATGTGTGCAGTGCGTTGGCGGTACGCGCTGGACGGTCATGATTTTTTTGGTGGGCATACATCTCCTCTGGGGGTGTATAGTGTGACGCAAGAGATGGGATTAATCATGAGGCAGTATGAGTTTACAACATGAGTGAATCATGACGTCAAAGACGAGAGTTACAGATGACCATTCGAGTTCCTAGACCAGAGGGGAATTTCCACTTATCAGTGTATAAGTGGGAGATGGATAATGAATGGGGCTTACATACAGAAATAGGGCACAGAAACGAAACGGCCAGCCCGAATCTTGCATAACGATAATGCACATTGTTTTCAGGTTTTTCTTTTGCATTTTAGATAACGAGTGGTACCTTTTTTTTTTGTGTGCAAATGTTGGAACTTGGGGGGATTCATGCCCGGCCGGATAGAATGGGATAATAACAATGCAGGAATACCTTTGTATATAATCAGACAATTCTGTGTCAAAGAGATGGAATGTGCATGTACATGTTCACGGCAAGCAACACGGCATATGATATAGAGGGCCGCTATTTTGGTATTCGTCCAGGTGTATGTATTTTGTTTAGTGAATTCAAAGCCTCATGGCCCCTGCAAGGTGGTGACTGCAAGTGAAATATGACCCCTTTTCACAATCATACCACGTGTGAGCACTTCGTGACGCATTTTTCCTCATGACTCTCTATGCGGGTGCAGCAATGAGTCATGACACGGTCGCACAAGCTTCTGACGCCGATTACCACGCATGCACGCAGCACGGCAGGTCGATCACTCACATATGCGCAATTCTTGTAGAATACACACCCATACCGATGGAGAATTGGAGGGGACTTCTGAAGGGGTATCATGTATGCTATGAATGGTACATGTGTGAATCTACATGGATGTGCATGGACATGTGTATGCAAATGTATGAGAAGGGCTCCTATTTCACATGCAATACATCTCGTCCTTCGTCGTCGCCCCATTGAGGACGTACCTTTGCCAATACTACATACTAACTAATTTGATGCATCATCCTTGTCGTTATCGTCGCCACCGTCTTCTTTTTCGTCATCGTCGTCATCGTCCACGTCGTTAAGATCACGTTGCGCCTGGGCGGCACGTTGGATGCGTCGCAGCTTGGCTTCGTCGAAGTGAAAGTCTTGGTCGAAACGTGCCTTGGACATGGTCTGTTTTGTGCTGTTAGAGAAATGCTATTTGTGGGTGGGGGTGTATATATGTGCGCTTTGTGTGTGCCTGATCTGTGCTGCAGGTGCGTTGTGTCTCCGCAGATCACAGCAAAAGGTATCACAACGAAACGCTGTGCAACGATTTCCCAAAAGAGAAACAGAACGAGAAAAGCAGACTGCATGCCAAGAAGAGAGAACGGATATTACCTGATTGCAGCCAGTTTGGGGACAGTTCACGCTTCCCCGGACGGGCAGATACTCCAAGATGGCGGATTTTTCAAACGTGTGCTGACATTCAACGTGCGTGTATGGCTCCACCAGCTGGCGCAGCGTCAAGGGGCAGTTGAGACTGACGACTTCCCGCGCAATAGCAATTTCATCATCGTCATCCTCGCCGGCTTGATCGTCAGCGGCCGCATCTGCTGAGCCTTGGTGATTGCTGTTCTTGGCGCCTGGTCGGGTCATGACGGGCTGCCCATCGGGGCGGAACCAGCGCGAGGCATCGGGCAGAGGCGGGCCCTCTTCCCCAGCGGCAGAATCATGCCATATTTTCTTGAAGGCAGCGTAGTCATTGTTGAGCGCGTATCGCTGATGGGGGGTCAAGGCCTCGTATTCGGCCTTTTTCTTGGCTAGGGCGCTTTGGTATGCGTCCTTGGTGCTGGCCACGGGGATAGGTGGTTCTTTTTGTTCCTGGTTCTCGTCTGCGGCGGATATCGAATCGGCTGCGTCTGCGTGTGCTTGTTGTCTGCCGCGGCCTCGTGACGTACGTGCGCCTGTCGCGTTGCTTGCCGTGACAGCACTGGTATACAAGTCCGACAGTACGCTGGCCTGGTCTTGCAGCTCGGCTCGATGGTCGATGACGCTGCGAAGAGACTGCTCCGATTCGATGGTTAATTCATCTGCCTGCTTCTCAAAGGCCTCGAGATGTTTCTCCAGTCGTTCTTCGTCGGGGGTCTTGTCGAAACCCTTTTCCAGCCGCCGCTCTCGCAAGATGCGTAACCGGTCTAGCTGTAGGCTAAGTCTCTCGTGAAGATCTCCCACGCAGAGACCTAGGTTACGGGTCGATTCCTTGAGTTGAGCCTCGTACACCAGTGTGCCGCGGGTACTGGACAGCTCGTTAAGCGCGTGACGGCCACTATCGTCCAGAGGACACGAGGGCGGCTGATATTCAGGGAGGGCTGTACGTGAGGCGATCCGGTCCATGGCAAAGGAGTTGCCGTCATCGGAGAGCCGACTATGGCTCACAAGGCGGCGTGACATGTGTGCATACCCGGCGGTGGTGGTGACAATGGAGGTGATGATGGTGGTGGTGGTGGTGGTGGTGATGATGGATCAAGGTGGGCCGACATTGCAGACAGACAGACGCGACGAGACGCGGTGCGTGGTATGCGCTGCAGAAAGTTGGTTCGGCTGCATGCGGTATCCGGGCTCCGTGTGAGTGGCCCCGGGACGGGTCCAGCTGTTTCCACGCTCCGGGCGCACCATCTGCATACTTTGGACGCGCTGCACGTGGCACAATGTCCGTTTCCGCGAAACCCAGGCGCTGGCATGGGCAACCGAAATCATCGATGCGCGCGCCATGGGATTTTCGCGCATCGAAGGCGCAAATCGAGATTCGAAGCCACACAGTGCACACATCAACCCCGTTGTGTGGGCTAGGCCGCCAAGACAGAAGAACTCTACATGATATGAAGGTAAATTGTCGCGATGCGGTGCGCTGACTTGGCGATTCGAGAACGGCACTCCTACGGCACTCGATATAGGTACCTAGAGCCGTCCGAGTTTTGCCAGCTTCGCGATCGGCTTCGAGAATCGAGACCCCGTCAAGTGCGCGACGTGGACAGGGGCAGACGGACGAGGGGTCGCACAACCGTCCATCACCGCCTGTTTTTCGTACATACATACCGGTACATACTGTAGTCTGTCAGTCACGAATTGGTCATACCTAGGTACCTATCCTCCAGAATCCAGATCGCCGTGCGAGTTGCCGCCACGCCCCATCGATCGCGCATCGAATTGTAGGTGAAGGCTCCATCGGTCCAATCCGGTTCATCCACTCATGCGCCCCTGACGCGTCGGCGATACCGCCCGCAACATCTGCCGCCTGCCGCAGCCACTATGTACCCATGTACATGTACCTACAGCCTGTTAGTGCGCTAACGGCCGCGAAATCCGAGCCTTGCTGCATCCTTCTCAAGTGCTCATCCTCTCGTGCTCGATCGCCAGCGCTGCGTGATGGAGATGGCGATCTTGAGATCAACCACTCCATCGCCCCGTTGTCGGTAAGCGGCCCAATCTCTGCAGACACCCGTCCTCTGCGTCTGTCTCCATAGCTCCCCCATTCGGCTGCCTAGGTATTGTCCATTGTCCGCCACGGGGTCCCTGAGTCCCTACCTCCGCATTTTTTCCCTTTATGTATCTCTCGCGAGTCGCCACTGAGACTCGTCAGCTGGCTTGCCTCAATGCGTCGACACGAACACGTTCGTCCAGCCCTTCCAGCCCTTCCAGCCCATCCGTAGAATCATCTCTGTATTCATCCACACATCCATGCATGAGTAGAAGCCGCAGCCCGTCAGCACCGCTTGAGCCACCCCATTCCATCCGGCTGGCCCAACAGCCTCGAGGGCTAGACTGTTGATCCCCGTTGGGTCGTCCTGTATGACGCTCGGGAGTCGGCGCAGTTCATGAGCCCACTCGCTTGAGTTTTGCTCTCGTCTTGATGCCGAGCGGGGTGTCTGTAGGCTGTTTTGTTTGGTGGATCCGGTCCTAAGAACCTGGTAGCTGCTGTTTGAAGCGTCTCGGACGATCTCAGATGGCGGTGCGCATCTCCGACATTCATAGGTATCTCTGACACAGTCCACCCGTAGGCTGTAGCCGGCTTAAAAGGTTTAGTCAAGCTGCTTGATCTTCATTCAGAATCATTCTTACTTCCCCGCCCACCTGCCTATAATTATTCTACTCTGCGTCTTGGCATGTTGTCCAAAGCGACACATCATCCTCTCTACTCTTTCTCGTTGAAATCCGATTTACGTGTCGTTTCCATTCATACGTGAGCCTGTTCGCGCTCATCATACGTTACGTTACAATGGGGCCAAAGGTTGAGATGGCCATGAACCCGTGGGAAGCACATGCTCTCAATGTAAGTCGTGCATGGAACACGCAGGTCTCGTTGTTCAAAGGGATTTCAAATACTTGACTAGCGACGGAAACTAATCTCTTCTTCTTCTTCTTAATTCTCTTCATAGTATCAATTTCCTGACGATCATCTGTCAGCTGTCGATGTCAAGCAGACCACTGCTCCTAGTAAAAGTAGATGGAGAGCTATGGAAGACCCAGTCTTCTATCCCGGGCTGTATTCAGCTAGTGGTTACGACCTGATCGCCATTTTGGTAGGCAAGCCCTTTGCTACTCTTTTATCGTCTGACGTCTTGACTGACCGCCGCATTAGCTTCGTCTCATGGCTCGACCTAATCCACAATTACAGCTTGGCGCCGTCGATTGCTCGGTGGCCCTGTTGCTGTGTGATCTCGAGAAGCCCAATGAACCGATTGTCTACACAACCGACGCCTTTTGCGACCTAAGTGGTTACTCTAAATCCGAAGTCCTTGGCCGAAACTGCCGCTTCCTTCAGTCAAATCCAACCGATTCCGGTGCTGAGAGAGATTCAAAACCTGTTGCTCCAAAGCCCTCCAGCGACTCGCCTTCGAAACGCATGCGACAAGCCATCGACAGCAAACAAGAAATTCAAACAACCATAACCAATTACCGGAAAAACGGCGAGTCATTTAAAAACTGCGTCAGTATCATCCCGTTGACTCTTGACGATTCTGGTCATCAATATGCCGTTGGATTTTGTGTCGAAGTTGCGTGAGAAGTCCATAGGCGGACTCTGCAAACGAAGCTACAGCCTGCGCCATAGACGAACATCGAGTCAACGTTGCTGGCAGCGGTGGCTTCTCCACGACCTGCAACATGTACTGGAACGGTTTCAGTGGCCAGTCCACATCTGCATCGAAGCGTCCAACTTTTGATCGTGCAGTGTCGTTTCTCTCTGTCTTTGTATTCGGGGCGTATAACTGTTATGGTTGGAGCGTGTATGAAGTTACTGCAAGGAGTTCTTTTGGAGTGAGTCATCTCTGTACGAATGGCTAATTGCATTGTGGCACGGATTTGTGTTCATTCATTCGCATACCAGTGCGAAGTGTACTCGGTTACTCGGAATCATAGAAGCCGAAAAGTCAAATTTTAACGTAGGCACACTGGAGTCTGGCAAATTTGGGTATGGAACAGCTCAGGGAAATGTCGATATATATTATATCTCATGTAGGGGCCGGCCCTCAGCTATATAGGGCCATGGGCAATAGATTTTATGATCTCTTTTTTCGTGATCGAAGAAGTTACGCTCCCAGTGACAGTGAATAATGAACATTGTGACGATATACCCAAATGGAGTCCTCTAAATGGAACAGACTTAACAGGGTAGATACATCGACCGACGAGCTTACTTCCGAAGACGTGCCGATCGCCTTCTACCCAAATTCGAGGCCGTTTCGGCGTCAGCTTTCGCTTCTTGCTCGACCTTCGGTTCAGCAGTTTTTGATTGAACCTTGCTTGTGCGGGTCTTTTTTGCCAGCGACTCGTTCAAGTCGGGTGCGTCCACCTTCTTACTCTGTGTGCGACGTCTCTTTGCTGTCGTGCTCTTCTTTTTGACACCAACGGTGTCGTCGGCGGCGGCCTCCTCCTCCCCCTCCTCCCCCTCCTTCTCACTTCCTTCATGTTCTGCCTTGACAGGCACCACTTGCCCAGCCTTCTTCTGCACGCCAGGCGCGAAGCAACTTGTTCGGCCACCGACAGTAATAAAGGAAATCTTTTCTCCGTTGGGCAGTTTATTCGCAGCTCCTTTATCACCCTTTCCCCAACGGTAATTAAACAGCCAGTGTGACGGGAACTCATCCGAGTCGCCCAACTTGTCCACCGCGACTTGGCAAACATATCGTATGGCCTCGTACAGCCTCTGAATCTCCACATCGCTAAAGGTATCACTATACTGTTCCGGGTGAAGTCTCGCTTGGTACAGAGTCTCGTCAGCGACCCAATTTCCGATGCCGCTAATTGTGGTCTGATCCAAGAGAAGTGCCTTGATTGGCACGTGGCGTGCTGTCATCTTGCCGCGCAAGTAATCCTCTGTGAACCGATCTGTGTCAATGACTGGATCTGGCCCGTTCTCCTTGAGCGGCGAGCATGCGCGGATGTCGGCCCCAGGACAGTCGACGAGTCGGACTCGACCGAAGCGCCGAGCATCTGTGAAGGCAACCTCGACCGCGGGGTCATCATCCGTCGTAAAATGGAACTTCCAGAACTTGGGAGGCCATTGGGCGCCGTCCTTGTCCTTGAGTTTTTTGTAATAGTTCGTGTATGCTGTCTTGGCGCCTCTGATATGAACCCATCCTGCGGTTTGTCAATCGTCAGCATGGGCCATTCTTTGCTCCAAGACCTCGAGTTCAACGACTGCAACACACCTGTCATCCCGAAATGCATGACCAGGTGAGGTGGCTTATCGAGTGTTATCCTGCGAGTAATGAGCGCGCTAGTGCGTGTGCCGGGCAAACGGAACGAGGCCGCCTACCAGAAGTATTTACCCTGACTACCTGCTGAAAGCACCTGAGCAGATTGTGCTATGTGAGTTTGCCATCTCGATGCCGCGATACGTAACATATGTAACAGCATGACTTCCAAAGGGATTTCAATGGAAAGCTTACTCTTTTTTCCTTCAGCGCAGCCTCAACAGCCGCACCTGAAGTTCCCACCTTGCCGAAAACATTGGCATCGTCGATGGCAGATGCGGTCTGGATCTTCTTACCAACCAAATGGAGACGCAGAAAGTGAACGATACGAGCGACTGGAGTTGAATACAATCAGTGATGGAATTACATGAACCTTTTATCTGTTGCGTACCTTCAGCTATCTCAGGCATCCTCAGTTTGTGTCACAGCCTCACACAAGCACATGTACTCTGCAGGAACTCCAACTTTTCCTCTTTCGCCAGCAGCCTGGAGTCGAAGCGAGCTTAACTAAAGAACGAAAGTGGCGCCTCCGCATCGTCATGCATCGGGCCGCGCCCATCTTGGCCGCATTACCCGGAGGCACGCTTCTCACACGAAACCCCGTGACCTGCTTACGTGACCAGACTTCGGCTCCACTAAACTCCACAGCGAAAAAAAAAGTCCTTTTTAGTCTGCGCGCGCAAATTTTCGTCTCCTTGTTCTGTTTCGTTTCTTCACAACACAACATTTTCAGCAAAATGGTAAGTTCACGAGAACGCAACTTGCACTCGCACCTTTCCCATACCTTCACTTTCCTGATGACACAATAAACCGCAAACTAGAGTCTTTGACCTCTTTTGGAATGAAACCTCTGTTTTTTTACACGTCAGTCTGAAAAAAGCTTGTCTTTGACTGCCAAGTAATCACTACGATGTACCGATGGAGCTAGACAGCTGTGCTAACTTCAACACCTTTAGGCTCAAGGTCCAAGTGGATGGTCATTGAATGTTTGCTGAAGGCGGCTCGCCCGCTCGTTGTTGTTATGCAATGGTACGTGTGAAATCTTTTATTTATCTCAAGTTGTCTACTTGTACAAAGTCGATCTGTTTCGTCGAATGGATCAACCGCATTTGCCTTGCGCTGTGATCTCCCTTCCTACCCAACATGAGCATCAGGCTGGACTCCGCTTCTTTCCATTGGAGGAGCTGATCAATGGCATCGAGACGGGTTTCTTTCTCCTATTTCGGTAGATGAAGCCATGACCATGCCGGTCAGTTTCTTCACTCACGATGGGGAAGCCAAATACCTGCTTCTTGTTCATGATTGGCAGTAAGGAAGGAAGTCACGTCGCTAGGCGTTGCGGTTAAACTCTTGATGACAAAATAGAAACCGATACGTGGTTTCTTGATGATCATTTTCGTATCAATATACGCTGGAAATTACCGGCTGAGATTTCTCTTTGACGATATTTAAAGGCTATTTCTGATTATACCACTTCTTCACTTTCATTTTATTGATTGACACCTTGACAATAAGCTCATAACTGACGCCTGATAAAGATCTCTAGACAAGGTATGCAATGTCGAACATCGTTTTGTACCAACCAACCTTTCATGATGAAGCGGCACTGGGCTCCGAAAAAAATCACATGAGCAAGAAAAGCCACATTGCGGCAGGCCTAGAAAACCTCGCCCACTGATTTCGGCAAAATATCGCCTGTCATCGCATCGGCGCTATCGACAGATGGGCTAACGTCTGCTCAAGTGTCTTGAGGTTTTATATCACCGTGCTTACTCCGCACAACATGACATGAATGAATGGTAAGCCGTCTTTGTTGCACATACATTCACCTCCGCCTTTCTGATGATACAGATGACGAGTCTTATTCGAGTTTTCGATGCAGATATTTATTCTTTTTATACCATTCATGCTTCACTGAACACGCACACATTCCCCCCATTGTTGCGAACTTGCTTTGATTGGCATTTGCTAACATGTGACAGATGCTTTACTGGTTAGTACCCGACTTCCATACAAACAAGCCTTAGCATGATGAACGCGAATGAAACGACAAGCATATGTCTGAGCTTCGGCAGCGACGACAAATCATCCGCTTTTTTTCTGACTGCAATTCTGTCCCATCGTAATGATGTCTTCCTGCGTAGACGCATTGACTGATTTGGCAGCAGACCTCGTCTTTTAGCCGTTTTTACAGCCGTGTAATGCTCCTTCATTGTAAGTTGCACTTGTTCTGCCCACCACCAATCCTGTTTTACATGATGTTAAACATATCACGACGGTCAACTTAGCCATATGCATTGATGACAACGCCTGTGACAAGGCACCTTTTCCTGACACTATCCACCACACATTCTTTTTATTCTTTTTTGGTCGTCTTCCGGGCTTTTACTAATGTCGCAAAGGTATAATGTGATTGCTCAAAGACATATTATCTTGTCTTGTGATATGATGGCGTGCGTGTGATTGTGACATTGTCTATTCAAGCGAGCCATATATTGCTATTCATGAGTGTCGGATTCGCAACTTGTGTGAAGTTTTAATTAGAGATACCTAGGCAGGCAGGCAAGGCAACCTTGTAATCATGAATCGATCTAGAAGCGAAATTTGCACCTCATGTTTCTGCGCATGTTATTTTGAGGCAACTTCTGAAAACTGGTGTCATGTATTGCGAAGTAGTGCGACGCTCATATTGAATGGTCGAGTATACTCAAAAAAGGCTTGGACTCGCACCTCATGATTGCGATATGCCGCTGACGTGAGTTCGCCGGCTTACGCACGGATGAATGCTGTCGAGGGCCTCCCTGCAATTGCACATGTGTAAGCCACCTCTTTGGTTTATCGGTACTGCCATGAACTCTCGGGCTTTTGGAATGAATTGTCCTCAATATCAACCTTGAAGTGTATAGGTATACAGGCATAATAGCAGAGACCTGGATGATTTGTGCCACGGCGTGATCTTTCGAGACAATCTCCAATGGTTCGACAACTACTCCGAACTCGTAAGGCTGGAAGTGATACTCCGTACATACCATTATCGTTGCATGGAAGATTTTGTGTCTAAGTTCCAACAGAGGAAATGCGCTGCGTTACGTCAGGGCATTATAGCTCATAGAGTTTCTGTCAGGACTCAGCTGCAGCAAAATCCGTAGGGCATAATAAAGTAGAGCCATCTTTTCGACCATCGTCATTTCGATCTACATGTACATACCAAGGATTCAGGAATCTTTGGTTCGAGGTTTCACGTGTTGCGTACCCTATATGAAGTTACTGTTATATAGTGACGTTTACCGCTATTCCACAAAAACAAATCAAAATATTCAATCCATCGGATAAGCGGATATCGGTTCGTTGTGGATTGGATATACGAGGCCGAACTCATCTCTGTATGTTATGAACTTATGATGTTATCACGAGTTGCATAGCAGAAAATTGGGTCGCAGAGAATATGTGTGTATGGTGTATATCACGATCGACAATGTACAATTCCGTAACATACTAGAAAAGTATGTGCATGCCTATGATGTGCTATCATAAATCGCTATGTAGAATAGGTCCTCGTTCGTAGGGAAAATCTCATGGTGCGGATGATAGATACAGTAGGTATTAAGTATAGGTAGTAACGAACCCCAGGGCAAGCCAAAACACACAAAAGTTAGTAGTATGTACATCATTCGCGGCAAAAGCCCAAGTTGAGCCTCATCAGCTCAGCTTGCTTGCTTTCCCATTCACCCCGAGACATACTCCAAGCAAAGCATGCATGTCCCCTCTCGCCCGCGCCAAATGAAACGTAGACACTAATAGGAGCATTACGCAGTCCGTACAACATCGCCGATCGCTAAAGAACCCCGAGGCCAAACTCTCCGCGAACAAGAGAAGTGCCGTCAAACTCGACACACAGTTGATAAGTCCCGACTTCTGCCTCACTATGAAGCCGCCGCCTTCTTCTCATCCAGCACCGAAGCCACCGGCGCCTTTTCGCCCGTCACGCCCGCCTCTTGCGCTGAATGAGCGGTATCCGCAGGAGCCGCCCCGAGTATGCCCTCCTTTTCCGTGCTGTGAGCTACCGCGGGAGAAGGTGCAGGCGAGGAACTAGCCGGAGAGCTTGCCTCAGCAGGCCCAGTCGCGCCACATGCTTTCTGGATGACCAGGAACCACTTCTGTGCATCTGCCGGGGTGTGCGCCTTAAAGGCAAGCTCAGTGCTGCCAGTGAGTTTGGAGCTCATGGTGCCGCTCTTGTCTTTGCCCTTGACGTTGAATTTGTCGCCGCTGGGGGCCCCGATGACGGCATCGGGGAGGTACATGGACAGTTCGGGCTTAGGGTTCTGTCGAAGGTCGTCTGAGTCCTTGAACTCGTGCAGCCACTTGGAGGGGGTGACGACATAGTAACCGGTCGAGTAGCCCCACGACAGCTTGTTGCGCGATTTGCGCTCTAGAGAACCCTCGATGAGAGGTTTGGTGGCGGCGTGGTCCATGTTAGGGAATTGGATCGCCTCGACCGAGCGCGGTGGTTGATCCGGATTGGCCAAGCGATCCGATGACCGCTGCGTGAAGTTTTGCCATTCAAAGTTGGCGGGGACGCACTGCATGGTTCCTAACATGTCTTGGTACAAGGCGCGGGTCTTCTCGCCTTGGCCGCCAGCGAGCTGGACAAAGGCTTCGACGGCCTGCTGGAAGACTTCGATGACGTGGGCCTCAAAGGACTGGAAGTTGGTCTGGACAGCAAGAAGGTCGTTGTGGTGGTTGTTCTCGGCGAGAACCTGGTTGCTCAAGCGGTGCAAAACGCCTCTGTGGACGACATAGGGGTCATCCGCAGCGTTGAGCCTTGCACCAGCAGAGTCGTACGACGCAGCTTGCTGGCCGAGAAGCTCAATCTGCTTTTGCGTGATATTGCGCAGCTTTTCCACCTCCTTGGCTCCACTCTGAGCACCGCTCTGCAGCTCCTTGGCCTTGTGCTTGATTTCCTTGTGAAGGCGCTCGAGAATGGGCAATACGGATCCCTTGAGGCTTTTCTCGGTCTCGATGTTGGTGTTGATCTGAGACTGCGTATTGGTGCGCATATTCTCGAAAAACCCCGCAACACCCCCGAGGCTCTGGTCGAAGTGATGACCCTCTCGAAGGGGGTTGGAGATGGTCTATCCGAGTTGTCAGTCCGTGTGCTCTCTGCGATATCCGAACTGCTTGATGTCTTACCTTCAAGACCTTCTCATACTCCTTTGCCTGGCGGCCGTGAACCTTTTCCACCGCAGAGATGTACTCCTCGAGATAGCCACAAGCATGTTTCCATGCCTGCAGACGCTCAGCGAGCAATCCAGCAGTCTACACAGACCGAGTCAGCTGTAGGCCTGCGGGTTCGGACAATACAAGAGTTCCTGGCTGATTGTGATCGTGATCCGGCAGGTCCAACAAGGTCCAACATAGAACTCACAGTGTTAGGGTCAAAGTCGGGGACCGCATCGGCAGCATGCGAGCTTAGACCCGTCGTCGCCCTTGAGGGCAGGGTGGTAGTGGCTGGAGAGACCGGAGACGCCATAATCAGCAGTTGTCGCAAACCGAGATGAGTTCAGTAGGTATGTAATCGGCAGCGGGGGGGAAACGATGTGTCTCTCTGGGACCCTGGGTACGAATAAGGAGGTCGATGGAGCTGGGAGCTGGGACTCGGGAGCTTCGTCGTGGTGGAGTCAACGCAGTCCTTAAACGGCACCAGGGGGTAAACAGGGATAGAGACATATTTAGCTAGGTTTAATACGTAGCGAATCACGTTGCAAGCGTTTGCAGGAAGGACTCGCACAAATGCCGCGTCGCTTATTACGGAGTACTCCGTATGTACTCCGTAAGCTCAAGGACATACATGCACATTGCACGTTGCAACTGTCTCCGGTGCCGAGGTCACAGGTGGGGGAGGCACTGATGAGGCAGGCAGAAAGGCAGCGAGGCAGAGGTACTGGCGTGAACAGGTAACGACAAGCGAGTTAGTAAACGACGATGAGCTGCACAAGTTCCGTAGCTAGCGAAATGTAACATGTATGTACCTATTTAAATGATAGCATGCTCCCATCGTCTAGGTATTCGTGGGAGGATACGGGGTTTCTCGCGAGAAGTCGTCCCTGACACAAAGTCGCAAAGGCGCGCAGGTCCTCATGACGTCAGGACCAGCTTCGCCGCATTTTTGCCAAAGTGTTTGCCAGTTTGCCGCCTTGCCCCGCCGCTTTGGCAACACCTCTCCTTGCGACGACACGTGCACATCACAAAAGACCGTGGGAACGATATATGAGATGAGATGAGATGGTGACTCATTCTGAACAAATCCATAGGTTCACGGCCGTTGGCGGCAGAACCACGGTGAAACATGGCAGAGAGTCAGAGACAACTGGGACGAGGCTTTGCGAATTTGCGATCACCTCACCTCATGCCATGATGCCACCAATGCTTCATGTTCTGGTTCGGGCGATTTCTGTTGTAATTATCGGTGGATACCCTCATCCGGCATCGGGCCATGGGTTTGGAAGCTGGAAGTTGGAACGACCAAAGGTCCAACCAAATGAAGCAAGGCACCCGCAACTTGCAAGAACGATGAAGACACGCGATTTTAGTACAAACGATACATACATATGTACTCCGTACCTGACAGAACTTAGAGGGGGTTTTCTCGGCTGCTGTGCGACTCCACTTGTGCGCAAGATTGGAAGACCCTGCGTTCGCGTCCCACAAGAGTCCCACCACGGGATCCGCATCGTCATGCATCGGTCAAACTCGGCCCCACCATCGACAAACCCATGGAAGCAAAAGCACAGACAAAATGGCTTTTCTCGACGTGGCGTACATACCTGGTACATACATAGACCCTGAACTTCTGAAGATTGTACCTACCTAATAATGTACAGGTAGTGTATGTACATATGTATGCACAATGGTATAAGAAATCTGAACTTTGATTCTTGTGATGCACCTTGCGCTGTTCTCTTCTGTGCTGTTCGCTATGATATTCTTCTCCTCCATGACATGCGTCAATTAATCAACATGAAGCCGTCTTTCTTCTGTGTGCCCGATTTCCAACGGTCCGCGATAGACGGCATGCTAACTGCTCATCGCCCATGGGCATTCTAGTACGCTACTTTCCAATAGAGCAAGACTAGCCTGCCGTAGAGAGAAGGGGAAAAAACACGTAATAACAAGACGCCCCGTCCAAACCGTGACTTGTATGCCAGAGGAAAGAAACAAAAGACAAATACAATGTATCCACCCAACCGATGAATGAGTGCCTGCTCTCCCCAACGCCGTATGTAAAATGTGCTTGATGCCGCTAGAGAATTACATCCACCATCACTGCCCGAGTGAGGATAGGTATGCTAGACCAAATGAAAATTCTGTTTGCTCTTCTTTTGTTGCGGATGCGATTAAGGAGTCTGCTCTCGTACTAGCCAAAAATTGGTGACTAGGTGGTCTAAGTGGTGCTCGGAGTCGCTGCCTCTAGACCAGTGTCGAAAGGTCTACTGGGCGCATTGCTGGTGTACTCGCCGAACCGATCTTCGCTGATCGACGCTAAAGGCTCAACATTAACGTCCGTCGCTGGAGGGGTGCGAGGTGCATAAAGTGCAGTCTGGTAATCCGGGACCAGTCCTGCCGTGGGTTGAGCTCGATATGGCGCAGGCGTGCGGACGGCGGTAGCATAGCTGGGCACGCGGTTCAATTCCGCAAAGTCGGTCGAGTCGACATCGACGTGCTCAGTCGAGTTTCTTCCCGAATTCTCGTCCACGCTGTTACTCCTAGTCAAGCATGTTGAAGGCGGTTCGGACCGTGACAGGGAGATGAAGGGGCCCGAGGTCGGCGATACCCTACCAGAGGGGGATTGCGATGGCATCGAGGTGAAGGATCGGTTCCTACGTGAAGGATCAAGTGACACGTCGGCCAGCCGCGACGATAGAGCTGCTGGCGCAATCGTAATCGTGTGCCCGAGCGAAGCCAGATTCTCCATCGACCCGCTCCTCGACTGCGCATAGAACGGGCTGCTCACCCCGGATTGGATAGACGGTGATTGAAAGCCGGAAATGTCCACGTCTTCGTACAGTTGATCCAGCACGTGTTCGCCGTAGCCCGGTGGCGCAATTGCTACATTTTCTGTCGTCGGAGTAGAGCTGCTTTGAGAATGGTTGATGAGGTTGCCTTGTTCATCAAAGGGGATGTTGGGCGAGATGAAGATTGACACAGGCAAGGTTGCGCGAAGCTACAAGACATGGATTAGCAACACATACGCTTCTTTTTCACTTCGCTTGGAGGCTGCCCGCCACAGCCATTCCCCCCCAAAAAGGCATACCTCTGAAATGTGGCCGTCGGGGTTCTTTAGAGCCACGGTCAGCTTAATCTTGTGTCGAACCTTGATACCATGATGATTCAGATCCTGTATGCATTGCCGTAGTCGTTTAGGAAGAGGCAACGGTTTAACCAAAGTCCAGCCCTCCTGACCGGTATCTTCAATCATGTCCTGCCAATGCTCCTCCCGATTCGCTTCGAAACGCCAGGTAGCGACCTCGCGTTCTGTACGATATTCCCGCATGCTGAGGCCTGTAGCGCCTTGAATCCAGCAGTCGCGGATCTCAATCATTTTAGCCGTAATATCGCCTAATTCGAGACCCTTGAGAAGCGGAGTAAACCGCATTTGCATATTAATGATACCACCAAACACGACGGCCTTTTGAGGTATGATGATGGAATAATCGACCTTGTTGGGCCAAATATTCTCCACGCTCATAGCATGCAGGAGTTCCAAAGCGGCGGGTTCGAGGGTGCGGATGATTCGAAGATGCTTGTACGCATGCAAGTCGTAGGCAAGCTTCCCGCGGCTGACCGTGGCTTTGAGACGGTAGGTTATTGAAGCTTCCGGAATACCCTCGACGCTTTCGGCCGTATCCCCTGGTAACATATACTCGAAGGGATATTCGTAGTTGCCTGCAGGTAGAGTCATGCTCTTTCCGTGTTGGACCCCGACAAAAGGTTTCCATCGGTGGTCGAGTATTACCGTCGCTTTGTCAACTTTCTGCCCGGAAACGGTGGGAGCGGTCGATCTGTAATCAGTCCATCTGTTGGGGGGTTTCCCAAAGTTAGGGCGATGATCGACGACGCGAGAGCCAGAACGTTTGACTGTATGATGGAGGAGGCATACGATAAGCGCAATGTGCCTACGAGGCGCAAATGGATATCCTCGATGCGCAGAGGAGACGAGAGGCAGAGAACGACAACTCCTTTGAGGAGTTGACCCGAAGACTCGTGATCATTTCCTCGAAAGACGATGAAATCTTGGTCTAGCCTGAGTAAAGCAGCATCGTGTTAGCAAAGCGTTGTTGCAACGTCTCAAGACAAAGACAACAAGTCATATTTCCCCGGGAGGGGGCCACTGCGGAAAGTGGCGCGGCATGGGACTTCCACCTTTGTCTTGGCTTGGCAAGTTGGCACCAGATGAATGAAAACATACCGAATATCAAAGAGACTGTAGCTATTGCGACCCGTCACCGATGCAAACGGTTTGAATGGCATGGTCTGAGAGCAATATATGCCGTGCAATCGAGGCGAAGGAGAAGGCGACGACAAGTCGCAAAAGCGTCGTTTGTAGCAGTTGACGCGGGAGGAAGGAAACCAGTAACTCGCGCAGGGAGTTGGTATGGGAAGCGAACGAATTTGTAGTATGCAGCCAGGGGATTCCGGAAAGGTTGAGGGGTATATTGGCACTTCGTAAGAACAGGGGAAGCAGGTTGGAGCAAGTTGGAGCAAGAGGATAGCAGGACAGGAGGATCAAAGAGTCAAAAAATAATTATTATGGCCAGCAGATTTGGTGGAGCCCGCGGGCCGGAAAGTTCGACGGATGGTTTGAGTCCAAAGCACATGCCTAATCTCGCCAGCTGATTGCTCAGATTGTTGCCCAGCTGATGAGATAGATGGCTCTGCAAGTATCTTTCGTCTTTCTTTTCTTTTCCCTTCATGCAGCTGGAATTTGGATGCTGCTACAAGATGAAGCTCGGCCAAGTTGGCGGCCGTTCTTCTTTGACGCAGGAGCCCGGGTCTGAGTCTGGAAACGGTATTGCCAAAGGCCTCCTCAAGAGTCAATGCACACCCGTTTCGCCGTTTCGCCGTCTTCTGAGTCGGATTGTTCCGTCGCGTTGCCTCCGGTCGTCGCGTCTTGTCTTGCGTAGTATCGCTCCGGTCCGGATAAGGCCTTGTGCGTGTCGATTGCGTCTTGCCTTGATACAGAGTACCTAACTGTAGGTACTCCGTACCTTGAAGGGTGCGGGCCGAGAGACGTTCGACTCACAAACCCTGCAGAATGGCGTCAGGGAGGGGTCTTCTTTGCTCGCCTCACAGGCTCACACTAATCGCCCCCAATGGAACTCTCCACTTTCTTTTCCAGCTTCTCAACGGGCTTGGATTCGACAATCGGCGGTTTCGCGGAAGGTGCAGGTGGCCGAAACGTACCTGCCCGGGATGGAGCTTTGGCCGCAGGTTCGCATACCAATCAGGGGAGGGGTCCAGTGGGTCCACGCGCCTGTCAAAACCAACCTTGGGTAGGTACCTTGGCAGCACACAGGCTATACATACATAAAGTCTAAAGATACATACATATATATGTACATCCGTAGTACTTTGTACATACGGAGTATGTAGATGGTTTGGTAATTGATCTTCGCGCGTTTCCTTCCCACCGCAGATGTTTTATTACGGAGTACGGCTACGCCTTCCGTGCTCATGAGTGCGCGCGCGCGCGTGTGTGTGTGGGAGATGTATCATGTACCTACCTAGGTATGCGGGAATGACGCGCGCGAACTTTGTCTGTGGCCCGTGGGGCATGTCTGCAACAATGGTTGCGCGATGGAAATTTGCTTAAACCCCGTGCTGCAGTTGATCAAGATCCAAGATGCGAATCGAGATGTCATGCACATGCCGATGCTGAACAAAGGTGAGATCAGACATCACGCCCAGACATACGACGCTGTTTCCGACCTGGTAGGTATGTAGATATATTCATGTTATACCATGAGACACAGTGTAGGATTTTGACGGTAGTAGGTAGGTACATGCTGCATGCATGACTCGACCAACTACCTATCAATCTTGAATCGAAATTCGCTAAACTATCCAGTCCAGATGAATACCTGCCCGTCACGGGCCGTCAGCAGAGGCCCAACTGCCGACAACAAGGCGCCTTGGCCAGTCGTGAGCACCACAGCCTTGAAAGCCTTCTTGATGATGCGCACCGCTACGTCGGGAAGACTAGGAGGGCAGCCGGCAATCCACGCCGTACGATTACCTATCAGGTAGGTACAAAGCCCACCAACTAGGTACCTAGCCTCGATCCCATTTACAAGGTTTGGATTCTGGAGCCTCGTGAGAGTGACGCGTGTGATTTAGCGCGACATGCGCCTCCTACATACCTAGGTAGTACGGAGTACATATGTCACTGGGTACATGAGCACGCCTTGAATGGACCGAGATTAGACCGGGTATACATACCTACCTAGGTACCTACATACGGAGTACTTCAAGGTATACTCCGTATCTCCGGAGTCCGTACGCTCTGTGCACAAGTCCAGTTCGTGATTCTTCAACGGAACACACGTTCCAGATTGCAGCCGTGTGTACTCCGTACAACCGTGTCGTTCGTCGCCGGCTTGGCACCGCTTCCTCAGACAGACATCATGCGGGCTGAACACCGGCCGCGAAGCCAATAAACTGGAATTTAAAGACATGTCTGGCCTAAGTTGAAACTCCAACAAGCTGCAGGACAAAAACCCCCTCGGCGTGCCTCGTCTCGTCGTGTCCAATGTCCATCCTTGCCTTCCAAGTTCCTGGCTGAGTGCTTTTCCCCTGCGGCAGCCTCGCGGCCCTCGCCTCGCCACCGTGTCTCCACTGAGCTCATCCTGCTATTGGTGCACAGCACCTGGTAGATATGGGGCAGATTGATGAAAGAAATATGAAGTGGTTGGTCGATAATGAGTTTGATGATAGCGTAAAACGCTCCCACTCGAATTTCCAGCTACGTACGGAGTACATACCTACATATGTATCTCTGCTTCTAAGTTCTCACTTATCTGGCCTGGCAACATGGATCATTGGATTTGGGACTCATGAATCCGTATTTGCGCCATTAATCGCGGCTTGCTATGTATCTAGGTTTGGACCAAGCGGTCAGGGCAAGATGGCACGTGCACGAGAGCTTCTCATAGGTGCAAATTGGCCGTGGCCGAACTTATTATGCAACGTCGCTAAATAAATGATAAACGTCTCGGCCTGCAATGCAATCGATGCTGTACATCAGAATTCGAAACGGGCCAGACACCCATCGGCTTGGACACCCGTGGGCTTGGATGCCCCATCGACTTGGAGCCGTACATCGACTTGAAGACCACCGCACCGACTTGCAAATACTGTACGTCCTCGCTTTCCTGGCTCTCTGCACCCAATCAGCCAGCAATGAGCATTCTTTCTGAACATGAGAGGTTCGCCTCGCCGGGTTCCACTCCTGGATACTTTTGCATCCATCTAGGAGGAAACCTGCAACATGAACGCTAAGCCTCACAAGGTCCACAAGGGTGACCCTCATGCCGTCGGGTTTGCTTCCGTTAGGTAGGACCAAACACGGAACAGGGATCACGATGCGTTATCATGCCAAGCCAAAGCCCACTCCCGGGATGAAGCTGGTGGCCCGAACAAGGAAATGACATACAATCTTCCGATCCCAGAAAGAATTTAACCCACGAAAAAAAAACCAAATGCAAGCTCATGAAATAATTGGGACCCAGATAAGCATGACGGCGCGCGTCTTGTAGAATCGGTTGAGGACGACTCACGAGCGTAGCTTATAATACCACCAAGCGGCAGATTGTCTGTCGCGTCTTTTTGAGTACCGGTACGGAGTAATTAGAGGTGGGTCCGGGATTGAGGCCTGTCGTGAAAAGAGTTCCTGGATTGCTGCAAGCTGCCATCTTCGCCACATCAAGATCGGAGGCGTACGGAGTACATAGGTACATACTCTGTACAAAGTTGGAAACTAGATGTACGGTGGTATATTCTCCGTACGAAAGGTCGCAGAGTTTTGGCCCCCTATCTGTCACGGGAATGCTCTCATCTGTGCTACTCCTTGGTGTTTTGAAAAGTAATTGCACCTGTGACCTTCTATCGTGTACACCGGCAATGTATACGTATCTACCGGTACTCTGACAGCTATGCACATTCACATATCCCTTCTTCAGAAGTCCAGATGCCTGTTTTAGGTACTTACAGACTTCACCTACGTGGGCACCCCAGAGCTTATAAGCAGGTACCTAAGGTAGCTTAACTCGAAAAGCACTTGTCCAGATACGGAGCACTGCCTAGTTCAGAATGCGCGGGAAACAGGAAGCAAAAAGAAAGTTCTTAGGGTAACTATGTACTCCGTACGGAGTGTCGAATTGCTTAGCTGCCTTCATTCCTATCCGGAGTCTACACCCATCAACTTGCATCCCAAGTACCAAGTCCAGCTTTCGCCGCATAATAACGGGTGAGACAACTTGGCAATAACTATGATAGTACATGCACGAAACCATCCAGATCTGATCTGGTGGCAGCCCATTTACACGCGTCTCGACTCTCGCCATCATCCCCCCTCCCCCCTCATTTTAGAAAAAGTCCGATTCCCATCATCGTCGATTCTCACAAACAGTCTCCATACACATCATGAGACATGTCCACGCGGCAACGCGCAGCTTGCTGCCGGTCCAATCCGCGTATACCTACTCTCACTCTCTGTCTCGTCCTCTCCTTGCAAGCTGCAACAAGCTTGTGGTTACAGATACGCATGTACATATGTACATGTAAAACTCCAACGGGAATTTCAAGAATGCCCTCTGTTCCTGGGCGTTGCCCATCGGAGGCATAACGGTACGTGACCTCGTATGATGAATGGCTGATGAGAATTTATTGCCAAGACCTCTGGCTCCCAGCCTCCAGGGCAGGGGTAAAACACGCAGACTTGCTCGCCTTTCACGTACATATGTACTTGCTTGTGCACTCAAGCTCATTCCTCGAGAACTTACAAGCTACTTCCCCGACCATGGTGGTCTGAGATGTCGGGGAAAGGGCCATACGTCCAAGACATTTGGTGACCATCTCGGCACTAAAAAGGCCTTGTGATTTGTCCGTCCCCATGCCATGCGATTGGGGTTTCGCTTGTGGTCCGTGGGGAAGAGGGGGAAGTCGGGGAAGAAGAAACCGAGAACAAGAGATCACGTTGGAATCACCTGGTTTTCCTAAACATATCACACGACAGAGAGGGGGATGATATCTCCGATGTGTACTCCGTACGACAAGACATGTTCACAGTGACACATTAAAGCACATGACACATTGTTGCCATCGTACAAATCAACCACACGGTCAGAAAATCCGTCGCGCAAGCTCCCTTTCTTGATTTCATACAACGCAACTATACAATGATGCTACACAGCACGCCATCATCATCGGGTGTTTCGTAAGTACGCCCTCCATACACACAGTCCTGGACTGACGGCAAACTTCGTGCACAAGAATGACTACGCCAAGCCACGAGGCGTGGACAGCGCCCTGCTATCGATCATACACGCCCAGCAGGAGGATATTACACTGATTTACCTGGTCGCATCCATGTCCTCACATGACCTGGTAGACTGTCAGTATCTCATCGATTCGGCCTTTCTCTCTTATTGCTTGTGTCTCGAGGCAGGGCGGAGGGGGTAGCGGGGTTCAGGAATGTATTTTTGGGGTGTGCGAAGACACGCACCGTTCTTGCAACTTGTCATGATGGCCTCTTCTGTGAAATCCAGCCAACATGCTGGATGAGAATCAATGACTGTGGTCTATTCGCATTTGTGGAGTCAGCCACAACAAATCAGGTTCGTCGCACTTGGAAGTTGGATTGTTTGCCTTGAAACTCACCAGAACAGGAGGCAGAATCGGAATCCTAGACCGCGGCTCCACGGGATGAGAGACGCCATCACCATCCTCATCGCCTTCGAAGCCGGAATTTGATCTCACCATCCCGTGGCCCCCGGTGCCGAGAGGACCAGGGGCGTCGTTCCGGGGAGGAGCCCCGGATGCGTCAGACACAGATCCTCGCTGTCTCGTCAAGGTCTATCTCGAAATTAGTCACGCCAACCTCTTTTCGATACGGAGCACAAAAGAAGACAAAAGGGGCGTGCGTGCGTGCGTGCATGTATGTATGTATGTATGGATGTGGGTGGCTACAGCTGGGTATACCTTCGGTCTGTGAAGCATTCCCACGTTGAAATCCCAAAGACATAATCGGCCATCCTCGCCAACGCTCCCAAACCGATAAGTGCGCTCGTCGCACCTCCAGAGGTCGAATGCCAGGGACGAAACCCACGACTGGTGTCCCTGACATCGTGCAACCAGAGCAGAATCTGCAGCGGACCAAATGGAAATCAAGTCGTCTTGCCCACCCGTCAGGACGTACTTGCCATCTGGCGTCCAGCGCACGCAAGTCAATCCTCCGTAATAAGAATAGAACAAGTCCAGAAGCCTGTGTCGGATCAGGTCCGTGAGTCAGAAACAGCTATCAACAAACAGGCCGGGTGACCTGCTCAGCAGATCATAAACAAAACTTACTCTTCCTCGAGATAGTCAATCAACCTTAGGGTTCCGTCCTCGGACACCACGGCTAGATGGCGGTTGTCCGGGGAAAAGGCGAAGGCATTGATGCGCTGATTTGATGTTTTCCACGCAGCGACTGGATTCGTCTTCTGATTCTGCGAATGCACCGACTTGCTTATATGCATCTTGATGCCGGATCTTACGCCGTTCTGGCTATCTCCCGACTCACTACAATTCAAACTTTGCCCGTCTTCCTCGGGAGTAAATGGCCCGTCATCTTTTTCTTTGTCGTAGACCACCAAGGAGCCGTCCATGTGCGCGGCCAGGAACAAATTTTCAGAACCTGGAATCCATTCGATATGAGAAACGGGAGTGTGGTTGACGACTCCCTGTAATGGAGAATATGCCATGTCAGATTCCATTCACCTGTGTATTGAGGACGGGGCTACCATGTCTACTCACGTTCTTATTCATACGTGTATATCTTTGTGAGATGGGCTCCCACCAGATGATCTCGCCCGTTGAAAAGCCCATGACAACATCAATGTGTGATGCGCTTTTCGTCACCATATTGACATCATGGCACAAGCAATGCGCCTTGGTGAAGAGGATCTTGGTAAAGTAATCTTGCTGCTTTACGTGTTAGATACTACACTGGATGTCTCCGCAGATGTGTGCTCTGGGTAGTGACCTGCCTTGTTTGGTGATGACAGATCCAGCCACTGGAATGCACGATTGATATTCGCAAAGGCAAAGATGCCGTCACCAGGCCTTTCCGTCATCCTTCTCGACAGGCTATCACTGACGATGACCCGGGAGATGAAGGACGAATTGCTCTTGGTGACATTATTTTTGGGCTTCCTGCGTTTGTTTACATCCTTTGTGTGTGCTGGCGCGAGTAACGAATTTCCTTCTCCAAAGGCAGGGTTCGATCCCATAGTAGTGGAGTTGGGCGCATCACTGGTCGAGGGAACCCGTCCATCTTCACTGCTCATGCCACCCTCGGCGGAATATCTTGCTTCGCCAGACTGGTCCGTACTAGAGCCTGTAGCACCCATTGGCAGGGCCTTAGCAGCAAGGCCTCGGTAGACGAAGGGCGGCGGCCGAGACTGAATCCGAACCAGAGTCATCTTGGTGCCTATGGAGGCCGGTTGTGGGTTGGTGGCCAAAGGGTTAGGATTTACAATAGGGGCTTCTGATGGGTGTGGTGGAGGCGTCGCCAGTTGCAGATCTTCTTTGAGGATGTAGGTGCCTTGAAGGTCCAATCAGTATGTCTTTCGGCATATCAATAGCAGCATCTTCGCGCCAAGTTTGGTGCTCACAGACCTTCTCCGACGAGAAACTGCCACTCTGGCCCGGCAGGGGTCGATATTGTATTATTGGTCTCGATCATTGGCACGATGCCCGTTATACCGGTTGCACCGTAGGAGCTACCAATCGGGTATCGAGGTGGAGGAGGCAAAGCACTGAGATGGTTTAATCAGCCATGGAATGGAATCCGCATAAAGAATGGTGGAAAGGAAGTTGCGCAAGAAGGCTTGCGAACGCAGTGTTGGCACGCTTCAGAGCATCGCTTTACACATACAACATGATGGTGGTTATTTTCTCGGCCGGCTACAAATTCTCATAGGTCGAGAGGCCGCAATCTGGCGTACAGGTCGACGATACGACGGCATGCACCCGTCTCGTCGCAAACCAGATGGGATGTCGTCTTGAAGGTCCCGCGTGACAGGGAGCGGGGAGGCTGTTAACGATGCGCCGCCCTCTAATGGATCGCCGGGACGTGTAAATTCCACAAACAAGGGACTGGAGATGAGCATAGGACGTCGGATTGAACAGAACGGCGAGACGAAGATGCTGAGTGGAAAGCAGTTCAGACCTGGCAGCTTGGTACAGTAGCATCGACGGAATCGGCTGCTTGTGACGACAGGTCTGGCCGGGGCTGCTTACCCGGAGCTGAGCTGACCTGGGGTTGGTGAAGTGTGGGGGTGGCTTTCGGCTGGCACCCATCATCCATGGCATCGAATTGATAGCACAGGATGCTGGATATACAGTGCTTGTAAGTCTCCGATATGGCCAGACGCCATTACGGATGGCTCATTCGATGAGTGGCCGAGTCCCCAGACCATTATGTATTTCGAGACGGCTTCGAAGGTCGATGACCAGCATGTAACATGCGAAGCTCCCACGCCGATTTTCGACCATGGACTGAGTGTTACGGGTCTGTTACCCAAGTGCTCCTTCAGCAGTTTCCGCTAAGTCGGGAAATTCGGGAAGCTGTGGCTGAAATCGGTGAAACAGCCTAGGGTAGGCTCGGGGCTGGCCGGGATTGAGACGCAGCAACAAGACGCAGCAACAAGCATTTTCAGCCCATGCCAGGCTCCAGCCATCCCGGCCGTCATCTCCTCCGCCCTACGGTCATGCGATGCAGCAATCGTCCACGACTTACCAGGACGCCGCCGCATTTCAGACAACACGCGTCGTAGCCTCCGCCATCGTCGAAGAAATGGCTCTGCTCTAGAACATTACTGCAACAGAGAGTCAATCATAGCTTGAGGCAACAGTCGCTCTAGGAGCTCTGCAATAGTAAGCTCTGCAAGTGCAACAGGAGCTCTGCAACAGGAGCTCTGCAACCATGACAACAGGTAGGTGCTCCAATGCGAAACTCTCCATCTTCCGTCCGTCAACGGATTGCCTGCTACATCATATGACGACTCGTACTGACTTCAAGCTTTGTTCAGTTCGGATTTGCGTATGCGGGGACGAAAGCACCGGGAAGTCCAGCCTGATCGCTTCTCTGGTCAAGGACCAGTTCATGACCAATAAGATACAACCTGTTCTGCCGCAAATCACCATTCCGCCAAGCATCGGCACGCCCGAGAATGTGACAACAACCATCGTTGACACGTCGGCTCGCCCGCAAGACCGCACAACTCTGCGCAAAGAGATTCGAAAATGCAATGTCATCATACTCGTGTACGCCGATCACTACAGTTATGAGAGAGTCGCTCTCTTCTGGATGCCTTACTTTCGTTCGCTTGGCGTCAACGTTCCCGTCGTACTTTGTGCGAACAAATCGGATCTTGCCGGCCAGGGTAGTACGCCACAGATTGTTGAAGAGGAGATGCTGCCTGTCATGGCGGAATTTCGCGAAATCGACTCGTGTATCCGAACAAGTGCTCGCGAGCACAAGAACGTCAACGAACTATTTTTCCTTTGCCAGAAAGCCGTGACGCACCCTATAGCCCCCCTTTTCGATTACAAAGAGGGGCGACTGAAGCCAGCTTGTGTGGCTGCATTGAAGAGAGTGTTCTTCCTATGCGATAAGGATCAGGACGGCTTTCTAAACGACGCGGAAATGCGAGACTTCCAGGCTCGGTGCTTCGACAAGCCTTTGACCAGTGAGGATCTCGATAATATCAAGATGTCCATCTCCAAAGCTATGCCGAACACGAGCATGGAAAGAGGAATCAACCAATCTGGATTTCTGCAGCTCAACAAGATCTATGCTGAAAAGGGTCGACACGAAACCATCTGGATCATACTTCGCAAGTACCACTACACGGACAGCTTGAGCCTGGAAGACAAGTTCTTGCACCCCAAGTTCGACGTCCCGGAGTACTGCTCTTCAGAACTAAGTCCCATTGGATACAGATTCTTCGTCGATCTGTTCCTGCTCTTTGACAAAGATAACGACGGAGGCTTGAATGACCAAGAACTCGAGGCTCTGTTCTCACCTACCCCTGGTTTGCCGGCCTCTTGGGTAGACTCCTCTTTCCCCTCATCCACAGTCCGGAACGAAGCCGGATACATCACCCTGCAGGGCTGGCTGGCGCAATGGAGCATGACAACCTTTCTTGAACCAAAAACGACCATCGAGTATCTCGCGTATCTGGGCTTCGAGCCCCATAACGTAAAGGAGGGAATCACGGCGGCTCTCAAAGTCACAAAATCCCGTAAGCGAAGACGGCGCCCCGGCAGAGTGGAAAGGAACGTGGTTCTTTGCTACTTGATCGGGGCTGCCGGAGCGGGCAAGTCTTCCCTCCTCGATGCTTTCCTGAACCGGCCGTTTGATGGACTTTACCATCCAACCATCAAACCCCGTCGCGCAGTCAACAGTGTCGAGCTTCCCGGCGGCAAGCAAGTCTACCTGATATTTGAGGAGCTCGGCGAACTAGAGCCCGCCATCTTGGACAACCGAACGAAGCTCGACTCATGTGATTTAATCTGCTACGCTTATGATTCCTCGGACCCCGATTCCTTCTCGCACATTGTCGACATGCGATCAAAGTACCCCCAATTGGACGAGTTGCCGTCGATATACGCCGCTCTCAAGGCGGACAAAGACAAGACAACGCAGCGGAGTGAGCTGCAACCCGATCAGTACACATCATGCCTTAACATGAATACGCCGCTCCATGTGAGTGTGACATGGAACAGCATCGCCGAGCTCTTTGTCGCCCTCGCCGAAGCCGCCACCAATCCGAGCCTAGGCTATCCCAAGACAGAGGAAGAGGCACCGGATCGTACGAGTCTGTACATGGCACTCGGGGCGACTGCGTGCGCCGCCGTCGCCGCCGTCATGATCTGGCGTCGCTCCACGAATGCACTATGAACATGCGAGTTGCAACAGATCAACAACGATGGACTTTATTCCATCCATCAATAGCACCGTTTCAGGAGGCGACACATTACTCATCCAGTGCTGCGTTTTTGCACTAGATATGTGTGCGACTGAGTTGAAAGGCATATATTTCTAATCTTCTTGTTTTCTCTTCTTCTTCTTCTTCGTCTCTCCGCGAAGTTCCAGATTCTTTCATCAGAGTGCCCGAGCTACCGTTGGAGATGATGGGTAGCTTTTGCATGGCCAGGAGTTGTCACACAGCAGGTTCACCGGGACTAGTCGGAATATGATACCCCTACCCTTCACTTTCTTGAATCATACATACGTCACTAATTTCTGTACCACGAATACACTACATGGTGTTTCTGTCAATGATAATAACGAATCTCATCTCTTTTTTAGTATTATCTTTAACCTCTATTCCCCCTTGAGAAGTAATAGTAACGCATGAGTTTGTTTGCTTCGCCCACCCTTTTTGCTGCTCTTCGCTGTTCTTTTCATGACGAAAAGCTATCGTGAATTTCGACCAAGCATTTTGGCGTGATGGAAGGTATATACTATAGCTCGATCCCATCTTCCTCTCTCTGGAAGATGGAGAAGCCAAGCAAGGAAGATTGGATCCAGTTTCGTTTTGCATGCATGTCCTCATCTGTTCATCTGCTTCCCCTACGAGCCGACACTCCCTTTGCTGGTGTCACCTGTAGCTGCCAGATATAGAGACCTGCAAGTTGCAACTCTCCGGTTTCCAAGGGTGATGGGGTCGCTCACAAGCCACGACCAGCGCGCGCTCATGCGGAGTGTCGGCTCGTAGGGGGGACAAGTAAGGGCATGCATGCAAAACGAAATAAATGGATCTGGGAACTTTGCTTGGCTTCTCCATCTTCTGGAATATGGAGAATGGCCAGAAGATGGAGAATGGAGAGAGAGAGAGAGAGAGAGGAAGAGGGGGTTGGGGGTGGGATGGGGGAGATAGGAAGACAGATCGAGCTATATATACCACTGGCCCGTGCATTCCATACTCCGTTCCTGTGCGATCGGTCTCACACTGTAGCACCATTGTGAAACCTCTGTGATATGTACGGAGTACATGCGACTATTGGTAGTAGCGGTTCCAACAGGGAGAATCAACGCTGCCAAAGCTACTCCGTAAACATATCAAAGAGATTTACAACGAAGCAAAGTTCAACAATATTCGTTCCAACATCGAAAGATGTGTTTGGAGCTGAAAGAGGAGAAGAAAAAAGGAATGAGCTTCCTTTCTGCGGCCACTACCGACCCAGAAATGCTGAAGCAGTTGAAACTTGAAGGTGCCGAGCGGTGTCTATACGACAATTGATATGGATAACTACTATTCCTTGTAAACGCAAAAAGAGTGCCACAGCCGCTATACCTTGTAAAAGCAGAATCCCAAGTAAAAACTAGCCGCTTCCATTTCATCATCCGACACCAAAAGAGGACCACCTCCTCGTTCACGAACGCCCATCCGCTCGCTAAGGGGCCCCAGCTCAGGATCATCCTTCTCAGCCTCCCAGATTTCACGGAATGTCCGGTGGAACTGCAGTTCGAGATTGAAGTCATCCGCCAGGGCTCGGAATGCCTCCCAGGGAACTACGTACTCGGGTACTTCCTCGACGGCTTCGTCCAGGAAGAAGTTGTATTTCCAGCCAAAAGGAGGTCGGAACACGCCATCTTCGGGTGTTTTTCCTGGGAAACGAACGCGATAGATGGAGTTGCCCCATTCAGCTGTGGGCTCAGCCTCGCCCTCCTCGAGGTCCTCGTCTTCAGGTTCTTCTCGGGGGGGTGTTGTAGTAGTAGTAGTAGTAGTAGCATCGCCATTCGTTTTCTCATTGCCTTGCTCGCTATTCTTCTTCTCTTCCTCTGTCTGGCTCTCCTTTTCCTTATCCGTCTCTTTCTCGCCCTTTTCCTTCTCACCCTCCGTTTCCTTTCCCTCTGCTTGTTCCTCCTTCTTTTTCTCGTTGTCCTTCTCCTTCTTGACGGCTTTTTTCGCTGCTGCTTTCTCATTGAACTGACGCACTCGCTCACTGAGAACGTCCGAATTGGGAATACACCCTATGAAACGCCCTCCCTTTTTCAGTGCCCCCGCGACGTTGCGCAGCATGATTCGCGCGTTTTCTTCGGATTCAAACGCGTAGTGCATAGAGAACATCATGGTGACCACATCGAAGCCCCGGTGGTTCATGGGCGACGGGTCGAACCCAACCTGGTGAATAATGTCCACACTCTCGATACTTTCTCGAAAGCAGTCCTTGACGTGAAAGATTGCGTCAAACACCCGTGGGGGAGGTCGCCTGTTGGAACCTCCGCGGCCGCCGCCTCGGCCGCCACCCCCTGCCCGTGTAGCAATGCTTCGATACCGTTCCTGTGCCTGATCGATGCTGACTTCGGCGGGGTCGAGGCCGACATATAATTGAATTGGCTGGGGAGCTAGCTGCCATTTGTTTAAGTCGCCGCCTTTTCCGCACCCGACATCTAGGACAAGAAGCTCCTTTCCGCTAGAGCGGCCCAGCTCACGCGATCCGGGCTCGTGGTCTTCATCGGGAGAGTATCGCTGAATGATGCAGCTCTTGATCCAATTGTTAAATACACGGAGACCTTTGATTTTGCTATCGGTCGTTCGCCATTGTCTACCACGTTCGGGGACATTGTTGTAGTGTTGTCGGACTACGTCGTGGACGCCACGCATGCGGCTTTGCTCCACGGCTGCAGCGTTCTGTGCGGCCTGATCGCGTTCTCGCTCGAGCTGGCGCCTACGGATAGCTTCTCGTTCGGCCTCTGAGATGCGCGCTCGTGTGCCCGGCCGTTTCTGCTTCCGGGGCTGATCCGAGGGCGAAATGGCGCGGCGCTTGGCCGGTTGTAATTGGTTTGCATTGTAGGGTTGTGGGAGGTCATCTTGAGCGTCGTTGGGAGCGCGACGCTTGTTGTTTCTCACGGGCTGGTGCGATTCTCCGTTTTTCGTTTCATCTTTTGAATCCGGCATCGTGAAGCGTCTTCTTGGCTTGTGTGCCGGATCGCGTTGTGATTGTAAGTTGGAAAGCAGAATCAAGTCGCAGAGACTCGGCTTGCAAGAGGGAAAGAGGTGTGCGTATGTACCTGTCTTGGACTCTTTTGGCCCTTGACACTTGACAGCCACTCGAAGCCAAAAATGGACCCACTCAGTTCCGTTCCGGACTCGTCAAGTCGTCGTGGTGTTTGCTGTTCCCAATGAGCACGCTGGAAGCTCTCTTTAGCTCTCATCGTCACCATTTCCGTCTCCCGCATCTGAATCGTCTCAAGTCGCCTGGAGAAACATCACTGCAAGACCGCCCCCTCAACATCTGCAGTTCAGTGGCTCGTTTCCGTCGATCCCACCATGGGTTCAGATCCTCAGTACGCAAAGTGGCCGTTGCTGCCGCTGTCGCAGCACGTCTTCACCCTCACAAACGGCTATGCCTCGAACGCCGTCCAACAAGCGGCGGTCAAAATTCTGCAGGATGCTATTGTCGAGGACAAGATGGCGCCTTTCTACCGATACCTTGCACACCCCATCGAAGGTGTGCTGAACGCTGTCGGTGAAAGCGGCGCCTCTGCGCCCGGGAAACCATCAAGCAGGAAATCAAGCTTGGTGGGCATGGTGGCCTCAAAGGCATCAACAACGCACATAACTCTACCATGGGACGAAGCTCTGTATGAGAAATTAAAGGCAGATAACGAGGAGGAACTTGCTGGTTTCCAGAAAGAGGAAGACGAGGCCGTTGAGAAGGCTGGCGATACCGAGGTCATGGCCGCCAAGGGCAAGAAGGCAGAACTTTGGGCTCGTGTTGGTGACAAGGTATGTGCTCTCTTTGTTCCTGGCGTCATTAAGCAAAGGGAAATCTCGACCTTCGGAGAGGCTTCGGAGAAGGAATGGAACACTAACAGAAAGCCGAATCCAACAGGACAAAGCAATTGCCGTTTACGAGGACGTGTTTGAGAAGACTGGTATTTTGGGTACCAAGATCGACATTGTGCTCGCCATAATACGCATGGGCCTCTTCTTTGGGGATAAAGTTCTCGTCAAGAAACACATTGAGAGAGTGAAGACGTTGGTTGAATCTGGCGGTGATTGGGACCGACGAAACCGTCTCAAGGCCTACGAGGGCCTGCACCTTCTCACTGTCCGATCATACAACCTCGCTGCACCACTATTGCTCGACTCGCTCTCGACCTTTACCAGCTACGAACTCTGCACATACTCCAACCTGGTGGTGTACTCTGTTCTGGCCGGCTCCGTGTCCCTGAAGCGAGTTGACTTCAAGTCCAAGGTTGTGGACGCACCGGAGATCAAAGCCATCATGGGCGACGGCCAGGACAAGCTGTTGGCTCTGAGTGGTGCTCTGAGTGCAGGACCCGGCGCCGATGACACTGTTCAAGACAAGGCACCGCAGGTAGTCGCGAAACAAGCTGTCAACTTGACTACTCTGGGATCAAGTACCGAGCAGCCCGAAGCCGAAACGGCCGTTGACTTCAGCCCGCTGGCTTTGCTCGTCAGCAGTCTCTACAGTGGCGATTACAAGAAATTCTTCCAGTCCTTGGCCGACGTTGAGGAGAACTTTCTGAACCAGGACCGCTACCTGCACGAGCACAAGAACTGGTTTATTCGAGAGATGCGATTGCGCGCGTACCAGCAACTACTTCAAAGCTACCGGGTAGTGGGACTAGAGAGCATGGCCAATGACTTTGGGGTCACTGTTGACTTTTTGGACCGGTACGTTGCCCCCCAATCGTGAAGTATGACGGAGGAGTAGGCCATGAATGACGCATGTTATGCAACTACTTGCATACCGCGCCGACACGTAGAATACAAAGCTAACATCATGTCAGTGACCTCGCTCGCTTCATTGCGGCGGGTCGGATCCCCTGCACAATCGACCGTGTCACGGGCAAGGGCGTCATCGAGACGAACCGACCTGACGACAAGAACAAGCAGTACCAAGACGTGGTTCGACAAGGAGATCAGCTGATTACGAAGCTGCAAAAGTACGGCCAGGCAGTGCGATTGAGAGGCAGCGAGCGAGCTTAGGGGAGTTGTCAAAGGAACGAACTAGACGAGGCAGAAACAGAAAGATGGAGGATTTGACGAATCCACGACAAGGTTCTTTTTCTTCCTCTCGGTTGGCGTAGATTCATACGACACGAGGCAATTCATGTACAGAGGAATTCTCACGCGAAAATTGAGGAAAATTACATACAGAAGAAATTCTAGCTGTCCTCACTCGCTCGTTTACATGTCTTGTTGGTATGATGTGACAAGAGGGCTCCGAATGGAGGAGAGAAACGGGACGGAGAAATCGTATTTGCTCAATCTGAGTTTGTAACGGTAATGCTTAGTTAGACCAAATGGTCCAATACTCGAGTGCCATCCACAACTCAAGACGGTGCATTCTGATCACACGTTTCACAAGTACGATATGCTCTCACAAGTCACGCCCTGTGACCGGTGCCAACCTCCGTGCAAACAAAGAATGGACAGACAAGTAAAGCTCAATGTGGGTATGTACATTAGGTATGTAGCCTGTAGGTAATCGGCGCATGAACCCACACCTGTACAGCAAAAGCCGGAGTGAACCGTGATTGACCATCATGTGAAGAGGATAATAGCGAATTACTGATGCATTACGCCGATATTTGATCAGCGGGTAGGTACCTAATGTATTCGTGGCTCATCTTCATTACGTACACGGTACACGCATACATTGAGTGGGGAAGCGAGTTGAAGTCTCATTCATGCCCTCCCCAAAGTAGGTTGAACAAACAAAAAAACAAGTGCAGACCAAAACCAGCGCATGCCAAGACGTCCATGAAGATAGATGATCAATCAATCAAGCAAATATAATAAAAAAAAAAATTAAGCAAAGTGCTGTTTCTTAATGCTTCAAGTATGTATGCTTTGTTTCCTCCATTTTCTTTTCGCGCCGTACTTACTACCCGGTCTCCCATGTCTATCCGCTTGATGGGATCGTACCTTAGGTAGGTAAATAGGAGGTAGGTAGGTAGGTGTGTAGTGGTGTCAAGAAAACCCCCTCTCCTCTCCTCTCCTCTCCTTTGATATGGAACCCCTAGGTACTCTGACTCATATTCGATACCCGCCCTCCGGAGTCCTCACCGATACTTGTCCATGAATTCCTGGTGGAACTTGACTATTCCGGCAATCCACTCCGTACCAGGCGCCAAAAAGGTCGTCCGGAAGTGCAGAGTGCCTTCTTTTTGGCCAAAGCCTGACCCGGCCACGACGCAGACACCAGTAGCCTCGAGCATCTTCATGCAGTAAAACTCGTCCGGCTTGCGCTTCTCAGCCGCAGCCGCCTCGAGGGCCTTACGGGGAAGCCGTATCGTGGGGAACAGGTACATGGAGCCCTGGGGCTCGGCGCAATCAACGCCCTCCATCTTTCCAAACGCCTTGTGCAAAGCCGTGGCACGTTCCCGGAGACCATTGAAAATGGCAGAGTACTCCTTTTGGTAGAGCTCATACGAGGGCTCTCCCTGCTTGGGCGGGTTCACCATGAGCTCGACGAGGCACTGGCCAATAACGGGGGCGCAGAGCATGATGGAGACGAATTTGTATATCTCGGCCTCGACGTCGGGGCTGAAGCCGACGAGCTCGAAATAGCCACCTCGGTGGCCGCACTCGCCGACCATGCCCTTGGAGACGCTGTGCAGGGAAGCGAGCTCGATGTTGTCGTATTTTCCGGGGTTCTCCTTTTGCATCGTGCGCAAAACACCCTTGAAGCTGTGGAATTGGCCGACAAAGACATTGGTCTGGTATACCTCATCGGCCATGATGACGAGGTTCTCTTGCTTGGCAAAGTCGATGACGGAGCGCACATCCTTTTCTGATAGAGACGCACCGGTGGGGTTACCGGGGTTGATGATGACGATGCAGCGAACATCGGCGCCGTCTGCTTTGCCCTTCTCGTAAGCAGCCTTGATGGTCTCGAAACTGGTTCCCCAGGACTGAGATTCGTCCAGGTAGTATGGGACGGCCTTTGCGTCAAGGAGAGCCAGGGTCGCGGTGTACAGGGGGTACTGGGGGATAGGAATCATGATGCCAGAGTTCTTGTCGGTGCATATGACGTGAAGGAGGGTGTTGACACCAGAAGAGGCACCAGTGGACAGGTAGATCTTGGAGGGATCCGCGGGAAAGCCATCTCGTCCTGTGTATTTTGCGAAACAGAGCAGCATGTGTTAGAAGGTGCCAAGTATAAAAAAAAGCAAAGTGCGGCCGAGAAAATTCTGCGACGCAGAAAAACTTACTCTCGAGGAAAGCAGCAATGCTCTCCTTGATGGCTGGCGCACCAGCACTGGCGCTATAAGCACCAACCGAGCCAACATGCTTCAACAACCATCTGGCGCGCTCAATAACATCGGTCTTGTAGCCGAGCCCATTGATCAAGACGTCCTCCTTCTCCAACAGTTCCGGGTTCTCCAGCAAGCTTAGGACCTGTCGGAAAAAGGTAATGGGCTTCTGGTCAAGCTGCTGAGGGTTTCCAATGTTGGCCGAGATGACTTGCTGGAAGGGAAGAGAGGTATCGCCCTTCTTGAGGCGGGCGCGGAACTCTTCCGACTTGACAGCCAGCTCGCCACGGACGGCATATTCGGCACGCACGACGTGCTGGTTGATGTTGTCGCGGGTCAGTCTCATGGTGAAGTATTCACGGCGTGGCTGTTGCGGTGACTGAGATGGAGGCAGAGGCAGGCAGAGGCAAGAGGCAAGGGCATTCGGAGCAGATGCCGAACAGAAGACGAATGGAAAAGCGGATGGAAGAGCGAGCGCCTTTGTTCCGCGGACAATGATCGGTGGCGGCCCTGGCGGGGTGACGGCAAAATAGTTGGCGGGGCACCAATGTCGACTCTCGAGGGGTCGCACCGGTCGTCGGCGACTCGGCGGTCGCCCTCGACAAGCGACTACAATACATAGCGGGCCCGAACCTGACTTGTTCTTTGAATCCCATGATCAGCAAACGGATCGCTAGCCAGGGAAACCAAAATTCAAATACCTACATGTACCTGCTGCTGCTCGCGGTCCCGTGCCACGAACCCCCGCATCAAGAACACCTTGTCCGCGCTTCGTCGCCACCTTCATCGTGGTCTCTCCAGAGCACCTGGTCGATCTTCACCTTGTAGGTATGTACAAATCGTACTCTTCCCGGGAAGCCCGACCAATTCGATTCCAGAGCAATGACGATGGCGTTTTGGACGAGTCGCAGTCTTGGTGCTAGCCGCGACGTGGAAAGTAAATTGAATGCTCAGGCAACCAAGAGCCAAAGCGGCCCCTCCTACCCATTGAGCCACCCCGGCCATGAGATGCCCTTGGGCCTTGTGACCCCGATGATCACGGCATATCTTGTTGTCAGAAACTCTGTCATTTAATATGTAATAGAAAACGCACTTGCTGCAGCGTGTTCTGAATCCGAAACGAAATATGTAATAATTAAAGAGGAACAATCAATTGCCCCTCTCAATGACAACTCAAGAATCGGCTCGCTGGCCTCAAGAACAAGATGCAACATCGGGTCGGAACCACATTTCACCGCCTGATACTTCCCAAGTTCCCCATTCCCTCGTTCACTTCTACCGTCTACGCCACCCAGCTTCCAAGCCAGCGCCCATTCCGTTCCCCAAACAAGCCCCTACCCATCGCATCGCGAAAAGTCGACGAAAATGGCCAAGAAAAGTACGACCCTCTCTCAAGTTGCGGATGCTCCAACCACTCCTCTCGAATGACAGAAACTTTGCCGTCGCGCTGTGTCGGAAAGTTCCGCCGCCCAAGCCTGATTTTGCTAACATAGAGGTTCTCGCGGCACGTAGACAAGGCTCGTAGCTACCATGTGCACCTCGTATCCATGGCCATGACTGGCTTCTCCTACATTTTCAGGCGGCCGCGAACATCCCCTAACATGGGCATGATGAAATATGATCCAATTGGTAAGGCGCATATGGCATGTTCGCCAACAAGGTCTCGACTCTCGAGCAACGCGTTAACGTGTGGAAATCTTTGGTTTCTTAGTGCGCAGAAAGGTCCTCTTCCTCGAAATGAAAAAGAGATCAAAATAGACAGATCGACTACCCTTTGAAAAAAGAAATCAAAACTCGAAATCGACCATCTCGACCATCGACAATGCAACATGACTGGCACCAGGCCAGGCCTTTGCGACCACGGCGCATGCTGACATTATACATCAATCACACAATCTCATTCGGGGGGCATATCGGAGTTTAGGACGCCTTATTGCAATTTCGCGCTTGCCAGCCGCCGGGGTTTTGAGAGGATTTCCTCTTGTTCGGCTTTGTATGACTAGAACAACCTTATTCATATTCCTTACACATATATTTTCATGTCTTGAAACCGATGTTTTACCAGCGAGATACCTTCCTTGACGCCAAAATTTTAGCTAAGCTACCACCAATACATTACAGTTTCTGTATTCTTGGTCCAACATCCTTTTCAACAAATTCACACATTCTCCTTGATGGCTTCATTCTGGTGCTTGACATAGGGAACGATGCACGCCATCCTCGCGCTCAGCTGTTGTCAAACATCTGAGTACCTGCTCGAGCTGCCTCTGTCGCTCAGAGTCGCTCAACTCTTTCAAGACGTGGAATTGAATATCTCAGTATCATTTCTTACAAAAGTCTTACCCTCTTAATTCTTGTACTGTCATCTTTTTCATTAGTTTCCCGCCCGTGTTTGATGACCACTCCGCTCGAAGCTCCGAAAAGTGGCTGATAGTCAGTGATCCTGGGCAAGTCGAAAGCACTTCTTGCCGGTTTCTCGGTAATGAAGCTGGACCCAATTTCATGGATTATTCTCGTGGTTTCTTCAGTAGAACTTCCGGTTTGGGCGGTCTTTTTCCTGTACTCATGTACTGGCCCAAGCTCAGTCTCCGTTTTGTTGCACTCATCTCCCGTCACTATGATTTCCTGCGAGGAAGGTTGGCTGATGATTTTCAGTATCGAGGGCACCTTGGTCGCATCTCTTCGTCGCTTTTTTTCCTGTTCGATAGAAGGAGCATTTGCGGGAAAGAACGGCTCGATTGGGCTGTGCACATGCACGCGCCTCCTTATAGTCTCTTGTATGCTGGTGTGGACTGATCCCACGGACGCAATATCGTCATGTGCCTGAGGATCATCACCTAGGCGCGGTCTCATAGCATCCGAGGTAGCAGCGATAGTGTCGTCCCTAGCAAGCGCCTGCTCTTGTAGCTGGTGTCTGACCCAACGGTGCTCCTGGTCAATGTATTTCGAAGTGTGCTCAATCATATCTTCGACCCGAGTGATACTGTCCATCATTCCGTGACATTGATCAATGTATGGCATCAAGCTTTGCACCCTCTCCAGGTTCGACCTCATGGAGTCTATTAGTTTGACATCAGAATGCCATCGATGTCGCAAATCCGCCGTCGCCTTTGCCTCTGCTTGGAGATCTTGTATCATGTGCTTGGACGACGCATTCGACTCCTGGCTCTCTGTATCGCCGCCTTCGGTCTTGTCTCGTTCGAAGCGCTCAATGACAGTCCTAATTTGGGATTCCAAATTGGCAAGTGTGTATTGAGTTTGCTTGGAGTCATGCTCTGCTTTGGCTTTGTCTCGACACAATTCATGATCCAACACGAACCGGAATTCCTCCATCATGGCTTGAGCTAGCTGCTTGCCCTCTTCCTTCGTTGCCAAAGACTTGCTGAGCTGCTCAAATCTTGTGCTGTACATCTGCGCTGCATTGTCACATACTGTCTTCAAGTCGTCAATTGTTTTCTCTCGCTGAGTGAGCTGAGAAACGACGTCTTCTTTCCACAAGCTTTGCTCTTCGCTCATGGAACGACGCTCTTCGCTAAACCAGCTCTCTAGGCTCTGTCCTAAGTCGTCACATACCTGCCGCGTTCCGGCCACTCCATCGCGTATGCACTCGAAAGCATTGGACAGCATTTCAGACCTCTCGGCAACAAGACCATGTAAGTCGAGCTGCTTTTGAGACAGGCCCTCTACTTCTCCACGAACAAGGCCTAGTTCTGTCGCGCAGCCGTTGCTAATGAGCGAAAGCACCTCATTTGTGACCGTTTGACACTGCGTGATGTCACAAAGTGCAGGTTTTATCCTGTGCTTGCAGATTTAGAAAATGCTTATCGTACGAATTAAACTTCCATTCGATGCTGTTGTGCCAACATACTCTGTCATTATCTTCTCTTCAATCTTCTGCACCATGCTTCCAAAATTGCTTTGGGTAGAGACAGTTGTAGCACAGTTCTGAACTGCCTCTTCGAGGGCATGAAGCCTATTGATTGTAAGCGACCGAAAGTGCAATACCATAGAAACCGACACACCTTTGTTGGGCGTGCGCTGGGAGCTCACGCTCCTGCGGCTGTTCCAGTGCCCTTGCCGTCATGAAGTCCTGAAGCTCCTTCATAGAGCTTGACACCTCTTTCATCGCATCACCGTTACGAGTACGTTCTGTCTCTAGCTGATCGCGCAGTTCATCCGACACTTTCTTCTCAGATATAAGAGCTTGATCTTGTTCAATGGACTTCATCTTCAGCTTGGAGATTGCTTCCTGCTCTTTATATCATGTCATCATAAAAGTCAGTGCTATATCACACATCGAGAGTTGAGCCACTTACTTTCTTGCACTTGTTGTTCGAAGTCCAATCGAAGCTCTTCTAAGCATTCCTTTATCTTTGCCCGCTTCTGAACGCTATCTGCAAGAGCCTGTTCAATCGCCTTCGAATCAAGTATCCGGGCTTCGTGTTCTTGACGAAGATCTTGAATGGACTGATTGTAGAAATCTTTAGCCTGCGTGAAGAGCCGCTGTTGCTCTACGATGGCTTCGTTAAGCTTGGCTCTGTAGGTACGATATTTTCCATTGAGGGTTTTAGCTCTTTCTTTCGAAGTCTCTACTTCTTCCTTCAACTTGTCAACTTGTTCTAGCAGTTCAGAGTTCTCTTGACAAATCGAAGAATGAGCCTTGTCAGCGGCTGCTAGTCTGCCTTCAAGAGCTTGGCGATTAGTACGCTCTGTCTCAAACTTTTGCTCTGCTTCTTGCAACTTTGCTTGTTGCCGCTGCAGCTCTTTGCGAAGTGAATCACTTTCGGCCTTGGCATGTGCTTTTTCTTCATCAGCTAGACCAATACACTCGTTCCAATACCGAGCAACTTGGTTCATGAGCAGCGTCTTTCTCTCGGGATCTGGCTTTGAACTCTGCTTGCCTGTAATGCTTCGCTTTCTGGACATGTTGCTGGTCCGGGAACGAGACCGCTGACTGAGAGCTGTGTCACAAACCCTTGGGCTGAGAATTCTTCCTACTAAATCAGTGTCATTGTGTCCGTGTGATGTCCCCAAGTGTTTGAAGGCATTGATTCGGTGCGGTCCCTCCAGGTCGCCACATGTGCTCGCGGATGATGGGCGGCGTTCGTCTGGATAAGGCCTGTCAGAGCTCATCTTCATCAAAGAAGGCTCATATGATCGGACTTTGCCCTGAGGAACATTTCGGGGGCTGCTTTGGACGAATAGCTCAGATTCCGGCATAGAGCGCCTGCTGTCTCGGTATGACCCTTTGGCATGCCTGTGCGCAGTTTCATTCGCATTCATATTGGTCAAAGGGGTTGGCCAGCTGAGGTCTGCGGTTTGTTTAGACTCAAAGCGTCTTTCCATAATCTTGATAAGCTCTGCAAGACAAGGACTATCTCACCCGCGCGGTGTGAGAGAGAAGATCCACTGCCAGTATGATTTGCTCGAAAAGTGAAGTTACAATGCGGTTTACGTAGTGAAGAAGCAAGAAGAACACAGGGATCCGTTCCGCTGAGAGAAACAAGGCGAGCCATTTTGTGAAGGCGGGCGCGCCTTCCTCTGTTACTGCGGCAGGCAGGCACTTGCCGTTTACGTCCTGGCACTCGCCTCCAGCCGACCCAGCAGGTCAAGTAGCAATAGAGCAACGGAATAGAAAGGAGCTTTACGGCACGTACCAAGGAACTCCCTGGCATGCAAATGAAATATTTGCCGGTTCGACACCCAGTTTCTGGCGTTTTCGTCTAATGACCCTGGCGTCGGTGACACGTATCCTGGATCAGATCATCAGCTCCGCCTCACACACAGAGCCTGCTACGGCATTAGAATAGTTTAGTTCGTCTGGATAGATATGAGGTTACATGAAGATTGTTCATTGAGATGCAAGCTGGACCCTAGCTTTCTTCCATTATGCATCCCCCCTAGTTTTCCATATACCTAATAACGCCTTTAACCTTCGAACTCCATGTCCTTCCTTGTACAACGCTGAACACCGGTACACTTTTGAACCATCATGGATTCGACAAACGTAATTTCCGTCACCAAGTCCGGCTAATGCAGCCGCTGGCATGGGCAATGATAATGACGAAGATCGTGGAGATGAAAGAGGCGGGGACAGCTCCTTGAGGCAATGACCGTCATTTGCCAGCCATGGTGGCTGTTGTCTCATCGATGCGATACCCGAATGGCGAAAACACTGTGAGAGTCTATGCACCATCTTTGATTTCCAAGCCAGCACGTCAATACCCTTCCTCATAGCGAAGAAGCGCGGTTCGATGACCACAGGAAGCTTTCCACGGTCCGCCAAGAAAGTCGCTATTGCTATTACACGTAACATCGATGCAGCGAGTTTTCGACACCTAGTGATCTGGAATAGAAAATTCGAGGAATGCGTAATTCGAAGTACCTAGTGCTCATCGCGTCCGCTATGAGGTATGGTGGTATTGTAAGAATACGGTCATTGAGTGACGGCGACTCTCACATTTGCCTGAATGTGTTGGAGCTAGCACTCCGTCTGCCTGCTCTTGGCTGAGCCCGAGGGGGTGGCTCTTGTTCTTTTTGTTGCTTCTTTTTCCTCGACTCGGGAACGAATGTAACTTGACGCTCGCCACCAGCGATGCCAGATTGTCCCTTGATGACGCGACCTGATTTCTGTTGCCTTGAGCCCAGTGCATCATCACGCATCTGTCGGCCTTGATTCTGTGTTGATGTGACTCGCATGGTAATATCATCCGTCGGCTTCGCTGTGCGTATCTCGTCATCACTGTCGCTAGCATCGTCATCGGAGTCCTTCGCTTGATATCGAGTAGGTGCCTTGGGATCCACAGGCTGCTCAACTTGGGTGCTAGGATTGAGCAGCTGGAATTCCTTGCTCATTTCGTCCACCTTGAATTCTTCATCCTCGAACAATTGGGCGAATCGATCGTCTCCTAGAACACCAGCATTCGGGTCCACGGTCGCTCTGTTCTCCTGCTTCTTGAGGATCTTGTCGGCCAGTTTCTGATTGACCTTGACCTTCTTGCTGCCGCGAATTCTACTGGCACGCTCCTTCTCTATCTTGTCCTTGATGCGTTTGACTCTATCCTCTTCCCAGGCGTAAGGGTTGATGATCAACTTGGCTTGCTCATATAATTTAGATGCCACGAAGTATCCGTGCATGTATGGCCGCAAAAGGTTCGTCTTTCCGATCAAGTGCGCGAGACTGAGCTGTTTGAGCTCTGGTACTGTCAAGAACTTGTAATTGTCGTAGGTTTCAGTATGAGCATCCTCAGCCATCTCTTCTACCATGCTGTCCAAGAAGGAGCACCATTTTGGTGCTGGGCCGAGCTGTGGTATGAAAAATGCGTGCTGTTGTTTGCCCTCGTTGGCGGTGAGAAGCATTCCGCTATCCTTGCACCAAGCCACATCGTTGATATCTACAACCGGCTCGACTGATGTCCATGGATCGCCAGTCGATTCGTCCCAAATCTTAATGATGCGCTTGTCCGCAGACATAATCTTCCTCTCTTGTGAAGATGTCGTCATGTGGAAGAGCTTTTTGACGGGGAACCCATACCCATGATCTTTCTTCAGGAGAGGAATTGGTCGTCGCAAATCGAATAGTTGGACGATGCCGGTAGAGGAACCAGTGGCAAGTGACAAGCCGGATGGGTTGAAGCTCAACGACGTGACCTCACCATCGTGACCCGCTAATAAAGCAGCTCGAGATTTCGACCGTGGATCCCAGAATTCAACGGTTCCTATTGATGTTCCAAAGGCGAGAAGATTATGTGTATTTTCCGCATTGGCCGCGACATTGACACTTCCAACGCCGATGCCTCCTTGCAAACCACCGCCGGTCAATTCATCGTCACCACCAACATCGATCTGGAATGATTTCATGAAGCGGCCTTGTTCGAGATTCAGGCGGAAAACTTCGCCCTTGCCCTCCGCATCCAACCCAACAGCCGGCACCAACGCTTCTGCAGCAAGACGGTCGTACAATATATCGCGCCCATACCTGGGTATTCGCACTTCGTAGTGGCAGCCCATGGGGGTATGGAACTCAATCCTTCGGTCGATCTGTAGGTGAAGTGACTTGGAATAGTCGGACGACAAGAAGACGAAGGCGTGATTAAGAGAATTTGTATGGCGAGCGAAGGAAAGTCCTAATTGCGGCAGATTATGAACGTGCATCTGGGGCTTGTATGTGCCTGTACTCATCACCCAGTCTCCATCCTCACTGACGCGGATACAGTTACTGGCCTCCTCGAATTCGAAGTCTTGGAGAAGCTCGACACGATTCTGGTATTCCGGGTCATTTTTTAGACTTCGCTTCCGTCTGCGAGCGAGCCAATCCGGGAGAGCTCTAGCAGTAGATGCTCCAGAGACAGTGTACACCGACACTGTGCCTGGATTAGACAGTTTCATGATGTTGTGTGTATGCGCTGCACAACGTGATGAGGATTCGAGTTGTGAATGAACAAGACTAGGTAAAGCCTCACCACTTCAGCAGACGAAAATGCGACAGCAAAAGCAGAGAAGAAAAAAATCGGACCCCACTGCGATCCGTTCGCCGACCCCACACCTACAACTGCGGGTCAATCAATGTTTTAAGTTCTTGTTCTTGGGTGCACTTCCCCGGTCGCGCTAAAATAACAGACAGCTCCCTGCTTTCCAGCTTCCCGTGAGACCTCAATCATCAACGGCCGCATCGACATCGACATCATTCCGGCGCGCGATATACCTTCCCATCATCGCTAACAGTACCGTTATCGCGTTCCTCTTCTCTAAAAAGTCGTTTAAATATCACCATTCGTTGGCAAAGACCAGACACTCGCGACCGAGATTTCCACAGGATTGGCGATACTGTCTCAAGCACAGATAAACCTGATACCGCCAAGGGGCCGTATTTCCAGTGCATCCGATCCGAGCTGAGCGTCGCAACAGTCGCGGAAATGGAGCTCGTGAAGCCGCCAGTGTCTGGAATCGCGCCCTGTCATTAGATGTTCCATCTGCTTTACGAAGGCTAGGGAGTGAGCTCAGCGTTGTAGCTTAAGTGCCGTCCAGCGTGTCAAGACTCAACAGTAACGGGAACCATTGTCGCCGACGTGCCTGTCCTCACCCTGCGTCAAGCCCCATTGCGGGAACATATTGCGTTCAAGTCTCAAGCCAGCTGACCGAAATGGATTTTGCCCAATACGATACTAACACGCTGGTCCTGGTGCGTGACTGGTCAAGCGGCTCGTGATCGATCAAGAAGTTGACCTCTGCTATAGAACAATATCTCTTCAATATCTTTCCGCGTGTACGAACCGACCGCCGAGAAATCTCAATTTTTCGGATTGATAGCCGTTGAAATCGAAAGTAGGCTGAGAGAACGAGGTCACATTGTGTACTATGACGCAAGCCGGCGTTGCATATGGACGTTCAAGGTGCAGAGAAAAGCTGGATCTAGCAATCAGGGCAGCGAGGACTTGAGTCAATCACTCGGTTCACATATTCACTTACTTGCTTCAGGAGAAGAGGGAATCTTCGACCCGGGCAGTCTACAAAAGCCTCGAGTGGTGCCACAAGGCGGGCTTAGTTCGACAAGTTCAGCTCCAAGCGCGTTGGCCGTGGACCAGTCGCAGCGACAAAAACCTGGTTCTTCATCGCAAATTGAAGTTTCACACTTACAAGAACAAGACCAAACCATCACTGTCGTGCCCACTGTCGACAGCAAGGGAGCCCAAAGCGAACCAACGTCGTCTAAAGTCATCTACGAGAACTTCATAATAGCGACCGTTCTCACTATATCTACTGCCTTTTCAAAGCGCTCGGGATCGATTCCTCTTGATTACCGTACTCTGCTCCTATCCGAACAGGTTCTGGGAAACGCTGGTCTTGGCTACAATGGCGAACAGAAACCCACGATTGGTACCTTTAAAGCCTACATGACCAGTACGGGCAATCTCGTTCTCAGCTTAGGCTTCTCCGTTTGTCGAGGGATGCTTCTGTGTAACGAAACCCTCAATCTAGGTCCTGCTTCACTTGGCAACCGGATTTTGGCCGCTCCATTTGGAATGATTGCCGGTAATCAGCTTCCTTCACCTGTTGAAGTTGGGACATCTAGCATGGCGCACACACCGAATACCCAAGTCTTGAGTTTTAGAGGAGCTCCTGATGTGCAGGATTCACCTTGGAGACAAACTTGCTCGAAGCTCTTGCAGTTTCGGGGCATTGCTCGTTCAAGGCTAGCGGATTGCCCATGGATGAACGTGCTTGTATCAAATTCTAAATTCTACGACACGAAACCTGACCACAAAAGACAGCAGCTAGCGAACTCTACAGTCATGTTTCCATGGCCTGGAGCACTTTGCTTTCGGAAGAAGCCTATCGATGCTCTTTCCACGGGTCGGACAGGCGATAGTGTTCTCAGCCGGCAGGAAGAACACCGCGACCCCTTAGGTGATGCGCAAGCGTGGTTTAAGTCATTTTGTGAGCGCGAGGAACAGATAGCCAAGAGAAAACAAGAGCGCGCGGCAGCCTCAAAAGAGGCTGCTGCCCTTGCTTCTCGACAATCAAGGTCAATTGGTCAGTCCCCATTAGCCATCAGACGTCCGAGCACGACAGCTGCTGGATCGATGTATCCGACGCCGCCTGATGTATTGCAAAGCTTGAACGGAGTAGTACCTGCACTAGATGGCACATCGTCAAGTCCTGGAAATTCTCTAGCTACAGTTGCGTTGCCAATCAACGATCACAACAGCTCCGACTATGCAGCTACGATAGCGCCACACGATTTCGGGCAAGACCAAGAGCCCAAGCGAGAGGGGGTTGATAGCCATCTGCTAGGAAACCCTGAACACATATATGGCGATATGGGGGGCGATATGTTTGGCGATAATGACATCACAGAAGCCGACTTCAACTTTTTTGATGAAGATCCAGGAGGAGTCGATCTTGACACGGCAATGGGCAGCATGAGTGACGAAGCTATAGGGGTCAACACGACTTCGAACCTAGATGAGGGCAATTCAAGTACAACAGAGTTCCGGAAACAAGATATACTTCTTGAGAATGAAACAGAGGCTTTCGCAAAGCCTGAACTTCGACATGCCATCAGTTCACAGAAGGGAGCCCGAAGAGGCCGAGGAAGTAGACGTGTTTCGTTCAAACGAGACTTGAGCCCTTTTGACCCCCAGACGGTTTTCAAAAAGGTGAGGCCCTCGTTTAGGGCAGCAGAGGAGACGAGTCACGCGAATACGGATGGAACACGCAGAAGAAAAGCATTCGAGAAGATAGAGTTTGATCCGATGCTCCCTCTGATTAATAAGAAATATGAGAAAGGCGGACAGTTTGACTACACTAAGATTGCTAGCTCCGAAAAACCGAAGCTTACTCTGGGGACTGTACCCCAAACAAACTACTTGAAGCGTCACAGAAGGCCGAAACGACGCTCCAAGCACCATAATCCAGATGGTCTACAATGCAGCTCATTTCTGGCCTCGCTGACTAGAACGGGGCCGCTGTTTTCTGGCTCTAGCCCTATCAAATCGGACTCTCAAAACTCGGACGGAGAGCTAAGCAGTTGCGACTCGGAGCAAGATGATTCCTCAAGCGACGACGAATCAATGTCGCCGGCCAGGTTCAGAGTAAAGTTCGCATCACTCGATGACGATGCTGCGTCTCATGTCACGTCTTTGAAGGAAGCAGACGCGCTCGAAGAACCAGATCACCAGCTCGCCGTCGAGTTGCCCAGACTCTACAAGCCCGAAACGCCCGAAACACCTTTGTCTGTCCTCTTTGCAGACCCTGAGCCCCTCAGCTTGGAGATTTCTTTGGGTGATGAAGATCTGATACAGGTGGCCCAGATACTAACGGAACAGGCCGCCACAGGAACGCTGCACCTTGGCATCTCTGCCGCAGCTGATGCCAAGTCCAGCTCCGTTACTGAACGGAATCACCAGGGTCTTCTCGTTGAGGCAAGATCATCTTTGCAGCTTCTCCGGGAAGTCGTTTCATCCTATCTTCCTGGCACAGCTTCCATCCACCTGAAAGGATTTTTGGATACTCGAGACGTGCCTCTTCAAGGCCAGCCGACGCGACCTCAGCCCCGTCAAGTACCCGGGCGAGAAGCGAACGCGCCAGAGCAGCAAAAGCGGCCTAGTAATCTTTATCAAATACCAAGTCCACACCTGGAAGTGCGTCGAACTGAAGCCAAACTTTCTGTTCTGCCTTCGGCGATTACCTTTTGGGAACTGTTGGGGCTCGCGCCTTCGTCTGGAAGTAAGGACATTGCTTCTGTTTGTGTGTTCCCTGGATGCAAAGGCATGAGCGACAGTGTGAAGACATTTTTAAGCCGCGTCAAAAGCGTCTACGAAGTATTGAGACTGGGGTCCGTGGACAATTTGGCGCTCTCGCCAGACATGGATGATGGCATCCTTCCATACGAAGTAGATCAAACCTCGGCGTCGCCTGCCACAACAGCGACGGGGCACGGGTCAGCGCTTGCGAGCAGTATGGAAACCTTACGAGATGCGCTTTCGAACCTCGCCGTCTCAGATACTAATATCGTCGTCTTCTTTGTCTATGTTCCAAGTAATCCGGGAAGCATCGTCGAAGCGTGTGTGGCATTTCAGCAGTTTTTTGATTCCTACCAAAAGGAGCTATCAGCCAAGAAGGAGCCAGTGTCCAACGAGATTGTCCTGCAACTGGTATCTGCGGACATCTTGTCATCGCCAACATCCGTGGTGGTGACTCCCTCTCAGGAACTCGTCAAGCTTTGCTTGGAGACATATGATCGATGCACTCTTTTCGGAGGCCCCATGCCAGCACCGGCAATCCGATTAGAGCAAGCTCTCCCTCGCATAATTGAGTTCAAGCTCGTTCATACTCCATCGGCCTCCTTGGCCAAGGAAAACTCGTGCATCCATATCGCGTATGCCCAAAGCGTTGATGACCGCTGGATCACCGCGGCGTGGACAGACGACCGTGGCAATCAGCAGGCAACCGCGTCGTACTGCATGGGACGAAAAGGAAGACCATTGTCCCGCCTTCGGAATGAGGTGGCACATGAAATATGGGATTCGACGCTGGACTTGGTCGCCGCGTGCAAGGTGCACTGGCGGGTGATTATCACCAAATGCGGGCCGATGGATCGGGACGAGATTGAATTCTGGATCGATCTGGCGAGGACAGAAATCAAGGCATCGGTGACCTTGATACTCATGACTGTGGACACCAATCCTTCGTTGCAACTGATACCACCTGCAGTCAAGCTCCCACAGGCGGCCACGGCGCCATTAAACACGAATCTCGGTTCGGCAGCACAGCCCAACAACAATCTTGTCGTCTCTCCCGATCAAAGCACGGCGACACCAGGAGTTTCGGAAACCGGCACCGCAGACACTCCAGACATGGACGTCATTCTACTCGATGTCACGGATCAGACATGGGGGGCTGTTCTGGGGCATCGACTCAACAGCTCGGCCAGTATCACGGACTTGCAACCAGCATTGATTAGCGGCTATCTCATCAAGCGCACGGGTCCTCGAGTCGAGGATCCCCTCACGGCTATGGAGATCAACCTCGTGCATACGGATGCGAGTCCCCGGTCGTATGAGCCTCTCCTGCGGGAGATGCTTAGTCATTTTAGAGGGTTAGCCACGTTATCACGGGCCAGGGGCGTGGTGGCAAGGGATACGGATGTCCGGCCGTTGCATATCGCGGCGGCGGAAAAGGGGGTACGGGCCATGTATTTACTTATGTGATTTTGTTTCCTGGTCAAAAGTGGGAAGCGTTTCTCGTTTTCAATCCATACAACATACAAGCGGGTGGGGGTTTGTTTTTTTACCAGCGATGATGTACATGAATAGAGTTTTGGGGGATCATCAATCGAGATTTGTTGATGATGCCTGAGTCGCGCGGATGTCTCTGGTGCTTGCGGGTAGGCTCGTGGAGATTTGGAGTTTCTGAGGGGCTGCCATTATCGCATTGGATGATTTCATGTTGGTCTCCCTTCTGCAGTATTGCACCGGACGAATGGGCCAAGAAACAGTTGAACACGGTGATAGCTTACAGGCTGCCTGATAATATCCATACACAATGGTACGGGAAACGAAAACGAAGAAACAAATAACATTGAATGAAAAGAAGTGCTCGTCTAGACGACCGATTCAAGCCTCAAACTTGTCTAGCGGGTGGCTAATCTAACGATGGCACCGCGGTCTAAGAAGCAGTATTACTGTTGGAACCGCTATACTAGCGCAATAGTCGCAGCCGTCTCAGACAGGGCATATCACGGAGGTTTCACGGTGGTGCCACAGTGTGAGACCGATCGCACAGGAATGGAGTATGGAATGCGATCGGTCTACTATCTAGTCCAACACCACGAGCCACTGGTATATAGCTCGATCCCATCTTCCTCTCTCTGGAAGATGGGGAAGAACAGACAAGCACAATACAGACTCGTTTACGTTATCCTTCGTTCTTGCATGCATGCCCTTTATTGTTTTCCCCTTACGAGCCGACACTGATCAGTGGTTATCTCGTTAACCACAGATTCGCAAGGTTTTTACGGAAGAGATCTCGTCCCTTGGATACTACACGCCCTGCGACGGGTCTGTCAAAGGAAAGGCCGAACATTAGCGACACCCTTTCTGAAAGATAGAGAGATACTACCTACCGAACATTAGCGACACTAGGTTGGATCTTCCCATCTGCTCCGTCCATCACGGAGACCACCCTCGCTCCCTGGATTTGCCAGAAGCGTTTACCTCACCATCTTGACCCAGCTAGTCAGAAGATAGAGGACTTCATTGTCACTTCTATCGAACCCCGAATTCTTCCTGCCAAAGGAAAGGCCGAACATTAGTGACACCCTTTCTAAAAGACAGAGAGATACTACCTACCGAACATTAGTGACACTAGGTTGGATCTCTCCATCTGCTCCGTCCATCACGGAAACCACCCACGCTCCCTGGATCTGTCAGAAGCGTGTGCTATACCCCTCTCACCAACGCTACCTGGATCGTGCCAGTAGCGTTTACCCTTTTACCTGTTCATTCCTCTGTCCATCACAGAGATCACCTTCGCTACCTGGATCGTGCCAGTAGCAAAGTCTTGTTCATTCCTTACCCCATATACTTGTTCATCTCTCTGTCCATCACAGAAACCACCACCGCTACCTGGATCGTGCCAGTAGCAAAGTCTTGTTCATCCCTTATTCCCTTATACTTGTTCATTTCTCTGTCCATCACAGAGACCACCACCGCTACCTGGATCGTGCCAGTAACAAAGTCTTGTACACTTCTCTGTCTATCACAGAGACCACCCCGCTACCTGGTTCGTGCCAGTAGCGCTTTTACTTTTTCCCAGCGGACCCAGACACCATTTTCTTCCCTCCCTGGCCCCACAAGACACACCGACCCAGTGTCTTCGGAATGAGTCTCCCTGCTGAGCACCAGGATTTGGAGGGCGACCTCCAGAACCTCTCCCTCGAGTCATCCCAACCCACGGAACAACCAGGACCTTCGGCGCCACCCCCTGAAGAAGAACTGGAACTGGAAGAGCAATTACACCCATCCCTGGAACGGTATCGCAAGCACATCTCGCCGGCATGGAAAGATGTCACCGAGGATTCCGAGCTAGTAACGGCAATTGATATACATGATTACATCATATATCACTACAACTACTACACTCAGCACGGTTTCACCAACGACAGACTCCGAGACCAATTCTGTGACGACTTCTACGGATGGACCACAGAATTGTTTGACAAGGCTAACAAACCGATCAGACAACTCGCCCGGGACTTCCTGATCTCCAACGGTGTCAAACTGGACAACGCCGAGAGGAAGATTGGCGAGAGACTAGCGATCTTGTTACGACAAGCCCAGGAAACACTCGACACAGCATACCAGGATTCGATCAAAGGATCAAACAGCCCTCTGGACCCCCACAACTCCAGCAACCGCCCGACGACGCCACTGAGTTTCCGCACAGCATTCCACTTGGCGACCCAACATCCATCATCGGTTCATCCACCATCTGTCCAGGCCTCGGTCCAGGCCACTTCGGTCCAAGCCCCCTCTATCCAGGCCCCCTCTGCCCCCTCGGCCCAGGCTCCCTCTGCACAGGCTCCCTCGGCCCAGGCTCCCTCGGCTCAGGCCCCTTCTGTCCAGGCCCCTTCTGTCCAGGCCCCTTCTGTCCAGGCCCCTTCTAGCCAGGCCCCTCCTATTCAGGCCCCTTCTATCCAGGCCCCTTCTGTCCAGGCCCCTTCTATTCAGGCCCCTTCTGTCCAGGCCCCTTCTGTCCAGGCCTCTTCTAGCCAGGCCCCTCCTATTCAGACACCTCCGGTCCAGGCACATCCTGTTCGGGCCCCTCCTTTCCAGGCACCCTCTGCCCAGGCAGCTTATGTCCAGGCACCACCTTAGGTACCCAGGCCCCCGATGCCCAGCGCCATATCTCAGCTGCCAACAACTCTACCTCGCCCTATGCCCCCGCCAACCACGCCTCAGCCCATCCACCACACATTACACAATTTAGCTACACACCAGAAGGCTCTCCGGCACCAGGTCCCCCAAGGCTAGGCCCCCCAGCACCAGGCCCCTCAGCACATGGCCCTCCGGCAACAGGCCCTCCAGCACAGGGCCCTCCAGCACCAGGCCCGCCGCCACCCGGCCCTCAACTACCTGGCCCTTCAGCATACCAGGGCCACGCCTACGCCGCCTACGGCCAAGCACCAATCGATCATTTGGTCCAACAACAGCAAGCTGATGATAGGATCCGTCGTATCATCACCGATTTTGGGAGGGCATACCCCGAGAAGGAGAAATATACTGGCTCACTCTATGACTTCTTCGCACCGAAACTGACCAACTTCAAGAACCGGTGCTGGAGACTGAGAGTCCCAGATAACCTTCGAGAGTTAGCATTCCCAACAATGCTGGCGGACAATGCACTGGCGTACTACAATGATGTGCTGGCGACCAAGCCGATGAATTTCGAGGAGCTAGCTTCGGCCATTCAGAACCGGTTTGAGGATCAGAGTAATCAAGATCTCTACCGGGATGAGTGGAGGCAGCAAACATTGCAAAACACGATTGAGGCAAACCCTGGTAAGCCAAAATCAGTTTGCTTTGAGATGATGCTCGAGAGGCTCCGGTCTGTCCACCGCGGACTGTACGACGCCTCAACCGTCGACACGGAACTGCACAGTCAGCTCCTCAGTGCAGTCCGAGGAGTGCGAGAGGTTGGCAATGCCATATTCCGCCCTGCACCAACCTTCGAAGGCCTCGCGGCAGACATCAAACGATGCCTTCGAAATCAAGAAGTCAACACGATGGCGCAGTGGCTTACGAGCACTGCGGAGTTACCACATACTCCATCACTCATTGCCCCATTCGTTGACACAAAGACTGGAGATCGGATGACCCTTCCACAAAGGAAGACTCCCTGACGAATACTGACCACCTTTTGGACGAGGGCATCGCAAAGCCCCGTGGTGAAGGCTCCGACTTTACCTTTGAAGAGCCCATCTGTATCGACAAGAAGGCCCCCAATGTCCCCCGCAACAGCAATTACGGCGCTCAACCTTTACCCCCCAAGCAAGAGAGACAAAAAGAGAAGAATCTGCGAGGGGAATTCGCCCTTGCATACCGGCGTACGCTGTCTTCACCTCGGATCATCTGGGTAGAGCAACTAGCCCTCATGATCAACACCCTCAGGCACCTTTGGACCCACTGTCGCTTGGTAGAAAGACGGGTACCTTGAAAGGCCCTCGTCCCTCGACAAGCTTGTTGCTCGCAACAAGAGATAGGCACGAGTGAAGGGATGGTTCGCAAGGCCAGTAGGTTAGTCAAGTCGTTGTTTTTTGGGTCATGTATCTAGCTGTGTTCGCTTCGGACATTTTGGTGCTCTTTCGCATTTGGCGACTATTGCGGTTCCTCTTCCTTCAACAGAAAGAGAAAAAGTGCGAGTGTTGGAACCGCTATACTAGCAATAGTCGCAGCCGTCTCAGACAGGGCATATCACGGAGGTTTCACGGTGGTGCCACAGTGTGAGACCGATCGCACAGGAATGGAGTATGGAATGCGATCGGTCTACTATCTAGTCCAACACCACGAGCCACTGGTATATAGCTCGATCCCATCTTCCTCTCTCTGGAAGATGGGGAAGAACAGACAAGCACAATACAGACTCGTTTACGTTATCCTTCGTTCTTGCATGCATGCCCTTTATTGTTTTCCCCTTACGAGCCGACAATTACACCTAGTTTCTATATCCACACAACTTACTTACAAGGCTCACTCATATTTTACAGGTTCACAACATGAATCGCTTCACTCTTCACGCGAATTGCCGCAACATCTAGGCGCAGACTGGCACGCAGTGTATGTATGTACATCTATATTTGGAGTGAGTCAAAACGTAGGGGTATCTATGTACATTTATAACTTGGACTCAGGAACGACGAGAGCCGACGTCTGCCTAAACGCCTCCTCGGCCTCCCTCTCAATGCGCTTCACCAGGACCTCGCACGTAGGAACATCATTGATCAAGCCCATGACGGGCCCTGTGGTCCATACCTGTCACACACAATCTTGCGTTAGCCGTAATATTCACTTAAGAGTCGAGACAGCATCGAAAAAAAACAAAAGTTCCCAGAGTAAGTACGTACCCCGTATTCCGGATCACCATTCACAAAAACCTCCTTCCCTCTCTTCCCGCTCACAAGATGCGCCACCTCAGAGAACTCACCCGTGGGGCTCTCCTGTTCAATCTTGAGCGCCTCCAGGGCCACTTTGTTCTTGTACAAACGGCTCGTGTTGCGCCACCGCCTCAACAGCAACGTCGTGTCGTGCTCATCTCCCCGCACAATAGCGTCCTTGATATTCGAATGCACAGGCGCCTCAATCGTGGCCATGAAGCGCGTCCCCATGTTGACGCCCGATGCGCCGAGAAGCAGCGCGGCAGCTAACCCATGGCCATCTGCGAAGCCGCCGCTCGCAATAAATGGCACCTTGAGGGTCTGGCGCGCCTTGCTGAGGAGGATGAAGTTGGTGATGTCGCTCTCGCCGACGTGGCCCGCGCATTCGAAGCCGTCAATGGAGAGGAAGTCGACGCCGAGCTTGACGGCGCTCTGGGCGTGGCGGATGGTAGTGCACTTGTGGAGGACGATGATGCCGGCTTTTTTCAGCTGTGTGATGACGGGGCCGGGCGAATTACCGGCGGTTTCGACGACCTTGATGCCCTCGTCGATGATGGCCTGGGCGTAGGCGCCGTAGTCGGGGGGCACCATGGCAGGTAGGAGAGTCATGTTGACGGCGAAGGGCTTCTTGGTGAGGGTGCGGCAGCGGCGGATCTCGTCGCGTAGGGCCGCGGGCGTGGGGAAGATGAGGGCTGTGATGATGCCGAGGCCGCCGGCGTTGGATACGGCTGAGGCGAGGTCTGCGGTGCCGACGTGCATCATGCCGCCTTGGACGACGGGCACTGCGGGAGAGACATTGTTTTAGTATAAGATGATTCAAACTAGGCAGATGGCCGGCTCGCCGTGGTGATTGTACATACCGCGAATGCCCAGCCGTTTGGTCAGTTCTGTAACGATGGGCATGGTGTCGGCTGCGAGCGACGGGGGCTATGAAGACTGGGAAGCAAAATGGAGAAATGAGATAGAGAAGCAAGGCACGCTCGTAGAACTACAAAGATGGCCAAGAATGCGAGCAAATGAGGCCCTAGAGAAAATTGGAGGAAGGACTTGGTATCTATATCAAAGAACTAGCGACTTGAGATGTCGTTCATCGATCACAAAGGTCATGCAAAGAGGCAACACAAAAGAATGAACCGATGAAGCACGATGGAAGCAGGGCGTCGTTGTCACGATGGTTCGTCCCCGGAGAAGTGACGGCACAACCGAACATCTGGAGCCGCTGCGAGCCTGCCATTGGCCGTGAAGCGGAAAGCCGAGGCTGACATTCGGGATCGGCCCACTCAGATACCCTGGCTTAGCACATGCCCATTGCCAAGCCCGCCTCTACCGGACTTTGTTTTGTGGTCCCGTGGGGAATAAAAGTCCGGTCCAATCAATCTCAGAGAGGTTGATGACATCTACCTACAGATCTCAGATTCAGAATACCCTCCATCATGAGAGTTACTAAATGAAGTTGTATTGGGAGGGCTCTAGCTGTCTGAGAGCACTCCTCATAGCCCAGCCATGGTCAGTGAGAACTTAGAAGTTAAAAGCAGCAACGGAGCTTTCGTCGTTTGAAGCCTAGCGCGTGACATATACTACGTACAAAACTAGGAGGTATGTAGGCAGTGCAACGACAATAGGACAGAGCCATGGATCTGCAGATCAATGTCTCTTCCTTCTTCAAATCCAAGCCATTCACCTCATGGTCATCAATACATCCGAGCAACTTTGGTGTTCGCACGACAGCTGCGGATTGCGAGTCAAGCCATAGGGTAGTGCAGACGGACCCCCGTTTACCTGTCACACTCACGACTCGGCCGCCTCATCCGCTTCTCTACATCCAATTCTCTAGAAAACACAAGACAGCCAAGGATGTAAAATGAGGAAAAGGGCCACGGTAGACTACCCCTGCAGTGAATAGCCGACCTGCCCGCTCTCGCTACCCAACTTCGCCAACCGCTCCCTCATATCCTCAGCACGCCTCCTCTCACTCTCACGCAGCATCGAAAAGTCGATCCCATGCACATATCTTCCCACCCCGTGCTGCAAAACATTGCGCGCGCGGAGCTGACCCCCTCCTGAATGCCCAACCGAGCCATGCAAAGTTGCTCGGTCCCTACCAGAGTCATACACCCCCCGATGTAGAATATTGTTATCATAAAAGACAATATCTCCAGCGCCCAGCTCAACAACCAACTGCCCCGGCAAGGCCCTCTCCAACGGATCCGCACAACGCTCCAACTCACTCCGCGCGCGCTTATGCGAACCCGGAACAACAACCAGCGACCTATCCTCCCACAAAGCCAGATTATACTGCGCATGGAAGCTCGGCCGTCCCAGACGCGCCATCTCTTCCTCCGCTGTAGCTTCCGCCGGAATATCGTCCCTGTGCCAGCGGAGCTCAAAGTCCGTCTCGGGCCGCACTAGCATGTTGAAGAGCTCCATGACGAGATCTTGGTCGGTGCACTGCAGAAGAACCTTGACGAGGCCTAGGATATCTTCGGAAAAGTATTGCTGCGTGAAGATGTCGTGCCCTGGTAGCTCGGGGTGCATGAGGTGCTGGATGCCCCAGATGCCGTGTTCGGGGGAGAAGTCCCATGGTGGGAATTGCTTGCCTACGGTGCGGATGTGTGGCCACTGGCCGGATCGGCTGAGCTGTTCGGCCTTGTGGCTGGCTTGTCGGAGGGCGGCGAGCTGAGGTTCGCTGATGATGTCGCGGATGATGACGAAGCCGTCCCTGTCGAGGGCAGAGAGAAGATCGTCTTGCGATGGCATTCTGGCTGGTGATGGTGCTGTGGACTTGGTATACATAGTACTTCATTGTTGAGGTGAGAAGGCGGGTTTTCTCCATGTTCGACAACGAAAGAGGCACCTCCTACGCGCATGTGGCGGGGTAGTGGAAGCTACCTAAGTGAAGACAAGCCATCCAGGAGCCATTCTGCTTATCCTCATCCTCTTACTTCTTCACTTTCTTGAACAGAAGAATCTCGTGAGAATAATGACAGTCAACCTCGTCGCTTGCAGATAATTACACGTTCCTACCAGACAAAGATCCCAGCGCGTGCGGACATAACCACCCTTCAACACCCGTCAACCCCCAAATATGTATAAAAATAGCCATCTACACACGCCAAGCTATCATACCTCCCCCCCTCTACCCAAATCGCTGCCTAGCC